>OX123200.2:60523037-62923037 GCA_944739405.2 Euclidia mi
AAAATACAATTACACGTCATAGTAAAAAAATATTTATTTACAGGCATAAAACTGGCACAAAATATTTTGCCGACGGTGAAAATTTTTTAACAGAATTAAATAAATTATTACGACTATACAGTTTCACGAAACTTAAAAATATAGTTACTATCTGAAAACTACATTCATAGAGGAACTTAAGCGTTAAATATTAATGCATAGGTCTATTCAATACAGAAATACATGGGATTGATTGAAGGAAAACAAAAGTCCGTTGCGACTTACACGGCACCGAAAATCACACAGAAATTGAAATATACTTACCTCTGGGTAAAACCCCGTTGCACACACATTACTTATATTATAATTAACCAAAAAATCAGTAATTTACTCAAAAATACTCACCCGTTAGCAAAAAAAAATTTTTTTTCTGTAACAGCAAAATGTGTGACGTCGCGAATTCACTGAGACTGACTTTGAGAAATTATTTCTTAACCACAGACAAACTTTTGACGGCCAGTGTTGCAATTTTTTAAGGCAGATATTCTCGATAGTTTAAATAGAAAAGAGAAAACCGATTCAAAACACAGAGGAATAAAGGAATTAAGCAATATTATGACGACCAGCACTATCACCCCATTTGGGGTGAAGAGCCGTCAACGGTCAAAAATGTCTTCCACCCATTTGGGGTGATGCGCCGGCAAGCGGATAAACAGGACTTCTATACATGATAAACATATTACTAAATCAAGAAACCATTTAATAAATTAAGAAAAGTATCCACAAAAACATTCAAGATGACAACTAACGTCAATGACATATCAACGAAGAAAATTGTAAATAAACACACTAATATAAATACAACAAGGAAATGAGATGTTGACAAGAGCTTAGAGCTGCTGCTGCACGTAATACACCCCCGGACTCGTCGCTCAGCTCCGCCTCGCAGCCGCCGGCACCTACAACAGAGTTGTCGGCAATCACAGAGGCGTTGAGCTCGTCGAGCGACGAGTATTTCTCCCCGCCGACGTCGCCAACACCCGTACGCCGCCGTCGGAGAGGCCGGCCACCGCTATGCTTGGGACTCCGAGACCCACCGGTTTCGAACAGGGCCCCCGCTGCCGGTGGTAATGTGCACCGCATGAAATGGACTAAATCCATGAACGAAAACGTCATGCGGGCATATTTTGTGGCTACAGAGGGAGGTACCAACCTTACAGCGTATCGTGACCGCATGCTGCCTCTGTTTCAGGGCTTGGAACCGGCTGTCAACGTTTCGGCACAGCGACTGTCGGATCAAGTGCGGGCTAGCCAGCGATGCCGCCTGCTGGATAACGACGCACTTGAGAGGCTACGCTCTGGCTTACAACGTAGCCCTCCTATCACTTCTTCTATGTGTAGCGATAGACAAGTTTCAAATATTGTCACAAGGCAAAGGACTGTTGAAGAGGTGCATAGTAGGGATACACAAGTAAGTACCCAGTACATAGATGAATTAAGGAGTACTTTGGAATGCACTATTCGGGAGTATCGTTTTGTGAATAGATCAGATAGGCCCCGCTTACCACGTTTGCCCACGCACAAGAAAAATATAGCGCTGGTGTGTGCCCTGGATTCACTATTGTCCACGTATTTAGACAATAGTGAAGATCTTAGAGATACCCACTCGATTCTGTACTGTGCGGCTGTTACAGCGTGTCGAGTGGCAGGTATTAAAATACCAAATGGCAGTAATTCTGCCCCTCGAACCAATGCTATACCTGCCTGGCAGTGCAGGATTGAGCGTCGTATCGCTGAGACCAGGGGGCTCATCGGAAAGTTAATTTGCTTCAGGTCGGGCAATACAAGACCGAGAGTGATGCGTTTTGTGACTCGGGCGTTCTTGGGCACGGGCCTTAGTCGCCAAGAATACGAGTCACGAGTCACAGAACGCATCGACTACCTGAAGCAAAAAGTTTGTGCGTGGGCAAATCGTATAAGACGGTACAAAAAGCCGGTGGACCGATACGCCCAGAATAGGGCATTCCAAAAAGATGAAAGGTGGGTATATAGAAGTTGGGAGCGAACCAATTCAGGTGTGGATGATGGGCGTCTGCCAGATGTTGAGGCAACGAACGCTTTTTGGCGCAGCATTTGGTCGATGCCCATTAGCCACACTGAAGGTGATTGGTTTGGGGATGTTAAGCGAGCATATGAGGGAATACCCCAAATGCAAAGCGTAGCCATAGAAACAACGGATGTAGCTTGTGCAGTCCGTTCGTTATCTAACTGGAAATCAGCGGGACCGGACGGACTGCACAACTTCTGGTTGAAGTGGCTACGTAGTGCCCATGCTCGGTTGGCATCCCAATTCCAGGCATCTTTGGGATCGGGCTCGATCCCAACTTTTATGACAACTGGTCTCACTCACCTGCTCTTTAAGTCAGGCTGTACCACGGACCCCAAAAATTATAGACCAATAACGTGTCTACCGACTGTATATAAACTTCTTACATCCATTTTGAGGACTAAGATGTTATCACATATTAGAAATCATAACATCATGTCAGTGGCTCAAAATGGATGTAAGAATGGGGCCCGTGGTACAAAAGAGCTACTCCTCTTTGACATGGCCATTAGACAGCAGGTGCGTCGCAACCGAAAGGATCTGGCGACATGCTGGATAGATTACAAGAAGGCCTTCGACTCCGTGCCACATACATGGCTCTTGAGGGTGCTGGAGTTATATCAAGTCGATATAACTCTATGCACCTTCTTGAAGGCATGTATGGGACAGTGGATTAAGGTCCTACGCTATCCAGGATGTCGGCAGATTCGCGATTGCGGTGCTCCTCTAAAGATCGAACGGGGTATATTCCAGGGTGACAGTTTGAGTCACTTGTGGTTTTGTCTAGCTCTGAATCCTCTCAGCACTTTGCTAGAGGGGTCTGGGTTAGGCTATTGGCTGCATCGTAGAGGTCAAGTTATATCCCACCTCTTTTATATGGATGACCTGAAGTTATTTGCCCCCTCCACTTTCCAATTGACAGCGTTACTAAAAGTAACTGAAACTTTTAGTTATTCTATCAAGATGGAATTTGGTGTGGATAAGTGTGCGGTCATGCATGTAAAACGAGGTGGGATTGTGGAATCTGAGGGTATAGAGCTTTCAGATTCCACACAACTTAGATCTCTATCTGCGGCCGAGACTTACAAGTATCTGGGTATGTCGGAGGCCTTAGGTATTGCTGAGACTGCCATGAAACAATCATTGCGGGAGCGCTTCTTGGGCCGCCTGAAGAAAATACTGAAAAGTTTTTTATCAGGCGGCAACAGGGTGCGTGCCTACAATGGTTGGGCCATGCCAGTCTTAGCATACTCCTTCGGCATACTCAGATGGACTCAATCAGAACTGGACGCCCTGGACAGAAAGGTCCGTTGTCTATTGTCTGAATATCGGATGCATCACCCGCGGTCATCAGTAATGAGGTTGTACATCCCGCGGAAATGTGGTGGTCGTGGTTTCTTAAGTGCTAAGGACCTCCACAACCGCGAGGTGTACAATCTTAGAGAATATTTTCTTAAGGCTGATACGGGTGTGCATCGTGATATTGTTGCTGTAGATAACGGACTTACCCCGTTGGGTCTGGCAAAAGAGAGCTGGAGCAAACCTTTTGTACTTAGTACTGAAGAGCGCAGGGAAGTATGAAAAGGCAAAGAGTTGCATGGACGTTTTTATCGGACCTTGCATGGGCCCGATGTAGACCTCATGTCATCAGTAGCCTGGCTACGGTTTGGTGATTTATTTGCAGAGACCGAAGGTTTTGTTTGTGCAATTATGGACGAAGTTGTCATGACGAACAACAACCGTAAGAATATTCTGAAGGATGGGACTGTTGACATATGTCGGGCGTGTCACCAGCCCGGCGAATCCCTCAGACATATAGTTTTCGGTTGTTCTCGTCTTGCCAACGGCGAATACTTGCACAGGCACAATCAAGTAGCCAGGATCGTCCATCAGCAGCTGGCCTTAAAATATGACCTTGTACCCTTTGATGTGCCGTACTACAGGTATGTGCCCGATCCAGTTCTCGAAAATGGCCGTGCCACTATGTACTGGGATCGATCTATCATCACCGATAGGACTATCGTGGCTAACAAGCCCGATATTGTGGTGTTAGATCGATCAGAACGCCTTGCAATGATCGTTGATGTTACTATTCCCCATAACGAGAATCTCGTGAAAGCCAAAAAAGACAAGGAAATCAAGTATTTGGACCTAGCTCACGAGATTATCGACATGTGGGATGTGGACTCGGCGATCATTGTACCGATAGTCGTGTCAGTTAATGGTCTCATTGCCAAGACCCTCGACCACCATCTCAAGAGGCTCTCGTTAGACGGCTGGATCAATTCCTCTATACAGAAGGCAGTATTGTTGGACACGACGCACATAGTTCGGAGGTTCCTCTCTCTGGAGCCCTAACCACCGGTAGCTTGGTCCCTGTACCCGATACCGGTGGGTCTCCGTGGTCCTATTTTATATGGTTATTTTTTTTTTTTTTTATTTAAGTGTATAAAATTTGACTATGTGAAAAGATATAATAAAGAGGAATAACAATAAAAATATATATACGTATACTGAGTACATACATAAATATATATACCCAGTAATTATGATTATACAAATACACTATGAAGATTCTGCCAAAATATCAGATATTTCTCTTTAAATATATTTTTTTCAAAGCTACACATTATCGCGTCTCCTGAAAAATGCATCACAACTTGACTCTCCAACTCGTTCAGATCAACAACATTGTGCTACTTGCAAACGATCAGATCATAGTTCAATAGGTTTGTGGAGATTTTAAGAGAATAAGGGTATATAATATTGTGTGAAGAAGTTTAGTAGCTTTTTGCCTGAAAGTAAGACCTGCGCGGCCTTAAGAGCGGTTTCAGATTAGCGTTTTATACGCGCGTATAAGCTCGTTTTTGGAAGTGCATATAGGCGCGTAGAGGCGCGCCTTTTGCCACACGCGCAACTCGTACGAGCGTTGACGCGCTTCTAAGCTCGTATAACCACGAGCCGTCAGAATCCATGTTGACACTGACAAGACGTCACTACCATTTCGAGCGAACACGCCCGTTTACGTGAGTCTGGTTTTTTGAAGCGCGTAAGGTAGCGCGCGTGTAAGCGCGTATGCTGAAACGACCGTATACGCGCAGAAAAAATACGCTAATCTGAAACCGCCCTAAGACAAAATTTTATTTTCAAGATTTTGTTTTAATACTTGTGTATAAAACTTTTTTCTAAATAATTTGCCGAAGGCCGATTATTTAAAAAAATGCAACTCTGAAATAATTTATGTTATATCGTCACGCCTCTACACCCTAAGGGTAGGCAAAGGTGTAAAATTACACCCATATTTCACCTTGTTATGTAGGTCTCAAATACTAGGGAGCGAGCCTATTACCGTTACCAGGCACTTTGCCAGACTCCGTGATGTTACTGAGTATTCGTAAATCCCATTAAGGCGCTGTCCTAAGCGACTGTTTTGGTAAATGAGGGGGTGAAGCAGGGGAGGTGAAGGGCGCTTAGCTCCGTCTACTGCGGGGCGCCCCCCTTCATTCTCGTCGTGTGCGGCGACATCCGTATTCCAATATTTCAAAATCGCAAGCAAAACGTTTTAGCATATTGAATTGATATACTGATATTAAAATTTATATTACATAAATCAATCTGTTTGTACAATATAGGCATAGCGCAATTTTTGTTCTCAGTGGAGCCATGAGCAAAACTGGTTTACATTAGACGTTATACGTATTCATTTTTTTGACGAAATTATTTTTGACGAAAGTAGATAAATACCTACGTGCCGTAAGATGATAAAAATAATTAAGTCAGTTCCATATATGGAGGCAATAATTATTTTTGTTTAGTTTTTGTATAAAAATGGTGAACCAGTTCATAGAATACCTACATCTAATTCCATTCCTGCCAGCTTTCAAATCTGTTTTGCAATAAATTGGCTGTGACATACGAGCGGACAGACAGACAGACATGGCGAATCTATAAGGGTTCCTACAATATATAAAAAACGACTTATATATACTATCCTACAAAATATAAAGGGCTTTTACAATTTTTGGCTACGGTACCCTAAAAACCACAATACTGCCCTACTAAGCGCAAAAGCCGTATCTCAACTAAAGCGAGTTACGAAATAATTGAAGTTTAGTAAAAGTTGATTTATTTTATTTATTTATAGATGTTTTATTGTTATTATGGGTATAATTTTTATGGTATAGGTTTCGAAATACGTCGCCGTTTTAAGGGGATGTGAGTGATTGAGGGTGTAACGGAATCCTATCGACCCCAGGCTGATTAAAGTTTTAGTTTTCTTAATAACTTTTGGGTTGGGTAGTAACGGGTTTAAAATGCCAGCCCCGCCAAGTAATTTGTTTGGCCAGGGTTCCCGCGCACCTCCCCGCGCAGGACCATGGAATTCGTCCTTACTTTATATTCTTCTGCTGACAGCATTTACCAAACGTAAATGCTTATAATTGAATGAAAGTGGACATCAAAATACTAAAGACAGCGATACATTAGTATTGGTTTGTCATCACAAAATCACTCTCGATATATTCATGCTTTACATATTGGTACTTGAGTACAAGGCAGCGTATCTCAGAGACGGCAGCTCCAGGGAGACGGAGAACATGATCCAGGTATATTAGTCATATAGTATTATCGGCGCCGAGTATTTCAGCGATATCCAGTGTATAGTATTGAGCGTAAAGTAACAGTCTCAGAACTGATGTCACAAAACGCCTCCTTGCCGCAAGTCACAACATTGAAGCCCATACAAACATAGTCAATTAAAACGTATTAAGCCATCGCGCATAGTTTGCGGAGAAGCTCTCGTTACAATCGCCGCTAGATTAGCCGCCGGGACTTACGGTTACCGCGTGACCGACAGGTGGCTCTTCTTTCGCTCTTTAAAACCTTGTCAGCTGCTATGTACTGGCCTGTACGCAGGTTTAGACAGCGATTGTGAAAGTCCTGCATTCTACCACCTGATCGCGAATACGGAGACTCCCATCATACATCGCTCGTCTTCACATCCATCATCAACAAAGTACGAACCACTACTAATGGTACACGCGGTTATTAATAATATAACTATGTACAATATCTCATAGAGAACTTTATATTTTAGTCAGCCTGGTATACATATATGGTGTGATATAGACATAGATACACAACAGAGTTATTAATGTTATACAGTTCATGCAATAAATTACAGTAAAGTGAATAACAGACACTCACCGGACTTTTAGCTGCGTCGCTGCCAAACTTACCCCTTGCCCTGTGCTGATCACCTTCTCTTGAAGCCGCTCGCCTTGTTCTTCGATATCACTAAGCACTAATTATCGACCAACACCGAACCTCTTTCGTGCTAGGCCAGGTCCGATCTCTCTCGCACCATAAGACCAACTGCCTAAACTACCACGCGAGTTCGTTCCCGAGCTCTGCCCTCTTCCGCGTCCTAAGACTGACTGTCTAAACCACCACGCTAGAGCGTTCCTGTGCTCTGCCCTCTTTCGCGTCCCAACATTGACTGTCTGAACTACCACGCGAGTCCGTTCCCGAGATCTGCCCTCTTCCGCGTCCTAAGACTGACTATCTCGTCAAACACCACCACTACCACGTCACGCTGTCCTGTCAAACACAACCAACGCAACGCCTCTCAAACCCTTATTACCTGATAGGGCCCGTTTCTTATCGTTGATCCCCTTTTTTATGATCCTCAACTATACCGCATGTGAACACTACAGTGCCAATATTTTCTCATATTTCATGGCTATTTCTTTATTCATATGCCTGTCACATAATTCTTATAAATTTGTCAACCTCTTAGAATTTATGAGTTTACTAATTGCATAACGTTGGCGCCATCGTAGCGATAAGACAAACACATGTGGAAACAAGTATGCGACCTAAGAACTATATATTATTAATTAATTTGGTGTAGCCAGCAACACCATTACATTCCCCCCTCTGAAAATCAGACGCGTAAACTAAGTCATAGCGTATGAGCTTTCACTACAGATACAAGAGCATATGTATTAGAGTACGCCAGTTAAAATTGCATCTTGTCTTCCACCATTAACTGTCGGCAAGTATCATACAACTTCCAATAAATAACCACTGCTTCAATACCACTTATCCTAACTTATAGTTGTTTGTTAATAATAACCCTACTATACCCTTGCTAAGGCCGTACCGTACGATGCACTAACTAACTATACTCCGCTCTTCCCTATACTATGACAACATTGACACTTATAGGAACTTAGTTGCAATTGTTGCCTCAACTGTGCCTAATCAAATATGAACGTTTTACTATGCCTATGAGTAATTATCAAAGCTCTTATCCATCTAATAACTATACTACTTAACTTCTCCTCAGACCTAAACTTCTTATTAGAGCTAGTGCACATAACCGAGAGCACCAGTGGCCCGTAACCTATGTATTCCAATAAGCCAGATGGCGTTTTAGCAATAAATTCTCAAAATAGTAGTACAATCTATAAGACATCCTATTCATGCTTAGAATGGAGGTGTACATACCAGATGTCTTCTTTATAAACGGGCAGCGTGGTATGATCAAGGTACCTGATTCACCATTCTCACTCGTCGAAATCGGGTTCAGTAGCGGGTGTACATAGCGTCAGGTAGCAGTGGCTGAAATAGTTCGCACACACTCGTATAAGAGACTAGTTTTATCAAAATTGACAGACAAGTAGTTGCAATAGTTTTATATAATGAGCTAAATAGTCGTAAACAATAGTATAGTGCAGCAGTCGGTTTCCCCAGACGATAGCTCGACAGTCCCTACAACTAAACAATTCTCAACTCGGTCCCACACTAGGAATGATTCCCATTTAGCTTGAATTGTACGCGCGGGGTTCGAACCCACAACATCCGGTGAGATGGCCGCTCCAATCAGTTCTCCATTCGCATCATCAAGTGTATCGGCACTATGTCTACCTCATTATTAAGGCTCTGATTTTAGTTAACATAAATAACAATCACTATTATTACTCGTGTAGTTGGACGCAGTTGCCAAATATATTATGTCATAAAGAAAAGTTCTATATAATGAACGACATACATAAGGCCCTATGTAACTTAAACCTTCGTTTAATATTGTATGTATATCTGAGAGTTCGAATCAGAGGGAGTCCACTTGCTTGAAGTTAGTCGATGTGCGCGTTTATAGTTAGTAAGGATAATGAAAACTTAGCTCTGTGTAAGATGATCCAATGCGAGATATGTCCTTCGACGCTTACTGCAGCTGCCTTTCACGTTACCGGAACGCCGCTACTTTGTAGTCACAGCCGACGGACGCAACAAAACGTGCGGTAGTTGATGTAAAAGGTGACGTAGGGTCCTGGAATTTTAAATGTAATGCCACGAGTATCAAACTTCCAAGATTAGTCATATAATATACGACTTCTATTTGAGTACTAAACCCGGATACAAACTAACAGATGATTAGAGATGTGATGCGGATCACCAATTAATATTTTTCAGTACGGATGAAGTATTTTTGCATGAGTCTAGCAACAAAATATTATTTTTATTTGAATTCCAGAATCAAGTTAGCTGTTTACGAATATCACACGATAGGGCTAAACTATGTCTATGAGTCTAGTATGTATCAAGACGTTGTTAGCATACTGCTTACACACCTCTCGAATCTCATGAGGAATATGAACTCAATGTCAAGCTCTAAGCAAACCTGGGGCTCGAACCCTGGTACATTGAGCGCTCTTAAAAGTTATGTGTACAATATACCAGGCATAACATATGCATACATCATTGCCACTGGCTATCACATTGTAACGCAGATAGCACATTTTGCAATATAGATACATAAAATGATTCGATTTTATGTTATTACTCTTTCAAATATTGAAAACTGTGGCAGCTATGTATTGTGAGAATAATTTATATAATTATATTATGCACAAATATTATGAAAATTGTACAAATCCGTACGTTCGTAAAACTTTATTTCTCTAATTGTCCATATTTTATTCTTCTAATTATATATTACAGAAACAATAACACATTAAACGCAACAAGAATATAAACTTAGGTCCTAATTATATGTGCCCATAGTCACACGAAAAGCCTATTTGAATCAAAGTATTCAGTCTATAACATAAAACATGAAATTACGAACTCAAATCGGCGTATTACAATAACAAACAGGTTTACGTAAAATTTCGTGCAGCGGAGACGCAAGCGACATGACCTATCTCTCACAGGGGTCATAGCCGAATGATGAGGTCTGGGCGGGGCGTAAACTAGCAACTGAGACTCAGTACACCGCTTATCTCGCATTGGATAAGGTTTAAATTGCCGAAGCGCTTGATATTGATGGGATCTACCAAGCGTCAAAATCATAGACGTTTGGCAGATTTTATTTAATTTTACAAAATATACACGTATAATATGAAAATAAATAGGGTAACTCTTTAGTTCATTATGTTTCATACAATATTATTAAATAAAATATGACAGCCTACGATCAAAATATTGCAAACAGTGAGACGAAAGATTATTTTCTGCCTCGTTTTTGTATTTTTTGCCGACTGCCTCGTTAGTCTCACGGCATAAATGTGCGCGTGGGATTGGGAGGTCTCGGGTTCAATTCCCGGGTCGGGCAAAGTGCTATAGGGTTTTTCCGTTAGGAAATTCTCAGTAGCAGCACGAAGTCTGGTAATGTGCCCGGTACGCCAACAGACTCGCCCCCTATTACGTGGGACCTAAAAATTTGTGGCGAAATGTAGGTGTAATATTACACCTCTGCCTACCCCCTCGGGGATACAGGCGTGAGGCTATAAATAAAAAAAATAAACAAATGTTTTTCTCGACCTGAGAATCGAACCCTTTCGACTACCAGACGCATACGTTATCCACTGGACCACAAAGACATTGGCATACATATTTTTGGAACCCTAAGGTTATAGATAGATAGATAGATAGAAAATGCTTTGTACACCAGAGGCAAATAATTACAAAAAAATTACATATACATATAATAACTTAGGTCTAGTTGTACATGGTCTTATCGCAGGTTGCGATTTCTTCCAGACAACCTGATGGACTATATTCAATTAAGTAAGCGAAATCGGGTAGCTAATGGTGTACCTACTACATAATAGATTTGTATACATAATCTTCGTAGTAAATAGATGTAACATAAATACTTTACACTTAATACTATATTAATTATAGATACTATAAAATATGATGTATATATATATAATTATATAATATGCATATATATATAATATCCACTATAATACATACTTTAATACCGTATAAACCATTACTAGAAACTATTTAATTAACATTATACATACAATAACAGTAATGATCAAAATGTCAAGTAGTGTTGAGTGACGAGGTTTTTAAAAATTGGTAGGGATTTAGCCTGTCTAATATCTGGTGGCAACGTATTCCACAAGCGTACAGCTTGAACTGCAAAGGATTTATCATAAAAAACTGTAGAATGTGGAGGGACTTTTAATTTTAGATTTTCTGATGCTCTCAAGCACTTCGAATGTGTTTCATGGAGATATTCAAAACGTCTTTTGAGATACATAGGAAACGAGGGATTGAATAAGATATTGTAAAGAAAACAAAGGATGTGAGTATTCCGATGAAGGCGGATTGGCAGCCACTTGAGCTTGTTGCGAAATTCAGAGATGTGATCATATTTACGTAAACTAAATATGAATCTTATACAAAAATTCTGAAGTCGCTCAAGTTTAACTAGCTGGACCTCATTGAGATCTAGATAGCTGACAACGGCATAGTCAAGAATTGGTAGGAGAATAGATTGTACAAGTGCAATTTTAGTGGTGATCGGAAGAAAGTTACGTAGTCTGCGCAGTGAACCTGCAGCAGCAAAGAGTCGGCGACTGACATTTTGTAATTGGACAGTCCACGAGAATGTGCTGTCAATATATATGCCTAGATTCTTCACTACTTTACTAATAGCAATTGGTACACCTTCAAAAGACACCTGCGGAAGCATCGACCAATCAACCCTTAAGATAAATCTGGAACTGCCTATAATTGAAACCTGTGTTTTGCTAGGGTTAACCTTCAGTCCATGCATCTTCGTCCAATTAGATATGTGATCCAGATCATTATTAATAATAGTGATGGCAGATGACAAGTTTTCAAGTTGAGCTTGCGAATATATTTGCATGTCATCAGCATAAAGGTGGTAGGAAGATGAAATGCTATTGGAGATTGAATTAATAAAAATTGAGAAGAGCAAAGGAGAAAGAACGCCGCCCTGTGGTACACCGGCATAATTGTCGCACCAAGATGAAAACATTTTATCCAGACGGACTCGTTGTCGGCGGCCAAACAGGTAACTACGAAACCAGTCAATAACTGATGGAGATATGTTAAGGGAGCGTAAAATGGCAAGGAGAACATCAAAATCAACAGTATTAAAAGCATTACTGAAGTCTAGCAGGCAGAGAACTGTGAGCTTGCCATCCTCCATGCCTGACCTGATATAATCCGTAATATTGACAAGAGCGGAAGTGGTACTGTGACCGGAACGGAAACCGGACTGGCAAGGATTAAGGATATTATGTGTAGAAAGGAAAGAGTTATGCTGGTCATAAATAAGGCGCTCAAGTACTTTGGACAGGAAGGGTAATATGGAAATGGGACGATATTCGGAAAAGGAAACAGGATTAGGTTTCTTAGGTAAAGGGACCACTTGGGCATCCTTCCAAGCCTTAGGAAACGCGCCATAAGAAACAGAGAAATTAAGTATGTGGGAATTAATAGGTAGGATTTCATCAAGGATAGGAAGGATCATATTACGGGTGATACCGTCACTACCAACTGCGTTTGATGTTATTGATAAAATGCTCTTCTTAACATCACATCCAGTAAATTGACTAAAGACAAAAGGAGTATAATTAGGAGTAGGAGGCAACGAAAGGTATCGTAAAGTGTTCAGTTTTATTGTCTTATCATATTCAGACGAAGCAGAGAAGTGCTGATTAAGCATATTAATATCAATATTATTTGGAGTAGTATTTTGACTTTGCTTTCCGACCCCTAGAGATTTAAGAAACTTCCATACTTTTGTTGGATCACCGTTTTGTACGGACTTGTGAATGTGCCGGCGTTGTGCGTCCCTACACACCTTATTGCAATGATTCCTAAGTTTCAAATATTTTTCCTAATTCACCTCAGATGGCCTAGACTTATACTTGGATTTTGCCGCTGCTTTCTTATGAATAAGCAACTTAATTTCATTTGTAAGCCAGGGCGATGGCAGGTGTTTTAATTTTACAGCTCAAACAGGTGCATGGACATCGTAAAGGTCAATAACGTTCTTTTAAAATTTTTGAACCTTTTCGTCGATTGTATCTGCTTCGAATAAAGGTTTCCAATCAATTGCCTTTACATCATCAAGAAGACGATCAGTATCCATATCACTAAAATTGCGTAGCAAGAGAGTTCTTGGCTTTGCCTTGGGAGGGCGAACTTTGTAAGATAGGAAAATTAGATCGTGAAAAGAAAATTCATCTGCACAATATTGGCCGTGCTTAGCGACGTGATTAAGTGATGAAACGTTATGTTAAAGGTTATGTTGTTTATGAAGTGAAAACTAATCAGAACTTTTGTTATGAAGTGGACCACACATACCCTGAGTATGTGATCCTACAACGCCCTTATTACATAAAAATGTACACGTTTTAAAAATATACATCTGGCCTCGGGCCGCGGTCCACCACGCACTACCATCTAGCCTAATAGGGGCTTTCTCCATCTAGTTGCGAGGAATATCATACTCCAATATCACTATTCGTATAACCAAAAATGGGTCTGCAATACTCCTACATTGTCTTTGCTATATTTATGATGTAATAATACCTCTGTAATTCAATGAAACCACAGACCATTGAAAGCACTCCAGATAGGTACTTGGTATCCTTGTTGTAGAATAGAGATTTAGCCCCCACGCACACACATACCTATGCAACACCTAGGTTATAATATACACAAAGAGTAACATTGGGGTATCGAATAATGAAAAGCGAACAGCTTTGGTTAAAATTTTACTAAATTAATTTTTAATACAGCGGTGCCGCCGATTCTTTTTTTGTTAACCAAAAAATGGTTTCTGGACAAGTTAGGGCCTAACCTTCGATAGCTCTTAAGTATAGCCCTAAGCTTGCACGTACCTAAACCTAGACTTATCCTAATTTAAGCCTACTGGTTCCTATATCTAGCCTAACCTACCTACGATAAACCTATCCCTATTTTAGATCTAATCTAACACCTATCCTACGTATTATGTCGTAAACCTAGGTGTCCTATGAACTATTCCTACAACCTATCTAATTCCTACAAAGGCGTCGTTGTTGTGGTCCCTAAACCCTAATGTCCCTATCCCCCTAGCCCTACTATATCGTATTTTATAAATACTTATATATAATAGTCCAGGATATCTGCCACCGGGAGACCTAAGGCGACAGATGGAATTGGGTAGGATTTAGGGGTGGTGGAAATGGTTTTCTCACTGCCGGTCGAGCAGACTCACAAGACCGATCAGGGTGACGGCTAAAGGTGTCTTGGCCGCAGTGAGAGGTTTGGGAAGGGTAATGAGTCAAAGTCAGGAGTGAACAATGACTGATTTATTTCTTAAAATTATTGTCTTATATACTAAACTTATTCTATATACACATACACATGTATTTAGTTGTGTGCCGTCGGTGTATTGCGCCAATGCAGCATCTTTGAGCCGACCGCCGTACGTGATAAGTTAGTTGATCTTAAAATATCACTCATCTTCCTCGGTGATAAGTTGGATGTGTGTTGGAATGCCAAGAATGTCATGTTCATGTTTGAACATTCTGGCGTCTCTCCGGGGCAGGCTTCAGGAAGGTCATGTTCCGGCGTGAACAGTTTCAATAATGAATAGATTGCTGTTGTGAGAAAATGCCTGCTATTCAATGGCTGAGAAGAGAAAATCTTCAGTATTATTCTTCCTTTTAGGTATTTCTTGCTGTTGTAGCGACTCTGTTCACCCGAAAGTTTATTTTTATTTTATTGGGCTTGTAGTTTTCAGATACTGTGGAATTGTTGATAGTTGATTCAGTATCGGCACTCTTGGGTTTGGGGTATGGTCCACCACGCTTGGCAAGTGCGGGTTGGCTGACTCTTTCGTGAACTTATTTCGAGATTATTATGAAGGACTCTCAGACAGTGTTTTCCTTCATCATTGAGTAAACGATAATTGTCCAGTGAATAGTACTAATCTGCGTTTTCTATAATTATAATATAACTGGTCAAATCATCAATAAGCAAAATCAGATCAACTTCCACTCAAAATTGGTCACTCTCCTTTAATGGTAGATCTGAGAATATATTTGATATTTGATGACTGAGAGAAAAGCCCTTAATTTATTTTCTGAAGAAAGTAACATTTTTTGTGGGACACCTAATATGACAATTTTTGGAATTGGCATGTAATTAAAAACAACGGCGATAGCCCAGTGACGTATGCAACGGACTGCCGAGATGATGGTCTCGGGTTCGATCTCCAGGTACCCTGGGCACACACCTCTGACTTTTTGAAGTCATGTGTGTATTGAAATGTTAATTATCGCTCGCTTAACAATATGCCCGGTAGATGGCAATAGGCTCGCCCCTATTACATTGGGACCGAAAAATAACTGGCGAAATGTGGGTGTGTAATGTATTACATCTCTGTCTCGCCATGTATTATCTTCTGCCTACCCCTTCGGGGATAAAAGGCATGAAGTTGTGCTATGTGCATGTAATTAGTGATTAATCATAGATTCATTGTCATTTGCCATTTTCATAATCTGTCCCGCTACCGGGCGCCAAGTACGGGTTTGCACACTTCATATTTCTTTCTAGAACATTATTCATGCTGGTTTCCTAACGGTGTTTTCCCTCAACGTTGAGCAAGCGATTGAATACGTACTAACATTGTGTAACGCCGCAATACTCTGTGTGTAGGAGTCTGTAAGTCTCTCTACTGACACCGTCAATTTTCATTTATTTTATATTATGTTAGAAAGTAGTTTATATTGAAGATAACGTCAATATAGATGGAAACAGTAATTGGCTGATATATTTTGAACTACCCTCAATATTTTCTTCAGTGGAGCATAAGGTATCGCACTAGTTATATTGGTAGCGTGAGTAACAAGTAAAAAGTTTTAACTTTGACCACTTTACTTGGCCACTTAGAGTTGGAAGTTAAGTAAGAACGGTTGTAGTTCGAAGGCGATATTCTTAGGTAATTTGTTCAATGATGCAAGCAAGTCCAGGGTGGGAGAAAATAATAGAGTTCTGTTGTAAATGGCTAATTGCAACTGCATTACCTTTCTTTTCTTGTATATAAACGTGAAGGTTAGTGAAGATGAACTCATGGATTAATAGTTTTGAATCACTTTCATGCAAAAACTACTGAACCAGTTTCGTTGTCTCGTTATAGTTATATAGCTGAGGGACCAGATTCACTTGCCTATGAAGTGGCCGGCTCATCGCTTGATACTGCGCCGAGCTTTGTGGGTTCGATCTCCACACGATGTCGTTGTTTCGAGTCTGGGTACATATTCTTTGGATCTGTTGATTAACTATTATATCCTCAAGTCCTACGTATCATAGCACTAAGCTTTAGTGTTTAAGTTGTTTAAAAAAAGTTGTTGAAAGATAAAATTTGCCGACAGGCATTATTTACGAATGAATAAGTAGGTATAATAAATTATTTCAATTTTATTTCCTCAATTTTTTTGTTACTAAAGCATCTTTGATCATAGTGCACATCCCAGGATTTGATAATGAAAGAAATATAGAATGTAATAAACCGTTATCATGCCTCATAAGACGTCATTTACGAGTTTTAAAGTCTGGGGACGGCAGCCATTGCGATTTTTACGATGTTCACGCGCCTTGAGATTGCGTGTGACTTATTTTGTCAGTACATGCAGCAGTAGCTGACATTCAAAGAACAATCTATACATGTTATAAAATGAAGTCCCCGCTGCGTCCTGTCTGTATGAACGTGATAAAGTGAAAATCTATCAAACTGATCCTTGTACGGTTTTCACTAAAAATGAGTCTGATTCCTGAGGAAGGTTTAGGAAGGAGTATAATCCACGAAGGCGAAGAGCGTTGGAGAAGAGGCTACGACAAAAAAGTTGCTTTAAATTAACATTTTTTAACAAGAACTGGCTTTGAGGCTTTGCCCTGCAGTGAAATGTTGTGGTCTTTATATAAAAGCCAATAATTCGCTAAAATAAGTTGTTAATCTTACTAAATGCTGCCCCATACGAGGCACCACTGTACCTCGTTTGCAACTGTACTAACGTTATACTTCGGTCCACATTCTCGTGTACAACTGTTCTAGAATTTTATAACCAGCATTTTACTAGTAGCAGATAAGCTAACAGGGACATAGCCCAGGGATTATAAAGATACCGGCATGGTACAAGCTCCATTCTTACGACTGCTATCTTAGGTAATATAGATACAAATAATATTGCATTGGTTTTGTTATCAAGCGACTTCATGTAAATTTATTATGGAAGCATCTAGTGTAACAGTCAAAGATAGCTAATTTTATTTTAGGAGGTAGATACAAAAGGTATAATACCTTAAAATAAATAGGAACTTGTGTAGCAACTTTGTGTAGGGGACGGTCGGGCAAGACGGGTCCCTTAAGGTTGATCAATGAAAATCTACATAAATCAAAAGATATTTAATGAACAAACTAAACATTTTTGAAAACAACCTCTGTGGCCATCATAATCAACATAATTAATGAAACATATAATTAACATTCTTGAACTGAATCAATTTAAAAAAATATGTCAAAAAACCCGTTTTGCCCTTAGGGGGTTGGTAAAACGGGTACCTTAGGCGGGCAAAAAGAGTACAAAACCTAGATAGATAGATAGATAATTCTTTATTGTACACCACAAGTCACATTACAGAGTTAAAAGAGAACAAGAAGAAGTTTACAAATATAATGCACAATGGGCGGCCTTATCGCTAAAAGCGATTTCTTCCAGGCAACCTTTGGATATAGTATAGACCTAGCTTACATTCTAATCAAAACAGAGATCACAGAAGTAAGTTCCATGCCCACTGTATGAAGAGCATGAGTCATGAGCCCACTCTCGACATTGTGAGCATTGAATCCAGTCCTCAGAGCGGGGACTTACGTATTTTTCCTTGCATATTATACAATAAAAGTCGCCATTTTCTTTATCCGCGTTAACCTTTCTTTCTTACGTTTTCTTTGCCCAGATGATGACGGCTTCCGATCGTTACCTCTCACCTGTCTACGTTTTGGGGTTTCATTATTGCTTTTTTGTTGTGATTTTTCGAATTTATTTTTTGCTGTAATTTTATTGGAGTGCTAGTCAAAATTTCAGATTTTATTGGATTTCTACGTCTGGTTGTTTTTCTGGCAGTTATTTGTGGCAATGGATGAATTTCCTGAAGTGTTGTATACTGGTGTTCGATTGATGGTGGAGTAATTGTCCCACTTTCTATATTTGTTACACCCAGATCAGATAGATAAATTAGTTCTTGAGAATTTTCAGGCTGTTGGAGTAAACTTTCAGAATTGATATTTGATGGAGCTATTGGAGTCTGCGTAGGTTCTGTATATTGAATGTTTTCCATCAGCCGTTGCACATTTTCGGATGTAACACCTTGGGATCCTATTTCCTGTTCAAAAATCTGAGCTGGGACATTTTTAGACAACGTAGCAGGGTTACGGTAATCAGCATGATTTTGTTCTTGAGGTGGTAGTTCACGATTGTACACAACAGATGGCATAAAATAGTCTTCCCCGATCGCATATCGATCAAATGGTTGAATACCTGCTGCTCGAAAGCCGCTTAAAGCATTTTGCGGCGTAGCTGCTTTAAGATAAGCTTGTGATGCCAGTTTAGCAATATCGTACTGTCCAATAACTCTCACAGGATGTTCTTTCTGAAATTTATTAATTACTATTTAAAAAAGTCTCTTAAATGGTACATATACATAAGCTCTTTGAGTTTTTCTTGTGTAATTAAAGACCATCTGCAATAAACAAATTAAATTTTAGCTTTACATTCATGCACAACAACAAGCGGGCAAAAAGGGTACTACCCTTCTTGCCCGCACCCGTTTTGCCCTCCACCCCAAAGTCTGAGCTGACTCTAAATGTCACAAAAAATTAAACAATTTTTTAGCTGAATTGACTCACATTAGATACATTAAAGACTAAGCTTCATCGTGCAAAGCATTGATGCACAGTAAATGTCACATAAATCATAAGATACATACCAGACTCACCTTTTGTATTTTTTATTTTTTGGCGCGAAAACTTGTATAGTCTCCTGTACACTCAACCGTCTCGTGCCGCGCGCTGCGGCGTACTGATGTGCGTGCAGGGGGAATGCGTTAGCGCTATACGTAATTATATTGTCTCGTTCTTACTTATAAAACATAAAAAGAATAAGTACCCTTTTTGCCTACCGTCACCTTCTTGCCCTACCGTCCCCTACTTAGAATTTTAACAAAGTGGGCTTCACAATATCGTATCAGCCGAAATAAGTCCACTGCTGGACAAAGGCCTCCCCCAAGGCTCTCCACATGGACCGATCCTGAGCCACCCACATCCATTCTCTTTCCACGATCCAAAGAAGATCGTCAGTTCACCTTGCGGGCCTTTCTCTACTACAACGTCCGGTACGTGGTCGCCACGCCAGAGCCTTCCTGCTCCAACGACACACCACACGGACATTAAGCTTTTGCCTATACTAGTAAGGCAAATTAAAATATCATATATCTTACCTGATAGTAAGCAATTACAGTTGCCTATAGACAAGCAGTTCTAGAGAAAGAAGAAAGTTCAGTTCGGAAAGAAGGGCATTATCAAAGAGGAACAAAGACTATCAAACAGAGGGTCTCAGATTACAATCCCCGATGTCCATCACAAACTTTTGAAAATTCTGTGCATGTATGACCATAAAGCACGTTAAACTGTTTCGGCTATCAGAATAATCTTTGATAGTCGTTACCAGTACCTTCCTTATACCGGCATTTATAAATTTATTGTAGAACTAGCAGGAACCCGCGGCTTCGCACGCAGATAGTAATAATATTTTATACAACCTCCTCAATCAAGCACTTTCGTAAAATTAGTGGACGCCAAAAATAAATAATTTACATCTCAGCCAAATATTTTAAAGGGTTGCCAAAGGGTTGTTTTAGACTTAGAATCGTCTAACTAACTATATGCACTTGAAAAAACAGAGTTATTTTGAAATTACAGACAGACACTTCATTTTTATTTATACGTATAGATGTATAGATGAGTAGAATAAGTAAAGACTTGCTATCGCGACCACAGCGACAATTACCGGGTCAAATTTCAGCTTATATGTAGTGCTATAAAAT
Organism: Euclidia mi; assembly: GCA_944739405.2. NCBI lineage: Eukaryota > Metazoa > Arthropoda > Insecta > Lepidoptera > Erebidae > Euclidia > Euclidia mi. Next base: position 60,543,550 of record OX123200.2, read on the forward strand.
CCTCTACCTTGCAGTGAAAGTCCCATTTGAATCGGTTCAGCCGTTCTAAAGATTACCCCGGACAAACAGAAAGACAGACAGACAGACAGAAATATGAAAAAGGGTTATTTAGGACTTAGAATCGTGTAACTAACTATATGTACTTGAAAAAACATAGTTATTTTGAAATCACTGACAGACACTTCAATTTTATTTATATGTGTAGATGTATAGATGGTGTATAGATGAGTAGAAGAAGTAAAGACTTGTTATTGCGACAACAGCGCCAAATTTCGGGTCAAATTGTAGCCTATATGTAGCGGTATAAAGTCCTCTACCTTGCAGTGAAAGTCCTATTTGAATAAGTTCAGCCGTTCCGGAGATTACCACGGACAAACAGAAAGACAAACAGACAAAAATGTTAAAAAGGGTTGTTTTGAACTTAGAATCGTGTAACTAACTATATGCACTTGAAAAACATAATTATTTTGAAATCACAGACAGACACTTCATTTTTATTTATATGTAGGTAGATAGGGGATGCCCGCAGCTACGCCCGCACATTATTTAACCAGTTTTGCCTGACCTTGTGGGAATTTCGAGAACTCCCTTCTACCTTCTCCAAGGAACATGCATTTCAAATTTCCGTTTCTTGAGACAAATGTTTTTGGCTGTGGCTTGTGTGTCAGTCAGTCAGAAATGCAGGATTTTTATATAGAGGACTTATAGAATATCACAATCGCTTTGGATTGCGAAGGTCTGAAACAGTCACTTTAAATGTTCCAATAAGCCGTTCCTGAAAATTTATTACGGGATACGAGAGGTAATATTAATGTTTTGGTCAATACTATTATTAAAATAAATCCACATTGTGTACATATAAATTATTGTTGTCCGTGTGGTGACGGATTAAGAATACAAAATGTCAGTACCTCATTTTACACCGTGGGTGTAATACAAGACTACAAACGAAGTAGAAGCAATGGTACCTTGCGGAAGAGACGGTAAAATGGACCTCAAAGTTTAATTGTCAAAGCCTATGACAACCATATTACGCCACAACAACGCTATTGTGACTCAAATTAGGAGAGCCCTATAGCAATGGACTGCCAAAAGCAGTAATATCAGATGATATTATTTTACTGCTGGTGTCTATTAATCACCATCTCAAGACTTTCCTCCGGAAGCGTTTTGGCCGAAGTGTGATAAGTATGGACATTTTTTGGCACGCAATTACACACAGCGTAACATGCCACAGTAAACAACAACACATATTTTGACTATTTAATTTTATTTTATGTGTGTAAATGTATGTTAGTGTGAAACGTTATTATTAAATGAACTTAATAAATATTATTATTAATGAAGTGATTGTGGTCACTTACAATATACGTGTTTAAGTGTTGAGATAGAAGGTGAAGCGTGTGAGGAAAAGAAAGCAAAGGCAGAAGACGAATGCGTAATGAATTTATTTACTTATGACACGAGTATTTATAGGTAAACATAATTAATAATAATTAACGATCACGCCTGGCACTTTTATAATAAAGTTTCGCGCTTGACACTTTTGATCGAGGGGCGTACACAATTAAACAAAAGATCTGCGGCGGCCATGTTGCGCAGGCGCCGGTCGACAATAGCAGGTAGCTAGCAGGTAGCTGACCCTTTTCTTGGGGGCGCGGCCTAATCGTCGCCGGTGGTCTAGTCATAATTGTGGCGTGATTTTACAAGGCCCAATATAATGACTTTTGCGATGATCTGTATGGTAGCGGATTCGGGTCGCTACAACTGCCTCCTCTTGAGCCCGTCGTTACGGGCGATAGTAATCCGGGAATCTCACTTTACGGCCACTCCTTGTCCTTCTAATTTGGTCTTGGTCTTCGGCCGTCTTTTGCAGAGTTGTCTGCGGTGTTTCTCTGGCGATGTAGGCTGGCTTTAGGCGATCTAGTGAGATGCGTTGCGTTTTACCCCGGATGTCCACGTCAAAGGTCTTCTGATCGCGGTGTAAAACCTTGTAGGGACCTGAGTACGGTGCTTCAAGTGGTCTTCTTGCCGGACCCTGACGAACGAAGACATGTGTTGCTGTTGGCAGGTCCTTAGGCACGTAAAATGTTCTACTGGAACTGCTGTGCTAGACGTAGGTAGCGGCGTGAGTTTACTGACGTGAGCACGTAGTCTAGCAGCCAGAGTTGTGATGTCTGTGTCAGCTTCAGAGGCAGGAGAGTAGGTGCCGCTAGTTCCAGTGAGTCGGAACTGTGTGCCGCTAGTAGGCCCAGTGAGTCGGGTCTAAGTGCGGTGCGCGGTGAGCTATCCCAGTGAGTCGGGATAGTGGCTTCGCAATGGTCCCACGGTGAGTCGGGGAGAGGTTGCGAAGGTGCTGCGCAGTGAGTGTCCCACAGTGAGTCGGGGAGATGCTGCGAGGTTGCTGCGTAGTGAGTGTCCCACAGTGAGTCGGGGAGATGCTGCGAGGTTGCTGCGTAGTGAGTGCCCCACGGTGAGTCGGGGAGATGCTGCGAGGTTACTGCGTAGTGAGTGTCCCACGGTGAGTCGGGGAGTTGCTGCGTGGCGGCTGGATTCTGCGTTGCCGGTGAGAGATATTCTCTTCTTACGTGAACCGTTTTATTTTGCGTTCCTTTGAAGCTGACAGACGCCGTATTATTTCTACCTTTAGAGGACAGCCAGGTCGCGCACCTCTGTTGCATGTTGTGCGTCCAACTGCGACAGCACATAATAGTACTTCGTGATGTCGGCGCTCATGTTTGCTAGAACAAACTGGCCTTCCGTTTGGGCGAACCACAGCTCCGGGTCATTTGGGTTGAAGGGAGGTACCCTAACACCAACGCGGAAGGTTTCTCCTAATACGAGGTCTTTTCCTTGATCTTCCATCTTGTATCACGTCGGGGTCACCAGTGAAGTGATTGTGGTCACTTACAATATACGTGTTTAAGTGTTGAGATAGAAGGTGAAGCGTGTGAGGAAAAGAAAGCAAAGGCAGAAGACGAATGCGTAATGAATTTATTTACTTATGACACGAGTATTTATAGGTAAACATAATTAATAATAATTAACGATCACGCCTGGCACTTTTATAATAAAGTTTCGCGCTTGACACTTTTGATCGAGGGGCGTACACAATTAAACAAAAGATCTGCGGCGGCCATGTTGCGCAGGCGCCGGTCGACAATAGCAGGTAGCTAGCAGGTAGCTGACCCTTTTCTTGGGGGCGCGGCCTAATCGTCGCCGGTGGTCTATTCATAATTGTGGCGTGATTTTACAAGGCCCAATATAATGACTTTTGCGATGATCTGTATGGTAGCGGATTCGGGTCGCTACATTAATAAAAGTCAAAATCATTTATTCATTTAGGCCACAAAGTGACGCTTATGAACGTCAGAATTTATGTTAATTACTACATGATTGTACATTTACACTGCAATGCAATAGGTAGAACCACGAGAAAGAACGGGCAATAAAACTCATAGCCACTCTTTTTAATCGCCAGTATACCTAATAGTTTTACATGTTATCTTTGTAACAAGCTGCTTCTATTTCACATTGAAAGTTTTATTATTTTTTAGGGTTCCATACCTAAAAGGTAAAAAACGGAACCCTATTACTAAGCCTCCGCTGTCTGTCTGTCTGTCTGTCCGTCTGTCCGTCTCTCTGTCACCAGGCTGTATCTCATAAACCATGATAGCTAGAAAGCTGAAATTTTCACAAATTATGTATTTCGGTTGCCGCTATAACAACAAATACTAAAAATAAAAATAAAAAATATTAAGGGGGGTCCCATACAAAAAAACGTGTTTTTTTTCGTATTTTTTGCTCAAAATGACTAACTGTTACAGGTAGACGCTTTAAATTTTTACAGCATATGTAGTTGTATATTACCTTTCAAAATAAATAATTAAATTTAAAAAAAGTAAATAATAAAGGGGGGCTCCTATACAACAAACGTAATTTTTAAGCAATTTGTTACTCGATCTTAATAAACAGGTAAAAACTTATAAAGTATTTAAGTATACATACAACGAACGTGATTTTCTTTTATAAATAATGGTACGGAACCCTTCGTGCGCGAGTCCGACTCGCACTTGCCCATTTTTTATTATTTATTATTCTACCACATACACACATCACCATCTAGTCCTAAGCTAAGCAGAACTTGTGTTATGGGTAGGTACTTGATAATGGATAAACATACATAATATATACATTGCTTTTTATGATATGTAAATACATACATATTATACATAGAAACACCAAGACCAGGACAAACATCCATTATTATTAGTTATTGTTTTTGCCCTTCATATTTCACATTTAAATTTTATTTAATTAAATTTTATTTAATTAAATTTTATTACTGGTACAAAACATACATATACATTGCTATAATTAAATATTAAAGATAAAAGCTAAACCTAAAACTAATCTATAATTAAGAAAAAAAACAGCACAAAAGAGAAAAAATAATTATAATAATGTATTATTATGCTATACTGCGTCCTAGAATTCTTTCGCAACGCTGTCTATTAGTAGCGTGCTCAGAAGACAGGCAGCATTGCCACGCTGGATGGCAAGGCTTATTTTCTCTGTGAAAAAAAAGGCTAGCCTTCTGGTCACGGGAAGCATCGATCAGCCTTTTTGCTATTTCTCTGTATAGAGCACGAGCACTCGGGCTCATGGTCTCAGCGTTTCGACCCCGAACGGCTCAAAAACGTAATTCCCAACTAGATTTTCATTAGGTCTCCGCCGATGCAGCAACAGCGCCAGCTGAAACAGCTGTGCTTAGAAGATGTGATGGCGCAAGGGTATCGACGTAGGTTACATCCCACACTAGAGGCCTACCCATCTTCCAAGGTAATAATGACATACCGTCTGGTCTCTTCCCATCGTCACGTAAAAGACCATTAGGTTCAAGATGAGTTGGTACACCGGCGGTGGCAAGAGCACGATGGATTATGTCATTAATATGGGCGTGTCTGGACATACGCCCTGCACATCTGCTGCTTGATAGGCCATGGTGGCGAAGGCTGTCGACGGCTTTCTTACAGTTGCAACGATGCGGAGTAACACAAACAGCACCCAAGCGAAAGCAAGAAGCGATGCGGAATGTAGTATCGTCAAACATACTTCCTATATTGGACCATGCAAGCGCTTGAAGCCATAGCCACGATTTCCACTCTCCCACAGCCAACAAACGGGCACGCTCTGCAACACCAGAAGCAGTAGTTAATAGATTATCTCTAATCTTGCTGCAGATCGGCCCGTCCCATTGTCTCTGAGAGAAAACATTTCGCGGCAAGTCAGAGCTAGGGCAAGCCATTTTCCAAGCATTTTTTTATTATTATTATTAGTTATATACTAATAATAATAATTATTATTGATATCATACTCAAGCAATAAATTATATTCAATTGGTATATAATCAGATATAGACGAAACAAATTTGGGTTGGCTGGTTTAAAGATATCGAAAACGACAAGTTCTGTATGTCTTTCTATCTTATAACTGACCTTTCATTATCTTCATAAAATTTTATTCGAAGATACCATAGCGCGAGCCATTGGCCATTTCTATGCTACGCCTCAGAGAACACTAAAACCAGACTGAAATACATCAGGCATACAAAATCCTTCGTTCAAATTAAACGGTACTTCGTTCTGAAGAAATGTAATGCTGATTCAGTCCATAAAACATAGAAATGAACTGCCTTAGGCTTAAGAATGAAGAATATGTTCTTTATATAGTGCACTTGTTATAGTCTAGTCACTGAAAGGCCACTCTGAGGTCTGTTTCTCGAGGGTGTCTTAACAATAAATTATATTGGCGGATTGGCGGGCTATTGGTCCCTGGGTGGCTGTCTCGTGAGAGTCATGAGAGAACATAGGTTGTCATTATGATTAGTAACAGTTAACGTTTTATTAAGTAGAATTAAGCAAATAGAAAAATAGTTTACTGTAGTAACTTGGATTTCGTTTAAGTAACTAGAAATAAGAAAACAGAACTTAACTATTATGTTTTTTCTTTACAACGGCTGCACAAGGTATTAATCATATGTTGAGGCGATCTTACAAAAGATCAATCAACGGACACAAAGAACATGATCAGAAACAACAATCTCACATAGTGTTGTCTCGTGTGGGCGGCACGCGACACGCGGCGCAGTGCCTAGCAGCGAGGCGAACGCTTTAACCACTACGCTACAGCCATACGCTACGCGCGCTAACGGACACGAGGGAAGACCCTAGTCTGTATATACAAAATTCTATTTGGAATTAGTTTATTTGAATAATTTTCACAATAATATTACAGATTATTAATTTTAACTATATACATTACTATCTTACATAATCATAATATCTTAAAAAAAACTATAAGCCGACTAAGCAAAAAGGGGTCTACAAAAGACGAAACAAGAAATAGCTCATTCTGATATAAATCCAGAAAGTATAAGTACCTCCAGAGATCCTCAGACTAGAACCGCGGTCGCACCTTTTAAACTTATATTTTGACTCAAATAGTCTAAAATATGTATATATTTGTAATCTGCTCACCAATACCTTTCTTTTGATACCAAACACGTAATGATTATCTCAGTTTAATTTTGTTGAGGTAGGAATCTGAGCTATTAATTCCGTAATAGAAAATTTAGATAACATTTATATAGCCTATGTCACCCTTTTATTATGAATCTTTCGACACCCCATTAATTAAAATCGGTTGGGTAGTTGAGGCGCTACGGTGGAACATACAAACATACATACATCGATTGCAATAACATTACCCTTCCTTTTGGCTTTGCCGTAGTCGGGTAAGAATATATATGTACATAAATCTATAAAAATAAAAAGTGAAAATATGTACAGGTGTGTTTGGGCGTCGTAGAAGGTTCCCTATCCATTTGCATAAAATTTTAAGACCTAATATAACTTAGCATAATTTTGTTTGGCATAATTATATTTTCGATATAATTACGCATAACAGCTTACGCATAATTTTTTAAGCATAATTTCTCTAACCATAATAATGATTAAGCATAATATTCTAATGCATAAAGTTCTAAAGCATAACTTTTTTAAGCATAATATCCTAAAGCATAAAATCATAAAGCATAAATTTATTTACGCACAATAATAATAATATATTCTACCACATTCACACAACACCGTCTAGTCCCAAACTAAGCAGAGCTTGTACATTATATATTGTAATGATTACAATACAATACAAATTGGATATATTAACTTTGGCAATGTATCTTTGGCATATTTTTCGCTGTAGGAAGCATGAAGCAAGCAAGCATGCAAGCAAACATGCAGCAAACAAGCAAGCATGCAGCGTGCAAGCAAGCATGCAAGCGAGCATGCAGCATTCAAGCAAGCGTGCAGCATGCAACATGCAGCAGGCAGGGCTTCTGTCACGGCTCCGGCGCTGCGGGCCTCGTGCGGCCCCACGCGCCTACGCGTTTTTAAATAACACTCTAGGTGTAGGACAAACAAGACTACGTGGAGTCGGTTTTGCAGCAATTCGGTTCTGTCACTAACTTTTGTTGCACAGCATATACATTTTTTACAAGTTAAATATATAATTATATAAATATTATGCTAATAGTCATTAGGCCTACTAACGTTATGCTAATAGTCATTAGGCCTACTAACGTTATGCTAATAGTCATTAGGCCTACTAGCGTTATGCTAATAGACATTAGGCCTACTAACGTTATGCGAATCAAATTTATGCCAAACCAAATTAGTCCTTAAGATGATTATGCCAACATAAAATGTATGCCTAAAAAAATATGTCGAAGTATTATTATGCCAAAACAAATTGTGCCAAAATCGTTATGCCGAAGTATATTAGGACAAAGAACATTATGCAAAAAGAAGGGACCCCGTCGTAGAATGCCTCCGCATCAATATCATCGGGTAACGTGCCCTAAAGGTTGGCAGCATAGCCACGCTGGATGCCAATGCTGAATCTTTGAGAAAGAATAAACCAGCCCTCCGGTCACATGAGATGTCGATTAACCGTTTAGAAATATCTCTGTATTAAGAACGAGCGCTCGGACCCCCTAAATTCGACCAGCGCTTCTCCTGCAGGATAGCCCACGGTGTCCGAGCTATCGACGTCTTCTCCACAATAACATCGATCACGAATCGGAAAAACACACGGAGCACCTAAACGAAGACAAGTGGCGATGCGGTATACGTATTCCAAAATTCTTACATTATTGACTGTCAAACAATGTACAACCGCAACTTCTTTACGCAGGCAGCTCATCATCCCCTTAGCGTTATCCCAATTTCAATCTAGGGTCCGCTTACTAGTCTAACCGGATTTGGCTGAATATTAGCTTTTCCACAGAGCGACTGCCTGTCTGACCTCCGCAACCCGAAGGGACAGCGATATTCCATGGTTTAGACTAGTGTCAGTTTATTTAGAAGGTACTGACGCCCTGTAACGACTGTCAAAGATCTTCATGACAGCCGGGACCGACGGCTTAACGTGCTCTCCGAGGCACGGGACGAGCGATAATTACGCACATAACTCCGAAAACTCATTGGTGCGCGCCGTGGATTCGAGCCCGATACCCTCTGCATGGTAGTCTGTTGGTATCTCCACTCGGCTATCGCTGCCTTTCTTTACGCAGGCAGCTGATATCTGGAATATGTATATATTCCTTGGGTAACGTAATGACGTATTTAGAAGGGATTTTTGGCAATTTCCACCCTGACGAGGTAAAATAGTCCCACGCGTGCGGAACCGAGCGTGAAGTCTAGTATATTATTTCTAACATTGCCGACAGTCGAACTTGCATCGGAACTTCACGAATGTTAATCTGGGCGTTTTCTATTAAAACTGGGTGTATTCACTGCTGCTTAACCTGGATACACAGCTGATACAGCAGTATGAATGGATGTGGAGCTAGACAATACCCACGAGCGGCCACGGAAGCCAAAACTAGTAATATCCATGAGAAAAGGTACCAATTATGGTATACGTACCTAATTTGGAATACCGTTATATTATTAAGTCTGACCGCCACGAAAATTGAAGACTTAGAAATCTGTACTTAATATAAGTAATTAAATAGGGAAATTGTGGAATGCTTGTGGCACTTAGACTTAAAATATAAGTGTGCTCTATATAAGGTACGTATGCCATTATTGGTACCTTTCCCTATCTTCCATAATATTTATATAATTAGCGTATAAATTTCTTGCATTACTGACTAACCGATGGTCCAGTCACAACCAAAACTATTGGGCGCAATAAGCTGAAATTTGGCATTTGGCATTCATTTGGCATTCATTTTGGTGTGTTTCTTGGGGACCTTAAGAATGCACTAAGAAGAGATTTTACTTATTCTGCCAAATTGCCACCGTGATCCCATGGGAGAAATTTGCAGGCGTAACTGAGGCATTCTCTAGTATAGGAGTAAACATGATACGTATCGTAAATAAGTTAGTGCCGTTGAACAATTTACAAGTCCCTATAGAACTCGTAGCAGTTAACCGAACAGTTTAATTGTTTTCAGATAGTGCTCGACCATCTTATTAGACAACTGACTGATTTAAGCGGTTTCCCTCACATTCGTTCCGTGTTTACATATATGTGTAAATGTGTAGGTGTGTATGTGTGTGACTAGAAATGGAACGGAGAAAATATGCGCATGAAATAAATTTAAAAGTCTCTTGGTAGTTTCTGGGCATTTGTTATTCATTGCTTTTATATTCGGATGGTTATTAACATAAACGATTATAAACGGTCGTGGCAGTTGGTAAAGCAGTGACTTTTTTACATTTGTCGTAAGTTTGTTACTAGTAGTGTAGTTTTGCCTTGGCTTGAAATTGAGCCCTATGGCATTGAAATCAGGGTCATTAACAACTAGACCAAAATGTGGTAATCACCAGTCAATATATTCTTTATATATAATATTCTTCGTAGCAGACGACGCAGCAGGGGTATCTAGGCACCGACGATCTGGTTAAGATCGCGCGAAACTGTTAGATGCGAGCCGCTCAAGATCGGCCTGTGTGGAGAACCTTGGGGGAGGCCTATGTCCAGCAAGGGACGTTTCTAAGCTGACAGGATGATGTAAAAAATCTTGTGTAATTGCAGCCACTCTTAGACAACTTTATTTATAACATTACGATCTTCAAGTTTTTTTTTAAATATTATTATGATGTATGATATAAATTCAGTATAGGTGACTTATCTACATTCTATTGTACGCCTTAAGAGTAGGACATAGCTGCTCGTAGAATATTTAATTAAGACCATCTGTGTTATGTACAATTACCTATGATCCACAATAAAGATGATTTTATTTCATTTGATTTGATTACTTACAACTCCGCTAACTTGCGCTACGACTAATTACTAAACTTGGGCTTAACAAAACAACTTGTTGAAGGAATATTTCTGTTTGATAGAATACGCTTACTTTATACACGACTTTACATTTTTTGAGTTCGTAAAAAAGTGAGTAATATCGATTTAGGTGAATAGATTTAAAATAATAAGTAATAATAAACGAATAGGTAATAAGTAATCTTTCCTTATTTAGTTGAAGAAAGTTTGCGGTGCTTTGTAGCAATATTATTATAAAAATGTTTAACACTGAAGTTCTTTGTTCTGTTTTGTAATTAATTCATGTATGTTGTGCCAGTATTATCAAGGTACTGAGTGGCTGACTGTCAAGGATCCCATAACGACCGCCAATGATCTTTATGACAGTCTGTCGCTTGGTTAAAATGATTGCGGCAACTTTTAATGTGTTCTATTAGCATCTATATCTGCTTAAACTTTGTCCTAAAACTATGTAGTCATTAGGTATGTATTTTTTATGATACTTTCATATTTTATTTATTTGTTTATTAGCTTTATACACTTAACGTATATAGGTGGACTTAATGCCTTAGGCATTTTCTGCCAGTCTACCTTAGAGTGGTGCAGAGATTAATAGTAGGTGTATTCTAAAAGGTGGTTTGACTATATATATATTTATTTATTTAAAAGACATTATGGACACATATAACATACAATTAAATCACAGTAATGATGCATATATACATATATATATACCTACATACACATACATATAATATGTACATATATAAATAAATATATACCCAAGTAATAAATATATACCAATACATAAAATATATAATTATAAATATTACGATAGTTCTGCTAACTTAGCCAATAATAGCTGCTTTACCCTTCTCTTAAAACAATACTTATAAGTGGCCGTCCTGATTTCGAGAGGAAGGTCATTCCAGAGAAGAATAGCTTGGGTAGGAAAAGAAGAGTGGATGAAAGAAGATCTATGAGAAGGACAAAGAAGGAGGAGGTTATTAGATGAGCGAAGGTCACGATTGTGGTTGCTGCTTAAGTACTGGAAGTAAGAACTTAAATATTCAGGAGTATTGGGAGACATGAGGATAGAATAGAGAGTAGTAAGAGCACGCAGACTGCGTCTTTGACGAATAGGAAGCCACTTCAACTGGGAACGATAAGTAGACACGTGGTCATACTTGCGAAGATTGAAAATAAATCGAATGCAGTTATTGAGAAGACGGTCAAGTTTGTTAAGAAGATCTGCATTCAGGTCGTAGTAACATACATCACCATAGTCGATCAGGGGAAATACCAAAGTTTGCACAAGCATTGTCTTAGTTTTGGGTGGAAGGAAGTTTCTTAATCGATTGATAGCGCGTAGAGTACCAGTAACCTTTTTGCTGGTTTCAGTGACTTGGTTTCGCCAGCTTAACGTGCAGTCTAAATGTAAGCCAAGTTTTTGTGACAACTGGGCACATTTCTATTATGTTGCTGTCATAGACTAATGATGGTAAAGTTGAGAGGTCTAGTCTTTTAATAGCCCATTGACTACCAATTATGATTGCTTGGCATTTGCTGGGGTTTACGGACAAACCAAACTTGTGTGACCAGTTCTTTATGGCGCTTAGATCCCTGTTAACCTCGTGAATTGCTGTTGAGACATCCTCAACAGATGCCTGAGAGTATATCTGCAAGTCATCGGCGTACAGATGATAAGCGCATTGAAGATTGTGAGCTAGGAGATTAATAAACATAGAAAATAATAAAGGAGAAAGAATACCGCCTTGAGGAACATCAGAGCCATTGTCACGCCACTTCGATGATTAGTCGTCGAGGCGGGCAGACTGCTGGCGTCCTCGAAGATAACAAGAGAACCAATCCAGAGCTTCGGATGAGATCATAAGGTGGGTAAGGAGGGATAGCAGGACATCGTGACTGACGGTATTAAAGGCATTCGAAAAATGTGTCAGCCTGAATTTTATTCATAACAGTATCAGCTGAAAGACGTTCACCACGGGACAAACGCCATCCCCATAGCTTTCCACATGGAACAATCCTGAGCCAGCCGCATTTCATTACGACACTATTAATTCAAGAAATTTTCTAAATCTAATTAAACAGTTCACAGTCCAAGAAGCATTAAGCTCGACAATTTCGAAGTTGAACGCCATTTGCGCTATAAATTCGTCAGCGCATCGGCGGTGAAGCAGCCACCGGAAGCTAGATCACGCCATGTTGTCTCGAGCCGGATGTGACGACTGTGCGGATGTTAATACACACTTGTTTGTACGATACGCAATAGTAAATTCATATCATAGGCGTGCTGCATTTGTGAATTTAACTTGTAATGTTTCTTACCAGGGTAGACGGAAGTATTGCTCAACTATCGAGTTTGATTTTAATGACTTTTTTATTATTTTAATTTGATTTTTCTTCATAAGACATTTTGTAAAATATTTATGTCTGTTTTATTAACCAAAATGATGTATTATGTTTTTTAAAATAACCTTCTTTCATCAATACGAAAATAAATATACTATGGCGCTATGTTTTAAGAACCGCACTCTGATATTACGTATCGTTTTAATATATGATGAAAGGTTTTAAAAAAACACAACTTTTAATTTATATTAACTTCATCACTTCACTAAATTATAATATATGAAAAAGCCATGCGGCGTTCTGGCACAAGGTCATTGAAAAATATTATTTTCATAATCATAAACGTATTTAAAATTCTTGCGTTCCTGTCTGACAGCCAAAACTGTTGGACGCTGGTAGCAGAAGTTTGGCATGTATGTTCCTAGGAGACAGCTGGGGTGCACTTATTCCCACCGGATCAGGAAGAAACGGTAAAATTAAAATAAAATATGCAGGCGTAGCTGCGGACATCCTCTAGTAAATCTAACCTAAAAATAAAGTACACCTACATCACTCATTGTTGCTAAATCCGCAGCCTACAACGAGGCCAAAATTATATTCTTGACTAGCTGGTACCCGCGGCTTCGCACGCGGATAGTAACAATATTTTATTTTAACTTTCATACTTTGCGCGAACCCTACAACCTCCTCAATCAAGCCCTTTCGTAAAATTCGTTCTTAGTGGACACCTAAAATAAATAATTTACATCTCAGCCAAATATGTTTTTTATACGCCTGGCGATTTTCGAAAGTTAATAATAACTGAAAATATACACATATAGGTATACTAGCTTTTACCCGCGGCTTCTATCGCGTAAATTCGGGGTTCTCCAGTTATAGTATATCATCTATGTTCGGGGTAACACAAATCTCCTTTATTGGGTGGATACTTCTATAATTGTCGTTTTAACTGTTGAAGAAATATAACTGCAAAAAGTATTTACACATACGAACTACTTAGTACTAAGACTTAATAGTACTCAAAATGTTATCCGGTATCTGTGACGTTTCGCTAGAGTGGCCAAAATGGCGACTGTGACTTGTCTGTCAGAAGCATTAGAATTTAACAAAATACTCGACAATCCAAATTTTGCGGATATAATATATCCGCATAACATAATAAGTTGTTGACTAGAAATCTTTATTTTTTTATGTGTTATTATTCAGGTATGGTTTCGATGTACTCCTTAACGAAATTATTAATATAAAATCCACAAATGCTTACAAATTAAAAATTAAGTAAAAGAAACATTTTCCAGTGGACTAAATTGTGAATCTAAACCACTCTCAAGTCCCCTTGAATACACCCAAAAAACTTTCATCAAGATCGGTCCAGTCGTTTAGGAGGAGTTCAGTGACATACACACGTACACAAGAAACATATATATTAAGATATACTACGTAGTGGCGGTATCCTGACAACAGCGCCATATATCGGGTCAAATTGTAGCCTATATGTAGCGCTATAAAGTCCTCTACCTTGCAGTGAAAGTCTCATTTGAATCGGTTCAGACATTCCAGAGACTACCCCGGACAAACAGAAAGACAGACAGACAGACAGACGGACAGACAGAGAGACAAAAATTATAAAAAGGGTTGTTTTGGACTAAGAATCGTGTAACTAACTATATGCACTTGAAAAAACATAGTTATTTTGAAATCACAGACAGACACTTCAATATTATTTATAAAATATAGATATAGATGAGTAGAAGAAGTAAAGACTTAATATCGCGACAACAGCGCCACCTACCGGGTCAAATTGTAGCTTATATGTAGCAGTATAAAGTCCTCTACCTTGCAATGAAAGTCCCATTTTAATCGGATCAGCCGTTCCAGAGATTTCCTCGGACAAACAGAAAGACAGACAGACAGACGGACAGACAGACAAAAATGTTAAAAAGGGTTGTTTTGGACTAAGAATCGTGTAACTAACTATATGCACTTGAAAAAACATAGTTATTTTGAAATCACAGACAGACACTTCAATATTATTTATAAAAAAATATAGATGAGTAGAAGAAGTAAAGACTTGTTATCACGACAACAGCGCCAACTACCGGGTCAAATTGTAGCCTATATGTAGCGCTATAAATTCCTCTACCATGCAGTGAAAGTATCATTTGAATCGGTTCAGCCGTTTCAGAGATTACCCCGGACATACAGAAAGATAGACAGACAGACCAAAATGTTAAAAAGGGCTGTTTTGGACTTAGAATCGTGTAACTAACTATATGCACGAGAAAAAACATAGTTATTTTGAAATCACAGACAGACACTTCGATTTTATTTATATGTGTATAGATGTAAAGATGAGCAGAAGAAGTAAAGACTTGTTATCGTGATAACAGCGCCAACTACCGGGTCAAATTGTAGCCTATATGTAGCGCTATAAAGTCCTCTACCTTGCAGTGAAAGTCCCATTTGAATCGGTTCAACCGTTCCAGAGATTTCCCTGGACAAACAGAAACAAAGACAGACAGACAGACAGACGGATAGATAGACAGACAGACAAAAATGTTAAAAGTGTTTTTTTTTTACTTAGAATCGTGTAACTAACTATATGCACTTGAAAAAACATAGTTATTTTGTAATCACAGACAGCCCCTTAATTTTATTTATATGTATAGATTTAAACTAATACTGGCAGTTACTATTCAGAACAAGGAGTCTTTAGTGCAAAAAGTTTTCATATAATTACAGCCGTACGAAGAAGTTTAGAGATCTACGCGAGCCGAACAAAACTGTTCTTATTAAAAGCAATTCCAACTTTAAGATTGGTCGTGTAGCTAACAGCTTTAAAATAAGAAAAAGGCACTCTGATTTTAAGGTCTGTTTTCACTGTTTGAACCAATACAACTGGTTAAACTGCGAATATTGTGCTATGATAATATTTGATGAATAATTGTTCCATCCATTAGCACCTCACTCCTTATATTGCAACGAACAAAACTTATTCTTAGTTATTATTACAATTTTCTTGCATTAATCTAAGTGTAGAATTAGCCCCAGCTAAATGTTTTTCCCATAAGCAAACATATTCAGGAGTATGCTATGCTTAAAAACTTTATATTGGTGCCCAACATGAGGCCAGAATAAAACATTTTCGGCCATTTCTTAAATTGAAGCAGTAACCGTTTACCCTAAGTAGAACATTTATTTTCTCACGGTTGAGTATTGCCAATTTCTCTCTGGAACCTTTTAATTTTTAATTGAAACTATTTGTTGATAGTTTGAGTGTTTTGAGCTTCAATTCTAGCGAAAAATTAGAAGTAAATATTTTCAAACTCAATATTAGCTACAAGGCGAGGAGTAAGTTTATTTCACCTAATGGAAGGAAAGAGGAACCCACCACGCACCCTCGAATTGACCATCCCAACTATTGCAATAGAAAAAGGGGTCGTTGCCCATCGTTCCTGAGGATGCCTCGTGCAGAGGCGAAACACGTGTCGAAGAATAGTCGGCGCATACAGCGGGTTACTGCAAGTCAGGTATCTTCCTGGAACCCATACCATTCCTATATCCCTTATCCTTTTAGAGGAGTTCGATATTGTCAACCTTTTTCTATTGCAATAGTTGGGGTGGTCAATTCGAGGGTGCGTGGTGGGTTCCTCTTTCCTTCCATTAGGTTACAATGGAGTTCCGTCAAGTAACGCCTGATTCAATCAACTATAAGTTTATTTCATTTAGCAGTGTTTATTACGTAATAGTAACGGTATTACATTAGTAGGAACCATTTGAAAAGTAGTGAAAGACGTCGCCCCTAAAAGCAATATAATTTGATTCGAATTTAATGTTTTTCGGGTTTTTTACTTATTTAAGACATGTGTGGTCTCAAGGCTAAGTGATAGGTTTGTTATATAACACTTAGCACAACAAGACCATCATTTTTGCTACTGCGTTTTTCTCGTAGGTAGATTGCAAATTTTATTTTCATTTCTTATTTTTACAAACTTAACATGCAAAGTTATTCTTAAATATCGGAGAAGACAATTGTGCTGGTAATTATGCGCTATGCCTACTTAATATTTAAATCTAACGCTTCATTTTCCTTCAGCGTCGTTAAGAATACCAAGGAACATGAATATTAATTAGTCAGAGCTTGTAACTTCCTTTTATATATATTTGTTTTGATATACTTTACAGGGTGGTGTACATCTTAAAGATATTTATTGTTAAAATCATAATTTATGACGACCGGTTGGCGCAGCGAGAGCGTAAGCGACTGCCACGTCGAAGGTCACGGGATCGATTCCCGCTCAAGTCTGGGTGTTTCTATATATAATATGTATGTGTTTACAAAAAAAAGTATATATGTATTTTTATCCATTGTCTAGTACCCATAGTACAAGCTCTGCTTAGTTTGGGACTAGATGGTGCTGTGTGAATGTGGTAGAATATTATTATTATGTTTCTCTTTACACGGTTATTCTTCTAACATAAGGTATTAAACGAATAACCGGACCTTTGGAAGGCTTACACGGGGATATGGATCCAACGTGCAGAGGCCCGTAGAGAGTTTTAATCTAAAATGTGATGGGACACGTGCAGCGGAGCCTCCACAACTGCAGTATTAAGTACAGCTATGGACTAGCCGCAGCACGTGCAGGACTATTGCTTTAATGTGGAATCTACAAGAATCAGGTTATGAGGTTGGGTGTTTTTATTATTATTATTATTATATAACTCTTGTTGATATCCTTATCCAATAAAAATAATTTTCGTTTCTTGAAGTACTAAATAATGTAATAAATATAAAAGTACCTAATCCGCCGGTAAAACGGAATCGAATCACGTACGTCAATCGAATGCATGATTGCATAATGCTGGGTGCATAAGGAAAATTTATTTGTTCTTAAACAATTTTCTTGGCCTTGTACTAACGAAATCTGTATGTAAGCGGCTTGAGGTTTAAAGAGAGCACATTTTATTATATCCATGATAATTTATAAAAAGAATGTTCGTTGAATGTTGAAAATTCCCGCATTCTTTGTAGAAGATATAAATTTTCATAAGCCGTTAATATTGGAGTATTTTATCGCTATTAAAATAAAAAACAACATTCGTTCATTCAAAGGACAACGGCTAGAATTATGTCTGGTGTCCTTGTAATTTAATAATAACATCGGAACGGGCCTTTGGCCGTCTTCGTTTTCTCACTATAAGACGGGTAAGGCTGAAGGTTAAAGGTTCGCCATGTTGACTACCAAGAGTTTTGCAATAACTCTTTTTGTCATCTATAAAACACTGAGTCATCGATGTAGATTGCTCGTCAAACATCAAACGCGAGCATAACTATGATATCACATATCTCATTAGCTGCTCCATCATCAATATTGATAATAATATACTGATCCCGAAGTATATATTACATTATGTTCCTAAACCGTTAAATCACGATTCGTAAAAAGCTTGACGTCAGCAATATGGTGAAGAGGGGGGGAGTGATTAAAATGTAACGTTATACCTGAACGACACCGTAGCTGCCAGCGCTAATATCTGACGTTGTAGAGGTGTGGGTAGACATGAGAGGGAGCGGCGAGCGATTTCCTCTTGGCGAATAGCTTCTAGTGGATATAGCAGTGAACCCACATTTAAAAAAAACAGTGTTTATACATCGCTGGTGTTTGAATAGTTGAAGACACAAATGGAAAAAGAACTACTGACTGACAGCAGAAGCGGCAACGCTGAAACAACGCCAAACCACTTTAAAGGAAACTCATGAGGAATGAAAACAGTCCTTTTAAGGGGCGAAGAGATTCTTCGTTTTTATAACGCATTGAAATGTTAATAAATTTCATGCATTCATGTGTTCTGTATTTAGTGGAATCTTTAGCTTTGTGCTTTCCGACAGAACGAAACCATCATTTATGCAGTCATCCCCTGTGTGGGCCTTACGATATTTCAATCGATACGGAACAGAACTTCTTTAGTCGATTTTAGCAGTTCTCTGATTCATTTAATCTCAAGTAGGTGAGACCTTGAGAAAGTGATCAATCATTGGGCACCTGGCAGCCCAGCCAAGTTGGGCTGAACGATGTGTATGCTACTCAGAAGTTTCGCAACACGCAAGACGTTGACCAGTGTTCATAGCCAGTGTTGACCTAAGAATATGTATCCTATCAGAAAACTCAAGGTCACTCAAAGAACGATGGCTAAAGCCATACTCGTGGTTACACTGCCTGTTGAATATGTACGCCAAACGCTTTTCCGTCGTCCTTTATCAGCTTCCGCGTGCAGTGAGGAGCGGCAATCATATTTGAGTGGCGCTAATTAAGGCTCGCAGCCGCTGAACGAACGCGACCACCGACGTTTAGTCACTGCCTTGTTACGTCACGTGGAAGATAAGATGGCTTTAGATTGTTAACAGCTAATTGTATATATTTAATAATAATTGTGCTAAGTGACAAAATTTTTGTTTCAAGTTGTAATAGAATATTGCATGAAGAATAAATATTTTACTCTCCGTCCCGTACAGTTTATCGTGCAAAATAAGTATGTTGAAATAAATACAATCACATTTTCTTTACTATACTTTACTTCTATTCGGCTCCCAATCTTTTAATCCCAGTTGGATCTGTGTTCAAGCTGCGAAACACATGCACGGTTAGGGAAAAATATGGAAAACTTGCAAACGGTTAACTTTCCGCAAGAAACTTAGATAGGGCGCATACTTATGTTGCAAATACTTTTCCCTGAGTGCTGAAAACGACATAGCAAAATAGTAAAAGTTTCCTTTTAATACGAAATTTTACATGAAAATGTATTTACTTTTGTATCCAACCAACATTCTTTACCTACAGTTTCATCTGTATATTTAAATTGCTAATAGCCAAATGAGGACATATGAAAACGTACTAGCCGATATTCGTGGCAATTACCGGTATGGGTTATCGACACACACCGCAGTGGTTTTAGGGAGCCAAAACGAGTGTGTATGAAAGACTGTCACAGACTTATTTACTCATGGCTCACAAAAAACAATTAAGTTATTGCTGACAAACGAACTTTTCCCTACATCGAAGTACCATTACTCATTGGAAATTGCACCTATTTCTAGAACTTCTCATACTTAATACGGAAAACGGTTCTCACTTAGTAACCAGGCATTACTGCAGACTAGGCGATATCATCGCGTAAATCACAAAACGTGCTAAACTTTTTCCACCATTCATGTATACTACTAATAATACTTTTTACTGTAGAAACAGTGAAAAGTATTGATAGTGACCACGAAAGTTTAAATACCTACTGTGGCTTTCGTACGTGATTTGACTTCTAAGAATAATATTATTAAGTGGGTCTTACTCGTCATAATTGACATATTTAAAAGTATACATATCTCTGTAATTCTCCAACTTTTCAACCGGCTTGTAACGGTCCCTCCTCGACCACGGCCGTTGTAAGCAAGTATTATGTATACAAATCGCTAAAATATAAAGTGATTTGACTCGTTCGGAATAGATCAGCAAAGTCAAGCAATGCTTGCAGGTGAGAGAGGAGTATGTTAAGTTGACGAGCATGTTTCTTGACTCAGGACAAAATTGTTGAGCCATGCCTTTAGCTTTCGGAAAAAAACTTAGCCTTCGAGTGGCATGTTAACCTAGAAATAAGGAGAAGATGTCACATCAGCCAGTATTTGCAATCCAATGCTGGGCATAGGCCTCGCCTTATTTGCGACACGATAACATAGTGTAGGTGTGTAATACACCTCTGCTTACCACATCAGGTATTAAAGGCGTGAAGTTATGTTATGTTGTGTTAACATAGTGAGTCAATAGGAGAATTTGGTAACTATACAACGCTGGCCTGTAGTGTTTTATTAGTTGTGTTGTATTGTGATAACTTATAACATATTTTTAATAACTATATTGTCTTACGAGTGGCAAAACAGATTTCTTTATTCATTTCTTTCTTTCTAATCCGTCACCACAAAGAAAAACACCATCTCTCGGGCTCTTTGCTACTGTTCAGAGATTGGGCTAGAAAGCTGGGAATGGTTGTTTGCAGAAGGCAGTGGAAGCGATTAATTCATCCAGTCTTTAGCCCAGCGCAAAGGTCTGACACATATACTGTGTTTTCACAGTGATTATATTTCAACTTACCTAATCTTCACTGATGATGTTCTTGAGTAGACCTATAAGATTACACTCATAATTTTGGCCTAAATGACAAGGAAATCGTTATAGTTAGCTACCAGAGTCCAAGGATCAGAGTCTTCAGATCACGATGCACGTGTAGGTACGTCGACACACAATTTTACAAAAAAAATTACAAATCTTTATCAATCGCTCACAACCTTTGTCGGGCAAATTCGATAGCAACAGTTGCAAGGTTATTAACCAAAACTATTCAATTCTACAATAATACAAAGTCAAGACGCGTTCACAAAGGGGAATTTTTCAGAACGACAAGTGAGAGAACTTTTTTTTGCGGAAGCGACAATGAGAAAGAGTGAATGATTTGACAGTTTATAGTGTGACCACAGTTAAAATTTACAATAGACAAAGTAACACGCTACTAAACTGATATAATCGATTTAACTTATCATAAACAATATTTATATTTCAAACATCCACCCGCCCCGGACCGGCCTACCGGTCCGCTAATCGGTTGGTAGACGTGACAATGTTGCAACCGCTCTCCTCAGAATCTAACCGTCTACCAAGACCTCAGCAAATCGGGGAACTCCATCAGTTCCAGTTACCAAACGAAGAATACGCCCCCTGCGCCATCTGAGTGGCGGAAGGTTAGCCTCCTTGATCATAACGAGGTCACCAATCTTGGGTGGATCGGTCTTGTCAGTCCACTTAACGCGTTGCTGGAGTATGTGCAAATATTCCAAATTCCAGCGTTTCCAAAAGCTCTGAGTAATCTGGCGTACCAATTCAAAACGCGAGAGACGATTGGGTCTCGTATCAATATAAGGGTACTCAGGCAAGGCGACAAGTGGGCGACCAATCAAAAAATGGCCCCGCGTAAGGGCCTCCAAATCATTCAGATCTGAGGAGATCGGGCACAATGGCCTAGAGTTCAAAACGGCCTCAATCTTACTAAACACAGTTGCAAGTTCCTCAAATGTAAGGACAGATTCACCGATTGTCCTGCGCAAGTGTGTTTCGGCCATATTACAGCGGCCTCAAAAATACCACCCCAGGGTGGACAATTTGGTGGGGAAAACAACCAATTTATCCCGTACGTTGGGCAAGCCTATCACCTATATCAGCCTTGTTGGTTTCAAGGAAATTAACAACGTCATTCAAATAATTATAAGTGCCCTTGAAGTTAGCGCCGCAATCAGAACGGATCAAGGAAGGCAGCCCTCTGCGGGATACAAATTTGTAAAATGTGGCTACAAACGCCTCGGTCGTAAGCGAGGAGACCAGTTCCAAATGAACGGCCTTTGTGGAGAGGCAAACGAAGACACAAGTAGGCCTTAACAGTCTTGCTGTTTCGAAGCGTCGATGTTTTCACCAAAAAGGGACCAGCGAAGTCCGTGCCAACACCGTCAAACGTCCTGCTCTCCGTTACGCGATCTGCCGGTAAGTTTCCCATCAAGGGCTGCATGGTAGAAGCCTTAAGCTTATAGCAAGGGATGCAGCGAAAGACTAGACTCCGAATTATTCTTCGGCAGCCAAAATCCAAAACTCGCGTTGCAAAATGGCCAACAAAGCATTACAACCAGCATGTGAATTTTTAAGGTGACGGTCAGTTACTAACAAACGTACCAAATGACCGTCCTTGGGTAACAAAAGGGGGTGACGTGCCCCGTAAGGGATTGGCGTTCTTGAGACGCCCTCCAACGCGCAAGAGACTCGTATCGTCCAAAAAGGGGTTCAATTTAGATACAGCTCCCGATAATTTCGATTTCCCTGTATTAAGGATAGCAATCTCTTTCTCAAAGTACGCCAATTGCACAGAACGAACCCAAAAGGTGAGAGACTCCTGTCGTTCCTGTGGTGAGAGAAACGGTGTCAGACGTTTCTGTTGTGGGTGCCTAAAATTAAAAACAAAACGCTTTATCCAAGCAGTAACACCTAACAACTTGTCAAGGAAGCTGTAGCGATTCAACAAGAAATCGCATTCCACCTTCTCAAGAGCGAGTGTTCGTAGACCCGGCAAATTGGAAGTATTCAAAACTGGCGTTCGAGGCCAATCAATTTCTGGTCCATTCAACCATTCCGGACCCCACCACAGCGAATAACCTATCACTCTAGGCGTCAAGCATCCGCGCGAGGCACAATCAGCGGGGTTGAGCTCACCTGGGACGTGTCTCCAAACAAGCTTGACTTCAGATTTTTGTACTTGGGAAACGCGATTAGCGACAAATACCTCCAAAGTGTGGACAGACGCCTTCAGCCAACAAAGAACAATTTGGCTGTCTGTCCAGGCGTAGGTCCCATTAATACAAATTGTTTTTGTGTGATTCAATAAGCGTACAAGTAGGGCTGCTCCCAAGAGCTCCAATTTCGGGATGGTCAGAGATGTCCGAAGGGGTGCAACCTTGCTCTTCGCCATGATCAGGGAAACCCTCACATGACCTGAGGCACTGACTGTGCGCAAGTACACTACGGCCGCGTGACCACGTTCCGAAGCATCACAAAACCCGTGAAGGGTTGCCTTGTACTTCCCGGGAGGAAGGATGGGACGAGGCAAGGAGATCTGATTGACGGCAGGAAGTGAGAATACAAAAGAGGTCCATTCCTCAACAAGAGTACCGCGTAGAGTTTCGTCCCAGGACAATCCTGCTGTCCAAAGCTTCTGCAAGAAGCATTTTGCCCAAAATATAACAGGACAAATCTAGCCGTTTGGATCAAATGTTCTGGCGACAGTAGACAATATGAGACGTTTAGTCCAAGAACAAGGCAATTTCAAGTCTACGTTATACGTAAAGATGTCTTGGACTGGTCTGTACTGAACGCCGAGAACAGCCATCATGGCGGGGTTGTCAATAATCTCAAACAAATGTGGATCCTGCTGATGATCCTCTGGCAAGCCTTCCAAAAGCGCTGGCGAGTTGGAAAACCATTTGCGCAACTCATAACCAGCGGAGGCCAAAATACCTATCAATTCGTCTAATTTTGCCTTGGCGGCGACCGTTGGCCAGGACCAGGCAAATCAAAACGAGGGTGCGGTCTAAAGTCTTCAAAAGCGCGGTGATACGTGCCGCGCGCCATGTGTGGGGGGTCATAATGACCCACCCGCCCAAAACGAGGTGGACGCGACTCAAGGCGGGGACGCTCCGCCAAAGGAGGTGAATACCTGGGGCAGCAATCATGGTGCTGGTGACGCTGAACAGTCGCACATTCTGGTGCACGAGAGAGAGGAGGCGTGCGCACGCTACGGTTCTTCAAACGGGGTGAGTGACAATCCAATGAGCGAGGCGAATCTCGGCTGCGCGCCGGTGAGCCTCGGCTGCCACCTTCAAAACACCATCCCGTGCGCGGCGACGGCTTGTTGGACAAGCGGCCCACCTCTCTAGCATTCATGCAGAGAATGTCCAAATGCTGTCCTCCACAGTGAGGACAGGGGCGAGAGTTTGGGCAGTCTCGCTGGTAGTGGGACCCCAAACAAGAGAAGCAAAGACGGCAGGCATTCGTGATGCGCCTACGAGAGGCGACATGAAGGTCCAAGAATGCCCTACATCTGGCCGTTCTGTGCCCCGTGACCTTGCAGTAAGAGCACTCCGCTGGGCTCTGCGTGACTGCAAAGCTAGAAGGGCGCCGATCAACTTTTCCTCGGGTGTGAACGCGTGCCTGCTCCTTTGACCTTGAGCGGCTGCGACTTAGCCGGCATGTCACCACCGGAGTTGTCCAAAACCCGGCACTCATCCTCCAGGAACTTCTAGTCACACTATCCCCACCAAAGCGCTGTTCAAATTGCGACCTCAGGTTGGCAGGCAGCTTTTTGAGCACAATGTGCACCAATAGGTAGGACCATTGGTCCACGGGCAGATCCAAGCATTTAAGTGCGTTTATTGCTACCAAGAGCGGGTTCAAAAGTTGGGTGCGCAACCCAAAGACCCGGGAGAGCGTGGGCAAACTCAAAATCTGCTCGATGTGGGTGTCTGCGAGGCCTCGCTTGTTGTGGTACCTACGGGTAATTAAATCCCGTGCCGTCTGGTAGGCCTCGTCAGACACGGGCAGATGCTGGATGAGGCCCTTGGCCTCCCCATCCAGAACCGACATCAAGTAGGCCAATTTTTGTGCCGGCCGAAGGTCAGCCCTGACATCGACCAGGCTGTCGAATAGGTTAACAAAGCCCAGGTAGCTTCCTAGGCAGCCATCAAAATGTGGGAAGTCCAATGTGGGAAGCCTACTCACCAGTCCTGGTGCTGGCCTAGGAAGCTCCTGCTTCAACATGGGTTGCCCGTCCCTCTCGGCAATTAATTGTCTTGCACAGTAGGAGACAGCATCATAGAGATCCAAAATCTGGGCATAATCCTCACTGACTCTATTTCGCTGGTCAGCGGTGAAGTCAACAACTGACACTTCGAGACGGCAAGCGCTGAAAGTACGAAATTGTTGTCCCACACTTGCCAGGCGATCATCGATCCGCTCAAATCTATGTAATAAGGCCTGCTGGCGAACAGGCCAGTTTACCAGAGCACTGGCTGAGGCAAACCAGCGCAAATCTGATGCAATGGCACCAGCAGCCGCACGCAAGTCCTTGAAAGCTGACATAATTAAGTTCTCAAAAGAGCTCGGACAAGCGTTAAATAATATTATCAATTAAAACTTAACCAAAACTTAAAATTTGTTAATTCTTTGAAACCAACAAAGTATTAGCCTGTTTACTACAAGTGCAGGCAAGTGCTAGATATCTACTGTCCAACAAAATTAATAGTTTCAATATATTGACACAAAAAACAAAAGTTATCAACGTTGTAACTCACAACAAATTAATAAAGTTGAAACTTCAAATTAATTAATTAATTACCTGCAACAGACAGACTGGCTGTGTTATTTGAGATATTATACAACCCTAAGTAACACAGATATGTGTTACCGAACAATATTATCAATATATTACAACAAAACAAAGGTTTATCTATGCAAGGTCAAATTTGGTTATTATTATGTTTCAAACTCAATATATGCAATTATCTAAATCTATTGATACATATAACTGTTATGTATTCAAACAAACTGACTTATTTAAGCTAACAACAACAAAGAAGAATGGCCATTTTTGACCTAAACATGTATAGAGATAAAACTTATTTTAAAATTAAGATTATTTTTAGTATTATGATTTCACTAACAATTATATTTTATAGAAGTCTAGGTAAAAAGAAAAGTTATGGGTTGTAGAGATGTTCTAGAACTCGTGAACGCATCCTTAACAAAATATTTTTTTATTCGCTGCATTGTTATATTATCTGTGCCCGATAATACTTCCTTGTTTAGCTACGTTCCATTTCACTTATACCACATCTTTAGCAACTGGTTTTGTCAAAACCTCGAGAAAACTTAATTTTATATATAAATTGAATCAATTTGTTATCATCTGATCATAAATTAATGTATATTTTTATGATAAAAGATATAAAAAGATAAATATAAATGTATTTCTGCCGTTGACAACATTGGATAAGGATGCAACGGAATGTTTTTGACGTAAAGACGCCGCCGGTGACATCGGACATGGGAGAATCTGTCAAATTAATACGAACTAATGTTGGTGTATAATGAAATTCCTGGACCTTTATAAGAAAAACTGTCTTCACAGTATAATTTCTTGATCATAGAGCTACTTGTTTTCGTACATTTTATCTATATACGCAATAATTCATTATCAGGTCATTCAATGTATGGGAAGTGGCCATTGTTCTTTAAGCTAGATTTCAGCAATTCGAGTTAAACAATTACTGATTTGAGGTTATTTGAATGACAATGTGTTTCAAATTAAGTAGGTCAACTAATACAAACAAATATTATGTTTTCAAGCAAAACTGACCAGTTAGGTCAGTTTTGCTGACACTACAACACTGTTAAGAATGTGATAAGATATGAATCTGAGGTTAGTACTCAACAGCGACAGCGGCTTGTACAATCAACCAAGCTCTGCTTACCACGAATTATGTTCAGACTCTGGGCTTGAAAACTGGGTGAGGTTTGCAAAGGTCAGTGGAAGCGATTAATTCATCCAGTCTTTAGCCTAGGGCAAAGGTCTAACACATGTACTGTGTTTTCACAGTGATTATATTTCAACTTACCTGAGATCTTCACTGATGTCAGGCATGGGCTAAATTAGACAAATCATACAAATATATTGGCCAAAATAGATGAATGAAGTATCTTATAGCTACCAGGGTCCAGCTTCGGCGTCTGGTTCAATTCCAATACAATTCGCGAAGCGACCATGTGCTTTTCAAAGGACGATATTTCCAATATATGTCACTAACTTTATCAATCGCTCACAACCTTTGCCGGCAATTCCAATAGCGACAGTTGCAAGGTTAGTGTTATGTATGTGAACCTATGTATGTGGGTAACTTATAATAAACCAGTCTGCGTTGAGCTGCCGTGTTTCATTGTCGTGTCCCTATACTTATCACTGGCGACGAGCGATTAGTCATACCTTCACGTGTACATAAAATCGAAAATAAAAATGCCTATTGGACGTATTGAAGCCTTTAACACTCCAAATAATAATTGGGATGCTTACGTTCGAAGAGTGAATCAATTTATTACGTTAAATAATATCGATGATACATTAAAAGTAGCCACGTTAGTGACGGTGGTAGGCGCGGAGTGTTACGAGTTAATGTGTGATTTGTGCGCTCCAGATACCCCTGAATCTAAATCCTACGATCACCTAGTCGCACTAGTGAAAGAACACCTAGAACCAGATAGATCGGAAATAGCGGAAAGGCACATTTTTCGGCAGAGAGTACAACGGCAAGGTGAAAATATTCGCGAATACCTCCAAGCGCTAAATTCATTTAGCGAAGACGTGCAATTTCGGCGCTTGTTTAGAGGTGTGTTTGCGAGATCAATTCGTGTCGGGACTCAACGATGAGGACATGAGATCGAGAATCTTCGCAGAACGAGGCATAGATTACAAGCGCGCCGTGGAACTAGCTCTAGCGTTGGAGGCGGCGGAGCGGCACGCGGCTACGGCGTGTGCTTCGAGCGCCTCGGGAGGCGCGCGGCTCGGCGCGGGCACGGCACAGCACGAGGACGACGGCCTGCATCAGCTGAGCGCGGGCGCAGGCGGCGGGCGCACCGGACCGGGCGCAGCCAACGCGCACACACGCGCGGGTTGCAGCGGCGCTGGCCGGGCGCAGCGCGCATACTCGCGATGTGGTAAATCAGGCCACAATGAAGGCAATTGTCGGTTCAAGCAATATAGTTGTGATTCGTGTGGTGAAAAAGGCCATTTAAAAATAGTGTGCAAGAAAAATAGGAGTGAGAACAAACATAAAGGTCAGTTTTTTTTAAATCACTCGGATTCCGATATTGACAGTTCAAATTTTTATAATTTAGTGATTAATAATGATGGCGAAGGGCCTTATTATGCTAATCTAATGGTTGAAAATGTTAAATGTACGTTTGAAATCGATACGGGTAGTAAAATTTCGGTAATTTCTAAACAGTATTATGATGACAACTTTTCGAACATCCCTATAAAAAGTAAAATGTTAATTTTAAAATCATATACAGGTGATGTTATGGAGACGGTCGGGTACATTGTGGTCAACGTTATGTGTGGTAAACAATGTGCGAAACTTGACTTGTTTATTATTGAGAACGGTCGGCCTCCATTGATGGGTCGCACCTGGATTAAACATTTAAAACTAGGAATTGTGGAATGTTATAATCTAACGGACGACGACTCGATAACGTTATCATTGCGTAACGAGTTCCCAGATGTTTTCACCGAGGGATTAGGCACTTTTAAAACCAAGTTTCGACTTTATTTAAAAGATTATACGCCTGTTTTTGTTAAAGCACGTTCGTTGCCATTAGCGTTACGCGCGCCCGTTGAACAGGAGCTCAATAGGTTGCAGCGGGAAGGGGTGATTTATAAAGTTGATCGTTCAGAGTATGGCACTCCTATAGTGCCTGTAATTAAATCAAATGGAAATATTAGATTGTGTGGTGATTACAAAGTTACCATTAATCCTCTCTTAAAAGATTACCACTATCCGTTGCCGCGGATCGAGGACTGGTTCGCGGCGCTAGGGGGTGGTGAACAATATACAAAACTCGATTTATCAAACGCAATTCAGCACTGTTTATTACATAAAGACTCCCAGCCGATGACGGCAATCACCACTCATGTCGGTACGTTTGTATATCGCGAGTTCCGTTTGGCATTAAATGTATACCAGAAAATTTTCAAAAAATTATGGAGGAAACGTTGTGTGGATTGCCGTCAACTGCTGTTTTTGCTGACGACATTTGTGTAACTGGTAAATACAGAGCTACACATTTATCTAATTTAAAAGCGGTGTTACAAAGGCTCAGCGAAAATGGTTTGAGAGTAAACTTTTCTAAATGTAAATTTTTCAAAAACAGTGTAACTTATTTGGGCTATAAAATTGACAAATTTGGGTTGCACATGGATGATAAGAAAATAGAAGCGATTATAGCCGCACCAGAACCTACAAACGTCACACAGCTAAAAAGTTTTATGGGTCTCGTGAACTTTTATTCGAAGTTTTGTATTAATATGAGTGATATTTTAAAGGGACTTTACGGCTTGTTAAAAAAAGGCGTAAAGTGGCAGTGGACGGACGAATGTAATAGGGCATTTTTCAAAATTAAGACTGTGTTAAGCAGCGCTCCGGTTTTAGCTCATTACGATTCGAGTCTGCCGTTAATATTGTCTGTAGACAGCAGTGCGTATGGTTTGGGGGCGGTGTTAACGCAGCGGTACCCTGATGGGTACGAGCGACCGGTATGTTGCTCTTCGAGAACATTCGGCCGAAGTTAACTATTCGCAACTAGACAAAGAAGCGTTAGCCATTGTGTTTGGAGTGACTAAGCATCACCAATATATATATGGCAGGCATTTTACACTGCGCAGCGATCACCGGCCTTTGAGTTACATTTTTGGTAAAAATAAAGGTATACCGGTGACCGCAGCCAGTCGGTTACAACGTTATGCAGTTAAATTGGCTGCGTATGACTTCGACATTGAATTTGTAACATCTTCAAAGAATTGTTTTGCTGATGCTCTTTCCCGCCTTCCTTTAGAGTTGAGTTTTGGTCAACTAAAAGGTAAAAATAAGGAAGGCAGCTATCTAAATTATGCACAAGAGACCTTTCCAATCAGTTTTAAGGACATTAAAACTGAAACCCGTAAAGACGCTTTTTTGTGTACAATATATGGGTATATAATGTACGGCTGGCCAGCTGATAAATTAGTAGATAAAATTTATAAGATTTATTATGACAGGAGGGACAATTTACATATTGAGCAAGGTTGTATAACATGGGGTTATCGAATAGTCGTTCCAAAATCGTTAAGAGAATCAGTGTTGAGTGAAATTCATGATGGGCATCCGGAAATCGTTAAGATGAAGCAAATAGCACGTAATTATGTGTGGTGGGAGAATATAGACACAGATATCGAGCGCATAGCACACGAGTGCGCCGCTTGCAGGGAGCTACGGCCCGCGCCGCCCACCGCGCCGCTGCACTCGTGGCCCTGGCCGGCCGAGCCGTGGTCCCGTCTGCACCTTGACTTCCTCGGACCGTTTAACAATTTATACTTTCTTGTCATTATTGACTCACACTCTAAATGGATAGAGGTAGAAAAAGTCAATACAACGTCAGCACCCATTGTAATAGATTGTTTGCGACGACTATTTGCTCGTTTCGGTTTGCCCAAACGCATAGTAAGCGACAATGGCCCGCCTTTTTCGTCCACCGCATTTGCTAAATATTTAGAACAGAATTGCATTAAACACACCCTTATACCGCCATATCACCCTTCCAGCAACGGGGCGGCTGAGAATGCGGTGCGAACGGTAAAACGAGTTTTGAAAAAGGCACAATGCGAAAACGAAAATTATAATGTAGCGTTAAACCGTTTTTTTATTTATGTATAGAAATACTGAACAAAGTACTACGGGAATCGAACCGGCTGTCGCGCTCTTAGGTAGACGGTTACGCGAACGGTTTGATCTAATGAGGCCCGATACCGCTGAGCGAGTGCGCAGCGAGCAGCTGCGACGGGAGGAAGGCGGCGGCGCGAGCAGCGGAGCCCGCGCGACCCGCGTACTGGCGCCAGATGAACCGGTCATGATGCGTGACTATTCTAAGTCTGATCGCAAATGGACCGAAGGTATGGTAACTAATCGTATAGGCCCCGTGTCGTATACTGTTAGATCTACTAACGGACAAATTCACAAGCGCCATATCGACCAATTACACACTCACAAATCGCGTCATTCTTTAAGTAGGGCCGTAGACATTATGTCGTCAAGCCCACATAAAGAAATTGAAGAGGATAAAAATAAAACAGTCGTTGGCTATTCGAGGAGACTCAAATGGCCAAGACGAGTTTTTTGACAGTATTGGGGAGGGAACGGATAATCCTCAGCAGCATCCGTCGACCCCGCCGTGCAGTCCGACCACTGCAACTACGACTGTAGATAATACTCGCTTTCGTAGGAAAGATGCCATACGCTGTCAAGACAAATTAAGAAATATGTAATCGTTTTACATTTATAAACTTACATACTATACCTACTCATAGTGTTATTGTAATTAGTACCACTCGTAGAATTTAAGATCAACAACATTATAATGTGACTTATAACTTAACCTACCAACTTACATTAACATGACTTATTATATTATGTTTATTAAAGTTATAAATTGCTATCTTGCCTAGTACCTATTTACTTTGTAAAATTTCAGAGGGGAAATGTGTTATGTATGTGAACCTATGTATGTGGGTAACTTATAATAAACCAGTCTGCGTTGAGCTGCCGTGTTTCATTGTCGTGTCCCTATACTTATCAGTTAGTAACTCAATTCTACAATAATACAAGGTCAAAATACGTTCACAAAGGGGAATTTTCCAGAACGTAAGTGAGAGATTTTTTTTTGCGGAAGCGACAATAAGAAAGTGAATGATTTGACAGTTCATAGTGTGTCCATAGTCAAAATTTACAATAGACAAAGCAACACGCTACTAAACTGATATAATCGATTTAACTTATCATTAACAATATTTATATTTCAAACAGCTACCATATTAAGTTTTCAATGTTATGTCTGAATCAACAGGTC
Organism: Euclidia mi; assembly: GCA_944739405.2. Taxonomy (NCBI): domain Eukaryota; kingdom Metazoa; phylum Arthropoda; class Insecta; order Lepidoptera; family Erebidae; genus Euclidia; species Euclidia mi. The sequence continues at coordinate 60,575,553 of OX123200.2, forward strand.
ACGTTTTAAGGAGCCACGATATTGATTCGACTCCAAATGTGTGCCAACCGCTCTTGTTTTCATGAAAGTTTATTATCAAAATAATATCAGAGTCCTGATTGTTCTACCACCAAGTAAATAAGGCTATTACAGGATTTATTAAAGCTCTTTATCAATTTAATAAGTTAATTTGGTTTGTGTGATGATTTCGGATACTCACAAGTCGAGAAAGATAAGTTATGACAGAAATTGTCATCATCATCATCTTCTTAGCGATAACGGATATGCTAGTTATAGCAGTATCGGAGTCTGGGGTCCACTTACTAATCTAATCAGATTTCAAGAATGCTAGAAGGTGCCCGCACGTCGGAGTTCCGGGAGATCCCGTCTCACTTCACTCGCTAGAGTGAAGGGTTCGCAAGGAACATAAATGCCAAAGAAGTTTCAGCTGTGCGTCGTCTGGCAGTTACTAAGTAAAGTAAGTATTTTATATAATTATACAGATTAGGTTATCCACATAGCGAGTGCCGTCAGAGCGATAATGGTTTATACCAGTGTCAGATTTTTAATAGACTTGGAAGCAAATGAGCAGACTGATCGCCTAGTGGTAAGCGATTGTGGACACCTGCAAAAGGAGGAGCCGTAAATGCGTTCCTTTTTTCATGGAGAGTGGGAAGAGACAGAAGAAAACTCTCCCTTTCACTCACCCAACGAAACGCAAAAGTATAGTTACCGTTACTTTACTTTGTAGTTGGTAGAACTTTCCCGGTCGAGCCGGCCCATTAATGCTGAAATTAATAAGGCTCTAGTACTAACAAATAATCCTACTAACTATAGACGAAAACCGAACGAAAATCGGTTCAGTAGTTTGTGAGCTTATTGCGTTAATACAGACAGATGAGACGGTGGGCACTTCATTTTATATAAAAAGATGCCACTACCCTTATGGCAATAGTAAAGCTTAAAAAGACATTTCATAAATAAAATTTGTATTAAGTTTTGCCATGTTTAATTGTTCTGTTTTTACTGTAGCCAGAAATAATTCCTTAGCGTTAGGCTAATCTTACGTACGTGAAATAGGTGTACCCTCCAGGCAAGACGACAACATGGAGTGACAAGGACAAAAGACCTGGCAGATTGTGTGAAGATATGACGGGATTTCGCCTTCACGTTTACATCAAGGGAGATTCGTTCCGGGAAGTGAGATGACATAAGTCTGCGGAAAATTACGTAATTAGGTTTCATTTCTTTACCATCAAACCTGTATATTTGTGAAAATGTGTTAGGGTGACATACCACAATTTGGTATGATATGAGGTGGTAATGAAAGTTAAGCTTAAAAGAATGAATGAATTCTACACTGACGAAATCTATCGGTAAGTGGACGGTAAGTAACTCTCTATAACGACTGTCAAAGAGTTTCATGACAGCCGGGACCGACGGCTTAACGTGCTCTCTGTGGCACGGGGCAAGTAATAATTAACAATTCAATACGCACATAACTCCGAAAAGTCTGTGGTGCGCGCCGTGGATTCGAACCCGATACCCTCTGCTTGGCATTATGTTGGTATCTCCACTAGGCTATCGCTGCCGTTTACAAAAGGGATCTTATAAGGAATGGTATTGCAATGACCGATTTCCCCCTACACAATAATAGAACGCCTAAAACCTAAGTACTTATACGAGTAAGTATCACAATTTAGTCAACGTTCGTAAATTCAATATTTTGTACCAAACCACCAATTTATCATTGTACCAGCAACAACCCATCCATTGATCGTAAGACAGCCAAACTCAGACACCATTAATCGCGTCTTCAACAGATTTATATAAATTCAATATCCATTAAATACTTGCTAATCGTTTTAATACCGAGATCAAAAGTCGACTGCTTTGAGTCGATAAACAAAATACGAGAACTTATACTATGTTGTAGCTTTTAGCCAGAATAAATTGAGCTTTTGGTCTCCCCAAACGTAAAAGAACCCAAGGTCTATTTAATTAGGCGTTTAAACGACGATGTTATCTAGTTATTGGCTTTCTGATTGCAGTATTAAGTAGATACTGTGGTTATTGGGATTTGGTATTGAAATTATTGATAGGACGATGGATCGTTTTAATTAACAATCTTTAGTAAACAATTCAATTTAGGTATACCAATTATTGGGATGCCGATGATGATGTCAAACTAATATTGTTTTATGGCAAGCTTATAAACAGTTAATGAGCATGTATGTTTATAAGAAATCATGATAGTTGGCATAGTTACGTCGCCAGTTGCGTCTAGAGTTTTAGGTTCGACGTCTTCAGGGCGTAAGTAAAGTCGCAATAACATCTGTTAGATCAGTGTATTATTAAGGATTGGTGTTATATTTTTTATGCTGCTACTACTAATATCACGTTATGCCTACGGTACCAATTGTCGGCGTCCGGTACAAAGTTTTAACGGCCGAGGATGTCATTAAAACTGCGCACCCTTATCCGGCTAGATATTTTGTCCGGCGAACCTTGTCTACTTACTAACTAGTTATATAATACTACTTCTAGTAAATGGCTTGTTAACTAAATAAATATATTTGAAATTTCACAATAATTTAAGACAATAAACATGTAGCTGTTCAGGCAGCTGTGTTGCTGTTGTTAATAATCCGAAAGCCGAACAAAACTCGGCTCATTAGTAACTGAGCCATGGTTTGTGGATTTCATCACTACTTGGGTTAACATTTGGTGCATAAATTAATTACAACGTATAAATACTGCTTCTACAACCAATGTTTGGAAACAATGAAAGGCTGTAGATGTATTCGAACATCCGTCTCCAATTCGGCCTAGTATCATGAATGCTGCACAGGGTACGTACAAAAATAAGACTGGACAGACAAGAAACGTGATAACCAAGCCATAATCACTTTTCATAGTAGCAGAAATAGTGGACCTTCTAACCTAATATATTTGTGTTTTTTTTAGACTGTTGTCCTTATAAAGTGTCTGTTAAGTATCCTATGATGCTAGAAACATTCAAGAGTCAAGTAATCTTAAGCAATACTGGTAGCGATCGCGTCATGTTTTGGCAATTACAGAATATTACCACCAGCCTCGTTTATAGCGCATTCTGTCTTTTAAGAGTGCTTACACCTTTCTATTAAACACTTAACATGCATTTCTCAGAGACCTTGACAGATAAAGACGTAAAATGACTTTATTACATTCTTTTACAACAAAAAAAAGAGTTTATATATCCTAATATTGTGTGTGCGAGTGAAAGAATGCGAGCTTTTGTGGTATTTCATTTCGGCAGAATTATTCATAGGTCGGATTTTTTATAGCTCAATGATTGTTAAGTTTCTATTAGATTTCGTTTTCATATCATTATTTTTTTAGCATGATCCCAGTTTCAACCTAGGCTCCATTCACTAGTCAGGTTTTTTAAGTAAGTGAGAAACTAAGTAATTCAGTAATTATCATATCATAACGGATTTAATTAAATTGTTTCTTTTCCACAGATCGTCTGCCCGTTTGACCTCCGCAACCTAAAGGGATAGCGACATTTCATGGTGTATACTAGTGTAAGTTTCGGTTTCATATGTGCCTTAATATATTTCTGTGTAGGTTCTTGGTGCTACAAGGACCTGCTATGGAAAGTTGCGAATGGTGTAGCTATATGCATTTGTGCAACTTCCATAATGTGTCAACATGTCGCACAACTTGAGCTACGCATCTTACTCGCGGCTGCGCATCTTCGTAACACATCTGGCTCATAACTTAGCATCAGTAGAAACGGTTACATAGTTTCGTAGGTTAAGTTCTACATTAGAGGAATTTAAACTTTCGTGGTCATTTAAACTTGTAATAAAATAAGTTTCACATCCTCGTAGTATTACTGCATAGCACATCTCTGGAAGCACCTTTATTCTAATGAACAAATATGCAATCTTATTGAAGTTAATCATATGGCGTTACTAACACATAGACCATCACTGTGTTTTCTTAAACATAGTTGAGATTATAACTACGATCCCACAGAACCCGTTACGTTTCTATGTATATTTACAAAAAAATAGTATATATGCATGTTTATCCCTTGTCTATTACCAGAAGAAGCTCTGCTTAGTTTGGTATTAAATGTTGTTGTTGTATATGATAGAAGTCTATTATAAAAAATTGGTGCCCAACGTGAGGCCACTATTGTGCTCAACGGTGCATGAGCACTTACTATGGCACTCTGTAATTGACTGATCCATGATAACAATATAATAACAAATATCCAGAAGATTCTGGAAATTATTTTACACTGCCTTGCACAGTAAAACAGTGAAAGCTTATTCGTCTCCTGTAATAATAGCATCTAAGGTCATTTACATAAACTTAATATTAGTTTTACACATAAACAAATTTGGCAACTTAAGATCGTAACGGTATCTATCACACTTATACATGTCGGCGGGTTCCTTGATTTTTGGCAGGTATCACTACTTCACAGTTTGTTATACGTACACACCAAATCAAATTAACAAAACTGACTATTATTATTTTGGATTACTGAACACGAAACGAGTGACAGTTTCTAGGTACTTTTTGTCCGCCCGGGGTCTCCAAGAGAAGTGATAGTTGTCTTGCTCCGTTCAACGTCAACCGTCACCCCCCTTTTCAACTGTAGCGACCGTCACACCAGACTCTGTCGAAGCGCGTCATATTCACACTTCCGTTTCGTAGTCGTTGACGTCCCGTACTCATGACCATTCCGATATGGCCATCCTACTAGACACACGTCCCTGTGTGTAAATCTGTAACAAAATTTTACACGCACAGTATCACATTGCTCGGTCACTCCTGACTTAACCCAGGTAAGGGTTTAATCAAAACAAACAAACAATTTTTTTTACGAAATTACCTCCTATATTACATTCCTAACTATTATTGGAGATGGATTCAAAGCATCAATGACAATACAGTCAATTACCATAGACTCACGTTATAATCAAATCAAATAACTAAAGCTCGACATGTGATTCATAACCATTCAGTAACCTCCAGTTACTAAACCAGGAACTCAACCAGCCACTCGGTTACCACCATTCAATAACCTCCAGTTACTAAACCAGGACTTAAACCAGTCACTCGGTTGCCACCCATTTATCTGCGCATCCTCACAAGGTTCGCCAAGTCCCTCCTGGACTTTATGTTTTCCTATGAAACCCCAACACCAGAGTTGTCTGCCTACCGCGTACTCACGGACAACTGCCTTCACAGTTGTATTGAATCCGATTTGTACTGATTTGCGGCTACAAATCAACCTCTGACATCGCATCACACAACCATTCAAACACCAGAGTCGTCTGCCTACTGTGTACTCGCGGACAACTGCCTTCACAGTTGTATTGAATCCGATTTGTACTGATTAACGGCTACAAATCAACCTCTGACATTGAATCACACAACCAATCAACATGTAAGCTTAGTTTTCTACTGTCTCGTCAGTATTTAGGTTCACACTTTGCTCTCTTCATGATCGTCAGTTATGCTCTGATCCTCTGGCACAAAGTTTCAGTATCAAAATCAATAATCAGGAAACTCAAAGTAAAACTGACATTTCACTATCGCGGTATCTCTCAAGATATTATTTTGCTTTAAACCAAGTAAACCAAAACATTTAAGCTAAGGTCTTTGGACTCTTCATCTTTTAAGCAAATTGAGGGCAGCGATAGCCTAGTGGATACACCAACAGACTGCCATGCAGAGGGTATCGGGTTCGAATCCACGGCGCGCACCTATGACTTTTCGGAGTTATGTGCGTATTGAATTGTAAGTTATCGCTTGCCCTGTGCCTCGAAGAGTCATGAACATCTTTGACAGTCGTTATAGGGAGTCAGTACCTATAAATAAACTGACACTAGTCTAAACCATGGAATATAGCTAGCCCTTTGGGTTGCGGAGGTCAGACAGGCAGTCGCTCCGTGGAAAAGCTAATATTCAGTCAAAGCCGGTTAGACTAGAAAGCGGACCCCGCGATCTAACTGGGATAAACGCTAGGAGGATGCTGATCTTTTAAGCAAATTCCTTTAATAAATTACCTTCACTTTCATTGCCAGTTTCGGCCAGATAGGCTTTAGCTGTACCAGTTACCAAGCTCCGCAAAGCCACATACAGGCCTCACACAGGCTCCGCGCCACACACGGGTCCCGCGCCACACACGTGGCCCGCGCTACACCCGGGCCTCGCGACACACACGGGCCGCGCGCCACACACGGGCCGCGCGCCACACACGGGCCGCGCGCCACACAGGCTATGCTTGCCACCAAGCCACACTCGCCACCAGACCGCGTCGGCCACCAGGCCGCGCCGGCTACCAGGCCGTGCCGCAGTGCAGTTCACACGTCTATTTAAGAAATAAAAGCTACAAGCTGCTCTACACAAAGCTAGTCTTGTCTAGCACAGCATTACACTATGAACTTAGTATGAACGATTCGATTAGTTTACCAACTTTAGCGCCGCTGCCCTGCAAAGGACAGTCTAGACCTGAGTTATGGTTCTAGATTTAGCAGAAAACCAACCAAAGCTGGGTGTTGGTTCTAAAACCAATAATACAACTGCACTAGAACAATAACTAGCACGTTCCACTCAAACGCACTTGCTTGGAATAATGCAAGTCGGCCTGTATGCTCACTCTCGTTACTATTACAGTCCATAAAGTAAGACCGAGACAAAATAATCTATTTGCAAGCAAGCATAATATGATCACAAGGTTCGTGAGTGCGAGCCACCCTCGCATGAAGAAATAAAAATAATCGCTTTCTTTTTAACCGGCGTATCAAACTTAAAACCTCCATTCGATATCTATGCTGTCACAGGTCACAGGGGTAGTCAGACAACCATACGCTAACATAAAATACGGCAAAGGTCAAACGGTTCCACAACTCAGTGTTTCGTGTAGGAATCGAACCTACAACACTCTCTACGATGTGATGGCGATATCACCACAACGATTATGACATTTCCAAGGTTAAACGCGTAATGTTTTACATCTACCGTCACTAAATAAAATTTGCAGTACCAATAAAAAAAATCAGACAAAATACGCACACCACGGTTGCAGATGCAAGCTCAGCTGATTCACCAACATAGCAGTATTAGCTGTCGCCTTCGCTCGCGCCTTGTGGTCGTGCTGGTCCATTATCCCACTTCTGATGTCGGCGGGTTCCTTGATTTTTGGCCGGTATCACCACTTTACAGTTTGTTATACGTTCACACCAAATCAAATTAACAAAACTGACTATTATTATTTTGGGTTACTGAACACGAAACGAGTGACAGTTTCTAGGTACTTGTTGTCCGCCCGGAGTCTCCAAGAGAAGTGATAGTTGTCTTGCTCGGTTCAACGTCAACTGTCACCCCCCTCTTCAACTGTAGCGAACGTCACACTAGACTCTGTCGAAGCGCGTCATCTTCACACTTCAGTTTCGTAGTCGTTGACGTCCCGTACTCATGACCATTCCGATATACATGTGCTCATCATGTGCTCTAAATAACTCATTTGAATATATTCTTTACTAGTATCATAAACGCGAAAATGTGTTTGTTGGTTTGTACTTCTTGCAGGCTAAAACAGTAGCTAGTATTTTGATGAAATTTTGCTTCTCTATCAGAAAATAACATACACTTACTTTTGTCACGATACATATACAGTAGTATATGTCCGTGTGGTGACGGATTAAGAATACGGATTGTCACCACCCCATATCATCCCATGGGTATCGTAAGAGCCGACAGAGGGAGCAGATTATGCAGAGAACAGCACTGTAAGAGAAGGAAAACTTGATACAAACCCTATACCAACCCGTTTGGCCAGCGCGGTATAGTAGGCCAATTCCTCCTTTCAAAGGAGAGGCCTAGTCCAGCATTGGACTGTTAAAGGCTGATGATGATGACATATACAGTCATAGACGACCCCATAGTCCACATAGGCGGAGCCGCGGATAAAACTTAGTATAAAATAGATAGTTGAATTCTCATATTCCGTATGACATCGATACTCATTTAAAGCAAAATGTGCGAATGAGATTGGATTTTGAATTAGTAAAAACTGCGACTGAATTTGAATTAGTTCTAATTTTAATTTTCGGTTTAGTCGCGATATCATTAAAGTATCAGTTAAATTAGGAAAATAATATTTATAACATAAGTATGCCACCGAGACTAGATCGATATTGCACTGCTCAGCCCCATACAGGCCTCTCCTTTGAAGGGAGGAATTGGCCAACTATACCACGCTGGCCAAACGGGTTGGTATAGGGTTTGTATCAAGTTTTCCTTCTCTTACAGTGCTGTTCTCTGCATAGTATGGTCCCTATGTCGGCGCTTACGACACCCATGGGATGATATGGGGTGGTGACATGTCGATATTGCATTTTGAACAAATATAATGACGAGAATCGGCCCACTGTTCTGTGTCGGGGTGTAATTTATCTACAATATGTCTGCCATCATCATCACCATTCCACTCGTATCAAACACTTTTCTCCTTAGTGCCCGAGATCCGCTGACTTAACAGAAAATTAGCTTTGCGGCTTTGAGCGGCTGCCGTCTAACCCCCACAACGATACGCCATGATTCAGACCAGTGCCAGTTTATTCACGGGTCAGTACCCAGCATTTGTTATATGAAGTCAGTCACATATAGTGACTGACTTCATATAACAAATGCCAAAGATCTTCATGACAGATAGAGCCGACGCGACGGCTTAACGTGCTCTCTGGGGCACAGGGCAAGCGATAATTAATAATTTAATGCGCACAGAACTCCGAAAAGTCAGTAGTTCGCGCCGAGAATTTGAACTTCTCTGCATGGAAATCTGTTGGTATCTGCACTTGGCTGCCTTACCCATAAATGTATGTATTTAAGAATGCGTATGTTTATCTGTAACCACAGTTTAAATTTTGACTGTGTTTGCTGCATGAGAGTTGTCCTGGTTGTTCTAGGATCAACAGGAAAATAACTGTCTATATCCTACTGAAGAACAGTTAATTTTATTTTCTTGCGTTTACGCGATTGTTACACATTGAAATTCAACTACAGATAACGGCTTTTATTGCGATACAATGTTCTGACTGAGATTAAATAATTTAATCTCAGTCGTGGTCTGAATAGAATCGTGGTCATGGAAGACTGAGATCACATTTATCTTTGTCTTGAATGTAGAAGTTATCTCAAAGTGCCCGAACACTGGTCCATTATTACAATACAAAATTTATTACACATTTTTGCGTAGCAAATAGAATTTTATTCTTTCATTGTTTCAAGATGGTGGGGTATCAGACGAATTAATGTGATTTTGACAGTTGTTTTGCAGCATAACGACCTTCAACTTTAGCCGTTCCTCTATTACTTGGTAATGCCATTAGATTACAGTAATTGCCGACCATAAAGACCTGGCGTTGGTTTCTCCATTTGCGCTTTATTTATGTTTATTCTTGGGTACTGTGTTCATTAATATTATTCACGTAGTGGTTGGCAGCAAATTGTAAAATGTTTACATTCTTGACTTGTTTTTATTTAGAAATATTTGAAGAATATGAATTTTTTTATCCTTAGCCCTTTCATATTTATATCTGAAGGTATATACGGGGAAGACGTATGCATTGGAGCATTTTTAGCATCTCTAAGTATATTAGGATAAAAAGTTACTATTTTGAAATACCTGGACAGTAACCTCAATAATTTTCGTTACAATAGCTTCAGAAAAAAGTTATAACCTGATAATACTGGCGGAAATGACGGGATGGGCTAGACTTATTCAAGAAAATTACAGATATAGGTGGAAGAAGAGTGAGAAGGCCTTAAAACTTAAGTTGGACTTCACAGGCTTATTAAAAAAAAAGCTGTTCATTACCCGAACAGAATACAAGCAAATACAAGTCATCCTGTGTAAAAAATAGGCACTCTGTAATAAGTTAAATAAAAACAATAACAGGCCAAACAAAATCCTAATAACGTTTGACCGTCACCGATGCAAGAAAATAAATCGTCTCATCACTTCCAAACACATTATTACATTTATTATTACCAATTGTTCAATATTTATTGTTCCTAAACCTATATAAAATTGTATATCTATTTAATTTGTATCGTTTCACCCTTCCAATAAAGATTGTTTGCAATATTAGACTTCAAAATGTCAAGTTGAATTTAAATAAGTAAATGTCCAGACTTATTTGTTACTGAGAGCCAGACAGAGCCGTTTACAATATTATAAAAAAGAATTTAATTAAAGTCGACAATGGCAGTATCACAATCAGTTACAGTTGGTGGAATAACAATCGAAGAAAATTGTTGTTTTGGTAATTGAATTGTTATTATTTTAGATGTTTGGCTCAATTTCTAATTCTACTATTATACTCCATGGAAAATGAATCGGTAGGTTTTTTCCCACCTAAGAAATTGTTATTGATAATATTTATTTGCCAGTTATTGAGCATAGCTACAGAAATAAATATATGACGATCATTTCAAATATTTTAAACATAATTATTGATTGGGGTAAATATTTTGTAGAGGTAGGTAGAGATTTTGTAGAGGGGAATTCAGTAACACAGGTTTTCCGTAAATACCAAAGGTTTCAGTATGAATTTAAGCACCTCAGCTTACCTAGAGGTAAGCTGAGATGCCTAAAGCGAAGCAAACAACCGATCAAATAGATTTGATCGGTTGTTTGTGCATTGGAAGGCTTGCTTCGAGTTTTTCAACGATCTGATCTTAAAGTAAATCAGTGATTCTAACGCCCACAGATAATATCTTAATATATAAAATCCTTGCGTTACTGACTGACTGACAGACATGCTACAGCCGAAACTATTGGGCACAGGAAGCTGAAATTTGGCATGTATGTTCCTTGGGGACTGTAGGGGTGAACTAAGAAGGGATTTCCCGAAATTCCCACGGGATCGGCCATAACGGGTAAATTTAAAAAAATGCAGGCGTAGCTGCTGGCGTCCTCTAGTAATACTATATGACAAAATCAACGGAGGTGAGAGTGATGGATAAGGTCATACTAAGTTAACAATATTTAAAAATATACAATCGATTCCTAGCTTTTATAATGCTACTAGACTTAGCCCGTGACTCCACCTGCCTAAATTATACCTGCACTTAAATCATCTTTAGATATAACTATTGGTGGAAACCGTACAGAAATCCGTTTGGTTAATTTTGAGTTTATCGCTTTCCTATAAACAAACAGAACGCGAGGACTTCATTTTATAATAAGTATAGATGGATTGCAAATGTCTCAACGTTTATATGGTCAAAAATCAAACGAAAAGCGGCGATAGCCCAGTGGTGTACGTAACGGACTGCCGAGACGATGTCTTAGAGTTTGATCCCCAGTCACCCCGGGCACACACCTCTGACTTTTCGAAGTTATGTGTGTATTAAAAATGTTAATTATCGCTCTTTAAAACAATGGCAATAGGCTCGCCTCCTATTACATTGGGACCGAAACATAACTGGTGAAGTGTGGGTGTGTGTTTAATACACCTCTGCCTAAACCTTCAGGGATAAAGGCGTGAAGTAATGTTATATTATGTTTTGTTAAATTAAACACAACAGCAAGAGCTTATAAATAAACCACAGGAGAACCTTATTTGAGAAAAACAATTAAGCCTTATAAACTTATGCCACAGGATCAGTCACATTGTCCAATTAATTAGATTTCCCGTACAAAGGGATTTTCGTGAACTTATGGCTTTGAGAAGATTTATATTGATCCTAACTGCGGCTACTCGTTTTAGATATCATGCCAAGTAGTTTTGTACCTAATTAGAAAATATATATGGTGACTTTGACCATCGATATCTCCTGAACCAGTAATTTCCTAGGCATGGTGCCGATGTTAAAATGTTCGTAATTATTGGTACAGTACGGGATTTCAGTTTTCGTTAAGGGTCCTTTTACATAAATACAGATTAAGCAGACGTGATTTGCTGTTATGCCTGCCTGATGGTAAGCGTCTTATTTCAATCAGTTCTGGAACGCCAGTGATGCCAATGAGGTATCAATCATGAATTGCTTCTACTAGAAAATGGGAAAAATTACTGAAGGTTTCTTAATTTTTTTCTTTTAAAACTTTTATCTATCCTGATTTTATCTAACTGTGTTTATAGCAAACGGAGAAAAGGAGTGCATATTTGAACTGCTTTGAGGACAAATTTTCCGACATACTAAATGCAAGAACTCCAATCACTATATAGGAATGACACCTAATTTTTATCTCGAATATGTACCTATATTACAAATAAATGGCTATATAAATAATTGCACTACATATTACACAATCGTTCATTAGTCAAATACTGAATAATCCTTGGAGAGTCATAAGATATTATTTGTTCGCACACATGTGTTTACTGATCAACATGTATAATCATTGTTGTCGTTATGGTTGTTTACACGAATAGGACTACATTCAGATATGCACTGTATATCTGAATGTTGTAAATACGCTATACACTAGGACAATATTCATGCTGAAATCAGCAAGGCTCTACTACCGTGTAAAATTTAATATGAAGTTATACATTATAACAAAAAAATAATAATATCACATTTCAATTAACATGATAGCTATCACACAACCTATTGCCATTTATTTAGTTACGTACCTAATTAGGACTTGAAAATTGAAAATAATGACTAATACCTAAGCCTCCAAAACAAAATTACAAGTAGGGTGTAACCGCACACATGTTAAATATCATGTTAAAATCAAATCACGTTACAATGCATGAATGACCCCAAAACAATTGGAACAAATTGTAAATAAACACATAAATCAGCATAAGTCAAAAGCTGTATCCTTTCCAGTAGATCGACCAGTCACCACAGGCAGCACTCGTTCACGAGTATAACGCAATGATCAGCCATCACCCTCCTCAACCATATTAGAGGGAAGTGGGTGACCCGACCACCGTACCGATTTTTACCGATACTTATTGTATGATGATAGGTACTTCAGAATATATATATTCTAAAACATACTAGCAAATATGCATACGTCACGGCTGAAATCAAAGTCACAAGTCCCAAAAAATTCAGTATAGACATGTAATCAAAACGTGTCGCCACTTCCAATATACAGTCGAAATTATCGCCATGATGGAAAACCGCCGGTTAATCTTTCCCGAATTTCGAATGCAGTACCTTCCCGAATATTAAATACAACGGATCTATTCCTCGTATACATAAACACTTGGTTATTGAAGCGACGGTCACATCTGCGAAACCAACCCGCCCGTTATTTGAATAACGCATTGAATGTAAACGAAACGTTTTTGCCGTTTCCTGTGTTCAAAATGAACTGAAAATACAAAATTTCTAAATTATGATGGATTAATCACACCCATACACAAAACAAAATAACTTGTGCTTCTCACAGAAATATTTAGCTGGATAACAGAAATAAAACCTATTTTCTTACTTATAAAAAAAAGTTATTTATCTATATTTAGTTAGTTAGCGTAAGTTAGTTACTTAGGTTTCTGATTTAATAACGTATTTTTTGTGTGTAGTTGTGTTTTCAATTATAATGAAATTGAAAAATGCTCAGAGAAAGCTTGAACAAAGAATCTTGGTCAATGACAGCCCTGTTGGAGATTTGGTACCGAATGTTCCTCCTACTGCTAAAAAAATATCGGTGGAAACGGGTTCAGATTTGATTAATTCTACCATTAACAATTTTCAATTGATTTCCATTCTTGGTGACGGTAATTGCTTATTCCGCGCAATTTTTTATTGTTTATATGGAAGTGAGAATAAACATTATGAAATTCGTTTGACCACTGTTGATGACATTGTCAATAAGTGGGATGTATATAGTAACTTCACCGAAGCATATGGCCAGACCATTACAAATGCAACAGATTACAAACGTGTGATGGGTGCCAATGGACAGTACGCAGGGAATGCTGAACTTCAGAGTGTAAGTGAGCTATATCCCGAGTGTCAATTCAGAGTTCACCTGGAAATTCACATTACAGTGTCCTAAGTGAAAGAATGGTAGGGCAGCACAGGCATATTGAAGAACTTTCTTTCGCAAATGTTCAGTTATACAAATTATATATATATATATATATATATATATATATATATATATATATATATATATATATATATATATATCATTGTCTTGCCCTGGTCCCAATTTATTTGGGGTCGGCGCAGTATGTCCTTCGCTTCCATACTTCTCTGTCACCAGTCATCCAATCGCTTACCCCTTTCTCTTTCATATCCATCCTCACACAGTCCATCCATCTCTTCCTTGGCCGTCCTCTCCCTTTTCGTCCTTCTACATGCATATCCATCACTTTTTTACCTACATACATCTCATCTCTCCGCATAACATGTCCATACCAGGCCAATCGACTCCCTTTCACCTTTTCAGCTATGGGCGCCACTTTCATACTACCTCTAACGTAATCATTCCTAATTCTGTCCATTTTTGTCACTCCACACATCCATCGTAACATTCTTATCTCTGCCACATGCAATCGTTTCTCATCCATCTTCTTTGTAGCCCAACACTCAGCTCCATACAGTACGACAGGCCTTATAACCGATTTATACATACGGCCCTTTAATTTCACAGGCATTTTGTGGTCGCATATTGTGCCTGAGACCTGTCGCCATTTCATCCATCCTGCGTTGATTCTTTGCCTAACATCCCGATCAATTTTGCCGTCATCTTGCAGGAGTGAACCTAGGTAGCGGAAATCGGAGCATACTGGTAGAGGTGTACCGCCGAGTGTAACCGGTATAGGACTGGAGAGACCGCCAAAGTCACAGAACATATACTCCGTTTTGGTTCTGCTTATTCTCAAGCCTACATTCTCCAGTCTCTGCCGCCACTCCTCCAGCTTGCTCTGCACCTTCTGTCCACTCTCTGCTACCAGAACGATGTCGTCGGCAAACAACATGCACCAGGGTGCCTCTTCCTGTATGTCCGATGATATAGCATCCATTATTAACAGGAAGAGGTAGGGGCTAAGGGCCGACCCTTGGTGCAAGCCTACGGCCACATCGAATCTGGCTGTGATACCAGCTGCGGATCGGACCTGCGTTCGGCATTGAGCGTACATGGCTTGAATCAACGTCAGGTATTTCCCAGGCACTCCTTTCTTCTTCAGGGCCCACCACAAGACTTCACGGGGCACTCGATCATATGCCTTTTCAAGGTCGACGAACACCATGTGCAAGTTTTTATGTGCCTCCCTGTATTTGTCGCATATTTGGCGAAGAGCGAAAATGGCATCCACCGTACCTCGACCAGGCATAAAACCGAATTGGTTTCGTGAAATCTCACTCTCGTCACGCAGGCGTCACTCAATTACTCTCTCCCATACTTTCATAGTATGTGGCATTAACTTTATTCCCCGATAATTGTTGCACTCTTGGATATCACCCTTATTTTAAAAAATGGGCACCAGGTAACTGTTGCACCATTCCTCGGGTATGGTCTCCTCGTGCAACAGCTTATTGAAGAATAAAGTCAGCCACGCCCATCCATCATCTCCTAATGCTTTCCATGCTTCTACTGGTATTCCATCTGGTCCTAACGATTTTCCATTCTTCATTCAACTAACAGCCTTTTTTACCTCGTCCTTATTTATTTCCTTCACTAACCCAATATTCATCACCTCATTCTCAAGTTTTCCGCTCCAATCGTTCTCCTCATTCATTAACTTTTTAAAGTATGTCCTCCATCGTTCTTTTATTCTATCTTCGTCCATAAGAATCGCTCCTGTTTCGTCTTTTATGCACTTAATATGGGATACATCCTTCGCCTTTCTCTCTCTAGCTTTAGCCATGCTGTATAAGTATTTATGACCCTCGGGTTTTTCAAGTAACCCGTACAACTTGTCTAGGGCATTAGATCTAGCAATGGCTACGGCCTTTTTGGCTCTCTTTTTACATTCCTCATATTCCTTCTTCTTACTTTCTTCTAAAGATTCATTTCCTCCTTTCGTCAGCTGCCATTCTTTAAACCTTGCTTTCTTTTCCTTAAGTGCATTCTGTACCTCTTTTGTCCACCACCACGTGTCCTTATCTTTCATACGCTTCCCTTTCGACTCTCCTAAAACATCCTTTGCTACACCCTTAATACATTCACTCATCTCTTCCCAACACTCATTGACACTAATATCATTCATATCGCCCATTCCTAACATTTTACCTACCACTCTATCTCTGAATTTTTCTACACATTCATTCTTCTCTAACATATGCCATCTTATTTTTGGAGTCAGTTGCTGCTTGGTTCTTTTAAAGCTTATTTGAATCTTTAGTTCGACCATCAGGAGCCTGTGCTGCGAGACTAAATCTTCTCCTGGTACCACTTTACAGTTTTTGACCCAGTTGAGTCGATTACGTCTTATTAAGAAATAATCGATCTGGGTCATATGGTGGCCGCTGTTATACGTGATCAGATGTTGCTCTTTTTTTTCGAACCAAGTATTTGCAACTGCTAGGTCAAAAGCAGCAGCAGCTTGAAGAATTGCTTCTCCCTCACAATTTCGGCTGCCGAGTCCCCAACCTCCATGTACTCTTTCATACTCTTCATTTGTTCGTCCCACATGTCCATTAAAATCACCTCCCACAATAATCTCTTCATTCTCCGGTATATTCGTCATCATGCTATCGAAATCCATCCAAAACTTCTCTTTCTCACAATCATCACAGCCTATCTGAGGGGCATACACACTTATCACATTCAGAATAATACCTTGCCACATCACTTTCACAGCAATCAATCTGTCATTAACTCTATTTACACTTGTCACGCTATCTTTCAGATTTTCGTCTAACACAATCCCCACACCATTTCTTTTGCCATCACTTCCACAATAATAAAACTTGTATCCTTCACCGATCTCCCTAGCTTTCGTACCTTTCCATCTTGTTTCCTGCAAACATGCCACATTTATTCGTCTTCTCTTCAAAACACTAGCTAACTCTCTAGCTCTTCCAGTCATCGTACCTACGTTCCAACTTGCATACCTCACCTTTACGTCACAGGCTTGCTTCTTATGTTGCACTCGCCCGGAGTAGTGCAACAACCCTTGCATATTTCTCGCAGGTGCCGGGTGCTGCCCCTGCGCGTCGCCTGCGGGGAACGCCCTAATCCTATCGCACTCATGTACATACTTGGCCATACTGCAAAAGGTTTTGGCATGAATTTTACCAGCCGGCCGCCTGCCTGACGCCAACCCTCCTTGGGAATGTTGTCGTTATAGAGGAAGGTGATAGGAGATACGGGGTAAATGGATAGGATGGATTGACAAGGAAGAAGGGGGTTGTAGGTTGGGGTACTGTAATCACTGGACGGATATAGGGTAGTGACTACAGTAGCTCGGAGAGCCGGGAGCGCGTACCCGAAGCCCTGTCTAATGGTCGGACAGACCAACAGACAGAAGCACCCCCTGACTATGTATATATATATATATATACATAGTCATGTAGTATATATATATATATACATAGTCAGGGGGTGCTGATAAGGTGCTGAAACCGAAATATATATATGACGGCGGATTGCTTGATTCTTGGCCGGTATCAACACTTCACATCACAGTTCGTTATAAGTTCACACCAAATCAAATCTAACAAAACTGACTAACTATTTTGTATTACTGAACACGAAACGAGTGACAGTTTCTAGGTACTTGTTGCCCGCCCGGAGTCTCCAAGAGAAGTGATAGTTGCCGTTGCTCCGGTGAACGTCAACCGTCATCCCCCCTCTTCAACTCTAGCGAACGTCACCAGACTCTGTCGAAGCGCGCCATCTATGCACTTCCGTTTCGTAGTCAATTGACGTCCTGTACTGATGACCATTCCGATACGGCCATCCTACAAGACACACGTCCCTGTGTGTTTATCTGTAACACAATTTTACACGCACAGTATCACATTGTTCGGTCACTCCTGACTTAACCCAGGTAAGGGTTGAATCAAAACAGTGTTAGGATTCCAATCAAATTTTCTACATAATTACCTCCTACATTACATTCCTAACTATTATAGGAGCTGGAATCAGAACATCAATGACAATACAGTCAATTACCACAGGGCATAGACTCAAGTTATAATCAAATCAAATAACTAAAGCTCTACATGTGATTCATAACCGTTCAGTAACCTCCAGTTACTAAACCAGGCACTCAACCAGCCACTCGGTTGCCCCCATTCAGTAACCTCCAGTTACTAAACCAGGCCTTACACCAGTCACTCGGTTGCCACCCATTTGTCTGCGCCAATCAAATATCGGAGTTATCTGCGTACCTACCGTGTACTCACGGACAACTGCCTTCACAGTTGTATTGCATCCGATTTGTACTGATTTACGGCTAATACGGCTACAAACCGAACCTCTGATATTAAATCACACAACGAATCAACATGTAAGCCCAGTTTTCTACTGTCTCGTCAGTATTAAGGTTCACAATTTTTTCTCTTTAAGATCGTCAGTTATGCTCTGATCCTCTGGTACAAAGTTTCAGTATCAAAATCAATAATCAGGAAACCCAATGTAAAACTGACATTTCACTATCACTGTATCTCTCAAAATATTATTTCAAACCAAGTAAACCATAACATTTAAGCTCTACATGTGATCGTACGCATAGCCCAGTAACCTCCAGTTACTCGGCTTTCTGCGAACCCTACATGGGTACGCCAGATCTCTCCAGGACTACGGTTTCGACTGAAACCCGACCTGACCCGCCAGAGCTGACTGCAATACCGCCTACTCACGGACTACTAAGTTAGTAGACGCCGATTTCTACCGAGCTACGGCTACACGTCAGCCTCTGGTACGGTCCGATCCGATCATCATGTAAACTTAAACACTTTATTCAATATCAGAACTACTTTGTTCTACCTCAATTTTGTCAGTTGTACTTTGACCTTCAGGCATTTTTCGCAACCTGTCGAGGGCGTACTTACAGTAACGCTTAGAATTAAGGGCTTGCGATTAGTATCGTAAAGAACTTCTGTGACCTCAAATGGGCCTTTACACTTTAAGATTTTTCAAACCAAGTTAACCAAAACATTTAAGCCAAGGTCTTTGGACTTAACATCTTCTAACCTTTAATAAACTACCTTCACTTTCATTGCCAGTTTCGGCCAGATATGTTTTAGCTATACCAGTTACCAGGCTCTTCAATTCTTCAAAGCCACATACAGACCTCACACAGGTCCCGCGCCACACACGGGCCGCGCGCCACACACGGGCCGCATGCCACACACGGGCCGCGCGCCACACACGGGCCGCATGCCACATGGGCCACGCTGGCCACCAAGCCACACTCCCCACCAGGCTGCGCCGGCCGCCAGACCGCGCCGGCCACCATGCCGCGCCGGCCACCATGCCGCGCTAGCTACCAGGCCGCGCCGGCCATCAGGCCGCGCTAGCCACCAGGATTACCCAAAAAGGAAATAAATCTACCATTAGTATTTCAAAGATTCGTCTCATTGTATACCCACTAAATAGAGTATCCGTTCTTTCAGACTAATTCAATGTCCGCACTTCGTAAATTTTAAGCGATTATCAAATTCGTTTACAACTTCACTACTGCACAGAACGTAACTCCCGTCCATACTCTCGATTTGCTATGTCAAAACTGGATTTGACTACTGACAAAAACAAACACCAAATGCGAACATGGCCAGAAATGATAAGCTACTTTCGGACAAATCGATTTCCTTTGGCTACATAGAGGCAACGACTACAGTTCTGAGATAACCAATTGGCAGTCTATGAGTACTTTTAGATCCTTGCAACACGCTCTTGTCATACGACACAGAAACCAGTGGTAGATAATTTTAGCGATCAAAAATCAAATGAGAGCTACTTGAGTAGCAGGGTATCCGTGATTGCGATCAACAACCACACCTTAATGCACTTTGCTCTAGGAATAAAAGAACATTATCGCACAGCACTCAATCTAGTCGTTCGGCTATTCCTGACCCAAATCAATGGGAATAAAGGTACTCTGATCAAAATCATTACAGGTTTTAATGAAAATCACAACTAAAACTTTCTCTCGAAGCTGACATGTTGAGCAACACACGTACTCGCTCAAATAATAGGAAACTCATTAAAATATTGGATTGCGCATACTCTGACAGACATCGGGTCTTCAACATCACGATATGAAACCTCCATCCGGATACACAACACCACCCGGATAATCATTTCGAGCGTCTAACAAAGTAATCTTAAACTAGGTTTGTTCAACATGTTTCTTTGGTTTTCCTTATCACATAGCAAACTAAAAAAATAATTTTACTAGGCTGATAGTCTAATGTTAAGTTTACTACCAAGTATCCAACCAGTCTTTATAGCCTTATAATTTTGTCATGAATAGTCTAAATACGAAGCTTATCCAAACCTAATCATTAGCGATACAGCAACGGATCTTTCGCGTTCAAGACGATGGACAACGTTTATGATACTATGATTAATAAGTAATAAAGTTTATGCAAATCACTGACGGTAACGTGGGTACCACAAAATTGTCACAACAACGACTAACAAAGCATCCATTTAATGAGAATAAGGTTAAGCACACAATCATCAATCACTAACGATCACTAACCTAGTTCTACCTACGATGAAAATTAAAATCTCTGAAACTGAATATCGTAACGCACTACGATGATAATTCAATCATTTTCTTCTACGTCTGATAATCGAGTTTAACAGCTTCTACTAGAAATACTATCACTCTTAAACGTCCTAAGCATAACTTGGAATTGGCCTGAGAACTCTTCTTGAACACTCTGGCACTTGATTGAAATTCCCAGCGTATCACATGAATTTAAAAAAAAAACACATTAGGTAATGTTCACGTGTAAAATCTTAAAATTGAATTTAATTTTACTAGTGGTGCCATCTAATAATCTGAGTACGAAACATTTTACTGTGCCATGTTAAAAATTTATGCACACAAAAGAAAAGCAGGTGTAATTGCAACATCGAGATCGTCTGTACAACTCAGAATTACAACGAGTAACAGTGTCACTTTTTACTTAGGCTCTGATCACGTTTAAACGAAAACCGTTACGTATTATCAACACCACGAGTCGATAAAATAATGGCGCTAGTAATATCTTTTGACTATGGTCAGGTTACACTAACCAACCAACCGCACTCGTCTAGACAGCACTGCAGTTCACACGTCTATTTAAGAAATAAAAGCTACAAGCTGTTCTACATAAAATCAGCACAGTCAGAAGCAATAGCCCCGCACAGTCTTACACTATGAACTTGGTATGTACGATTCGATTAGTTTACCAACTTTAGCGCCGCTGCCCTGCGAAGGACAGTCTAGACCGGTGCTTTTGTTCTAGATTTAGCAGAAAACCAACCAGCTGGGTGTTGGTTCTAAAACCAATAATACAACTGCACTAGAACAATAACTAGTTTGACTCAAACGCACTTGCTTGGAATAATGCAAGTCAGCCTGTACGCTCAATCTCGTTACTATTAAAGTCCACAAAGTAAGACCGAGACAAGATAATCTATTTGCAAGCAAGCATAATAATATGATCACAAAGTTCGTGAGTGCGAGCCACCCTCGCATTAAGAAATAAAATAATCGCTTTCTTTTTAACTGGCGTATCAAACTCAAAACCTCCGTTCACAATCTACGCTATAGCTAGATCACTGTGGTAGTCTGACAACCATATGCTAACTTAAAGTACGGCAAAGGTCACAATTAAATCATTACTACCCACATTTTTTTTGTCTTTCTTCTTTAAGCTATTAAAAAGAAGATTATTCATGAGATCATGCTATGGGAACCACGACACCGTAAAAGTCAAACGGTTCTACAACTCAGTGTCTCGTGTAGGAATCGAAACTACAACACTCAGTACGATGTGATGGCGATATCATCACAACGATTATGACATTTTCAAGATTAAACGCGTAATGTTTTACTACTACTGCCACTAAACAAAACTGGCAGTACCAATAAAAAAAATCAGACAAAATACGCTCACCTCGGTGGCAGTTGCAAGCTCAGCTGATTCACCAACATAGCAGCGTTAGCAGTCGCCTTCGCTCGCGCCTTGTGGTCGCGCTGGTCCATGATGCCACTTCTGATGACAGCGGATTGCTTGATTCTTGGCCGGTATCAACACTTCACATCACAGTTCGTTATAAGTTCACACCAAATCAAATCTAACAAAACTGACTATTTTGTATTACTGAACACGAAACGAGTGACAGTTTCTAGGTACTTGTTGCCCGCCCGGAGTCTCCAAGAGAAGTGATAGTTGCCGTTGCTCCGGTGAACGTCAACCGTCATCCCCCCTCTTCAACTCTATATCTATATATATATACTTATTGCGCGGCAAACCATTCAGTAATGCCAAGGTGGAAATTTCACGATACCTAAGGTGCAACGCAAAGCCAATGTTGTGAGAAAAGAAGTTTTGTGATATATTATATTTTTGGTAATAATTTCATCTTTTTACTTATTAGATAAGGCTACAATGTTCTCATCATACGTAAGATATGTAAGAGCAGGTATCATATGTAAGAGCTTTTTTATAATATTAAAATATGCTGTGGAGCAGCACGAGTCCTCTAGTATAGTCTGAATTTCGGAAGCTGTTTTTACGTGTATCTATTGTTCCTGTCAGGTAGCAAGAAAACACGGCAGTAAATAATGTTTATCGTCCTAAAGACAGGCACAGCTGTCATGGCGCCTGAATATATTAGCTTAAGCCTGCTTTCCACTAGCGTACTGCTTAGCAATCCTATAAAGACCTATAAAGTAATTAAATCAAAACATTTTAATTCAGTTGCCAATAAACAGCGTTCAAAGCAGACATATCTGTTGCTACTTCGTCAAAAATCCCGAAGTGCTAAAATCAACCTTAACACCCAGAACATATGGTCGATATCTCGCCGGATCAATAGCCAGCTACCTGAGTGCACGTGCGGACCGCTCCGGCTTGCGAGAACAAAAGGCTCGCTTCGAAGCAAAAGATCGTCGCATTCCAGAGCTGATAACAAAAGACCTTTTTTGCAACGATGTCAACTACTCAAGAATTATTAAATGTCTTGGAAAATACTGCATCTTTATTGCAAAAAATACAAGCAAATCTGGAAAAATGCTCAAAATCACGTTTGACAAAAGGATATATTGAAACTCGTATTAAAACTATAGAAGATTATTGGCTTAGCTTCAAACGTGCCCATCATGAATTAGTAAAAATTACGCCAAAAGATCAGAAGGCATTGTTACCATATTTTGTCAACGAAGAGTTTCATATATACGAAGATCTTTATATTATTTTATTGGGTGATTTACGTGATATGTTAACAACATCGCAACCATCGACATCGTTAGATAACAACAGTGCGGCATCGAATTGTGACCAACAAAATACGCTTGTGAGATTACCTAGGATCCAGCTGCACGGTTGGCGTAGTGGTTTAAGCGGTCGCCTCGCCGCTTGGTACTGCGCCGCGTGTCGTGGGTTCGATTCCCACACGAGACAACACTTTGTGTGATCTACAATTTGTTGTCTCGAGTCTGGGTGTTCATTGTGTCCGGTTGTATGTTTGTAAAGTCCCCCGCGACACAGGAATTTCTTCCTAGTGCGGGAGTTGTCTTTATGTAAAATAAAATAAAATTATTCAACCAAAGGAAAATTACATCTCAGTCACCTAATCAGATAAAAAACTTATTAGATGTCACATCAGACTGTCTAAATAATTTACAAAATTTGGATATTTGCACAGACTCATGGGATCCATTAATTATTTTTCTGGTAGTGCAGAAATTGGACCCTGAGTCACACAAGGACTGGGAACAATATGCCTATAAGGATGAGTCAGATAATTTACCTACTTGGAACGACCTGAGAAAGTTTCTACAATCTACTTACCGAACATTAGAGCTTGTAGCTTCAGGAACACGGGATAAGACGACTAGAGAACGAGTGCTTCATATCTCAAACACATCACCACCGTGACCGTCGTCGGGTAAAACGTGTGTCATGTGCAAGGGTGGTCACCCTTACACACATAATGTCATTGTAAGGATTTTACAAAACTGCAACCTATCGAACGAACAAACTATGTCAAGAAGAACAACCTATGCTACAATTGTTTAGTACCAGGACATTCAGTTGTGAAATGTAGATTATCCATGTCCTGTCGTATATGCAAGGGGCGTCACCATAGTCTTCTACACCAAAACAAAGAGCCTGATTCTTCGGCGGCTGGGAACTCCCTACAACCGAAGACATCTTATCACACTGTAGAAGATCAAGAAGAGATAAATGTCAATACAATGGTCACGTCACATCACAGTATTAAACAAAGCATAGCACTACTAGCGACAGCAACAGTTACAGTACACAATAGTGACAATCACCATGTCATATTGCGCGCGTTAGTAGATCCAGGTTCGCAGACAGCGCTTATTAGCGAGAAGGCAACTCAGATGCTACATCTTACCAAACAATCAGCAAGAGGGAGTATCATTGGAGTGGGAGCAACAAAAACCAACGTAAATCACGTAGTACAGCTGCAAGTTGGTTCACGCTTTAACAATCATTTCAAGATGGATGTCGAAGCATATGTTATGTCTAAGCAGCTTACCACGAAGCTGCTACCCAAAACGGTCAGTGCTGGTCACTGGCCACACCTAGAAGGAGTCAACCTGGCTGACTCTAACTATGACAAACCAGGTCCAATAGATTTACTTCTAGGCGTTAACGAATACTCACAAATTGTCCAAGAACAGCTGATCAAGGGTCCACCGGGTACACCATGTGCACAGGAAACATACCTTGGGTGGATATTCTTCGGAAATGTTGACGCGAAGCCACAAAACGATTCTATCATCGTTCTTCATCACCAAGTTCACATGGATGTTATGTTGAAATCTCTGTGGGAAATGGACACAGAAAGAGAAAGAAGATTAACAAAAGAAGAAAGGTTATGTGACGCAATTTATGAAGAAACACATACACGCACAGAAGAAGGAAGATACATGGTGAAACTGCCACTGAAAACACCCCATCCAAGATGTCTAGAAGGAAACACTAAAGAAATAGCCAAAAATAGACTGCTGCAATTGGAAAGAAAATTCAGAAGATCACCCCACCTGAAAGAAAACTACAAGAAAGTTATGAATGAATATCTAAGTTTACAATACATGGAAGAAATACCGAAAAATGAAATTACAAAGGAAAAAGTTGTATACTTACCTCACCATGCCGTCATTCGAGAAGACAAGGAAACTTCTAAGACTCGCGTAGTTTTTGACGCATCTGCTAAGGGTAAAAAATAATGTTTCACTTAACGACGAGTTGATTGTTGGTCCTCAGCTACAGGAAGATCGATAACACTACCCCAAATAACCCCAAATAACTACAGACCAATAGCCCTACTGCCGACATTCTCAAAAGTATTTGAGAAAGCAATGTGTAATCGGCTTTACAACTTTTTGGAAAAATATAATATATTAGACAACTCCCAACATGGGTTTAGAAAATCAAAGTCCACAACAACTGCAGTATTCAATTACGTTCAAACGGCAATCTAGCATATAAATGATAAGCGGACAGCTCTGGGTTTGATGCTTGATATGACCAAGGCGTACGATAAAGTTTCTTACGACATCCTACTCATGAAACTAAGAGGTTCAGGAATACGAGGACCCGCCTTCAGCTGGTTCAAGTCTTACCTAAAAAACAGGAAACAATTAGTCCAACTTGAATATTATAATGCAAGCAAACACAAGATAGAAATAATAAGATCTAGTACAAGAACATTAACCTGTTCAATCCCCCAAGGTAGCGTACTTGGATGTATCCTGTTTTTAATCTACATAAACGACCTGCCAAAATCCTTTAAAAATGAATACATCCAGCCGATTCTATTTGCGGATAACATCTCATTATTATTAAAACAAGAAAAAAAAGAAAACCCAAATGAGTTATTACATAACACTTTGCAAAATGTCGAAAATTGGCTTCAAGGACATAATCTGGAAATAAATTATCTTCTTCTTCTCAGTCGTGTCGCTCTTGGCAGAGCGATCGTGGTCACGTTGAGGCATCCTCATTGGTGGTAGTGGCGGATACAGCTCTTCGCACGATCTCCCGCCATTTCTCCCTGTTGGCAGCTTTCCTGGTGCAATCGGATACGCGGTTTCTTATTGCGGATTTCACCTGGTCAGTCCAGCGCATGGGTGACCTGCCGCGCGCTCTGGTTCCCTCCACCTTTCCCTGCACAACCAACCGCTCTATGGAGTCATTGTCCCGCCTGGAGACATGCCCAAAATATTGGAGTATACGCGACTGCACCACGGCCGACAGACGCTGTGTGATGCCGAGTTCCTGGAGTATGGACACGTTAGTGCGGAACTCCGTCCACGATATCCCGAGCATCTTCCTCCAGCACCACATTTCCAAAGCATCTATCTTCCTCTTTTCCAAGTCGCGTACTGTCCACGTCTCTGCCGCGTAAAGGAAGATGGGGAAAACAAGAGCGCGCACGAGCCTGACTTTAGTGGCTTTAGTAATATTGCAATTCCGCCACACTTTCCTCAACTTGTCCATCGCAGTTCTCGTTATGGCCATGCGTCGCTTAACTTCATCTACGCAGCCGCCGTTGTTTGAAATTAAAGCCCCAAGGTATACGTAGGTCTGAACCACGTCGCAGTTCGCAATATGAGTCACTTCGGGCGAATTGTCATTGACGCGATCCACGATCATAATCTTGGTTTTAGATCGGTTTATCTTTAACCCAAACTTAAGGCTTACGCGCTCCATTCTGAGAAATAATTCCTGCATAAGGTTAGCGTTACTCGCAAATAGAGTGGTGTCATCTGCGTACCGCAAATTCGCAATTTTGTAGCCACCAATCGCAACACCATCGGTCCAGTTTTCGAGAGTGATTCGCATTATAAGCTCGGTATAGACGTTAAAAAGTAAAGGTGAAATTATGCATCCCTGTCACACACCCGCACTTGGATGGAAAGTAGCTGAGAGGAGGTCATCTGTCCGCACTGAAGCTGTTCCCCCTTCGTAGAGCTCTCTGAGCAGGTGTACGAAGTGTTGTGGTGTGCCCATGTCCAGTAGTGTTTTCCACAACGTTGGCCATTTCACCGAGTCAAAAGCCTTGGAGAAGTCAACAAAGCATATGTATGTCGGCTTGTTGAACTCTCGAGCTTTTTCTATAACTTGGCGAACGATGAGAATCTGTTCACGGGTTCCTTTACCCTTCACAAAACCGGCTTGTTCCGACGCAATTTATCTGGACAAGTATGCCTTCAGTCGCTCATTTAAGATGTGTAGCATTATTTTGCTAGCGTGTGTTATCAAGGCAATAAGTCGAAAATTGCTACACTTCTTCGTGGAACCCTTTTTATGAAGCGGAGTGAACACTGTATGAGCCCATTCAGAAGGCCATTTACCTGTGATCCATATCCTGTTGCAGATTATATAGAAAATATGAACGCCAAGCTCTCCCAATGCCCGTATTGTTTCAATTGGGATCCCATCTTTCCCTGTGGCTTTCTTATTCTTGAGGTGTTGAATAGCGGCTCTTACTTCTGACTTAAGAATATCCGGCTCGAACGTGTCACTCGCAGGCTCCGTAGGTGCAAAGTTTCGCGACTGCGGATCTTGAAACAGGGACTGACAGTAAGTCCTCCAAACTTCGGAAATTTTGTCCAGTTCAGTAACTACCTGGCCTTTGTGGTCTTCGATGGCCCAGGTTTTGGACGGCAGCGTTTTCGTGATGAGGCGGATCTTGTGATACAAGTCTCTTGACTCATATCTGTCAGCGTGAGCCTCAATTTCCTTACACAAATTGTGAAGGTAGGTATTGTGATCTTGTCGGCATTTAAATTGTATCTGACCCGACATTTTATTGATATACTTGATACCGGCTCCCGCTGCTTTCATCTGTCGGCGTTTTTCAACGAGCTCGAAGGTGCTATTAGTCATCCAATGCTGTCTTTTGTGGATAGTAATTGGTGGTGCTGTTTTTGCGACAGTTGTTGTAATAAGCGAATCGCTCGGTTCCATAGTGCGTCGGGTGTTTCCATAGCCAGATCCGCTTTAGACCACTGTGACCAGTTCTGTTCGACAATCGAACGGAATGTCGGAACATCTTTCACCTCTAGCTTCCTCAGCTTCTGAATGATTCTGGTTGCTGTGAGCTTAAGTTTTAATTTGGAGATCAAAAGTTGGTGGTCAGTCCCGCAATCAGCCCCCGGTAATGTATGGGCATTTGTTATAGATGATCTCCATCGCAACCGAATCATGATATAGTCTATTTGGTTGCGAGTTTTCCCATCGGGCGATATCCAGGTGTACATCCTTCGAGGGTGGTGTTGGAAGAGGCTATATACAATGAGCAGGTCGTTCTCTGAAGCGAACTGTATTAAGCGTTCGCCTCGTTCGTTCCGATTCCCGAGCCCAAATCTCCCCGCGCATTTGCCCAGCTGATTAGCGTTTTCTCCAATCTTAGCGTTCATGTCTCCAAGGATGACCAATAACTCTCTATTGGGTACCTTCGCTATTGTAGATTCTAATTCGGAGTAAAACTTCTCGATTGTATCGTCACTTGCGGTAGAGGTGGGGGCATAAACTTGAACGATATTAAGATTCATTGGTGAAGCTTTGATCTTAATGCTGATAATCCTATCGCTTACCGACTCATAACCCATAACGCATTTATACTGATGTTTAGGTACTAAAAAAGCCACACCGTTGCTACTACTGATGTCGTTACCAGAGAAGTAAACGACATGATGGTCTGTGAATAAATGTCCGCTGCCTTTCCAGTGTGTTTCGCTTACACCACATATATTCACACCGACTCTCACTACTTCTCGTTCCAAAACTGTAAGTTTTCCAGGTTTGTTCAAGCCACGCACATTGCAAGTTCCTATCGTCTGGAGGCGTCGTAGTTTGATGGAGTTTCCAGTAGTAGAGTTTCCATGGGGGGCCTGGTTGCCTACCCCGCCATGGCCGGTAGCCAACTTAACACTGCGCGCCCTGGACGCTGCACAGCGCCGGTTGCTAATCGGTTCGCAGGGCGATCGTACCTCAATTCTATGTGCTCTCATGTGACTTTCTTGGGAATCTAGACGCAGTGATTTCCCCTTGCCTTCAAGGCCGCTGGAGCCATGTCTGCCCGGTTGCCCGAGCAGGTGAGTGGTTATCCCGCCACAGCTCGGTCGCCATTGCCTCGTCGGTTTTCCAGCAGGGGGCACCACGACAGTTGGAGATCTGTCGTACCTGGGTTGTCTACAAAAGACCCGGTCGTGCAGGTGAGGTTGACATTTGGGGCTGACTAGATGTTATTGTCATTTTCCCTCTTACCCCCCAAATAAATTATAATAAAACAAAAATCATACAGTTTAGAACATATCAGACACCACCGCTAGAAATTAAATTAAACTATAAAAAATCTACAATAAATACAACAACAACCTTTAAATTATTAGGCATAGATATAGACTCGCATATAAATTGGAAAAGCCATATTGAACAGTTAAAAACGAAACTTTCCAAATTCACCTACGCCCTGTTCCATCTAAATCATAGCACAGATACAAAAACTGCGCTATCAGCATACCATGCTTACGCCTATTCGTGGCTTAGATATGGAGTCATGTTATGGGGGAACAGTGTGGATGTACAACAAGTGTTTATTATGCAAAAAAAATTTATAAGGATAATAGCACAAATAAATAACGAACAAAGTTGTAAACCATACTTCTTAAAATATCACCTGCTCACCTTACCTTCTATTTACATTTATGATATCTGCACTTATGTATTTAAAAATATCCATACATTTACAAAGGTGCAAGAAACTCATAATGTAAACACTCGCCACAAAAGTCGCCTTTACTAACCACCTTCACGAATAAAAACGTTGAACGAAAGCCCACATTATATGGCTATACGAATATACAACAAAATACCGAAAAATATCAAAAGCGAAACAAAATTTCATACATTTAAAAATAAATTAAAAGAATATCTACTAAAAAACTGTTTCTATTCTGTTGAAGAGTTCTTGGCAATAGGTAAAAACTATAACTAAAAAATAATATAAGTTTATATATAATATATATTAATAAGGCGATCTACAGAGCCAACATGAATAATAGGTACAACTAATAAATTGTATATAAAAATGATACATGTTTGTAAAAATTAATATTATGATTTGTCCTCAATTTTTGCTATACCTGTAAAAGGTTGCTGAGTTGTAAGCACATAATGTATACCAAGTAAGACCATAAACTGTACACTTAGTTTGCAAATAAACATCTTTGAATCTTTGATCTCAGAAACATTATCATGAGATGGCGTATGAAACGTGTTTGTTATGCAAGCGATATAACAAAAATGTACCTACAAATTTGTATTCTACGGCGTGAAAATGAAGATGAACCCATAAAAGAATTTCGCTTACTTCGGGTTACATTCGGAACGGCATCAGCACCTTATCTTGCTATAAAAACTCTCCATCAAGTAGCTGATGACGAAGGACAACTTTATCCAAAGGCAGTAAAAGCTATTAAAGAAGACTTTCTAATGGACGACTATATAGGTGGTCAAGATACTACAGATGAAGCTATAGAAACAGCTACACAGGTATCCAATATATTGGATAAAGCTGGGTTTACACTTACCAAATGGTCATCCAATTGCACAGAGTTCTTAAAATCTATCAACGTCCACAATCGAAGTTCTACTGCACAGCTAGACATAAACAAAATGGATGGAACTGTAAAAGCTCTCGGTTTAATTTGGAATCTGAAGACAGACCAATTTCAATACCAGTTGCGATTGCCAACCACTTCGGCTGTCTTCACAAAGAGAGTAATTCTATCAGAGGTACAAAATTTATTTGATCCCTTGGGATGGATTGCCCTTAGTCTGATATTGGCTAAGATATTCATTCAAAGGCTATGGTTAGAAAAAGTAGACTGGGACGATAGTGTAAGCTCTCAATTACAAAGGGAATGGATTATCATTCGTGAAGACTTCAAAAATGTCAACAGCATCTATATCAATCGATGGTTGGGAACCTTAAGCACGGAATTGAAATCCGTACAGATCCACGGCTTCAGTGATGCGTCTGAGAAAGCCTATGCAGCTGTAGCATATATCAGAACTGAAACTCAAGACGGTCGAATTACAACGAGACTAATAGCTGCAAGGAGTCGCTTGGAGCTTTCAGGAGCGTTACTTCTTTCACGATTGCTAAATCAGATAGTGAAAGCCATGAGAATTCCAGTAACACAAGTATTCGCATGGACAGATTCTGCCATAGTCATCGCCTGGTTGTCTGGGGAACCTCATCGCTGGAAGTTATTTGTGGCAAACCGAGTGACAGAAATTATAGAAAATCTCAATGACAACCGGTGGTACCACGTTGCATCCGAAGAAAACCCTGCAGACATTGCATCGAGAGGCATGATGCTTGCTGACTTGAAAGATTCCGAGTTATGGTGGAATGGTCCCGTATGGTTATCTGAAAGGAAGATAGTATTAAAGCTGCTTGATAAGATATCCACTGACCTGGAAAAGAAAAAAGATAAATTAGAAACAAATACAAAAATTATAAATGAAGAAGAATACAAAGATTTATCATCAAAATTTACACAATTTGAGAATTTACAAGAATTAATGAAAGTCATAACATATTGCAAAAGATTCATAAATTACAAAAGAAACATTGATACTTACTCAACAAGTTTTACCACAGAAGAATTACATCAATCATTAATGGTGGTAGCGCCATCTACCTTCCTGTCTACAACTAATCGCATCAACATGAATCGTTCCACGCTTGTCTAGTGCGAGCGATATCATATTTCCGTCCCTCTCTTTCCCTCTCCCTGGAAGAGGCACTGCCTTCGCCTGATTTCGTCGCCGCGAACGTCGACGCGAGTGATAGTCTCGAACATTCCGCTCGCTAAGAACGCCGTCTCGATACCGCTCCGCGCCGCACCGCTGTATCGCCGTTTCGTTTGTACCGCGCCGCTCCCGTATGTGTTTATCACCGCTTCCACCAAGGAAAACCCGCTCGTGAGTGAAGTGAAAACAAGCAGCTGTATCACGAAACCACGAAGGCTGTATAAGGTAAGTGCCTTCCATCCTTAAAATAGCCTATACCCACTCAATCACCTCCTCCTTTATCCATCTCCTCTTCCCTTATTCCTTTCTAGGCGGCGAAGAACCGCTATCCTCTGAATACAGTCCATTTCCTTCTCCAAGTCGCCTAGAACCCTCCGGTTTCGGCACCACGCCATACCATTTTTTTTTATCCATACGAGTCGGATTCATTTACGTTTTATACGTTATACCGCTATACCTAGGCAGTTATAGCACCTAGCTATACTCCTAACATATTCATATAACCGTCACATGGTTATTTCCGCCCGCATTAGTAGGTAAACTTTTATGTAGCTACCTACTTATTAAATTATTATTTCTGCAACTATCATAGTTGTCTTATAAATCTCATATTTCAATCAACTTTTATTTCCTCAGCTCTAAAGTGTTGCCTACTTAGGTAAAATAATAGATACATTAGATATTCTTATTTTGTTTCGTTCTCATTAGCTTATACTTACGTAAGCATGTCACAACAAAAGAAGTCACGCGTGTCGGAAGACAAAGAGATGACAATCTTAGAAGCAAAACGCAATATTTTATTTGAGCGCATTCAAAATATCTATGAAAGATCAAAAACCGCATCTATGTCTGACAGCAATAGCGAAGCATTTCTCAGTTATTGTATAACAGTAGATAGTATTCGAACAGATTTTCATAAGTTGTTAGACGATTATAACGCAAGATTACTTTCTATCAATCCTGATGAAAAACCGAACTATCAGGCGTATACCGCATTCGAAGATCTTTATTGTATTATTAAGCGTATACAATCGCAATTGGAGGGTAAATGTTCGGCAGAGCCCGTTGCCCGCAAACCAAGATCACCGCCAATCGAGATTATGTCGTTTGACGGAGATATACGAAATTGGCCGTTATTCTATGCAAGTTTTAAGTCTACAGTGCACGATAATGGTTCTCTGACAGATGCTGACAGGTTGTACTATTTAATAGGTAAACTGTCACCGAAGGCCCAGTCCGTATTTGCAGGTGTCACACCCAGTGCTGAGAATTATCAGGTCATATTTCAGTCACTACTTGACAGATATCAAGACACGCGCGTCCTAGCGTCTACGTACTTTGACCAAGCTTTAAATCTCAAACTGTCCAGCAACGCGTCTGTCTCGAATTTCCAGCTGTTTATTAATAACTTCGTAACCGCGGTTAATTCTCTTAGGAATTTAAAATTAGAAGATCTTTCCGACTTTATGTTGCTTCAACTCGCTTTAAAAAAGTTTGACACTGATACAATTCGCGCATTCGAGATGACGGAACGCAATAATAAAATACCTACACTAGATAGTTTTATTTCGTTCATCAAAGATCAGTGTCGAATATTTCATAATACGCAGTCTGGTTCACCTGGCCCGTCTAACACTAACAACAACAAACAAAGGTTGAATAAATCGCGAAATAGTAATAATAACTCGGTCCCTAATCCACAATCTTACGTAACATGTTCGGAATCTAATAGTAATAATTCACAGAAGTGTCTGTGCAGTAATATAGTGCACGACCATTACTATAAGTGTCCCACCTTTAATGATTTAAATCCAATTGCTCGTTTTAAAAGCGTAAAAGATAACGAAGCTTGCATTAATTGCTTAAGCATAAAACATAAAACGAGTAATTGTTCCAGTAGAACGAGATGTCGCACGTGTAAACAAAAACATCATACACTGTTACATTTGGATAAAAATAACCGGTTGTCAAGCCAAGCCGCTAACCTTGACACACTCGCGCCGCAGGTGCAGCAGACCACGGTAGCTGCGCCTTCCGCGTCTGAGGGCGAAGTATCGTTGTGTATGACATCCATTGCGCGGGCGACGCGCACGCGAGGACGGCACTCGCGCATCTATAATGATCCGCGCAGGGCCAAAACACTGAGTACGGCGTCTAAGACGGTACTGTTAGCGACAGCGCAAGTTATCGTATACGATGTTAATGGGTCGCCGCACATGGTACGTTGTTTGCTAGATAGCGCATCTCAGACCAATCTAATAACATCGGAATGCTTCAAACGCCTCGGATTATGGAATAACTTTAAAAATACTAACTCAACCGTCAAAGGGATAGGCGGATCAGAAAGGCATTGCAGGGGTTCCGTAGATATTAAAATACATTCGCGTTTTGATAGGAATATTAATTTTAACATTTCTTCGCTTATCGTGGAGCGTATCACGGACGCATTGCCGAACGCTAATGTAGACGTAGCATCACTCACTCATCTCGAATCATTGCCGCTAGCCGACGCGGAGTTTGCGAATCCGGCAGGCATTGATCTTTTGATCGGAGCTTCAATTTTCCGCACTTGCTACTGACTAAAATGGTACGTAGTGAGCGATATGATTTACCGCCCGCTATTGAGACGGTACTTGGGTATGTGATTATGGGTACCGTACCTACGTTACATACTTCTCATTGTATTACGTCTTGTTGTTGTTCTGCTCTTCAAGAGATCAAGGTGGGTGCCAAAACTGTGTGTAAGATAAAGCACTAATTAGCTATGCTTAGCTATGCTATGCTATGCTATGCTATGCCATGCTATGCTATGCTATGCTACGCTATGCTACGCTATGCTACGCTATGCTACGCTATGCTACGCTATGCTACGCTATGCTACGCTATGCTACGCTATGCTATGCTAAGCTACGCTACGCTACACTATACTATACTACACATCCGCTTTGTATATAGATGACATTGCCTGTAATGTCATACCCGCTCCGCTAGCAATTTCGCTTTGTGAAGAGCTTATTCAGCTTTTCAAACGAGGCCAGTTTGATCTTGTCAAATGGACAGGCAACTCTAAGGAGGTTCTCGCACGCATACCAGATTCTCATAAAGCTTCTCCAGACATTGAGTTTGAGAAGTCTGTACCGCATAAGGTTCTCGGTTTACGCTGGGACAAATCCTGCGATAGTTTTCGGTTTGACGTCTCACCGCCAGATGATAAGTGCGCCAAGCGCACTATGCTGTCCACAGTAGCTCGACTATGGGACATAATGGGTTTTGTGGCTCCCACAATTTTGTAAGCCAAGCTCTTGATCAAAGAGCTTTGGCTATCAAAGTGTGAGTGGGATGAAACACCCCCTGACCATATTGTCGCCGCTTGGAGCCAGTTTGTATTGAGCTTACTGCGCTCAATCAAATTACTATTTCCGCGTCATCTTGGGTTGGTAGATGGATGTACCGTCAACTTAGTAGGTTTCGCTGACGCCAGCGAGCGTGCTTACGGCGGAGTCGTATATCTGCAAGTCCGCATTGGTTCTAACTACTCGGTGCAGTTAGTTTGTGCCAAGTCTAAGGTCTCGCCTGTTAAAACCATTTCGGTTGCGAGACTGGAGTTGTGCGCGGCCCTTCTGCTGTCTCAGTTGCTCCGCAAGGTTCAAGACACAGTTTTGCCCCACTACTCTATGAATAAATATACGCATTTTGCGACTCCAAGGTAGTGCTCGCTTGGATTTATTCTTCAACTCACCGCTGGCAGACTTTGTCGCCAACCGCGTTAGTAAATTGATTGAACTTGTTCCCGCTACTTGTTTCAATCACGTCGCGGGTTATCGTACTCGTCTTCAGGATGAACGTTCCATAGATCATATTGACTGGAAGTTTATTCCACCAGCATCACCACATTTCGGTGGATGTTGGGCAAGCATGGTCAAAGTAATTAAAACGCATCTGTTCAAAGTTATAGGTCAACAGATCCTCTCTTACGAAGAGCCTTTAACTGTCCTTGCACAAGTCGAGGCACTGACCAACTCGCGTCCGCTTCCAACTCAGTGAGATCTAGCCTGAAGTTGGACCTACCTCTTAGTTTAAGTATTTAGTTAGTAGTTTTCGCTATTATTGCGTTTGTAGTTTTCGCTAAAGTTAATTTAGATTAATTTATTGTCATATCGCTGTCTTAGCCTATTGATGGGTTATGCGGTAGTACACCCAACATAGCTAAGTTCAATTCTATTTTTTTTTTAAAGGCAACCCTTTAGGGCCGGGGGGATATGGTAGCGCCATCTACCTTCCTGTCTACAACTAATCGCATCAACATGAATCGTTCCACGCTTGTCTAGTGCGAGCGATATCATATTTCCGTCCCTCTCTTTCCCTCTCCCTGGAAGAGGCACTGCCTTCGCCTGATTTCGTCGCCGCGAACGTCGACGCGAGTGATAGTCTCGAACATTCCGCTCGCTAAGAACGCCGTCTCGATACCGCTCCGCGCCGCACCGCTGTATCGCCGTTTCGTTTGTACCGCGCCGCTCCCGTATGTGTTTATCACCGCTTCCACCAAGGAAAACCCGCTCGTGAGTGAAGTGAAAACAAGCAGCTGTATCACGAAACCACGAAGGCTGTATAAGGTAAGTGCCTTCCATCCTTAAAATAGCCTATACCCACTCAATCACCTCCTCCCGTATCCATCTCCTCTTCCCTTATTCCTTTCTAGGCGGCGAAGAACCGCTATCCTCTGAATACAGTCCATTTCCTTCTCCAAGTCGCCTAGAACCCTCCGGTTTCGGCACCACGCCATACCAAATGGCATGCATTAAAATAGTACAAGGTGAAGAGTTTACAGACGACATAAGCAGATTAAAATCAAACAAAAATGTAAGAAAACATAGTAATCTAAAAACACTCAACCCTTACTTAGACCAAGATGGTATTCTCAGGGTGGGCGGTCGCCTCCGACATGCTAATTTGAGTCAAGAAAGCAAACACCCCATCATTCTCGGACACAACAACACCCTAATACCACTTATCATTGCTGACGCTCATGCTCAAACTCTGCATGGAGGTGTTCAACTCGTGTTGTGCTTTTTGCGTTCTAAATATTGGATCATAAGAGCCAAAAGTTTAGTGAAAAATTGCAATAGAAGATGTTTGGTATGTGCGAGACAGAGAGCTACTGCACGGACTCAGATTATGGGAGATCTGCCAAAGGAGAGAGTGACACCCACTAGAGCATTCTTATATAGTGGAGTAGATTTTACCGGCCCATTTCATATTTTATCTTCAAAGGGAAGAGGCATGAAAACACACAAGGCATACATTGCTGTATTTGTATGTATGTCTACAAAGGCCATACACCTAGAACTGGTAGGAGATCTTAGCTCAGAAGCCTTTGTTGCTGCATACAAACGATTCGTTGCAAGGCGAGGCAAGTGCAGCCACATGTGGAGCGACCAAGGTTGAAATTTTGTTGGTGCAGAAAAGGACTTGGCAGTTGCGTGGCAGGAAGCTCAATTGACCTTGGAAAAGGACGTGGCAAACAAATTAGCATTAGAAGGCACACAGTGGCATTTTATACCAGCCTACAGTCCAAACTTCGGTGGCCTATGGGAGGCTAGTGTAAAATCACTAAAACATCACCTAAAACTTGTACTTACAACAAACCTCACCTTCGAAGAAATGTCGACAGTTCTATGCCAGGTCGAAGCGTGTCTTAACTCCAGACCTTTATGTCCAATTGATGACTCGCACACAGATATCATAGAACCACTTACACCAGGACATTTCTTGATTCACGAAGCTCCTATAGTCGTGCCATCTCCGGACTTCAAGGACACAAAAATCCACAACCTGTCACGCTGGCAATATACTCAAAAGCTTGTAGGCGACATCTGGCGGCGTTGGTACAAGGAGTATTTGACAAACCTACAGCAACGTTCAGTTTGGCACAAGAAATCAACAGACTTCAATATCGGCGACATTCGGCCGGTTTCTGAATTGAAAATTTCGCGTTGAGAACAATTTAAACACTAATTATATACCACTTAATCAATTTTCTGTTTCACAAAAAATTGTTTTGACTCCTTTTGAGTATTTGTGCTTGTAAAATCTTAAATTTGACACAACATATGATCAATTCATGATCAACTCTATATCAACTCTATATTCGCGTTTCTGAAAACATTTGACATTTGTCAAATCTCACTTAGCACTGATAAATTGAGAAAAAAATAATTACACTACTTTGGTCTTTTAACCCGTGATCACGAGTAATATGACAGCCAGTATGTCAAAATGTCCACACTACCGTTGCCAAGCAGCGGCTACGTCATACTGACGTCTACACAACAAGAAGGCCGTTAAACAGAATTTATTGAAAAAAGATTCAAAGCCTATTCAATATTTGGAACAAATAGATTACAACATTATTAGGAACAAATCGAAGGGTTAGAAAATATAAATAAAAGATTTCCGTGTTAAATTAATCCAAATAATTACGCTGTGGCCTCCAAAGAGGTATAATTCTATATACCTCCATGGTGGCCACCATGGAGGTATATAGAATTATACCTCAAATATACCTGGCCACAAATATTTTGTATTAAAAATAAAACAAACTGACTTTGACATAACATACACGTTCCGTTTTCACTAAGATACCGAATTGAACAAATTCAACAAACTATTCATTAAAATAAAATAAACGTTCAAATAATTTTAAATACAACTTTATTTTGACTTTTTATTTCTTTCCGTATAAAAATAATTAACTGACAAGTGTGCTTCTTTGTAAAATGTTAATTAATACGAATTTATGGTTAGTACCGGTTTTTTTACTTGTATTGGAACGTACTAGTGTTGTTTGGTTTAATTTATTCATGATTTGAAGAAAACTCAAATGAAAGTGCTTTGAAAAAATATCACTCTGACCTGTGAAACAGAAAAAACTCAAGTTGACTTCAACTAGTTCAGAAATTTTCAACTGATGTAAGCTGAAATTCTCAATTCAGAAACCGGCCGATTGTCTTAATCAAAGTAGATGGATTACCACCAGGGAAGTGGTCACTAGGCCGAATTGTAGATAAGCATCCCGGAGATGATGGACTGACAAGAGTATATAGTGTCAAATCTGGAAGTAGTATTGTAAAGAGATCTGTCACAAAATTATGTCCACTACCTATCAATACTGAGTCTGACTACACATAGTTATATACCTATTGTCAATTCTTATGTAATTTTGCAATTTATATCTTTTGTCATTGTAATATTGAAACACAATATCATAATATTATGTAATTAATTTGCATGTAGGCCTTAAGTGTATATTGATATACATTAACTGTTACAGTAGGTATGTTGTATTTGCAGTTACTTATGTTATTTTAAATGTCATTACGCTTGAGTGAAATTAATGTAATTTCTAAACGATGTTTTATATTCAAAGGGTTATGTAAACGTTGCATACTGCTTGCTTATCATGTTTATTTTATTCATAGTGTTTACAGTCCACTTAGTATTTTGAAAAGGACCTTATAGGCCTTTTGGTGGGCGGTATGTTACGTCAGTTTACGTCATCCATTCACTCATAGACCTATAAAGTAATTAAATCAAAACATTTTAATTCAGTTGCCAATAAACAGCGTTCAAAGCAGACATATGTGTTGTTACTCCGTCAAAAATCCCGAAGTGCTAAAATCAACCTTAACACCCAGAACATCAGTGTAACATGTGAAATTAACTGTTTTCTATCATGCCTTGACAAATAAGACAAGAAAACCATCGCATTCATCTACTATGGACTCGTGCGCTGTATATTTTGATATATATATTGATGATATTGATGATTGATATATTGATGATATATATTGATAAAACTTTATCCTGGGGCCCTCAAATTAGGGAAGTTAGCAGAAAATTGTTTTCTGCGGCTGGGACGTTGCGAAGATTGCGAAACTTTCTGCCGACTGCCACCAAGATTGCGCTTACAAATTCTCTCCTATTACCTATCCTTGACTATGCTGATGTTAGCTATCTAGATCTCACGGAGGAGCAACTTGATAAGCTTGAGCGCCTTCAAAACTTATGTATAAGATTCATATTTGGATTGCGCAAATATGATCACGTTTCCAATTTCCGCAATTCGCTCAAGTGGCTCCCAATTCGCCTTCGACGGAATACTCACATACTATCTTTACTTTATAACATTCTCTTTAACCCTTCTACTCCCCATTACTTAAAAGAACGCTTCGAATTTCTTTCTGACACGCATTCTAGATCTCTAAGGCCATCGGTGAATCTAAGACTGGCTATACCAATGCATTCCAGTAGATTTTACGATAAATCCTTTACCGTCCAAGCTGCTCGCTTGTGGAATGCATTGCCGATGCCAATTAAACAAGCTCAAACTATATCATCGTTTAAAAAGTTACTCAAAGAATACTACTTGTCTCTTTAATCTTACTACTCTTGTAATTCTTATTTTTCTATTTCCTTTCATTTATTTATCACAAATTTATGTATCAATAATATAAATATCTATGTATTGTATATTTATTTATGTATGTATATAGTTATATATGTGTGTATATAGTTATTTATCTATGTATGTACTTATTTATGTATATGTAAGAATTCGTATTATATATCTAAATTGGTAAATATCGCCAAACTACCCTTTTCTGAATACGTGTTGTTCTTATCCATCCAAAGGTTGCCTGTAAGAGATTGCTTGAGAGTGATAAGGCCGCCTATTGTACTATCTGTTATTTTTCTTTTTGTTATAGATTAATTTTTGTAGTTTCTTTGGCATTTGTACAATAAAGATGATTATTATTATTATGTTTCTCTTTACACGGTTATTCTTCTAAAATTTGGTATTAAAAGAATAACCGGACCTTTGGTAGGCTTACACGGGGATATGGATCCAACGTGCAGAGGCCCGTAGAGAGTTTTAATCTAAAATGTGATGGGACACGTGCAGCGGAGCCTCCACAACTGCGCTATTAAGTACAGCTATGGACTAGCCGCAGCACGTGCAGGACTATTGCTTGAATGTGGAATCTAATAGCATAAGATTATGAGGATGGGTGATTAATGGACCGGCATGATAAAAACTATGGATTACAGACGGCACCTGCCTGATACTCTTATAGCATCCATCCGCGAGGCAGGTGGTGACTCGCCAACTCACTGGATGGGCCCTCTCTTATTAGCCGCCAAGGCAAGCAAAGTCTGCCCTAAAGGCAGCC
Organism: Euclidia mi; assembly: GCA_944739405.2. Lineage (NCBI taxonomy): Eukaryota > Metazoa > Arthropoda > Insecta > Lepidoptera > Erebidae > Euclidia > Euclidia mi. Next base: position 60,616,727 of record OX123200.2, read on the forward strand.
AGAGGGCAACACCGGTGCGAGTGGCTAGGGGTGTCGAGCGGTGCGGCACCGGTTTCGCCATCACGGGTCTCGTGTCAACGGAGACCCGGAGCGGGTTTCCCCGTAGTTACGCCCTTGAAAATGACACTTCCACCCCCGAGCTTATTGCTCTTGCGGCTTCCCTCTGACGGGCCGACCAAGGCAAGTCAGAGTTGAGAGTCCTGCGGGCGTTCTTGGGCATCCACTCCAACCAGCCAGTAAAGGCAAGCGGAGACGAGGCCCTGACCGACTCTCTGAAGCATTCGGGACCGCAGTGTCGCCACACACATTCAGCTCGCCACAAAGCTGCCCTGCGGTTTGTAAGCTTTCTTTTCATCTAGTAATACATTTTTTGTTTATATCACAAGATGAGGTGATGTTTGAAAGCTGTTACTCTGCCCTCTGAGTTTGCGTTAGTCTCATAGTGAGATAACGACTGCCCCAGAGGGGTTAAAGTTATTATTAAGTTAGTTATTATTATTATTATTATTATTATATTTTTTAAAGACATCTCCCCCACTAGACCTAAATCCTGTGTCACGAGGGACTTTACAAACATACAACTAACGGACACAATGACCACCCATACTTGGAACAACAATTTATGTATTACTCAAAGCAATGTCTTGTGTGGGGATGGAACGCATAAAACTCAGCGTAGTGACAAACAACAAGGCGAAGCAACCGAGGAAACCGTGCAGTCAATAGTATTATGGTACTGAGTATACGCAGAGTTTCAGTTGCGACAAATAAAATTGTATGGGAGAAAACACAGGAAGCGCGTTATTTTAAAGTTATAGGAACTAAACGGCTGGCACTCGCCTGCGCTTTTATACCACGCATGGCATTTAAGATGACATATAATGCTATTTCAGTTTAAAGGCGTAATAGAATTTCATTACTTCAATGTTTAAATGTAAAATAAATTTTAGCTAGCTCAATTTTCAGACCATTGCTTGGCGCGCGTGACATTTCTAACGTGTGTACTTATGTAACAGGGATTATTTCGTTATTGCGAGTGTTATTCACGCAAATATTAGGGGAAAATGATAGCGCACTAGTCTAGATGTACCTTTAAGAGTTTTCCTGCACGTCTTAAACTAGAACAGTTATGCTTGAGAGGCTGTTCACCGAGAGCGGAATGATATACTGCGGCAGAGTAACTCTGTCACTGTTTTACACCCATTCACACTGTTACTAGGATTTTGGTGAAATTTTAACTTCTTCTCAATAAAATATATTTATTTAATATTATATAAATAATTTTTCATCTACAGCACATCAGTATCGAATTGCTTTATGTATTCTTCTTTTATTCTTCGGGCTAATGTACGCTTCATTTAGTTATGTGTCGACCAGCAATCAATACAAAACTCAATCAAAACCAGACACCAGCAGGCAATGAACTGGAGTACTTTAGATAAAACAAGGTTCGTATCGACCGAAAATCAATACAGGAAAATATTTACATACAAGTAGTACTTACATGATATCGATAGCCATCTTGTCAAATTCACCTTTCTCGTCATGTGACATGGGTCGCTAACATATTCATGGCATTATATCGGTTACCATGTTACGCCACAAAGCGGTGAATTTTTTGAAGTAATATTATTATGTATGATATATAGAGCAGATTTATATGAACATCTGTATTATTCGCAGTACACTGACGGATACAAGCCTCTTCCAATTCGGTTTACAGCAGCCCTGTGAGTCAATAGAAGCCATGGAGCATTTAGCCTACTATTGGTACAGGAATTGATGTCGAAGTTTCGTCCGTTTGCAAAGACAATATTTCTACATGAATTTTCTAAGTCACCTTTTACGACACGGAATGAAATAAGTCACTCCTTAAGTGTCAGCGCACACCAAGAGCAGAGCAGAGCAGAGCAGTTTGTGAAATCATTGGAAAATTAATCTTATGATAATTCCATACATTTCAAAATTGAATACACGTCCAAACTTGATGCTCGACCATGCTCGAGCTTGAGTTCTACATGCGCGAGCGAGCTCGAGCCGCCGCCGCTGCCGCCACAGTGCAATTGATTATTGCCACCAATAAATCGTAATCTGCCAATAAAAAAAACTAGACTAGAACTAGGATTATACAGATTTTGAAGTAATTTGTTTTAATTATTTTTACTAACCAATACTTTTTTTTACTAACCTTAAACATATGGTAAGACGTTCGTCAACAGAAATGCTAAGTCGATAATTCGTATTGCGTTTTTGGATATGCGGGCGTAACAAATAAATTAAAATTTCAAAATTTTCGTAGTTTAACTTATAATAGTCATAAAAGTGACCACCGCTTAATGGTAAATTCTTACACAATGCCTAATATTTGCCTAAAGTAGATCTTTCCTGCCACGTTTCTTCTACCCACACTGTTCTTCTCATTTTATGACATCTTATTTTATTTTCATATTCTTCACCTTCCTCTGCCAAAGGGACAATAATTACTAAATCCCAATCAACCGTTTTGAACACGTCTGCCAACGTCAGATTTTGGATGCTGTTTCGCGCTGACACTAAGGCACCAACCATCTGCTTTACGATTTTCCGGATATATGCCAACGCGCGAGTGTCATCTAGTTGACGTTTTAGGCATAGGGCTTCGGCAAGTCAATAAGTATGAGATGAATCTAGCTTGTTTGCCAATCTTATATTATAAATAAAACTAATAAAATATATCCGTAAATATTTTTACCCGACTACGGCAAAGCCAAAGGAGGGTTATGATTTTTACCCGACTACGGCAAAGCCAAAGGAGGGTTATTGACTGGCTATATATATGTATGTGTGTATGTTCATATGTTCCCTCATAGCTCCTAAGCTACTTATCGAAACTCAACAAATAAGGTGTTGTTAGAACCGTCTTGATTGTCCGCTGAACATAGGCACGGTAATATAATCTAACAGTATTGTAACTCGGCCGTCTTCGTGAGTTATATACCTACCAGACGCGCCGCATGCGAGCTGCGGCACGATAGCGGCTGCGGGTACTGTAGGTACAGTCCGCCCAGTCTAATGGGTACTCTGCTCGCGGCGCGTAGGTATAACTCGAGTTTCGTGCGTTTGTATGGAGTTACAATACTGTTAGATATTATTACCGTGACATAGGCTACGTGACGTGTCACAAAACTCAATGTGTCACCTTTATCATTGCGCGAATGCCACCTATTTCACATTTTCGTATTTTGTTAAGTTCTGCAGTAAGTCAATAAGATTCAGATGAAATGTAGCTTGTTTGCCGTATACCTGTTATCAAAAAATTAATAAAATATATCCGTAAGCATTTTACATATTATGTAGTTGTTGTTAATAGATGGAAAGCGCCGTCTGCGACGAAGATTTTTTGTTAAAACTACACACATAAAATTGTCTTTAAAACATTTATAGTTTATTTCTTACCTTATCTGTCCAACCACATTGCCAGGGAACCTGAAACAAAAATTTCATCACTACAGAATACCCGCCGCAAACTAGCATAAAATTATGATTGCTTTCACAATAAATATAATTCTAATAGAAGTAAAGCCTAATTAGCTAAGTAAGATTTATACTGCCATTTACGTTATTCATTCCACTTTGCGGAGTATATCGGTTAAATCCCTCATTATTATAGCTTATAAGGGTACGAGTACATTTCACATCTGCCGAATACTTGTCTTTTGAAAGTCACACTAAAACCAAATGGTATAAAAAGGTTTACAAATAAGCTACTGAAAGAAAATAAGCCGCTTTTGTCTCACAAAGGCTAGGTATTTCTTATCTTAATATATAAAATCCTTGCGTTACTGACTGACTGACAGACACGCTACAGCCGAAATTATTGGGCGCAGGAAGCTGAAATTTGGCATGTATGTTCCTTGGGGACCATAGGGGTGCACTAAGAAGGGATTTCCCGAAATTCCCACGGGATCGGCCAAAACGGGTAAATTTAAAAAAAAACGCAGGCGTAGCTGCTGGCGTCCTCTAGTACTCGAATATAATTACTGCTTTATTTCGAAGTTGAGAATTTTGAATAGAACAGAATGAAACAAACCCACATCAGCCTTGTCGATCAAAGTTATTTCAACGTTGTATGATAAAGTTTAACTTTTCAATTCAATTTATTTATTTAATTATAATTATAAATATAATTGGTATAACAACATGTCATAGACAGACTTATTTACGGTTGATTCAAAGTTGCCCAAATAATCTTTTAAGGCTCGCATCATTTATGCCAACTCGGTAAGTTTCGCGACCCATAATGATTCTTTTTCGGCCTACCAATGGATTAGCTCCTTAACTCAGAGGAATATACAAGTCAATACAAACGTAGGATTACAACGATAGTGCCTCAGAGACCACAGAGGACTAAAATTTATAAATGTCAATTTAATTCAGACCCACTTAGCACCACTTACGTTCCAATGTTTATTTTAGTGGTCGCATTGGGCATAAAGATAATTAAGTTAATTAGCTAATACCTATACGTTCATAGAACAGATGGGTTATGTGCTAATGGCTTGATGTAACTTCGGATCGGATGCCCGATCCAATTTTTATCTAAGTTACATTCCTGTTTTAATAGCATTTCGACACGAATCTTTTATAATTTTCAGGTAGTAATTTCAAAAACTTACATATATTGTGTTTAATCAATCTGGAATACAATATTTATTTCAATGTCGGTGACAAAATTCGTATTGACTTATTATTTACACCTACATAAATATATTTTGCAATGCAAAACTACAAATCAAATCTAGTTCTCAGTACTTTTCAGAAACAATGACGATTTTTTCCGTACATTAAGAAATATTTAAACTATAAAATAAATGCTCAAAGCGATAGTCATCGCATAACTTATACTAAGATGCAGGCACTCCTAGTCGATATTTTACCTTTCCTTTAAATATTTACGCGAAAAAGACGCCAAAGTTCGAAAGCATTAAAAAATCTGATCTCAGCAATGACCTGTCCGATCTAGGAAATTTTTTTTATGTTTTATAGTCTGTTTACTAAGAAAGCGTGTACTCTAATAATTATAAATGTCAAGAGATCTGGCAAAGTTCCATACCAATAGTCATCAGTCATGGTCTTTACAACATGAGCTTTTTGGAGAGAGTGTAACTACGAATAAAAGTTCCCTCGGAATTATTTTTCTTCATATGAACAAATCTGACTGGCTTGTTGATCTAGAGGTCAATAACCCTGAATGCGAGTGGCGAGTAATCTTAGATTTCCAGACAGAACATGACTTCATGTGATGAGCATGTTTTCCTTTTTATTTATTTCTTAACAACCATATTTTATAAAAAACGTAATGCGATAGTGTGGCTGTTTGTGTCCCGAACTTACACAACCAACAATACTTCATTATTTGTCTTTACTGGCAAATCCTCTCCTCATCCTCTTACGTGTAATTTAACATTGCAAATGGTACATACATACATACATAGACTCACGCCTGCTTCCCGGAGGGGTAGGTAGAGACTACGGAACGCCATTTGCAACGATCCTGACATACCTCACTTGCTTCACTCACTCCCATCAAGTTTCTCATGCATGCTCTTCTGTTAAGGGTACTTCTGACTTGTCCTTTTTTCAGGATGTCTCCAATCTGGTCAGAGAACGTCCGCCTAGGTCTTCCCCTTTGTCATGTTCCATTCACACTTGCCTTATATATCTTCTTTGTCAGTCTATCGTCATCCATCCTCTCCATGTGCCCAAACTATCTTAACATGCCTTTCTCAATGCTTGTATATGCACCATGCTTGGTGGTTTCACACCCTTTTCTTTTTGTTTCATTCACACAAAGAACATCAATCTTTCTATCATCCATCATCTGACATACTTCATCTAATTTGCCGTTCATTCCTCCTCCAACATTCAATGTTGCAAACCTGCTCTCCGTAGGCCGCTTTTCGCCCTCGCGGGAAACGACTCGTGATGGGTATTTGTGGTATTTTGGCCATACGATCGATTTTCGCTACCGGTATAGTTAACAGATGCAGCCGCCTATCTCGTGATGTTTAGTTTGTCATACAATTTTATTAAAACGGGTCTTATTCGCGATATTTATATGTTTCGGCCGTCTTATAACAGCTTTAGTCGCGGCAGGACTGCCGCGACCAAGGCTGTTGTAAGACGGCCGAAACTTCGGTAAAAAATAGGTATTTATACCTTAAATTAATTAAATATCGCGAATTAGACCCGTTTTAATAAAATTGTATGATGTATACAAATCGCGAAAGTTTAAAATCGATTATGTTTAGTTTGGGTGTAATTTATCCAAAAAAAATATTTATGTAACAATAATGAAACATTAAAGGAATTCATATATTTGAATAAGTTTGTTAGTTTTCTTGCCTAGTACAGTTCACTTGTCTTTTTGAATAATCAATTTATTATAATATTCATTTTAATCTTCTACTTTTGTGAAATTCACGTTTTCGTTCGACATAACCTATATTCTGTTAAATGTCGTCACTCTCTGACTACTTGAAGTCAATAAGTTCGCTGACCGGTGAATTTTAAACTAAAAGCTCGGAAGCACTAAAGCTCGACGAAGTATTTTTTTAGGTTTTATCCTTTTAATGTATCCAAACATTAAAGAAAAAAAAAACACATTTTTTTCTATAATGGATCCGATTCGCGGCAGCATGCACTGCATGCGTGCGCGCGGCTGCCTCGCCGTTTGACACTGCGCAAGTGCTGTGGGTTCGATTCCCACACGATACAACACTTTGTGTGATTCATAAATTGATGTTTCGAGTCTGGGTGTTCATTAGTTGCATTTTGTAAAGTCCCCCGCGACACAGGATTTAGTCCTAATGAGGGCGTCGCCTTTATAAAATAAATAAATAAATAAAACTCTATTTCCACAGAAAGATGAAGAAAAGCAATGTCCATCTAGCTTTATCGTCTTCTGTTATCATATTTGTCATTCACCTGAATTATTTAACCTCCTTTAGGCATTTTTTTATATCGGATCATCTGTGCACACACATTGTGCTGGGAGTATGTGACACTAAAACTGGACAACTGTTTCGAATTTCTTTATTGTTTATATTACCCGTGATATAAAAGTTGGGCCTCGTAAGTGTTCCGAATATATATCGTCGCACAAATCAATACCACAAAATAAATCAACAGTCTCTACAATTACTTTATATCGTGCAGAGTATCTCAATAATCTGGATATCGAACGCCGTATCTGACAGGTTTTGCAAAAAATATGAAAATATCGATTTTTGAATCCTTTAATGATTATAATTAACCTAATTCGCTTGTTTGTTACACCACTGTTCATTCAGTGTCTTTAAGTTATTTTTGACACTAACATACATATGTGTGGTAAAATGCGATGCGTTATATTTTATGCTATCATTGTTGTTTCTGCAGTTCTTAAACAACGGTAAATGTTGTGTATTTCTCGGTAATCCGGGTTGAGCATCGAAATAGTTTGTTTATAATAATACTAACTATTATCCGCGGTTTTACCCGCGTCTTGAGGTAACTACTTCGCGTACCCGGTTAATTTATAGCCTTAGTTACTTCTTGGTACATCAACTATCCGCCAGTGAACGTCGCTTCAAAATCGGTCCAACCGTTCCAGACATTAACGAAAACAAACAGACAACCCAAACCCAAACTAAATATATCCAGACATTAACGAAAACACAGACAGACAGACAAAAATTAAAAAAAAAAAACTTTTCGGTATATGTACCGTGTATATATCCATATGCATTTAGTAAAAAGCAGTTATTTTAATATTACAAACAGATACTCCAATTTTATTTATATGTATGTATAGATGTATAAATTACTGTATTCAAAGGAATATTGAGGTTTACCCTGATTGAAAATTTCGGGGTAACCATGAGAAGTTTATAGTTAAGGCATCTCTAATCTTTATTGATTACTACTTAGGAACAGAATCAGTTCTAATAGGATTGTTCTAACTAGTCACTACCAACCTCAGAAAACGTATTCAATTTCGGCGATCGAAAAGAGAAGCTGTGTATGTCTTGCACGGTTCTGTGGAAGAAAATCTTCAAAAGTTTTGGAAAGTATTGAAGAAAAAATAATCCCTTAAAAAACAATACTTGTCAAAAACCCAAGTCTCGCAAATCAGTTCTTCTGCCATTAAAAGTTGTGAGATCCATATAATACCAAGTCGTTTATTAATTTATTCCGTCCATCCTGAAGGGACCTTTTGTCTTAAGTTGTGACGTAGTTATCTAACTTAATAAAATCTTGTAATGACCATATAAATATAAAAATTTTAAACGTTTTAAATAAAAAGATTGACTCGGCTATCACATAAAAACACAATATATCTCACAAGTAATACATATATAAATTAGATTGTTTAGTGCAATTGCCAAGTCAATCGTTTAAAATTTTTATATTTATATGGTCATTACAAGATTTTATTAAGTTAGATAACTACGTCACAACTTAAGACAAAAGGTCCCTTCAGGACGGACGGAATAAATTAATAAACGACTTGGTATTATATGGATCTCACAACTTTTAACGGCAGAAGAACTGAGTTGCGAGACTTGGGTTTTTGACAAGTATTGTTTTTTAAGGGATCTCATTTCTTTTTGTAGATAGTCCTACTTTTTTCGTTTCAAGTACCTTCTACTTCTTGTATATCAACAACGAATTTTCTTAAAGCCCTCCCTCTGTTTTATGAGCTTTTCTTATTTTGGTAGGTAGCCTTCCTTATTTTCTTCTCCGGTACTACTTCTTGAGCTTCAGCTACAGTTTTCCTCAAAGCCCACTCCCTGTCTCTATGGGTTTTTCTCGAAGGCTTTGATGTAACAATTTTTGACAAATCTGAACGGTAAATGCTCCTTAGTCTATTGTATTCACAAATTGAGGATTTCTGTGCTTTAATATTTCCAAAGTCGACATTAATTAGATGTAAACCGTCCAGACTTGTAACTCTCGAAAGTGCCACATAAGCTTGACCGGATGTGAATACTGCAGAGCCAATATCCAACAGTGCATTATTTAGACTTAGGCCCTGACTTTTGTGTATAGTTATAGCATAAGCTATACATATGGGAAACTGTTCGCGATGAACATAAGCTTTATTAATAATTTCAAATTTAGTTTTGATCGGACCAAGCTCGTAAGCATGTTCGTTATTCAATGTAATGAATATTTTCTTTATAACTTTAGTATTTTCCGGATAAACCTTTACTCTTTGCACAATACCGATAGAACCATTAACTAAACCAAGACTCACGTCTATATTTTGCCTTAGCATGACTTTTGCTCCTAATTTTATAATTATATTCTCTTCCAGGCCCGCAGTCATAGAAGCATCATCTTCATATTTTTTTAAGCATTCATGAGCTCTTTTTGTCAGGTATCTGGGGCAATCTATGCTATCTATAGCTATAAGTTTTATTTCGGGATGTGGAAGAGATCTAAGCATTGCAGTATTTAATTGTTGACACATGTTTTTTGTAAGTAATAAGCAAACGGTATCATTAGGTAGTTTCGAGAGGTGTTCAATTATTTCAACTAATCTGTTTTCATTTGAATTGGATCTGAGAGTTATTAATCTAGTCGAGAGTAAGTCACGGTCTTTTTGTGTAGTCACGCCTAATCTTATTCTATTTAACATTTCAACAAAGTCTAAATCATTGAGCTGTTGCATGTTAATTGTAAGTTCATCGTATGTGAACAGTTCAATCCACAGATTCGGCATACTGAGGGAACCTAACAACTTGTTAGTTTCTGCAGTTGATACCTTTTCAAAAGGTGACTTTTCTCTTACCGGAGGAAGCTGTAAGAGATCTCCGAAAAGTACAAAATGTTCAAACCATCCATTTTGATCGTCGTTTGTGTCGAATATCTCAGACAACCGTAAGTGAATATATGTTAAAGTAACATTGAATATCATCGACACTTCGTATATGATAAACAACACTACTTCTTTCAAATCCGATCTCAGAACTTTGAGCACTTCATCAGAAAGTAGCTTGTACTTTGGTGTTTGCTTGTGTTCCACGGGCAGTTGCAACAGTCTATGTATTGTCAATCCATTCACATTGAATGCAGCTATTCCTGCTGGAGCGCTAACCGCAACTTTTTTGTTTAAATACGTCTTAACCCAAACTTTCAGAGTTTTTATTAAAAAGCTCTTTCCCGTGCCACCAGTTCCACTCACAAAACAGCGTAAAACGTCAGCGTTATTACCAGTTGTGTTCATTTTATTTGTGATCATATCAAAGACTCTTTTTTGATCGGCATTAAGTTTTGCGATCATACTTTGTAGATCAGTCTGCTCTTCTTCTACCAGATTGATTCTCTGAAATTCATCCATTGCGTTTGCAGCTTCCACAGCTTCAAAGCCTAAAGGGTTTTCAGGATCATCGTCGTCATCTACAATTTCCCTTTCTTTGTTTATCTCAGCAACTTTAAATTCTATCATTTCAAATGCTTTTTGTATCTTGTATCTTGACTCGATCATTGAATTTCCATAATCGACCCCTTTTAAATCTTCTTTCACCAAATTAAAGGCCTCCGTGTAAGTATCACAGCCCATTTTGAGTTCATCTAAAGAACGCCATGGCTTGAATAAAATAAGTAAAGAGAAGTAGTATTTCTCTGGTACTTGTTCTCCGTCGTAGAAATAGAGATTGATCAAATATGGGTTAGCTCTTTTTTTCAGGAACTTTTTACCTTCATTTATTTCGTAGCACTCGACTATAGAGGAGACTGGGCGCGTCTTAACAATATCGTAATTTTTAGCGAAACTGTACATGTCATATCCCCGAAACTGTTTACCACTGCGCTGGAGGATGTTTTCAAGCTTCTGGACTGGAATGGACTCGGCATCAACATCAACGGCGAGTACATCACTCACCTTCAATTCGCAGACGATATCGTAGTCATGGCTGAGACCATGGAAGACCTAGGCACAATGCTCGATGGCCTCTGTAGAGTCTCCCAACAAGTAGGTCTTAAGATGAACATGGACAAGACGAAAATCATGTCGAACGTCCATGTTGTACCTGCTCCTATTCAGGTTGGGAACTCTACGCTCGAAGTTGTCGACAAGTATATCTACCTGGGACAAGTAGTCCAATTAGGTAGGTCCAACTTCGAGAAGGAGGTCAATCGTCGAATCCAACTCGGTTGGGCAGCGTTCGGGAAGCTACGACATATCTTCTCGTCCGATATCCCGCAGTGTCTCAAGACGAAAGTCTTTGACCAGTGTGTGTTGCCAGTGATGACTTACAGATCAGAGACGTGGTCGCTCACTATGGGCCTTATCAGAAGGCTCAAGGTCACTCAGAGGGCGATGGAGAGAGCTATGCTTGGAGTTTCCCTGCGAGATCGAATCAGAAATGAGGAGATCCGCAGTAGAACCAAAGTCGCCGACATAGCTCTCCGGATAGCCAAGCTGAAGTGGCAGTGGGCAGGGCACATAGCTCGAAGAACCGATGGCCGTTGGGGCAGAAAGGTTCTGGAGTGGCGGCCACGTACCGGACGACGCAGCAGAGGTAGGCCCCCCGCAAGATGGACCGATGGACCGACGATCTCGTGAAGATCGCGGGAGGCGGTTGGATGCGGGCGGCTCAAGACCGGTCTGTGTGGAGAACCTTGGGGGAGGCCTATGTCCAGCAGTGGACGTCGTTTGGCTGATATGATGATGATGTACAAGTTAATAGTGTCCAACTCTTTAGGACGTTTAGGATAGTGGTCATCAATCCAAGACTCGTAATAAATATCGGTGGACTGCGGTTCTAGCATCATCATATCAGATTTAGATTTAACGCGCCGGTTGCGAAAGATTTTGACGTCTAGCCATCGCATTGTTGAGGTAGGATCTGTACCGTACAAAGGAATACCAAGTCGAGTGTCACTGGCTTCCAAGGAGCCGCACTCTCTACTAGATAAAACTCTAAGGCCAATGTTAAACAGGCGGCTTCTTAAACTTTTTATAGAGTTTATATCTTGAAACATATCAGCAATGTGAGTTTTTTCGCTTTTGGTGGTATATTTAGTGACGTAATAATTTAAAATAGCAGTTTTTTCGCCTACATATTGAATGTCTATATTACCATTCCATGCTAGCAAAATCGCGGGATTATAATCATTTACCATGACCCATTCCTTTTTGCGCACAATATAGTAAAGTCTTTACTATCAGGAAAAATCAGGTGACAATGTTTTTCTTGCAGCTATTGATTCTATTATATTTTATTATATCTCTAATAGTAAGTACTTCTGTGACCGGGCGGGGGAATCCAAAACGACAAATTTTTACGAAACCTCTTCTTGTTTTCTTTTGGCGCATGCAATAGTTATTATGCTAATGACTCTGATATTGACTTTACTCGTTGATAGAGTGTTGGTGAAACATTCTTGTCAGGAATAATACAAGTTACGTACTTTGAAATGAATGATGCAACCTCATCAAGCGAGGACTCATGAAGTATGGGGGCGTCTTTTATCCATAATATTAAATGAAAGTGTTGCGCTCCACGCGATTGATATTCTCGTCTCCAAAAGTAATGTATTACTTTTCCAAGCGGCTCATCGGATGACGTAATGAAATCCAACATAGCTTTAAACTTATTATCAATAAATCGAGAAGTGGAGACAGGATCTAGGGCAACTAATTCACTAATGCTCTTGTTCGTCACTTCAGGACCGTTAACTTCCTTAAGGTACTCAGCTAAATCATCCCACATCCATTCTGAAGGGCTAATGGTAAGAAACCAGGTTGCTGGCTCATAGTGTTGTGTCATACAGTTGACATAATTTCTCGGTTTTTTTCAAAACTGTTCCGTATTTCTTAACCTACCTACCAAATATTGCTGTTAAGTCACCTTCTAACTCATCTTTATTAAGCATCTCAAAATACTGTTCAGCTGCAAATTTTTGTTTGTGATTAACGCATTTCATTTTATAGAATATGCCTGAATTTATTTGACGTATATTAGCATCATTAAGTAGGAAAAATAAATATTGTTGATTAAGGCGGAATTGAGAGTGTTTTGACATAAGTCTTGCTTTAATATATTCACTAGATGTTAATTTTTTCTGCCGGACATGAAACTGTCCATATTTACCTTCAACATAAAGATCGGGAAAGCACTTTACATCTAAATCTTTATCTCTAGAATCAATTGGAGCAGCGTTGACTTTCAGCATTTGGTAGAGTTCCGAAATAGGAGCATTTCTCCTCCTTTCATGCAAGGGGTAAATAGTGTATTGTTCATAGGCAGTGTTTTTTTCTGATGTAACTTGTGTTAATAACCCAGAGTTTCCTACTACTACGTTATCTACTTGAGAATCTAATTGATCTACTACATGATGGATATTGTCCTCTTTGTTAAAATAATCAATCAATTGTTGAGGAGCATGTGGAAATTCTATTTGAGAGTAAAGCTCATTTACACCTTTTAAGTATTGTAAGGCTTGGTAAACCTTATTGACATCTACAATATCAAGATATAGAATATAGTTGGCATGCCTCGAACCATAATATACATTTCAGGATTAGTAATCGGGTATTCTGGTCTAGGCAGCTTATTCAAAGTTTCTTCAAGAGGCAAAGGAAGGTGGAAATTTCTGCCTTTTACTTTTTTCATCATATGCCTATTAGGTAAATGTTTGTTTGCCACGGGATTCATTAGCATTACTACCTGAAATGCTTTGGCGCGCTGAATTAATATCTATTCATAGTCGTTTAACTCGGTTATCTGTGGTGGAACAGTACTAACGTGTAGATCATTTAGAACACAGGGTGCTGGCAGTTGATTTGCTCTATTTTTTTGCAAACATGAGTGGCAAATGTATGGGCTGTGATCTAGATTCTTGGTTTTGTAATAGTTGAGAAGATTATTCCAAACACTGGTGTCTATAGCTTTCCTCAACCTATTCAGAGATGAAGTATCTCTTGAATAACAAAGTTTTATACACGACATGCACTCAAGCTTTGGAGTATCAAGACACTTTAGTTTTAGAGATTTAATCGCAGCCTTATGTTTATCTATAACCTCATCCTCTACAATTTCATGTGACTCTCCATTTTCTACAAAAATACTGCCAACTTTTTGTTGTTTTCCATATTTTTTTATTCTTTCTATGTCAGACTGTTTTAATGATTCATCAATATCTTTTAAAATGTTAAAAATACTCTGTACTTGATATATTTCTCTCGGAATTGTCCTTAGACGAGGAAAATGCGCTTTGAGAGTGTTAATATAATTTAAATACTCTAATATTTTTTCTTTTTCAATCAATGTGTAATACTGAGCTGTAGTTATGTTAACCAAGCTTTCGAAAATGTTTGTTAATTGTATGATTACATTCTCATCTAGTGCACACATATCATTACAATACCAAACTAAACTATGGCCATGCTTCTTTACATTCCTAAAGACCGCTTTTCCTGTATCTTCAATTTCGATTGCTTTGTCCTTGTTTTCAAATAAATTGTAAGCATAATATGGCTCCTGGTTACTCCTATGCTCTGATTTTCCAAGAAAACATTCTATCTTGTCATTTAAAGAACTATCTGGAGGGCATGAACTTAGTTTTTCTAACGATACTTTACATTTATTTTTCAATGAATCAATATTTTTATTAAAGTTACCTAATGTTTGCTGCCTGTTATGAATAGCCCATTTAATTAGTTTCTCCGCTTCCAATCTGTCATTAATTTTATTTGTTAACGCTTTAGTAATTGTTTCTAATTTTTTTTGTCGAAATTGTATTTTTTTGTTTGATCTTTTCCTTTGGACAGATTGAAGATTTAGCTCAGGATGTAAATCTTTATAACGTGCCACAGCTTCTCGATTAATTTCGGGATGAGACGAAGTGTAACGAAATGCAGCTGCTCTGTGAACTTCCGGACATGAAGAACTGTAACGAGCTAATGTCTCCTTACGTTTGTCGGGATTGTTCTGGCGATAACGAGCCGCTGCTTCTTTGTTTTGTTGGGAACGGGATAGCGTCGAAGTTTTAGGTCTTCCTTTATTAACCTTTTTAGGTCTGCCGCCCTTATTGAGTAAGTTTTTATTATTTTTAATTGAATTATCATTATTCGGAGGCACTTCTTGAAGGAGCACTTCATAATGACCGCCTATGTAACTTCTAGAAAATCGTTAACGTTTCACCGGATTACCAGGATCACCACCGAATGATCCTCTCAAAAAACCGTTTTCATAAACCTCGAAAGCATACGGATACAAAGCGGCGGCCGCCATAAGTTCTGACGCGGAACCATAACCAGTTGTCTTTACCATTGCCGTCGAGTACAAATTGGCGTTAATGTAGGGATCTCCGCGCTCGTCACAGGTATATAGTTGTAATTCATCCCAATGAGCTACTATGTACTCGACTATAGCAAGTCTAATCTCATACGACGACTCAATATTCTCATACATAGAGAATGACAAAGCATGAAATAAACACGAACCATCACCAGGTATAGGGACAACCCAGTGTGGGCAAGGCTCATCGTTCATATACAGTATTACTGAACCCATTGCGACTACCTACTGGTTTGTATGCAAGAGTTATTTTTATGCAGAAATACGATTAATAAATGAACTTGACTTTGAAGTAAATACTTATTTAAACGTATTAATATATTTAAAAACTATCCGAACAACATCCAAATCGTAAGCAAATAATAACAGTAAACCAACGAGAGTAGCCTTTAGTCGTCAAACTAATATAGCAATCGAAATTATGAATGAAAATAGCAAACTTACAGGTAAGATTACAACGTCTTAATATACATTAAAATTATCCGAACAACATCCAAATGGTAAGCAAATAATAACAGTAAACCAACGAGAGTAGCCTTTCAGTCACCAAACTAATATAGCAATCGAAATTATGAATGAAAATAGCAAACTTGTAGGTAAGATTACAACGTATTAATACCTATACATTAAAATTATCCGAACAACATCCAAATTGTAAGCAAATAATAACAGTAAACCAACGAGAGTAGCCTTTCAGTCGTCGAACTAATATAGCAATCGAAATTATGAATGAAACTCGCAAACTTGTAGGTAAGATTACAACGTATTAATATACCTACATTAAAATTATCCGAACAACATCCAAATCGTAAGCAAATAATAACAGTAAACCAACGAGAGTAGCCTTTAGTCGTCAAACTAATATAGAAATTATGAATGAAAATCGTAAAGTTATAGATGAGATTACAACAAGGGATTACAGCGTATTGTGACGGCCAGTGTCAAGTTAAACTGTCCACACTACGGTTGCCAAGAACCGCATAAGTCATACTGACGTCTTCACAACAAGCTGGCTGGTCGTCAAACAGAATAATTAGCACAGAGGTTTGAAGACAATTTAATTAGTTGGAAAATCAATTTACCTTAGATAACCGCAAATGTAACTTTGTAATCTTATATATTTATATGGGATCACAAAGTTATTTATGCAGTTAATGTATCTCGAAAACTGGACTGTAATTGAAGAATATTTTAGTTTTCCCTTGATTCATACACTAAACCCCGATTATACTCTAAATTTGAAGCTTCTATGTCGGCTAGAAGTGCCTTAGACTTTTGATGATTGGTCAGTGAGTGACAAAATAAGGAACTTTGACTCATTATAATTCTTAAACTACTGGATCAAATTGAATTAAATTTGAAATGTACTGTGCTTATACAATGCCAACTTGGTTTCAATTTTTTCAAGTTCCTAGTTTTATTTACAACGAAGTTATAGGGGTTCGAAAATGGCCTGAATTGCTTCGAGAAAAGGATGGTACGGCCGTGCCGCTTTTTTACTCGACTTGGCGGGGGCACTACCGTGCCCCCAGATTTTCTAACTTAGCACCAAGCCATAAACTCGACAAGGTCGACTTTTCAGTTGATAACATTCTTATATACGAATTTGAAGAGGTTACTGAGAGGAAGATAAACTGGAAATATTCAGCAAAGAGATCACAAATGCCAGTTCCGGTGCTAGCAGACTGATTACCGTAATGCATAGTGGATAATTACTACCTTTTTTGTTGGACTTAATGAAAGACCAGAATAATTTAGGATTACTTACTATAGAATTTTATATTTTATTGATATATAAACGATAAGACTGTTCCTCAACTAATTTAGCTCTTTTACGTAATAAAATGAAATTATTGTAGTCGTCTGTATTGCCATAGTTGCAAAATTTTCTCAGATATTTGTGCTTTTCTTTCAAAATCTTTTTCAATGCAGCACCACGGTGGAAAAGTAGAAGTGCGTATTAGTTTCGTTGAGATAAATTTCTCTATAGTAGCATATAAAACATTGTAAAAGTAAGCAATGGCGTCGTAAACATTCAAGATTTTTAATTAAACGACTTGGTTATTACATGGATCTCACAACTTTTTACGGTCGCGAGACTTGGTATTTTTGACAAGTATTGTTTTTATGGGATCTCATTTATTTTTGTAGATAGTCTTACTTTTGTCCTTTCCGGTAACCTTGTACTTCTTGTACATCAACGCTAAAGTTAAAGCTCTAACTGCAAATGTAATTTTGTAATCCTATATATTTATTTAAGATTACAAAGTTATTTATGCAGTTGATGTATCTCGAAAACTGAACAGAAATTGATTAATATTTTAATTTTTCCTTGATTTATATACATAACACTAATTGTATTCTAAATTTGAAGCTTTTATGTCTGCTAAAAGTGCCTTAGACTTTTGATGATCGGTCAGTGAGTGACAAAATTAAGAATTTTGACTCGTTATAATTCTTAAACTACTGGTTTAAATTGAATGAAATTTGGAATACACTATCTTTATACAATGCCTGCATGGGTACTAAACAATCAGGCTTCTAGTTTTATCCACAACAAAGTTATATGGGGTCAAAAATGGCCTGAATTGCTTCGAGAAAAGGATGGTACGGCTGTGCCGCTTTTTTGCTCGACTTGGTGGGGGCACTGCCGTGCCCCTCGATCTAATAATCTATTGTTTTGGTTGCGGCATATGTTAAATTGATTAAAATTGCATTGAGAAATAGTATCAAAGAAGTAAGTCTGAATCGCACCACTGATACCCACTGCCTGTAAGTTTACTCCGTCAGTTACCCAGTCGATGTTGGCTAAATTAAAATCCCCCATTATTACAAAAGCGTCATCACAGGACAGGAATGTACAATATGTGATAAATTCGTTGAATAATTACGCAATTGGGTGTTGTAGGTATGACCGTTTTTTTCTGAGCAAAGATAAAGTGTACAAAAATGAACAGTTATTGATTTAGAGTGTTTATCTTTAAAATTAACCGTGATCCATATATCTTTGGCCGTAGAATACCACACTGGTCTAATCGTGTATGTAAGTTCACGGCGCACAGCGAAAAGTACTCCACCCCCATATTTCTCGTGGGTGTTTCGATAACTTCTATCGTGGTGCCAGACTACATACCTGTCGTCAAAAAGCTCGCTATCGCTTTTTCCTTCTAGTAACCATGTCTCTGTAAGCGATATTATGTCATAAGAATTCACGGCTACGTTACGTTTAAATAAATTAGTTTTTTTTCGTAGTCTCCGAGTATTCTGGTAATATATCTTAAAAGGATACATTAAGAATAGTAATACAATGACTAATGCAAGGCAAAATTAGGCAGAAATTTTCTAACAATTGATGCGCAATAATTACACTGTCCGAAATCAATATATTCGTGAAATGTAGTTTACGATTAATAATTATAGTTGTCTTAACATATTGTAACGTAGCACTTTGTCCCAATGAAATAATACATGTAACGAAAGTATGTAATGAAAGCATAAAAAGCGGACAATAAGAAGAAAATAATTGTATGGTGAATAAAGGATAAGGTACAACTCACGAACCTTTGTTTTTGCTATAAGCGGTATTGTCACATTATGTTGCACATTTTCTAAATAATAATGATCTCAAATACAACTTTGTGAAACAAATTTTAATAAGGAAAGTAGTAATGACTTGAAGATTTATAAAATAATAAGTATTAGACGGTAAAGAGAGAACTAATAGCGTATGTAATAGCGACTTTTTGTACGTTGAAACATCCATGCGATTATGCTTACCTTGAGTACGACTATAGTTATGCATACGGGCGAAAGTTGTTTGTGCATTATCAGATTTAGTTGGATAGAATGGCCTGCCGATCGGTTGCGACTCACGCGCCCCCGGTGTTTAGTTAAGTAAAACTATAAGATATTTGTAAGTTCACTGTGGTTCTCAAACTGTTTACAATAATGGCATGATATTAATAAAACTATAGAAATGTACACTAATTTGTTATTTTTAACAAGTCCTTCTCGCATTTTATAAAAAACACGGTGAGGTGAGGTGTCCGATTTACGTGCCATGATTTTGCAATATTTCACCCAGATGAATTGTAAGTATTTTTCCCTAGCAAGTGCTCTTGCTTTACTTAACAAGATCTTATGTGCCGCTGTAAGGTGATCGTTAACGTAGAATGTGCGTAATATCCGGAATCCCAACTGGCTTAAATTGAGCTGCTTACATATTCGAGATGATGCCACAAACTCTTCCTTGGTGTAACAATTATTAAAAAAAATTACAATTGGTTTATCTGCATTCGAAACACCTGTGGGTATACGTAATATAATTTATTTCCTCCTTCTTGATTGGGAAATCGCAAAGTTCACCTAATTTCTGCGCTAAATCGTACAAACTTTCCGTTTTCTTTTGGGGGATGCCTCTAATTTCAAATTTTTATTTGCTCTTGCCCATTGATCTATCTCTTGTAGCTCGCGATTAAGTCTGTCTACTTCCGATCGGAAGTGCGGAACCTCATTAACAGCCTTTTCCACCTGGATTATTGTGGTTTCTAGGTTCTTTGCGATACCCGAGAAATCACTTATTAACGTATGTGCCATTTCTATTGATTCCTTGAGTCCAATTACTTCTTCTTTTATTTGCCTAGTTCAAACATTACTATGTTCAATTGGTCTTGCATTTTGTCCATCTGCGAAGAAGCTGCTGCTGGTGATGGAGACGGACTGGCCTTACATTTTGGATAGCGCCAGTTATTTTTCCTTTCACCTAATTTCCTGTAGCCAGCTTCTGTAATTCCCGAGCATTGGTAATCGTAATATCCTTTGCAGACACTTCAGATAAGCCCCTCTGTATGCTGTGAATTGCAACTCGAACAAGTAAACATTGAGATGGAAGTTTGAGCAACACTGGACTTTCTCGTGGGAACAAATAAGTGTGCTTGTACATGTAACGCTTTGACGCGACTGATTACTGATACAGGATGTTTGGCGTATGGACCGACACAATTCTTGGGGTGAGGTCATATCCTAGTTTTCACCCCAAGAACCCCAGGTCCTAAGTGTACCTGTACTCGAGATACGATTTTTTTACCATTTTTTAAATTTTTTCCTGGATTATCACATTTAAAACGATATAACTTTTTAGTTTGTAGTCATATTTGCACTAGATAACTTTTATTAGATTCCCTAAGGTATTTTTATTCTTAAAAAAACATAAATTGTTGGGAATAAATGTAGAAAAAGTCATTGTCGAGCTTCAAATTTCTTAAAAATGAAGTAATGAGTGCAAAATATGAAATTCTAAATTAATTATAAAAAAAAAACTTAAAGCTCCTTTGAACTTCGATTACTTTAAAAAAAATCAGTACCTAATACCCTTTCGCCTTAAAATCTTTCAATATGTAATCATAAAACAAAAAAGACTACCTAGCCAGTGTCAGAATAATGAAATAATAGTTTAGGTTTCAAAATGTTTTCATTGAATATATGGTTACAAATTTTGTTCGATTTTGTTCGACATCTTTTTCTGATTTCGACAGTCGTCATCCTTAGCCGCATTTCTTCTTTCATTGTTTGAAAAGCGCTATTTAATCTTTCTACTAAACTGATTATTTCGTCATCATACACTTCAAAAATTAACTCGGTGTATTGACCGCCGCCGCCGCTCAGCTAATCGCTATTGCAGGTGTCTAACACACACAAGTAAGTAAGTAAGTAATTCTTTATTGTACACCACAAAAATGTAAATACAAGGAAAAAAGCAAATTTTAACAATAGATGCACAATTGGCGGCCTTATCGCAAACAGCAATTTCTTCCAGGCAACCAGTCTATGATGGACATAACCGTAAAAGAATACAAAGTAATTTGATGGTGTAGTGACAGATGAAACATAACATTTGTTTTAACATATACATATATACAAATAAAATACAATAAATACATATATTTATAATACATATTCATATAATACATATCCATATATACATATATAATATATATTTCAATATATATAAATATAATCACATGTAATCATATAGGGAGTACAAGCACATGTACCTACAGTGACTGCGCGATTCAGTCTTATTTTGCACGATTTAACAGTTTATTCTGATTAACTAGGTATCTAAATAACATACAGGATGTTTGGCGTATGGACCGACACAATTCTTGGGGTGAGGTCATATCCTAGTTTTCACCCCAAGAACCCCAGGTCCTAAGTGTACCTGTACTCGAGATACGATTTTTTTACCATTTTTTTAATTTTTTCCTGGATTATCACATTTAAAACGATATAACTTTTTAGTTTGTAGTCATATTTGCACTAGATAACTTTTATTAGATTCCCTAAGGTATTTTTATTCTTAAAAAAATATAAATTGTTGGGAATAAATGTAGAAAAAGTCATTGTCGAGCTTCAAAACTCTTAAAAATGAAGTAATGAGTGCAAAATATGAAATTCTAAATTAATTATAAAAAAAAACTTAAAGCTCCTTTGAACTTCGATTACTTTAAAAAAATCAGTACCTAATACCCTTTCGCCTTAAAATCTTTCAATATGTAATCATAAAACAAAAAAGACTACCTAGCCAGTGTCAGAATAATGAAATAATAGTTTAGGTTTCAAAATGTTCTCATTGAATATATGGTTACAAATTTTGTTCGATTTTGTTCGACATCTTTTTCTGATTTCGACAGTCGTCATCCTTAGCCGCATTTCTTCTTTCATTGTTTGAAAAGCGCTATTTAATCTTTCTACTAAACTGATTATTTCGTCATCATACACTTCAAAAATTAACTCGGTGTATTGACCGCCGCCGCCGCTCAGCTAATCGCTATTGCAGGTGTCTAACACACACAAGTAAGTAAGTAAGTAAGTAATTCTTTATTGTACACCACAAAAATGTAAATACAAGGAAAAAAGCAAATTTTAACAATAGATGCACAATTGGCGGCCTTATCGCAAACAGCAATTTCTTCCAGGCAACCAGTCTATGATGGACATAACCGTAGAAGAATACAAGGTAATTTGATGGTGTAGTGACAGATGAAACATAACATTTGTTTTAACATATACATATATACAAATAAAATACAATAAATACATATACTTATAATACATATTCATATAATACATATCCATATATACATATATAATATATATTTCAATATATATAAATATAATCACATATAATCATATAGGGAGTACAAGCACATGTACCTACAGTGACTGCGCGATTCAGTCTTATTTTGCACGATTTAACAGTTTATTCTGATTAACTAGGTATCTAAATAACATACAGGATGTTTGGCGTATGGACCGACACAATTCTTGGGGTGAGGTCATATCCTAGTTTTCACCCCAAGAACCCCAGGTCCTAAGTGTACCTGTACTCGAGATACGATTTTTTTACCATTTTTTTAATTTTTTCCTGGATTATCACATTTAAAACGATATAACTTTTTAGTTTGTAGTCATATTTGCACTAGATAACTTTTATTAGATTCCCTAAGGTATTTTTATTCTTAAAAAAACATAAATTGTTGGGAATAAATGTAGAAAAAGTCATTGTCGAGCTTCAAAACTCTTAAAAATGAAGTAATGAGTGCAAAATATGAAATTCTAAATTTATTATAAAAAAAAACTTAAAGCTCCTTTGAACTTCGATTACTTTAAAAAAAATCAGTACCTAATACCCTTTCTAACGATGTACGACATGGCCTTAAAATCTTTCAATGTGTAATCATAAAACAAAAAAGACTACCTAGCCAGTGTCAGAATAATGAAATAATAGTTTAGGTTTCAAAATGTTTTCATTGAAAGAAAAAGATGTCGAACAAAATCGAACAAAATTATGGTTACAAATTTTGTTCGATTTTGTTCGACATCTTTTTCTGATTTCGACAGTCGTCATCCTTAGCCGCATTTCTTCTTTCATTGTTTGAAAAGCGCTATTTAATCTTTCTACTAAACTGATTATTTCGTCATCATACACTTCAAAAATTAACTCGGTGTATTGACCGCCGCATTTCTTCTTTCATTGTTTGAAAAGCGCTATTTAATCTTTCTACTAAACTGATTATTTCGTCATCATACACTTCAAAAATTAACTCGGTGTATTGACCGCCGCACGGTGGGCTGAAAAATCAAAATGTGGACTTAGGGGCTAAGAGACTTGTTGTTGTTTTTGGATTCTACTAATGAAAACAATATTTTTTTATTCTTTGACTTTTTTTGATAAAGTACATACTTACCGAGATAAAATTGTTTGAAGTTTGTATGAAACTAGTGGCAAATAAAAAAAACGAAATCGATTTTTTTAATACTACCACTGTTAACAAGTCAATACAAGAAAAATGAAACAATAAATATCCACACCACCCATTACAGGTCACGACATATTATGCTTTCTCGGAATTTTGACAAAAAAAAGGTAAACTTATAAATTTTTAAAGTTTCAGATATATGACTAATGATGATTTTTTCAAGTGTAGGAAGTGGATTAGGCCTACTGCGGATACCACATAAAAAAAACGCGCCCAATATTTAACCTCTCTGGGTGGTGTCGAATAAAAGATTTAAAAAAATATTACCGCCAAAACGCAAAAAAACGCAGTTCGCGATATAGTGCATAAACAGCCAAAAAATATCTTCTATCATAAACTTTCATTGTTTTCTTAAGATAGTTTAAGAATTACGAGCAATTCTCATTTTATTGTTTTCTTCCATACAAAAAAATCTTTAAAATTAAATAACTCAAAAAACACGCGTTTAATCAAAAAAATTGTATTTATAATTTTGAGTTGTTTTTGATTAAAGAATCCAAAAATGGAATTAGTTTATTTATATTCCACTTTAGTTTTTTCGAAATCCCTAAGTCCACTAGCGAACTTTTTCAGCCCACCGTGCGCCGCCGCCGCTCAGCTAATCGCTATTGCAGGTGTCTAACACACACAAGTAAGTAAGTAAGTAAGTAAGTAATTCTTGATTGTACACCACAAAAATGTAAATACAAGGAAAAAAGCAAATTTTAACAATAGATGCACAATTGGCGGCCTTATCGCAAACAGCAATTTCTTCCAGGCAACCAGTCTATGATGGACATAACCGTAGAAGAATACAAGGTAATTTGATGGTGTAGTGACAGATGAAACATAACATTTGTTTTAACATATACATATATACAAATAAAATACAATAAATACATATACTTATAATACATATTCATATAATACATATCCATATATACATATATAATATATATTTCAATATATATAAATATAATCACATATAATCATATAGGGAGTACAAGCACATGAGTTATTCCCGATTTGTCATTGTTCCGATTCGTCATCTATAAAAAACGTGTTCCAATTTGCCATCACACAAAATATTTTAATTTGCATTGTTCCGATTCGTCATCAGTATTTTATTTTGTTAAAAGTACTGTCAACAAGAAAAGCTTTACCATATTGTAATATATATTTTTTATAATTTATATTGTTTAATATGTTGGTTATATTGTATCCGGATACTGCAAGACACGGGTAAAATCGCGATTGTAACAAACAACGCACGACCAAAACCAAAATACCAGGATAGCATAAATCACAAGAGTATACCAATCAACGAGTGTCCACGCAACCACATGAGTATTTACTCATGTGACGCAACTGCTCACCATGTACTGGGACCGCATAACTTACAGGAGTATAGCAATGCGCTGTCGGGGTGTCCATGATTTTACGAATTATTTATTTACAAATTAATTTATAGGTAAATTTCACATATACCAATTTACGCCATATCGATGAATTGTATGATATTTACTAATCTTTTGCAAATCCCCTTGAATGATTAAAACCTTTACCTACATCAAATTCTTTCATTTAAAATTTCTTCTTATAGGTACTTTTATTTCTGACGGTACCCTGCAACGTGAATTTTTATGCCGGTGACGAATCGGAACTCAAAATTTAAATATTAAATTATTTATTTTGCTCTTATGACGAATCGGGAATTGATGTATGGAGAAAATTGTTGATGACAAATCGGTACAATGAAAAATTGGGAATAACTCAAGCACATGTACCTACAGTGACTGCGCGATTCAGTCTTATTTTGCACGATTTAACAGTTTATTCTGATTAACTAGGTATCTAAATAACATTTAATGAAAATATAGTTTTATATCATCGCACACTGTTTAAAATTATTTTAGGTTAATAAGTATAGGTACTGTCTAAGTTGTATTATTGAAAAATTTTGCAAATGCATATCAACACCTTGTATATTTTAGATTAAATAAAATGTTGAAAGTATTCAAAGTAATATTTAGCTACCTGTTACCTATATACTTACATACGTGTAATCAATATTCTAAAACCTTTTATTGGTTATTAGAAAAGTCTCTCTATTACTGGCCCTTACCATGGCCTTAAATTGATGCCACTTGAGAAAAATCATCTATTGCCTATGTTAAAAACTTTTGTTAGGCCATGTCAGAGGCCTTCGAGCGGTCTGAAAACTTCGACTCCAGAATTGGCCATACATTTACACAAAAAAGAGGCGGAACACTTAAAAACAGGATATGTATTTGGGCCATAAATCTTTTTACTTACTTATCTATTATACTACTATATAAAATACTAATTACTATTACACAAAGGTCCGAAAACCGTTCGAGTTATTTAAGTATTCTTCAGGAAATGTTGTGTAATCATAGTATGTTCCATAAATTACAAAACAACCAGTACAAGATAAAAGAATTCATAATATTACGGGAATTCGCTTTTCTACCAGGTAAAATACTAACCGAATAGCTGCACCTAGCGAGCCGTATCTAATTTTATGTTATTGCTCTACCGGAGAAGTTTCGCTTTTATTTTTGCTTCAGTAGTAGAAAAAGACTTGGTTTGTCCTTTCGGTTTTTATGGCTGTTTATGTTACTATTGCGTGTTGACATCTTGTTTTTGGGTTGCAGCGTACGCAATAAGAAGGCTCGGCTAGGCTTTTATTAGAATATGATGTATGTTTGCTACTGCTCTCTTAGTGATGTTTTATGAGGTTATGTTTGTGTTCCGGTCGAGTGAAGAATGTTATTGGCCACTTGGTCAGATATGCAGTCGGTTTTGAGTTTATCCATCACAAAATAATATTAGCATAGAATAATGTATTATGTACCGGACTACGCAGCAGAGGTAGGCCTCTCACATGGTGGACCGACGATCTGGTTAAGATTGCGGAAAGCGGTTGGATGCGGCCGGCTCAAGATCGGTCTGTGTGGAGAACCTTGGGAGAGGCCTATGTCCAGCAGTGGACGTCTCTACGCTGACATGATAAATATATTTAAAGCTTGGTCATAATTGGCCATATTGTCCAACTACTGGGCACGGGCCTCTTCTCATTATGAGAATACTGAGATGGGTAAAGCCAGAGTATACCACGCTGGCAGCGATAGCTGAGTGGAGAGACCGACAGACTGCTACGCAGAGGGTCTCGGGTTCGAATCCTCGACACGCACCAATGACTTTTCGGAGTTAAGTGCGTATTTAATTGTTAATTATCGCTTGCTTAACGGTGAAGGAAAACATCGTGAGGAAACCTGCATTTCTGAGAGTTCTCCATAATGTTCTCAAAAGACGTGTGAAGTCTGCCAACCCGCACTTGGCCAGCGTAGTGGACTATGGCCTTACCCTTCTCATAGTGAGAAGAGGCCCGTGCCTAGCAGTGGGACAGTATAAAAGGCTGATGATGATGATACCACGCTGGCCAAGTGTGGGTTGGCAAGGACTCTCAGATATGCAAATTTCGTCATATTTGCCTGGAGGCAAACAGCACGAGATGCGGCTATATTATAAGGTGGACCGTAACAGCGAAGGATAACATCGTGAGGAAATCTGAAAATGGAAGCGATGATTTACAATTTAACACGCAGTTCAAAAAGTCATTTGTTCGCGCTGTAGGTTCGAACCCGAGACCCTCTGCGTAGCAGTCTGTCAGTCTCTCCATAAAACTAACACTGCCATTTAAGCTTCGGGTTGAATGAAATAGTTATCACTTTTTCCAGAAAAGCAACAAAAAACAAAGTCATTGAAAATGTGACCGCAGTAGCCAGCTTTCTCATAAACGAATACTGCAAATGGGCACAACCACGGGACATAACGAAAATTGGTTTAACTGAAACGACAATATTCAAAGCTTTAGAGGATAACATTTTATCGGCAATCCAAACTTGATTATGGCAATATTTTACAAAAATCTCTGATCAGCGCGATATCCTTTTATAACAGCATTTTAAAGATCTAGCTTTTACTATGGCTTCGCCCGTGAAACTAGCTTCTTCTGTGGCTTGGCTCGTATGGTGTGTTGAATTGTTGATTGTAATCATCTTCATCAATTCTGTATATAAAGTATCCAACTGCTGGGTGCGGGCTTCTTCTCGCTTTGAAAACGGTTATGCCATAAATCATCACGCTGGCCAAGTGCGGGTTAGTAGACTTCACATGTCTTAAAACATAATAAATATAATATGTGTTAAACCAGATAAACTTGGATAATTACATAATTATGTACATACAAACTACTAATTCCCTGTTGAAACATAGATGTTGATTTTTGGAAATAACTAAGCCAATTTTTGGGCTCCGGGTCTTCAAGTACAATCTTGACTGCACATAAAGCGTAGTGGCTTAGGCGGTCGCCTCGACGTTTAGTACTGCGCCGAGTGTTGTAGGGTTCGATCCTTATACGAGACACCACTTGAGTGTGAACCACAATTCGTTACGAGTCAGGGTATTCTTTGTGACCGTTGATTGAGTGTTTGTAAAGTCTATTATTTTCTCACAGTGGCAGTTGTCTTAAAAAAAAGAAAGAAAGAAAGTATATTTTTATCAATATCTGATAGAAATCATTATAGACAGACAGGCCTTCCCATGTTTAATATCAGATACAGTCAAGCTTTCTTACTTGTCTCCAAACAATCACGGAGCAGAATTGAATTGGAACAACGTGTTTTTCAGCCAATTTTGTTCAACAAGATATCACATTGTTTCGTTTTATGTGTTTGATAGAAGTGACGTACATATGTGCGGTTTTTACAACTGACGGAATGTCGTAAAGATTTCTCTTTAACTTAGTTTCGATGAAGCGGGCACTAAGGAACACTTTTCAAGTTCCAAGAAAAAAGAGTTCTTTTATATTTGCCAGTGACGGAGTGAAATGTTTTTCTTTTGTATTGAAAGAAAGAAACTTGTTTAATTGCTTTTCACCTACGCGGAACTTGTTACAGATGAAGTTGGTATACTAACCTAAAACCTAATATGGTGTCAAACCCATTCAAATCGTTTCGTTTGTGCTTTTTCATCACTTATGTTAAAGTTAAAGACACATATGAAAGTTATAGATCTTCACAGAATTATATTGAATTCTATTTAATTTTGCAGTAATATTAGTTAATTATCGCTCACTTAATAATGTGCCCAGTAGATGGCAATAGGCTCGCCCCTATTACATTGGGACTGAAACATAACTGGCGTAGTCTGAGTGTGTAATACACCTCTGCCTACCGTTTCGGGGATTAAGGCGTGCAATTATGTTATATACGAATGAGTGAGTGTACCAAGCACTTCTTCGCATATTACAATCTTTCATTCATAGGTCGAGATACACGAATATTAAAAAGAAAAGTGGTTTTGTCAGTATAGGTTGGAGGTAGCTTCACGTTTATTATTCAAAATTTTAAATTCAATTAATTAATTTCGATTGCCTCCGTGGTCCAGTGGATAACGTATGCGACTGCTGAACGGAGGTCCCGTTTTCGAATCCCGGGTCGGGCAAAAGTGTTACTAGGTTTTTCCGAATTCTCAGTAGCAGCACGGAGTCTGGTGATGTGCCTGGTAACGGTAATAGGCTCGCCTCCTATTACGTGGGACCTAAAAATTCATTGCGAAATGTGGGTGCAATAATACTACTCTGCCTACCTGTATCCTTGGGGATACAGGCGTGAGTCTATAAATAAATAAATAAATTCAATTCAATTACCAACTTAACGAAAAACGAGATGTTAATCTGTTTAGCCCTTATTAGACTTAAAACTGGTCAAGTGCATGTCGAGCCACGCACAGTGTAGGGTTCCGTAGTAGCCCTCTTGTGTCCTAAGGATAAAAGGACTAGATCACATATTGAAACACCTATCTAACGCTACTCCACACAATGTCATAAAAAATAATCTCTTTCCTATTTAAGTATGTGGGAGCTGTTGAGCCGTATTAATAACTATTTATTTTTTAAATCTTATTGAACAGTTTTGTCTGCGTAATCAAAATGTGTGTCAAATTGCAGTGCTTTTAATTCCTGCGTAAAACCGGCGATGGTCAGGCAGACGGATGGACTGACGAAACTATAAGGGTTCCTTGTAGGTTACCTCGGAAATCTAAAAATCTGTTTTACCGCTTACCATTTGGTAACAAAATACAGGCTAAGTAACCCGTACAAATCGCGTAGGCAGTTTACCAGTTCTCTTGTTTTAATATTCTATAAGCGGAAACTAATTACTTACTTTAGAAACAGTTTGTTTTACAACTTTCGAAACTGTAATTATTTATCCAGTCCATTTAATTAAAGTTAAATATCAGCTATTTTGGTAGATTGGGCTTAATATTTTTTTATACCTTGAACTGTTTTCGAGATAGAGAGCGTAGAGCGCGCGGTCAGAGAATTCTCTCTGAGGTCAACTGGTAGTCTCGATCAAAAACTCGTAATATTAAGGTTATAATTTATTGCTAAACATATGTATAATTATCACTTTCGCAGGCAGTGATAGCCTAGTGGAGATACCAACGGACTGCCATGCAGAGGGTACCGGGTTCGAATCCACGGCGCACACCAATGACTTTTCGAAGTTAAGTGTGTATTAAATTGTTAATTCTCGCTTGCCCCGTGCCTCGGAGAGCACGTAAAACCGTCGGTCCTCTGTCATGAAGATGTTTGACAGTCGTTACGGGGAGTCAGTACCCTCAAATAAACTGATACTGGTCAAAGTCATGGCATATCGCTATCCCTTTGGGTTGCGGAGGTCAGACGGCAGTCGCTCTGTGGAAAAGTTGGTATTCTGTCATATCTGGTAGGCCCAGTAAGCGGAACTCGGGCTCCAAGCCGTGCCAGTCTTGGATGCAACCGGGATAACGCTAGGGCGATAATAATAATATAATTATCATTTTCATTAACTTTTAGATTAAATTCATATTTTTGGTTAATTGTCTATTTTTAATTAAGGGTCAATTTATTTAATAACACTTACCAGGCCATGTAATTAAGAAATTGTTGAGTAAAATACGAAAATTGTATTTTAATTCTAATCTGATTTATACTAATGACTTTCTATATACCTACTCGTGTATAAAGAAGAAAATAAATACATTTTTAATTGATGTTTTTATCAAACGTGTCATTTTAAAGATTTATTATCATCACCATCATCATTATCAACCTTTAACAGTCCACTGCTGGACTAGGCCTCTCCTTTGAAAGGAGGAATTGGCCAACTATCTCTTACAGTGCTGTTCTCTGCATAATATGCTCCCCTTGTCGATTTGGCGATAATAATAATATAATTATCATTTTCATTAACTTTTAGATTAAATTCATATTTTTGGTTAATTGTCTATTTTTAATTAAGGGTCAATTTATTTAATAACACTTACCAGGCCATGTAATTAAGCAATTGTTGAGGAAAATACGAAAATTGTATTTTAATTCTAATCTGATTTATACTAATGACTTTCTATATACCTACTCGTGTATAAAGAAGAAAATAAATACATTTTTAATTGATGTTTTTATCAAACGTGTCATTTTGCAGATTTATTATCATCACCATCATCATTATCAACCTTTAACAGTCCACTGCTGGACTAGGCCTCTCCTTTGAAAGGAGGAATTGGCCAACTATCTCTTACAGTGCTGTTCTCTGCATAATATGCTCCCCTTGTCGGCTCTTACGACACCCATGGGATGATATGGGGTGGTGACATTCCGTATTCTTAATCCGTCAAAATTAATAAAAATTTCGAGATCAAGTTCTAATTTCAATTCTTTTCTGCTTCTTCTTCTTCATCATCGTCGTCATCGTCTCTCTACTGCAGAATTTCTTCTTCATTACCGTCTTCAACGTCATTTGTCTCCAAGTCATTCATGATTTCTGGGTTAAAGATTGTATCATCATTAATATATAATAATAGCTTGTCCATTACACTGGCCGCAAGCTAAAGAGCACTGTAACCCCGTTTTCCTGCGTGCATATCTTGAGCCACAGCCACTTTTACAGTTACAGAAGATTGTATTAAGTAATTCATCTGGAGTACGTGGTAAAATAATCATGATAGGTTCCAGGAATCCGTTACGCATAGTCCAAACCCATCCTTGAGGTGAGGTTCTAAATCATGCCCTAAACAAGTTTGAATCTGTTAATAAACGTGATTGAAATGTTGGTGAGCTGCTCCAATCGTTGGTGGAATATTTGATAACTGCACAGGTTTATCTGATTTTGTTATCTTGACGTATAGTGCATAACGGATATGATCGATACCATCCACATATTTTTTCAATTACCGAAAGAGATTATGAGTGTTAGTGAATTGATCAATTTTAGAACTATTTATTTATTATTTTATTTTACACTTTATTGTACACATTAAAAAACATTATAAGAGATCTTATGACTATCTATATTACAAAGGGCGGCCTTATCGCTGAAAGCGTTTTCTACCAGGCAACCTTTGGATGGAAATATTATTGGTAGGAGAAAATCGTTAGTTGCATGTGTAAACAAAGTAAACAAAGCTATATAATATATACATACTGAATAAACCTATATTCATTCGTGTAATATGATAATAAATGATAGACATATATACATAAACATACATACATACTTATACATACATACATACATACATACACATATTTAATACTTACACGTATTATGTAGAACTAGAAGAAGTTATAGTAATAGATAGTGAGCCTTTACTGAAGCTTTAAATTTTGTTATCGTTTGAGCCTGTCTTATATGTAATGGTAAAGCATTCCAAAGGCGAACAGCGGTAACACAAAAAGATTTGTCATACAGTGATGTGGAATGTACCGAGAATTATTATAAAGGAAGATTGAATTTAAAGTAAAAGTTAATAAAAAATGATAATTATATATTTAGTAATAAATTATACCCTTAATATTGCGAGTTTTTGATCGAGACTAACAGTTGACCTCAGATAATTCTCTGACCGCGCGCTCTACGCTCGAAAGCAGTTCAAGGTATAAAAAAATGTTAAGTAGAAAAGTTGTAGAGAATTTAATTTTCTACAATTTTGATAAGAAATAAAAATAGCGTAAAACCCACGGAAAACAAGCTATTTGCAAAAAAACTTAAAGAAATCGATTTTCCAATCCAATTATATGTGACTTTGGATGCCAAAATACAAGTTTTTACGGGTTTACTAATGTTTGCCATACTTTAAAATGCCATAATTTCATATGACATACTGGTATTTGCCATAATTTCATTAGAAATAACGCTTTAGTTGTCATAATCGTGAAATGACATAAAATGACCTTCACTAATTCCATTGGTCATAATCGATCAAGTGTCATAATAATTTAAATCCATAAATGTATGTATTTGCTATAATTTTCGTTTTCAATAATCTAAAACAACTTCAGTTTATTAAACTAGTGTGAAGAATGTGGACTAAGTTGACGGAGCCCTGCTTTGCAGGGCTCCTATTTTTGGATTAAGGGTCAAAAGAGAACCCTAACCTAACCTAAGCTATCCGAGTCTGATTGCACTGAGTCGGGGTGTTAACAATAATTAATTCAACTTCAGTTTATTGAACTAGTGTGAAAAATGTGGACTAAGTTGTCGGAGCCCTGCTTCGCAGGGCTCCTATTTTTGGGTCAAGGGTCAAAAGAGAACCCTAACCTAACCTATCCGAGTCGGATTGCACTGAGTCGGGGTGTTAACGATAATTAATTCAACTTCAGTTTATTAAACTAGCGTGAAGAATGTGGACTAAGTTGACGGAGCCCTGCTTCGCAGGGCTTCTATTTTTGGGTTAAGGGTCAAAAGAGAATTCTAACCTAACCTAACCTATCCGAGTCGGATTGCACTGAATCGGGGTGTTAACGATAATTAATTTCGACCTAACACTATTATGTATAATTTTCATTATTATATCAAATTTTGAATATGTCAAGAGTCGATTATGAGATGTGTTACTTATGGAAACTAATTATTATGATATATGTTGTTATAAAAAGTCATTTTATGGCACATAAAAGTTATCACTGTTGAGTTGTTAAGGCAAACGTTATTAGTATAAATGAAAATAGTGCAAATAAATATTATGATCGGGGATGATTATGGCAAACAATATTAGTGCAAATGAATTTATGGAAAACGAGAGAATACCGTTTTTACGTGGTAATATACTGGGTATGTCGATTTTCCGAGATTGGCACCTAATTTGGCCTAAAATGACTGGACTAGAAGGTCTTAGGTAGCTAGGAAACCATGCTACACCAGCGTGCCTAAGAACACTTTCAACGAGCTCTGTTTCTTGAAGCAAGTGTCATGTCGTCCTTGTCTTGCCAGAAGCGTAAAACAAGGATGAATTGTTTCGTGCACTCAGGCAATATAAAGTGCAGTCAGATGTGATGCTTTAGTCTCGATTGTCGTCACGTTATTGGATTTTCCTGTTATTATTACTTTGACCACAGTAGAGACATATATATTTTATAAAAAAATGTGTTACACTAATTTAATGTATTATTTCTTTTTTAAGGCGCATGGCATGAAATTTCATGCCGTTTGTAATGTTCAGCATATGTAAGCAGCATTTGCATACGTCACTAATTAGATGGGTGACCGGTTGGAGCATTTACATAAGAGCACTAACGTGCTTCAAACGGTAAGTGAAGACGGCCTAACCAGTTCTCGAAATAGTCATTAGCACTAGTCTGAGGGCTTCTTTCGGTTTTGAAATAAAAAAACCACACTAAGAAAAAGAATTAAGAGATTCTCTTTAGTAAAGCAGCAATAACTTACACCTCAATGATTTCCTCATCCATTTTTGCCAAAATCAATTACATATAACCTCTTTCCCGTAAAAGACGCTTACTGCCACCAACTCCTAACAACTCACCAATGATACAGTTACATTCCCGACCCTTGACCCTAAAACGTCTATGTCTTGTAAAGGATATTGTCACAACAATGTTGCTTGGGACTCCAATGAATATGTGGTTGCCTGGAATAGCAAAACCCTCGGCCCTTTCAGGAAACCGGACCAATATTCGCTATATATGTAAGTTTTGTTTGTTTTCACTTCTTGAAATTTGTGTAGTTAGGTACTAGTTGGCACACACAAGCCTTTGCAGGCTTCGGATTAAGTTGTATCGGCTAAAGAAATTGTTAAGATTATTTACCAAAATCAGATAAAGAAGTTCTGTATAAGGCTGTAAATATTGTGAGATTTTAATTTGAATGTAATATTTTTTTATTGCTTTAGAGCACCTATATGGTCTGTTTTAATTCTGATGTTACATATTCTCCGTTCACGATTACATTACACATAAGTGTCAATAAGAAAGACATGCATGGACATCGGTCTCTTGTCAACATGAGAAGGGTAACGCTTTAATCCACTACGCTGGCCAAATTGGTAGAACTCACATATCTTTTGAAAATAAATCAATCAATGGGAAACTCTCATAGCACCAAGATGTTGTCTTTCATCACTTAGTAAGCTCAATAACTATTTGAATCGCATTTAATTTTGAAAAGTCAATATTACGTGCCTTGTGTTCAAATTAGAGATCCTTTGTCCAATAGTCTGTTGGTTGGCTATCGTTCCTTGCTCTTTAACACACAAACATGTAATCATGTTATTCACAGAAATCCTTATACATAAACCAGTCTTACGATTAATAAGTTATACTTACTACTCATTTCACAATACTAAGTAACTTATCAATACAAGGAAGTTGCTTATAAAGTTTTGTATAGGGCGTTATTAAATTGGATATTGTATGGTCCGGGGCCGCACTTGAATCATCATCATATTCAGCCAAACGACGTCCACTGCTGGACATAGGCCTCCCCCAAGGTTCTCCACACAGACCGGTCTTGAGCCGCCCGCATCCAACCTCCTCCCGCAATCTTGACAAGATCGTCGGTCCACCTTTCGGGGGGCCTACCTCTGCTGCGTCGTCCGGTACGTGGCCGCCACTCCAGAACCTTTCTGCCCCAACGGCCATCGGTTCTTCCAGCTATGTGCCCTGCCCACTGCCACTTCAGCTTGGCTATCCGGAGAGCTATGTCGGCGACTTTGGTTCTACTGCGGATCTCCTCATTTCTGATTCGATCTCGCAGGGAAACTCCAAGCATAGCTCTCTCCATCGCCCTCTGAGTGACCTTGAGCCTTCTGATAAGGCCCATAGTGAGCGACCACGTCTCTGATCCGTAAGTCATCACTGGCAACACACACTGGTCAAAAACTTTCGTCTTGAGACACTGCGGGATATCACTTGAATGGCATCTGGGAATGTTACCTAATGACTGCTTTTAGTGGAGAGTAAGTTGAAGTATTGTGGTGTACAAGTTGTGAATGAAATGGGGATTAAGTTTTGTTAATACCAAACAAGTGCAATAGGAAATAATGTAATTAACTTTATAGGAAGACGGACAGGGAAATGTTTAGTTGCCGTCTATTTAGAAAAAGATCTGTTAAAAATTCATCATAGTAATGTAATAAGTTTTTGTTGGCCAATTGCCGGCCACGACAGTTTCAAAAGGGACCAGTCAATTGTAGTGCGCAAAGCAGATGGCCACGACATCAACTTGTGTTCATTTTGGCAATTTTTTATGAACTCAAACAGTTGTTTTTAAAATAATTTCATGATAGAAACCTTTTAAAAAGAAGTAGGCAGTCTCGCCAGTAACCAAAAGCAAGAGTAGTTCTCTTGCCTTTGGTTACGTCTTATCTGTTGTCGTCTCAATACATAATTACATTCTAGTTTCGTACTATTTATAGATCATAACAGATCTTATGATTGTCATTATCTTCATGTCTAGACGTCTGCCATTGAAATCGTCCATTATCGTTCATTCATTATATTCAATTGTGTGATAGATATGTTTATAAATAATTTGGATGGAAACTGGATAATAATGTAGGTGTTTTATGACCCTGAGAAAATCTGCCATTTAGTAATAGGTAAGACGTAGTATAAGGAAAGACCTCAACATCAGCCCCTTACAGTCCACTGCTGGACTAGGCCTCTCCTTTGAAAGGAGGAATTGGCCTACTATACCACGCTGGCCAAACGGGTTGGTATAGGGTTTGTTTCAAGTTTTCCTTCTCTTACAGTGTTGTTCTCTGCATAATATTCTCCCTCTGTCGGCTCTTACGACACCCGTGGGATGATATGGGGTGGTGACAATCCGTATTCTTAATCCGTCACCACACGGACAAGTATAAGGAAAGACCTAGAACCGACTATTTGCCACGCGGTCTAATTTCTACTAGTGTCAGTTTATCCAGAAGTACTGACTCTTTATCATGACTGTTAAAGATCTTCATGACAGCCGGAGCCGACAGCATAACTTGCTCTTCGAGATACGGGGAAAGGGGTAATTCTGTGGTGTCAAGGTAAAAGGGGATGAGTCAAAAATTTAAAAAATGAGCTAATTACACAGTTGGATAAAGTAGATCACTAAGTTTTACGGTAAAAAGGAGATAAGTTAATTGAATGTATTTTGATTTCGTCAATCTCAAATAACAAAATGGAGCCTTGTCATAAATAGCAAAAAATAAAAAGTAAAAAGGAGTTATGTGTACTCATTGATCTATTACTTACAACTAGATAAGCAAACAGCGCTGAGATGTGTTGCCGTTTATTATGGGTCTGGACCTAATACTGTTACAACAATGTTATTGTGTCAAATTTGCCGCACACGAAAAAATGACGAACTTGAAATGGGCAAATGCGTTGTAAAATCTTGCAATTTTCGTAAACAAAATAATTAAAAAAGTGCGGCATATATATTTGGTTGAAAATTACAAAGAAAATGGCAAATAATCGTTTTTATTTACAATGATACCAAGTAATAAAATTTTGGATCTCCCACTTTTGTGGGAGTTTTACTCCAGGATATTATGTTAAGAGTGCAATATAACAATTTCAACCGGGAGGATGGATATAGATTATCGGCTACTTGGAAACCAGTCATCAGCAAATGTGAACACTGCCGCAGTGACAAAACTCAACAGTGTGTAGACGTCATTAGTGTAGTGTGTCGAAAGACTGACATTGCGAACTTAAATAAAAACCAAGTGAGGGTAGGTGCCGATACTCGCACTTCCACAAGATGGCGCTGAGCTGTCATCAGTCTCTCGAAGAAACAATTATGTATTTATATCTTAAATAAGAAGTTTGCGCGATTAAGACCCGCTTAATTGATTTTTATTACTGTTTATTTAATTACAACAATGTTATATGTGAATTTTTCATTTTGCTTTTATTTTCTATGAAAATGTCTAAAAACCCCTTTACAATAGCACGTATATGAATACGTGTAATATAATATAATAATAAATATAATATAATATATATAGCCCGGAGTGCCAAAAATCCTAAGGTTTATATTGAGTGGTAGAACTACGCTGATTACAGCTGGTCCAACTGGGGTTGAACCACCCTCTCACAGAAAATATAAGTAAAGTAACAATATTTATGCTGTTAGGTTTCGTTCAGACAATAGGGGAAGGGTTTTTGAGTAAAGGCGGCTAAGAAACCATTTTCTTCGCCTAAGTATTTAAGGACCGGCAACGCGTAAGTGATGCCGCGATTGGCATCACTGGCATCTAAGGGCCACTATTGGTCGCTTAGACTTAGGCTTCCTGTTATAATAAATTTATGATAAAACTTACCGATTTGCTGAAAATCGCGATGAACCTGTGTTTGAGATCTTTGACCTCGAGTATTTTTTTCCAGTGGTCGGATCGTGGAAGATTTTTATAGATTTCATTCATGTTTTGAACCAATTTTCAGCTGACTATTACCACTTTCCTTAATACTACTTGATTGCTTACACACCATTTCTGTCCATCCAAAGGTTGCCTGGAAGAGATCGCTTTTAGCGATAAGGCCGCCATTTGTACTTGCTGTAGTATAAGCCAATTAAAAAAATGTTTACTTTTCAATATTATTTGGTGTACAATAAAGAGTATATCTATCTAACTATCTATCTACTACTACTGTGTAGTAGTAGTATTCTAATAATAAATACACTGGGTGCATAGGGTTCCCATCAAGAACTTAGGGTCCCAAGTCAACCTCAACTACAAGTGGTGCACCTGCCGATCAACGGACGAGGCTCTGGCAAACAAAATATCCCGATGAGCGGCAATAGGCTCGCTACCTATTTCGTGGGATCAAAACACTGGCGAAACGTGGGCGTTTAATATGCCTCTGCCTACCCCTTCGGGGAAACGGGGAGTCTATGTATGTATGTATGTGTAAATACACTTGAGATATTATGAAGCTCAATAATTAGGTATATTTTGTTATCATTTAAAGTAATTGTAAGCATAGTTCAATACTGGATTTACTGAAACTGCTTATAAATATATAAGTAGCAACGAGGGAACAAATTAACATTCCCACATATTAATATACATACAATAAATTATACATACCCATAAACACAATTTTCTGTTAAGTAATACTAATAATAAAAAAATGGGAAAATATTTTTAAACTGGAGAACACCGCATTTCTCGATGAAAAGTCAATTGTCATCACTTTTGAATTGACATTATGGAATTTGCTTTTAACGAGTGCAAAAGAGATGAATATAGGTTTTTTCTAAGACGCTTATTGGTTTCAAAGCTACGTCTTCTATCTCGGCTGGTCACCACGCTATTTTGAACGTCAATTGTAGGAGTTTGCTACTCTGGTGTTAATGTTACCTCTATGTGTGTACTTATCTCCTTATTACATTCGTAATTCTTTACTTATAACATTGAGCAATGTGAGATAAGTCGACTCGTGCCTAAATTCGTATTATAGTCCATTGAAATGTAAAATTTTTTGGGCTTAGCGTGTACTTGTCCGAGGATGCAATTTTATTTCATAGATGCCAAGAGGGGTTAGTGTAAAGTTAAATCCAAGTTTGTGGGGTTGCAGCCATTGTCCTGCGGCCGCCATCTCGAAAAGAGTGGTACAAATGGGTTTTCTAGTAGTATATCTGGCAAATTATAGGCCGCACAGAAAAAAATCAAAACATGATGAGATGCAAATTAAATTCTCTACAACTTCGGTCCCGTAGTATTTAGTCGTAAAATAAAAAATAACAAAGTTACAGACGAAAATTGAATGCGATTTGCAACAATTTTCTTTTTTAATGTTTCTTTTTATTTTTTTTATTTATAGTCTCACGCCTGTATCCCCGAAGGCGTAGGCAGAGGTGTAAATATTACACTCACATTTCGCCATGAATTTCTAGGTCCCACGTAATAGGGGGCGGGCCTATTGCACCTCACCAGACTCCGGGCTGCTACTGAGTATTCGGAAAAACCGAGTAACACTTTTGCCTAACCCGGGAATCGAACCCGAGCCCTCCAATCAGCAGTCGCATATGCTATCTACTGGACCACGGAGGCAGTCTTTTCAATGTTTTGTAGTTTTTTCGTCCTCAGTAACAAAAAAATACATTTAATTTGTCGTTACTGCCTCCAAAATAAGAGCCAGTCCTTCAACTTGAGACTGCGCAACCAAGACTACCATAAGGTCCAATTGTTACTCATTACAACGATCATGAAAACAAAGGTTGGCAAAATATGGACAAAATTCTAAAACTAAGGCACTCTGTGGGCTTCTGAAGTTGATGTTCCGCCCTTGCAAAGGAAACTGCAATGTTCTGCAGCACCTCAATGATCTGGGGAGAGATGCAGCAAAATAATTGTAAAATCAATGGCAATTATGATTTTCCGACAAAATGCGGTTTTTCTATAGTTCTTCATCAATAATTGAATGCCAAAGCTCTATTAGACCATAAGCCGCAGCCTGGCTCATAAAAAGACTAAAGACGCAGTAATCATGAAGAAACATGTGGTGAACGTGAACCAGGTTTTGTTCAGTTCAAAATAACATTAGATAATTTGGGCGAGTTTAAGGAGATTTCTTTCTGTCGAAGGGGCAAATCAAGTGATGCTTTGAATCCCGAGAAATGCTTTAAGTTCCTATAAGTCAGGGCAAAAACAGATTTTATTAGTAGTCTCCATTAAATTGATAATACTTGCCATGACTTTTATCATAAATTACAATTACAAACAAGTACAAACACACGAGATGTAGATCCGGATATCGAGGAGTTCTGCGAAGCTTAAGGTTAAAGCATTTTTTTTAGGTATTTCACATTTAAATATAAAGTTTTAAAAATCCTTCTATTGAGTCTTCTCTTTATGTGTTATTTATTTATGTATTGAATATTGATAGGTTTTAATTATTTTTACATAAATCATGACACCTGACTTGAGAGAGACTCTCTTTTCTCCTAGCGTTATCCCAGTTTCAACCCGGGGTCGGCTTAGTCTAACCAGATTTGACTGAATATTAGCTTTTCCACGGAGCGACTGCCTGTCTGACCTCCGCAGCCCAAATGGATAGCGATATTCCATGGCTTAGACTAGTGTCAGTTTATTCAGAGATAGGTACTGACTCCCTATAGCGACTGTTAAAGATCTTCATGGCAACCGGGACCAATGGCTCATTCAATACGCACATAATGAAAAGTCAGTGGTGCGCGCCTGGGATTTGAACCCGATACCCTCTGCATGGCAGTCTGTTGGTATATCCCCTCGGCTATTGCTGCTTTTGACTCGAGAGAGACTATGTCCCATCATTGCTTCATGCATGAAGAGGTCGATGAATGATGTGGTAAAAGCTTTGACTGAATCGAAGCAATTGATGTGCCATAGTCTCTCTCGAGTCAGGTGTCATGATTTATGTAAAAATAATTAAAACCCATCAATATTCAATACATAAATAAATAACACATGAAGAGACGAGTCAATAGAAGGATTTTTAATTTTTTTTCTTGTTATGGAAAAAAGAGATATGTCATTTATTTTAATAATTAATTAATAATTTATTTTTTTGATAACATGTAAAAGACTACTAGATTATGAAATGTCAATTAAAACAAATTTGTAATAAGTATATGTTCACATTTTCGATTAAACAGCATTTATCTTATAAAAAAATTAAGCGTTTTTTTTATTAGCCCCTGGTGCAAAGTTGCATTTTTCGACTCATCTCCTTTTACTTTGATACCACAAAAAGGCTGGCAACCCTAGCTAATGTAAAAATTTGATCCGTATATATTTTATTATATTAATTGTAAAAAGAGCTTAAATTAACTCGAAAGTGCTAACAGTGCATTCTAAATTAGTAGAATTCTGTGTGTTATCGTTTTACCTAATAATAGTGAACTCTGAATGATATAAAACTATGTTAAGAATTGACTAGTACAAGTGATAAAAACCAAAATAAACAGTGTAAATTGGAATTGATTAACCAGAAAACAATTAACAGTTATACTACAATGGACAAGAAACAATGCACACGTATGTATAAGTGACCAAAATACAAGCCAATTCTCAAAAAAGACTCGCAAATACCGTTTTTTCACTTTGATTCAAATTCGAAACAATCAATCAATCAATAATGCTAACCTAATAAAACTTCAGATCGGTCGCGTTTCAGTCATAATAGATATAATAATTCTGACAGACTGTTCGTTCAGAAACGCAAATTTTTACGTCTCTTCTATCTGGACACAAGGCTTTTAAGAATACGTTTGGTTACACGCAGAAGGAATTATTATAGAATATAACATATTATTACATTAACAAAAAATGGATAACATAACTTTGAGAAAAAAAATCCAAAATCAATCTTGCAACGATGTATCGGATATCATGGAGCACTTCGTTTCACCTGGCAATAGTTCCACATCATTGAATAGCACTATCAAGAGCCTACCTAACATGATTAATGACGACGACCAAATAATGTAATATAATGATATAATGTAATATAATGTAATATAATGATTTTTTATTTGTCAGAAAACACACAGATACAAAATATACTGATACTAGGTTAAACTTAAGTCTAGGATTTTCCAATTTAATGGAAAGACACCAATCCCTGTACTAGTTAGAAAACTGTATCACAGGAGGTTGGGTCTCTCTTTCAAAATTATATTTAGGTAGGTATACTAAATAGTACAATATAATTAAAATATTCAAGAGAACACAAATAATTATTATTAAGTGACAGTAAGAAATTATGCTTAGTTTCTAATTAAGAGATAAATTCAATAAAAATGGATTATATAATACATTACTTTCGCGTGCTAATCATTTTATACAAGAAGCAAACGAAGCGCAATTTACTAATTAATTGTGGATCAGCACTATAGCTAATAGGTCAATGTTGCTGTGCCTTTAGCACCCACGCATTACGATATAAACTATACGTGTGCATTTTATAAAACTAAATGAATTCACAATATTACAATGTCATTGGGTCACTACGCCAATGGAATGTCTCCAAGTACGTAAGACAATGAACAAGTTTGGACACAAAGATTAATAAATTATTAGTAGATTGATTACGTAAGATTGATTGAA
Organism: Euclidia mi; assembly: GCA_944739405.2. NCBI lineage: Eukaryota > Metazoa > Arthropoda > Insecta > Lepidoptera > Erebidae > Euclidia > Euclidia mi. The sequence goes on from OX123200.2 coordinate 60,659,811, forward strand.
GAGATTAAAACCCATAGTCTCACACTAAATATGTTATGTAACAGGCACAGAACGTAGGCGTCAATGGTTATAGTAATATAGCTATATTACGGCGCTTCTAGGCGCCTTCATAGTCTATCGTATTAATGTACCTAATTTCGGCAGCCTTTCTGGCCGGGCAGTCAACGTCACCCGTTGAGTGATTACTCGGTTTATTGAAGCGCAGACACGTCGCACATTTTGGAGTTTGCGATTTCTTGTTGCAGTCCTGGATGGAATGTCCTTCTTCACCACAATGTCCGCACGTAGAGGCCTCATTCTTGCAAGACTTAGCCGCATGCCCGTACTGCTGACACTTATAGCACCTGGTTACAAGGGTGTAGTCTCTCACCGGACAGGAAGTCCAGTTGATAAATATCCTGTTCTGAGTGATTATGGCTTTACGGATTACGGCTGTTACTTCTAGTATAAAATTGCAGAAATCAGAGTCTCTCTTGCCAGATTTGTGACTAAATTTTATTGAAGACAAAAATGTATCTAAGGTCATACCTGGTAATTTCTCAGCGACATTCTGCTCAAAAATATATCTATAGACTTCAGTTTCGCTCATTGTTGTCGGGACACCAATAATAATAATGCGTGGTTTGCGCTTGTATGGTTCATCGATCTTTAGGCCTGATGCAGCGAGTTGTACCGATTGTTTCAATTTTTCGATGTCATTTTTTGTTTCTGTGCTAATTATTACTCCTCCATTCCTGGTCTTTCGTACTCCGCGAACTTGTAGCTTCATTTCTTCGGGCTTTATGATTTTCTGAACCATACTTTTTGTGTCCTCGCTTGTTTTTGAAGCTTCGCTAGGGTAAATAGCTACCGAGCTCAGATTATTCGGCCGAATGTAGTGGTTGGCTCCCTTTTTCAACTTCTGCAAACGAAGTGCTGGCTGGAGCTTGTTTGGTGCTCGATTCCAATAATACAATTAAAATTACAGATGGAACAATTAACTATGGAACTCGATGGAGCGCACATTGAGATTGATAATTTAAACTCAGAAAAATCAGAACTCAAAAGAATAAGCACAATGTAAGAAAACCATAGATGCGTTAGAGAAGATTTCTGTGCAAACGCCAAAAAAAAAAATATTTAACAGTGAGACCCAGTATAAATATATCGCCAAAAGTACTACAAAGTGAAGTCGTTCAGGAAAATAAATTGAGAGGTACACCTAGAGATAATCTGCAACCAGAATCTCAAAAATCTGGTGAAACTAATCTGATCAACTGTAGCAGCAAATTCAAACAAACAAGCCGAGTATATCCTAGAAATGTATGTATTATCACAAGTAACAATACAAATAACATACTAATGAGTGCTGAAAATACATTTCCAGATACCAGGATAAGTCACTATTGTATGCCAAATGGTGGATTGAAGCAGCTTCTCACAAATATCGACAAAAAGCTTACACAGTTTTCTTATGAAGACATTTGTATTGTGTATGTTGGTGAGAGGGACTTTGAAACCTCGAATAATTACAATGAGATAGTTTATAATGTTAAATACGAATTAGGCAAAATTACGCATACTAACGTCATTATATGTCTACCTAATTTTAAGTTAAAGTCAAATGTTAATATATTTAATAAGCGAATTGAAATTTTGAACCACCTCTTGTTATCTAGCGTACAAATATGTGATTATGCTTATATTTTCGACACAAATAATTCATTAGAATATACTTATAAAATGTTTTCGAAGAAAATTGGTAGAATAAATAATACAGCAATAAGAAACATATTTCAAGATTTAAAACAGTACATTGATCTTTTAAATACTGGATATGAAAAAAACGAGGATTATTATAATATATTCGCTGATTCGTATCTGGATGCTACCGAACTTAAAGTTTCAAATTCAAACTATTGTCAAAAGTCTAGTGAACTTCGATGTAGTGAACCTAAACCAGGGACAATACCTTATTATTTTGAGTTGAAGTCAAAACAATCAGTAGAAATTGATGAACAATATTGTTTTCGTTCATAAAGTAGATTCGTTTACTTTGCTCTACCAGAACATTGCTGGTGTTCTCAACAAAATAGATTATTTAGAAAATGCTTTGGATGAATTAGAAAGTAATTATAAGGATGTCGATGCTTTGTGCCTGTTTGAAACATTTATACAAAAGGGAAGTGAAGTGAACCTAAAACTAAGAAAATATGTATTAGCCACTCATTTTTCGCGTCAAACCCATAAAAGGGGAGGATCTTGTATCCTTCTAAAAAAGTGTTATACAAATTATAAAGTCCTTGTCATTTGTATTGAGATGGGACAACCATACGAGTTTGAATGCTGTGGCGTGGAAATTATCCCTCATAAATTAGTCTTTATTAATATTTATAGAATACCAAATAGAACCTTAATTCGTGACTTCTTAGACAAACTTGACAAGCTGCTATTCTACTTAGCAGCAAAAAAACCTGGACATAAAATTATAATATGCGGAGATTGGAATATTAATATATTAAATAAAGATATTGTCACAAATGAATTACTAGGTCTACTTTATAACTACGACTTGACTCCACACATAAATAAACCAACCCGTCAATCATCTTGTATTGATCAAATAGTCAGCAACACTAGACATACTAAAGTCGTCTTGTACTACTTAGGTCTCTCCGATCATGACAGCGTTCAATCCATTTCGTTTCAAATTCGTAACAAAGATACATTATCAGGGTACTATGTAAGGAAACAAGACTACAGCAGAGACAACATGGATAAATTTAATGAATGTATAGCTGCGCTCTCATTCTCTGAGGTTTATAACACTGATAATCCAAATGCATCATTTAACGAATTCCATAGTTTGATAATTTTATTCAAAGATCTATGCTTTCCTACAAAACTAATAAAATATGCTAACAAAAACACAAAGCCATATTGGCTAAGTAAAGGCATAAGACGATCGTGTATGTACAAAAGAAAACTTTACCACAGTCTATTAAAAATAAATCTTATGCTAATAATTTAATGAATAGAGAAAAATATTGCCAGTACAAAAAAATATTACGAAGGTGTATATACAAAGCGCATCAAATGTCCAATCACAAATTAATTTTAAATGCAAAAAACAAATGTAAAGCTACATGGAAATTAATAAAAGAGAATGTCGATGCCGAAGTCTTACCTACAAAAATTGAAGCAATTAATATAGACAACACAACTGTCACGGATCATAGTCAAATAGCGGAATGCTTCAGTACATTCTTTATTAATACTAATGTTTCAAGTTCTTCAAATAATAATCTTCAGCCAGATCTTTCACATTTGATAAACAATATGAATAGCATATTCCTTAAGCCAACTGAAGAAAAGGAAATCGTTAAGATTATAATGTCTTTAAATAACAGTAAGGCTGTAGGTTATGACTCCTTATCGACACAACTAATAAAATCGTGCGCAGCATATATATCGCAGCCCTTAAGCTATATCATCAATTTGTCCTTTGAATGTGGTTGTTTTCCGGAAGCTTTAAAAACATCAATAGTTAAACCAATATATCAAAAAAGTGATAGGAAATTAATGGGCAACTATAGACCGATCACACTGATTCCAATAATGTCTAAAATAATTGAAAAGGTCATGTCTAGCCGTATCAACAACTTCCTTAATAAATATAATATACTCAATGAACAACAATACGGATTTCGAAAAGGGAGCTCTACAACTTTAGCAGGTTTTGATTTTATTAAAATTGTAACGGAAAATATCAATAAAAAAGCCCAATCGCAGCCATATTTCTTGATATGTCGAAAGCCTTCGACAAAGTACATCATTCCATTCTCTTAAAGAAGTTAGAAATATATGGAATTAGGGGCAAGGCTTACCAATGGTTGAAGAGCTATCTCTCAAACAGAAGTCAATGTGTTGAGATCAGTTACGTAGATAACTATAAACAATTAGTTTCCGCCTATTCCTCATATAGTGTTAATGAATGCCGTGTGCCACAGGGTAGTATTTTGGGACCGCTACTCTTTCTCATTTACATAAATGATTTACCAGCTGGAATTGACTATAATTGTATTATGTTTGCTGATGACATTACTTTGATTGTAAAACAGAATATACATAATGACATCAATAATGCTATGCACCAAACAATTGAATGGTTGACTACGAATAAACAAAATATTAACATACAGAAGACAAAATTAATTCAGTTTAAAACATATAAGAGTATCAGGCATCCTCTAACGATAAATTTTCATGAACAGCTGATAGAGGAGGTTGAAGACACTAAATTTCTGGGTTTTATCATAGATAAACATTGTAACTGGAAAACCCATATTGTTAATGTTTGTGAAAAGTTTAACAAGTTTATATTTGCTCTGCGGCGACTAAGTAATATATCTTTAAGAGAAGCAGCCTTGACTGCATATCATGGTTACGTTTCGTCGGTTTTAAATTACGGCCTACTACTTTGGGGTAACTCAGTAGAGGCAAATCGTGTATTCTTGGTACAAAAGAAGTGCGTAAGAGCAATATGTCACAGTGATTTCTTAGATTCCTGCAAACCATTATTTAGAATGTTGCGAATATTGTCCTTGCCATGCTTGTATATAAGACAATTATGCATATTTGTTAAGCAATATCCAGACCGATTTGAATGGAAAACCACATCGCGTGGCTGTATCAAGTTATTTTTGCCGAGAATTAAACTTGAATTGTATAAGCGGAACGCATACTGCATGGCTATAAGAGTATTTAATAAACTTCCTGAAAAAATTAAAAAGCAGCCGTTGAAATGTTTTAAATCACAAGTGTCTGATTGGCTTGCAGACGAGTGTTTTTATTCTGTGGAGGAATTTCTAAGTTATAGAACTCAATGACATAAGTAGAATTATTTATCCAAATGTATGAATTTAATTAACTAGTTATAAGTGTTGACTAATGTTATAATTGACTTAAATTTAATGTAATAGCGATTATAGATTTATTTTGCTACCGAGAATAATAATTTTATAGATTCTATGTATGTACTTACCTACCTTTTAATTGAAATTTACACGCCGAGATTTCGGCAGAATATGTTGCTACTTCTGACATTGCACCATCTATTATGTATACACATATTCAGTAAATAAACCATTTCATTTCATTTCACAGAATTAACAATTCAATATACGCACACAACACCGAAAAGTCAGTGATGCGCGCCGTAGATTCGCACCCAATACCCTCCTGATCACGGTCTGTGAAAAATAGACGCATTAAGAAATATTCAATAGAATCATCAACAGAACTTTAAAAATAATATCGTGGCTTTTATTGTGAACCGGCCTCTAATGATGTTCGCTTTTTGTCATTCCACACGAGTGATTTTATATTCTTTGGTGCGCGGTGAGCGGTCAATACAGCATCATCTGTCCTTTTCCTTCTTTTTTTTTAACTTTATTCACACCATTTCATCTGCTGAATTCTTTGGTGATCAATTTGGATTTTAAAATCCTTTTTAAGAGGTCTTTGAATTTAATTTAGAGATACACAAATAATGATTATACCTTTGGTATTCGATTGTTGAGTCTGGACATCGTGTTTCTCTGATGTAAAGCTTGTGTTCTTTAGGTAACATGGCAATTTTTATATAAGACCTCCCACAGATTTATACACTTAAACCTTCTTAAGGTATCACATCATCTATTGGTATAAACTGTACAAAAATGTGGTATGTTTAATGTTTATGGTGTTCAACTTTAATATGTACATACATTGAAAGGTTAATGTGCCAAATTCCGTTGCTGTAGACAGATTCTGACGTGCAACGACAGAAAGGCAAAATAACAGTGCAGCATCAAAGCCAAACGTCTAATTGATGAATCTGCAACCTAATAATTAAGTCATTAAAAAAAGCAAAAACTGAGCGGAACTCAAAGCACACTTTTAACCTCAAGGTTTATAGGCCAGAGGTTGTAGAGAGGGCGTGTTGCGAAAACAATTAAACTTCGAACAACTTCAAACAACCACCAACGAGTGCAAACAATTTCAGCATAGTTATTCAGCGTTTTTGCACAATTTTTAATATGGCTGCCTTCTATACGAAGTGGAAGAAGTGCTATTGTTTTTACATTATTGTTTTGTTGGTTCTACTTATTGTTAAAAGAGCCTGTAGAAAAAGAGTTAGAAGATTGAGAAGAGGATTGGTTGTGGTCAAAGTATATATAATGAAAATGTCAGGCTCTTTTTTATACAGAGTTGTATCTCTGACAGCGACGTGGCTTGAGCAACGCATTGTATTTCTGCACTTGATGTAAGTACAATCTGGTCGATATGGAATCAACAATGAAGTACCAGTATTACCGTGAAGGCAGAGTTAATCCACCAATTTGACTATGGGGATTATTTATTTTTAAGGGACCTGATCGTAGACGACTCAACATCATTTATCATTCATGTTCCTTCTCACATTTCTTTGGAAGAAAGAACGGTAAATGGAGCAATGGGCTGACTGATCTCATAATTGGACGCAGTTTCTGAAAAACGTTCCAACCCACAATCTGTTCAAAATAGAGTTATTGGTAGCAAAAGAGTCACGTGATTGCTATTTACTAACTGTCAAAATTTGGTAGCCCTACTGTCATTTTAATAATGAAATTATGATATGGCAACCCAACCCACATGTATGGAGAATAGTAATAAATATTAAACTAAAAGAGCTCAAGCTGTTTGGAACAACCCAAATATTATAAAAACTCATAGACAATTTTTTTAAATGTGATTCAAGCTATCTGAAACGTTTTTGATTTTTTTAAATCTAAGGGACTTTAGTAAAATATATTTTTCACTAAAATGTTCCAACTCATCTGAAACGTTTTTGATTTATTGAATCTGAACGACCTTTGTAATAATAAATGTTTCACTAAAACGTTCCAACCCACTTGAAACATTAGTGTTTAAAATAATAATGCGCACTCTCCGTAGATTTAATATTTTATTAAAATGGACCAAACCAAGGGTCCAAACCATTTGAGACGTTTTTGATTTAAATAAATGTTATCCATCTCGAAAATACATAATTATCACTAAATACTTGATATCAGCCAATTGGACGTAGTTTCTGAAAAACGTTCCAGCCCACAAGCCATTTTGAGATAACTGCGATTAAAGTTCAATCTTGTATTACTCTATGAAATTTTATTTAATAACTACCGATACTTTTCTATGTTAAAGTGGACATGAATTAGTTTTAATTTGACCCTATTTTAGACTTCCAATGTTACTACTTTTTTCAATATTCATAAAAATATGGCTGTGGAACGTTTTTCATTTATTGCAATATTCAAGTTTTTCCATCTTTATAGGCACTAGAGGATTCTTTTTTGTGCAAGTCCTTATCACATTCACGTAATCTTTTGCAGTGTACAAACTTTGCAAATGTTTTAAATCACTTTCAATTTTACTACCTATACCTACTATAAAAAAATACTATGTTTCGATTTTGACTCTGCAACGGACGGATTATTTCGTTTATAATTTTTTTAAAACAGGAGCCAACTTCTTGTGCTCCCCTACCAGCTTGACCCTTAACCCAAACAAAACAATATCCTGTATTTGTAGAAGACACATGAATGCCGCAATGATAAAACCAGAGTTGTCTTTTATAAAATATCGCATTCGTTGGAATACGTGGTAAAGGCAGCGTCTTCTCCATGTCAAATCCATGTCTTAAGGTCCCGAATGAATTGTCAGTAGAAAACAGAAACCGAGAAATCGTTAATTGGCTAAAGACCAAACATATCCAAATAAGAAAAAATAATATACACTCTGTTTTAATGAGATCTGTTGATATTGAGGAATATCAAGAGCTGTACAACGGGCGAAATTTTAAAGGAAGTGTGCTACCTTTAAGCTCAGAACTTCTTGTTCCACTCTGGCAAAACGGAAAACCTATTACTCAGGCTAAATTAAAGGACTTAAAGTCAATGTTTAGTCTAATTCCTGAGGATTATCTGTCTTTTTTTAAAAACCTGCAGGGCATGGAAGGACCCGATTATATTGAAGGATGTGCTGGTGAACAAGACTTTGGTTTTGAAGATGATGAAGAAGAACATTAATCATAGATATTTTTCACAAAAAATATTTTTTTTTCTATTTAATCTAGTTTTACTATTGTTTTCCTTGTCATACATGTAATTTGGAACGTTTTTTATAAATTTCAATTTTGAATGTAACTTGAATATTGCAATAAATCAAAAACGTTCCACAGCCATATTTATATGAATATTGAAAAAAGTAGTAACATTGGAAGTCTAAAATAGGGTCAAATTAAAACTAATTCATGTCCACTTTAACATAGAAAAGTATCGGTAGTTAAAAAATAAAATTTCATAAAATAATACAAGATTGAACTTTAATCGCAATTATCTCAAAATGGTAAGCTTGTGGGCTGGAACGTTTTTCAGAAACTACGTCCAATTATATGCCAAACAATAATCATTTTTATAACGAACTATAAGCATCAAGATTCATATCTCCTTAATGACAGCATATTTTAATTGACAGGCACAAATAGCACGTGGTTTGTTAACATTGTATTGTGTGTAGAATGAGGATCATACACAAAACCATCGTCCAATCTCCGCCAGTCAATTATGGTAAAAAAGTAATTAACAATGATTAATAAAATCAAAGTTTAGTTACAAAGGACCATGGGCAAAAATGTATGAAGCCTGGGCTCACCCACCAACAGAGATGAGACCTGGATTTACAAGTATAATCAAAGTGATTATACTTGTAAAGCACTAAATATAAAGATATAAACAAATTTTTGCGAAGAATCCATGGGGTTATTTTGCTATAAATATTTTTCTCCTAACATAAATAAACGATAATCCTGCAAAGTAATGCTGTTATGGCATTGTAGTTTTTGTTGTTTCACATCTTTAACTAGTTTTAATTCCATGTGTAAAGAATATATAAAAAATAAAACAGCTGCTAACAGTTAAAAATATTTTTACTAACATTTCAATCAATATCAATAATAATATCGTTTAGGTGACCTGCCGGTGGATTAAATTGTATTTGCCGAGAGGATGCACGAAAACATATACATACATACAGACTCACGCCTGTTTCCCGGAGGGGTAGGCAGAGACTACGGAACGCCATTTGCAACGATCCTGACATATCTCTCTTGCTTCATTCACTCCCATCAGATTCCTCATGCATGCTCTTCGGTTCAGGGTACTTCTAACCTGTCCTGTTTTTAGGACACACAGATAAAACCGTGAGAATCACGAGTCGACTGACTGAGAGCAGACGGGCGCCCGGGCTGGCGTCCGAGACGTGTGAGAGAGAAGGAGAGTGTTGTAAATCACACGGGCGCAAGCGCATCTATTGTTTACTATTATTTTAAACAGTGGCGTAGGAAGAGAGAGGGGGTGGCGGTAGCGATCCGCTCCAGATGTCACCCTTTTTGGGGTGCCACCCCAAACTCGACTTTAAAAACAATGTACAAACATATAAAAAAACATAAGCACTAGCTCAGCACTATGATTCGCGGGCAGTTAGCCCGTAATTGTTAGGTATCGACAAAAAAAAAAGAAAAAGTCGACTGCCAACTTCCGCCCTGGGTGCCACCCAAGCTAGCTACGCCACTGATTTTTAAGTATGAATATATTGTTACTATAACAGTTTTATGACTAATAATTGTATTTTTCTACAAAATCTCTTTAAGTGCATATTTTTCCTCTGCAATGGAATTGAAGGTTGTGCTGGTAGTAACAATTTTAGTACGAAAAAAATCCTTTACAATGGCATATGCCATAACTCTGTTGGACACTGAGCCCAATTTGACTCGTGGTCCTTTAAGTTAGATTTTAATCATCCCATTTAAATTTTAAAACGATAAAGATTAGGCGGCGTAATCTTAAAATATTTATTTATAAGAAAGATTTTGTCGGCGATCCGTTACAACGACCTTTGTCATCATAAAATCTACTATAGGCCTTCAAAAATTTATTATGTGGGTGTATGTTGGTACCGCTATTGGGGTGTACCGCTGGTGTATAGTGGTAAATAAAAGATCACTTACGGTTTCTTGCTTATAATGTCTCGTCAACATACACAGAATATTCAGAAGATGTAAGAGTAGCGTAGATATTTAGATAAGCAGAAGCACTGGATAGTATGTACTCAAAGTTTTCAATCACTTGGAAGTCTCAGCACCAGAATATGATATAGATACTAAAGATAGAATGTCGGAAAAATATCAGCGTTTTAGTAGGGAAACATGCGTTCTGTGTCAAGGCTTTTTCAAATCTCTCTTCACAATAGATTATACTGGCCAGTTTTGACCGCTGCGCGGCCGGCTAGTAAAAAGTTCGTATATGCGAAGGAGCAGGAAAGAGGAGCGACAAGCCGGTACTATTTAATTGTGTAGTATGTAATGTTTATTAAATAAATAAATATAAATACTTGCGATTTAAATAGTATGTGTTGACTGAAATTGTGTTAATAAATGAAAATTATGGTTAGGGAGCCCACCAATATATTAAAGACATCAATAAATAGGAACATAATTTTGGTATTAGGTTTTATGAAGAGATAATGGGGTATCGGAGGAAGCTTATGGTGACGGCCATGATTGAAGCGATGTACGCTGATCATATAGTATACATACCTAGGGACGATTACGCAGAAAATATAGGTCACTTAAACCACGCAAAATCCTCTCCTAAGGCGGGCGGTATTGTGACGTATGTCCGGTACCTACCGCGTCTACTTCACAGTACTGTCCATACGCTCGGCCAATCAGAGAAGGCCATCGTCCGCACTCGCGAAGCCTGACCAAATATGGTCATGAACGGACTCCAATTCTGATGGTGGGCCGGTATATAAAGGGGCCGACAGAGTGGCCGGCACCGCTAATCTATACTGACTACTACCGCTACACTATCCGTATAAGTTGTACGTGTACCTGCTCTCTACCTGCTAGCTGAGGCCAGCTGACGCCGCCTGCCTGACTCTATTGGTTGTGGCTTTCCTAATGCTGTTTCCCTTCAGGTTCCAGGTCCACCTTAAGGCTCCGGGCTAGTCTACCTAGACCGCCACACATCCTGCATCGCCTTCGGCGTCACCTCTGCCGAAGAGTCTGGCCTGCCCTGCTCATCGCACTCAGACCGCCAGCACCTGCCAGCTGAACCAACGGCCTGTGAGGATCTGCCCGCTACGCGCAGCCCTTTGAGCTACCTGCCCTGCACACCACCGGAGGGAACAGCGTGGGAGTCTGCAGCCCTTAGTGTTCATGCCAGTATCGTGTGTTGGTCGGTCATACTCGTGGCAAGGGAAGTGAGACAATACTCGGCAATAAACGCATCTAGAACCTCTACTGCGTTTCTGTTCTAGAACCCGTTACAAAACGATAAATATTAAACAGATTTACACAAGGGTGTCGAGTGTGTAGTGTCCAATGTAGAATATATTCAAATAAAATATAGTTTAAAGCGTTTAAAGCGTCAGTGTGCTATATATACCTACTCATGTCGCTAGTGTTCTATGCCATTGCGGCATGTCTAAATTTTGACCAAATACATAGCGAGCAAATGGTAAGTGATTGTGTAAAATAGAACAAATTACTAATAAACTTAAATAAAGTGAAAGTTTGCAGATAATTACTAATTACCTGTTCTGTCGTAGGTCCGGAAGGCAATCCATGGTGTGATAATAAGATTTTGCTACTAACATGCCCGTAAAATGCCCGTAAGCTATGCTACAACAACATTGTCTGGAGCTTTGGATCTGAACCAATACCCGTCGGCCATATCCAGAAGGTGAGTAGGTGTTTGAATAGGTACTAGATCTGATGTAGATGTAAGTGATAAAAAATTAAAAAGTAAGTAATAGAAAATGGTGCAAATTAAATTTGCCTGTACATATAGATAAGTAAAATATAAAATGTAATAAATTGATATAAAGATATGAATTTCTATAATTATGTAGATATAAAAATTTAAAAAGTGTTGTTTTCTTTTTGTGCTTCTAGCAAATATTTCTTTAAATATCTAACGAAGCTATTTTAGGATTTTAGGCTGCGGATTGGTGGGGGAAGATCATTCCAGCAGTGTGTTGCAGCATATTTGAAGCTACCTCTGAAAGCAGCAGTCCTGTGCTTGTGCATGGATAGTGGATTACTGACTAGCCTCTATATACTTCGACTGAGTATCTCTCCAGCATACCATACAGGTACCTAGGTGTTTTGGTTTGTATAACTCCAAAAAGTAAAGATGCCAAGTGTAACTTGAGAATGTTGTGTTCATTTAGGTATGAAGTGACATGGCTGCGCTTGGGTATATTTATACAAAATCTTGTACAAGCATTTTGTATACGTTGTATAAGCCGAGCATTACGTGACAGCAGACATGGCCCATAGACAGCATCACAGTAGTTCAACCTGGACAATACTAAACGATCCACAAGCTGCTTCCTGACAGGTATACTGAGAATTTTTTTGATAATATAGAGTATTCTAAGCCGGTAAAAACAGTTACTTGCAATCTTGCCTATGTGTGCCCCAAAACGCAGCTCAGGGTCCATAGTTAATCCCAGATTTCAAACACTATCCACTCTCTGAATTGCCTTGTTCATCACCAGTATTTCAGGATTAGCAGAGAGTATAGCTTGATTTGTTGTTTGCTACCTAGCACCATAAACTTCAACTTCTGGACAGCCGACGATAGGTACTGTATTAGGTTTAAAAGACAGATTTACCTGCAAGTCATCAGCATATATGTGGTATTTACAGTGTATGAAGGACTGAACTACATTAGCACTGTAAATTAAGTACAAAAGAGGCCCAAGAATTGATCCCTGTGACACTCCTCTATTAACAATATGCGGCTCCGAAGTTCTTATGCCGCCATGAATGTCCACAATTTGAGTTCTGTTTGATAGGTAGAGCTATCAAACCATTTGACCGTTTCCACCGAAAATCCATAGTAGGAGAGTTTCGAGAGAAGCAAGGTCGGATCAATTGAGTCGAATGCCCTGGGGTAGTCCAACATGACTAAAAGTGTACCCTCCCCCCTATCATGAGCCTCAAAAAGCAGGGAAAGTGTAAGTGAGAATAGACCGTTTTACTATGTCTGTTATGGTCTGCGCAGTGGCTGGCAGCGTTAGGGAGATCATGTCAATGCTTATGTGATCAATACCTTGAGCGTTTGTGCCTATGTTTTTTTATTATTTGTACTACAGTTTCCCTTGCAACCGACTGTAATTTAAAGCTGGCTAGTCCATACCTATGATGTTCTAGGTATGATAATTGCGAGATATCTACCTTGCACTCTCCAGGCACATCCAAGAAAGACACATTTAAGGCATCAGGGTCATCAAAAATCTTGGTAAAGATCTCTCTGTGTGGTCCGGTAGAATGTCAGATTTTAAATTCTTCCAAAGCTGCTTAGGATTCTATAGGTTGTTGTTGATGTGTTTTGTAAAAAATGCTTTTTTTTCTGAGTTAAGGGCAAAAGTAGCCTGATGTTTTAAGTCCAAGTAATACTGTTTTTTGTTCTGATCATTCCTTAACCTATGAAATTTTATTCTGGCTTCATCTCTTAGTTTAAATAACAGTCGAACATTGGGTGTAATCCAGGGTGTGGGTCTTGTCTTAACAACCAGTCTTTTAGTTGGAGCATGCAAATCGTACAAAACCTGGATCCAATGATTAAAAGCAGAGACCATACAATTGACACCACACATATTACTGATACCGGACCATGGGATTGAGGCTAGATCCAGCAGAAAGTGCTCCTCCAGTATATCCTTAATAGGGCGGTAAACAATAGTTTTTGGGCAAGGTTTTGATTTATTTTAAAGTGACAAGTAACAAATGAGTGATGACCAAGGTCACTATTAGAGTCCACCACTATGTTTTGTATGCTAAGATCAGTACATATCACATCTATCAGTGTACTGCTGTCTTCAACATAATGTGTTGCTGTTGATACAACCTGTCTAAGATTAGAAGTACATAGAAACTAATTGAAAGCTCTTGTTTTAGAGTTACTATTATCTAACTTAATTATAATACTGCTGGTCATTGGTTAATATACTGATTCAATTAATCACTTTGTCTTTGACTTTGCCTCTCCGACCATACTTTTATATAGTACTACCTTTTGCCTACGGCTTCGATCGCGTAAATTTGGTATTCTCTAGTTATAGTATATCATCTATGCTCGGGATAACACAAAGCTCCTTTATTGGGCGGAAACTTCTATAATTGTCGTTTTAACTGTTTTTGAAATATACCTGCAAAAAGTATTTACACATACAAACTACTTAGTACTAAGACTTAGTAGGTAGGTAGTACCAAAGAGCTCAGATATTTACATCTGTATTCATTGGTAGTACTCAAAATGTTATCCGGTATCAGTGACGTTTCGCTAGAGTGGCCAATATGGCGACTGCGATTTGTCTGTCAGAACCATTAGAATTTAACAAATTACTCGACAATCAGAATTTTGTGGATATATGTTGTCGACTCGAAATCTTTACTTGTTAATGTTTTATTATTCAGTTAAGGTTTCGATCGAGTCTACTTTACCCCTTGACGAAATTATTAATATAGATTTGACACTGCGATGCGATCGTAGCGCAGTCGGTCGATTCCAGTGTGAAACATTCCAAAATCAACAACTACTTACAAATTAAAAATTAAATAAAAGATTTCCAGTGGACTAAATTGTGAATCTAAACCATTCTCAAGTCCCCTTGAACACACACAAAAAATTTCATCAAAATCGGTCCTATCGTTTAGATGGAGTTCAGTGACATACACACGCACACATGAAATATATAATTATATAAAGATATTACTAATTTCAAAGCCATTATTCCTATACTTCAGCAAGATGGTTAACGTCTCCAAGTGATCACGTTTCATATTGTAATGCATTCTGATACGAGGTAAAGGAGGATTTTACCATTACTTAATACTTACACTAATTTGTTGACTTGAAAATTGACTGCACGGTTGACGTAGTGGTTTAAGCGGTCGCCTCGCCGCTTGGTACTGCGCCGCGTGTCGTGGGTTCGATTCCCACACAAGACAACACTTTGTGTGATCTACAAATTGTTGTCTCGAGTCTGGGTGTTCTTTGTGTCCGTTGATTGAATGTTTGTAAAGTCCCCCGCGACACAGGAATTTCCTCCTAGTGCGGGAGTCGTCTTAAAAAAAAAAAACTATACATATCCGTTATAAGTATGATGGAAGTGCTTTATCTCATATCATAATATAATAGTAGGTGGGTTTTACCGCAATGTCTGAGAAATCTTGTAGAGCAAGCGGTGACGTTTCTTGTTAAATAACTTATATAAAACTAGCTTTTGCCCGCGGCTTCGCTTGCGTAAATTCGGGGTTCTCTAGTTATAGTATATTATCATTATTGTTCGGATGTATGTATGTATAGACTCACGCCTGTGTCCCCGAAGGGGTAGGCAGAGGTGTAATATATCACCCACATTTCGCCATGAATTTTTAGGTCCCACGTAATAGGGGGCGAGCCTATTGCCATTCGGGGTAACACAAATCTCCTTTATTGGGCGGATACTATATAACTGTAAAAAGTATTTACACATACAAACTACTTAGTACTAAGACTTAGGCCCTTCTCTCACGAAGCGACTCTCAAACGATTTATGTTTTGTACTCGTATCTTACGCGTCGCTTGTGAGTAGCCGCCATACATATTCAGCTAATTTCGCACACGACGAGACGCTTTGACGACGCGTTTGATATCAGTCGCACGCTACCGTCTTGCTGGTCGCACACTACCCGAGTCATTTAAGCGTAGCATTACAAAATGGCGGCGGAACAAACTTTTAATGTTATTTTTGTGCAGGAGGAAGAAAATTATCCATGTTTGTATAATTAGAAGCTGCCAGAGTACGTAAGAAAAGATGTTACATAAAAGGCGTGGATTGAAATTTAGAAAAAAAATATAACAGGTCATTTATAGGTATATATTAAATTTATACACAATAATTATATTACCAAGGACGCGAAGCATGTGGGGTTATTAGATGGTTGGCAAGATAATTTCTCAGATTAAGATTCAAATAAAAATATGACTCTATTGACATTCTATAAAAATTACGACTCGTCCCTCGACAAATGCCCTACAAGTGATATTTTTTTCGATGTACGGATGCACCCAGAATCTTCTTTTATATTTGCGTTTATTCTTGTAATATAAGTACGGAAGAAAATGGTCTTCATCGCTAGACATCGTCGTAAGAATGTTGTTCTTCAAATGATAAAATATAGTCTCATTTGCACAGCACCGTGTGCGGTAACGAGTAGCATACCAGTATTCGATCATGGTTTGCATCTCAGTCCCGTAGTGTTAGAATAGCTTCGTGAGAGAAGGGCCTTAGAAGTACTCAAAATGTTATCCAGTATCTGTGACGTTTCTCTAGAGTGGCCAATATGACCACTGTGATTTGTCGATTTGTCTGTCAGAACCATTAGAATTTAACAAAATACTCGACAGTCCGAATTTTGCGGATATATGTTGTCGACTCGAAATCTTTATTTTTAATGTTTTATTATCCAGGTACGATTTCGATGTACTCCTTGACGAAATGATTAATATAAGATTTGACACTGCGATAGCAGCGCAGTCCATCGATTCCAATGTGAAACATTACGAAATCCACAACTACTTACGAATTAAAAATTAAATAAGAAAACATTTTCCAGTAGACTAAATTGTGAATCTAAACCATTCTCTAGTCCCCTTGAACACACACAAAAAATGTCATCAAGATCGGTCAAGTCGTTTAGGAGGAGTTCAGTGACATACACACGCACACAAGAAATATGTTTATTAAGATGTAATTACATATGGTTAAATAAAAAGAACAATAGACTATTATAATTATGTATACATAGTAATATTGAGTTCAGTCACACACTTTGCATTAATAAATTTTAAAAGGTATATTTACCTAAAAACCAAAAAGAAGATTAATTATAGGTATTATTCAACAAAACTCCAGCTCGTTTATTCAGTGTGTCTCAAAAAATTGGTCCATTCTTCTTAAAAAGAATATATTTTAAAGACTTGATTATAATACAATATCTTGATCGTTTTAGACTGCCACAGATATTACACAATAGATCTGATGAGTAAGTGACAATTGTAAACATTGGATTTCGCTAAAAAGAAAATTAACATTGAAATATACCTAAACTTGTTGTAAGCATTGATCAATCCATCAACGCCGCGCCGTTTTTGTTTATGATTGATCTATTCGCCCGTTATTGAACAGTTATTCCATTGATCGAAGTATTGCAGTGTAATGATTCATAATGGAATTTTGCCCAAAATTTAACTACGTAGGTCGGACCTCGAACTTACAACAGTCAGTATTGTGTGGCTGTTGAAACCACAAAACCATATATGCGAAGCAAGCAAAATATGTCGAAAATTAAAGAGGTTTTTGTTTGCTTATATTTGCCCTGACGTTTAGGGAAAGGTGTTTTATGTTTATCTTCAAATATTAACGCGATATATACCCGTTACTTAAAGATAAATATGAGTACAAGTCACTAAAGTTTAAAACGTTTTTGTAAGTCGTCTACATTTTGGAGAATTAAGAAGCATTTATTCGTTAAATATATAAAGCAATGCGTGAACTACTCGTTTAATAATCCTATATTTTATCATGAAAGTTTGTTCGTTAAAGTTTTAAAAGAGTACAGTTTAAAATTCTCAGCAGCAATTCTAAAATAATTCCTGTCTCCCTTTCAATTTAATTAGACTGGTCGGTGACTGAACTATGTCCCAGATTTAAATCGAAAAATGTATCCAATTTGTTTAAATTGATTAGGATTATTCGGGTTTTTAATTAAAGTAAGGGTTTGGGAGAAGGTTTAAATAACTTAAATGACATTTATATATTATTATTTTAATTTGACTTACTTGTTGCTGGTGCAAAGGTAGGCTTTAACGGGAGAGAAGTGAAACTATTAGATGCAGATTATAGACTGATTTATTTTTAGGACTACATACGATATATAAAACATTACTGGATACACGTAACATTATAGGTACATAGATGGCTACATAGGTAAATAGGTAATAGGCTAAATATATGATTATAACATCCTTACATCTCCCTTCGTAGGGGTAAAAATAAAATAAAATAGCTATTTGTATTTTATTTTTATGAATAACAATTCTTTTTTATTAGGTACATGATGAATAACATATGGTTAATTAATACATTGCTATTATAAATCATAATTTGAAGTATACACATAAACTAGATATAATACCTGAAAAAAATTAGGTAAAGTTATTTTATTGATCTGTTGTTTGTTTTTTTTTATCTACACTCTTAATTCTCTATCTACTTCTTAATTTAAATATTCAATGTAAATATTATTTCATTTTGTGTGATACAATCTTGTTCTGTTCTTATGCACAATATCGATTTTTCCGTCTTTCATTATCTTAACATTTGGGGATAAATCTTGTATCACCCTATAAGGCCCTAAATACAGTGGCAAAAGTTTGTTACCGGTTTCATTCTTTACTAAAATCATATCATTTTCTTTATATATAACAGGATTAATAGATTTATCATATTTTTCTTTCCGAATCAATTTGGTTTTAATCAAATTTTGTCGAGCATCATTCTGTGACTTTTGCAGTCTATATTTTAGTTCTAGTGGATAATTCTCATAGTTATATAACGGTTCAACTTCCCTTACCAAGTTGCTGGGCAATATACACTCTTGCCCATACACCAACTCAAAAGGCGTATAGTTGGTTTCACTGTGAATTGACGTATTAAAAGAGAATGTCCAATATGGCAACCAAGTACTCCACGTATCCGGTTCTTTCTCACATTGAATCCGTAAAAACGCACCTAAATGTTTGTGTGTATTTTCTAAACTACCAATGGTTTCATGATGATAAGCAGTACTACTTAATTTATTAATATGCAATAAAGCACAAACCTCTTTAAACGTTGCAGAGATAAATTCCGACCCTCGGTCTGTCGTAATTGCGTCTGGAATGCCATGCCGTAATATAAAATTATTAACAAAAGCTTTGGCTACTTCTATACTACTTTCGCTTACGAGTGGATATGCTTCTATATACTTTGAAAGTTCACATTGGATGGTTAAAATATAAGAATAGTTATTTGCATCCCTATCTAACGGTCCTACTATATCTAAATATAACTTTTGAAAAGCAGAAGTTGCTGTTGTGGTTATAGACATAGGTTCTTTAACATAAACAGAATATTTCTGTTTTTGGCACTGTTTACAGTGTTTTACAAAGTCAATTACATCACGATCCATACCTGGCCAAAAGTAATACCTTTTTATGTTGTTTAACATCCTTTCTATACCTGCATGTCCACTCGTAGGTAAAAGATGGATGTCATTAAGTATAACACGTCTATCATCTTTATCACAAATTCTTTCAATGTCATTTAATACGCATAGGCGCGGCCCTGACCAATTTTCACAATTCTTAACTGCCTTACAAACTTCTTGTATAAATAACTTGTTATTTCTATATTTTATTAAATATATCTCATCAACCATAATTGTTTTACAAAATGTTTCCATGTCTCGCACAAACTCACTTGGTGACACTTGTGCTCGAGAAATTGGATTAATATATATTGTTAATCTCGAAGGCACATACAAAAAAAGCCTATTTTCATTGCTTATCTCCTTATTTTTACGTAATTTATTTATATCTTTTTCACTTACATATCTCATCTCTACCGATCCCAATATTAAACGCCCACTTTTCGCCAGTCTTTTGATCCCACGTAATAGGTGGCGAGCCTATTGCCGCTTATTGGGACATTTTGTTTGCCAGAGCCTCGTCCGTTGATCGGCAGGTGCACCACTTGCAGGTGAGGTTGGCTTGGGACCCTAAGTTCTTGGTGGGAACCCTATGCACCCTGCTTATATTCAAAATATATAATCAAAAGCTTATATTCAGTCAAATCCGATTAGACTATAAAGCAGCATCGGGTTCTAACTGGGATAACGCTAAGAGGATGATATAAGGATCTTCAGGTTTATTTGGCGAGTGTAATGAGATTCTACTAGTTGAAAACATTTTATATGATCGCATACATATCTTACACACATAACATCATGCTTTTCACGGTTCCCTAAATGCCCAAACCTATTGAAAATCTATTACTAAGTTTCAAGAAAGTATTTAGTTTGCTACATTGCCTCACAGCACCATCGTTACTCATAAACTCATAGCTTAAGTTTCTTAGCATTTTTCGTTTGCTGTCTTTCCATTCGGCAGCATGTCGACGTCCGATATTTCTCTTGTCTTTCCTAGGTTTAGTGTTCCTTTTCCTGGAAGTCTGTTCGCCAGCTGAGTTAAAGATTAGCTAACTCAGTGAAAGTTGTGAGGGTTGTAGTGACAAGATAACTTTTTCAACAAGCCAAGGACAAAAGTGGTTTTCATAATCAAAATCTATTGTTTTATATTTAGATTTATTGTGCAATGAATGAATGGCATGTTATAATCTCAACAGTTAACATAGAATCTTCACTGGGGTCCAAAATAATGAAAAAAGTATGATTATAGCTCTTTTCCGCAGTTTCATACGCGTGATATTGTCATAATCGTAATTTTCCCTTAGGTTGTACCTTCCAAAACATGAAGTTTATATCCTATATAGTGTTTGAGTTGTTAAGCTGTACCGTAATACTACACGTATTGCGTTATAATATCTCGCAGGCGCTTAACGCCAGCTTAGCCGTTCGCATTATTACCTAATATGGTCATGTTCACCAGCCAAAGGCAGTTGTGAGTCATAGGCCTACATCTATATAAGATGGGTGCGCGATCTAAGTCGATCACTTGCCCTACACACCGTCTCGCTGATGGTTGTAGCGACTGTAGGGTTTCGATATAAATTGTTGTGTGAGAAGAGATAAAAGAATATTCCAAATACTGCAAGATATATATTTGACTGTGGATCCACAAAATAATTATAAATATACTATAATATGACTACGACCTAACTGTGGGGGAGTGTGGAGACGACTGCTGTGCCGCGCTTACACATTAGCGCGCGTTGCCGCTACAATATTCCCCCCTTTATTGAAAAAAGAACATAACAAAATAATACACAATTAAAAAAATCCGAAACAAAATGATTACAAAAACCAATCTACATAAAATAATATCGTATACGGTATAAGTAAGTACCAGGTGCTAGCGCTCGAATTGCGTTATATCATAAACATGTATCAAGTAACCAGAGCGCTAGTCCTGAGAATGCAAACTAAACAGAAACTCAGTAAGTAGGTATATGGAACTCTATAACGATAAGGAACTAACTACCTATGTATGTGATTTTATTTTTAGAACTATATTGCTATAACTTTATACTAAAGACCAAAACACCATAATAACACAGTTGCCGTTTCCATTACACTCATGTTGTTCTTCGTAAGCCGCTTGTAGAGAGCTGGTCGTACAAAGAAGCAAATAGGTTTCGTCCATCCTGCTAGCAATTTTCACCGTTCTGCCTGGGCCGTGATGAGGGACGACAGGGTGCGCTATCCAACACTGAGCGGTATCCATCCTCGCTTCCAAGTGTGATCAGCCGCAACGACGCGTGCACTGTTCCATGGAGTGCCACCGCCGGTCCCGTGTCGATCACTGTCCTCGGAGTATGCTACGTATTGTTCGTCTTGGTGCGGAATGCTGCCTCGCCACCAAGGTCAATACGCCTTACGCCTATGCCTCGACGTACGCACTGTCCTGCAGAGTGCCGCCGCCGTCGTATGCCGCTCCGGTATTCTCCTGCTGCCCATATTGCCGTGGTCGCTGTAGTCGGCAGATAGTCGTGTTGTCTGATACATACTTGGATTGTTTCACGTCTCCTGACTCAGATGTTCTCCGCAGTTAGGCCGTCAGCCCTTTCGGTCGTAGGGAAAAAGGCGAGTCGTCTCCCAAGAGTTCAGGATGTCTTCGTGTCTAGGCTGCTTGGCTCGCTGTTGCCACGCTGCACATGCGCTTGTTTGATTCCGCTGACCATGTGCACGTGCGTCGATGCCGCGTTGCCGAAGCTGAGCCGAAGGTTGCGTTTTCTTTGTCGGGGTTACCAATGTAGGGTTTCGATATAAATTGTTGTGTGAGAAGAGATAAAAGAATATTCCAAATACTGCAAGATATATATTTGACTGTGGATCCACAAAATAATTATAAATATACTATAATATAACTACGACCTAACTGTGGGGGAGTGTGGAGACGACTGCTGTGCCGCGCTTACACATTAGCGCGCGTTGCCGCTACAGCGACTATTACTATTATTATTAAAAGCCTACTTCTCTGTCTACTGTCCCGCTGGGGGTAAGCATATTCTAGTTGTCTGTGTGCCTATACGTTCTGTCTGTAGTATCTGTGTCTCCTAAGCATAACAGCCGATCTAGGGACCGCCTGTTCCTGACCGGTTGTTGTGTATTCTCTATGCTGTTTCCAGTTCTTCCTACGGGCTACGTTCTTCCTACGGGCTCACTGCACCTGTCTTCTTCCTACGGGCTACAAGCCACGAGTTGCTGGCGCCGTGCCGCTACTAGCCAGCTGCCACCCAAGCCTCCGTTCCTGCCTACGAGCTCCTACAGCCAGGCCACGGACGCCTGAGCCTGACCGCTCGGCCCACATCGGCTGCACCGCCTGAGACCCCGCTCAGCCTGAACCTCGACCACAGAGCTGCCTGCGCAGCGCACCTTGGCCAGCTCATCGGCGACCCTACGAGCAGCTACCCTGCGAGCGTCGGAGAGCAGCAGGAGTCTACACTCCAGCCTCAGGCCAGTGCTTACCTAGTTCGGTCATACTGTATGTGAGCGGTAGTGAGACATAATAAAGAACCTGTTCAGCCTAGCAGTGTTTCTCTTGAACCCCGACATCCTACCTGAGATCCTCCGTCTCAGTGGCGCCCAACTCTATTTGTCTCACTTCCAATTACTGCAGTTGTTCTTGTTTAGGAGGTCAGTCTTTGTAAACGAGGAGGTGCAGACATCAGCGAACCGGTACGTACTATTTAACTTGTGTATATCTGTGTTTTGCGGTCTATCTTTAATTTCTATTCTTGTATAACTATTATGTGTTATCTTACTATTGCCTAATTCAAACAACTACCGATTCCCTACGTAACTGTTCGCAATTTGAAATAACCGTTTTTTGTTCTTGCAAGTCACTTAATTATCTATGTCTACATTTTTACACCGAATCGTCGTAGTTTCCTTGTAAAGCAGAACGATTGCACACGGAGGGCTGTAATATACTTACGTTCTTTTCCTATCATACACTTCATTTCATCATGAGCACTAACCCCATCAAGTACTTCCTACTTAATAAAAATGAATTGGCCTACGAGGTCGCTATTCGCGGAGAGGAGCCGGCTACCTCTGTTTTAGGTTTACGGAAGCAGCTACCTAAACTACTCGAGCTGATTCCGAATGACGAAATCCTGGAGTCAGGCCTAGACATAGCAGCCGACTTCAAGGTAGCTAGCCTGTCAGTTGCCGATTCGCGAATCTCTTCCCTTAAGGAACTATACGACCACAACTTGGCGAAGCGAACTACGGCTTTGCACAACCAGGTCTACCACAGAATGGGCAGATTAGACAAATTCGAACCTAAATACGGCAAAAAAAAATATCCGACCTGACTGAACGCTTTCGGATGCTGTCGGCAGAGCTATCTAAGATAGAACACTCGAATGTTCCGTCGGCGGAAGTCGGAGTCACGATGACTTGCACGGATTCAACCCCTGCACAGGCAGCGTCGACTCCGGTAACTGTCCACTGTGAGCATTTGAGGGTTGGCGAACTATAGAAACTCAAATTCGACGGAACAGGCTGCGTTCGCGAATTTCTTCAACGCGTGACGGAATTTAGGATGGTTAGAAATCTACCTGCCAATAGATTATTCGATTACGCGTCCGAAATTTTTACGGGTAATGCATTACACTGGTTTCGCGGTGTTAAATATTCCATTTCTACATGGGACGAACTAGCTAGTAAACTCACAGCTGATTTTACACCTTACGACTATGATTATAAACTTTTAGCAGAGATTCGTAATCGTACTCAAGGGCAAACTGAGGGTATAATCATCTACTTATCAATTATGTTCCAACTTTTTGCGCGATTGTCACCGAACACGGTACTAACCGAACTTGAAAAATTCAATATATTGCTTCACAATATTAGACCGTGTTATTCTACAGTACTAGCTTCATGTACTACGGCTATAGACACTCTAAAAACACTATGTCTAAACTATGAGAGGTTCCAGTGTTTAAGTGCACAATTTCATGAACCTAGTTACCCTACGACTAACACAGTAGCACCTGATTTAGCTTACATAAATAAAAAGGACACGCACGGTCACTATAATAATTAAAAGTACTATAAACCGTCTAAACTAAAAAACTACGCTTCTGTCGCATCTATAAATGTCGAACCGAACGATACACCTGTGCCTAACCTACAACACTATAATGTCAACATGATATCTAAATCAGCTGTTCCTACAAAAATAACTAATAAGAGGTGTGTGTTTTGTCCGCGATGCCGTTCAACTGATCACTTACTAGAGACGTGCAAGCGAGAACGTTATCCGATATGTTTTAAGTGTGGCCTTAGGGATGTCACGTTCGTAAATTGTCCTAACTGTAAAAATAAATCTTTTTCAAAAAACTAATTTACTCGGATCGTAGTTCGTCAAATAAGATGACAAACCCTTTTTTTTTTTTTTTTTTGTTTTACGAGGTGGAAAATCCCTTCGGATCTCCGACTCTTGGGGGAAATAAGAGCCGGAGTATGTGGTGTTTCCACTAAAAACTACCTCGACTTCCGCCATGTACCCGTGTGTCGGAGGGTGGGGCATCACCAAAGCACTCGTCGCCACCCTCCGACGGGTATTGGCCCGCCAGATGGTCAGGCGGGCCCCGAACAAAACCCCCTTGGCGACGGATTAAGGTGTTGGACTCCGCCGCCACGCCGCCAAAACGCCCAGCGGCCGCAGAGGATAGGGAGGACGGCAACGCAACACCGCATCTCCTCTTCCTCTGCGGCCCCACCGCGACGCATCGAATGGTGCGCCCCCATTTGGTCGCGGGAGATAGGGCGCGCGGCAACGCAACACCGACACGCCTCTCCTCCCGCAACCGCACCCGACTGCGAGGGACAGACAGAACTGTCCCCCGCACCCGCACCGTTGGACGCATCCTGCGCAGGCCCCTCCAAGCCCACGCGGAGCGTCCCCTCCTGGATCCCTCTTAGCTTCACCGCGGGTGACTAATCCACGGTTACTGAGCCCCCCCACCACGACAAGGTGGAGATCCCACGGGGGGGGACAAACCCTACCGTTTGTACATCTTCTAAACCTAAATATTTTGACATAGAAGACTGGAAAAATTGGCTGAACACTCTAAAAGTGTATTTTTCCTGTTATTCTGTGGCTGCGATCCGTGATCAAAAACCTAATACTGATTTTCGACCCTACGTTAATGTAACCATTAAGAATCTACCCCTTACTGGGTTACTTGACTCAGGTTCTGCCGTGACTATATTGGGCAATAATTCTCATATAAAAATTATTTCTCAAACTAATCTCCCTTTGAATAAGTGTGACAACCCTACTATATTTTTTCGATCGGCGGGTAGTCATCGTTTGACACCGATCGGCTATATCAACCTACCCACCACTTTTGAAAATAAAACTTATAACTTAAAAGCGTACGTAATTCCAGAAGTCACTAGTTCGTTAATTTTAGGTATTGACTTCTGGAAAAGATTTAAATTGTTACCAAATTATATTAACTCTGTTTCTTTATCTAATAATTACTCTCGTAGTAATCCCTTGCCTAATAAAGTTAATGCTACCGTGTCAGCTATTGATACTAACACTGATAACGACACTACTATAACCTCGGATCAGTGGTATACTACTATCTACAATGGCTGTCAAAACTCACCTACATCATTCCCTAACTATACTATCAAAAATGATAAATTATATCGATATATGGTATCGAAATGTACACTTCGTAAAGTATTCGATTGGAAAGAGGTCCTACATACCTCGGATAGAACTACCGCCATTAAAGAATACCATTCGGCACTCGCTGCGGGTCATTTAGGTATTTTTAAAACGTATAAACGTTTAGCGCAGCGTTATTATTGGCCTGGTATGCACGCTGACATTATTAAGTTTATATCTTCGTGTGATACTTGTGTCGCACGTAAACACCAAAACAATGGTACTTTATATACACACACATACAACTTACGTCGTAAACCGGCTGGGTTTAACGTGGGTGATACTGTGTGGAAAGGAACCTACGACAAATCATTTGGCAAAAAACTAGCTCCTAAGTTTGCCAAGTGTACTATTATTGCTAAAAAGTCACCACTAGTATACGAATTAGCGGATTCGTCGGGTAAATCTATTGGCAGTTGGCACATTAAAGATTTAAAACTAATTAACTACACTGATTCCTAATCTAACTAGATTCTTTCATTGTACCTACCTGCAGTTTGAGTTTCATAGTCAGTATCTACTTAGCACTGTCTACAGAAGTTCGGAGGACTTAGTTAGACGGATTTTTCTTGTCTAGACACGAAAAATCCTGCTGTACAGAGCGGGGTATTGTAACGTAATACTACACGTATTGCGTTATAATATCTCGCAGGCGCTTAACGCCAGCTTAGCCATTCGCATTATTACCTAATATGGTCATGTTCACCAGCCAAAGGCAGTTGTGAGTCATAGGCCTACATCTATATAAGATGGGTGCGCGATCTAAGTCGATCACTTGCCCTACACACCGTCTCGCTGATGGTTGTAGCGACTATTACTACTATTATTAAAATCCTACTTCTCTGTCTACTGTCCCGCTGGGGGTAAGCATATTCTAGTTGTCTGTGTGCCTATACGTTCTGTCTGTAGTATCTGTCTCCTAAGCATAACAGCCGATCTAGGGACCGCCTGTTCCTGACCGGTTGTTGTGTATTCTCTATGCTGTTTCCAGTTCTTCCTATGGGCTACGTTCTTCCTACGGGCTCACTGCACCTGTCTTCTTCCTACGGGCTACAAGCCACGAGCTGCTGGCGCCGTGCCGCTACTAGCCAGCTGCCACCCAAGCCTCCGTTCCTGCCTACGAGCTCCTACAGCCAGGCCACGGACGCCTGAGCCTGACCGCTCGGCCCACATCGGCTGCACCGCCTGAGACCCGCTCAGCCTGAACCTCGACCACAGAGCTGCCTGCGCAGCGCACCTTGGCCAGCTCATCGGCGACCCTACGAGCAGCTACCCTGCGAGCGTCGGAGAGCAGCAGGAGTCTACACTCCAGCCTCAGGCCAGTGCTTACCTAGTTCGGTCATACTGTATGTGAGCGGTAGTGAGACATAATAAAGAACCTGTTCAACCTAGCAGTGTTTCTCTTGAACCCTGACATCCTACCTGAGATCCTCCGTCTCAAAGCTGTACAGAGGGATGGATACATAGATAGAAAGGACAGAGACAGGGTAAAACAGAATCTTTGACATTATTTTGTATAATTGGTATAGTTTTTTTACTACTTATAAATTTAAATTAAGTTAAATTTGAAATTATGTTTCAAATTGACTTGAACCTTTAAAGTTAGGGTATAAATGCTAGACACGTGCTATTATTATTCCAATTCACTGTTACTTTCTTTGAGGAGGGGAGCTTATACTATGGCGTGTTTCTTCGGAACCAGGTAAAATCGCCAACGTTCCCTTTATCTCATCAATATTTGCGTTAAAGGAGTCGGTGATTTTCTAAAACAAAAACAAAATTAATCAATTTATTGAGGTTTTTTTAAGCGAATAGTATAGTAACTTATGTTTCGATTCGATGTAAAATAACTGCCCATTAAGTATAACTTAGGATATAAATAGACTAAAAAATCCGGCATAAATAATCGTAAGCTTTACTTACGACAGCTGAAAATTATCTAAAACCAATGTATACTATAGTAAGTCCTACTTACGAGATTTGAATGTGGATATTATGTTATTTTAAACAATAATTTTGTTTATTTGTAGTCAATATTTTAACACATTCCACTTACCTTGCACGTTCTTACAACGGCCACAAAAGAGTTAATGGTACACACTTAATTATAATTTTTTTAATTATTAACATTTGGTTTTTAGGTCAAACGAATCATTTTGTTTAAACGGTTCAATTACTGCATCAATCATTTGTAAGACGATCAAGATGACATAAAGTCAAAGTCAAGTCAAAGTCAAAATCATTTATTCATCTAGGTCACAAGGTGACGCTTATGAACGTCAAATTTTAATGTACATTACTTAATGCTTCTACATTTACATTTAATATAAATCATAGTGGATAGCTATACTATCTTATATGTCCAATAAATAATATGAATCAAACCGTTACTTGTAATGCAACCACAAACATCCCTTCTCCCGCGTATTCTATCGGTACTTACAATTACCATTGGGTCGCAGGGCTCACAGGTATCCCGATAGTCCATGTTACAAGGTAAATGAAAATCTAAAAATGTCATTTTCGTAATTTTGTCTCAGTTACGCTGTTATACGTAGGAGGTGTCGATATTTTGCCCTTATTTCTTTGTTTTTTGTGTAACTGTGTGGCCAACTCTGTTGTCAGAGTTTTCCAACTGCCCAAAGGCCTCCGAACTGTTCTAATGGTTTTTATCCTACGAAAAGAACTGAGAACGACAGCTTTACGTGCCTTTCAAAGCACGGTAGTGCTCTGATGTGATCCAATGGTAACGTGTGCAAGCCTTGTTGCTTAACTTGTAGAGTCGCGATATGTCATTCTAATAATAATAATAATAATAATAATAATATTTATTTGTTTAAACATGTGTTGTGTACAGGTGTTTTTAGTTATAAAGAATCATCATGTTTTGCCTTAATAGGCATACAAATATTAATGTCAATAGCAAAAAAATAATTTGTTATAAAAATCAAGTTTGCATTATGTCAAGTAATTATATAATAATAGCATTAGTATAGATCATGTCAGAGTTGTAATATAGAACAATGTCATAAATTAAATCTTAGCAAAGTCACAATTATAAAGTCATCATCATCAATGTCGCAAATGAAGTACAAATAAATGTCAAAAATCAAATGTCAAAACAAGTAAAATACAAAGTCAAAAATTTGGTTACTATGTCAGAAAAGTATCTAATAATCTGCCGATAGTTAATTTTAAAATGAGTCATTTAAAAAGTCTGCAATACTGTAATAACATTTGGATGTCAACATATTCTTTATAGCGTTACCAAAGTTTATTATATTTAAATCTTTATATGTCTTAGGCAGTTTATTAAATATTTTAGGACCCATGCAAAATACACTCTTGCTCAATAAAGACGTTTTGGCATAGTGAACACAGAGCCTACTATTATCACGTCTGCTGCGACTAGACCCATCCGATAATCGTGAAAACAACTGAGGGTTTTTTTTTGACAAACATTGCCACTTCGTATATATATAATGACGGAAATGTTAGAATTTTGTATTGGATAAAATAAGGCCTGCAACTTTCTATTGTTTTGAGACCAAACATTGAAAGAAAGAAAGAAAGAAAGAAAACATATTTATTCTGTAAGAAGAAGTGATTACATTTTTTTTTTAACATACTAGGTTTTATAGAGGTAACAGAATTGGCCCCCAACTCAGCGTAGTGCCATCTAGTTCAACTAGGTGGCGCTGATATTCTGTTGGTATCATTTATTGACAAATAAATAAAAATAAATAAATATATACCAAATAATATTAATGATAATATTACTAACCCCGGCCGGTCGGTACACATTTTGTTTAGAATAAACAATTAAAGTGTTGGTGACATTATTGAAAGACCAAACATTTATTTGTCCATTCCTGGGACAATGTCACCATCATGTTTATCGCATCTCAAACCAATCTGTTATGGCAACATAGTCCCAATAATTGACAAATATAACAATGTAAATATCAATACATTAATAATATGCAACACTTAGTTTTTATCTATATGAGAATGGCAACAACTTACAAGCGCAACAACTCACGCACTATGCTGCCAGCACGTAAAAATCCATGAAGGTAACATTGTCCCAAGCAAGACAAAACATTTGCTTAATCTTGGGACAAAGTCACCATCATGTGTGTCGCAATGATGAAGTATTCATGGCATGCATTATTATTATACGACTTAACTTACATAATGTAAACATTTCTATAATCTCAGGTTCTAATACTAACAAGACAAACAATTTATTAGAGGCATCATTATAAACCAACAAAAGTCCATGAATCACGCTTTGCCTATGTAATCTGTGCCATGCCTCCTTCCCTTATTGGTGCGTTCACTGTACTGTCATTAGTTGTCTATGGCTGTAATGCGTAAGCGTTGGTAGCGCGGGGTTCTCAAATGATTGAAAGCGACGCCAAGCCATTTGCCAACTATTTCGCAGAGGAAATTCAAAATAGAAAACATGTATGAAATATATTATTACCTACCATGTGAATATTGTCAATAGTCTTCATTTGTGCTGTGTAACATTACTATCTTTGAGTTTGTGTGTCGTATCACTCGTGTCTATAATAAAATAATGCTTGTGGTAATTATGGTGTGTATGTAGTGTATAAGATAAAGTTAGGAAAAGATGAATGTCAATAGAAACAAACAACTAAGGAGAGCAGTGTTATAGGTGTAAAACAATCCAAAAACTGACTGGCCGACGAGCAATTACAGGGAACTCACCCCAATGCCCCACAATACCTGCGGTAAGTTTAGTTCTGTAGTAATTGTTCATTTAGCAGATATTGCTTATAGTTTTTACTAAAGCTGAAACTTGATTTCAGAGCTCTTAACGGTGGCGGCAAGATATTCCATATCCGTGATGCTGTTACTTTAAAACTTGCACCAAAAGCAGCTGAACGATGTCTCGGTATAATCAACAGGCAAGTGGAACCTCTAGTATTATGTCTATTTATGTCTCTAGACCAAGTAAGTTTTTTGTAGAGGTATGCTGGCCTCCCCGTGGACACCACACCAAAAAGAAGAGAAGCAAGGTGAAGTTTCCTGCGTGAAGCCATTCTCAAAATCTTATTTTGATTATGGAAAGGTGTAATGTGTGAGTATGGTGGCACGTTAAAAGAGAACCGAGCACATGCATTTTGCACCCGCTGGATCAGCCTTTCAGTTTTGCTTAGAAGACAGGTTCCGTATACTGTATCAGCATAGTTCAGCTTCGATAGAATAAGTGTTTCGCAGAGCAAAATACGCATGTCTTCACTAATGTATGGCCGTATTCTATACAGTAGCTTCAGCCTGTAAAAACAGTTCCGTACTGCCTCAGCAACATGCGTTTCAAAATGCAGAGACTGATCAAAAACCACACCCAGGTTGCGTGCCTCTAGTACCTGTTCCAATGGGCAACCATCGATTCTGACATCCAGTCGCCTGCTCTGTAATTTCTGCACCATACCCCTGGTACCTATAAGTAAAAATTTTGATTTAGCGGGGTTAAGTACCAAAGAATTCTTCTTTGCCCAGCAAGAGACTCTGTCTAAATCTTCATTAATTCTACTTACAGATTCCAGGCAGTCCTCCGGTCGACAGGGAGTGTATAACTGGATGTCATCAGCGTAAAGGTGAAATTTGGCATTCTTTATGGATCCAGTTACGTCTGCTGTATATATTATAAACAGAAGTGGACCGAGAATAGAGCCCTGAGGGACTCCTCTATCGACAGAACTGATGGAAGATGCCACCCTGTCTCCATTGTTACCAGGTACCTGAACGAATTGACGTCGGTTGCTCAAGTAGCTGGCAAACCAGCATATTGTCCTATGATCAAATCCATAAAACGCAAGTTTAGAAAGCAGAAGCGGAATACTGATGGAATCGAATGCACGCGAGCAGTCCAATAAGGCAAGCAAAGTACCCCTACCCTGGTCTCTATCCTCCAACATATTGTCTACTACATCTATCAGTGCAGTGGTTGTACTATGACCCATACGGAAGCCCGATTGCCTTTCAGGTAACACCTCAAAATCCTCGACATACTTTCTCAGCTGAAGGCAGACCACTTTCTCCAGGATCTTAGATATGCAGGGCAAGAGACTGATTGGTCTCAGATCTTTAACACTGCTAGGATTTGACTTTTTAGGGATAGGTGTAATTATTGCAGTCTTCCATAAATCGGGGAATGTTGAAGTACTCAGTGACTTGTTAATAATACCAGTGATTACTGTGAGTGTATATGGAAGAGTCATGAGCAGCATATCTAGGGAAATTCCATCAACCCCTAATGCATTTGAGCGGAGCCCCTGTATAATCCTAAGTACTGTAGCTTCATTAGTAGGCTCAAGTAGAAAGCACCCTGAGCCATATCTGTTAAATTCAAAATAAGTTAGGTCAGAAATTGAGACCTCATCGTTGCCAGGTACCTCCAAGAAGTGCTTGTTGATAGCTTCGGGATTGTTAAAGAAAAATGGCAGCTGGTCATTGTTTTTATTTTTATAATTTAAGACAAATTTAATATTCTTCCAAAGCTTTTTTGAGTCTCTTTTGTACAAATTATTAATATGATGTTTGAAATAAGCAACCTTCTCACTATTGATTGCAGCATTTACTATGCTTTTAAGGTTTTTATAGGTGTTATAATGAGACTCTGTCTTGGTAGACTTATAACGCTGATGACACCTATCCCGCAGTCTAACCATATCTTTCACAGTGTCTGTAATCCATGGGTAGTTTCTATCTTTGATCAATACCCTCCTGTAAGGGGCATGTAAGTTAAATAAGTTTAGGATGTATGATGTAAATGTATCTACCATTGTATCAATATCATTATATAACAAGATATGGTTCCAATTGATTTTGATGAGATCTTCATTAAAGATATCAATAAGTATGTCTTTCATTGGCCTATACGTAATCCAATGAGGGATAAACTTGTCTGCTCTGATGTTAAATTTCACTGTAACCAAAGCATGCTGCCCAAGCTCAGGTATGTGCAACACAGATGTTTCACACCCTGAAGCATCCGTACATACCAAGTCAATGAGAGACTCACTATGCTCAGTAAAGTGTGTGGGTTCTGTTATCACATTTCTTAAGTTAGAGCATTGTAAAAAGGTACATAAAATCTTGCTTTTTCTGTCATTGACAGCCATCAGATTGATATTCCAGTCACCAAGCAGGATGATCTTGTCAGCATAAGCAAATGAGGAGAGAGAATCGCTAACAGAATCCAAGAATAGGTCCACATCCAGCCAGGGAGGCCTGTAAGCTGTTCCAATTATGACTGTCTGTGAGTTAACATTTAGCTTGATCCACATTTGCTCTGCATGTGGTGAAGGTGGGTGTGGCATAGTGCGTACTTGTAGGCTCTTTCGGATATAAAAACCAACACCACCACCCCTTCCTCTCCGTACGCTTTGCGGGCGTGGAATATGCCGTAACTGATAATGAGGGACTCTAGGAGCTCGAGCCTCCTCTCCATCCCTTAGCCAGGTTTCATTTATTGCCATGACATCCACCATAGCGTTCCCCATAGCCAGTATAAATTCATCGTGGCGTGTCCCCGGAGACCCAGCATTGAAGAGTCCAACACTCAATCTCTTATCCTTTTTCATTTGTATATGTGTAGATATATAAACTCAGTGCATAATATGTTGCATATGTCAATGTCATACAGTGTTTTATGTTCTTTTTGTCAATAGGATAAATTAAGTTGTATATATGTGTACATGGTAGTCTACTTGTGTATATATAGCTCTCAAAAAAATTGGTGTTACATAGCATGTAATCCTCTAAGCATTTGAGATTAGCAAAGTTAGTTAGCAGGGATTTGGACCATTTAAGTTTGAGACGAGACAGGTTATTATATTTCCTCAATAATTTCAACACAACATATGATAATGAACTATGATAGAATGTAAGTTTGCAATGGTATAACAGATAGATAAACAAAATGTAAATAAGAAGGATGTTACAACTAGTATAATCAGATTCCAAAAAACACTTCAGATAAGCATTTGCCAAAGCATGAACAATGTGCACAGTTTGAAGACCATGTTTAAACACTATTGTCTTTAACAGCGTCACTCCCAAAAACACGTTCCAGATCCTCCTCAGAGCGGATGAAGTGTGTACGCTTACCATCAGACTGTTTTGTAAAGACTTTACCCCTTTTCGTCCAGGTGTAACGCCAACCCAGCCTCTCAGCGGCCTGGCGAGCGCGGTAAAGCAGCTGTTTGTTGGTCCGAGTGAGCCGCTCGTTGAGATAGAAGCGCTGCGGGGGCGCGGCCAGCCCGAGGTCGGCGGACGTGGCGCCGCGCCGCACCCGCGCGCTCCGCAGCAGCTCGTCACGTAGCTCCCTACGTGCCAGCCTCACCACGACCCTGCGCCCTCGAGACCCGCCCTGTCCGCTTCCTGCGCCCACTCCACTTGACTCAGCAGTCACCGCGCTGTTCTTTAAGCCCACACGCTCGGCAAAGATTATGTCTCGTGACTCCAGGGATACGCCCAACTTTCTGGCCACCAGCTCCACGGTATGCACTACGTTTTCTCCGCTAGACTCTGGGAGGTTGGAGATTTCCAAGTCAGACGACAGTAGCTCTTGCTCACGGTCATTCAGCTCCATTTTGAGGTGTTTCACCGTCTGTTCGAATTTAATTCCTAAATCCGGAGAGGTGTCACTGGTTTGCTGTTTTTCCAGAGCATCGACCCTACCCTCCAAGGCATCTATGCGTTTGTGGCACGTTGAGACCGCCTGGCGAAGATCAGCTACTTCTCTTTGTATCTCTCTGAGCTCGTCCTTCAACTCCTCCTTCATATTGTGAATATCTCTACGTATCAATTTCATCTCATGTGCCAAATCTACACTAGATTGCATTACTGTGTCACCCCGGAGATACGTCTCTTGTTCAGCTGCATCCTCAAACGAAGCGTTTGCGCTAGCCGGGTCAGAGGTAGTGGTCTCACAGCCATCCCCACATACCTTCTTCACAGTGGATGAAGTATCAACCTTCTTTTTGCAAGATGAACATTGCCACATAGAAGACTTAGGTGATTCTTTTAATTGCACACAAGCGGGATGAAATTTATTATTGCATACATTGCAGGTAGCAACCCCTTTGGTTGCTAAAAACTTTCCGCAAGCGGAACACTTAGCCATTATTAGTAAAAAACAAATTTATGTAAACAATATTGAGCTACCGCCCGAAACCGCTAGATGGCGTTGTACACAATGTCGTTTTTATGGTGAACTAATGGCACTATAACACAGTACACCATGAAAGAGTCACTGTTATGGCCAGTATTTCGACACAGAATGCACTGTTTGAGTTTATGTACTATTTTGCGTATATTCAATTCACTTTTATTAGTTTAAGGTAGTTTTAATGTCACTTTATGTTACTTAGAATAAGATTTTAGAATTAGTTTTTAGCTTCTAGTTGTTTATTTACTTAATCCACTGTATAATGTTATTTAAAATAAATTGTCTACACAGATGTTTAACTTTGCACAATAAATTCGTATTTATTACAAAGCTAATGATTATTTTAAATTATGACACGTAATATATATAACAGGTATCGACCGACCGTCATACGCGACTAATGAGACATATATGAAATTGCTCTGACACATCGTTTTTGGCTTTTAAATATCAGCTCACTATCTGTGGCATTACCCCAAAAGATAATGCCGTATCCATTGACATATACTCTAACGATAGACGGAGCATTCCCTTTAAATATATTGTTCAAATTGTCTAACGTATGACGTCTAGTCGTACTAGCGCAACACGCAGGCGCAAGCAGCGCCAATGACTTCCAGTGTCTAGATATTATTACAGCCAATCAACAACAAACAGTCCTGGCATCTTACCAATGAGTAGGCAATAGTTCTCAAATGCTACTGGCTGCTAATTGGCATTTGCAAAAACTATTTACATCACAGAAGATATGTTTTCTGCCTACAAAATTTCATCAACATAATAAGAATAGTTTATATATGAAAATAAAAGGAATTAATGGCTATGGGTTTATTTAAGTAAAATAATAGAATCTATAATCATATTCAGTTCTTTTTATTACAAAATAGAAAAATGTATTCGTGGGCGTAAGTTCAAGACTTGCCTTAGTTGCCTCACGGATAATTCTAATTTTTTTTAAACATTTAATTTATCTTACTATGAGAATTGCTTTCCCATATCTTATACTAATATATAAAGCTGAAGAGTTTGTTTGTTTGTTTGGTTGGTTGATCGCGCTAATCTCAGGAACTACTGGTCCGATTCGAAAAATTCTTTCAGTTTTAGATAGCCCATTTATCGAGGAAGGCTATATAACATCACGCTATGAGCGACGGGAGCAGAGCAGTAGCCTTAAATAACGCGGGCATCTTCTAGTTCTAAGACAGGATTGTTTGTCAATCTGTAAAGATGACCTTGCTGACCTACATAGTTGACATAGTTCTAAACCTACACATGTGGCAGATGGCACTATGTGCTATCATAAGGAAACCAACTATCAGAAAAGTTGAGTAGCCATAGTTGGTACACTATCGACACGGTTCGTCGTGGTCACGGGGTTGAAGTCCTGCCTCAAAAAGTATTTTTATAGCTCTATATAAATTGCAATTAAATTTACTCTAGCAAGAAATACTCCAAAATATATTTTAATAACTATTCAATTGCCACCAAACACAATTAATTTTGTGGTTTTTTGTCTATTGGTCGGATAATGGAAATCAGGATCGGTTTTGGCCTCAAGGTCTCATATTATTTTTGCGTATTTTTCTATAACTGCAAATGTGTACTATGATGAAGTGTTGAAATATTTATAAATATAGTTATTACGACCAATATACCAAAAAATAAAAAGAACACAGAATTAGTGTTTTACAATATCAAATTTGTTTTATAACATTAATCAAACTAAAAAACTCTTAAAACCTATACCTTCACGAAGTCTGGTCTTAGTCATATATTTTTACCTACAATCACTTGCAATATATATGTATGTATCTGCATAGTATTTACTCTATGATCGTTAATGACGTCACATAAAAATAAAGAAATATATTTTAATGTGGTTTTATGATATATTTAACTCTTTTATTTACATAAATAATAAAAAATATTGGCGAATGCTACTACTGATACAAGTTCTGATTCAAATTAATCGATATATCGTCGCCACACAGTCAATAAACGAAGCGGACCCACACTGCAGGAAAGTCAAAGTGACACTAGATTGCTTTGCCGGTATATTCATGCAAAGCATTTGAACAAAGTAAATGTTCTGAATGCTACATCTAGTACTTTAGTACATCTATGGCCGTATCTTAGTTTTGATGCCACCAAACCATGATACGCAGCAAGTAGGGCTCCAGTGTTAACAATAGGAGCAAGTTTGTATAAGGCGTAGGCAGAACTACTTACTTTTTTACATATTTCATTTATATGGGTTTTCCAATTAAGTTTATTATCTATAAACAGTCCCAGAAACTTGGCCGATGTAACGTTGTTTATAGATTGATGTCTGTATCGAACATCAATGTCATGTATCGAGGCTGAGGTTACCCTTTGGCTAAAATGCATAACTTGAGTATTAGAGAGATTTATTTTTAAATTTTTATTATCTAACCAAGATATGGATGTCAGTGAATTGTTTATATCAATTTCGTAGGAGTCAGGTTCATTGCATGGTATTGTTATAGTGCTGTCATCGGCAAAAACGGGCATTGGTTGTTTGGTAGTCTTAGGTAAGTCATTTATGTAAATATTAAAAAGCAGAGGTCCTAAGATGCTACCTTGTGGCACTCCAAATTTGACTAGACGTTCTTTCGATAAATAAGTCACCTCTTTCTTTAAATAATTGATCCTGGTCATGGCCGTTACTTGTTTTCTTTGGTCCAAATAAGATTTAAATAATTTAAGTACATTACCCCTAACTCCACAATTATTAAGTTTGTCTAGCAAAATTTTGTGGTCAACATAATCGAACGCCTGCGACATATCACAGTAAATGGCGCACACCGGATTTCATTTATCCATGTTGGCCATTACTATGGCTAGGAAATCATAAATAGCCATATTAATCGAACTATTTCTCCTGAATCCTTTTTGCTCATTACATAGTATGTTAAATTTATCAAAGAATGTTTTTGATTATATATAATGTGTTGGATTATAGAGATATTTTTCAATTATTTTTGCAAAAACGGGTATAAGTGCAATTGGTCTATAATTACTGATTTCGTCTCTATTTTCTTTCTTATAAATGGGTTTGACTATCGATTTTTTCAATCCTTCAGGAAAAATGCCTTCACAAATACTAAGGTTTATTATAAAGCTCAAATGTTTGCAAATAATGTCACCCACAGACTTAATAATTTTCGTACAAACTCCATCAATTCCTACGCTATTCGTATTTTTGAGTTGCTTTATAATATTTAAAATATCTAATGGTGAACTTGGAGCCATATAAATCGAGTCTCTTGTGCTTATAATACGCGAAGTTACTTTTTTTCCATAGTCAGATATAGGTGTAACCTTGTCAATAAAATAATCGTTAAAATTATTTGCAATTATTATTGGATCTGTAATTATATTATTTTTGTAGTTTATTTTTTGTATGTCAGTTCTTGGTAAGTTTTTTTATGTCTATTTATGATATTCCATGTAAATTTAGCTTTATTGTCCGAAATTTTAATTCCATAGTCATTTTGCGCCCGTTGGATTAGTCTAATAATTTTTCTAAGCAATTTATTGTATTTAATATATGTCATCTTATTATCTACAGTGGGATTCGTTCTATATTTCCACAGAAGGTTTCTCTTCTTTCTACTACATAACTTAATACCCCGGGAAATCCACTTGGATCTCTTATTTGTTTTTATTGTGACTTGTTTATAAGGAAAACACAAGTCATAAAAAAGTTTAAATTGATCTAAAAATATATTGTATGCTAGGTTGGGGTCGTTTGTGTTATACATTTCAGAAAAAGATAATCTCTCCATACATGATCTAAATTTAATGACATTCTCTGCCGCATAGTCCCGAATACTTTTATGCCAAAATGGAAATGCGCATATTTCTTTTACAGGGCACATCAGCAGCTGTGCTGTATGGTCTGATAATCCAAATTCTATCACTTCCGACTTACATAGTTTTTTAAAGTTATGGGCAAAATTATCTAGGCATGTCTGACTTTTTAATCATCAAATAACTGTCTATGACTATCACTAGACTAGCACTATTTTTAATTTTAATGAACAAATATTTAATCACCTACGTTTAAGTGGACAAAGAACATCAGAGAAAAAAATTAACATTTTATAACAAACAAAAATTATAACCAAGTAATAACTCCAATTTCTGAAAATATCTAACATTTACAAACTTTAAACAGACAATTGAATTTAATAAAAGCTACTAATTAAAGTCCATTCTGTCGTTATTATAAGTTGTTGTTTATCTCGACGGGCCTGTTGGCCTGGTTAGTAATACTGACTGCCGAACGGGCGGTTGTTGGTTTGATGCCCCTCCAAGACGAAATCAGAAAAAGAGAAAGAGGATGGGGCATCCGGCTCTCTTACCTCACAAAAGCAACAGTATAGATATTGTTACTTAACGTTACATTGATATCCGTAAGAGGGTAATACTTAACGGTCAAGCCGGCCCATTCGTAATGAATTCAGCAACACTTCTACTACCTGCAACAACGAGACGTAAAATACGGCAATCATCTGTGCGTGGGTGATATTACCATTGAGTTCTATAACACACAGAATGGAGCGATCACTGAAGGTTTCTAATTAGCTTTTGGTTTTAACAAATAATAATAATAAGTTTTGCAAAGAACTTGTTACTTCAAAGTACAATGCGCATCCATCCAAAGAAAACATGCCACGTGGGCAGCCAGCTGAACATTGATGGCGTAAGTTCGCAAGAACTTTAAAGAAATAATTGAAAAATACGGTTGAAATATACACAACCTCCACGAACTTCAATCTTTAGTAGGTAGGTGGGGATTATAATTATAACGTATGAAAGTACAATTTTGTACTTACTGAAAAATTATTTCTAAAACATAATAAACTTTCAAGTAACAACTGTGTCTGCCATGTTTTTGTTGTTTGAAACATACATTTATGATAAACTTATGTACAGAATATAAACATTAAAGTTTCTTATAATTGTCCCTATTACCATTTAGTTATATTTCAATATAATATAGAATTTTCACCCATAATAATATTATTACCAATGCACTCTGTTTATTATACTGTACTTAAACTGCTCGACCGATTTTATTGTAAATGTAGCAGGCAGTTGAAGACCAGAGGTCCTTCATAGGTTAAGATATTTTTATCAAAAATGGTTTCCTGTGAGATAAAAGATAACAGTTAGTATAAAATTTGGCACACACCGATTTGTCTGGATAAACAAATGTACTACTTTTAGTTGAAACATAACGCTGTCTAAGCCACGTTAAAAATTTAGCTACACATAAAACTGAGGGGATACAAACTTTGATAATGCTAGACGAATTCTTTAATAGCTCGCAGTAGAACAGATGTATTTCCAACAAATCTCATTTCGTCGGGTCAACATGTCGAGTTTGAGGACAATTTGCCAGTTAACGTAAATACGTTTTCGTGGTGAAATATGATGCTAAAATATGTCATTTTTATTTCGTATGTTCGTAGCCGGTCGCAACGAGTGTCTTCATGAATAATAAATAATAATTATTACGTTTAGTATTAGTTTTATTGTTTCCTTCGCTGCCCCGTTTTTCGGTCATGACCACAAACAAATAAAGAACTAACTTGAAACAAATACATGTATTTGTTTCAGGTTAGTTCTTTATTTTCTGTTCTAATTTCGAGATAGAATGCGGACTATTATGATGAATTGGAGCTCTTTTGAATGCTTGCAAAGTTGTATGGGTGCATTGTAAATAAATTTAGGTGCTTGTGACGTTTAATACAAACCATGGTGTCATAATTAGCTATTCGACAACCAACAATTTTCAATAACTCTAGCCCACTAGCTCTTTCTACTGCGGGGAGAGCCTTTTTGGCCTGCCTGTATGCATCAGTACCAATCCAAGACTGGTTGTTCTAGGTCCTTGTCCTTGTTCTTTGTCATACCACGTTGCAATAAAAACCAGAGCCATGGTAAACAAACTTAACTTATTTAAGATTCTTTTTGTTTTTTAAAGACAACTCCAGCACTGAACCCTGTGTCGCGAGGGGCTTGACAAACATACAACTAACGAACACACTGAAAACCGAGACTCGAAGCAACATTTTATGAATCACACAAAGTTTTTTCTCGTGTGGGAATCGATCCCACAATACTGCGAGCAGTGTAGTGGTGTAAACTACTACGCAAACAAACACTAACGTAACATACTTACACGTGTTACTAAACATTCCCCGCTATAGCTTTTACTCGTCACCTTTTTGCAGGGAAAAGTATGAAATCAGACGAGGATGACAAAACAGAATTTAAATAATTTCTTGAAAATATTTGCTCTAAAATGATAACGTTGTGCTTCTGTATTATGGGTTTTATCTCGCTTCTTAGATATAGAATTGTATAATGTTAATGTTAGCCCTATTACTGGTTTAACTCTCCGGTTTTAATACTGCAATAAATGTTAAGTGACTTTTTTTCTTATATATTGCCGATACGAATTTGTCAGGCGGCCTCTGCGCGATGCCCGCAGCTACGCCAGAATAATTCACATTTCTTTTCAATTTAACCGCTTCAGTAAGATCTCGTAAGCATTTTAAGCAATCCTTTCTTAGTGCACTCCAAGGAACATTTATGTCAAATTTGAGCTTCTTGCGCTCAAAGTTTAGGCTGTGCGTTGTCTGTTAGTCTGTCAGTACCGCCAGAATCGTATAAACATAGATTACCTTTGCCTTGTATTTATTTATTATGATAAACTGAAACACGTGACACCCAAATTTGGCCTTCGACCAAATCAGGAATTATGTGGTCGGTCGTCCCTTAGCGACACAGATCTGTAGAGGGCGCTTTGCTTTATAGTCACAATAGGAGATAGCCGAGTGGAGAGACCAACAAAAAGCCACGGGTTCGAATCCACGGCACGCACCATTGACTTTTCGAAGTTAAGTGCATATTAAATAGTTAATTATCGCTTGCTTATCGGTATAGGAAAACGTCGTGAGGAAACCTGCATGTCGGAGAGTTCTCCATAATGTTCTGGATAGACATGTGAAGTCTGCCAACCCGCTCTAGGCCAGCGTGGTGGACTATGGCCTTACCCTTCTCATCGTGAGAAGAGGCCCGTGTCCAGTAGTGGGACAGCATGCGGCTGATGATGACGACGTAAATCACAGTATGTAGGCAACAGTTATACAAAAATCAGGGCATTATTTATGCAAAAAAAGCAGATTACCTTTATACATAGGTATATAAAACTACTTAAAATTTCACGTTTTTCATTAGATCACTAAGCCAATAAACACAAAACCAAAATATACCTGGGATCAGTTTGAATCCAACTTAATAATATTACCAATCAAAACATTTCTCAAAAACCAAATCATTAT
The DNA here is from genome assembly GCA_944739405.2 of Euclidia mi. Taxonomy (NCBI): domain Eukaryota; kingdom Metazoa; phylum Arthropoda; class Insecta; order Lepidoptera; family Erebidae; genus Euclidia; species Euclidia mi. The sequence continues at coordinate 60,702,494 of OX123200.2, forward strand.
ACGACACTTTTGTAAAAATATCAACTATATATTATCATGTTATAACAGCTTCGAATAAACTCATTAAGTTGTTTGCTTTTTAAACGGCCAAATTATTCCCATCAGGAAAATTACCCGTCGTGACGAGCCACATTTTTCGTTTATCCTCCAATTAACTTAATATGTTAACTTCCAAATAACGAGTGTCGGTTGCTGTAGATTTTTTTATTGCAAGCTATTTTCATTCAGTGATAGTAACTCGTAAGGATTAACTTAAGTAAATGAAAAGGCTGGCCAATTAGTATTAGTGGTTTTGTATTGTTCTGTGCGCGAAAGTTTTGAACTGAAATTTTAATTAGGTTAATTGAGGTTAAAGAATGACGGTGCTCTAGGATGAAACCAGGTGCTTTATTTTTATATGTGGCCAGGGGAAGCTTATTCTAAGCTTAGATAATATATGAAAAATGGGAGTGTTATTTTGTTTGCTACGTTAAAACTACTCAATCGACCATCATGAAAATTTTATGGATTAAAAATGAATAATGAGTTGCGGATGTTACATTGTGTGTTACGATTTGCAGGCTAAGCAACTAACTCGATTATCGTCTTATTGCTTACACGGTATCAGTGGTTGAGGTATATTGTAGCTTTGATAACATGCTAAGCTCTACTACGGTGAACTACGCTTTCGAATGTCTCATTGCTCCTCAGGTCTATCTTTTTATTTTTGTAGTGTTTTGGAACCGAGTTGAACCTTTGACAGATGGTGTGATGATAGCTAAGCTTATAAGAAACATATGATCAACCAATTTGTCGTCGAATGTCTTTATCCACTAACCATCAATTGTGTTAGAATTTAAAACAACATTTTCTGATTTGAATGTTTTGTAATTAGAATTATTCGTTTATTTGTAGAACATTTCCTTCGTTGCATTGAAACAACATTAAAAACGATTTATATTAAAGAAAACTAGCTGGTACCCTCGGCTTCGCACGCGGATAGTAATTATATTTTATTTTAACTTTCATACTTTGCGCGAACCCTACGACCTCCTCAATCAAGCCCTTTCGTAAAATTCGTTCGCCAAAAAAAAATTTTTATACGCCAGGCGATTTTCGAAACTTAATAATAACTGAAAATATAGGCATATAAACTACGTAGTGTCGTTATCCTGACAACAGTGCTACCTATCAGGTCAAATTGTAGCCTATATGTAGCGCTATAAAGTCCTCTACCTTGCAGTGAAAGTCTCATTTGAATCGGTTCAGCCGTACCAGAGACTACCCAAGACAAACAGAAAGACAGACAGACATACAGACGGACAGACAGACAGACAAAAATGTTAAAAAGGGTTGTTTTGGACTAAGAGTCGTGTAACTAACTATATGCACTTGCAAAAACATAGTTATTTTGAAATCACAGACAGACCCTTCAATTTTATTTATATGTATAGATGATTATAAGAAGTAAAGACTTATTATCGCGACAACAGCGCCAACTACCGGGTCAAATTGTAGCCTTTATGTAGCGCTATAAAGTCCTCTACCTTGCAGTGAAAGTCTCATTTGAATCGGTTCAGCCGTTCCAAAGATTAACCCGGACAAACAGAAAGACAGACAGACAGACAGACGGACAAAAATGTTAAAAAGGGTTGCTTTGGACTTAGAATCGTGTAACAAACTATATGCACTTGAAAAAACATAGTTACTTTGAAATCACAGACAGACACTTCAATTTTTATTACATGTATGTATAGATGTATAGATGAGTAGAAAAAGTAAAGACTTGTTAGCGCGACAACAGCGCCAAGTACCGGGTCAAATTGAGCCAATATGTAGCGCTACAAAGTCCTCTACCTTGCAGTGAAAGTCTCATTTGAATCGGTTCAGTCGTTCCAGAGATTACCCCGGACAAACAGAAAGACAGACAGACAGACAGACAGACGGACAGACAGACAGATAAAAATGTTAAAAAAGGTTGCATTGGGCTTAGAATCGTGTAAGTAACTATATGCACTTGAAAAAACATAGTTATTTTGAAATCACAGGCAGACACTTCAATTTTATTTATATGTATAGAAGTATAGATGAGCAGAAGAATTAAAGACTTGTTATCGCGACAACAGCGCCAACTATCGGGTCAAATAGTATAAACCTTGCAGTGAAAGTCTCATTTGTATCGGTTCAGCCATTCCAGAGATTACGCCGGACAAACAGAAACCCAGACAGACAGACAAGAATGTTAAAAAGGGTTGTTTTGGACATAGAATCATGTAACTAAGTATATTATGCACTTGAAAAAAACATAGTTATTTTGAAATCACAGACAGACACTTCAATTTTATTCATATGTATAGATAATTCACAAAATTATTTTAGCTCGTAGCTATAATAGAAATAATGTGTGATAACTAAAAACAAACTCGTATTGCCTACCTGAATAATAATTGTAACAATACCCAGCGGTGTAAATTAAAATACAAAAACTGCCCGAAGCAGTGAGCATTGAAACGAAACGGAGCACGCTGCAAAAAGTGTAATAAAATGATCATTGGAAATGGAATCTCTTCTCGATTTTGTTTCCAATCAGGTTTCCAGTTCTTTTACACACTTGCGCGATTCAGCTGGTAGTCAATTGCAATCCAGCTTATGATTGAACACGTATCGGTAATCAATGTGTTTGATGTGGGTGGAACTATTGGCAGCGCATGGACTACAATTGCAATACATAGTATTGTTGACGTCATTGTATGACTTTATGTACATATTATGCTATCCTTTCTTTTGGTAAGCTTGTGTGGTGTGTTCTTAGAATGAAAGGTAATAAAAGAAACTATATCAACTGGAATGACGAAGTCCTAACAGATCTAGCAGGACTTCGTAAAATGGACTGAAAGGAGTGCATCACAGAAATAAATAGTAATAGAATGGTGAATGTCACGTCATCGCGTACATTTCGCGCGAGCCACATTTCAGCAAGCCACGCCCACAGTGACGTATAGATAGTGAGGGGACACTAAGGAATTATTATCGATGTGAGAGCTGTGGAAAATGAAATTATGTTATTGTTTATATAAAATGTTTTATTATGAATAGTTTGGTTAAAGTATACTGTTATAAAAATAAAACGTATTTATTTAGTTAAAAATCTGTATTGAAATCTTACAAAACTTTTGATTATATTATAGAATATCTATACTAATATAATAAAGCGGAAGAGTTTGTTTGTTTGAACGCGCTAATCTCAGGAACTACCGGTCGGATCTGAAAAATTCTTTTTGTATACCATAGCCTAGTTATTCCGAAAGGCTATAGGCTATATAACGTAACGCTTCGACCCTTTGTGGCCGGGCAAAAGGCTAAAAAATAATGTCGGCTAATCTCAGGAACTAGCAGTCGAATTTCAAAAATTGATATTGCCTATGATAGGCCAATTATTTCGAAAGGCTATAGGCTATATAAAATTACGCCACAACTTTTAGGGGCCAGACAAAAATAATAAATTTGGTCAAACGAGAAGGGGGAGGGTTGGGTCAAAGGCAAAAAAAGGCTTAACGAATAGGTTATAATCTATATGGGTATCGTTTTCGAGATTTTCGGGACGCTGATTAAATAATATGAAATTTATTTAGAGATTCAAGATGGCGGACGGAATATCAAAGATGGTGGATGTGAAAATTTAAAAAAACGATATGGGTATCGCCTTCGATATTTTAAGGGAATCGAAACACAACATCTATTTCGTGATCAAAGATGGCGGATGGGAAATCAAAGATGGCAGATGGTAAAATAAAAAAATCTATATTGGTATCGTCTGCGATGTTAAAAAGGATGGAGAATTCAAATACAACATCTGTTTCGTGATTCAATGTGGTGGATAGGAAATTAAAGATGGCGGACGGGATTTTTTTAAAGTCGATATGGGTATCGTCTCTGACATTTTAAGGAATGGGAAATTCAAAAACATCATCTATTTCGTGATCAAAGTTGGTGGAAGGGACTTTTTAAAAATCAATATAGGTATCGTATCCGATGATTTACGGGATGGAGAATCCAAATACAACATCTATTTCGTGATCAAAGATGACGGATAGGAAATTAAAGATGGCGGACGGGATTTTTTTAAAGTCGATATGGGTATCGTCTCCGATATTTTCAGGAATGGGAAATTCAAAAACATCATCTATTTCGTGATCAAAGTTGGTGGAAGGGATTTTTTTTTTAAATCAATATAGGTATCGTCTCCGATCATTTACGGGATGGAGAATCCAAATACAACATCTATTTCGTGATCAAAGATGACGGATAGGAAATTAAAGATGGCGGACTGGATATTTTTTAAAGTCGATACGGGTATCGTCTCCGATATTTTAAGGAATGGGAAATTCAAAAACACCATCTATTTCGTGATCAAAGATGGTGGATGGGATTTCTTTTTTAAATCAATATGGGTATCGTCTCCGATGTTTAAAAGGATGGGGAATCCAACAACATCATCTATTTCGTGGTCAAAGATGTCCCGTCCGCCATCTTGGATTCCCAAATAGATGTCATTTTCGTGATCAGAAAGCATGAAAACCCCAAAACTTATACCCATATTAATTTTATTTAAAATGTCCCGTCCGCCATCTTGGATTCCCAAATAAATGTCATTTTCGTGACCAGAATCCATAAAACCCCCGAAAATGATACCCATATTAATTTTATTAAAAATGTTTTGTCCGCCATCTTGGATTCCCAAATAGATGTCATTTTCGTGATCAGAAAGCATGAACATGATGCTTGCTTTCTATAAGAGAGAGAGAGAGAGAGACAGCCAGAGACATAATAATTAATTCGAATTAATATTCCTTTTATTTATCGATAAATTTAAAACGTAACCATAAACCGAACGTCAATCCCTAGCGCGCGCTGACCAATCACAGCTATTTATTTGACCCGTGGCCCCTGATTTGTTATTGTTTTTGGCATCTTGTGAATATCGCGTATCTCGCCGTACATTGCGTGTTTATTTCATAAATATGTCAACAAGTATCGTATAATTCAAGCAATGGAAATTTAACATAACAAAGAAATGAACGATGATGTTCTTATTAGACAAACATGGTAAAAGTAGCCCACTTGGTTGGAATCTCAATAATCTTAACTTTTACTCAATTTAAATACTTACTGGTGATATGAAATGCCTCCTTTTTCCATATTTTTGCATCACTTTTATTTTTACAATTGGAAACTGCACAATATGGCATATTCGTAACGAATTCAATGTTTTTTTATCTCCTGAGCGCGCGAAAGGGAGACGCGATGCGTAATGCGAATGCGTTCGAAAACACATGCACTATAGTGCAATTGTTTGGCACGCGCGCCACGCCCGTGTTACCATTCTATTACTATTTATTTCTGTGGAGTGCATCCACGACTGGAAAAAATGGAGAGATCTCGTGTCAGAGGCCAAGACTCACTTTGGATCGCTGCACCACCACGAATGAATGAATGAATGAATTATCCAAAGAAAATACCAAGTAGAAGATTGACTGCGTCACGGTGGATTGCCGTAACTCCTCTCAAAAAATTTACGTGAAGTTGTGGTTTGTTAGTATACTCTTGCGCTTGCTAAAGAGGAAAAGAGTGCGTAAGGCCTAAGCCCCATTTGACAGGTTTCCCTTCTTTCGAGCTCTAAAAGGACAAAGAATGAGCAAGAGAAAATAATTTTGGACAAAAGGGTGACGATCAGAATGTCTTCACTCGTCACTTATATTAAAATTATTGGCTATCTATTATATAATATATCTTATTAATTTAATATTGGCCTTCTTTTACAAAATGTCTTAACTCAAAATTCTAGCCGAAATTCGTTCACTGCTAGTAACAAGTACGGTATCGAGACTGCTAGATAGATCAGATATTGAAATGCCCGCATTCTACCGCCCTATAATTATCGCACTATAAATGAATTATCGTCAGTGCTAAATATATAATCATTATTGACAGTTGATATGTAAATATGTATCCATAGTATCAGAAAATATTATAACTAATTAGTAAATTTTAGCGGTGTTGATCGAAGGTTATTATTATGATGGTTAATTTTTGTTATCGATTTTAAACTTCCGCGATTTGTTTACATCATACAAAGCTTATAAATACTATACCCAGTAAAAGTATTTACTGGGTAAAAGTAAACCTCAATCCATTTTAGTTAGTTTCTGTTTTATAATACATAGTTATGAAGGTGTCACAGATCAGATATTGTATTATTTTGTTGTTTGAGAGATATACAGTCCAATGCTTCCTCATAATGGTCAACCTTTTAAATTCGGCTATTAATATTGAAATAACTCAGCGATATGAGTGAAACTATTTGTCAAACTAAAACCAAGGCCGTAATATAATAGCATAATCCAACATTCTCAGGACGCTATCTGTGTCGGAAACAAAAGTTATAGCTCAGAGGATTTTAGTGTTTATCTATGAATAGATAAGGAGGATTATTGTAGGCCTTTCATGTGAAATGCTTGTTGAAAACCCGTTGTTTCCAAGTATTTGGTAGTCCAGGTAGTAAATTGAAAATAATTGTAAGATAGCTATAGCCATTGTTAATATTGTTATTAATACTTAAAGGAAAATTTAACACGCAATACGCGCGTTCCACTTTAAATGTGAAAATGTTATTAAACTCAGCAGATTTTTAGGCGTATGGCTCTTTACAAAGATTCTTGGTGCACTCTATAAAATTGTCTATATTTCAATAAGCTTAGAAGTTACTTTACTTTCCTTAAATTTCGATACCATCCAAAGTACTTTATAATATAGTATGCTTTCGGTGCATGTATAAGTTAAAAAAAAGAAAGGCTGAATACCAGTTTACAAAGTTTTAATCAATTAGATTCAATTGAAAGAAGGTTCCTCAAATAGACATCTAAATCGAGGTAACAACTAAATCTTTACACTTTGAACACTCAAGTGCGTATCAAGGTCTTTATTCATTCTGAGTAAGTCTAGAAGAAAACTAGATAATATAGAAGGCAAAACACAAGCAGTGGCCAAGTAGATAAGAACTTATTGCAATATTAAAAACGTAAACATAGTTAGGGATAAGGTTAACATATTACAGATGTGTTCTATATTCAGTAGAGATTTTTCAGACCCTTTCATACGACGCAATGAGTAAGGGGCATCTGTCAAATTGGGAGAGATACTTGACGAAGGTATGGTCTGGCGACGTAAATAGTAAAATATACAGATTGTTGCCCTTGTGAGAACGAAAAGATATTCATTTTTCTTAGATTACATCGGGACAACCATTTAAATGTGTAATATGTTGACTGCACGTTTTGCGCTGCGCAGTGGGTCGCCTCACACTATATAGCTGGCGTCGATTCTCACAAACTCTTGTGTCCAGTTGATCTTTTTGCTTTCTTGCGTCGTTCTATGTTGGCCATTTCCATGATGGGCACATTGAAATACCTATTAGTACGAAAAATCCAATACGCATTCTGGATTGCTCTTCCCAAAGACGAAAATAATAGCAATAGAAAGAAAGAAAGCTGCAATAGAAGAATGCTGCTAAAATTCAATTTTGCTGGTGATAGATTATGCCTTTCAACTTTTAGGCTCATTATAGCTTATTTCATGCGCCAATTGAAACGGTTAATGATCCATTGCTGCATGTAGTTCTCCCCCAAAGTACGCCCCACGACCCATTATTCCGCTTTCGTCATCCAGTAATTATTATTTATTTTTATTATTTAAAAAGACTACTCACACACTAAGAAGAAATTCCTGTGTCGTGGGGGACTTTACAAACATTCAATCAACACGAAGAACACCCAGACTCGAGACAACAATTTGTAGATCACACAAAGTGTTTTCTCGTGCGGGAATTGAACCTACGACACGCGGCGCAGTACAAAGTACGCCTACGGCTCAGTCATTTACCAGCTCCACTCTATTATTTACTCTACTACTCACGTCATCCGTCTATTTGGCCGAGCATCCAACACTCGGCTTGCCGAGAAACTTACTGGTAAACTGCAAACCAACTTGCAATAAGTGAAAAACAAAATTATTCATTAAAATGTATTTAGTTTCTGTCATCATCAGCCTCTCTTAATACACTGCTGGAGGTGGGCCTCTCCTTTCGTTTTTCTAAAACTAAGGAAACGTTTTAAAGCAAAATTTAAACACTACATTTAAAGTTTTTACTCTGATAATAGTGGACACCATGTCTAGAATTCCTTGACGTAGGTTTTCAGTTAGTCGTGTCTGCGTAATGATCTGCCACAGCCGGACGGACAGTTAGTGCGAAACTTTAACGATTAGAGACACGTGTTCTCTGTGCTGACGTTGCTTCAGAAAGGGGAGGGAAACGACGTGCGAGCTGGTGAATAAAGGTCGAATATAATGTTTATTTTCGGCCTCTTTTCTGTTCCAGTGAGCTGGACTCCTTTGAATTATTTATATGGACTTAAGCATCGCTGTGCACAGTTATTGGACATAAATGATAGTTGAAAGTGTGAATCAACACTATTAATATACAGAATGTTTGGCAATTCCTGTTTTTTTTATTAATTTGTACGTAAATTGTAGAACATATTTTCTTTGAATAAATTCATTTTAATTTTCAGAAAATCATACAAAGATATAAAATTATGTTTTTGAAATCAAATAGTACCTAACACCAATACTTGCTTATGTTTCGGGTACTTTGGTAACTTTAACATTGAAGACAAAAATAAATATCATCTCGAACTTCCTTTACCCGATTCTAATATAATAAATAATTTAGTTTTTAGATCATTTGATTTAAATGCTACCTATGTGAGCTGTAGTTTGATTTCAATATTAAAATTAATCTGATTCGGTAACTCGGAATGCGGTCCCAGTCACAAATTTTATCTAGCGGTGGTAAGCAGTGACACTACAAAAGTATTGTACTGCTTACATTTAATGAGCCCCTTGTTTTTCTCATCTTCTTCCGTGCCACGAGAACATAGACTTTTTGTAAACAAAGAATTACTTCCTTACTTTAAGGAATTTCCACTAAGTGACAAAGTTTGTAAACAAAGAATTACTTCCTTACTTTAAGGAATTGCCACTAAGTGACAAAGTTTGTAAACAAAGAATTACTTCCTTACTTTAAGGAATTTCCACTAAGTGACAAAGTTTGTAAACAAGGAATTACTTCCTTACTTTAAGGAATTTCCACTAAGTGACTCAGCGACAGTTCTGTCAAAAACAAATAATGCCAAATCCAATGAGTGCAGTTGCAGTGGTACATAGATACGTGTCATTTGAAACTAATATGTATATTGATCGAGTTTTTATCGATATTGTGCACTGTCTTTTAATGTTTTGTGGTACTGGAATGTGTCCGAAGCCTAGAACGTCAACATTTTGTATTAGTCCATTGAAATGTTACGTTCTTGGGCTTAGCATGATTTATCAGAGGATAAAATTTTACATGCCATTAAGGGATTAGTGCAGAGTCAAATGCAAGTTTAGTGGATCGCAACGTTTTGCCCGCGGTCGGCATCTCGTAAAAGCGGGTGCAGATATGCAGATGGCAAACTATTAGTCACAATGAAAATTCTTTGCACCTAAAAAAGAAATTGCGTTTTCTGATGAATTAATTTGATCCAAGTGAAATTCTACCGTAACTTTTAACTTGATTTTGTTTAAGTTCATTCTGACGTTTTATTCATACACAGCGTAAAATCTCCATGCCTAGAAATTGTATTGCGCTTTACTAGCTAATTCATCATCATCATCCTCCTAGCGTTATCCCAGTCCCAATCTGGGGTCCGCTTTCTAGTCTAACCGGATTTGGCGGAATATTAGCTTTTCCATAGAGCGACTGCCTGTCTGACCTCCGCAACCCGAAGGGCTAGTGATATTCCATGGTTTAGACTAGTTTATTTTAGAGGTATTGACGCCCTATAACGACTGTCAAAGATCTTCATGACAGCCGGGACCGACGGCTTAACGTGCTCTCCGAGGCACGAGACAAGCGATAATTAACAATTCAATACGCACATAACTCCGAAAAGTCAGTGGTGCGCGCCGTGGATTCGAGCCCGATACCCCCTGCATGGCAGTCCATTGGTATCTACACTAGGCTATCGCTGCCTTAAAGGCAGTAAGCCTTAGCTAGTTCAATTCAGTAATATTATTGATTTGTGGTCAATTATTTAATATTAGAGCAAATAATTTATTTGGCATTCCAAAAGCAAAAGATTTATAAAGGTACTCAGAGACAGCTATTAGGTAATTTAGCTACAATATTTCCCTATGGCCGTATCAAAATGATTTATTTCGCGCTTGGAATTTTAAATCATTTGTGTTAAAGTGCTGCCATTTCCTTGAAAATAATCTTTTTAATTTGGGTTGCAAATTATTTCTGCAAATATGAATACGATTTCTGATTATATTTATATCATAACGGCCGAGTATAAATTTACATAGTGAATAAACTTTTTTATGGAATGTATTCAGTATTAACACAGTGTAATGCTTATAACGTAGCAGATCATCTCTTACTAATGTAAAGTAAGATATTTTGGGAAAATAGGGTAAATCATGCTTTGCCCGGCGTAGATGATGAGACAAAATTACGGTACAGTTGAAAGTAGCGCTCGTAGATAATTAAGATTGTAAGATTTGAATACTATAAGTTAAAGTAAGTGTTACCGCCGAACACAGATGTATAACTTGGTGTCCAATCATTTGACAAAATTATACTTGATAAATGTATTATTTTACAAACTATTGTTTAATAAATTACTCATTAGACAATATACTTACTATAAAAAAGTTATTATGCTAAAACATTAATTTACAAATTGATTATTTTTTAAACATGTTATTTGGCAAATCAACGAAAATCATAAATAACATTTGACAAAATGCATTTTTTGGTAAATATGTTATTTACCAAAATCTACATTAATACAACAATCTTTGTGTAGGGTCAACTGTAACAATGGTTGGTTAGGTTAGAACTGCGACCACAACGCCAGAACCGAATTCTACTTATTTCACTTAATACAGGCACAGTGTATTTTTTTTAAAGACTTGTTATATGGAATTAGTATTAATACAGAATTATTACTTGCCTATAAATAATCTCTCCAAGATGAAAATTGCAACCATGCAATTAAACATTTTCAAAATTTCGCGTAAGTATTGGTTAGATATTAGTTATTTTTAAAAGGGATATTTTTAACAGCGTATCAAAAATGTTATGTAACACACTGAAGTGAGTTACGCAAAAAATCTTTATTATTTCACTAAAATACTGACTTGCACACCAAATATGATGATCTTTTTATAAAATATCATTTGATACGAAAAGTTTCGTCCGCTCGGGAAACTTATCCACTCAGAAAACTTAATAGGTTATGTTAGGTTCTCTTGTGACCCTGCTCCCAAAAATAGGAGCCCTGCGAAGCAGGGCTCCGTCAACTTAGCTTAGTGGTGCAACTAGTATTTTTGGTGGAAACCAGAAATAAATTGACTAACAGTTAAATACAACCCTTTTTAAAAACGAATAATTTATCTTCTAACTTTTTGTACAATCACTAATTTGGCAAACGAATTATTTAGTCAAATGATTATTTTTAAAATAATTATTTAACATTTGAATTATTTTCTAAGTAAAATATTTGCTTAACCTGTATTCTGTCAAATGATAGTTTTTAAAGTAATATGTTTGCGAAATGAAAGTTTGTCAAATGATTAGTTTTTCAAACGTTGTTTGCAAAATGATCTTTTGTCATTCGTTTTTTGTCAAACAATAGTAAACCGTATAACTTACAGTTACCGTAATCAAGTGAAGCAGTTCAGCCTCATATCGGATGGAAACTATTTTCAAACACAGATTGCGTTCACTAAATATTACGTTCATTAATATTTTTCCTAAGAAATCAGTGCTGAGTAAACTGTCTTCGTGTTCTTTTCTATCATACATATTTTGTCTTTCTACCTCCTATGAGAAAAGAAGAGAGGATGCAAGTAGGTCTTGGTACTCTCGCTTGACAAGTAGTAGAAGTACTGCTACTTTAAACTATTTTCTGAGAATAACTACCCCGGTCAAACTGGACCATTCGCACTTTGACCAGTACAATCTACCACAATTGAATATTCGCTTATAATGTACGGATAAGTAGTTAGTAAGTGTCATATGTTCTGCCCTAGTTAGCAATCAGTTGTCATGTGTGTCCACCGTACAAGCGTAATGTCTTGTAATAAACATTGCCTGTACTCGTACTATGAACTTAGTTGCCGAATTAGGTTACGCTATTAAGCAGTGTCCTCTGTAGCGCTCATAGCGAGACTTGAGTTGCTATTCGTAGCAGATCAGTAAAATTAAGCAACGGTTGCACAGGTCACAATTTGGACGGGTGATCACTTATGCCATTTACATTAGAGTACTACCGTCTTCGGTCCCAGTTCTTGTTTCACATGCAACAAAGTACATAGTCCATTATTTATGAATTTTTAACAATATTTTCTAAAACGTACATAAAAATCGGCACTGAGTATTTAAGAAAGGTTAGTACCATTATTACCAACCTTTAGCACCTCCTACCTAAAAAATGGCCCACGATCCAAGCTACCAAGTATGCATACTTACACTACATTATTCTATACATTTCTTTTCTGAGAAAATAAGTGCTTAAGGTCTGGCGGCCCTTGGATCTTACTCTAATAGGTTATATATCGGAGTATTTCGTGCGGTCTTTAAACTTCTTCGCCATAGTTGACTACACACATGCACGAAAAACAAAGAAAGAAGCAATATCAAACAAAACTTGAAACTACTAAGTGGCGTAATAAATATTCTATGTGAGTCGCAAGTTAAAAGTTTGAGTCCAAACGACCGACTGATATTAGATCTATTGCCAATTGACTGATACAGATCTTCTAGGGAAGGAACAGTAAAGCATTCGAATACTTTTACATCCAGTGTTAAAGTTGTTCACGAGTTTGCGGTAGCTGAACTTTAAAATATTGAACAGAAAATATACTTTGACTTTTAAACAATAGACTGTAACACCAAGGTTCCACATAATGTTTTTCTTTTCAAGTCTTGCTTGTCTTCAGGCCTAAACTAAAAGTTCAATATTTTATACTTAGGTTCACCTAACCTTTTCTTTCCTAGCGATTTTTTGTTGATGATGTCCAAAAAAGATCATATTATTTCGATGGCTGGATAAAAATTCCGTAATCCGTAAGTAATCCGGATGATACTAAAATATTGTAAGGCTCTTAATTAAATTACACAAGTAAGAAAGTCCACCTCAAGACTATTGATACACACCAAATAGGTACATATCATAATTTCTAAGTGTATGATTTTAAAATTGAAAAAGTTTCAGCTAAAGGATAACTGCTCCATAATTGAATTACAATATGTTTCAGATTTGAAAATATCGGATTTCCAACTATTATACATGTATTGTAATTTGAAATAAAGCCAGTATAAATAACTATTAACTATCGAGTGAGTATTAGTTTGCGCTCAAATGAGTTCACAAATACGGCACTTCAAATTCGCGTAAAATTACTAACAGAATAATTACAAAAACTATTCAGTATTCTCCATAACCTGACTCTTCAATTCTCTGGATGAGCCATCAAGGAACGCGCAATAAATTAGGAAAATACCTACCGAACTTAGAACTTGACGAGATTTAGTGAAGGCTTACGGCCATTTTCAATATTCGAACTATAGATCTGTAGATTTTGTTTCGTGTTTGACATATTATTTTGTATGGAGCTTATGTCAAAAACGAATCTAAACTCTACAGATCTATCTATAGTTCGAATATTGAATTCCGTAGTTAGCCAGATAGCTAGCCTTCCATGAATTTAATTAAAAATAAATTAGAGCGTCGCCTCGGTCGGCTGTTTCCTTGCCTTTGTGCCGATGCGAGCTGATATTGGCTTTTTCGGCTACTTGTTGTAGTGGTGAAGCCTTTGACACTGCTGAAAAACATGTATAAAAACAACTTTATATGTATAAAATATATAAAATGTCGTGTCACGGTATCCATCTTATTGTTCTTAAACGGCTTGCCCAATTTTTAACACGCTTTTATTAGGTCGTCGTGTATGTAACTAACCATGTAATGGAATCTAAGCTAACTAATTTAACCATCTTCCAAGGGTCGTAGCGTAATGAAAATTGGCAGCTGTATGTAGTTCTGATGACAATACAATAATATGGTACTGTCAAACTGATCTGATGATGGAGCCAGAAGATATGAACTGGCACTCTACATGTATGTAAGTAACTATGTAACGGAATCTAAGGTAACTAATTTAACCATCTTCCAAGGGTCGTAGCGTAGTGAAGATTGGCAGTTGCATGTAGTTTTGATGGGGACATTCACAGTCTCTTTCCGTTCGCTTACAAAGTACTTAAACGAAAATTAACTGACAGACATTAGACAGTTTCCAATAAATAAACCAAATAATCTGTCTTCGTACAACAAATTGATGAAATCGTTTTTATGCCTATTACTAAGTCAAATAGATGACTTTACGTGATTTATTATACATAGCAGATTTACTTAGGTAATCTACCAGAGTTTATTTTGTTGACCAAGCCATTAATCATGCCAGCGGAAAAACCAATTAGGTTTTGTTTTCTTTCGAGCAATATTTATGCCTTTTTATGTGTACCAAATATTAGTTGGACTGTACAAGATTGATATTGATAAGGCGACGTTATTAGTCTGTATACTATTTTTGTTGCAGTATACGTAATTTTATATCTAGGTATTTATTTTGTAGGCTTCTAAGTATAAGCTTATGATTAAGACCCTGTCATTATGTTTTTTGCTTCAATCATTTTCATAATAGTCATCGAGTTGACTCGTGTGCCGTAGTTATATTATACAGTTTTTTCTGAAGTCCACTGCTGAACATCTAATAGACCTCTTCAAATTGGCTCTACATTATAGCAGATTTTTTGTGGCAACGGGAGGATTTGGCCTACAATGCCACGTTGGCAAGCCTGATTGGCATAGCGTTCAATGTCGATTTTTCCATCTTTTCCGCAAGATACTAGGTACTTGGTTCTGTTTGTTGTGTAATTTCCTCAGTCGTTTTTTTATATTAATATTATGTCAACAGACACTATGAGAGTTTAAACAAATAAAGGGAAGTTATTAATAAAAATGTGAGTATAATTCTTATCGTTATACACTTACCCAGCCACAACGTCATTCGAGTATACGAAATTATTGTACTTTTAATGTTACTTCGAGCTAGATTAGTTCAGTGTTTTATAGTCTCTGTTTACGACAGCGAGTCGGTTTAAATGGTCTTCTAGAAGCAGGTCGCCCTAGTTGGACTGACACGGCGCACTATTGTAGTCAGAATACAATATAATTTACATGTTTTTCTAATGGCGCTGATACACTTGAGCGTTCATCTGTAATGAGCATTCGTGCGAATGTTAAAATAAACGAGTGTGTTTTTGCGAGCATTCTTACGAACATTCTGGCGAGCCTAAGAATATTGGAAACACATAGAAACCGCGCTACAGTGGCGGTTAAGCCGAATATATTTACTTTACTTTGACTTATGATTTTTATCTAATGTAAGAGAAAGATAAATATAAAAATGATCTTTCGAATCTTCGTAGGTTGTCACAAATTTTAACTTGACTAGTGATGAGCTTAATCAGAATTAATATCTATAACATAACAATTGTGTTTACAATAATTAATCCTTAGATTTGGTTTACTCAGAAAGAATACCGATTGAATGTTGATAAATCCTCAGATTAAGTAATATAAGCGAATAAATCAATTATACACCAATAGATTAATGATAGTGATTAGTGACAAGGTAAGTTCCACGTAATGGTTTTCGAATAAAAAATCTCTGACTTATGGAAGTTATGTGCTTATTATTTAGATTATTATCGCTAGGTACGCGACGATCTTCAAGTGTTCTTCTAAAATCTTCCAAACCAGATTAGCTATAAGCACAATTTGTTTCTTTGTTCCTGACTTGGTAACATTAAATAATAAAATGCAGATCTTAATTTCAACAGGTTAAATAAATCACACAAGTGTATGTTCCTACTTTCAAATTTATTCATCAATATTGAGGATTTATCAACATTCTGAAAACCTGGCGATGAAAAAGAGTGACTTTCTCATAGTTCTACGCCCTTGCTTTAGAACCGTGGCAGTTGTTTGTTTGTTTTTCGTGTGAGTGTGTGGCGAACTCTGGTGTCGGAGTTTTTTAGACCGCCCGAAGGCCTCCGACATGGCCTAACGATCCTTATCCTGAGACAAGAACCGGGACCGACATCTTTACGTGCCCTCCGAAGCACGGTAGCGCTCAGATGTAAATGCCACACGCGGTCACCCTTCCAGGTGGCGACCTGTGCAAGCGTTGCTTAACTTTGCCGATCTGTTACGAACGGCAACCCAAGTCTCGCTATGAGCGCTACAGTGGCAGTAAATGTAAATGAAAAATCTTTAAGTAATTATTTTATATATTTTTTTATTTTGACGTTCATAGGCGTCATTTTTGACCCAAATGAATAAAGGTATTAATTGACTTTTGACTTTGATTAATTCTGAGTAAACCAGATCTGAGGATTTATTTTATTAATTATCAATTTTTTCTCGATATTCATAATGAGTAACCCCATCATTAGTCAAATAAAAATTAGTGATATTCTACGAAAATTCTACGAAAAGTTCTAGTGTAAGAGCAAGATACATAAATTCATTTGTTTATGTATCTTGCTCTTTCACTAGAAATAATTCATAAGTCAAAGTCAAGTAATGTATTGAATAAAACTGCTGTTGTAGTGCGCTTTCATTTTTTTTCTATATTCTAAGGATTACAGTGTTCGCTAGAAAGATCGTGAAAAAGATCGTAGCAATGTTCGTTCTTCGGTTCTACATAACAAAAACCGGCGAATGCTCACTATTTTGTTACAAGTGAATGCTCAGGTGTATCAGCGCTATAAAAGAAAAGTATTTAATATATGTATGTTTATCCATTGCCTAGTAGGTACTCACTACTATGAGTACCTGAAACGTGAGATACAATCTCTGCTTAATTTGGGACTAGACAGTGATGTGTGTATGTGGTACAATATTATTATTTTTAACCAATTTTCTTTGTTTACATTAATACACACAGAGTGAGAAGGAGCCTGTAAATCCCAATGTTCACCGTGGAGAAACTAACGCTATGCTCTGCTCGTCACCGCAACAAGGTGTCAGAGCTTAGAAAAAAATACCAGTTGTATTCAAGACTTTCCCGCCTTGATTATCTCGATTTGATAGAATAGGTATATACTTTTTCTATGGAGCGACTGCCGCCTGCCCTTCGCAACCCAAAGACATAGTACTGACTGCCCATATAGACTGCCAAGATTTTCAGGATAGCCTGGAACAATTTAATACGCGCAGAACTTCGAAAAGGCAGTAATGCGCGCCGTGGATCAACCCGATACCCTCTGCATGGCAACATTGGTGTAGACTAGAACAAGGTGGTATTTTGTCAGCTAACACCATGTATATCTCAACTCGTGAAACAGTAAATAATCAATTTTACTCGCTTTATTAATTGACTTATTTAAAGGTTTAAGTTAATACCTCTGTTATTTTCCTATGTTTTAATCGGATTGCAACGGTCCTGGTCGCGGAGGGACTGACTTCCCTCACCAGACAGACTAAAAGTCGTTAGACAACATTAGATTTCGTAAAGTACGGATACATACAAAATAATATGAAAGTAAGATGAATCTAATAAAAACAAGACAAAATATAGTTTGACCTTTTTTTAATTTAGAAACATCTCTGTAATCCTGACCTTAGTCACAACCAACTGATATTATCATCTACTTCATATAATTTACTAGAGGACGCCCGCAGCTACGCCTGCATTTTTTTTAAATTTACCCGTTTTGGCCGATCCCGTGGAAATTTCAGAAAATCGCTTCTTAGTGCACCCCTACGGCCCCCAAGGAATAATCGTGCCAAATTTCAGCTTCCTGCGCCCCATAGTTTTGGCTGTAGCTTGTCTGTCAGTCAGTCAGTAACGCAAGGATTTTATATATTAAGATTACGAAGAGGAAACGTCAAATAAGGACGAAAAAGCCTATTGACATGTCATTATTGTAAAAGCAATGAATTGAGATCAAAGGTTTGATCTTTATTTGCCATGATACGGTCCACTTGCTCGATACATTATTAGCCATTTGAGAGAGATGATGACGGCGATTGTTTAATAAAAAAGGGTAGAGATTTTATTAAAGGTCGTTACGATTTTATGCAAATAGAAAAATAGATGGATATAGCATTTGGTCCGATGTTACACATATGTCATAGTCTCACTTTATTATTTGTCCCACTGCTGGGCACAGTCCTTTTTTTTTTCTACTAGCATAATAAGAGTATGGCTCACCACACTTGCCAAGTTCTGGTTGGCAGACTTCACAAGTGCTTCGAGCACATTATGGAGAACTCTCAGGCATGCAGGAAGCATGCTTGCAAGTTCCCCAAAACACTTATTAACAGAAACACATCCCGACTGGTAACAACAATTTGTGGATCAAACAAAATGTAGTCTTCGTATGGCCAGAGGATCCAGCAGTCATATGTAGTTAGCGTGGCCTAGCCATTACGGGACGTCAACGGATACTGCGGTAGTTTAGTGGATTCGTGTCTGGAGGGAAGAGTGAAACATACCTACTTCACCAGCAACAACTCAGTCACTCCTATACGGCTGACTGGCGGAGTCGAGGACAAAACTACTAGTGTTCGCTTCAAACGAACAGACCATGGCAGCTTTAACCGATTTTTGCATAGAATTAGCCGACAGGACACGCTGAGCTGTCAGCACTGCAGCGACTGCCTTGACGCTCTCGAAGACGCGGTGGTTGCTGCAATAGTAATCATGGAAGTTTTAATAAATAGTTGTTGAACGACAATCCCCATACACCCTCGTCACAAACTCCATAGGGAAGACACACAGCCCGTTATTTGGGTTGCTATTGTGACGGAAAATAAAGAGCTCCACGTTTTCTTTTATTTCTATTTTCTTTGTTTTTAGCGGGCATTCTATTTTTATATCCTTATCCTCGTAAAAACTAAGGAAAATAAGGACAATAGGGACCGCAACACGTATCAATTTAAATGAGATTAGATTTGGTGGGACCGCCATTAGGCATTCCCTTGGCAATAAAATGGAATAATATTATTTGGTTAAAAAATAAAGAAGTTAAGTATATGAATTTTGACGTGACAACGTCTTATAAATTGGTTTGCCGGGTGACACTTCAAGAAACTGCGTTACGCTCCGCTCACGTTATGCGCTCACAATGAGAGCGAGTGAGAGGCACGCCTCCCGCCTAAGAGCGAGAGAGACAGACATAAAAAGTGAAAGGCACGCGTCTTTCATCCTTCTTCCTACTATACGAATGAATATTCACATTAAAATTATTTTACCACTCAAAGTCGTTGTCACGTAAAACTTTCGCCCGTATACCGACTTTACAGGCAACCAATTTTTTTTATAAAATCCTATCGGAGTTACAGATTGATATTAATTAGGGTTCCGTACCTCAAAATAAAAAACGGAACCCTTATAGGATCACTTTGTTGTCCGTCCGTCTGTCAAGATCTTTCGCCTCAGAAACGCGTGGAGGTATCAAACTGAAATTTATATCAAATAGTCAAATCCAATTTTCCTTGAAACTGTGAAAAAAATCAAACTTCTAACCCAACGCCATCAAAAGATACAGCCGTTTATGCTGCATATTTACGCAAATTTTAAATCTCGCAAGGGAATCAAAACCTACAGGGTACTTACCATGAACTCAAAATTAAATTGAAAATTGGTACGAAGCAATGTCTTATAGCACAGATAAAGAAAAAATGCCGAAAACAGTAATTTTTTTATTACATCATATAAAAAAATATTTGTATTAATTTTAAAGTTACTACGCCTTTCCTCATGAACGTGGAAAGTTATTATATTGAAATTCATATCAAATACTCGGGTCTATAATACCTTTAAGCTGTGACAAAATCAAACTTTTATCTCAACGCAATCGACAGTAACAGCAATTTTACTATATTTTCAAACTCGCAGCTACTAGCAAGGAAATCAAAACCTACAGGGAACTTCCCGTAAACGAACTAACGTTTTACAGCACAGATAAAGGAAAAATTGCGAAATCTGTAAAATTTTAGTTACATCATATAGTAAAAAAATAATTAATAATTTTAAAGTTACTAGCCCTTCCCTTGTGAACGCGTAAAGATATTAAATTGAAATTCATATCAAATACTCCAGTCTATAATATCTTTAAGCTGAAACAAAATAAAACTTCTAAGCCAACGCAATCAAAAGATACAGCCGTTTATGCTGCAAATTTCCACAAATTTAAAACTCGCAAAGGAATCAAAACCTACACAGTCTTATTAATAAAATAGGATTAGCGTCAGAACAACTTTACTCCAAGACTTAAGCCAAGATTAGGCAATTATGGTATTAATAAACTAGGAGTAAGGACGGAGTTAACTATTCATAATTTACTCCGGGAATAAAAGTTACTCCGCGGAGACCCATGGTTTAACGCTGGAGTAAGCAAGGAGTAAGCACATTGATATAAATTATGTCAATGAGTAAGCATCTATTTGTCACGGGGTACGGTATACTAGATCGAAACTTTACTTGAATACTAAAACATAAAAAATAAAGATTTCGAGTCGACAACATATATCCGCAAAATTCGGATTGTCGAGTATTTTGTTAATTCCTAATGCTTGTGACAGTATTAGAAATTATAATAATAAAAAAAAACCGGCCAAGTGCGTGTCGGGCCACGCGCAATGTAGGGTTCCGTAGTTGCCCATAATGACTTGCTGCAAAGGGTATTAATGTACAACAAATCCGACTGTTTATTTTGCTGAAAAAATAATTTTAATAACACTATTATAAGAACTTTAATTAAATTTTATTTTACAGTTTTGTTGCAATATCTTATGTCTATATTCATGTCAAATATCAGCTTTCTAGCACCAGGCGTCTTTGAGCTAGGCTGCGGATGGACAGACGGACGGACATGACGAAACTATAAGGGTTCCTTGTGGACTACGGAACCCTAAAAAAGACAGAAAAGTCATTGTCACCGAATAACAGTCATGTTGAGTACCTACTATGTAGTTTGTATACCATGTGTAAAAACTTCTTGCAGTTATATTTCTTATCGGTGTAAACAGTTTGTTTAAACGACAATTATTATTGTATCCATCTATTATAAGAGAATTGTGTTACTTCGAATTTACACAAGCGAAGCCGCGGGCAAAAGCTCGTAGATTTATATTTTATTTCCAACTTTCATTGAGTTTTATATACATAACCCAAATATATTTTCACATTTGTTTGGTGTTCGTTAGAGTACTTACTAGTATCTGATTTTGTAATTTTATTAATGTGGGTTAAAATTAATAGAGATTATTTCATTGAAGATTGCCAACCAACACAAACGTTTGCCAACCTATACAAACCTAGCCAATACCCTATTCGCACGTTTGCGTTTGTGATAGTTTGCCGAGGTTTGGCAAGCGTGCGGACGCACCATTACATATGTGTTGGTTGTGTGTTATGTTCGCTTGGGATAGTTGTGATCCCTACTAATATTATAAACGCGAAAGTGTGTATGTATGTACCTATGTATGTATGTATATTCCGTTTTCACGCTAAAACGGCTGAACCGATTTTGCTAAAATTTGATATAGAGATATACTGGACCATGGAGACGGACATAGGCTACCATAAGATGCAAAAATTAAACTGGGAGGGATTTTAGGGAGGCTAGAAGTTTTTTCTGCACAAATTTACTTCTTGGAAGTAAGAACGCATGCGCTATGATAATTGAGTGCCTTGTGCGTATATCTGTCAGTACTGAAACATCATACAATTTATTGTCATATTGTGCACGGTGAATACATTGTTCGCATATAAAAATCTAATAATTATATAAGTACTACGCTTAAACGGCTGAAACAATTTTCTCTACTAATATTATAAACGCGAAAGTGTTTATAGATATATTGTATTGGACATTTATTGGAACATGGCTTTGACATTTGACTGTATGCAAGGCGATGTTATTATGTAGATATAATACTAGGTATATAGTGTCATGAATACCAACTGACCGAGCTACTTTGTACCCTATAGAGTTACTGAAGTGTTTAGAATAATCAGGAGTGTCTTCCCACAACTGGACACTGAAAGAAAGAAAGATTTGTGTTACCCCGAATTTAACGCGCGCGAAACCGCGGGCAAAAGCTAGTTGTCAAATAAAAGTGTTAAATAAAAAGTTTTTATTCAACCAGGTCATTTTGTTCATTCTTTTTACTTTTAATATCAGTGGGTTGCCATAACGTATACCTTAATCTCAGTGTAAGAATAGTATTGTTACTCCGAACTTACTTCGTATTTATTAATACCGTTATTAACACGTAGCTATTCCATAACTAATCTAGAATTAACGACTCCCGGTGTTACTTTGGAGTAAGAGAAGAATAAGCATTTTTATTAATAAGACCGACAGCGTACTTCCCGGAACACAGAATTTGGAAATTTGGTAGGAAGCAATGTCTTCTAGCATAGATAAAGAAAAAAAACCGAAAATCTATAATTTATAAAAAATAATTTTAACCCTTGAGGTGCGATCAAACTAAAGGCAAAGTGCCACAAGTGCAAAGGGTCACGTTGCTGCAAATTTTCATTGGCATAGGTTACCGGAAAAAAAATAATAATGACACCTTAATATAATTATATCACATAAATTGAAAATTAATATCATTGTGTTGGTTATAAAATCAGCTATGATAATAATAACATAAATTACTACTAAATACTCACCTTTCCGGCAAAACAAGCTTACAAACTTAGAAGTTTGTTATTTTTCACTGGTTCGCACAAACATTTCATCACATATTAATGAATTTCATTACTTGTTTGGTTCATAAACACAAAAACATTATCACATATACCTTTAGGTTTTCACACAATACATTATTTATTTGTAACAAATGAATCTAACGCCACTAAAAAAATTATAATCCGAACGCGTAACAAAAAGTTCGCCGTGCCGGGCCGCTATGTTACTGTAGCGAACACTGTGGCTGTGAATTATTTACCATTTGAAACACGATAACAGTGAAAACGTACAACAATACTAGTATTTAATTGCTAAAATATGTTTTCAGATAAATAATCTGGGTACTTTTATGTCTTTCATAACTATTAAAAGAGTATTTATCATAAGACTATTACGAAAATAGCAAGTTTCAAGAGTAGAAATAGCCGTTCTTAAAAGTTTTTGCCTTTTATCACCGTATTTCTTGTCTCTGTCACGAATAATGTCACTTCACAATTAATATTTATTTATTTCTGAGTAAATCTATATAAGTATCTTTATAAAATATTCACCGGTTTCTTCCACAAGACAACTTTTATTATAAAGATCGCGGAACAAAACACAACAATGGCGGACGCTTTCGCAACTGAGACACAGATAATTATATTTCAATATTTTTTGGCACGTTTCGTTTCCCTCACCCTTCTAAAACGATTTAGTTGCATAGAATATGAACTATTCTAATAGTTACTACTTTCGTTTCTTGGTTTAAGTAAAACAAAACGTAAGAAATCCGCGACCAATAGGACGACTTTTTTAGAGCGTGCTGTAAACACATGGGAACACTTGAATTAGAGCACGACCGTGCGTGCTGTAATCACGTGGGGGGTTAAAGGTACTAACTACCCCTTTCCTCACGAACCCGTAGAGGTATAAAATTGGAATTCATATCAAATGCTCAAGTCAAACCTAAAGGGTACTTTCAATCGATCTAAAATCTTGAAATTTGGCATAAAATAACGTTTTATAGCACATAGGAAAAAATCGAAAATGTTAATTTTTTTGTTACAACACATATTTTTTGAAATATATATACCTACAGGTTTGTACGGAACCCTCGGTACGCGAGTCCGATTTGCACTTGACCGGTTTATTTTTTGGTTTTAATTCTATTCGGATTCCTGCTACTGCATCATTGAACAAGCTGTACATTTTAAGCTGATGCTATAAATACTTTTGATGAAAACAAACTTTACGAATTTTGATAGATTATGAATGCAAAATGACTATCAATATCGCTATCTTTTCGGGTTGCGGAGGTCAGACAGGCAGTCGCTCTGTGGAAAAGCTAATTTACAGCCAAGTCCGGTTAGACTAGTATGCGGACCCCAGGTTCAAACTGGGATAACGCTAGGAGGATGATGATGATGAATGCAATATTATGACGTACGTCAAGACTTACCCTTGACACTAATTCAAGCCCTTTTAAAAATAATTTAGTATATGAATTTTGATGCTGTTGGAAACGTTACGAAATCACTTATTTGAAAGTCGATTCGAGGAAAGTACTTATAGATTTTATACTCAGCCTGCATTTAGAAATCATAGTGTTCGTTCGAAATACCTATGTGACGGGCAAGAGATTTTGTACCACTGAGGCACTGGCATGAATTTTCTGTTATTACACCTAAATGTCATATTTTTACTTTTAAGCTCTTCTTTTATTATGTTGAGGCATGTTGAGGCCTATTTTGGGTATTTGTCATTAGCACTGTACTGTGTTATTATTGATTTTATTTTATTTGGGTTTGCATACCTACGTACAGATAATACAAATATTAATATATAAAATCCTTGCATTACTGACTGACTGACAGACACGCTACAGTCGAAACTAGTGGGCGCAGGAAGCTGAAATTTGGCATGTATGTTCCTTGGGGACCGTAGGGGTGCATTAAGAAGGGATTTCCCGAAATTCCCACGGGATCGTCCAACACGGGTAAAGTTAAAAAAATTGCAGGCGTAGCTGCTGGCGTCCTCTAGTGTTACTATATTTACCACTAGAGACTATTTAACGTACGTATGTGGCACGGCCGGCTCGGCCAATTATACGGTGAATCGCAGCTCAGAGCATGACATTAAAAAATGCTTTGCGCTGCGCTTCGTCACATGTGCGCCGGCCCTTGGAGTAATTAATATCTAAGAGAGTAAATAGAATTAATATTTTTCAGACTGAAATTTCCAGCTACCCTGTCTAATCTGAAAGGAGGCTAGGCAACTTCGAGGGACACAATAAACTATAGCGCACGGATGCAAACCTATTCGTTTCCAACCGCACGCTTACAGTTGGACTTACTTTCTTCACAGTAGCACTGTGATACATTAGCAGGACTACTGTACCAAATTGGCCAGATGGGTTAGTACAGGGTTTGATGTTCAGTTTTTCGTCTCTACATTCAGTCAACAATTATAGGCAATGGATTATTTGTTGATTGTTCCAAATTTTTTTTTGTTGTTAGATTGGCACAAATTTTTCCTACTTTGGCGCGGAGTTTGAGTTGCATCTGTTATTTATATTAAATCAGTTCTGTTTATAGTAATATTATATCTAGTGTGTATTTGCGTCGCCAATGGAATTTCGTGTTCGGAGTCAATGAATATATTACAGAAAACTTATGGTGAATCGATTTTATCAAAAACTCTTATGAGTGGTACAAAGCGTTCAGAGTGCAAGATGTGATGGAAGATTTGCCTCGCTCTAGTAGGTCATCAACGGCTGCAACTGAAGTTAGCATCGCAAAAGTGAAGGAAACAGTGACTGAAAATCCTCATTCAACTTTGAGAGAGTTAGCCGCCGAATTTTCTGTATCTCACGAGTCGATCCGTACTATTTCCCTAATCATTTGGGTATAAAACATGTTGCAGCTTGGCTAGTCCCAAATGACCTGAGCTCACCAATTTTCTCCAAAAACTCAATCGCATGAGAGTAGCTGAGGGCATACTAGAACGAGTCAATTCCGACCCAACATTCATGAAACGCATTTTTACTGGTGACGAGACGTAAGTTTACGAGTTTGACATGCAAACAAGTCAACAAGCTTCGGAGTGGCGCCTTCCAACTGAAACAAAACCGAAAAAATCACGCCAAACTCGTTCAAAAGTCAAAGTCATATTGAGTGTTTTCTTTGAATACCGCGGTGTTGTGCACTCGGAATTCTTACCGGAAGGTCAAACGGAATAAGGAATATTATTTGAGTTTTATGCGCCGTTTAAAAGAGCAAGTTCGATGAAAAAGGCCAGATTTGTGGAAAGAAAATTCTTTTATTTTGCACCACGATAATGTGAAATCATTGTGCGCGAATTTTTTACCAAATACTCAACAAATACCATCGAGCAACCACCATATTCACCAGATATGGCTCCAGCCGACTTCTTTCTTTTTCATAAACTCATATTACCACTTCGTGGCACCTGTTTTTAATAAGTAGAAGACTTAAAGGAGAACTCGCGGCGAGCATTTTTTAAACGCTGTTTTCGGAATTGAGTTCAATACTCAATTCCGGAAACAGCGTTTAAAAAATGGTTTGCTGATTGGATTATTCGCTGGCGTAAGTGTATCGTTAAGCAGCGATAGCCTAGTGAAGAGACTGATAGACTGCTACGCAGAGGGTCCGGTTTCGAATCCACGGCGGACACCGATGACTTTTCGGAGTTATGTGCGTATTAAATTGTTAATTATCGCTTGCTAAACGGCGAAGGAAAACATCGTGAGGAAACCTGCATGTCTGAGAATTCTCCATAATGTTCTCGAAAGACATGTGAAGTCTGCCAACCCGCACTTGGCCAGCGTGGTGGACTATGGCCTTACCCTTCTCATAATGGGAAGAGGCCCGTGCCCAGCAGTGGGACAGTATAAGGGGCTGATGATGATGAAGTGTATCGTTTCTGAAGGAGCATACTTTGAAAGTGATAAAATAAATTTGGATGAATAACAAACAGTATGTATATTATTGATCTTTTCCCAGTACTTTCTTGACGGAGTAGTATATGTATAGGTACTCGTTGTAGTATCGTTGTGAACTATTTGCTTTGTGTATTTCCCTTTAGCGCCTCTTACAGCACCCACTGGATTGAAATGGAGTAGCAACATTTTGTGTCCTTAATCCGTCACTGCACGGACGTAGCTACTGCGAGGGATATATTATAAAATCCTACAAGTACAGGTCATTATTCATTGGCTTTTAAAGTCAGATAGAATGGCACATCCAATGTGGCCGTAGGGTAATTCGGCAAAATGCCAACGACTTAACATGCTCCAACCGCGTCTGAGGCACGAAGGCGTAACTCCAGTGGCTGTCTGACTTCTCTCGTTTATTTATTTCATTGATGATAAATGAATTATAAAGCTATTCTACTTACAAGTATAATCAAGATCCATTTGGTTGGTATCGCAACCGCAAGAGGTCGCAGCGACGTATACACGCACAGTTTAACCATATTTTGTCGCAACGCTGTGGTGTAGTTGCGAAACGTATGCAACAAGCTTTAGTACGTTTTCTCTTTATAGTTTCTTCCCCACTCCACATTCTGTCATGTATTCTACATACACAAAATACACGCTATCGGTTTAGTCGTTAGTACTAAAACACAGAGGCAGCCTATAATGAATAATTTTGAAGTTGGGTCACTTCTACGCATTTCGTTTGGTGAACAATAATTCTGGTGTTCCCAACATCTTTGATTTTCTTTCTATTATTCCTTCTTTATTTCTAGCATCTCTATCCTTCCTGTTTCTCCCTCCTCTTAGATCTTATTTTGACTATACTGTGTGCGCTGTAGCAAGGTGCGGGTGGCAGTTTCAGTAACGTTTCATTTCACTTTCAAAAGTTGCCGCGATTTACAAGTTATGACTTAGTATTTCAGTTGTACCATATTGGTAATATTTAAAATCATTAATTACTGTGGTACATTAAATTATACCCAACCCGAATGTTCTAGTTTACAAATAAAATCTAATGGAAAGAAAAATTAAGCAGTGTTATGCGTATTACATAACGCCATAGACGTATTTAGTGATGGGATGTACTGCTACTATGGATATTCGATGTTTTTATAATAAAACAACGTATATTGGGCGTACTTCAAATCATATTTTAAAAAGTCTATAATTATATTAATGAAACAACAGAACATATTATATAGAAAAGATTTCATTCGTCTAAACTCATATCAGAGTCAGCAACATCTGAATTGTCTCTAAATTCATCATCTGTATCTGTGACGGATATTATCAACGATGACTCCATTATATTGTCAATGTGGATGTCACGATCCCAATCAGACATAATGTCCCTCTTTGTTTTATTCACAACCTTCGACCAGTCTTCAGGTTGAACATTGTTGATGGCCGCTTGCAATAGGACCAACATTTTATTTGCCGTAAATGGCGGCGAAGTATTATTTCTTGCGGCGTGACCTTTTATTTGGGCCCAAATCATCTCAATAGCGCTATACTGGCAATGGTAGGGTGGTAGTCGAAGGACCTGGTGGCCTTTTTCTTTTGCCATTTCGTCCAGAGCATAGGTAGGAGTTGGTGGCTTATGACGCCGTACTAAGGCAATAAGCTCTGCCTTTAACATTTTTATATCTGCTGTAACTCCGTTTTCATTCAGCCACTTCACCAACTCACTTTTGCGGTTGGATTGGTTTGGGGGTTTATTAATTTGTACCGAATTGTAGGGTGCGTTGTCCGTTATTATGGTCATAGGCTCTTTTAAATTATTTAATAGACCTATGAACCAATCTTAAAATTTTTCGTAGTTCATCTCCTCATGTTACTCTGTAGTTTTATTTGACTTAAAAGCCAGCAAACAATTAGGAACGAATCCACTTGCTGTACCCGTATGACAAATAATAAGGCGTTCGCCTTTGCCCTCAGGCACTTTGGTACACGATTGTGATGTATCGTCCGTCCAACTTTTACCCACTGTATGGTTGGCGTTTAGCCACGTTTCATCCAAAAATACAACTTTGCTCCAATCACTTATGTTTTTTGCCTTTCTTAAAAATTAACATCTTGCTAGGGCAATGTCAGTCCTCTCCATAATAATCTTCCTTTTGTTAACTTTTTTGTAAACAAAGCCAATAGTTTTTATAACTTGCCGCAATGAAGTAATACCGCCTTTGAACAGGTCAGCTTCTTTTAATGATTTTATAAGCTTGCGTAGTGTTTGTAGCTCCATCCTTCTATAATAATCATAAATATGATTTCTAATAGCAACCTTAGCAAAATCATCTATATCTGTGATTGGCTTCACCTTGGTCTGCTTTTTGTTGGGTGACGATAATTTATTTTCAGACATCCCACCTTGGCCAACTTTCTCACGTGTTATACGCAAAACAGTATTACGACCAAGATCAAGAGCTTCGGCTACTCGTTCTACAATTTGTTTCAATGGTAACGACGGTCCATTATTTTGTTGTTATCTTTCAAAGTAATCTACCTATCCAAAACAGTTCTTTTTGTAGTTCTCTTAGGCATGGTAATAACAACAAAGTTAAACAAATAATAATTTGACAAAATTGAAAACACGTGTCACATACAAGGCGCTAGCACTCGTACTGACAATATCACTTGATTACACAAAATGGCCGCCGCACCGATGCGTCATAGAGCAAATATTTTGTCACATAAAAAAAGCCAAACAATATTTAAAATATTGAAAAGTCTGTCTATGATTTCAAAAAAGCTATGGTTTTTCTAGTGCATATAGTTAGGTACACGGTTTTAAGTAACAAATAACCTTTTTTAAGATTTTTATCTGTCTGTCTATCTTTCTGTTTGTCCGCGGTAATCTCTGGAATGGCTGAACCGATTTTTATGGGACTTTCACTGTAAGGTAGAGGACTTTATAGCGCTTCATATAGGCCGGTATTAAATTTGACCCGCTGGTGGCGTCATGATATTTATCTATGTGTAATAATATATAAAAGCAAACAGTCAGTCGTCATGAAATCTGGAAAATCACCGGCCGTATAAAGGTTAGATTGGGCAGCGAAAATCATTAAATGTTACTTTTATCCGCGTACGAAGCCGCGGGTACCAGCTAGTTTTATATAAGTACAAAGATATTATTATGTTACCATAAAATATATATATTGACAAGTTTATACACGTAGTTACACTGCAAAACCAAATAACACTCAAATTTTGATAACACTATTAATGTGAACTAGATTAATGCTGTGATTATCGTCAGATCGATAAAAATGAATTGCATAACGTCACATCCCTAGTCATGTGGTACTGACGGATGTCAACGTCATATAGGCAACTATCATCCGCACCACGGTACAGCGCACAGGGTATAGATGCATAAACTAGATGAATTTATGAATAAATACTATTCTATTTTGTATGACTAATCAGAGGTCTTATTTTATTTGACTAGTGTTCAATACAGTAGAAAATAATCAAAAGTAAATGTACCTTATTGATATATCATATTGTTGAAAAGAAAAGCAATTGATAAATAATTATTATACTTTTTTGGATATCCAAAAGAGTATAATATTTATGAATTGCTTTTCTAAGTGTATACTTACGTAGGCTGCTTGATACAATTACTTACCTATTACATCAATCTAGATGGTAAGACGGCGACGTAGTTTAACCAGCAGCCAAAAATTCGATGCAGTCGTTACGGCGAGGCAGCACTGTAGTGTCAGCCGAGTGGTGCAGCAATGTCACCAAAGACGTAGCATTCAGTGATAAGACAGCGATAGCCGAGTGGAAATACCAACAAACTGCCATGAAGAGGATACGATGCGTTTCACTGACTTTTAAGCTGGTGAGATGTGATGTACGTATTAAATTGTTGATGAATTTTTGCTCAGTGCCTCGGTCAACACATTAAGCCGTAGGCCCGATTGTAATAATAAGCTTTAACTGTAATCTGTACTTCCTAATCACCTCATGCGGAATTCATGCTGTGTCATTTGCATTTCAGTTACGTGTTCGATGCCCATATTAAATATTTTTCAGATTAGTAAATAGAAGCAGTGATAGCCTAGTAGAAATAACAACAGACTGTCATGCAGAGGGCATTGGGTTCTAACCCACTGTGCACATCACATACTTTTCAAAATTATCTGCACTGATTTGTTTATTATTGCTTGACCTGAAAAGTAAATCTATCTGTAGTATTATATCCAGTAACAAAGTTTCCTACAAAAATGTGCCGGGAATAAACATGACAATAATATCTTTGGTACACTTTATTATTATAACGACAGCAATTGCACGCATTTCATCCATTGACTATTTACAAGGCATTTGCATTTATATACATATTATTTCATATTTTTTACAATTACAAAAATATTTTAGTTTAATACAGTGCTATGACGCTATCTAATGATACTACATTTATAGAAAAAAGTACCTTCGTCAAGGGGCTCAAAGTTCATAATCGAACTCCATAATTGACGTAAATACTTTAATTCTTAGAAACAAAACAAAAAGATATGTACACAAACATTTTTATGACTTAATATTTGACTATCCTGTACATACAATATTTTCGTATACTTACTTGGCTATGTACATACAATCTTATTGGATGTCCATAATATTTTTTACACTTACAATGTAATTCATATCGCATATGAATATTTTTTTACATTCATACGGTTATATGTTAAATCTAATTTTAATTTCGAAATATTAAAATAAACGATGAGAGATTTTATATTTGTTTTATTCAAGCATGATATTTTCTCAATTGCCTAATATTCCTACAGTACAACAAAACGTCCAAAAACATTACTTATGACACATTATTTTGAACAGCATATCACCAACTCTACATACATTTATGATTAATTGTGGCCGGATTGTAGTTCTGCATTTTTACCTGTAAAAGAAAAATATAATTTAAAAAGTGACAGATATTTTAGAGACCCGTGCGCGTGGTTTCAAACATTGGTGACTATTGTGAGACGGGACAAGAAAATTAATAGAGTGACATATCAAATGAAATAACTAATATAAAGGAACCAAATAGATTTTTGTTATAGTTCTACGATAGTAGCTGTAATAAAAAGCGAACCCCAAGCCCCAAGGCAAAAGTCATGGATGGCAGCTAAGACAGCGCTAGGATGATGATAATGAACTTACAAGAAGCCTAATGTCTTAAAAGACAAAAGCAAATCCTACGATAAACGTACGGAACCCTCTCCTCGCAAATTAAACTCGCACCTGAACATTTTTTTTATCGTACCTATAATAGCCTCATTTATCTTTCTCACTGAACTGGCAGGTGGTTTGAGTATTGTCAGTAGAACAAGACTCAGTTTTAATTGTTTAGCAGAATTATTTATTTATAATATCTAAAGATCTAAGAGGTTTGTGAAAGATAAATAATATAGTTTGTCAGTAAATAAAAGTGGTTTAGAATAATGTAAATATATTTTTGAGCATTTCATTGATTGTATAAAATTTGGAGTTTAGTCATTAATTGCATTAAATAAATACAGGTGTTGAAAATTGCATACTATTTGCTGTTCATATGCTCGTGTAATATGTATGAAAAGATTAATTTTATTTCATATTTCTGCCTGTAAAAAAATGTTATGGATTCCGTAATCTGCTTAGTAAACTTGTTAATTTTTTATTTATTGTGCGTATTGTGTTTACCTTTAAGTGATTGTTACACTGTTATTATAATTTTGATATACGTGTTCTAAAATGTATCCAGTGAAAACAATTGTTGGTGAACCAGCTAAAATAAAATAAAATTAACCGACGCAAAATTATTTCGTAGTTAGATAAACTACGAAATACTTTTACTTACTTCTAAAGTATATGTTTATTACATTTACATGCAGTTTTAATTTTATTTGGACTTAATCTCATGACATTTTCTAGCATTGGACATAATTATTTGTGTTATAGAGACTATTAAATTTACTTCCAGTGGACCTTTTTTCTAATAAAGAGACTATAATAATTGCTGAGACGATATTTAAACGCGTGTTTTAGACGGTCTGTTGGCAGTGTCAGCTGACACTTGGAAATGATTTGTGGTACCTTGAAGCTTAAGCTTTAAGGTACCACAAATTATTTAAAATTGTATTGTAACAATTTGCATATAAAAGAATCGCATGAGGTTCTTGATGTTCTTCTCATATCTTGACCTCGATGTAAACAAATATTTCTTTGACGACCATACGTGTTACTTTGTAACTTAAGAGAATAAATTAATTTGAATTTTACTTGGGAAAAGGAATATTAAATACGCCTTAGAGACTATTTTTCCAAGTTCACGTTATGAGCTTACATGCCTGTTACATACATACATATCGTCACGCCTTTTATCCCCGAAGTTGTAGGCAGAAGTGTATTTCTACACCCACTTTTCGCCAGATATACTTTAGTCCCACGTAATAAGGGGCGAGCCTATTGCCGTACCGGGCACATTTCCAGACTCCGTGCTGCTACTGAGAATTTCGTGACAGAAAAACCCAATAACACTGCCCGACCCAGGAATCGAACCCGGGGCCTCCCGATCCCACGCGCACATTTATGCCGCGAGACCAAGGAGGCAGTCGTATAGGGTTTGATGTCGAGTTTTCCGTCTCTACGCAAAGATGGTATTTGCATCGTGTTATCCCTTAGTCGCCTCTTACGACACCCACGGGAAGATAGGGGGTGGTGACACTTGTATTCTATGCCGTCAACCACACGGCAATGCCATGCCTGTTAATAAAATAAAACTGCTTCCACACGTCTCAGGGGTGCAGCATATTAGGTTTAACGATGAATACAACAGAAAAAATATGTTTACGAAAATATCCAAGAAATTCCATTTGCATACATATGAAAATTAACTTTTTGGCTACCTTTACCATGCAGTGTTTTCAAAATATAATCATGCAAATAGGATCTGGGTTCGGTTGACAGAACAGGGTTAAACATGTACTCATTGAAGAAAGAATATTTTATATAACAAGGTAATTTAGAACAACTTTTTTCTACTATGGTAATATTAAGGTGAAAAAAAAATTCATACATTTTTCATATAGCGTGGTAGTGGACTGCTCAAGTCCACTGCTGGACAAAGACCGCTC
Organism: Euclidia mi; assembly: GCA_944739405.2. Classification (NCBI taxonomy): domain Eukaryota; kingdom Metazoa; phylum Arthropoda; class Insecta; order Lepidoptera; family Erebidae; genus Euclidia; species Euclidia mi. The sequence goes on from OX123200.2 coordinate 60,736,524, forward strand.
CTAATTTGCATCACAATAACATTGTAAATCAATTTGGTCGTCTGTAGCTATCTGGCCAGACGTGTTAGTTGTAAGCTTTGATGTCGAGATTTCCGTCTCTTTGTAAAGATACTCTTTGGTTCGTGTATTTCCTTCCTACGACACCCACGGAATAAAATAGGGTAGTGACACTTTGTATTCTTAATACGTCACCTCACGGTCATTCTACATAACTCTGTAGATACTTATCTAGTCCATACTCTAATTACCTACTAACAATGCCTATCTATGACATCATTTAGAGTTTTACTTGCGTACAAGTAACTGGCGTGATTACATTATAAAATAAGTTTAATACAGTTCTGTAATGTGTTCCGGGGATAAACAGCTTTTTATTCCTTTTTCCAATCGATATAACTGTCCCACATTTTAATTAATGTAATCCGTCATCGACTGATACTATGTACACAGCTAATACAGAGTATGGCATAATCACTATAAATATTATAAGCTGACCCACTTTACGGCGGCACTTCGTTTTATGATTCTGTGGCGTAGCCACTGTATTAATAATGGTTTTAATATATTGTTGTTGTGTATAACTTAATTAGTATAAATATGTTTGTACCAAATAATATTATTAAGTATCTTGTAAGAATAAGTAATGAACAATGATTGATGTATGTACATATGTAACATTGATGTAAATATTTAATAAATTTAAAAATGTACATCGGGACAAACGTCGAACTTTATTATTAGTGATCGGGGGCTCGGCTGGCGGACGACCTGTTTCACTGTCTCGCTTCCGCACACTTGCGGTCCTGCTCCGACGCATGGCCGCGCACCGCAAGTGGGCGGAGCGTTTGGAAATTTCTAGAAGCGCGCCTCCACCGGCGCCCGCGACGGCCCGAGGATCAAAAGTCAGTTGTCTCTTTAGTCTGTCACAAACCTCTGAACGCGTTACGCGTGTTGCTCGCGCACCCGCCGCGCCGCCGCCGCAGCCTCGCGCTTACGAAATATAAGAAGTAAAATAGTGTAAGAATTGCCCTAAGCTGCTTGTTGCTTGTGCTTGATGTATTGCGCCTCTCTATGTACCTGTGACGCTGTTGGGGCCGAATAAAGAATACTCTGGCAGGTAGCATTCTTCTTTTCATTTCTTCTCCTGCACCCTTCTGCCAGTCTGCTACAGAAAGTATAGACGCTTACCGTGGCTAGCTTGTCCACATTGGTGACCCCGACGAACAGCGCAATGAGTCAGGAGAAGAAAGATGGCGACGCGAGAAATGCAGGCGACCACACCCAGTTTTGCGACGTATTCCGTGTGGGCGTAAGGGTACCCCCGTTTTACCCGGAAAAACCAGCTCTTTGGTTTTCACAATTGGAGAGCCAATTTGTGTTGGCTAATATAACCAGCGATGCCACGAAATTCCACCATGCTATCGGCGGTCTTGACCCGATGTATGCAGCGAAGGTGGAGGACATCATCACGGCACCACCCGCCCCGAACAAGTATGAGCGGCTGAAGGCAGAACTGGTGAGGAGACTGTCGGCATCTCGCGAGAAGAAAATGCTGCAGCTCCTATCTCATGAGGAGCTAGGCGACCGGAAACCTTCGGCGTTCCTGCGCCACTTACGAGACCTGGCAGGACCGAGCGTGCCTGATGACTTCTTACGCACTATTTGGACCAGCCGACTACCTGGCAGCACGCAGACCATTATCGCGTCTCAGACCAAGGCGACTTTGGAGGAGGTAGCGGAACTAGCGGACCGCATTCACGACGTCGTGCCCACGGTTCCTAACGTCGCATCCGCTGCACTGAGGAACACGCCCAGCAGTAACGCAGACCAGATGGCAAGCGAAATAGCTGCGTTGACGAAGCAGGTGCAGGCCCTTACCTCGGAGGTGGAAAGGTTGTCACGGCCCAGGCAACGATCACACAGCAGGCGAAGCGGACGGTCACCATCCAGGCGTTCCAACTCAAACTACAGGAAGTTCCCGGTATGTTGGTTTCACTATAGATTTGGCGATAGGTCCACCCGATGTGTAAAACCATGCGACTACGCGGGAAAAGGGACAGGCAGTCAGTAGCAGCGACCGACGGCTGCCACAATACCGGTCGCTTATTTGTAACGGACCAAATTTCAAAAAGACAATTTCTCGTTGATACCGGAAGTGACGTTTGTGTTTACCCCAAGTCAGCAATTAAATATCGTTGTAATAAAACTACTTATGAACTTAGTGCTGCGAACGGTAGTGTAATAAATACGTTCAGTTATGTTAATTTAAAATTAAATATAGGTTTACGTCGTGACTATGTTTGGAAATTTATTGTTGCAGATGTCACAAGGGCAATAATAGGAGTCGACTTTCTCTCGCACTACAATTTGATAGTAGATGTACGAAATAAACGACTCATTGATGGCGACACTTCGCTCGCCGCCCCTGATTCGCCTGCCCGCTCTTCCGATATTGTTTCTTCGGTGAAGGTAAGAATTGGTGACACAAAATATCACGATAGACTACGAGAATTTCCAAGCATTACCCGACCAGCTGGTATACACCGTACACCTACACATAATACTATTCATCACATACGCACTACACCTGGTCCACCGGTAGCTTGTACACCGCGTCGGTTAGTCCCCGATAAATTGAAAATCGCTAAGGAGGAGTTTGAATCTATGCTCATGAATGGTACAGCCAGACCCTCCGACTCACCATGGGCTTCACCCTTACACCTTGTGCCTAAAAAGGACAATAGTTGGCGTCCATGCGGCGATTATAGAATGTTAAATGCGAGAACTATTCCCGACAGATACCCAATTCGCCACATTCATGACTTTTCGCATAACCTGTCGGGATGTCAGGTCTTTTCAAAAATAGATTTAGTTAAGGCATATAATCAGATCGCAGTGAGCCCCGAGGACATACAGAAGACCGCGATCACCACACCGTTTGGTCTTTTTGAATTTCCGTTCATGACCTTCGGACTTCACAACGCTGCGCAGACATTTCAGCGATTTGTCGATGAAATGTTGCGAGGTCTGGGGGACTTCTGTTACGGATATTTGGACGATTTCTTGGTATTTTCAAAAAGCCATAAAATCCATGAGACCCATTTGCGTCAGCTGTTCACCAGATTACAGGAATACGGCATGGTGATCAACCCTTCGAAATGCGTCTTCGGAGCTGAGGAAGTAACGTTTTTAGGATACAGCATTAGCGCTAGCGGCACAAAACCGTTACCAGAAAAAGTTGAGGCCATTAACAACTACCCTCCACCTAAAACTACGCGAGCTAAGAAGATTTCTAGGGATGATTAATTTTTACAGGCGGTTTATTCCAAACGCTGCACAACACCAAGCCCCGCTGAATGCTCTGTTAGAGGGTTCAGTAAAAGGTTCTCATCCGGTAAAATTTACCTCTAAAGAAGAAGCAGCTTATGAAGCTTGTAAGACAGGTCTCTGTCAGGCTGCAATGTTGGCACATCCGGACATCAGCGCCAAACTATCTTTAGTTACAGATGCGTCCGATTTGGCAATTGGTGCGGTCCTACAGCAGTGGAAGGACGACACCTGGGAACCATTGGCTTTCTTTTCCCGTAAGCTTAGCCCAGCTCAACAGAAATATTCACCGTATGATCGTGAGTTGCTCGCGATATACGAGGCGATTAAGTCCTTTAGGCATATGGTTGAGGCGAGAGAGTTTGTGATCTACACAGATCACAAACCCCTCTGTTACGCGTTTCACACGCGTAAGGAAAATTGTTCACCAAGACAGTTCCGACATCTAGATTACATCTCGCAGTTTACCACGGACATCAGACACATTGCAGGTAAAGACAACGTTGTAGCCGATACATTATCACAGATAGAGGAAATTGTAACGATCAGATCCAGAGTTGCAACAGCTACTTCTAGATAATAACACCTCGTTATGTCTGAAAAAAGTAATACTGCCGGGATTGGGTTCCGAACTGTACTGCGATGAGAGCGGCAAGACACCGAGACCATATGTCACAAAAGTATTTCGCCGTCAAGTCTTCGACAGCTTACACTCATTTAGCCACCCCGGAGCAAATGCCAGCGTGAAACTAGTAACGGAACGCTACGTGTGGCCAGAGGTGAAGAAGGACTGTCGAAAGTGGGCGAGGAACTGCATAGCATGCCAACGATCTAAGATCACTCGTCATGTCAGTGCCCCGCTCAGCAACTTCAGGCTGCCGCGATCTCGTTTCATGCACATCCATATTGATCTTATAGGACCGCTGCCACTATCGCAAGGATATCAGTATTGTCTCACCGCCATTGACCGCTTTACGCGATGGCCTGAGGCAATTCCCATCAAAGACATTAGGGCGGAGACGGTGGCGCGAGCACTCCTGTATGGATGGATTTCACGCTTTGGTTGTCCCATACAAATCGTCACGGATCGTGGAAGGCAATTTGAGTCAACACTATTCAAGCGATTGTCAGAGATAGCTGGATTTGAACACAGGAAGACGACTGCGTACCATCCAGCCTGCAACGGACTAGTCGAACGATTCCATCGACAACTCAAGACCGCAATCACGTGCCATGGAAACACGAATTGGGTCGAGTCGTTGCCTCTAGTTCTCCTAGGCATTAGAAACGCCTTTAAAGAGGACATTCAGGGAACCTCAGCTGAATTAGTTTACGGGGAAACGTTGCGCCTGCCGGGGGAGTTATTTCAACCACAAGACCCCGACACCGTAGAAGCAAACGCTTATATGACCAAGTTACACATGTGCGCTAGGAATCTCCAACCACGTCCAACATCCAGGCACGGTAATAAAAGAACTATATTTATTTTCAAAGATCTCGCTAACTCGTCTCACGTGTTCCTGAGGGATGACGCGAATTCGGGTTCTTTCAAACCAGCGTATACTGGTCCACATAAGGTCCTCGAACGAGGGGAGAAAGTATTCAAACTCCTTCTTAATGGTAAGATCGTTTCAGTATCGATAGACCGTATTAAACCAGCCTACATATTGAACGACATACACACCAACATATCACACGAAACAAACAGTAACACAGATCATCAACATGACACACCTGTCACCAATTCTACGCCACTGACCGAAGATGCTAATATCAGGAGAACACGGTCAGGCCGTAGGGTGCATTTCCCTGACTATTATCGCCCATAGTGATGGTCTCTGGAAGGGAGTGTGTGGCGTAGCCACTGTATTAATAATGGTTTTAATATATTGTTGTTGTGTATAACTTAATTAGTATAAATATGTTTGTACCAAATAATATTATTAAGTATCTTGTAAGAATAAGTAATGAACAATGATTGATGTACATATGTAACATTGATGTAAATATTTAATAAATTTAAAAATGTACATCGGGACAAACGTCGAACTTTATTATTAGTGATCGGGGGCTCGGCTGGCGGACGACCTGTTTTCACTGTCTCGCTTCCGCACACTACTTGCGGTCCTGCTCCGACGCATGGCCGCGCACCGCAAGTGGGCGGAGCGTTTGGAAATTTCTAGAAGCGCGCCTCCACCGGCGCCCGCGATGGCCCGAGGATAAAAAGTCAGTTGTCTCTTTAGTCTGTCACAAACCTCTGAACGCGTTACGCGTGTTGCTCGCGCACCCGCCGCGCCGCCGCCGCAGCCTCGCGCTTACGAAATATAAGAAGTAAAATAGTGTAAGAATTGCCCTAAGCTGCTTGTTGCTTGTGCTTGATGCATTGCGCCTCTCTATGTACCTGTGACGCTGTTGGGACCGAATAAAGAATACTCTGGCAGGTAGCATTCTTCTTTTCATTTCTTCTCCTGCACCCTTCTGCCAGTCTGCTACAGAAAGTATAGACGCTTACCGTGGCTAGCTTGTCCACAATTCCATTAGCAGCACTACTGTATGATTAAAAGATATACATGCTAAGTCATACTTATGTAAAACCTTTGGAGGATTAATTATGATGCTATGTCATTCAGTATCAAGCAGGCAGACTAAACTACCAGACTAGCTTGTTTAAGTTGCATTGAGCCCTGTATATAAATTGTCTCACTGCTGGGCACAGGCCTCATCTTGCTGAGAGAAAAAGAAGGCCATAGCTGATAAGTGCGGGTTGACAGAACTCAAAAATATTTCAAAGAGATTGAAGAGCAACAGCGATAGCCGAGTGGAGAGACCGACAGACTGCTACGCAGAGGGTCTCGGGTTCGAATCTACGGCGCACACCAATGACTTTTCGAAGTTAAGTGTGTATAAAATTGCTAATTATCACTTGCTTAACGGTGAAGGAAAACATCGTGAGGAAACCTGCAAGCTTTCTGAGAGTTCTCCATAATGTTCTCGAAAGACATGTGAAGTCTGCCTGCACTTGGCCAGCGTGGTGGACTATGGCCTTACCCTTCTCATAATGAGAAGAGGCCCATCTCCAGCAGTGGGACAGTATATACAGGGCTGGTGATGAGGAAAAGTCACTAACATTAGCTTTCTTTTTTTGGATAGCTCTATTTTATCTAAGGTTTTTATTACAGCCAGAAATTAAATATTCTCATGATTTTAATGCACTTTTTGTAACTTAGCATCTTGTATAAAACCACTAAGTTATCCAAATAATTAGCCTTTTTTGAAATTTATATCTATGATAATATAATAAAGCTGAAGGGACTGTTTGTTTTTATGTCTGTTTGTTTGGTTAAACTCACTGATCTCATAAACTAATAATGGTCTGATATGAATAAGTATTTCATGAAATAATATTTATCGAGAAAGGCTATAGGCTATATAACATCACGCTATGTGGCACGGGTTCGGAGCACTAGCCCTTAATAACGTTGGTAAAACCGCAGGCTCAGCTAGTAGACAACATAAAAATGTGTAAGTTTATAGCACCATGTAAACATGAAATAGGACGCCAATCGATTGGCGTTCGCAGTACAACATCTCTATTACAAATGATTAAATAGCCGATTAAATCAACACGTCTCACAAATACCATACAGAATTTCACGACTAGCCGTTGTGTTTTTTATAAAACCAAATTCCTTCCCAACACAACACAAAATGTTTTATGAGCAATGAAACGAAACGATCTAAATCGGTCTAAACGCGTTCTAAATAAATGGACGAACGCGATAGTTAAAGATAAAAATAAAACATTTATCTAAAGACCCACCGAGATGCGCCGTGAATAACATGTCAATTGATGGATAGATTCGGTGCTTGCTTGAAGTCGAATAAAAGCAAGAAAGCAGAGACATAATATTTCATCGATTATTATAATAATAATTATGAAAGCGCTCATAGCGAGATTAATATTAAATTAAAGATAAGATTAATATAGAAGCGCTCATAGCGAGACTTGGCTTGCCATTCGTAACAGATCGTCGATTCGTCGATGGTCGTCGATTCGTCTGAGCATTACCGTGCTTCGGAGGGCACGTAAAGCTGTCGGTCCCGGTTCTTGTCTCAGGATAAGAATCGTTAGGCCATGTCGGAGGCCTTCGAGCGGTCTGAAAACTCCGACACTGGAGTTGGCCACACACTCACACGAAAAACAAACAAAACCTCTTAATTTAGCCATCATCGTCCTAGCGATATCTCGATTACATCCACGATTTTGGCATTGGAGCCGAAGTTCGATATCTGGTCATATCAGCTTTGACAGATTTTATTAGCTTTTTCACACAGCGTCTGCGGCCAAGATACGGAACTTGTTTTGACTTAAAACTAAAACATAAAAGCAGGTTTCGCCTTAATTATGTGTACTCTTAACCTTTCGACGACCGAGGACATGAATTCATGTCCTACAAAAAAGTCCCCTTGTTTACCGACGACATGAATTCATGTCCAGATTCCGTCCTTCAATCTATGACGTTTTTTACACTGGCCTAGTACATTTTATCAATTATTTCAAATGGCATTGCATTTTTACGAATCATAGACAGCTATGAAACCTTCTTCTGATCCAATTTGATGTCAAATTAAAAAGTAAAAGGACATTTCATTTCAATGCGCGCGAAACTGTGAATTTTAGCAAATGTTTGCTATTGAAAAGGGGGAATTATTATAATGGATACATGCATATTTTTAGTTTTAATTGGAAAACCCATATTATACAGAACATAAAAATACAAAAATAAACATAAAAATATTTTATTTTTGATTATAATACGCTACAATTGTCGATAGAACCGGTATTCTAAGATCCGTTCAAAACAGAGAGCTATACAAAACTAAATATACACTCAAATGTTATAATTATATTTTTTTAATATTGGCTATATACATAGGTGGGTTTCAAGAAATTATAACTCGAACTCTTGAAAACATAAACAAAGACCTCTCAGAGCGATAACATTCAATGTCTAGTACCGCGCGCGCGATGATGTCGTACGGCGCGGTCGTATAGCCAAATTGACGTTTTAGAGGGCGCGGTACTCGAAAGGTTAATTTATAATATATCTCTCTCATAGAAATTAAATTAAAGCTACCCCTTTTCAATGTATAAGATTTCATGCACTAAAGGAACATGTTCAGATCGAATCAAGAGGTCAAAGAAGAGATAGAAATCCGAAGGCAATGGTAATTACTTCAGCAAAAAGAGTTAGGCATAATGTTATACATAAGGCAACATGTTATTTGACAAAATGTGTGGCACTAGTAAAACAGATAGACACCTGACATTTATCACATGCTCTTGAATGTGTGCCACGTCTAATAACAGACGATCGGTCAGCTTGTTAGAATATTACGTTACCCTTTTCAGTATGAAGAGACCCGAAACCAACATTGCGACAGATAACAGACATTACTGTTATTACATATTTGTAAGAACCTTTTCTGTTTCTTTGAGTTATTCAAGTCGACTTTGTTAGCGTGGTGTCTAGTTAACAATTCGAGATGACATTCGGCCCATTTATGCTGAAATCAGCAAGGATTTACATTACATAAAATACTGCGGTACAGATTTCATCATCATCATCATATCAGCCAAACGACGTCCACTGCTAAACATAGGCCTCCCCCAAGGTTCTCCACACAGACCGGTCTTGAGCCGCCCGCATCCAACCGCCTCCCGCAATCTTGACGAGATCGTCGGTCCACCTTGCGGTATGCCTACCTCTGCTGCGTCGTCTGGTACGTGGCCGCCACTCCAGAACCTTTCTGCCCCAACGGCCATCGGTTCTTCGAGCTATGTGCCCTGCCCACTGCCACTTCAGCTTGGCTATCCGGAGAACTATGTCGGCGACTTTGGTTCTACTGCGAATCTCCTCATTTCTGATTCGATCTCGCAGGGAAACTCCAAGCATAGCTCTCTCCATCGCCCTCTGAGTGACATTGAGCCTTCTGATAAGGCCCATAGTGAGCAACCACGTCTCTGATCCGTAAGTCATCACTGGCACCACACACTGGTCAAAGACTTTCGTCTTGAGACACTGCGGGATATCGGACGAGAAGATATGTCTGATCTGCCCAACCGAGTTGGATTCGACGATTGACCTCCTGCTCGAAGTTGGACCTACCTAATTGGACTACTTGTCCCAGGTAGATATACTTGTCGACAACTTCGAGCGTAGAGTTCCCAACCTGAATAGGAGCAGGTACAACATGGACGTTCGACATGATTTTCGTCTTGTCCATGTTCATCTTAAGACCTACTTGTTGGGAGACTCTACAGAGGCCATCGAGCATTGTGCCTAGGTCTTCCATGGTCTCAGCAATGACTACGATATCGTCTGCGAATCGAAGGTGAGTGATGTACTCGCCGTTGATGTTGATGCCGAGTCCATTCCAGTCCAGAAGCTTGAAATCATCCTCCAGCGCAGTGGTAAACAGTTTCGGGGATATGACATCCCCCTGTCTCACCCCTCGCTGGAGTTGAAAAGGTTTCGAACTCTGGTCCTGGAGGCGGACTGACATAGTGGCGTTTTCATACAAACACTTCAGCACTTCGATATATCGGTAGTCAATCCGGCACCGTTGGAGAGACTGTAGCACCGCCCAGGTTTCGATCGAATCGAAGGCTTTCTCATAGTCCACAAACGCCAAGCATAGGGCTGGTTATACTCCTCGGACTTCTGTATAACCTGCCGCAGCGTATGTATGTGGTCTATGGTACTATAGCCTTTACGGAAACCGGCTTGTTCGGGAGGCTGGAAGTCGTCTAGCTTGCTCTCGAGACGATTCGTGATGACTGTGGTCTGTAGTTCTTTAAGAGGGTTTCATCCCCTTTCTTAAAGAAAAGCACCACCACACCTCTGTGCCACGTCTGTGGCGTTTTAACCTCGAGAGTGACGGAATTAAATAGCTTCCGAAGGGCTTCTCTAGCGGGTGCACCGCCGGCCTTCAGAAGCTTGCTCGTAATTCCGTCATCACCCGGCGCCTTGTTGTTTTTGAGCTGCTTGAGAGCCACACTAATCTCGTGCATGCTGACGTCCGGGATATCTTCGGTATAGTGTCGGGTCAATCCAGCTCTAGGGTTTGACGATGGAGTGCTTGCGGGTTGTTGCGTTGTCGTATATAGCTGTCCATAGAACCTTTCGATTTCCTCCAAGAGCTCAGGCTTGGACGATACGATTCTGCCATCCTCCATCTTAGGCTTTGTCAGCTGACTCTGCCCAACAGACAGATCCCTCTGGAACACTTTGGATCCCTTATTCTGCTCGATCGCCTCACGAACACATTTTGTGTTGTATTGGCGGAGATCGCGAGTCAGAGACTTAGAGATCTGTCTGTTGAGGTGCCGATATTTCGGCATGTCGTCGGAGGATAGCAGAACCATCTTGCGCCTTTCCTCTAACAGCACGAGGGTCGGACCCGAGATCTTGCTGGTTCTCTTGCTTTTCTGGGGCTTAAAAAATTTAGACCCTGTTGTATGGACAGCATCCATGAACCCGTTACTGTACTCGTCCACATCTACGCATTCGCCCAGGCATTCGAAACGGTTCTTGAGTTCGAGCTAAAAGCTCTCTGGGTTTTAGATATGAACCGGTGCCGGTCGGAGCGTGGACTTTATCAAACTCGACCGTTTGAGGCTTGTACAGATATTCAATGTGCCTCTTACCATTCGGTGATCGCTCCCCACTTTCAGCGAATTGATCACGGAGACATTATTAAATATCTGCCTCTTCGTCGACATGATATAGTCGATCTCATTTTTGTTGGCACCGTCTGGACTTACCCAGGCCCACTTGCGGCATTCTCGCTTCTTGAAGAAGGAATTCATCATATAGAGTCCTGTCTTCTCTATAAAGCTAGCCAGCAAGTGACCCCGGGAATTCCGATGCCCATAACCAAATTGCCCCACTCTCAGCTCATCACCGTCGCGTTTGCCCAGTTTCGCGTTAAAATCTCCCATGACCACGGTGTTATGGGTTTTGAAGCCATGTATAGCCCGAGATATGTCCTCGTACATAGCTTCCACCTCCTCATCGGGGTGCGTCGAGGTCGGAGCGTATACCTGTATGACCTTCAGCGAATACCGCTTGGATATTCTGAGTATAAGGTACGCTACCCTGCTCGACACACTCCCGATATTTACCACGTTGGTCACGAGAGATTTGTGGACGATGAACCCGACACCACCTTGGGACTGTTGGTCAAGTTACCGGAATTGAGAACTATCGAGTCCTCCCCCAGTCTTCGGACTTCAGATAGGCCCATGATATCCCATCGCAACTTGCTCAATTCTTCTTCCAGCTCGACAATCTTCTCGTCGGTCCGCAGTGTGCGCGTGTTCAGTGTTGCCAGGGCCATTGTCGTTGGTGGTGGTAGCCCGATCTCTTCCGGAGATTCTTCGCACCCCTTGCCCCGCCGTTGCCATGGCCGCTACCATAACCAAGACTAGCGGGGCCGCCGGGGACTAGGAGCCGGTTTTTATTGGTGTGGTTCAAGTATGGGGGGATTTGCCATAATCGCCACGCTTGGCAGGCGTATTAGCGATTGCAGTGGCGGAAGTTTTTAGTGCTGGACGCTGCTGCCCATCTTGCATCTTGGGATTTACTTCCGCCAGGTTCGGATGGTTTGACCGCCATCTTTCGGTTGACTGCTTGCACTGGGCAAGATACTATGACGAGTATCTACTCGTCAGAGTAACTCACCCAGTGGGCGGTGAGGTCGTCACGTCCCGACGCCGGCAGGTTTATTTTTAGAGATTTATTTAAAAAAAATATTACGTGGCATTTACAGGTGACCAAAATTGACCAAAATTCAAGGACTCGTTAATGAGCTCTAGGCTAACACCGACCTACATCAACATCGTGGCTTTTAATCGGCTAGGTATGTACTGCATACATACGACCGTCTCTCTATGCATGCTAAGTTAATTTTTTCCACATCTGCTGCCTCCGTGGGATCTACAGACGCATACGCTATCCACTGGAATGGCGTATGGGTTTGCTGATCGGGAGGTCCCGTTTTCGATGCCCGGGGCGGGTAAAAGTTTTCGGCTTGCCCCCTATTACGTGGGACCAAAAATTCATAAGGTAAAATTTGAGGGTGTAATATTACACCTCTGCCTTCCCATTCGGGGATATAGGCGTGAAGATATGAAAATGGATAATAAAATGGAACCTACAATCAAACGAGCTACTACAGTACCTTTAATATTTCCACGGATAAAAGATCACCTACAATAACAAATCAATACTTTCAATTCCAATCATCGAACAATATTATGAAGAATTTATACAGTCTTCATTTAAAAAAGAAAAGGTTTGTAACACGATTTTTCATGGATGAAAAGCCGAACAAAGGAATTAACTAATAAGATTTCCCATTTGAAGGCACCCTTAAAGTAAATTCAAAAGTGAAACAAGTACAATACATTAACTCGATTGAAAGAATATACTAAAAGATATTATATTTTCGCACAAAAAAGAAAGCCGAAAATTCTCACAATTACTTTTTTAACTTTAAATCTTTTTGTTCGTTGCTTTGGGTTTTGATTGACGGGAGGTATGACTCACATTTTTTGTTACTTGTGATATAGGCCAAATTACTCATATCAGCTCATGAAAAGCAAACATCACCATGTCTATACCACAGGGCAGCGTATTGGGAGGTGTTTTATTTTTAATTCATATAAATGACCTACCAAAAGTAATTGATGCTCATACAGTTCTGTTTGCAGATGACATATCCTTTACCACTGTGATGAATGCGCCGTTATCTTACAATTGCCGCCCGGTGAAACCCGATAGCTTATAATGGCCGCCGCCGCGTGATAACATAAACAATTTTTTGTCGACTCGTATGTAACACGAATCTGCTCTGAAGTGATTTTTTCTTAAAGCTAATGAATGACTCGTTCAAGTTTAAGCAAGTGTTTGTTGATATTTGGTTTCAAATTTATTATACTAAGTGTCAAACACTGACGAGCGTTGAAAACACGTTTATATTAACTTTGAACGGGTTTATATTAAAAAGTAAATCGGTGACATATGTATTTTATGACTTTAATCGACGTAATGGTTATGTCTACATGCGATAAAATAAAAAAAATCACCTCTTTTTAGTAATTAAAATAATTTTATCAATATTCAATTGGCGCGAAATTTTTGCCGACGGCGTAAACATTTTTTTGTGTAACATTTCTTGGTATGTTTTCAATAAATATACTTACTCTTAGCTTAAAATTTGATTACACACACCTAGTATATATTACTAATTTCTTATTTAATAAGTTATTTACTTAAAAATACTCATTTACAACCCAAAATAACATAAACGGCTATCATTAACTTCGCGCGCCGTAACGCGTACCGCACGGAAACAATTGACAACGTTTTGTGTAATGGTTTATTTAACCTAAATAAACCATTACATTACTGTTGCAATGTTTTCAACTAGGAAATCTATCGAAGTAAGAAGGTAAACAAAGAACAAGGCAAGTCACCGTAGAGTGAACAGCTAACCCCCGTGGGATCTCCACCTTGTCGTGGTGGGCTCAGTAACCGTGGATTGGTTACCCCCGGTGAAGCTAAGAGGGATCCAGGAGGGGACGCTCCGCGTGGGCTTGACGGGGCCTGCGCAGGATGCGTCCAACGGTGCGGGTGCGGGGGACAGTTCTGTCTGTCCCTTGCAGGCGGGTGCGGTCGCGGGAGGAGAGGCGTGTCGGTGTTGCGTTGCCGCGCGCCCTATCTCCCGCGACCAAATGGGGGCGCACCATTCGATGCGTCGCGGTGGGGCTGCAGAGGAAGAGGAGATGCGGTGTTGCGTTGTCGTCCTCCCTATCCTCTGCGGCCGCTGGGTGTTTTGGCGGTGGAGCCCAACACCTTATTCCGCCGCCAAGGGGGTTTTGTTCGGGGCCTGCCTGACCATCTGGCGGGCCAATGCCCGTCGGGGGGTAGCGACGAATGCTTATACGAATCCCTACCCGCCGACATACGGGTACATGAGAAAGTCGAGGTGGTTTTTAGTGGTCACACCACATACTCCGGCTCTAATTTCCCCTAGGGAGATCCGAAGGGATTTTCCACCTCGTAAAACAAAAAAAAAGAAAGAGTGAACAGCTACAAAACTAAAAACACCGCAATTGCTCACTCTAAATAGTGGCATACATTATTGTAGCAAAGAAGGAACAAAAGTCACTTGGGTTCACTCAACGGATATTGAATCAAAGGGACAAAAGTCCTTGAGGTGCATTTGAGCGGTTAATACTTACCGTGTTAAAATAATGTTTCATATTATTTTAATATTGTATTATTTATACATATTATTTACATATTGGAAATTTGTAAATTTTTTCGAAAGCGCCCATCACTGTTGGTGTCCTCTGGTAAGCGATCAACGCCCACAACAACGTAATCTTCGAGATTCAAGTAAACTAGCAATACCAAGTTCTACCTTATCTAAATTTCACGCAGGACCCCTAGCAATGTGCGTAAAATTTATAACAAAATTCCAAATACAATAAGGAATACAGAATATGAAAATAAATTTATAAGTAAACATAAAATATACCTGATCGAAAAATTTTACTACAGCATAAATGAATATTTTATACAAATAAAATTATTCCCAATTAAAAATAAAGCAACAAATAATGTACTTATTAAATATAAAATTTCAAACACAACAAGCAAATAAATAAATATAAAATATTAAAGCTCTTTTTAACCACTTTTTTGATGAGTATAATTATAATTTTCTTATAATAGTATAATATTTTGATAATAGATCATTATGTAACCTTGTCTAATGTGTTGTAATTTACATTGAATATTAATTTATAATTGTATAATAATTTATGAATTTTGATTACTTTGCTATGCCCCAACAGAGTCCATAATGATACCTAATTTTAATTTTTACTATCTAATGTACCTACATTGTGGAATTGCAAATAAAGAATATGAAAATGAATATGTGCGAAAACTTAGTCTCACGATAATATATATTATTAAATCTGTGGTCGGTCGAATATTCCATTTTTTATTTGATATTTACTTACGATTAGTTGATTTTAGATAAGTTTACTATTTAGATAATTTAATATCAATTATTTATTATTATTATTGTCTGGTAGTGTGTTGGTTTGACTGCTGAAACGAAATGTGTTGAATGCTAATGGTTTCAATTTTCACATTTACCAGATCTTTGTTTGATATACACGATGATTTTGCTTCGTCCGCTGCCTTACTTGCCCCAGAATCAACAGGTTGCTTTGATAGTATCACAAATATAGCAATGGAATATACGTATTTCTATGTTTATTTCCTTGACAGAAAGAATTACAAACACAAGTACTTGCGACGCCGCCTTTTCAAGTAACCTTCTCAGTAATACGAGTATTAAACATATCCAGAAATTTCTTTGAACCTAGTTTATTATTGACTATTAGATAAACTATATTCTCGTCTAGTCTCTCTTATAATCGAAATTTACAATATACGAATACTTATACGAATCCCTACCCGCCGACATACGGGTACATGAGAAAGTCGAGGTGGTTTTTAGTGGTCACACCACATACTCCGGCTCTAATTTCCCCTAGGGAGATCCGAAGGGATTTTCCACCTCGTAAAACAAAAAAAAAGAAAGAGTGAACAGCTAAAAAACTAAAAACACCGCAATTGCTCACTCTAAATAGTGGCATACATTATTGTAGCAAAGAAGGAACAAAAGTCACTTGGGTTCACTCAACGGATATTGAATCAAAGGGACAAAAGTCCTTGAGGTGCATTTGAGCGGTTAATACTTACCGTGTTAAAATAATGTTTCATATTATTTTAATATTGTATTATTTATACATATTATTTACATATTGGAAATTTGTAAATTTTTTCGAAAGCGCCCATCACTGTTGGTGTCCTCTGGTAAGCGATCAACGCCCACAACAACGTAATCTTCGAGATTCAAGTAAACTAGCAATACCAAGTTCTACCTTATCTAAATTTCACGCAGGACCCCTAGCAATGTGCGTAAAATTTATAACAAAATTCCAAATACAATAAGGAATACAGAATATGAAAATAAATTTATAAGTAAACATAAAATATACCTGATCGAAAAATTTTACTACAGCATAAATGAATATTTTATACAAATAAAATTATTCCCAATTAAAAATAAAGCAACAAATAATGTACTTATTAAATATAAAATTTCAAACACAACAAGCAAATAAATAAATATAAAATATTAAAGCTCTTTTTAACCACTTTTTTGATGAGTATAATTATAATTTTCTTATAATAGTATAATATTTTGATAATAGATCATTATGTAACCTTGTCTAATGTGTTGTAATTTACATTGAATATTAATTTATAATTGTATAATAATTTATGAATTTTGATTACTTTGCTATGCCCCAACAGAGTCCATAATGATACCTAATTTTAATTTTTACTATCTAATGTACCTACATTGTGGAATTGCAAATAAAGAATATGAAAATGAATATGTGCGAAAACTTAGTCTCACGATAATATATATTATTAAATCTGTGGTCGGTCGAATATTCCATTTTTTATTTGATATTTACTTACGATTAGTTGATTTTAGATAAGTTTACTATTTAGATAATTTAATATCAATTATTTATTATTATTATTGTCTGGTAGTGTGTTGGATTGACTGCTGAAACGAAATGTGTTGAATGCTAATGGTTTCAATTTTCACATTTACCAGATCTTTGTTTGATATACACGATGATTTTGCTTCGTCCGCTGCCTTACTTGCCCCAGAATCAACAGGTTGCTTTGATAGTATCACAAATATAGCAATGGAATATACGTATTTCTATGTTTATTTCCTTGACAGAAAGAATTACAAACACAAGTACTTGCGACGCCGCCTTTTCAAGTAACCTTCTCAGTAATACGAGTATTAAACATATCCAGAAATTTCTTTGAACCTAGTTTATTATTGACTATTAGATAAACTATATTCTCGTCTAGTCTCTCTTATAATCGAAATTTACAATATTATTGTCCTACGCAGAACTTAAACGCATAATATTAATTAGCGACGACATCTGATAACAATTGTGAAACCATAATGATTTATAACGTGATGTTCACTAACGAACTACGTATAAACGAACGTAGATAAATGCGATCATGCATGCTCCGATAATTTATTACATTGACGTCAATTTTAAATGGCTCGTAATGTTTTATGTACCGTATGAATTCACAAATTGGCGGCAGATAGTCAGATTATGATAAAAAAGGACATTATGGAATCTTAGCCTTATTTTCATATTTTATATGTAAAACATGTTTGTGATGCTACCTGAATATCGTAGGTGAGTGCACTTAAAGCAATTCATATTCATAGTTGTTTAGGTCACAGAATATTTATTTATTTAGCATAAACCTATTACATCATTACAGGCTCAAGCCCAATGCGACATAATAGTTAAATAGGTAATAAAAACATACACAAAAAATTTAAACATAGAAAAACAATTTACAAAATATTAAAACATAAACAAAAGATACTAAATATACATTTCCTTACTATTAGGTACTTACTACTATCTTATAACTTAATATATAGTAAATGGCCTTTGTGAACTCGCTCATTGAGCACGTAAACAAATCGGCTTGCTCAGACACAGTGTTGAGCGTACGCAGCGCCCGCGTCAGCGGCGCTTCACGCAGTAAGTTAGTGCGCGCGCGCGGCACCGCCAGCAGCGCCGGGCACCGTCGCCGCGCCATGTACGCGTCCGGCGCGCACAGCCGCACTTGCGCCAGCGCGCTCGGGTTGTGCACAACCCCCCGAATCACTTTGAGCACGTAGGTGGCTACAATTGTGAAAACAATTGTGATCGCCAAAGTATTTTATTTGGGTGGGTAAAAGGAGAGCACGTCAAAGAATACTTATTTATTTAACTATTGGACTAACTGACATAAAAGTATCGAAGCTTGCAGGCAGTCAATGTTTTAGCAGTGAAGATCTTGAAGCGCAGCTTAGCTCAGAAAATAAGAGGAGCTAATTATGTCTACGGCACACTGAAACATCTAAATAAGTATCAAGGACAGAAAATGCTATTTAAAGTTGATATTCTATGAGCATCTGAAACGACGGACGCGGTGTGTTTGCTGAATCAGCCGTAATGTGAAAACTTCATATAAAATAATATACCGTCGTCAGACCTGCTGGCGATTTTACCGTCTGTAAAAACCTTCTGTCTGACGGTATGAGTGCCGAGTCCACTACTTTGATTACGTACCCCTTCTTAGCTTATTTTTGGCTGTTACTCACGGCAAAGTCAGCAACATAATTCTGTAGATATTTACTACTATTATTACCAATGTTGTTACCTGTGCTATTAACGAAATTAAAAATATTTCACTTCTTAATTTGTCATCTATCTCTTTTTAAATTTAATTTTTAAAGACAAGAAATACACCCTGTATGTACATCGTGTGTACATCGTGGGCAACTCTACGAACATTCATTCAACGGATACCAAAATACACTTCTCAATTTCTTGTAGCAATTCTTAACTAATCAAGTTTTCCTTGTTTACAATTTTTTATCTTGGGACTGGGCTTTATATATAGCTGTACCGACTTGTGATTTTTATGAAAATTAATACCAAAAAAAGAGAGAGTGTCTTAAGCGTTCACTTTTGTGGTACTTACAAGAAACTTAAAACATTGTTGTCGTCGTGATTAAATAATATAATCTGCCGCAATAGCTACCTACTAACATTATCTAAAGCCGAGATTAATTTATAAAAGAAATACCTGTAGATAAACTTTGGCTCTGAGATTAACAAAGAAATTGTTCTCTCGGATACCTTTTTCAGTTTTCTTAGCTTAAACAATGGCGATTAAAATGGGTAACCGGGTTTCTTGGCAGTACTTTATTGAGGTTTTGTCTTTTGAAAACAAGGATAACAAATATTTGTATAATAAATAAATATCTATATAAATTCAAATTTGAATTAAAACATCCTCGAGGCAGGATTTAAAACTGCAATCTTTGCCTAACAGATTTTATTAATTATGTATGTACTGCCTCAGCATTTCAAGTATTTTTGTCAGAAGATGGATCTATCTCATATATATATATATATATATGTATGTATATATATATATATATATATATATATATATATATATATATATATATATATATATATATATATATATATATATATGTCATGTCACACACCCATCACATAACTTCACGCCTTTTATCTCCGATGGGGTAGGCAGAGGTGTTTACACACCCACTTTTCGCCAATTATGTTTCGGTCCCAATATAATAGAGGGCGAGCCTATTGCCATCTACCGGGCATATTATTAAGCGAGCGTTAATTAAGATTTTTAATACACACATAACTTCGAAAATTCAGAGGTGTGTGCCCGGGGTACCTGGGGATCGAACCCGAGACCATCGTCTCAGCAGTCCATTACGTATACAACTGGGCTATCGCCGCTTTTTTATATTACTAGTATACACCAAGGTTTGACAAAAGTTCGACATCAAACCCTTTACCAACCCGTCTTGCCAGCGTAGTATAGTAGGCCAAATCCTCCTATTGATTCACTGATCATTGATGCTAATATGATGCAAATTAGGAGTCGCTTATGTCCAGCAGTGGATTACAAACTAAATGGCTGTATGGTTATTGAAAATGCTTTAAAAGTAATTACATAGTTTTCTGCGTTTTATATCAAGAAAAAATATGTCTTCTGTATCATTGGTATGATAAACAAAAATGTAATATTTACACGTAATTTCGTGAACCTATACCTAACTCGCCATCACTTTAAGTTAGCCCATACGTCTATCACGTTACTGTACGTAGTATAAGTAGATATGCATATTACCATTGTAATATTTTAGTATAAGCATTAACGATAATTGATACTTTAAATAACCTCCGTCATGCTTATTTTAGTTCTGGCGTCTAATTACTTAGCCTGTTAGTGTATCTCGACGAGTTTTCTACTTACCACTTTAACTACAGCGCAGACACGATCGGCTCCTTATCCGAAGTATTTACAGTTTTATCTACAAACATATACATGTTAACACAGTCTTCATTAGGACTGTGATTGCCCTCTGGTTTCTCGTCGGGACTTATATTCTCAACACCATCATCTTCATAAACTTTTAGTTTATCATTAAACTCTATTTTGTATCTAACTGAAGGCATTTTAGTCACTGTTGATGTTAAAAGTGACTCTTGAACAGTATCGTTACCATTGCAAGTCTTTTCTGAACGAAACATACCAGTTCTTTCTGATTGGTTGAATTTCCTCTTCGATCTCTTTGTAACTAGGGCCCCTAAACATGGCAGTATCTGCATGAACTCTTTCCTAAAGTTCTCATTCAGCCAAGCGTACAGGAACGGATTGTAACATATGGAAGACATAGCGATGAAGTGTGCAACGAAAAACAACACCATGTAATATTTCCAGTCTTCTGGAAATATTACAAAGTGTAAAGAGAGTAGAAGTCACTACTTATATTTATAAGGTTTAATGGCAGCCATGATAAACCAAATATAGCCACCATCGCTATTAACATTCTATTCGTTCTTCTTTTTCTCTCCCTTTCTGCGTCTTCTTTTTTACTATTTTTACTTCCAGGTCTAGATTTTAGTCTATCATTCAGTTTTATACTAACGCATGTGTAGCAGAAAGCCATGACTATGAAAGGAACTACGAATTGCATAATAGTGGTAACTGCTCCAAATGCTTTACGTATTTGATCTGACGGCCATTTTTCGGCACAATACACATCTTGAAGTGCCATGTAGTAGCCATAGGGAAAAGTAACAGAAAGGGAAAACACCCATATGAAAATGATCAAACAAATGCATGTTTGAATTTTCATGCGAGGTTTAAATGGATAGATGATGACGAAGAATCTATCTATAGCTATTGAAGTTAGAGTGAGAGTGGAAATATAAACGCTGCATCCTTGTGCATAAGGCATGATATGGCACAGAGGGCCTCCGAATACCCATCGGCCAAGGAAAGTGTAAAGTGGTGTAAATGGTACTGCAAATACGCAGAGTAATATGTCGGATAATGCGAGGTTCGTGATGAAAAGATTAGTGACGGTTTGCATAGCTCTGTTTCTGATCACAGCGTAGCATACTAATGCGTTGCCGAATATTCCTACTACAAAAATGATGGTGTACGCTATACAGAACGCCGCTTGAATCGCTTTGTCTTCGATAGGATCGGTTGCGTTGACTGGGATGTCATCATTGATGCCGCTGAGAGTGTCGTTGTCGGTCGGAATATAATCGGTGATCCATTGTTCGGTCGGCATACTTTTGCCTTGTTCTTAACTTGGCATCATAAACCTTTTAGGTTTGCTGTTGCAATCATATTTGGTAAAGATTAACTTATTTATCTCTATGTGAAGCGCAGTGTGTCTCATGTTATTTATGTTTACAATCAACTGTCATTATGTTTGTTGTCTTTGAGAGCAAACATGACAAGATACTGTAACATTTTCTTTTAGGTTCGATCGATCATTCTTGATTGATGGTCAAAATCTGTAACAAAGAAAAACATTATGTAAGATTTAAAATAAATTTTATTCTTCTGGAAATATCTTTTTCCAAACTCGTGTAGTAAATTCGTGTTATTGCGTAATGGAAATAACTAAAATTGTTTATAGGAATTTTATATTTACTGAAGAGGTGGGTGAGTGGTTTTTTGATTGTAACGCTAAATTTGTTATCATAGTTTCGTATATTTCCTGTAAAACATTTAAGCCTATAAAACCAAATGGGAAAATGGTATGTATAAACCATAGTGAATGTAAATATTTGACGTCGTAAATATTTCGTTGGGAAATAGTAAATGATCGGAAACTTGTAGTGGGTGTCGTTTGTATAAAAATACATCAATGAGGTGACTAAGACTGGTGTTCTGTTTTAGATGCTGTAAACAGTATTATTTTAGTAAGCAATAAACTTGGATATTGCAGGTTCAATAGCAATAAAAACCGATTGCATGACTCAACGTGTATTGAAATATAACCTAACACAATTCTTCGGTTCATAACTTCATGTCAAACTATATGATTGGATAAAAACATATTTCTTTTTCTTTATTGTAATTTGTTTATTGTCAATATCAGGGGCCTTACTCTCCAAAATAATGCCAATCTCAATTTAAAACCAATACAATTCCAATGTCAATTTCATGGTCACGTGGTTTCGTACTCTTGAAATCAATGTTGTCGACATTGGATTGAAATTGGGATCGCTCTGCGATTGGGAGGACTAGTGTTGTTCAAAATGTTACTATAAACCAACATTATGACTTTGAATGTCTGTATTTTATAAATAACAAGGTAAATAAATAAATAGGATGTGGCTAATGGTTTAACTCAATAATTTTATCGTTTATAAGTCAAATGAGCCCGAAAAAACTGCTAATATCATAAATATGCCATTTTTGGCTGTATGTGGGAGTGTCGTTGCCGCCACAAAAAAAGTTAACCAAGCTGCCAAACAAAACATAAACAAACTTATCTAAGTTCTTCAATTTAAAATTACGCTCGAATAAAGTGAAAAAAGTTTTATTTTAAGTTTTCCAGTAAGAATACGACTATAATAATTGATAATTTTAGTTCCGTTGTACTTACATATTTATTGTTACGTTACGAAGTTTATAGAAGCGGTAAGTAAAAACTACCAAGATTACATTATAAACATTATCTCGATCAATGTTTCCTAAACTGCGTGATGTAGTAGGTATATAGGTACTAAAAAACTTATGCATTTTCAGTTATAATGGCTTATCGTCCTAGCTATGCCCAGTTAGAAGCTTTGGTGGAGTTTCTTGAAGAAAATCCAGGCATAGCCAAGTGTTTGCTTCGCACCACCCAAGCCTAGCAAGAAACTAAGAGGAAATGGGTGAATTTGGCTACCTCTTTAAATGCTCTTGGAGGAGCTATTAAGGATGGTCAAGGAATTCAAGGATGGGCCAAGGTAAGATTTTTCACAATAAGTAGATACCTATTAATAATTATGTAATTTATTCTGTATGTATAGTTATGTCTTTTATTAAAATAAATTTGTTTTTAGTACTGGGCAGAGAAGAAATGTGGTATAGTAATAGTAAAAAACTTAATAGGTACTTAATCACTTTATTTTTACAGTCTGCACCAGCTGTCACACCTACAGTAGATTCTGTGCCAGTATTAGCAGAGCTTTTAGACCAAATGGACACATTCTCCATTCCTAGCACCTCACATTATCAAGCGACTCCTATAGGTAAGTGTTCATTTAAATTGTTTACCACTGATTTTAACGGTTGTTAAAATTAGTTTAGGAATAAAAATCTCATCACAAATCTTAGTATTTTTATCAAAGGCTATATTTGGTAAGAACACAAATTATATGAATATTATAAGCAGCATTGCAGCCCTAACCCTATGCTAAAGCTATGGGACTTGTGACCGAGAATTTGTGGATTAAAATCCTACCTATTACATTACTGACCTAAATTATTATTAATCTTGAGAGCACAGGCAATAAACTGAGTTAATAGAAAAGAATGAAGGCCTTTAAAAGAAATAATAATTTAAGACTGAAATCCCTGGCATTTTTTTCCTCATAGGGCCCTGAATCTTATCCTTGTATATCTCATTTCAGTGCCACCATCAGCCCCTCTGTCTTCAGTGCCACTGCAAACTACACCATCTTCAGAGCCACTACCAGCCACGCGGTTGTCTGTGCAACCACCAGCTGCGTCACCATATCAGGATATTACACCCAGACGGCGGCGACGTCGTTCTTCAATCACTCAGAGACCAATTAATCCAGAAATGGAGCAGTTTGCAATGATAGACAAATGACATGTAGAAGCAGAGAGAACTACAGCCCAAGCATTGGCTCAATTCTCAAACATATTGAGTTTGCTTGTGGCAATTAAAGAGTGCAGGGTTCAAGCACAAGAGGCAACAGCTCAAGGCATTTCTGAAATAGCTAGAAATTCTTTATTCTTATGCTATTATTTAAGTTGATTTTAGTTTTATATTTGGATCTCATTCTTAATTATTGTGATATATTATGACCTCAATGTTGATTCTACTGCTATATTGTTGATTCTGTTATATTTTATCTCATTGTTGATTCTTATATTTTGATAAATAAAAGTATTCATAAGTTTAAAAAGACTTTACTATCATCCATTACATAAAAATAAAACCATTCTGGTAATATAATTGTCTACCTTCTAGTCAACCATAATTGCTGTACTAAAGCAGCTCTTTTTTGAAGGCCTCGACGTAATTTAGCAGCTGCTGTTGTTCTGGCTGTCTCACTTGGTTCTTGTGGAATGGGATCAGGGTTATAGTGGTCATCATATCTTATTAACTCTTCAAGGTCGAGTTCAGGTAAATTAATGCACATGTTGTGCAAGATACAATATGTATTAATTATTTTGGATGCTACGGTGGGATGGTAATGTAGCACCCTGTGCGTCAGTAGCCACATCCATCTATTTTGAGGACAGCTATAGTACGCTCCACTACATTGCATGCTGAGCAGTGCACTTTGGTTTAATACTACTCTGGAGAAGCTGCAGCAGCATTAATTAAAGGTGCCATCTGGTACTCTCTTTGAGCATATCCTGAATCACCTACAAATAAAAAAATATAATTAATTATTTAAAACATTTTACAGAATTACATACATAAACTCACGCCTGTTTCCCCGAAGGGGTCGGCAGAGGCATATAAAACGCCCACTTTAAGCCATTGTTTTGATCCCCACGTAATAGGTGGTGAGCCTACTGCCGTAACCCTATGCACCCATACCAACATACAGAACCCACAGTTACAGAATTCTTATTTTGAATATGTACAAAATATTACTTGCCGAATAAGTATACAAGGTACTTACCTTGGTACCTAAGTGGCAAATTCAACATAGGCTATTTAACATAAGGCTTTATATTTGCATATATTTCCTTAAACAAATCCTTAATGACCTAGTAATTTGCCTTAAATTCGGTTTCATGCATAGAAAACGCTTTTTCCATGTAGCGCATCATACGACGTTCGTCTTATCTTCTATTAAACTCTTTTCACTTAGATTTACTTAAGATATCATGCATTAACACTATCCTTGCCATAATAGAAACTTACTCCAATACTTTGAAAACTATACAATGGATAAAAACTTATAAAATAGGAAAACAATTTACAAAAAGTTACTCTTTCGTTATTGGATTTAACTCAATAAACAAACCAATCTTGACGC
This sequence comes from Euclidia mi, assembly GCA_944739405.2. Taxonomy (NCBI): domain Eukaryota; kingdom Metazoa; phylum Arthropoda; class Insecta; order Lepidoptera; family Erebidae; genus Euclidia; species Euclidia mi. The sequence goes on from OX123200.2 coordinate 60,762,202, forward strand.
AATACGCAACTGTCAAAATATGCTCGGGAGTAGCTTTTCAATGCCGATCCCGATCCTATTTAGTTCCTCAAGAAAACGCCCAATTTAAATGCAATTTGGCGCTAGTATCGTGTTCAAGAGTAGGAATTGTGACAATTACTGACAATCCCAATGTCGATAGATCGGAATTAAATTCAAGAGTAAGGCCCCAATATTGACGCAATACGCAACTGTCATACCTAGTTTACACTCTCGCCTCGCGTCTCGCCTCGTACCTCGCCTCGCAGCTCGCGTGTTGTTGCGAGGTAGCGAGTGCCTGTTTACACTCTCGCGATGCGTTCAGTTTGCGTTGAGCCAGCAACGATGTAAGACGTCGAAGTAATAGCGGCAGCAGCTCTAGCCTTAACAAGTATTTACCTATTCTTGACCATATTAAAAAGAAGGATTTTTTTTTTACTTTGAGCTCTGCTAGCGGTCTGCACATAACCTCAGAAATTCTTTGCCACGCATCATTTACTTTTTGGGTATTTTTATGCATCATTTGTTTTGGATCCCAAATTATTCGCTTGGCCTGATAGAGTTCCAAGATCTGCAGCGTTTCTTTTTGGGGCCAGTCCATTTTTAATTGATAAGATAAGATTAGTTTATTTCGCAAACATGGGTACAGTCACCATCATCATCAGCCTTTAACAGTCCACTGCTGAACTAGGCCTCTCCTTTCAGGAGGAATAGGCCTACTATACCACGCTGGCCAAACAGGTTGGTATAGGGTTTGTATCAAGTTTTCCTTCTCTTACAGTGGTGTTCTCTGCATAATATGCTCCCTCTGTCGGCTCTTACGACACCCATGAGATGATATGGGGTGGTGACATTCCGTATTCTTAATCCGTACGGATACAGTACATGATCTTAAATACAATTCTATAGGTTCAGCCATATTTTACATACATACATACATACATATCGTCACGCCTTTTATCCCCTAAGGGGTAGGCAGAGATGTATTTCTACACCCACTTTTCGCCAGATATACTTAAGTCCCACGTAATAAGGGGCGAGCCTATTGCCGTACCGGGCACATTTCCAGACTCCGTGCTGCTACTGAGAATTTAGTGACAGAAAAACCTAATAACACTGCCCGACCCAGGAATCGAACCCAGGACCTCCCGATCCCACGCGCACATTTATGCCGCGAGACCAACGAGGCAGTCGTATAGGGTTTGATGTCGAGTTTTCCATCTCTACGCATTAGGCATGCGAAAGGTACAAACACAAATTAAAATTACTCAACTATAAATATTTAGGTATAAATATTCAAACAAATGCATTCTCTTTTTCTGCAAAAAAATCTGATATACTATAATAAGCTTTATAATTTTTTTGAAATCGAAGAACACAACCTGCACGGAAGGGCGCCGTAAACAAACTGAAACGAGAGCGCGAGTGTAAACACAACGCTCGCCTCCCTCGCGAGGCCCTTTGACTCGTGCTTAAAAAACCGCCTCCGACGCACAGTGTTTTATGAAGACCATTTTTCGGACACCGTCTTTTTATTAAAGAAGCTAATAGATATATTCAATAAAAAGAGATATTTCGTATCCCCATTAAGCTAGCATCACTAGTTTTTTAGAAAAACTTTTTTGAAAATCTTCATATTTTAAAGCGGATATTTAGAAAAAAGATATTCCTCTTAAACTAAGCATGATACGCAATAATAATGTTACAAGCACCGATAGCGTCTCTTTCACTGCACATTTAACAGTTAAAATGAACCTCATAACTTAACTAGAATCAAATTTAAGCGAGATTTTGGATTTTTAGATTTTCTTACTTTTCCCGAAGATTCTACCAAATGTGGAAAAGTTATATATACAGAAAGGATGCTCTTTACTTTCCTCATCTACTCAATAAATTTCAGACCCCAAATCCATGGAATCTAAAAGTTATTCCATATAACTGTTTTTGCTAGTTTTTTCATATTTATATTCTGGATTTTAATGATTAAATTTTTATTCGATATTGATTTCTTTACAACATATAATTTAGTTATAAAATCAATATCGAATAAAAATTTTATCATTAAAATCCGGAATACAAATGTGAAAACCCTAGCAAAAACAGTTAATTTAGAATAACTTCTAGATTCCATGGATTTGGGGTCTGAAATTTATTGAGTATATGAGGAAAGTAAAGAGCATAATTTCTGTATATATAACTTTTCCACATTTGGTAGAATCTTCGGGAAAAGTAAGAAAATCTAAAAATCCAAAATCTCGCTTAAATTTGATTCTAGTCAAGTTATGAGGTTCATTTTAACTGTAAAATGTGCAGTGAAAGAGACGCTATCGGTGCTTGTAACGTTATTATTGCGTATCATGCTTAGTTTAAGAGGAATATCTTTTTTTCTAAATATCCACTTTAAAATATGAAGATTTTCAAAAAAGTTTTTCTAAAAAACTAGAGATGCTAGCTTAATGGGGATACGAAATATTTCTTTTTATTGAATATATCTATTAGCTTCTTTAATAAAAAGACGGTGTCCGAAAAATGGTCTTCATAAAACACTGTGCGACGCGAGCGTCACGAGTGGCGAGGTGAGCTACGAGGCGAGCCACGAGCGAGCGTTTACACTCGCGCACCTCGTCGCTCGCCTCGCCACTCGCGTGAGAGTGTAAACTAGGTATCAAAATATGCTCGGGAGTCGGGAGTAGCTTTTCAATGCCGATCCCGATCCTATTTAGTTCCTCAAGAAAACGCCCAATTTAAATGCAATTTGGCGCTAGTGTCGTGTTCAAGAGTAGGAATTGTGACAATTACTGACAATCCCAATGTCGATAGATCGGAATTAAATTCAAGAGTAAGGCCCCAGATTTATCAGGAATAAATTATCGCAATCTAAATATTTTGCACGTCGTTACTATTTTATACTGAAATTTATTTGTTACAGATTCGTATAAATGGAAACATAACATTTAGTTTAAAGCTTTTGCGTAAATAATTACGTAGCTACAAGTTTCGTACTGATATAAGAATGTTGAATGTTCAGTATCTTACTTATTTCCTACTTTTCAATGAATGAACTATTATTTGTCTGTACCGTGAAACCTCAAATTATCGGGCTCATCCTTCTGTCCTAGGGGCAAGAAGTGGAGGTGTGCGTGAGTGTGCTACACAGCTACTGGGAGCCCACTCGCAAACCAACATGGTTTCTGACAATCTTACGCAGTAACGGTGGCACGCTTTGACGTGACATTGCTGTATCAATTGACTAATCTAAGCTTAGTTCAGTGAAAGTGAAAAAAAGTTGTTTGTATAACCAAAGCTCACTAATTATGCTTGTACAGAAAATAAAAATGGGATCCCAATTTTTGTCTCGTACAAGGATCAAACCAGTCTTAAGCAGAAAAGCAGGTCAAACCACGATTACATCAGTAAAATCGTAACTCTTTATAATAATTTCAACATGCACAATAAAACGAATGTTATAGCATGCATACATAGCAATGTATACACATAGCAAGTTAACAGTATAATGAAATACTGAACGCTAACATCCAAAAACTTGGCCAGCTACCAGCCAGCAGATTTAGTACAATTAATATCACGTTATCCCAAATTAAATCTAATTTAATTGAATGTTGAAAACGTAACTATCCTCAGATGTAGCATTGTGGGCCTTTTCAAATTATTCATAAAGATATTTTGTGAAATGAATGTGTGAAATTATTTTTGGTTTATTCAAGTGGTTTATGAAATCTTTTGCTTTTTTATTAAATTGAAAGAAATAATCTGTATCTAAAATATAATGTACTGACGTCTTTATATTGGTATCAATGCCACGTTCATGTTCAAAGTTCTTCCTTGCGCTATTCAACGTTCAAAATTTAATTTTGGATTCATTGTAGTTTGTAGGCTTCAAGAATGCTGCCTATCTTCTTGCTGCAATATGTTTCCCTAACCCTAAGCTAACTAACTAACTATTACTAATTATTTACTCTAGGAACTTCTTGAGCAAGGGAAAAAAAATAAAATAAACAAGAAAACAACTAACAACTATTTGTATTAAATCAAATTAAATTAAATTACAGCAATTAATATTAAGCTAAACAAGAACAGTAAGCAAGGATCTAAGCTAGATTAGCGCAAGGAGTAAGTAAGGCGAAGTGTAATTACATTTTCTAAACAAGCAGTATTTATACAAAAATATAATTAATACTAATAACGCTAAATAGTGTTCGCGCTTGACACTTTTGCGCAGGAGTAGAACGCCCACAACATGGTGGCCGACGCGAAGACTAAAGATGCGCAGGCGACCATCTTGCTTACCTGTGGCGTGAACAAAAGAATGGTTGTAGCCATCTTGTTAGGGGCGGCGCTAAGTTACGCACACGGCCTGAGCGTTTGCACGCGGCACTAACATCATACGATGTGACGTAGTAGTGGTGTGATCCTGTGGCTCGTTCAAACGGGCGAGTTAACTTGCCTAAGTAGTGGGTGAGCCGCCACACCACTCCCCCCGTGAGACCGTGACTACGGGCGAAAGTAGTCTGGGAATCTGACAACACGTCCACTCCTCGTCTTTCTGACGGTATTCTGGTCTTCTCCGCTCTGCTGTACTTGGGTATTTATTGGAGTCTCCCTCGTCATGTAGGCTGGTTTTAATCGGTCTATGGTATCCCTTTGCTGCTTCCCGTTTATGTCGATATCGAAGGTCTTCTTATCCCGACGTAACACCTTGTAGGGACTCAGGTAAGGTGATTGAAGTGACCTCTTGACTGGACCCTGACGTAAGAAGACATGGGTTGCAGTTTCCAGATCTTTGGGCACGTAGAATTGGCGGCCTGTACCAGTGTGCCACGACGTGGGTTGCGGGGCTAGCTTGCTGATGTGGGAGCGCAGCCTGCTGACTAAGCTGCTCGGGTTCACCAGCTCGTCCGGTGTTGACGTGAAAAACTGCCCGGGAAGGCGGAGCGTTTCACCGTAGACCAGTTCGGCTGTTGATGCTTGCAGATCTTCCTTCCATGCGCTGCGGATGCCCAGGCGGGCCCAAGGCAGAACTTCTGTCCAGCTGGAGGTGGCATGGCATGTGATGGCGGCCTTGAGCTGGCGATGTAGTCGCTCCACTAGGCCGTTAGCTGCGGGATGGTAAGAGGTGGTAAGATGGTGTTCAGCTCCCACTAAGGCTGTGAGTTCTTTGAAGGTTTGCGACTCAAACAGCCTGCCCCGATCTGTAGTGATGCGCTCGGGACAGCCGAACCTCGCGATCCAGCCTGAAGTGAGGGCCGCTGCGCAGGTCTCAGCTGTTATATCCTGTAGTGGATACGCCTCAGGCCATCGCGTAGTTCGGTCGACGACAGTGAGGCAGTACCTGAAGCCAGAGGAAACTGGTAAAGGACCTACTAAATCTAGGTGGATGTGGCGAAATCGTGCTGACGGTGTTTCAAAAGTTGTCAATGGTGCTTTTGTATGTCGTGACACTTTACTCCTTTGACATTGCTGACACTCCTTGGCCCATTGTCGACAGTCCCATCTAATGCCAGGCCATACATACCGCTGGGTCACTAAACGAACCGTTGCTTTGGCTCCCGGGTGACTCAGGTTGTGTAGCGTGTCAAATACCTGTCTCCGATATGACCTGGTGATGTATGGGCGAAGACCTGCTGACACGTCACAGTAGACCTCCACGTCTGATTCAGACAGCTTCCTTTTTTCCAACTTCAGGGAAGAACCGTTCTCGATCAAGTCTCGCAGCTCTGCGTCGTTTTGCTGTTCACTGGCCAAGCACTGTAATCTATGGGCAAAGTGAGTTCATCAATACGTGATAAAGCATCTGCGACCACATTATCTTTGCCTGCTACGAATTTGATATCGCAGGTGAACTGAGTGATGTAATCCAGGTAGCGGAACTGACGCGGAGCACAGTTTTCTCTAGGTGACGTGAAGGCATATGTCAACGGCTTGTGGTCTGTGATAACCGTGAATGTCCTTGCCTCCACCATGAACCTGAAATATTTAATCGCCTCGTATATCGCTAAGAGTTCTCTGTCGTAAGGGCTGTACTTAGTTTGAGAGGGACTCAGTTTTCTTGAAAAGAATGCGAGTGGTTCCCATTCTTCCTGCTTTCTTTGCTGGAGTACCGCGCCAATTGCTGAATCCGAAGCGTCTGTCTGTATGCTCAACTCAGCTTGTGGATCTGGATGCACTAAGAGAGTTGCTTGCGAAAGACTAAGCTTACAGTTATTGAAGGCCTCCATTCTTGCTGGAGTCATCTCCACAGGGTGCGAGCCTTTGACCTTAGGACCTGCTAACATTTCATTTAAAGGTGCCTGCATAGATGCTGCAGCTGGAATAAACCGGCGATAAAAATTTATCATTCCCAGGAATCTTCTGAGTTCCTTTATGGTCCTAGGTACCGGGAACTCTTGTATGGCTTGTACTTTGGATTCGAGAGGCTGGATGCCGGCTGCTGAAACGGTATAGCTCAAAAAACTGACCTGTGATTGACCAAATATACATTTGTTGGTGTTTATCAGTACTCCATAATCCGATAGTCTTGTAAATATCTGCTGCAGGTGTTCCAGATGTTGTTTGCTACTACTGCTAAAGATTAAAATGTCGTCTAAAAAACCGTAGCAGAAGTCCAACCCTCGTAAGACCTCGTCCATGAAGCGCTGGAAGGTCTGCGCGGCATTACGAAGTCCAAACGTCATGAACGGGAATTCATATAAGCCAAAAGGTGTCGTAATTGTGATTTTGGTATGTCTTCTTCCGCCACTGGCAAATGGTTATAGGCCTTAACTAAATCGACCGTAGAGTAGATGGTGCTACCCGTCAGCTGTTGCACAAAGTCCTGTATGTGTCTGACAGGGTACCGGTCAGGAATGGTACGCGCGTTTAAAGCCCTGTAGTCCCCGCAAGGTCTCCATCCATCGTTCTTCTTGCGAGCTAAGTGAAGGGGAGACGACCAGGCGCTCTCAGAACGACGTGCCGTGCCGTTTTGCAGCATCTCTTCAAACTCCTGCTTAGCCGCCTTAAGCCGTCTTGAATCAAGGCGTCGTGGTCGACTGGATACGGGCGGACCGGGAGTAGTACGTATATGATGAACAGAACTATGTTTAGGACTACCTGATTTGCCAGCTGGTCGTGTTATTTCAGGAAATTTCTTCAGCAGCTGGTAGTATGGTGTATCATCGTGGATGGTGCGCACTGATGATATGTCCTCCGCAGTGGTCTGACATACTGCCGCGACGGTAAGTGCTGTAATACCGTCTACTAAACGTTGGTTTCGGACGTCGACAAGTAGGTTGTAATAGCCGAGAAAGTCGACGCCAATGATGGGCTTCGAGACATCGGCGACAATGAAGCGCCATGTGAATGCTCGACGAAGGCCTAAGTCCAAAGTCAGTGGGAGGTCACCGTAGGTAGCTATGACTGTCCCATTAGCTGCGAACAACTCGTACTTTGTCTTCACTCGAGGTTCCCGAACGGCGGATCGCGGAAAGACGCACAGGTCTGAACCCGTATCGACGAGATATTGCACTTTCGATTTGCGATCCGTAATGAACAGGCGGCTCGTTGTAGCTGGGCAACCACTTTCCGCCACTACTGGTTGCCTTTGGGGTTTCCCGACTTTTGGTACGTACATGGTTGCGTGCATCGCGTAGCTCGATCGCCGAATCGGTAATGGTACCAACAGTACGGGTGATCCTTGGGTCGGGATCGAGATCGGGACCGATAATGCCTGGGAGGCCAACGTTTTCTGTCCTGGGACCGGGAACGTTGGTGTTCATGAAGCTATGTACTCATCACTTCTAATTTGCGGGTTAATTCAGCCACTGTCTGTGTAAGTACATCCAAAGCGTTACCTGTAGCTGCAGAAGTTGCTGGCGTTCCAGTGCTTGTGCTAGCTACTTGACTGTTCACTGGAACGATGTCATTTATCCGATCAGCCAACTCTGCTATGTCGTTCAATGACATATTTGGCTGCGATGCGACTATAGTTTGCAGGTTAGTGGGTAGTTTGCTTGCCCAGATGGTCCGGATGAAATCGTCGGGTATATTCGAGCCAGCTAAATTCTGTAAGTGCCGTAAAAATTGTGACGGCTTGCTATCGCCTAGCTCTGCGTGCTGTAGGAGTTGCTTAGTTTTACGTTCCTGCGACAACCTCTTTATCAACTCAGCCTTCAGCTTGTCATATTTACCAGTAGCTGGAGGGGTGATGATCAGGTCTCTCACTTCCGCTGTATGCTGCGGTTCCAGTTGTGCTAGTACGTGGTAGAACTTCGTACTGTCCACTGTAATATTGGATAAAACGAACTGACCTTCAAGCTGGGCAAACCATAGTACTGGGTCGTCTGGGTTGAATACCGGAGATTTCACTGCAACCTTGCACGCTTCGTGGCACACGTCCTTGCATGTGCTGGACTGCTGTTGTTCTCTTGACTCCATATCTGCTGTTCTTTTCGGGGTCACCAGTGTAGGCTTCAAGAATGCTGCCTATCTTCTTGCTGCAATATGTTTCCCTAACCCTAAGCTAACTAACTAACTATTACTAATTATTCACTCTAGGAACTTCTTGAGCAAGGGAAAAAAAAATAAAATAAACAAGAAAACAACTAACAACTATTTATATTAAATCAAATTAAATTAAATTACAGCAATTAATATTAAGCTAAACAAGAACAGTAAGCAAGGATCTAAGCTAGATTAGCGCAAGGAGTAAGTAAGGCGAAGTGTAATTACATTTTCTAAACAAGCAGTATTTATACAAAAATATAATTAATACTAATAACGCTAAATAGTGTTCGCGCTTGACACTTTTGCGCAGGAGTAGAACGCCCACAACATGGTGGCCGACGCGAAGACTAAAGATGCGCAGGCGACCATCTTGCGTACCTGTGGCGTGAACAAAAGAATGGTTGTCGCCATCTTGTTAGGGGCGGCGCTAAGTTACGCACACGGCCTGAGCGTTTGCACGCGGCACTAACATCATACGATGTGACGTAGTAGTGGTATGATCCTGTGGCTCGTTCAAACGGGCGAGTTAACTTGCCTAAGTAGTGGGTGAGCCGCCACATAGTTGATGTTGTCGGTTTCAAAGTTTCACGACAGGGGTAGCTATTTTGTAAAAAAGAACTTTATAAGAGAAAGAATAAAGTCCAACAAAATAAGACATTGATGATGATCCATGACTCAATGAATGACATGGTGGATACAGCTACCTTGCCAATTAAAACTGCTCCTAGTATTGTAAGTTTGATTCCAAGACAAGACAAGACTTTGTGTGATCAACTTTTTTGTTTCGAGTTTGCTTATTCTATGTATCCGTGATTGGAATGTACAAAAAGTTGCATGAAATTTTTCTTAGTGCCGGCAACGTCTATAAAAAACGTGCGTCTTTTCACGTTACACAATATAAAAAAGAAAATCAATTATAGAATGATATGTACCGCTTGCACGCTATCCAAAAACCCAATAATAACTTAAAACATTACAAATATTTTAATAACAAACGGTTATATACGCATAAAACAGTCAGCGCTCCGCAAAATATGAGGATCATCATAATTCATAATAACATATATTAGATAAATCTGTCCATACATTTGCGCTCAACTCGTAAATGGCTCAACCAATTTGAATTTGTGCTTGTTTGTTTGGTATAAATGAGGAAGAATTCTGATTCTAGGATGTATGTGACTAATGGCCTGTTCCAATATTTAATCTATCCATGGATTTGGCAAAATGGCAACTAGATCTCACATGTGTGGTGGTTAAAGCGCCGAGTGTTGCGGGTTCGATCCCTACACGAGGCAACACGTCTTTGTGTGATTCATAAATTGTTGTTTCGAGTCTCGGTGTTCATTGTGTCCGTTAGTTGTATGTTTGTAAAGTAATATATAAAGTAAAAATAGTAAGTAAAGTAGTAAAAAAAAATGTACATATACATATATATATATATATATATATATATATATATATATATATATATATATATATATATATATATATATATATAGGACTGGATCAATAAAAACATTATAAAGGAGATCAACAACAGAAACGTACTATGGGTTACACTCAAGAACAATCCTAGTGACGAAAACCTAAAACAACAATTTCAAATGAAAAGCAACCAAGTGGCTAAACTAATTCTATATTGTCTATTTCTCGACTATAGGCTTACGTTTAGCTAACGAAATACCGAGAGAGTTTCATGACAATTTTACCCATGCTCTACCGCGGCAAACTACAGCGAAACCTCAAATGAATAATTTTGAACCGTGTACTGAAACCGAAATTTTAAATATAATTAATAAGCTTGACTCAAATTGTAGTATTGGGTTAGATGGAATAAATACTAAGGCGATAAAATGTATAAAAAATCTGATATCTGGTGAATTAACAAGGTGTTTTAACAAACTATTGCTCAACGGTACGTTTCCACACTCATTAAAAGTCGCAAAAGTTACGCCTATTCACAAGTCTGGGCCAAAACAGATCCTAGGAACTATCGACCTATCTCTGTGTTGCCGGTACTGTCGAAAATTCTTGAAAAAATATTGTACACACGCTTAGAAAAATATTTAACTTCTATCGACTTCCTATATGAACGCCAGTACGGGTTTAGATCGAAAAGTAATACCCTCACAGCGACCATTGATCTTATAACCAAAATAAAGCAAAATATTGATAAAAAACACTTAGCTTTAGGCGTTTTTATCGATTTAAAAAAAGCCTTCGACACTGTTAGTCATAAACTACTCTTAAAGAAACTAGAAATTATTGGAATTACTGGCAAAGCCCTGGAAATGTTTGAATCATACCTAACTGAAAGATCACAAGTAGTAAAAGTTGACGGCAACTCTCAAAGTGATCCCTTACCCATAACATGCGGTGTTCCACAAGGCTCAATTTTAGGTCCTTTGCTGTATCTAATCTACATCAACAATATACATGAGCTGGGTTTAAATGGACACCTTACTCTTTATGCCGATGACACCTGTTTGTTTTACTTTGGTTCCTCAATACATGACTTAGTTTCGCGAGCTCAAAACGATCTAGACATTCTTTACAACTGGCTGCAGTATAATCTCCTCACAATAAATGTCAATAAAACCAGCTATATTGTTTTCAAGGCAAAGAACAAACCTATAGCCATGTACAATCCTCTTACGTTAAATAATATACCATTAAAAGAAAAATGTCATGAAAAATACCTTGGTTTGCAATTGGATACTCATTTGACATGGAAATTCCATATTGATCACATAAAGGAGAAACTGACAGCATTATGTGGTTCCCTACGTCATATTGTTACATGCATACCACGCAAATTACGCTATACTATTTGTAACGCACTTGTTAAGCCGCATTTTTGTACCTAATCGAGATCTGGGGCACTAGTTCTAAAACAAGATTGGGTGAACTACAAGTCCTACAAAACAAAATTATTAAAACATTATTTAACTATCACTTTCGGACGCACACTAAACAAATTTACAGCGAAACTAAATTAATGAATATTAAACAATTATACATATACAACAGCTGCATTTTTATACGCAAAGCCATTAACAATAATGTACACACAAACTTATTGTTTACAAAACGAAAAAAGGTTGTTAACCCCAGCATTCGCACGCGCCGCGCCAGTTTTCTAGTATTGCCGAGAATCCGTACTAACTACGGTAAAACTATGATAACTTACGAAGGAGCCCAACTCTATAACAAAATACCCCCAGATGTAAAAAGTGTAAACTCGCTTAACGCTTTCAAAATTAAACTTGCTCAACATTTACTTGTAAACGAATTTAAATAAATCTACTTACTGTAAAATTAAACTAAGTATATAGTGAAAGTATTGGGCGGGAGTGCAGTCCTATTGAATGTACGAATGTATTATGGATAACACGTCATTATGTAAGTAACTACTTGCTTATATTATTGTCATCGTGTGAGACGAACAATATTGTAAAATTTAATTTGTAAGCCATGTTTTCATGGAAGTGATGTAAATCTTTATATGAGAATAAATGTCTTTAAACCTATATATATATATATATATATATATATATATATATATATATATATATATATATATATATGTCTTGTGACAACTTGTATAAATATATATATTTAAAAATATATATAATTGTATATATATATATATACAAGTTGTCACAAGACCCATCACTAAGCCGAAGTCTACTCGTTTTGGACATCATGACAAGTCATACTAAGCCAAAATAAAACCTGGGAAACGATTTTTTTTAAGGTTTCACACAAATCCCTACTTATCCATGGGTGCATAGGACATCTATAGAATAGGTTGACAGGGTAAATGCATCCATATTGTACCTAATTACAAAAATTTCATAGTAACTTTGGGCCTCAATGTCTCTGGAACCAGTCATTTCCCAGGTATGGTACAGAGGTAAAAAATTTTCGTAATGATTGGCAAGGGTCCTAAAAACCTACACCGGCGGTTTGAGTTTTCTATTATTTGATGTCACAAAATTAGGTAAGATTGTTTTAAACCAATGCTATTCTCGATTTGATCGGAGGCTGTACGGCTGCGAATCGTCGGCTTAACGAATATCCATCGCACCATTGTGATATTTTTAGGCCGAATGGTGATTAGAAGAATTGCGATATTACACATTAAGTCTGAGGGCTGGCGCACATATTATATCGAAGCGCAGCGCAACGCATTTTTCACTGTCAAACTATTATCGAAATTATTCTCTTTTTTAATAATAACAAAAGTCAATAATTATCAAAACAATGTTTACAACACGCACATACGCAAACAAATATTAGGTGATATTTGATTTTGGATTATTTCAAAATGAGAACAGTTTGACAGTAAAAAATGCTCATCGCTACACTTCGCTTTATACCCGCCTCAAACAGATCATGTGATGTCAAATGCTACGTTATTCTTAACCAATTTCATACTATAATATCTTCTTTGAATATAAAACTATATATTTTCAGGGACTATCTGAATAAAAAATCACTTTGTACTAGTACTTTTTCATTCATTACGTGACAGAAAAAAGCAGTTATCAAATCGCCTGTTTGTCTATTTAGAATTTTATGAATATACAAAAAACTGAAGATCATACGAATTGGAGCATAAGCTGCATTTATGCTTACTAGTTTAATATGTAACTCTAATAATATACAAAATATGCCAAAACTCCTACGTATATAATTCAAGGGTCGCAAAACTGATTAACGACCTGTCTTCTAGATAAATATGACAGTATTCAAATATCTAGCAAACGCATGACAAGATCAAAATTTTGGACGAAAAACATGAAAAGCGTTATTTGAAACATTTATAAAAATATGTTCGGAGATTTTCTGCGAAAGCTAATAAAGCTAGCATTGATGTTGATTTTATATTAATGAGATTTCGTGTGATTTCTTGTGATCTTAGCTTTGAGAGAGATAAATAAGCGTCATTGCATCAAAGTATCGTTTAGTATGAGTGTTTGAGAGTAGATTAATTTTTATGTAGTTGTGAAATGACTTGTGAAAGACGTTACCTCATTGACATGTCTTGTGTATAAAGTAGTAACCTAGGTAAAAATATGAATATAAATAACTGCAAGATATCAGCAAGATGTACGTTTTTTTTATATCATCATCGTCATCGCCCTAGCGTTATCCCGGTTGCATCCAATCTTACACGCCTTGGATCCTGAGGTCCGCTTACTAGTCCAACCACATATGACAGAATATCAACTTTTCCACAGAGCGACTGACCTCCGCAACCCAAAGGGATAGCGACATTCCATGGTTTAGACCACTATCAATTTATTTGAGGGTACTGACTCCACGTAACGATTGTCAAAGATCTTCATGACAGCCGGGACCGACGTTTTAACGTGCTCTCCGAGGCACGAGGCAAGCGATAATTAACAATTTAATACGCACATAACTTCGAAAAGTCATTGGTGCGCACCGTGGATTCGAACCTGAAACCCTCTGCATGGCAGTCCGTTGGTATCTCCACTAGGCTGTTGCTGCCCGATATTTTTTTAATATATTAAACAGCATTTTAGATCTCACTAGATCTACTCGGGCTATTAAAGCCAAATTATATATATATATATATATATATATATATATATATATATATAGGACTGGATCAATAAAAACATTATAAAGGAGATCAACAACAGAAACGTACTATGGGTTACACTCAAGAACAATCCTAGTGACGAAAACCTAAAACAACAATTTCAAATGAAAAGCAACCAAGTGGCTAAACTAATTCTATATTGTCTATTTCTCGACTATAGGCTTACGTTTAGCTAACGAAATACCGAGAGAGTTTCATGACAATTTTACCCATGCTCTACCGCGGCAAACTACAGCGAAACCTCAAATGAATAATTTTGAACCGTGTACTGAAACCGAAATTTTAAATATAATTAATAAGCTTGACTCAAATTGTAGTATTGGGTTAGATGGAATAAATACTAAGGCGATAAAATGTATAAAAAATCTGATATCTGGTGAATTAACAAGGTGTTTTAACAAACTATTGCTCAACGGTACGTTTCCACACTCATTAAAAGTCGCAAAAGTTACGCCTATTCACAAGTCTGGGCCAAAACAGATCCTAGGAACTATCGACCTATCTCTGTGTTGCCGGTACTGTCGAAAATTCTTGAAAAAATATTGTACACACGCTTAGAAAAATATTTAACTTCTATCGACTTCCTATATGAACGCCAGTACGGGTTTAGATCGAAAAGTAATACCCTCACAGCGACCATTGATCTTATAACCAAAATAAAGCAAAATATTGATAAAAAACACTTAGCTTTAGGCGTTTTTATCGATTTAAAAAAAGCCTTCGACACTGTTAGTCATAAACTACTCTTAAAGAAACTAGAAATTATTGGAATTACTGGCAAAGCCCTGGAAATGTTTGAATCATACCTAACTGAAAGATCACAAGTAGTAAAAGTTGACGGCAACTCTCAAAGTGATCCCTTACCCATAACATGCGGTGTTCCACAAGGCTCAATTTTAGGTCCTTTGCTGTATCTAATCTACATCAACAATATACATGAGCTGGGTTTAAATGGACACCTTACTCTTTATGCCGATGACACCTGTTTGTTTTACTTTGGTTCCTCAATACATGACTTAGTTTCGCGAGCTCAAAACGATCTAGACATTCTTTACAACTGGCTGCAGTATAATCTCCTCACAATAAATGTCAATAAAACCAGCTATATTGTTTTCAAGGCAAAGAACAAACCTATAGCCATGTACAATCCTCTTACGTTAAATAATATACCATTAAAAGAAAAATGTCATGAAAAATACCTTGGTTTGCAATTGGATACTCATTTGACATGGAAATTCCATATTGATCACATAAAGGAGAAACTGACAGCATTATGTGGTTCCCTACGTCATATTGTTACATGCATACCACGCAAATTACGCTATACTATTTATAACGCACTTGTTAAGCCGCATTTTTGTACCTAATCGAGATCTGGGGCACTAGTTCTAAAACAAGATTGGGTGAACTACAAGTCCTACAAAACAAAATTATTAAAACATTATTTAACTATCACTTTCGGACGCACACTAAACAAATTTACAGCGAAACTAAATTAATGAATATTAAACAATTATACATATACAACAGCTGCATTTTTATACGCAAAGCCATTAACAATAATGTACACACAAACTTATTGTTTACAAAACGAAAAAAGGTTGTTAACCCCAGCATTCGCACGCGCCGCGCCAGTTTTCTAGTATTGCCGAGAATCCGTACTAACTACGGTAAAACTATGATAACTTACGAAGGAGCCCAACTCTATAACAAAATACCCCCAGATGTAAAAAGTGTAAACTCGCTTAACGCTTTCAAAATTAAACTTGCTCAACATTTACTTGTAAACGAATTTAAATAAATCTACTTACTGTAAAATTAAACTAAGTATATAGTGAAAGTATTGGGCGGGAGTGCAGTCCTATTGAATGTACGAATGTATTATGGATAACACGTCATTATGTAAGTAACTACTTGCTTATATTATTGTCATCGTGTGAGACGAACAATATTGTAAAATTTAATTTGTAAGCCATGTTTTCATGGAAGTGATGTAAATCTTTATATGAGAATAAATGTCTTTAAACCTATATATATATATATATATATATATATATATATATATATATATATATATATATATATATATATATATATATATATATGTCTTGTGACAACTTGTATAAATATATATATTTAAAAATATATATAATTGTATATATATATATATACAAGTTGTCACAAGACCCATCACTAAGCCGAAGTCTACTCGTTTTGGACATCATGACAAGTCATACTAAGCCAAAATAAAACCTGGGAAACGATTTTTTTTAAGGTTTCACACAAATCCCTACTTATCCATGGGTGCATAGGACATCTATAGAATAGGTTGACAGGGTAAATGCATCCATATTGTACCTAATTACAAAAATTTCATAGTAACTTTGGGCCTCAATGTCTCTGGAACCAGTCATTTCCCAGGTATGGTACAGAGGTAAAAAATTTTCGTAATGATTGGCAAGGGTCCTAAAAACCTACACCGGCGGTTTGAGTTTTCTATTATTTGATGTCACAAAATTAGGTAAGATTGTTTTAAACCAATGCTATTCTCGATTTGATCGGAGGCTGTACGGCTGCGAATCGTCGGCTTAACGAATATCCATCGCACCATTGTGATATTTTTAGGCCGAATGGTGATTAGAAGAATTGCGATATTACACATTAAGTCTGAGGGCTGGCGCACATATTATATCGAAGCGCAGCGCAACGCATTTTTCACTGTCAAACTATTATCGAAATTATTCTCTTTTTTAATAATAACAAAAGTCAATAATTATCAAAACAATGTTTACAACACGCACATACGCAAACAAATATTAGGTGATATTTGATTTTGGATTATTTCAAAATGAGAACAGTTTGACAGTAAAAAATGCTCATCGCTACACTTCGCTTTATACCCGCCTCAAACAGATCATGTGATGTCAAATGCTACGTTATTCTTAACCAATTTCATACTATAATATCTTCTTTGAATATAAAACTATATATTTTCAGGGACTATCTGAATAAAAAATCACTTTGTACTAGTACTTTTCCATTCATTACGTGACAGAAAAAAGCAGTTATCAAATCGCCTGTTTGTCTATTTAGAATTTTATGAATATACAAAAAACTGAAGATCATACGAATTGGAGCATAAGCTGCATTTATGCTTACTAGTTTAATATGTAACTCTAATAATATACAAAATATGCCAAAACTCCTACGTATATAATTCAAGGGTCGCAAAACTGATTAACGACCTGTCTTCTAGATAAATATGACAGTATTCAAATATCTAGCAAACGCATGACAAGATCAAAATTTTGGACGAAAAACATGAAAAGCGTTATTTGAAACATTTATAAAAATATGTTCGGAGATTTTCTGCGAAAGCTAATAAAGCTAGCATTGATGTTGATTTTATATTAATGAGATTTCGTGTGATTTCTTGTGATCTTAGCTTTGAGAGAGATAAATAAGCGTCATTGCATCAAAGTATCGTTTAGTATGAGTGTTTGAGAGTAGATTAATTTTTATGTAGTTGTGAAATGACTTGTGAAAGACGTTACCTCATTGACATGTCTTGTGTATAAAGTAGTAACCTAGGTAAAAATATGAATATAAATAACTGCAAGATATCAGCAAGATGTACGTTTTTTTTATATCATCATCGTCATCGCCCTAGCGTTATCCCGGTTGCATCCAATCTTACACGCCTTGGATCCTGAGGTCCGCTTACTAGTCCAACCACATATGACAGAATATCAACTTTTCCACAGAGCGACTGACCTCCGCAACCCAAAGGGATAGCGACATTCCATGGTTTAGACCACTATCAATTTATTTGAGGGTACTGACTCCACGTAACGATTGTCAAAGATCTTCATGACAGCCGGGACCGACGTTTTAACGTGCTCTCCGAGGCACGAGGCAAGCGATAATTAACAATTTAATACGCACATAACTTCGAAAAGTCATTGGTGCGCACCGTGGATTCGAACCTGAAACCCTCTGCATGGCAGTCCGTTGGTATCTCCACTAGGCTGTTGCTGCCCGATATTTTTTTAATATATTAAACAGCATTTTAGATCTCACTAGATCTATTCGGGCTATTAAATGTGTCACTGGGAACTTTACCAACACTCAAACAACGGCAAAACCTAGACAAGAAACATTAGTGTATGGCTCATTCCAAATGTTTGTTGAACAATCACCACTCAGCACAAAAAAAACATTAATTTAGAATACTGTATGGAATTGCATGTATTAAAAGTAATATAAGTATCGCCTCAATCTTGGTATGTTTAAGATAGATATGGAATGTGTTTCATTATGTTACGATAATTAGAAATAATGAAACTTCCACCTAACGTGGAGTGTGGTGCGATCACATGACATAATTCACTTATATTTAGCAAGTAGACATTCAAAATATCTGACTTTAATTTAAAACAACCAACATTTGTTAGATATGAAGAACTATTCAAAACACTTTATAAAGTTGTTATCCTTGGTCTGTATTCTTTTTATTCAATAGTTTTCTTGCTCTTTTTTTTGCAAACTATTCTCGCTCTCATGCTATTTTGAATATCAAAGGAAGCTCAATAATGCTAGTTTAATTATAAGCATTGGAAGCTCCAGTAATATCCCAGACAGAGGCAGGATTAGATAACTTGATTTAAGTATCTGTGTATTACAAAACGTTAAATGTATAAAATGTTTCGTTTGAAAGAAGACTAAGCTTTAGTCTCGTAACTCCGACAACCATCGATTGAATTAATTGACAGATAATACACAAATGATGATCTAGTTTGGCCTAGATTATTTTGTTTTAGCTTCGAAACTAGAGTTAAACTTACTCTTTCGGATCTTCGGCTCCTGGGGGAAATGCGAGCCGGAGTATGTGATGTTATCACTAAAATCCACCTCGACTGCCGACCAAAAACGCCCTACGGGCAGAAAGAGTTTAACTTACGTAGGACAACTTTCGCATTTGGGAGAATGCCTATGTTCAGGTAAATTAACAGTAAAAGGAAACGTGTACAAAGTATTCAAAATTCAAATTTGTTGTTTACATAAAGTGTTCTTCTGTGCCAGTGTTGAAGCTGCAACAATAACAAATGATGAAAAGTATTTTATGTCAAATGGATGGAATAGATTTATTTATCCAACCCATTTGTGATATATTTTTCACATGTAAAATTTGATATAAAATACTTTTCATCCAATAAACAGATCGGTGAAGGTCTCTTCTACGGATCTCTTACTATAAAATCTATTTTTAATTTACGCTATATCGGATTTCCTTGCAAAATTTAGCTATACGTTTTGACTTTAAAACATCGTTTTATCTTAAATACAACAGAATCATGGCACAAATAAAAATCAAACACGACTAGTCATTTGCAGGATTTTGCACAACTGACGAAAAGCTGAAGTAGAAAGGCATACAAAACTATACATAACAGTAAACTCTTTAAATAGGTATTGCTTGCTAGTTTGCCTGTTATATTCCCTTTAACGTTGCCGAGTCTTGAGTCGTTTACTTAATCCTCCAGTTCTCCAACGAGGTCATTAGATTAAACTCCGGTTCGGCTAGCTTTATTCGAATAACACTCATTGTCTTTATGACTTCTATAAAATAAGATATGATGATAAAATGAGATATGTCAAGATCGTTGCAAATGGCGCTCCGTAGTCTCTGCCTACCCCTCCGGGAAACAGGCGTGAGTCTATGTATGTATGTATGTGTATAAAATAAATCTTTGCTGTTATTTCACGAAAATTACCCACATTTTGCTCCTACTTCTATTTGAGATTTTCTTCAATTTATTTTTACTGTATTAATTGATTTAGTTTTAAGGGAATTTTACTGAGGTTTAGTTTAATGGATCCTTTGTATCTCAATGGACAACGAACATGACAAAGAACTTGAATATATATAAGAAACTAGAGGACGCCAGCAGCTACGCCTGCATTTTTTTTTAATTTACCCGTTTTGGCCGAACTCGTGGGAATTTCGGGAAATCCCTTCTTAGTGCACCCATACGATCCCCAAGGATCATACATGCCAAATTTCAGCTTCCTGCGCACAATTGTTTCGGCAGTAGCGTGTCTGTCAGTCAGTCAGTAACGCAAGGATTTTATATATTAAGATAAGTTTAAGTTACTAACTGTGCTAGTTCGTTACTTTATAATTATCCCAAAACGTGACATAAACAGGACAGCAAAAGTCTACTAGAGAGAATAAAAGTGTGCTCAAAGCTCTCAAAATCAAACCAATGCTACAATAGCGCCTGCCATTGAAATTGTTTATTATCGCTTGCTAAACGGTGTAGACGTTGAGCGGGTTCTGGAATGGCGACCACGTACCGGACGACGCAGCAGGGGTAGGCCTCCCGCAAGGTGGACCGACGATCTGGTAAAGATTGCGGGAAGCGGTTGGACGTGGGCGGCTCAAAATCGGTCTGTGTGGAGAACCTTGGGGGAGGCCTATGTCCAGCAGAGGACGTCTCTAGGCTGACATTATGAAAGGGTGAAGGAAAACATCGTGAGACAACCTACATGTCTGAGAGTTCTCCTTAATGTTCTCGAACGACGCTGGAGGGCACAGGTTTCACCTGGTACACTGCACATAAAAGTATGAAAGTGAATTCAATTTAGGTCTTCGTTGCCAGCTAGGGGCACAAACTACTAGACCACGAAGCAAGTCAAAATAGTTGCATTAGCATCTGCAGATTTTGATACCGTCAGCATATTTAACGAACTGAAATTATTGCCATATACAGATATGTTAATACCCAATTAGTGTGTTTTCCCTCTTCATATTGCCGGAGGCGATGGTAAATATTAATGTTTTCACACTGCATATTCAATAAGTATTTTATAGTGAAGAAATATTTTCTTTTTCTTCCAACAGTGTCGTTTAATGACCAGAATAAAATAAAACTTAAGTGGATGTACCTAACTATCCATTAAAATGGATAATGGTCGTAAGAGTTAGATATTCAGTATATATTGAGTGTAAAAATTATGTGGTTATACATATAATAATTTAGTAGGTGATAATAAACAGACTGATTTATAAGTCGTATAAATCTTTCAGGCACATAATATGCTGACGTTTATTCTTTCAGGGAGCGATAGCCTAGTAGAGATTCAACAGACTGCCATGCAGAGGTTACCGGATTTCAACCTACGGCGCAACTGACTTCTAAATTATGTGCGCATTAAATTGTCATTACTCATTATCATATCATAGCCTCGTGCCACAGGTCCGTGGTCCAGTGGATAGCGTATGAGACTGCTGATCGGAGGTCCCGGGTTCGATTCCCGGGTCGGACTAAATTGTTACTGGCTTTTTCTAAATTCTCAGTAGCAGCACGGAGTCTGGTGATGTGGCCGGTAACGGCAATAGGCTCGCTCCCTATTACGTGGGATCTAAAGATTCGTGGCGAAATTTGGGTGTAATATTACACCTCTGCCTACCCCTTCGGGGATACAGGCGTGAGTCTATAAATAAAAATAAATAAAAAAGCCTCGTGCCTTAGAAAGCACGTTAAGCCATTGCTCCACGCTGTTAAGAAAATCTTTGACAGTGGTCATGGCCAGTCTATACCTAACCTTGAATATAATTATACTGGTCTAAATCGATGAATATAGCTATCTCTTGAGTGGCAGAGGTCAGACGGCAATCGCTTCGTGGAAAAGCTAATATTTTTTATTTATTTATAGTCTCAAGGCCCCGAAGAGGAAGAAGCCCCCTGTGTCCCCGAAGTGGTAGGCAGAAGTATATTGCTACACCCACGTAATAGGGGGCGAGCCTATTGCCGTACCGGGCACATTACCAGACTCCGTGCTGCTACTGAGAATTTCCTAACGAAAAAAAGCCAATAACACTTTGCCCGACCCGGGGATCGAAGCCGAGACCTTCCAATCCCACGCGCACATTTATGCCGTGAGACCAACGAGGCAGTCTAGAAAAAGGAAAAGCTAATATGATGACATATTTGTTTAAAATAGAAAGCGGACACTGGACTCTGGCTTTAGCTGCACGGGGATAGCGCTAAAACGATGAAGATATTAAGCGCCTGTGTTTTCGCCGATGTCGATCGCAGGCCGACACAAACGGAAAATCCCACCGCCGTGTTAAAAATCTTGTAGGTATAATACATTTCTTTCCAAATATAAAATAGATAATAAAATGTAAATCAATTAGAATGATATAGAGCCGTGTGGTTGACGGCATAGAATACAAGTGTCACCACCCCCTATCTTCCCGTGGGTGTCGTAAGAGGCGACTAAGGGATAACACGATGCAAATACCATCTTTGCGTAGAGACGGAAAACTCGACATCAAACCCTATACGACTGCCTCGTTGGTCTCGCGGCATAAATGTGCGCGTGGGATCGGGAGGTCCCGGGTTCGATCCCTGGGTTAGTGTGTTATTGGGTTTTTCTGTCACGAAATTCTCAGTAGCCGCACGTAGTCTGGAAATGTGCCCGGTACAGCAATAGGCTCGCCCCTTATTACGTGGGACTAAAATATATCTGGCGAAAAGTGGGTGTAGAAATGCACCTCTGCCTACCCCTTCGGGGATAAAAGGCGTGACGATATGTATGTATGTATGTAATTAGAATGAAAATATCTAATCCACTTAGCTTGTTTTGTTTCCAATCAAATATCTCAATCTATACTGATTTATCTACTCATTAAGTGTACAAGATTGTAAGCTGTACCGATCAATCAGAAACAAAAACGTACATATCGACCAGATGAGAGCCGTTGGCGAGATGCCAAAAAAATATTACCGTATGTATCGGTACTAAAACTGATATTATAATAAATATAAAATACTAGTAGTAGCCCGTGGTTTCACCCCCCATACTACGTACATTGAACCGTTGTATGTCATCGTTCGCCTGTGCGATTACTTCCTATTCGAGTTGAATTTTTTTTTCGTTTTGCTTCTAGAGATCTTAGCGTTATAAAGCCCTTAACCTTTATATTGTGAATGGCGATCATTTTTATTAATAATATTTCAAATCTAACTATTAGTTCCAGAGATAAGCACGTTATAACAAACAGACCAAGTACATCTCCTCTGTTTTATTTATTTTTAAATAGACTGTGCACTTGAGTACAGTCTGCAGTTAAAAAACTGGGTTTGGAGAGCAAGACTTACGTTACCATAAATAGCTGGATCAGAGTTGCAGTTCTGTTAAATACGTAAGCCTATCGTTTATTGTACGTACCTATTTATTTATCGACTGAAAACATTCAAAACAAACTAAAATATGACGCCGTACAGCCTCTTTATTATTATTTTAAGTCCATGATGGTATACGAATTCTAACAATACCCCATAAATCCAAACCTATTTAGATATTTAAAAGTAATGTTGTAATAAACAATCTCAAAAATTGCATCTTCAATGACGTACATACATGAAGCATGAAAATACTTCTCTACTTAGACAGCCGTTTAATAACGAAACAGTACTTGAATCAATTAAGCAGAACCATTTACATTCAATTTAAAAAAAAAAGAGATGTTGCCAAAGAAAACAAAATCTATTGAATATCGAAAGCCAGTCAGATAATGCAATGTTAATCATTCGAATACAAACCACTTGCGGAGTTTTTATTGTCATAATAAAATTCATTGAATCTGTGATTCATGGGCATTTGAAAGCGAGTATTCATTTAAAGAAATACACATAAATTTTAGAATAGCTTTGAACGAGTGGGGTGGAGTATCGTTTGTAATAATCGATTTTAAACTTTCGCGATTTGTATACATTAGCATTATAATCACAAAATTATTTAGCGGGTCTCCGCGACCACGCTAGGTGCAAGACGAGCGAAACGTCGGAAACAAATGTGTATATATGCTTTAAATAAGTTAAGTTAACGCTATTACGACCCCAATTATTAATAAAATAATAAAAAATAAAAGACGTAAATTATTTTGTATGGGGTTTCGTTTGTTTAGTTACCAAATAAGAATCAGAGGAAATTGGGATCCTTTTTATCCATTATGCGTGTGTTTGTGTGTGTATGTGTTTGTGTAAGAGACATAGATTCCTAATAATTCATGAAGTCTTTAGTGATCTTGAGTATATGAAGACACTTACAACAAGTAATAAAGTATTTCAAGTGGTTGCCTCGCCGTTTAAAATTGTCGTGGGTTTCATTCCCGCACGTGACATCACTTAATGAAATCGTCAATTTTTTTTTTTAATAAAGGCAACTCGCGCCCTAGGAATAAATCCTGTGTCGCGGCACAGAATAATTAATAGTACTAACGTACATACATAACGCTGTCGCTGTCTGGCGCGGAGTGGCGCGCTAGGGTTGTCGACTTGGCGCTGCTACTATATTTATTCATCGTCTATCTACCTACTTGACCACGTACCTAATAATAAATAATTATCCTATAAGTATCCTATCCCACTATTGGAGCTAGTAGAACAAAAACACAAAAATTCTGGTCGTTTACATTTTTACTATACAAATTCTTAGTTATTTCCTAAACGCGTGGAACGATTTACATGATTCAAACAGATAAAATGGTTTTTGAACTAAATCTTTAATTTGACAACATAATCGTTGAGATATCTCAACAAACAAAAAATCAAATTTTCAAGTAGCTCTCGTAATATAAATAAAATCAAATTTTCAAGTCGCTTTCGACACACAGTTAATTAAACAATACTTTGCATTAGACTTGTGATGATACATTTTTGTTGTTAAAGGCGTTTAAGTTTATAATTTGAACAGTGTATGAACACGGCGCGTGAGAATACGGGCCGGTCGCACTCGTTGCGTGACGTCTAATGCCGCGTTTCCACGCTTGCCAAGCCTCGACAAGCTTCCACAAGCTCCAAGCGTCCACGAATCTCGCTTGGCGTTTGGGAGCCGTTTACACGCTTGTGAATGCGTCAGTATGCTACGTACATCCAAGCATGGCGGACACCGAACTAGTATCGACTATAACCTTTGGTTTAACCTACTTTTATTTGAAATACACTTAAAGAGAAGCAAAACCAATTATTTTGTATGATGTAGATTGCCAGGGCCTCTTCCTTACCCTCTACGGAAAACCTTACCTACATAGCCTCGAAATATTACTGGTGCCATATAGGTTACGGCATTAGGTATGTCAATACACCTGCATATTATTAATATGTTCCCTCGTGACATTCCTCTGGGAGCGATATAGTGCATAATCATACAAACAAGCAAAAGAAGTTCGACCAGCCACTCATTTTGAGACAGAACTAGACGTGCGTTCGTTTCGAGATCACAGCGACTACTAAGCACGGGCCAACGTGTGAACGCGTCGCAAGCGCTTGCCGCAAGCGCCCTTTGATCTGTGTCCAAAAACCGACACTAGACCGGAACCTGCACAAGCGTCCACAAGCTCATGCAAGCCAAGCCAAACGGCCTGTTTACACGCTTGTGCTTGTGGAAGCTTGTCGAGGCTTGGCAAGCGTGGAAACGCGGCATAATAATGTGAGTGGCGCGCGCCAACCTACTAAATCCAACCACGTCGACGTGGTCGGCAGAGGTACTTGTAAGTTTGTACCTAAAATGCGAAGTGCGCCCGGCCTGGTCGCGGGGAACTTTACAAACATACAACCAACGGACACACTGAACACCCAGACTAGAAACAACAATTTATCAATCACACAAAGTGTTGTGTCGTGTGTCAATCGAACCCAAAACTCTCGGCGCAGTGTCAAGCAGTGAGGCGGCCGCTTAAACCACTACGCCAACCGTGCAGTGCAAATTGTTGTTTCGAGTCTGGGTATTGTTTGCATCCGTTGTTTGAAGGCTTGTAGAGTCCTCCAGTCCACGATGCATGTACTTAAAAAGAGTCACGATCGATATTATTCAGAGCATTTAAACATTGCAATATTTATTCGTCGAAGTCGATTGTATTTTCAACACTTACGATTATTAGTCAGAACATCTATAAATTCAATTCCTCTGGATATATTTAGTAGTTTTAAATGGCAATACCACTAAATATGTTTACACAATTTGTTTAATATCGTTTCCAATGGAGTGTTTGTATCATAAAATGATGTTTGTAGTATGGATACTGCGTATTTTTTATACAAACATCCGTTCGCTTTTCCTGACCAGTAATAGTTGAAACTACGGGAATAAGTTATTAAAGAAGCTATAAAATTGGCTATCCACTAAACCAATAGGTTTAGTAGCACAGCTTCGCATATTTTTAAGGGCCATCCACCACGCAGGCAAAGTGCAGACTTCACATGTCTTTTGAAAACATTATGGAGAATTCTAGGACAGGCATGTTTTCTCACGATGTTAGATAAATAATACTATAATCAGTTTTACCAAGACCTTAACACATGAAATATCCCTATGTCAAGATAACGTAACATTAAATCCAACGTTTAAATATAAGTTATCATACATTTTCAAGACAACTTATTACGACAATAAACAACAAGCGGTTCTAGTCATGCGTGAGATATTAAATAAACGAGGGTAGTCTTACACCCAACGTCATAACGAGAGCCATTCTAATTTTATGCTCTAGCTGCTCCAAAAATATAACATTGTTTGAGAAACACAAAATATAACAATGTTTTATTCTTGGAAGTAGTTGAGATTTTGTAATAAAATAAATATAATAAGAAGTGAGGTTTCAAACTGAAATAAAAACATAATTATTGCCATTAAAAGTACAATTTTTAGTCAAGTCATCATCAGTAAGTCATATAAATATAAGTTTCCATCCCATTTAGTCTCATTATAAATAGTTGTATACATCCAACATCCACCCATTACTACATCTAAGTTGGTAGGGTTGAATAAGAGGAAATTATCATTGGTGAAAATAAAACATATTTCCCACACCACCTCAGTGTAACAAAATGTTTAAGCCAAATACATAAAAAATATCCAACATTTCACATACAGCGCAGAAAGTCGTTTAAAAACACTAGCGCATTAACTTTTTTGTAGGCGTAGTTGAAAAATATAACTGCGCATTTCAGCTTTAATTATACACAAAGAGTGGCATATTATTTATAAAGCGATTTGCTAGACAAAACATTAAAATATTTATTTCTATGGACATGAGTAAACCGACGCTTTGTCTCATTACAAGTACCTGCGTAATGCACGTACGCAAAAATTACTGTTCACATAAAGTACATAGCATTTCTTTTCTAAAACCTGTGTCGCAACATTCAGAACTCAGGAATCGACACTCGACGCATTGCGAAACAAGAACCTGACCTCTGGCTGGCTTAAGCCATTCGTGAGGTGCAACATAATTAAACGTAAAGTAAAGCAACATTGGCGATATTGCGACTTAGATGGGTGATCGTTTGTTGAGGTGTTTACATCAGAGCGATACTGCGCTTCGGAGGGCACATAAAGCCCACTGAACAGAGCTGTTGTATCAGGAAAAGAATTATTAGATAATGCTAAAGGTCTTCGGGCGGTCTATCTTTTTCTTTTTTTTCTTTTTTAAAAAGACAACTCCCGCACTATGAATAAATCCTGTGTCGTGGGGGAGTTTACAAACATACAACCAACGGACATAATGAACACCCAGACTTGAAACAACAATTTATGGATCACACAAAGTGTTGTGTCATGTGGGAATCGAACCCACAACACTCGGCGCAGTGTCAAGCAGCGAGGCGGCCGCTTAAACCACTACGCCAACCGTGCAGTCTATAAAAACCGACACCAGATTTGGCCAAGGGATAGAAAAAATTACATTGACGAAGAGCTCTATTTATGTTGCAGACCGCTGCATAGCTTTACTACTCAATTTTCTCAAGTATCCCTTTAACCATAAAACCAAAACTGAAAACTCCTAACGATATTCAATGCGGTACTACAATTCTCCTAAATGTAATAGTTTACATATTATCCACTGTTTTCACTACGTAGATTAAAGATGATAATATATTCATAATACTTACTGGTAGAATCAAACTAAGTTCGTCAGAAACCTCGGTTATTTCAAAATTAATGTCATTTATAACAAACCACACCATTGTGGAAACGACGCAAGTTATGCTAGTTAGATTTCTCAGATTGATTATGTAAATAAATTATAACTATTTTTGGACATGGATATGCCTACATTGCCCAGAATAGTTAGTTGAGATATATATGAACCTCAAACTACTATGAAATTAATCTTGTCCTTTGATAAACACGCTCATACAATCTTGAAAATTCGTTGAAGTCAAAATAGTTAAACGTTAAAAACATTCATTTACTTTATGAACTTTCTCATCGTCTTTCCAAATTAATTACTTAAATATTCTATATTTAATTTCTATTTGCAGATCTAATTAATATTATATTCTATAAGACTGGCATGCGTAATGTAGGTACAACAATTTTCACCTAAATGTCTTATAAAAGTGGCTTAATTTATATGGCTCAACTAACAATTAATAAAATGGGACCATAACATTTGGGAAAAATTTAAAACACCACGTCAAATTTTGATAAATAGCTCAATTAATGTCACAAGCACCTGATACTGTCTTAATTAGATTTATTTTCAGAAATTTATTTGACCTTGTTGTCACTGTACAAGTGAAAGATGTAAAGTGCAAGTGAACAAACTACTGGCCAGACAGAACATCTTGAATTGCCGCTATCAAAACACATAATAGTTTTATTAGGTTAAATTACAAACTACGGCACAAATAGGCGTGATGAAGGCCCATTATTTACGAGGAACGTGAGACGAAAATCATCCAGATAAAAATTTCGCTAGAGCATCGAAAATGCCAAAACCTTACTATTTAAAGGTGATGAATAGCTCAACGATCCAAAATAATGTAACACCACGAAAATGACACAGGAAATTAATTTTAAGATAAATAAATGCTCCAGCTTAAGATTTATCGACGAATATAAATATTGGAGACCCTTCTCAAGAAACCGCAGAGATGTTGAGTTGCTGAGCCTGTGGATTTTTCATCGCTTCAGATTGAATATCTGATGCTTGGTATTTGGTTACGGACGTCCGATATGAAAAAGCGTCAAGGATCAACGTTGGTGTTCTTAATAAAATATTTTTATAAATGATCGATGGTGTGTTTTATCTCTCTTTATTTGGTTTCGGAAATATCAGTATCAGGTTTTCTTCTTTGTGAAAATTACCAAACTATATTGATTGATTGTTATTTTACTTCTAAAAGCAATGCTATTTACTTTTATTTGTTAAACTAAATGCTGGAATTTATTTAGTTGAAGGATCAACGCCTCGTTCGATCTAGAAGCTGCCGAAATGCCACGGCAATCAAGCAGTATTTGTAGCAGCTCCGTTATATTATTATTTATGAAGTAGTTCACTAGGGCTCATAGTATTGACAAACATTTCGAACTCTAAGCTCCGGAGAGCTTATATTGGCTGTAGCATAGTATTCTTCGTGTAATATTACATCTGAGTTGAGTAATTAAGAAGTCGTTTCATTCCACAGATTAAAATATTATTGCGTGTCCGTGACCTTTCTTTATTCAATCTGTGATGAAAATAAAAACTTTTATCATTTTGTCAGCTGCCAGTACTGAATCGCTTTACGATGGAACTCCAATATTTTATTATTTATTAGCTTGCTCGTTACTTTGTGGTTTTTAGAGGGTTTCGTTTAACCTCGTTCCGTTTTGATGTTTGTTTTTGCCTGTACTGTTTGCGCTGGGTTCTTAAAGAATAAACACGTGATGGCTTTTGTCCGTCGGGCATTTTTGACTTGTGGTTATTTTTATAATTATCAATCATGTCCGAAGTGTTTTGTGCACCAACACTTGCAATCTACATTTTGATTGCAAAAGTTATTCTAAGCATTTTGCATTTTAACGTTGGAAACATTCTACAGATTTCTATGATATTAAGTATGAATAAAATATAAAGTGTGTCGCTAGCAATAGATATAAACGTGTAAGACATGAATCTTAAAATTGCCTCCATACAAAGCGTACCTACTCTACGTAAGTTACTGTTACGGTTGCTCAAGTTGAACTCACTGAAATGAACACCCGATTAGTGAGTAGTAACAGGTTCGGACGAATATGAAAATTCTTTTTTCAAATATATTATAAGCACAGTCCATTTTCTTTTTTATTTAAGTAAAGCAGCAAAATATAGATCATCAAACACCTACATTAATGTAGGCAGCAGCACTTCAAATGCTTTCGACAATTCCAAATAAAAAACCTTTTGAATGATTAGATAACGTTAAAACTTTCAGACCAAACGTTCCAAAAAATATAAAAACCTGATAAAAAGGACGATTTGATTAACCGTGTGCACTGTGTTGAGAATTCATTCGGATCGATTGTGATTACGAACAATGGCTGTTGTGATGGTCTATCTGAGTTCTTTCGAAACAGAAGACTCTTATCTCGATTTTTAATACTAATTATTTAGAAAGAATATATACTCAACATTAGAAAAATAAAGTTTCAAAAAACCTCTAAGGCCTAAATATAAAATAAATAAGTGAGCTTTCATTGTGGATATATACAATACATACATACATAGACTCACGCCTGTTTCCCCGAAGGGGTAGGCCGAGGCATATTAAACGCCCACTTTTCGCCAGTGTTTTGATTCCACTTAATAGGTGGCGAGCCTATTGCCGCTTATTGGGATATTTTGTTTGCCAGGGCCTCGTCCGTTGATCGGCGGGTGCACCACTTGCAGGTGAGGTTGACTTGGGACCTTCTTGTTGTTCTTGTTCTTGGTGGGAACCCTATGCACTGTTGATATTGATTAATAAATAATAAATTATACTCGAATGTTTATAATCTTTTTAAGCAGGATAAAATAGAAGTAAACGTCAACTAAAAACACTAAACAAATTCAAATCATATTTAATTTGTTACGGTTACAATATTAAGTACTTTACAAGTTTCAGAAGTCCGTTTATTCAATAAGCACTACTGTTGAATCTGTATGAGCTGTGGACTACCAGCTAATACAGAAGTGGTAATGAAGAAAGGAATAGTCTAACATACAAAAACTTGTTGAGAAATCGTATACAAATACGTCTTAACACAAGCGTTTTTCTAGGGATATGTGTTTATATGTTATATTTTATTAAGGAAAAGGCAGCGATAGCCTAGTGGAGATACTAACGGATTGCCATGCAGAGGGTAGTGATTTCGAACCCACGGCGCGCACCACTGACTTTTCGGCGTTACGTGCGTTTGAATTATTAATTATCGCGCACGTTAAGCCGTCGATCTCGGCTGTCATGAAGATCTTTGACAGTCCAGACATTATAGGCCGTCAGTATATCGTAATAAACTGACACTAGTCTCAACCATGAAATATCGCTATCTCGCTTTGCGTTGCGGAGTTCAGACAGGCAATTGCTCTGTGGAAAAACTAATATTCAGCCAAATCCAGTTAGACTAGTAAGCGTCTCCCGCGTTGAAACTGAGATAACGCTAAGAGGATGATGACTTATTAAGAAAATGAGGACATACCTCAATTTTTTTTAGATGTCATTCACGATGTTATATAATTCTTACAATCTTCCCAACAAATAGTGACCACTACTTAAAAAAATACCAAACTAATTGAAACTTTAGCCATAACACCAAATAACCAATTCCACCATACCCTTAAACTCGACGAAAAATGATCATTTGTATCGCTATTTTCCACCTCCATTACTGCGTTTTCCATTAACCAAGGAGTATAAAACACGTAGTGCCAGTATCTGCACTGTCCTCTACTGTAAAAATTTAATGTCCTGCTCTTTATGTTTTAACTCACAATTCACAAGTCACTGATGTTGAATGGCAAAGAGTATTATGAAGGCACTATTAGTTTTCCAGTGAGGTGATAATGGACGATTTATGAAGCTGATTTGATGTGACTTAAAGTTTGTTTTCTTGAGGTCAGTGATAGTAAAAAAACAAGATGATTCCGTATTTTTATTATACCAGTTTGCGTGGTAGTTGACGATTATAGCAGAATAACTATAATCTCCTAAGGCCCAGTTTCACCAGCGCTGGTCTATGTAGCACTGGTGAAACTGTATATCTCCATATCATCATCAGCCCTTTAAACTGTCGCACTGCTGAGCACCTGTCTCTTCTCACTATGAGAAGGGTAAGGCTTTAGTCCACCACGCTGGCTAAGTGCGGGTTGGCAGACTTCACATGTCTTTCGAGAACATTATGGAGAACTCTCAGACACGCAGGTTTCCTCACGATGTTTTCCTTCACCGTTTAGCAAGCGATATTTAATAATTTAATACGCACATAACTCTGAAAAGTCATCGGTGCCCGCCGTGGATTCGAACCCAGACTCTCTGCGTAGCAGTCTGTCGGTCTCTCTACTAGGCTATCGCAGCTTATCATAATCTCCATATCATAAATTCAAAATTTATCAAACATATTTAACAGAAACTTGTCAGACAGCGGTGAGACCGGCTTTTAGCCCCCAAAGTGGCGGGTAATGGTGTAATATACGCTCAGTATTATATTTTACGCCGTATGTAATTGAATTAAGTCCATAATCATCTGCTGTGAACATTTGCGAATTCAGAACTGTCATTAAGTAGTTCTTAATTGATAAACCTTATGACGCTTTGTCAACATTGGAACTTTTCTAGGTACTTATTGACTGAATTTATTTGCAGGAATACTTAGGGAAATATTGTCCTTTTTAATCAAGGAAGCTACGAGTTTATTAGTAGTAGTTTATGAAATCAAAGACATAGCTACCGAAAGGCGTCGTGACCCCCTTTTCTACTGAAACACAGATATAAAAGTTCGTATTAAAATATAAGTACTTCGATTCAGGTTCCAACTGTCACATCAAAAAGGGAGAATAAAATGATGAATGTAGAATAGATGTATATAAATTCGTTTTTAAAGAGCTGTCCCGTCGGTAATGGACGGACTTATCGAACATTGACATGTGATGTTCGGCAGATGTTGAATTTTTCATAAACTCAAGGCACGCAACTTACTACGGAGTGTTTTCGTAAATTGAATAAGATTATCTGAAATGTTCTGATCGAGAATCAGTGGGGCGATATCAGTTTTATGAGCAGACGAAAGGATTTTGTAAATTTGTGGACTATCGCAGAAATATGACAAACTTTGAACATTTTATATTTTTATTTTAAGGAGACATAATAAGTAGAGCTGGAAATCACTTCTAATTTGCTTCAAGTTTTATAAACATCAAACCAAAGAACGACACAACGTGAACCATGTAGTTGGTTCAAATGAATCAAATAATTAAGATTGGTTTCAAGATGCACTGTTCCGATAAAAACTAACAAACCCAAGGTACTCGACACACTAGCAGAAGCAAAATGACCACTACTCTAACTGTGGAGTCAATCTTTGAATACGTTGTAAAAGTGGCGGCATTTTCCACAACCTAAATAAAAGTTAAATCTAAAAACATATTTTCTAACGCTACGCCCGCCAAGTTGCCGCAAACTTATAATACAGGCAACTAAGATAAAACTCAACACGCCAGTATGTCTGAAGAATATTCGATATAAATCGAATTTCAAACAACCTGCCTTAGAGATTCAAATTGAAAGCTTTGAACATAAGTACCTACCTGCGGAATATGTAGAAATACCTGTATATCTCGCAAGGTGCAAGTGAGAGGTAGGACATGTGGATAAGTGAAAATCTTTATAATAAAACGAGAGGATGCCAGCACATTATTTTTTATCTGACTGTTTCTGCCAGATCCCGTAGGAATTTCAGAAAATACCTTCTTAGTGCAACCTCGCGGTCGCCAAAGAACATACATGCCAAATTTCAGCTTTTTGCGTCTAATAATTTTAGCTGTAGCTTGCTTGTCAATCAGTCAGTAAGGCCAGAATTTTATATATGTATATACAGATGAAAGAAGAAAAGGAGCTACGATCTGTCTGCTGGTTAGGCAGTAATCGCAGCTCTTTAATGCCAAAGAGTTTAACCAGGCATTACACGCGCGTTGCAATTCTTAAAAACATGAAAGTGGTGAAAAAGATGTCTCTATGGTCGCTCTTTTCAAATACACTCCCCGCTTTATTAGTTTCTATAGAAATTTAGAGCTAATGGTTACCTCTTTCAATTTTTCTTCTTTAGGATTTGGTTTCATTGCTGCTGCTCTTGTTACTTAATGGAACGAAATTCAACTATGTAGGTAAATACTGCTTCTAACTATGACCTATGATCTCAGCAAATACCTCAAATTATTATTATTTGATTCAGGATATGTTTGCTGCTCTGAAAATTGCCTAAGGTTTACTAAAAAAATGAGGAAGGACTTTATAACGATATCACACACGTTCACTTACTGTCCAAAAATACCCGTAATTTAGCTAAAAATCCAAAGACTAAAGTCATAGAACATAACCTTTATCACAAGATTAAATAACTTCACCTTCACTTTATATGAAAACTATCCATTATTATATACCTCTCATTCTCACGCGTTTATAAGACGTATCTCTGTCCTTGTTGCTCACTGAATTTCAATTTAAATTTATCTGGACGCGAAGCTGGAAATATTAAAGTAAGGGACATTCGGGAAAGCTCTAGCATACGTATATAAGTTTAGAGTTTACGTCTAAAATCTAAACGTAAAATCAAAATGTTTATAAAGGAAAACTCTTGAAAATCACTATTTTAGAGAGCTTAACGATAGTTTTCTGGGTAGGAGATGGTTCATTTGTATCTATAATTACATTTGTTTGTTTGTATGGTTGAATGCGCTAATCTCACGAACTACTGGTTTGATTTAGAGATTTTTTGTGTTGGTTCCTATAGCCTATTCATAGCGGAGAAATCGCTATCAGCCACAGGTGCGAAGTGGGTTCTCCATAATGTTCTCGAAAGACATGTGAAGTCTGCCAACTCGCACTTGGCCAGCGTGGTGGACTATGTCCTAACCCTTCTCATAGTGACATAGTGAGAAGAGGCCCGTGCCCAGCAGCGGAACAGAATAAAGGGCTGATGATGATACAATAAAATAGGTCACACAAATATACCATAGCGTGGTATGAAACGCGCGAAAATTCTGTATTAGCAATTCTGTACCTCATTATAGTAATGTGCCTAACTTTTTCTATCTCTATTATGGTAGGCGGTCAACTTGTGAAAGACCAGTTTTTAAAAGGCAAGGCCAAATTTCCTTTTCCACTCTTTGTTTTCTGTTTAGCATTTATATTGTACACAAAATGTAATTTGGTTGGTACGATGGCATAAGTTTGAGTTTTCATTTTGGCTGATTACATCGTAGGCCCCATCGATAAGGATGAAAAAACACAACGGTATTTTCTATTTTATTTGTATTTGAATGTAGACTAATGTTCAAATTTAGAAGTATGTTTTCTAGATAGATAGATAGGAAATATTCTTTATTGTACACCAAAATAAAGTACATTTCTAAAGTAACTTAAATCTACAATTTATGTTTGTACAATCGGCGGCCATAAGGCCGTCGTCGTGTCCATCCTAAGGTTGCCTGTAAGAAATCGCCTATGCGATTTCAACCTTAGGATGGCCAGGAATGTTGTTAGATGTTTTGAGACGATGGTGTAGCTATTTAATTAAATCTATAACTAAATATTTCAATAACATACTTAAAATACACATATACATAATCATACATACATATTATATACAAATATATACATAAATATATATACACCAGTATACATAATGGTTATTACTACCTAAAGACAGTACAAATAAATACATACTTTATACATTATCCATGTGGTGATGGATTAAGAATACGGATTGTCACCACGCCATATCATCCCATGGGTGTCGTAAGAGCCGACAGAGGGAGCATATTATGCAGAAAACAGCACTGTAAGAGAAGGAAAACTTGATACAAATCCTATACCAACCCGTTTGGCCAGCGTGGTATAGTAGGCCAATTCCTCCTTTCAAAGGAGAGGCCTAGTCCAGCAGTGGACTGATAAAGGCTGATGATGATGATGATTATGCACATACAATAAATATAAATAAACTAAATAATACAGATACAGCTGCAAATATAAGGGTGAAATATAGACGATTACTACATTAATATACCTGTTTTCTATTTTGGTGTTTTTGGGTATTTATTTTTTAGTATTATTATGCTTAGAACACTAAAAAATAAATAGGCAATAAATGTTATGTTTGGTTAAAAAAACACATTACAATTTATATTATTAACTCTGATCATTGTTTCTGTTATAGGATCCCATATTCTTAACCACCGCTCAAATTAAACAAGTCCTATCCAACCACCATCAACCAAAACAATAAACTATTTGTTTATTTAGCATCAGTTGCATAATCCTCTCTTTAACGTTAAAGGGCCTTGAGATGCCAATATTGGCACAACAAGTTAGACAGACATTCAATCTGATAAAACGATATAATCAGCCACTAGCAGCTTCCGTATTGTAACGTACTCATCGGTACATCACTCTGACGTAGACGATGATCTGTTATTTGTGTTTTGTAAATATTACATTTACATACATACATAGACTCACGCCTGTTTCCAAGAAGGGTAGGTAGAGACCACGAAACGCCATTTGCAACGATCCTGACATATCTCTCTTGCTTCATTCACTCCCATCAGATTCCTCATGCATGCTCTTCTGTTCAGGGTACTTCTGACATTTAAAAGTAACATACAGTTTTTATTTATTTGCTTAGAACTTTTACAAACAAAATTTCAAAATCTTATTAATATTTCCAGTAATTACACGTTTTCGAAGTGACGAGACATGCTGGCTTAAGCATGGATAGGTTGCCCGACTTTGATGGAAAACTTCTCTTGCTGAAGATTTACATTGTTTTCTCTTTTATTCCTAGGCTTTTAGAAAGGGATGCAGAAAGATCACCTAATTATTTTCTTATGCTTTTTCTGCTTTTTTTAAGGCGAGGTTGCAGTACTTTTTAAGATTTTTAAACGTCTGAAAGTCCTATGAACTATGATATTTTAATGAATAAAAATTAAAATATAAAAGTTGAACATATCTTCTAGTAAATCGTAAAGATAGAAACACGATTTGGAATGATTGGCTCGATAAAAAAAAATGTCAAAAATGGCACTAAATCACAATTTTAAACGTGTACTGCTTAGAGATTCCATAATGAATTTATATGAAAGTATTATCAATAGAAACAGCTCTTTATTTTAAAATAAATGGTAAAAACAGATTTTGTAATTTCGTTATCATTTTTCTCCAAGAAAAGAAATAGTCAAAATGTTGGCATTATATTGCTCGCCGGCCATTCATCAGTGCCTGTCTAGGCGTGATTGCACGCATCGCGAAAAGCGTACGCACACTGATATAAATATGTCAAAACGACACACTAAGAATTAGATAAGAAGTGTAAGTGAGATAGCACATCTAATCTCAAGCGCGAAAAAGAGATAAACATATGCTCTCTGTACCGACGCGCATTGTGACATCATGCTGACCGTTTCACAAACAATAATTTGACTCAGATGCGACATGATCACTTTGTCTGCCTTGAGTAAATTCAATTCGCCTCAAAGTAAATTTGATTAATTCATTTAAGGTAGGTAAATAAAAATTCGATGTGATTTATTAATAACATTTATTAAAAAAGTACATTTTATTCTCATTTCATTCACATTCAATGGAAACCTAATACAGTACGTTAATATAAAAACTGTGCGCTGCGGACCCACCGTAGCCCTGGCAATACCCCTGGGGGTATGGTGGGTCTTTTTAAGCTTAACCGTACTCCTGGCTGAAATGCTCGTAGTGTTGTACCAACATGCTACGTGGACATTAAACTGAACAGTGTTATCTCTCGTATGATAATGACTTACTACTTACGTTTTTGTATTTTTAGACAAGCGAAGACAAGCGCTAGTACGATGATATAGAGCAACAAGGAGATAAATTAGAGAATAAAACGTTTAGGTATTACTGCTAATGGTTATAATGCTTTGTATATTATAGGTATAATCTGTGGTACTGTTGAAGACCCGTCATCATCATCATATTAGCGCTGTCGGATCATTCCCATTAGTTCTATTGAACAGTTCTATGATAGAACTAGTGATACTTTTTCCCACTAGTTCTATTAGCGCAACTTGATGAAGAGAATAGAACTAATAGGAAACAGTTATAGGAAATTCCCCACTTGTTCTATGTATGTTTTACAAGGGTAGTGTCACAACATCGCGCTCACAATCCGAATAAATTTGTATGTATAAAAATGTGTTAAACGAATGAACGTCTACAAAACAATTGAACGTCTACAAAACAAATGAACGTCTACAAAACAAATGACTACCAGAAAGTGATCAGCTATCGATAGTGATTGCAAAAAACCGGTGCATCCGATTTTCGACGAGCGCGTACGCGACCAAAGCCAAATGATACAGTTAGCCTGTTTTTAATGTGCCATTAAAGCCAAATGAGACATTTAGCCTGTTTTTAATGTGCCACTTTTGAAGTTCGCATAACTCATCTACAGTTTTTTTACGCTGCGCTGTGGCACACGCACACACGAAACCCCTCCCCTCCCCCCGCTCACTCGCTGACGCCACCCGCGTGTTTTTGTTTTTGCGGGGGGTGAGGTTGAGCTACGCACTGTACTGCAACCTCGCCTTAAGTAGTAGATGGAAAACGCGCAGTCGAATCGCCAGATGGGAAGCGATTATCGCTGTCCATCAACACACGTAACACCAGAGGAGTTCAGAGTGCCGACCTTCAGGTTGGGAAGAAGAATATGAAGTGGGATGCGGGAGGACAGCTTACTTCAGTCTCCAGCACTTTCACTAACCGAACGAAACACAACAGTATAGATACTGTTACTTGACATAGATTTTCTGTGAGAGGGTAGTACTTCCCGGGTCGAGCCAGCCCATTCTTGCTGAAACGAATTAACGGTAACCAATTAATGGTTGACCATAATACATAAATAAGTCAGCAAGGCTCTACTACCCATCAAATATTCTCTTAATCTTTGAACACGGTAATAATAATATCTAACAGTATTCTAACTCCATACAAATGCACGAAACTCGAGCTATACCTACGCGCCTCCAGCGCAGTACACATTAGACTGTGCCTATACACACAATAGCCGCGATCCTGTCGCAGTGACGAAAGGACGGTGAAGGTTTTTGTAGCTGTAAATAATAATTATGACGAGTTGTAGACTATATTGTGATGTTTGAATTCTATAAGATTTCCAAATTACCTGAAAGCTTCGAAAACTATTTATACAATGTTTTTATTTTACAAATTACGAAGATGTGTTATATTACTATTTCTAGTACTTTAACACATTTTAAAATTATAACCACACTTTTCATAATATCTTCCTACTGATTAACAACTTGATATTGAATACTTAACTTATGCGTGATAAAGTCGTAATTTGATTAGCTTTATCTATTATTATGTTGATATTTTTTAAAACATATGTATGATTGTAGTAATAATGTACAGTCGAACAACTTCCCGCTCGACCTCTAAAAGGGCGAAAATCGCTCAGCAAGACATTGTCGCTTCCAGTGCTACTACACGCACATTGACACTCGTATTCAAAATCAGTTTCTAGTGTGCCCTGACCCTATGAGTGAGCCAAAGGAATTTTTGTCAAGCTGGTCCAGCGCCGACTTGTTTGATTGTACGTAAACTAGCAGAACAATTTGATCTGCGTTATGGGCAATGTATTATTTAATTGATCTTTATGATTAGTAGTAGGTACCTTTAGGGTAATTTTCAAAATGGAAGCCGATATGAATCGGCTTAGTGTAACTGCTTAGTCTACTCAGTGTAACCAATAGGTCATTTCCTTGGGTACCTACTTACGTACCTGCATGATTATTATTTGTTTGAATAAAAATATAAGTAATATGAATAAGAAAGAAACAGAAAAACCTTCGAGTAGGTAGGTAGGTGTAATTGAAATGTTTATTTTCTTGTCGCTTATTTGCGTAGGTACGGCGCGTCTGTAGGCATATAACTCGAGGAGACGGCCGAGTTACAACACTGTTAGATTATATTACCGTGCTTTGAGTCATTGGCATTGCTGATTAATAAACAAGAACCTATTAATTAATATACTTTAAACAAGTATATGCAAATATAGCCCATACTTCACGTCAAGGACATTAATCAAAAGCAATTGTTCCATATATTAAGTAAAGGAGTAATTATTCAGAATTGGTTAATTACTGTTCTATTATATAGGTTGTACAAACATATTCAATGGCATATTGAAAGCCTACAATGAACGAGGTGATATAGTGTGAAGATATATAATTATTATTGTAATTAAATTTAATTAATCGAGAATGTTGTTGATTTATGTGTCAATTGGATTTTGATTGTATGTAGATTCCTTCTTGCTGGAAGACCCCATGAAACCACGTGACATCGCGTGACACATTTGTTTAGTATAAGAGACCTGTATTAGATAGAATCAGTTAGTTCCTCTCTGTCGTCGTAACACTGCAAGTGCTCTGCGAAGCACAAGTTTATTTAATTAAATAAATATTGTTTTAAGTAAACTCATCGTAATAAATTTGACTAGGTTGCCTTGCTAATATTACATAGGTTTTCTTTAGAATATTTCTGCCATAGATCTAATTTTCATATTTTTGAAAGTAAAGGTGAAGGTTTTTATTTGCCAAACAACGACCACGGCTAATGTAAACTAGGTACGCCAAGGTAAATAAAATAAAATACAGGTGGGTGCTATGTCATCTGCAACGAAGTAAAAGGTGCTATTTATCGGCGCATTGTCTTTAATAACTTCCCATAACACCATCTTGTCCCAACCAAGTACAATGAAAGTACTAGACAATGAGTAACATACCTATAGCCTTTTTTTCTTGTATAACATACAGACATAGAAACAACTAGACCAAGACAAACATCCGTTTTCACGCAGACAAATGTTTGACTTAAGCGGGAATCGAACCCGCGACCTTCGGTGTGGTTCTACATCACCTCGCCTTTTCACATGCCCTTCTAAAAACCTAGGAATAAAAGTGTAAGAAAACATCGTTACATCTTCTAAGATAT
Source organism: Euclidia mi (assembly GCA_944739405.2). Taxonomy (NCBI): domain Eukaryota; kingdom Metazoa; phylum Arthropoda; class Insecta; order Lepidoptera; family Erebidae; genus Euclidia; species Euclidia mi. Next base: position 60,803,398 of record OX123200.2, read on the forward strand.
ATAGGTAAGATTTCTATTTTTATGCATGAAACATAAAACTCACATTATCGTAAACTGTTCGCTCGTCAAGTAGGTATTCAGTATGATGACATCACACAATTTCCACGTCATATTTATTTTTACTCAAGGCACTTTTATAATGTAGGTTACTGTTTACAAATGCGCTCTGTTCGCAGTGACCATAACATCTGTCAATCAAGCCATAAATCATAAATATATAAACCCTTGTTCAATTTGAGTACGGCAAAATACTGCAAGGTTTACCATATGACTATGATAATTTGTAAACACTTCAAGTCGGTTTATATCTGCTTTTATAACGCATGGTTGTAAACTATGTTTTCCAAATTATAAATTTGGTATTGGTGAAAATCTTACTAAATGGCAACTCGTTTGCAAACGGACTAGTTTTCTAATTGCTAATAAAATAGTGTAAACGTTGGCAGTGGTGTTGCTAGCAATAAACGAGTAAGAAAGAGTGTCGACCGATGTACTTGCTTGTATCATTCATCCCCAAGCAATACTTCTACCCATATTTCCGCGATCATGGCGTTTGCAACAGTGCTGAAACATCGGATGCTCGAAACAAAGGTACAATCAAACAAGTCGGCGCTGCACCAGTGTGAAAAAAATCCCTTGGCTCGCTCATAGAGTCAAGGCACACTAGAAACTGATTTTGTATACGAGTGTCAATGTGCGTGTAAAGTAGCACTGGAAGTGATGATGTCTTGCTGAGCGATTCTCGCCCTTATGGTGGTCTAGCGGGAAGTTGTTCGACTGAACGTGGTATATATCCCGAAAGACAATCTAATTTTCTAAATGGCGTCTCGCCTACTGTTGTCTCACAAGCAATATTTCCTATCACCTATTTCGTAACATTACGATTTCTGCGGATTAACGCCCACCACATACGGCGTTTCCCGTTCAACTCTGTTCCAAAAAAACACAGTATGCCTCAGTGCATTGTTACTGGCCATAAAGCCGTTTTGTTTTTTATTGTATAAAATATGTTTATGATAACGACTCTGTCGACGCTCGCAGGCATCCCATATCTTTTTGTAGGTCACCGTTAAGATATATTTTTACGTTTTTTTATCCAAAGATATTAAAGTTATATGACCCGAATTAGGCACATCAGGGCGTAAGCACGCCCACATTATTTGTTGAGGTCAGCTCTGTTTTTAATTTAATATCCATTTGTGTTATTATTTAGCCCGAGATAATTAGTTGATCATAGTTTTCCTAAGTGAAGCTTATTTTGTCTCGTGGTATACACGTACACGTTAAATATTTTCAATTTCAGTAGTTTTTAAAGTACATCAGAGCTTGTCTTATAATCAAAATGATCTGAGTTTCTGAAACAAGATATTTTAACTTGCTCAGTGCTTGCTATTTTCAATTTCTATTTAATTGAAAGAGTAACTTTTATACGTGGCTACGATCTGTCTTATTATATTAATAAGACAGATCGAGGCCACGTGTAAAAGTCCAATTTAATATTAAAAAACACCGTTGTGCGTATTGTACCTAAAAAATAACTTAATGAAAATAAAACACTACGCAACAAAAAGTATACAAAAGAGAAAACGAAAAGAAAATTAAACGCCTGCTAATCTGTTATTCTTTGCACAAACCTTTTATTTATTGTCCCTTATTGCCGTCCGATGTTTAGAATATAAATTCTGTTCAAAATAGTTCGTAAAATTCACTGCATTTGTCGGTTTCACACAAATTTCACGTCACATTATTCTTGTTGCCGTTTTATTTGCCACTGTAAACCTTGTTCAGATTTATTTGACAACAATAAACTAAGGGTAGGTTGCGTTAACCTACCGAAGTGGCGATGGATATTTGAGACAACTGTATTAGCATGGGAGTTTTAAACGGTACGGTTTCGATACAATTACGATTTTGGGAACGCGAATGATGTATTCAGCTTTTCGATGATGATGTAGTAAAGTGAATTATTGCTACGGACGTCTGGTCTAAATCTTTTTGTGTCGACAGTAGAGTCGACAGTTTTGATGAACAATAAAATTCAAGTACGGTCAAAAAAGTCTCTCCTATGTATCTTTTCTACATAGTTCATTTTGTAGTGTCTCAATATCTTGTGGATTTATAGTAGAACAAGTAAAAACATCATGTATTACATTCCTTTTTCCTTTTTTTATTATTTATAAATTAAATTGTAATCATTGCTGAAAATAGAATAACTGGTGTGTTTTCTTTTGTTTATCAAGTAGGGCGTGAGCTCGTTTGCCACCAAAAGGCAATAAAAACGAAATAATAAAGCAATAAATATAATAAAGGTCAAAACCTTATTACTCGTAATAAATCTTAAAACGGTAGGTGAAAATTGCATCCCTCCATTTTATGAGATTCAAGTTAAAACTCATTTTATTCCGGGTTTAACGATCCCTTTATTTATTTCTGAACCGATGTACTAAAATACAAAGAACTAATAACAAATTTGTGAAATAAAATTGGAATCCTTTCGTTCAATGAACCGAGCGAAACCAAGCGATATTGTACATTTATTTCGTTTTATTAATGCTTAAAAGGGATTAATGGTTGGCCTAAAGCAAAAATCAATTAACTAAAGTAATATGTCGGCGCGTAGCAGAACAATTTTTTATTCTGTTGCCAGTTTCTAACCGAAGAATGCGGGTGAACAGTTTGATACGATGGTCATAGGGGCAGAAATGTTTTGGAGCGGCGGCCACGCATCGGATGTCACAGCAAACTTAGGCAAAGTTGACGGACGATTTTATTGGGATCATGGTCAGCGCATGCACGTGGACGGCCCAGGATCTGTATGTGGAGAGCCTTAGGGTGGTTTATATTCAGTAGTATACCACTTTTGGCTGGCACGATGATAACAGTTCTTATGTCTATGCGGATAAACAGTTGTGTACGTGCAATGAAAATAAATTTTGCACACGATGACACATTTCCCTTCTAAGTCAGAGTAAACATCATGACAAATTGCGGGCAGCCATATTGTAACAAGACGTCAGCTGAAGGTGGCAACAAGTGCACTTTCGGGTCTTATCAGTCTCTTTCCTTCTTGTAAATTAATAAGTAACTTTTAGTTCTAACTCTTAGTTGTCTACAGGTTGATACAAACATAGAAATGCTGCTATAACTATTCCTGTAATTAAACTACTCTGATTCCACAATTATATGAGAATAGCACTTAAAAGCCGCAGTCATAAAATGCATTATATCAAATCCTGTTTAATATAATTTCGTGCACTATTCTTAATATCGTTCATCTACTAAATAGCAGATAGAATCAGCTTAAAACTAGACAAACTTAGTCATAATTATTTTTATTAGGTAATTACTTTATACGTCGGCTAATTGCAATAACAGCATTATGAAACTGCTTCGTGTCGGAATGCTTTTTGTGGTTATTATTGTCAGTATTCACCAGTTTCACTATAATGCATATGAAACCTACTGCAAATGAATTAAACAGAATGCTATTCATAAGCATTCAATGAAATCGTATAGAGAGCTATTTAAGCCTATAATGTTTCAAAGGGATGAATTGAAATTATTGTTGAATAGGGCAAAATATGGCGTTGGACGCAAAGGGGCTTAGCTAACAGACTAATATATTAACAATGTCATTTGGATATCAATGTACTTGTTTCTGTGTGTCATTTATCTAGACAGATGGTCATTACATACATATAGTATTTTTTTCATAAAAGAGTAGAACATTTAGTATTGTGAATTTTTGAGTGGCTAAATGGGTATTTCAGACTCATCAAAAAATTAGCGATAAAAATAAGTACAATAATTCATATATAGTTTTGTAAATCATCATCAGGTAAAATTACGTACACGTATTGTTGAAATCACGGATTTTCCATACATTAGGATGATTCATAAGTTTACAAAGTTACATCGAAATGTTTAAACAATGTGATTTAGTATGTGTTGATTTAATGTAAACAATGCGTGTTGAAACAAAATATGTTTTGAACTTTTTTAGTTCAGTATGAACTTTGATTTGATTTCTATATTCACATCACACAAACATACTGAAAGAGATATGTCACATCAAAAAAAGTAATGAAAATCTTGCTTTGGTTGGGTCACATACAATTTCTTTGTATCATATTAAGCATGGGGAACCGGTGGATACGTGCGCTGTGCATGTCAAAAAGAAACGCACAGTCAATAACGTTCAATTTTATGTCCTTACACTGGACTGTTCTTCGGAGCGCGTTGATGGCAATCTAAATCGGATCAGCCCAAAACTTAGCTACTAGTATGACATTTTCAGTAGCGTCCCTAAGTTTCTGTAACGTGCAGTTATTATGGTACGCAGGACAAGCTAGTAAATGTCCCATTGTTTGTGGGACAGCACCACACTTGCACTCCAGATTGAATTGGTCTATAAATCCCCACTTTAGAATGTTTTCTTTGCTTCACCCTACCCGTATTCGAAGTCTATTTCACGGATCACTTTTCTTCACGGATTTCCTTAGGATCAGCCAAGGCAGTCATGTCCAGGTGGAGGATTTCCAAAAAGCGGGACAAATGGAGTAGGTAAGAAAGCACTGTCACTGGATTAATCCAGTTTTTCTAAGCTTTTAAGCTCAGACAATGGAAGACATGGAAACGTGACTTCAAAAACTTATTTAATGGATATTGCAGATTTTTTTCTTTGGACTAAAGTATATCTGGCGAAAAGTGGGTGTAGAAATACACCTCTGCCTACCTCTTCGGAGTTATAGGCGTGAGACTATGTATGCGTATTTATTTATGTTTTCTTTGCAGTGCCTATTATAACAATCACAAATTCAACATTAATTTGATTATACGAATTACTCTTTATCCCATAAATTGTTACACCATGGTATGTAACACCATGACATAAAAAGCCACAAAGATATCACTAGGCATGCAGTGTAAACATCACTCACACACACATAAATACCACAATTCATAATGCCTTTACCATGTGTGTGTGCACGTGTACAATTGAGGTAAACCAACAGTAAGCATAATTTATTAGTGGCAATTGATTGACATATTGATGGAATAAATATCCACATGTCAGTTAAAGGTGTTTTTGTGTTAGTTACATTCACTGCCGATTAACGTTCAGTTATTCAACATTCAGTAATAGAAAAACAGTGTTCTAAAATTTCTGATTGTTTATAAAGTTAGTTGGATGAATTGGGTTTGCTTGAGGAAAAGCTAATTTACATTGTGATTAACTATTAATGTATTCAGCAGTTCATTTGTTGTGCATTTGTTTGACGCAGGTTGAGATTTGTCAGATTTGTTATATTTAGTTAAAAAAGGATCTGAACAGTCAAGGTTATGAACTGTGCACACTAGTTTGATTCCAACAGTAGGTATCTACATAACTTTATTGGGAATATTGTTCTGAACCACTACTTGCAACAGGACATGGGTTTCGATCTTCTGTGGGATAGAATTCGGTATTTTAGGCTCAATACAACTCTAATCTTCTCCGGTCTCAATTTAATTTGCATCGCAATCGGCTTAGTGTGATTTTGAAACTAATAACTGTATCGAACGTTAAATCAAGGCAATATTTGGCGTTGACAAGGACAGAACTTTCTATTGTATCTCTCACGTTTAATTAAAATAAACACAGCAAAAATTGCTCTTCTAAAGCCTAATTACGGTGACTTTCACCCTAATTAAAATCTCATGAACGCTGACAGTGAAATGTGATAGTCACCACAGGATTATAAAAACTCATAATTCATTTTCACTGGTCATAAACATTAAGATTAAAATCTGTGAAAACAATCTACCAACTCTTAAATCATTCAGAGGCGAGCTCTTAAAAAATAACAGCTCCATAATGCTATAAATTGAGAAATAACCTGTGAGAGCCGCTGAAGCGTAAGCGAAGAAATTATGAAACAATAAACTTGGCCGTTGAATAACTGATGACGTTTCTAACTTCAATGAAAAACGCACCCTATTCCTTGATGTTAAGGTTAGTTTTTCTACGCACGTTGAGGCAAATATTACTGTGACAAAAGTAGGAAATGTGACAAATTATTTCTTCAGTAGCAGTTTGTAAGGGAGTCGGATTGCGGGCTGGAGGACCCACCGTCTTGGCCAAGGGTTAATTCGACAAGGCAATTAAAAATGAAACCGTTGAATTTAGAGACTGTTTAATTAGGAATTCTCATAATTAAACTAGTGGGTCTAACTAGGTTTGCGATGCTTTTAGATGAGCTTAAAGCTTTAAAGGGAAATGAAGTGAGACCACAGGCCTCTTTGTAACCCCAATTTTGTGTGCTTCTAATTTTGATGGGCTCAAAAAATACATTGTATTCCTGTTGTAATAACGAAGAATGCTAAAACTTTATAAATCAACAGTTATAGGCCTTTAATTTTCTATACAGGTTAATACTATTGTACATACTTTTCAACCGTAGTAATCTATTACATAGCCGTGAATTAGAAGCTGAAACCCTGTGCGTGCAGGCTATTTGTTAAATAGAATTTGAAAATTAGGCAAACTTTTATTTCAAACAAGAGAAGAAATAGCTTAACATTATTTTACTATATTACACTGCCTCGTTGGTCTCGCGACATAAATGTGCGCGTGGGATTGGGAGGTCTCGGGTTCGATTCCGGGGTCGGGCAAAAGTGTTACTGGGTTTTTCCGAATACTCAGTAGCAGCCCGGAGTCTGGTGATGTGCCCGGTAATGGCAATAGGCTTGCCCCCTATTACGTGGGACTAAAATCTGGCGAAAAGTGGGTGTAATTTTTACACCTCTGCCTACCCCTTCGGGGATACAGGCGTGAGACTATAAATATAAAATAAAATAATTACGGCTACAATCATTGCAGGAAAACTCATAAAACGTCTCTACTTAAATACATAATATTTGTCTTATTCTTTTCTTAGAGAATGAAGACTACAAAAATATTTTGAACGTTTGTTATTTTAATTCGTTCGCAAGATGATAGAATGAGATATTTTCATCTTAATGGGTTCATTTCCAAGAATATGAAGACATAATATTTTGGTTTAATTATCTTCTAGCCTGAGCTGTGTAAATGCTATTATCCAGACATTTAAAACATGCACCTATAATTTTACGAGCAAAAGTAATCGAATTGAAATTAAGAAGCTGATTCTTTAAAAAGGATCTATATACAAAAGGCCCTAATCTAGAACTAGGCTTTATTTTATACTTAGTTTTTGTCTTGTTAAAGTAATGAGGACTGTAGTATCTGATTTTAAAGTCTCTTTTCTACAGTATTCATGCCTAGAGCATTGCTCCTAAATTCCTAAAATAGGGAGTAGGTACAAAAAATGTTTAACCCTATCCTTGACGATGTGCATTTAAATGCACACTTTTTTTTAAATATTCTACAAGCAAAATTAAGTACATTTTTTATTTATTTACTACTCATTCACCCATGAAATGCCCTTATTTAACATAAAAAAATATTACTGAGCACTGGCGACACTTGGTGTACGCAGTATATCGCAAGATAGTGGAGCGTGCGCTTGCGTCTACTGCCTATAAGGTAAAAATCGATTGAAATAATATTATTTCTTAACGAAATTGAATAAAAAACTGATAAAAACAGTACCTAAATATACAGTCTTGTGAATTAAATATAGATTTTTTCAATTTGAAATAGTTTATTCGGAATTTTTTTCATTTGATCTTGCATGTGTTAGTGTTATTAATAAATGTAACTCAAATAATATGAATACAATTAAAATAAATTTCTATGCATTTTATTCAAATATTTTATAATTATACAAAACAAATTTACTTATTATCGTTATCACTTGCAATTGTAAATAATACATAACAATCATATTAAAAATAAATAAGTACAAAAATCCTAGTTATTTTTATTCATATTCATTTTCATATTCAACCAAATTTAAGCAATATAATATTTATTCCATTTTCATAATCACATCTCGCTATTCCAACATATATTATTTCCTTCTTTTCTTACGATATCCATCTTTATTTCGTAGGTACACCATAATAGGTATAACATTTTATATCATTATCATTTCATAACAATAGTCGACTTTATATACTTATTCATTATCATCATATTCATTTCTTGTCGACTTTCTTTATATATTTTATCATATTAATCACTTGTCAACATTATTCATCATTATTACCTATTATAATATGAAGGTCATAATTTAAGGCTTCTTTGGCCACCAACAATTCTCACAGAGAAAATTCATTTACACCATGATCGAATTGAAGGAACAGAACACTTCATCGTATCTTTCATAGTGTGTACCTACATTCATTATTATCTTTCAATATCATATTCCATATCACAACTATAATGCTTACACATTCAAATGAATACTTTGATTTATAACAATTTAACTACGCATTTGGGTGATCAATCCAAATTGCTGTCAAAAAATTATCTACCTAAATATTCCATTCTACTTTACACATTTCTTTTACGCACCAAAACCAATAAACTTAAATACTCACTCAAATACCATCACATAACTACTAATAAACCATATCCATTCTCATTTCCTTATGACTGCAAAACAAAACTTAATTACAAATCTTTAAACATCTTTATGCAATTTTTTATAAAGTATTCTTGAAACATTACATATTGCGTAGATAATTTACGTTACGTGTTTTATTTGAAATACTTAATATATACTAATAATAATATTTTTTATATTTAAAACATTGAATAACGATACATAATAAAATATTGAACCATATTCGTATCAAATGATATTGAATCACTCGTGTAAGTCGTGTATATGTAATTGTTACATTGAAGATGCATAAAGTACACATTGCAAGTTCGCATCGCATTACCTGTCTATAAATAGATACAAGCTGCATTCCTATAAAAGTAGGTGTCAAATTATAAAAGACTGATGTCATGTTGTTGCTATGAACTCACTAATGAATTATATTCAAGTTATTTATTCTACTGTAATGCATAATAATATTATATCTAGTTATCAAACAGATCCAAAATAAAAAGAGGTGAACATAGTAAGTGCTGTTTGTATCATACATACATACATACATAAACTCACGCCTTTTTCCCGTCGGGGTAGGCAGAGACAACGGAACGCTGTTTGTATCAATCTAATTTATAATTTTAATAACATTTTTGTTCCCAATTAACTATTAAAGAGTTTGATAGCATACTAAATATAAACAAAATATTATTTTAACGGAGTAAAAAGTTAAGCATTTAAAAACGTGGGATAGTATGCATAACGGATCAGATGTCACGTTCAAGAGAAACCTATTGGACACCATAAGCGTCATAATAATGGTATGCTTGCAATTGTAAAACAATCATAACGTGATAAAATTATTTTTTTATAACAATCTAACACAAATCAATAGATAGATATGTACCCAAAATAATATATATTATAAAATTATACATATTGTCAACAGGCAATTGTTTAAGCTATAATATTATTCAAGGTTACATTTTTACATTATTTAAGATAAGATATGATTGAATAATTATTAAACTACACATAAAGAATAATAATAGTCTGAAACAAAAAGTAAATCACCTTATATAATTGACGGCTCAGAATAACAAATTCCATTGTCCATCCTCTTCTTGTCCGATGGCACCACGCTCATAGATTCTCCTAAAGCCTGTATGTTACCAGGCCGACGGGGCTGCCATCGATTCTTCCCATTTGGATCCACGGCATCCTGGAGTCATTGGTATACGGTACGACGTCTCTCAGTCGTACGGGTGTGACCCTCAACAATATGACAAAGGGCAATATGCATGGTGCGCAACGATATTGATCTCAACGCCAACGATTTATACACCGTAGATTTCAACGCAATAACACATTTCGCAATTTATGAAAAAAATGACTTAGTCCAAAGTACAAAATTCTACTATATAAACACTTGCAGCTCAGCGCTGCCCAAGGGCAGCACTGGCAGGGTCGCCATGTAAAGGATGGATTAAAACACTTGTTTAAAGTTCGAATGCTTGAGCTATAATGCTTAAACTTACAGACTAATATTACAATATATAAGGAGGTAAGGCTGGCTACACACTACAAGACCTACCAACACTAGGCTGTGTGCATTTATAGATATATTGCCAGTTTGAAGGACATTGCTTTTAAAAGAACATTATGAATTTCAATTAAATTATTTTTTTCTATTAGCTGTTTATTTTTTATATTTCTTTATTTTCTAGCCTTCTACAAGGACTTCGAGAATTTTGGCGTCGGTACCTAAGTCTGCAGCTAGTTCCGACATAGAAAAAAGTAGGTAGTTCTTTGGAAAATGAACTTCATTATGCATGTTCAGTGCCATACTTCGACAATTTATTCACTTCAGTAAAATTTCTAGAACATTTGAGAAATGTTTATCTACGGTATTTTTGCCTTAGGGACTATCAGGCAAAACAGGAGCTGCAGCCAAACTACCTACCTACTGATAAAAACCTAAAAAAAAAGATCGTGGATCTTTTGCCCAAGTCGTTTCGAAACCAAAGATGTAAAGCGAATGAAACTAAAAGACTTTTGATGTGCCATAAGTAATGATCTCACCACCTTTCAAAGAACTAAGAAGTTTTCGAATACGTCCAGAGGTTCGAAATTTGTTACACCGCAGACGTCTGACTACGGCAGATATGACCACTTTGGACACTTGCCATCATTACAAATAAAGGCAGATGCAAGAATTGCATAAAAGTCAGACTAAATTAATATGTGTAAAATGCAACGTGAGGCTTTGTTTGGTATATGGTTGTTATTGTTTTTATGATTATCATACAAAATAATAATAATAAATTTCATTGTTGACATGTCTGATTACTGATCTCCCATTACTAATAGTATTTTGTGTGTTTACAACATTTGTAGTACTTAAAGATGTTGTTTAGTGTTTAAAAGGACCTAAAAGGTCATAGACAATTATGTTGTTGTCTTTATTGCTCATATTTGATCTCGTTACTAGTAGTTTTTTTTAATAAACCGTTGTTTCATCTTAAATAAGTCACGTTTCAATTTCGTCTACACATGGCAATGTGCATTTAAATGCACACGTTTTTTTTTCGACGAAGCTGGCAATGTGCATTTAAATGCACATGCTATATTTCCAAAACTATATATGTATGATTTTTTTTGCATTTTTTAGATGTATTTGACACGTATTAGACGCGATATATGTGAAAAAAATAATGAATATATACAAACAAAAGCTTTGCCAAGTAAAGGGTTAAGAGCTATCGTGCCTTTAGTATTTTACTTTTCCCAGGGCTACCTGTTCTTTGATTTTTATGCCCAACTCGACCCTATTACGTGAGTTCTAAAATAAAGTCGTCTCAGAGTGACTAAAATAAACAGGCTTATATTTAAAGTAAAGGCTTATCTACTTGTACCCAATCTTCGGTGTTCCTTAAAACGCCCAGTATCCAGGATTTATTATTTCTTGTGTTCGAAATCATGTGGCTAATGTTTGTGACTGGCAAATATGTGTAATACTGCCTGCTTCAAATATTTTGAGCCACCTCGGTGACATTCATCGCCATTTAAGTTTGGAGGAGGATCTATGGTTTTAGTTTTTGCATAGTCTAACGAGGTTCTCTCTGACTAACAGCTAAACTGTAACGGTGGGATCACGGCTGGCATGCTTTGCTTTAGATTCTATATTAACGGAATCAAAATCTATGGCCTTTTTAAACACATAATTTGAGAATACGTACAGTAATCAGATGATCACCAAATCATACAATGATTCGACAAACAGGCGAACAACTATCAGAAAGACAAATTATATTGAAACCAATTTCTGGTTCAGAGATTTTTATTTTGAGCTGTCTAAACCTACTTGCCAGGCAAGGTAACCACGATATGCGTAGCCATCCATTTAATATTTAGCTCAAAACTGTCAGTGAAATGCGAGTTCAAAAGCTGTAGTGTATTTCCTTTGCAACGTCAGTAGTCTTGACATACGTCAAGCCATAACTTTCCAATAACAGCTAACCTATTCCTAGATAGGCTTTCAGAATACACGCTAGAAATGTAATGGATTATCGTGCACAGGCGTAGAATAGTTTAAAATAGTCGATTACTAGACTTAACCACGGTAATAATATCTAACAGTATTGTAACTCCATACAAACGCACGAAACTCGAGTTATACCTACGCGCCTCGAGTAGAGTACCCATTAGACTGGGCGGAATGTGCCTACAGTACCCGCAGCCGCTATCGTGCCGCAGCTCGCATGCGGCGCGTCTGGTAGGTATATAACTCACGAAGACGGCCGAGTTACAATACTGTTAGATTATATTACCGTGACTTAACCCTGTGTGAGTGATGTTTATCACTTTAAGAAGTAGCCTAGTCACTCTCCTGATTCTTAACTGTCTCCACACCAAAATAATATTGTGACGGCCGGTGTCATGTCAACCTGTCATCACTACCGTTGTCAAGGACTACTGACGTCTACAAGACAAACTAGCCAGTCGTCAAACACATTAATTAGCAAAGAGGTTTGAAGACTATTTTATTATTTGGTAATGAGTTTTTAGTTCGATGACGTATACACTGTGTCAAGTGTTCGCCAAACTCACCAGTCATTGCCAACTAGACAATGGCCGTGCGGATAACACGTCACGTTCCCGTTCTGATGGCGTGGGTTCAAATCCTAGTCATAACAGTTATGTGGATTATGGCTTTTATGAAATTTGGAAAATGTTTATGAATATTTGACAAATATTTAAAAAAAATTATTTTAATATTTCGAGTAAAAATTAGAAAATTCTAGAAACTTCAGGAAGGAATGGAAAGGTTAAAAGGAGATAGGAGATAGAAAAACAATTGAATTATGAAAAGACAATCGAAATTAGTGGATCTAGAAAATTCCTAAGGGTATATAAGTCGGTGTAGACGCGTTGAGCGCCAGTTTAAGTTGAAAAGTGGTAAAGTGAAGAAGAAAAGGAAGAAGTAATAGGAAGAAAGAAGAAGTAGTAAAATAAAGTGAAGTGAAAGCATAGTGCAGTAAAGTGCAGTGAAGTGCAGTGAAGTGCAGTGAAGTGCAGTGAAGTGCAGTGAAGTGCAGTGAAAAGTGCAGTGCAAAAGACGCTAGTGTTGGTGCTGTCCGCGTCGAAAATAAACGCGCGTCGTGTGTGAGGTCGAATAAAGTGTCATCAGTGCTACTCGGTGTTTCCTTCCAATCCCGTTACCCCGTCCGTAACAATATCATAACATTGCTCCGTAACGAAGCGGATGAAGCATAAACACATTTGGACATTATTATATTATATGACTGCCTCCGTGGTCGAGTGGATAGCGTATGCGATTGCTGATCGGAGGTCCCGGGTTCGATTCCCGAATCGGGAAAAGTGTTACTGGGTTCTTCCGAATTCTCAGTAGCAGCACGGAGTCTGGTGATGTACCCGGTAACAGCAATAGCCTCGCCCCCTATTACGTGGGACGCGACATCATTTTAAAATAATCGGATATATAATATTAGTATGGATATTCGATTTCGCATTAAATCTGAGTCTGAGTAAGAGTCTCGACTGAGTATTATAAGCTAAAATGGGTGAATCAATGGAAGCATCTTCAACCGTTTGATGTTATCCAAGCATCGGAATGAACACTTGAGATTGAGCAACTATAAAAAGGAAGCGTCTGTTCTCCTGAATAAAACTGCACTTAGATGTTCAGTATACGTATGCACGGATGGCGTATTGATATACGGCTGTCAATTAATATTTATCTCTAGTAGCAAACTCCATGGATAGATCTAACATTGGGACCGGCCGATAAGAGGTCGACTCGCCCTTGAGGGCGGTTTCAGATTAGCGTATTTTTCTGCGCGCACACGGTCGTTTCAGCATACGCGCTTACACGCGCGCTACATTACGCGCTTCTAAAAACCGGACTCGCGTAAACAAACATATTTCGGCGTGTTCGCCTGAAACAGTACTGACATCTTGTCAGTGTCAACATGGATTCTAAGGGCTCGCGCTTATATGAGCCTAAAATTGCGTCAACGCTCGTCCGAGATGCGCGTGTGTCAAAAGGCGCGCCTATACGCTCCTGCGAGCGCTTCCAAAAACGAGCTTATACGCGCGTATAAAACGTTAATTTGAAACATTCCTAAATCTCTACACGACACAATCCTTTTAAGCGTTATTTTTGTTTTTGCCCTGGTTTAATTTGTGTACGTTAATTGGTTACTTGCAAGGGGTTAATTTCTTAAGAGGGATATTATTAAAAATTCATAATACGCCTTATAAGATGAATATAATTTAATTTTTTTCTAGACGAAAAGAAAACACTAAATATATTTACTATTTTTGTTGATTTTCAACGTCAATGACCGTAACCTCGCATGGAGGGTTCCCTGCGAGATCGAATCAGAAATGAGGAGATCCGCAGTAGAACCAAAGTCGCCGACATAGCTCTCCGGATAGCCAAGCTGAAGTGGCAGTGGGCAGGGCACATAGCTCGAAGAACCGATGGCCGTTGGGGCAGAAAGGTTCTGGAGTGGCGGCCATGTACCGGACGACGCAGCAGAGGTAGGCCCCCCGCAAGGTGGACCGACGATCTCGTCAAGATCGCGGAAGGCGGTTGGATGCGGGCGGCTCAAGACCGGTGTGTGTGGAGAACCTTGGGGGAGGCCTATGTCCAGCAGTGGACGTCGTTTGGCTGATATGATGACCGTAACACCTTTCTATTTTATAAAAATATAAGTATATGTTTGATTGTCCGCTTATTACATCTATTCCCGATCACGTTCACTATAAACGGTAGGAAACGAGACGTAAGAGCTGTTACATATACTTGAACGAATTCTTCCATCAAAACATCGAGTACCATGGTCATTCACATCCTACTGTCCGACCAATTTATATTCCTTTGCTAAGATTCGTTCCTTTTGTGATCTAATGCTTTCTATAGCTATCATAGGAAGCTATTTATAGACCTATTTGGACCGATTTGGAACAGCCGTGAGAATGAAATGTTTTGTAAAGAAGGTTGGAAGGAGTAGAACATTTTCAGTTTAACTTGTTTATATAAAGTAAATCTGAGAATTGAATTAGTATGTGTAATGTGTAGGCAAATTTGTCGGACTATCTATATTTTCGGTGACACGCAGATGGTATCGAGTTCGAATCCACGGCGCGCACCACTGATTTTCGGAGTTATGTGCGTATTGAATTGTTAATTATCGCTAGTGGGATTAAGCTAGGAGGATAATGACGATAATCCATTTTAAACTTTCGCGATTTGTATACATCATACAATATTATTTAGCGTAGTGTGTTAGTGTAGTGTGTTGAAGTACCGACAGTGTGGATAGAACTAAAAATATCAAAAATACAAAACAAGTGAGGGTAGCTGCCGAAACCCGCGCTTCACAAGGACGGCGCTGAGCTGACATCAGTCCCTCCGCGACTACAACCGTTGCAAGCCGGTAGAAACGTAGGAGAATAACAGAGGTATTTATGCCTTGAAATAAATAAATTATTGCGACTAAGACCCGCTAAAGAATATTGTATGATGATAATGACGATCTTTAATATTACCGGTGACTTTTAATTCTGAACACGAGCTAGCACGCAGTGGACCTTGGTTCAAACCCACGGCGCTAACCAATGACTTATTAAAGTTAATTTGTGAATAATTTCTTGCTAAGCGTGATCGTGACATGTGAAGGCTACCAACCCGCACTTGTCCCGACGGCGTGGTGGCCTATGGCCTCCTTGTAATGAGATGAGGCCTGTATCAATCAGTAGGACAGGTTGTAGAGGAGGATGATGATTATAATTTATACTAATAAAATAATGTTTTATTTCACCATCATTCTTGACTAATTTCATTTGTTAAATGTTCGCTAACACGTGAAACAAAATGTCCCATAAAACTATTTGCACATCCTTTCAACCATTTGAACGAGGACAATCAAAAGAGTTTGATTAGAATTGCAATACGAATAAAAAGTACGTTTTCAATTTCTATTCGTAGAAAAATCCGCGGCCAACTAAACTGAACTAATAGTGGATTGAACCAATGCAGGCACAAAATCGTTTACTCTGCCACTTTTTCTCAATGGCTGAATCCAATTCGAAAACAGAACGAAAAAGGAAACAATATCCAGCCATGTGCCTAATTTTCGTATCACTAGACTCTGCCTAAACTAGCACTACAAAGCCTGATTTTCTCGAAAAAGAAACCTTTCGTACATTGTTAGACCGTTTTACCCAATTTCTTCAAAAAGGCCGAACATCTCAAATTGCTCCTAGTATACTTAACGCTTTTCCTAAAGATATAACATTGAAGCCAGCTCATTAAACCCGGCAATATTCATGAACAGACTCGGCTAGGTAGTTAGTGTGTTGAGCAAATAGATCAAAATGTGCGAACACGCCTCGTTGACGTAAGAGGCGGTTTGGAAGTGCCATTGCCGTTTGACATGACTGACATAGTTAAAGGACTCTTTGTTTGTGTTAAGCCGTGGATCCACTGAGATTGGGATCGAATAAGATTAGTCAGAACATGATTCTGAGAAAGTAAGCCATCTGAAGATAAAGAAATACTTTGAATGAACTAATTCAGGGCTAGTTTTATCAGTTATATGGAGAATTATTTACGTTTTTTAAAGACTCACGCCTGTTTTCCTGAACAAGTAGGCAAAGGTGTTATAATTATTAAACCCATATTAATTTCCGACCTTTTTTTTTTAAACGTTGTAGGGGGCGTGCCTATTACTGCTACTGACGCATTGCCAGGCTCCGTGCTACTACTGAGATTTCGAAAAAACTCAGTAACACTTTTGCCTGGCCAGGGAATTGAACCCGGGACCCGATCAGCAGAAGCATACGCATTCCACTGAACTGAAAAAGGTATACAGTTTTGATATTTTAATAAAATTGACCCCATTTCCTCTTATCCTTTACTTAAGTTTTTTAATCCTTAGCGCTATATAAAATCCCGCTTAGCTGATTAACTACAGCTCTTAACGTTTTTTCTCATTGATCGATGATGAATCAATGGTTACCAAAATATGTAGAAACAGCCTTCAATGTCTAATTGTTCACAATACAGACATTCTATATCGTAACTGAATATTGCTCGCGACACATGAATGGAAACGCTCTTTTACTACATGTATGTTATTTAAGCTGTCACTTTAGGCAGAATATTGCGTTGGCCTATCTACTCGTTACTAATGGAGTATTCATTGTGCTTTAATGTACTATTTAAACATGATTTGAGTAATAATAACAATATCTTCAGCCAATGCACAAATGGTGATCTGATGCGAGAACTATTGTAAAAGTATTTTTAGAGCTGTGGTAAGCGCTCAACCTAGCTGATGCGCATGGTACCAAGAAATACATGAAGTCTTCGACATATGAGGTAGAAAATAGAGAGTCAGAAATGATTCTAGAAAATGTATTCCCCTGAATGTTTAACAACGCTTTGGATGCATATACCCAGCCCGCAAATTGTTATATTGTTTTTTTGTTATATTGTATAATTACGTATATTGTTTGAAGGAGTACATAAGAGTCGTTTGACAAGTGTAAGCCAGACGAGTCTATTAATTCGCGAGTTTACGCGAGTTGTCACCATCTCATTATGGATAATAGTGAGACTGGGTCAGAAATTGTTATTGTTTACCCCAGAACGTGTGTGATTAATAAATAAATGAGGAGTTGTGTTTTTAGTCCTATATTGTATTTTTATCGAGGAGATGGGCCTCGTTAGCCTTGGTTGGCAACCTATCTAGGAGAAGGAAACTCCGAAATTAAACCAACTTCTAGGGAGCATACCTGACATAAAACCCTGATCTAAGGTGTGAACCGACCCATGCCGAGGGATTCGTGGCCAGAGGGCAAGCTGGTCGTAAACGGAGGGTGCCTGTGTTGGTGGTCACAGGGCACAGCTGATATTCCGCCTTACCCCCGTAAAGGGCTCTGCGGGGGTGGACAATCTAGATCCCTACATCTCGTGGGAACGCTATGGGAACAAAATCTACTTCTTCTCCATTCGCAACCCGTGACGTCTCGTTCCCCGCGAGGGCGAAAAGCGGCCTACGGAAAACCGGTTTGCAACGCTGAACGTTGGAGGAGGGATGGACGGCAAATTGGATGAAGTATGTCAGATGATGGATGATAGAAAGATTGATGTTCATTGTGTGAATGAAACAAAAAGGAAAGGCTGTGACACCAGTGGGTGCATAGGGTTCCCACCAACAACACAGGGTCCCAAGCCAACCTCACCTGCAAGTGGTGCACCTGCCGATCAACGGACGAGGCTCTGGCAAACAAATTAACAAAATATCCCGATAAGCGGCAATAGGCTCGCCATCTATTACGTAGGATTAAAACACAGGCGAAAAGTAGGCGTTTAATATGCCTCTGCCTACCCCTTCGGGGAAACTGGCGTGAGGCTATGTATGGATGTATGTATGTATGTGACACCACCCAGCATGGCGCATATACGGCGTATTGGTCTGGGGTAGAGAGTACCACCAGAGCCTGCAAGGGAGTTGGTGTAATAGGTACTATCTGCGCGAATGAATGAGTGTGTAAAAGAGTTTGAATGTGTAAATGCTAGGCTACTACTATGGATGAGAATGAAAGTAGGACTTACTCGTTACTTTATTATTGGGGTGTACGCCGTGGCTAATAAAGTTACGGGTATGTCACAGCAAGAGCAAGACGAAAAACAGGAGGTTTGGGAGAGTTTAAGAGATATTTTGAGGAAACGTAAGGATAACGAAAGATTGATCTTGTTAGGGGTCTTCTATGAATGGGTGGGAGTAAAACGAGATGGATTTGAAAAGGTGTTAGGTGCATTCGGTGATGAGAGTGTGAATGAAAATAGAAAAGCTCTGCTTGAGGTTTGTTTGGAGTGGAGCCTTTGTGTGACAAACACCATGTTTAATCACAAAAGGATACATATGTATACGCGTGAGGCGAAAAATGTTAGAAGAAGTATGATTGATTTTATAATAGTAGATGAACGATTGAGAAAGAATGTGTTGGATACAAGGGTGTATCGAGGGATTGGCATTCACACAGATCACTTCTTGGTGTTGAGCCAGATAAGTGGGCTCTTTAAAGGATGGCAACACCGAATAATGAAAATAGAGTCTTGGAAAGAATAAAAGTAGAAAATCTACAAGAGAAAGATGAGGATAAACGAAGATTGATAGCAAGATTTGAGAGGTTCGATGGCATAAATGATATGGATGAATTGTGGCAGTCCTTTAAAGAAGAAGTAGTATGTGTAGCGTCTGAAGTATGTGGTGTGATCAAGAGAAGGAAAATACGAAAGGTTAAGAATACATGGTGGAACAAGGATGTACAATCAGCAGTGTCAAAGAAGAAGAAAGCTTGGTCAGATTGGTTGGCTGTCAGAGCAAATGAAAGAATGGGAAAAGCAACGAGCGAGGACATACATGAAGCAAGAAAGGAGTTTGTTAGGTCAAAAAAGAATAGTGAAAGAAATGGGTTATAAGGAAAAAAGAGGAAAAGAAAGATGAGTTTGATAGCAGATTATCTGACGATTTCCGGAGAAACATTAAGTTTTTCTGGAAATTCGTTCGTGCAGTTCGAGGAAGAACTCAATCTTCAGAATACACATCGATCAGAGACAAGAATGGAAGGATAGTGAATGGTGAATCGTGCGTGCTGAAGAGATGGAAAGAAGGTTTATTTGAAAGAACGGCGATAGAGACACCGATCGTTGAAATGAATGGTAACGATAGCAATGATGAAAGCGTTATTAGCGTGGATGAGATCGTGAAGGCACCGGGAAGTATGAAAGTAGGTAAGGCTGCAGGGTATGATAGGATTCCAATCGAAATGCTGAAGGCTGGACAGTGCATCATAGTTGGTCAGTTGCAGCGGTTATATAACTTGTGCTGGAGCACCGGCCGAGTACCTAATGACTGGGCCACAGCTGTAGTTGTGCCTCTTTATAAAGGAAAAGGCTCGCAACAACACTGCAAAAACTATGGAGGCATTAGCCTTCTCAGCATTGTTGGCAAATTGTATGCCAAAGGTACTGATTGAACGAGAAAGTAATCTACAAAAAAATATGGGATGTACAAGCGGGATTCCGAAAGGGTATGGGATGTACGGAGCAGGTTTTTTTCCTTGCGAAGCATAGCCGAATAGTTTTTGGCCAAAGGTCAAAAGGTCTATTGCGCATTCGTGGATTTGGAAAAGGCTTACGATAAAGTGGTGAAGAATGAAATTTTTGTCGGTGCTGTCAATGAATGGGGTGGACAGCAGCCTCATTCAAGCTCTGAAATCCCTTTATAAGGATTCTAGAGCTTGTGGGAGGATAAACGGGGCATACACTGACTGGTTTACCATCGAGAAAGGTGTTAGAAAGGGATGTGTAACGTCGCCGTGGCTGTTTAAACTCTTCATGGACAGTTGTTTGCAAGATTTAAAAAATAGTGACCGCGGATTAAGTGTGCAACTGTGCATGGTTTTCTTTTTTGTCAAGCTTACAAGTGCAGTGTCATGACCTGGGTATAACGAGATGTTTTTACATTACACAATTAAGTATTATCATCTTGTATTCATTTGATGATGTATTAAATCCGTATGGATATGTACCTGCTGCATGTTCATTTTTGTATATTACAGTATATTATTGCGTATTCGTCTACTTACACTTTGTTTCGCCGGTGTAAAAGTACCTTTACTTTTAGCAAAATAGAAGTGGCAAGTATGTGTAAATTATGTTTTGGCACTAAAACTCCACTTACATTTCAGTCGTTTCACGTGTTTCAAGCGAATATAAGTTAAATAATTATCGTTTGCCCCATAAATTGAGAGCACGTTAAGCTGTTGGCGTTGGTACTGACTGCCATGAAATTTCGTCAGTCGTAATGGGGAGCCTTGAAAGGAAGGAAATCTTGAACATACCGACTCTAGTCTAAGCGATAAAATATCGCTACCCCTTTGGGTAATGGTGATCAGGCAGTAGTTGCTCTATGCAAAAGCTAATTCTGTCTAAAATGCCATCAAATCTGGTTGGACTATTATGCAGATCCTAGTCTCCAAGTCGATGCCTTGGACGTAAAAAATATAACAAACGCATACTAAATACCTGAGATATATTTTGTCACAAGTAATCATGAAAGGTATAATAATTCACCTTAAGGCGCTGATACACTTGAGCATTCATCTATAATGAGCATTCTCGCGAATGTTACAAGACAGAAAAACAAACGAGTGTGTTTTCAGCGAGCATTCTTACGAACGTTCTGGCGAGCATTCTCGCGAATGGACAGTAAATTCTTTACGAGCTTTTCGCCGAACCGAGCTTCTGTCATTGTTCTGTCGTCGCGCCCCTGTCATTGTAACTAGGGTTGCCGACTTATTTTGCCAAAAATCAAGTATAAAATAGTTTCTATAGGACAAAAATAAAGAATTAGGAAGAAAAGGTATTTTTCACATTGTATGTTTATATTGTCTTAAGTACGTATTTTTGATGCTCGTGGAAGTAGGTAATGCTAACGCAGTTCCCGTGGCCCCATGATTTAATGGGATCGGATAGAGGAACACTATACCATGATGATTTTAGTGAGTAGTCCCGGCGCTTCTCATCGAAGTCTCACAGCTAGCAGCACTTTTTTCAGTGAATTTATACTGAAAATTCATTATCATCATTAGTCTTTTGGATCTCTTTAAGTCTAAGTAGTTTCCATTATCCGTTTCAACTATGTGTAACCTTCAATAGAAAAGAATCCATAATTAGTGTTTGGTCTAAGCATCACAGTAAACGTTGGGAAAAAAGTATTATCTTATAGTTTATTTTTATTGAAAAGTATTAAGTATAATTTCCATAAAGAAAGTAGAATACGTTATTATAAAGTATGGATGGCAACCCTAAGTGTAACGCTGTTTGTACAACGACGTGTTCCTACGCAGCTACGTCCCGTTTTTTCTTGAATTTCCATCACGCTGCCTATGTAATTTATATGTATTTTGATAAGCTACGTGTAAAACCACGTATAAATATCGACAATTGCGAAATAAATTGAATACGTGGATTTATCTATATGTGTTTTTTTTTCTCGCAACCTCTAAAAGGTTTCTGGCCTTTTAGAGTTTGCGAGTTTAGCGTTGGAGCCATGTCTCCGTGTATGCCTGCCAAAGGGCCGGGTAATATTATAAAATCAAAGGTTTTTAGAATAGCCGTGAAAGAGAAACAAATAATAAGTGTCATCATCATCATCATGTTATGCCAATGGATGGGGCAAACCTTATATCTTAAAACTTTTTTTTTCTTATGTGGAAATAACCGTGTCTAGAGAAGTTTTTATTTATGGTTTCTGGTTGTTGGCAAAATTGTCTCACCGGCTAGTCGTTCACGCTACGTCCGATCCGGCCGTTTAAGCGTTTTTCAAGTTCGTCTGTAAAGTTATACACATTGTACCGTCACTGCCACTTTTGTCGCCAGACTAGTTAAACAACCGGAGTGGCCAAACATACGCTCTGAATTAGGTCCACGCACATTAGGCGAAGTGAATAGAGAGCATTTTTCCACTGTCAAAGTCAAATCATTTATTTGTTCATAGGTTCATTACAAATACTTAAACAAAGTCATACTTTTTTTTTATTAAGCTAGAAGAGGCCGGTGTTTCCTATCTGACTGCCCTGAAAAGAAACATCCGAAACAAACTCAGAGGTCATAGTCTCTTTTAAAGTCTAGACAAAAATTGCTTATTATAAAAAATATACACCGCTATTTTTTAATTAGTACAAAAAATTTAACACAGCACTAAGTATCTTTAACTGATCATATTTATGTAGTTTAAAAATAAAAACACTAAGTCCCAAAACTGTCTCAAAACTATCCACAAAAATACGTGATAATTGGTAAATGCAATACTAATACTATGACCGACCCGAGTACTAAGAGTATCATAGTAAAATGGACCATTAATAAATTCCCCTCCCCCCCGCCCCTCTGCGGCTGCGCCACGCCCCGACGATGCGACAAACAGTACTAAATTGTTAGCAAAAGTTAGCGTATCTAATTTCGTTGCAAAAGTTAATTGTTTGTCTACATTTGCCCGACGCGATGGCCTATCATATCAGTTCATATCACGGGAGTATGTAGCTATGCTTCGTGCGTACTTTTTGAGTGGAAAAATCGCGAGTGCAGCTGTGTACCCATGACATCTTATTGTGAGTGTACAAAAGTGATCCGGTCAGTGTCAAACAATTAAAACAGTGCATATTGGATGCTTTTGACAACGATGGTGGACATTTCGAAGGAAAATGGAAATACTTGTAAGTTTAGCAAATAAATACACTTAAGTAAATAATAATTTGATGCGGGCGGCTCAAAATCGGTCTGTGTTCTCCACACACCTTGATGAAGACCTATGTCCAGCAGTGGACGTCTCTAGGCTGACATGATGATGATATAATAATATTTGTAAATAGCAGATGATTCTAACTTCATAAATACGCCAAAATTACTCTTTTCTTTTAGTCCAGAACGCCTTCTTTTATTTTGATATTTGTTTGCTTTCTAATTACATACCTCCATATTTAATTACTTGTTAAACGATAAATCTACCGGTCCTAAGCCCGAATGAAGTATGAAGGAGAGGGTAGAATTAAAAAAATAAAAAAATAATTACCTACATTTATAATTTTTCTTCATTTTATTTTCTATGGCTACCTACATCATAAGTGCGACAGAGAGAATGCGAATGAGCAGGATGGAATATTATCAATGAATTAGTGAATGGATTGTAAAATATGACTATGATTTAAGTGAGATTTTCTACAATAAACAAATGATAATAACTTTGTTCTTTATTGATATTATGAAATTCTTACGTCACATATATGATAATAATATCTTCGCTAATCTGTCCTTAAAGTTTTTGTACTAATTAAAAAATAGCGGTGTATAAAATAAGATAAAATTATAATTATGAGAACAATGTGAGAAGCCTACATTACAATATAGTAGAAATAAGTTAAAATAATATAGATAGAATTGTGACAACAGTTCAGAGCCGACCAGTCCCGGCAGACGGCACCCGTTCACAAGTATGACGTGTGACTCAGCCAAAGCTTAGCTCAACCATTTTTTAGGGAACCAAACCAACCGACCCACAACGCCACCATAAGCAAGACGAATTGACTATTCGCACGCGACGAAGCGCTTCCACACGGAAGCGCGTCGTCGCGTCCGCGCGTATCGGCTCGCATGCTGTTTGCTATAGGCATGTCTCATCTCATACTCCGGCCCTAATTGGGAACAATCGTTGAGATCACAGAAGAATAACTGAAGCATGGAAGGAACGATATTTTTAAGAACAAATTGAATATAGCTGCACTCTTCACTCATATGAAAAATTAGTGTTGCCAGAAGAAAATGGCACTATGTTTGTCAGTTAGGGCTAAAGACAATTTGAACACAAATATCGTAACTTTTTAATTTAATAGTGACTGAGCAAATCCGCTATCGATATCGATTAAAGTTTCAATATAGGTTCAAAATCAAACGGACTTGTAAAGTTATTATATATATGTTATACATTCTAAATTCCGTAACTTTGTGTCCACTGCAGTCAGAACGCTAGTTGATGGACAGTCTTTAAATAATTATTACACAAACTTGCATTTTTAAACTGAACTTATATATTTTTGTTTCAAATGGGTACTCAGTAGCACATAATGTTTCAAGGCGTTATTTTCTAATTTTCATGGTATTTTTCTTTACGCATCAACAGTCTTTTCCAGTCCACTGCTGGTCTTAAACCTTCCGTGGTGGAAGTTTGGCCTACTATTATACCACACTAGCCAGACGTATTCGTATAGGGTTTTAATTCGAGATTTCCTTCTCTTGTGTTTCTCTTAGTCGCCTCATACGACACCCTCGGCATAAATGTTTATTTATACTTATTTATAGTTAGTTTTTCAGCTGTAATGAAAGCTGTAAGTGGGATTAATAAATATTAAATAAATAAATCATCACCCCCAAATAACATATTTTTATTAGAGAAAGCAAATAATTAAGAAACAAGCAAAACTCATAGCTTAAGCATTATGATAACTGAGAATGGCATATCCAAATTAATTCTTTACAAGGATAGGACATAGTCGACATGGATTTCATCAAGCAAAAAACATAAAAATTAACTTAAAATAGATTAATCAGACAAAACCTTGAATAGTGCCCAAAGGTTTGTTAATAATCACTTTATTGAAATTTCCTCATTACATAGTGTAGGTAATACAAATCTATGTGTAAAAAATGTATGTGCGGGATCGGACACTTTTCGATCATACATGTGACACACAGAATATTTAGAAAATGTGTAATTTGGCCAAATTACACATTTTTGCTAGAGAAAGTAAACAATTAAGAATAAGGCAAAACGCATGCTCAGGCATTATGATAACTGTAAATGTCATATATTATCCAAATCGACATATTATAAGAAAAGGCATGGTCCACATGGATTATTGTATCAAAAAACATAAAATTAAAGTTAAAATAAATAATTTAGTGAAAATCTTCAATAGTCCCCAAAAGTTTGTTATTATTAATAATCACTTTTTATTGACATTTTCTCATTACATAGTGTAGGTAATACAAATCTATGTGTAAAAAATGTATATGCGGGATCGGACACTTTTCGATCATACATGTGACACACAGAATATTTAGAGAGAAAAAAATTGTGGCTAGACTAGCCCTTCGATTATATCTTGGGATCGGCACATTATTAGTTTACTAGTCGAACAAGAACAACCAAGTTTTGGTCTCTGGGTAGATGACATTTAACAAAATTTCTTTCAAATGAAGATTCCCTTATTTTGATGCATATCCACTCAGTAGTCGTGACTATGAAAGCAGACAGTTCTTATCAAACCTTCAAATTACTGTCCTTTAAATATTACTGTCTTTGTAAAGAAAGATCAGATTTTTTCTATAAGTGTATTAATTTTTTGTGTAATATGATGGATTCTAACAAGCTTCGAAATTCATTACTGTTGCAGATAGTTTAATTATTAGCAAGTAATTATTTAAACACTCACACTGATATGTTTAGAAGGGAGGAGCCATCTGTCATTACTATAAAAACATTATTCCGTAGTAAAATGCTTGGAACAAATTCTATGGTGCTTTCTAGGCACCCAATTTTCTCCACGACATACTGCAGCATTCCACTTATTTTATAAATCTTTATCACGTGCACATAGAATCAAAAAAATAACGAAGTAAAAATGTACGGTGGATAGACATATCGATAAGATTTTTTACAACACTTGAAAAGTCGATATAAATATTATACGGCTAAATTCAAAATCATGATAGAACTGTTATAAAAGAAAAAATCACTAAGGTTATATAATTTGATGGCATAATATTGTCTAAATTGTATCTTACACGTCAGTTGACTGTGTTCAATTTGTAAGCACTAGGATTACCTCTATGTATATATATCCAATCTCTTTGGTTGAGATACATAGATTGTCACAGGTTGTCACTAACTTAAAGTTGGTTAGTGATGGGCTTTCTCAGAATGAATGTCGATAGAATATAGGTAGAATGTTGATAAATCCTCAGATGAAACAAAATAAATTAGCGGGTCTTAATCGCGTACAATTAAGTTATTTAAGGTATAAATACCTATCTGGTTCCAACGTTTCGCTCGTCTTGCACCAAACGTGGTCGCGGAGAGACTGATGAGAGCTCAGCGCAGTCTTGTGGAAGTGCGGGTTTCGGCACCTACCCTCAGTTGGCCTTTATTTAAGTTCGCAATGTCGGTACTCCGACACACTACACTAATGACGTCTACACACTGTTGAGATTTATCACTGCGGCGGTGTCTACTCTTGCTGATGACTGGATTCCAAGTAGCCGATAATTAATCTATATCCATCCTCCCGGTTGAAATTGTTATGTTTCTTGATTTCTACCCCTTCACGTACTATCCTGGAGTAATAGTGACGATCGGTGGACAAGACTTGTCGTTGATGCAGTTCTATCCAGTGGTTTGGTCCAGGCTCCAAAATGCTCAGCTATCGCCGACTGGTAAATATGTCGGTTTTTTACAACTGCGATATGTTCCTTCTCTCTTTCAGCGATTGTACGCTTAGTCTGCCCGACATACGAACTACTACAGCTGCAATCGACTTTGTAGACGCCAGGTGTTTGGAGAGGAATGACATCCTTTGGGGTACGCAGATTGTGTGCAATCTTAGAGAGCGGACTGTATACAGTCTTGATGGAGTATTTCTTGAGTTTCGTTTCAACCTTGTCCGTCACTCCCTTTAAATATGGCATGTTCGCCGGCACTCTGCTTACTTCAGGTCTACAATCTTTCCTCCTCAGACGGAGTATCTTCTTCTTGTATCCATTGTGCCTAAGTACCTCCTGAACATGTGACAGCTCACTATTTAACTGTTCAGCGTCACACAGGTCATACGCTCTGTTCACTAACGAGGACACGACAGAATCCAAATGCCGCGGATGGTGGTGCAAGTTCGCGTTAAGATACCTGTCGGTGTGTGTCGGTTTCGTATATACAGTGTGTCCAAGGGTACCATTATCTCTCACTGTCAATTTAACGTCGAGGAAGGGTAACTATCCGTCTACCTCCATTTCGTATGTGAATCGGATGTTTGGATGTATGGAGTTCAATTTGTCTGCTAATTGTTCCACGTCTTGCTGGTTCCCCTTCATTATGCAGAAGATACCGTCGACATACCTCTTCCATAGCTTCACATTTGATGCCTGCATGTCTATGGATTCTTCGAAGTGCTCTATCGAGATGTTGGCCATTACTGGTGCTATAGGGCTACCCATAGCCACTCCATCGATCGGGAGGTAGTGTTGTCCACAATATAAGAAGTAGTTACCATCCAAGCAATTCTTAAGTAGAACTCTGTATTCATCAGACAGACCGTTTTCCCTTAATTTCCTCTGTACGACCTCAAAGCAATCTTGAACAGGAACATTGGTGAATAGTGACTCAACATCAAAACTCATCATCACCTCGTCTGGTTCCATTTTTGTGCTCTTGATAATTTCTATAAAGTGGCGAGAGTCCTTCACGAAAGAGTGTGTCTTGCCTACTAACGGTTGTAGTTCCTTGCTTATGTGTCTCACCAAACCGTATGTGGGTGAATTCATACCTTAAATATATAATATACCTTAAATAAGTTAATTGTACGCGATTAAGACCCGCTAATGCATTTTGTATGATGTATACAAATCGCGAAAGTTTAAAATCCTCAGATCAAGTAAAATAAAGGAATAAGTCGTATGCACCTATACGATGTATTTAACCTGTTCAAATTAAGATCTATACATTATTATTCTATGTATCTTAGGTTGCGATTTCCTAACCTAGAGGTATCTGGACTGCATCGGTATCTAGACTGCATGGCAGTCTGTTTACCAGCAGACTGCCATGCAGAGGACATCGGGTTACACTATGTTCGGGTTGGATATTGACTTAGGCTTAATAATACGAAATAAAGTGTACGCCATAACCGATCATTTGGTATCACATCCAATGTCGCTGAGGGATTGGACCAAAATGACTCAACATCCTTTAGCGCCAATCTCAACATCCTGTTTGCCGCAGATGATTTTTTATATAAACAATTATTAACGCCAAAGTTTGTGATGATTGATAGATTTTTGTTACCCTTTAATGTATCTTTGATATATTTATTTGAATAACTATTACGGAATAGCTTTACATCACATTAAGCTACCTTCTTTTCCGATAACTGACAACCATGTCGGCGATGCCGCGAGTCGAAGCTAGTCTGTAAAATTTGGTATCGATATTATTACATCATATAATACGAATATCAATACAATCTCTATGGATAAAACATCAAAATGTCTATGAAAAAAGTCTCAAACTTTTAAATGAGGTTCGTCTCAGCGCGAATTATTTAATTTTAATAAACCTCAACGTCAACGTAATAAAAGAAAACGGGAGACGGATGCTGACATGATGATGCGATCAGCATTTGATACCCTACAAAATTCAACAAATTCTCTTAACACCCTGAATGACGAGTTCAGTACATACCATTGGGATGTCCGTAGCAAATAAGTTAAGGAAATATACTGAGAAGACAAAAAAACATGTCCAACACATGACATCTAATTTACTATATAGCGCTGATAAAGAAGAATTTGATAGCTACGATACAGATATGTATGGAAGTTTTCGGGGCTATGGCACAGTGCAGTCTTCTCCATCAAATGCAAAATGCAAGTCAACAGGACAGAAATGCTTATGATGGCAGTCTTACCGATTTGTGCGAAATGAGTCAATTAACGAATTCATAAATACCTAGATACGAAATAGGGCTAAAGCAAAGTCACATTGAGCCTTTACTTTTATTTATTTATTTCAGTAACATGGATGACTTACAGCTAAAATATACATGTAATAACAGAATGGTAAACATAAAGCCAATAACAAGTCATCACGTATGAAAATAAACTGTTTGCGCTCACATTGATGTTTTCTTCCAATAACTCAGATATTGCTTTACATACTTCTGGTATTATCTGTATCCAATAGCATGTCTTGACATTTTAAAAAGAAACTGTAAGTTTACATAACTATCTCCCGTAGCTAAAAAACGGAGAGTTACTGCTAACCTTTCTGTTATCGTGATTGCAGCTCTAAACTTTGTGTCCTGTTTGGCTATTTTAGGCCCAATCTCATCATACTCATCCTCTTAGCGTTATCCCAGTTTCAATCTGGGATCCGTTTTCTAGTCTAACCGAATTTGGCTGAATATTAGCTTTTCTACGGAGCTACTGCCTGTCTGACCTCTGCAACCCGAAGGGACAGCGATGTTCCATGGTTTAGACTAGTATCAGTTTATTTAGAAGGTACTGACGCCCTGTGACGACTGTCAAAGATCTTTATGACAACCGGAACTGACGGCTTAACGTGCTCACCGAGGCACGGGACAAGTGATAATTAACAATTCAATACGCACATAACTCCGAAAAGTCATTGGTGCGCGCCGTGGATTCGAACCTGATACCCTCTGCATGGCAGTCTGTTGGTATTTCCACTCAGCTATCGCTGCCTTGTTCTTGTATTTTAGGACCAATCGTGTTTAACAAATATTCGAAATCCCTTGATGACATAACAGAAAATTTCTATAGTGTCCGCTTATTTCTTATTGTTTTAATTCTGCTACTAATTGTAGATCTCCACTTCCATTTCTAACTACGGAATTCAATATTCGAAATATAGATAGATCTGTAGATTTTAGATTCGTTTTTGACAGTTTTTGACATAAGCTCCAAACAAAATATGTCAAACACGAATCTAAAATCTACAGATGTATCTATAGTTCGAATATTGAAAATGGGCGTAAGTCGAAACAGATTGGCTTGCCACCGACTTTTATTTTTCCTTCTCTTTTTATTAAAATAACCGATAAATAAAAATGTAGCATTTCCAGTTATAATATATTAGTCAAACAAATATAACCTTATCCTAGTCCAACCTCTCTGATATTAGTCTATGATGTAGCACACGCCACTGTCAGATCTGACATCTTTGTGATTTGTGACAATGTTTTGGCGAGCATCATCGCGAGCATTTGCTAGAATGCTCGTGAAAATGATCGTAGCGATGTTTGGCTATATGTTCGGCTCTGTTCGTTGCTCGATTCGCCAAAACAAAAAACCGGCGAATGCTCGCTGTTCTGTTACTAGAGAATGCTCAAGTGTATCAGCGCCTTTAGGTGGAAATCAAACCCACTCCACTACATCTGAGCTTACTTACTGCTTGACCAACACGCTACCCAATTTCAGAAATAATGTAAAGTTGCTTAGAACAATAGTCGAAACAGGTTTCATTCGTTTAATGTTTTCCATTTGATGTCTGTAGTGTTTGTGTTTATTAGTCTATGATAAACTAGACTGTCTCGTGCTCACGGTGTGACGAGGTGCGCTACACAGTGACACTATTACTCTGTGGTCTTAGTGTATAATCTGTGGTTGGACCGCGAGAGCCGGAGAGCGAGGGCGGACGCGTATCTGCGTGCATGGTGTGTTGTCGAGCCAGTAAATATACTTCCAGCTTTTAAATACATACATAACAAGTGGCGACGAGGATTAAGGTCAGATTTATTTAATTTATTTTGAAAAATAAAACATAATAGGGTGCATTATGTTTGTAGATAAGCGCTAGTGAATTCTGTGAATTTTCAGCAAACGAATTCATTTGTTTATTTTCGTTCCATAATATTCTTACTTTGAAATGTGAATTTCATGATACTTTTGTTGTAACAATAATAAGTAAGCAATGCAGCATAATATATTATTTTCTGTTTGCTAACGGAATCCAATGATCATTCTTTGCATTAGACGGGTCCAATTTTACTAAATGAATAATTATAGCTTCGATATCATGTCACTGTCATACGTCACAAAAAGCGTACGTACCTATTCTTCTAAATTATCTGATATTTGAACGAAGTTGTAACGAGATCGTAAATTCAAACAAGTGTCAAAATATGTGTCAACGACGAACTTTTATAATTCAAATTATACGATAATGACATTAGGTTATCAGAATACTGCTTCTGAGTCCATTCAAAATATAATATCAACAATGTCATATAAAAATAGGAGAATTGGCCCTGAGTCATTACATCTAATAACATATATATGCTTTAAAAGAAAAAAAAAAACATTACCTAAATGACTTTGAATTAATTAGGCATTTTAATCCATCAATGAGTATTTAAGACAAATGTCTCCTTTTAAAACGAATTATAAGGAATTACAATTTAATTAATAAGACCAATTAATTATTTAGACCTTTGACTTTGAGTAGGTACACACTATGTGTTACATAGCTCCATTAAATTGGGAAACTGGTACAAACGTTCCTCCATTAAATTGGGAAACTGGTGCAAATGTGCCTCCATTAAATTGGAAATTCTGGTTAACAGTACCTCCATTAAATTGGGAAACTGTGGTACAAATGTACGTCCATTAAATTGGAAATTCTGGTAAACAGTACCTCCATTAAATTGGGAAACTGTGGTACAAAGGTACCTCCATTAAATTGGAAATTCTGGTAAACAGTACCTCCATTAAATTGGGAAACTGTGGTACAAATGTACCTCCATTAAATTGGAAATTTTGGTAAACAGTACCTCCATTAAATTGGGAAACTGTAGTAGAAATGTATCTCCATTAAATTGGAAATTTTGGTAAACAGTACCTCCATTAAATTGGGAAACTGTAGTAGAAATGTATCTCCATTAAATTGGAAAACGAAACAAAGTTGCAAAAACAAGTACTTTTACTTTCAGGTCGTCCCAAATTGCTAATGATGATGTCCAGCAATTTACCATCATTGGAAAAACTCGAAGTAGAAGGCGAAAATGCGTCATTAGGGCAAAGATGGGAAAAATGGAAGCGGTCTCTAAACATTTATTTAGAAGCAGCAGACATTACAACGCCAGTAAAGAAAAGAGCGACATTATTATTACTGGGTGGGTCAAGCCTTCAAGAGATATTCTATAACCTGCCAGGAGCTAATGCAGAACCATCTGAGAACAATAATGTTTTTGAAATAGCATTACAAAAACTAAACGATTACTTTATTCCTAAACAGAGTAAAGTTTACGAAAGGCACGTTTTCTGCCTGATTAGACAGGAGGAGAGCGAAAAGTTTGAAAAATTCCTAGTCAGGTTAAGGAATCAAGCAGAAAAATGCCAATTTGATAAGCCTGAAGAGCATTTGATAGATCAAGTTACAGAGAAGTGCTTGTCAATCGATCTGAGAAAGAAAATTTTGACAATTGGTGACAGTATAACACTAGATAAGATAATTACTGAAGCTAATACACTGGAAGTTGTCAGTAGACAATTGGAAGAATATGGACAGCAAAATAAGAGCCATGACGTTAATGACGTTGCTTTTGTCAAAGGGAATATAAATGTTTCAAAATTTGATTTTAAGAAACCCAAATCAATTCAGGACAAAGGGTGCGGCAGATGTGGAAATTTCAAACACACCTCAAGTGATAAGAATTGCCCAGCAACAGGTAAAACTTGTTATCATTGCGGTAAAGCAGGGCATTTTAGACAATATTGCAAGTCGCAATTACTTAGAAAGAGGAAAATACAAGGAAATTATAAACAAAAAGAAGGGAGACCAACCAAACAAAGGAAACAGGGAGACATTGATAATGTTACAGAAGATGAAGTCGATTACGTTTTTAATGTTAACAATGACGCTAATATAGAATGTGACATAGGAGGTATAAAAACAAAAATGCTGATTGATTCAGGGTCAAAGTATAATCTTATTACGGATCAGACATGGGAAAAGTTAAAAGAAAAAGGTGTGATGTGTTTAAGCCAAAATAAAAAAACAGATAAAACGCTTTTGGCGTATGGTAGTAAAACTCCATTGGATATTGTAGGGTCTTTTGAGACAGTGATCAGAGTGAATAGCCGAGAAGAGCGTACACACATATACGTTATCGCGAATGGATCTAGAAACTTACTAGGCAAAGATAGTGCCATAAATCTTGGCGTTCTGAAACTGGGTATCGAAGTCAACCAAATTAAGAACAAACCGTTCCCAAAATTTAAAGATGTCTTGGTACAGATACCCATTGATGATTTACAAAAACCTGTATCGCAGCCATATCGGCGTATACCTATACCAATTGAAGAAAAGATTGAAATTAAAATCAAGGAATTACTAGAAAGCGATATAATAGAAGAAGTTCATGGACCATCGAAATGGATATCACCCATGGTGCCTATATTAAAAGATAATGGGGAGTTACGTTTATGTGTGGACATGAGACGTGCCAATATGGCCATAATGCGTGAAAATCATCCTCTGCCAACTATGGAACATCTTCTGCCGAAGATAAGAAAAGCCGAGTATTTTACCAAGCTAGACATAAAGAACGCATTCCATCAAGTGGAATTGCATCCAGATTCCAGGCACATCACAACTTTTATTAGTTCAAAAGGTCTTTACCGATATAAGCGTCTTATGTTCGGCATAACCTGTGCACCGGAGCTATTTAAAAAAATACTCGAAAAAATTCTTCTGAAATGTGACGGCGCTATAAATTTCATCGATGATATTCTTGTTTTTGGCCGAACAGAACAGGAACACGAGTTACGCCATCAAAGGGTGTTGCAAGTACTCAAAGAAAATAATGTACTTCTTAACGATGACAAATGTGTATATAAAGTCAGAAAGGTTAATTTTCTTGGACATGAGCTGACCCCTGAGGGTGTCAGGCCACTCAACAAATATATAGAAAGTGTAGCTCAATTTCAGGTGCCACACACCGTAGAAGAATTACAAAGTTTTTTAGGCCTTGTAAATTATATCAATAAGTGGATACCCAATATGGCTACCATAACTGAGCCATTGAAGAAGCTATTAAGACAGAAATCTGCCAAAAATGCAAACATTGAAGAATTTTGGTCGACCGAACAAGATCGCGCTTTTTCTTTGCTAAAAGAAACGTTAAAAAGATCCAGACACTTGGATATTACGATGTTCGTGATGAAACTCAAGTCATAGCTGATGCTAGCCCGGTTGGACTGGGTGCAGTGTTAGTTCAGATCGATGCTAATGGCCCCAGGATAATTGCGTTTGGAAACCGAACGTTAACAGACTGCGAAAGAAGATATAGCCAAACCGAAAAAGAGGCTCTGGCTTTAGTTTGGGCTATAGAACATTTCAATGTGTTTCTGTTTGGCAAGGAGTTTGACTTGATCACTGACCATAAGCCTTTGGAGATCTTGTTTGGAGCTAAGTCTAAACCATGCGCTCGAATAGAGCGATGGGTTTTAAGGTTGCAGGCTTATCGGTATAAAATTAAATATAAGCCTGGCA
Organism: Euclidia mi; assembly: GCA_944739405.2. Taxonomy (NCBI): domain Eukaryota; kingdom Metazoa; phylum Arthropoda; class Insecta; order Lepidoptera; family Erebidae; genus Euclidia; species Euclidia mi. The sequence goes on from OX123200.2 coordinate 60,838,346, forward strand.
AGTCAAATATAGCAGACCCGCTGTCCCGATTATGTAAGAACACAAATCAATCCAAAACCAAAGGCGACGGACATGTCTATCAAATAGTGGAAAACGCAAGACCACGCGCAGTTTCTATGGCGGAGATTAAGACGCACTCGGAACAAGACGCGGAAATATGTTAAGTAAAAAAAGGCATTTACAATAATGACTGGGACGATTTCGTCAAAGGATATAAAATCTTTGAGAATGAATTATGTTTTTAAGACAACGTGCTCTTAAGAGGAAATAGATTGGTGATACCCTCTAAGCTACGGAAAAGTGTTTTAGACGCGGCACACGAGGGACACCCAGGTATCGTGGCAATGAAGGGTCGTTTGAGATGCAAAGTATGGTGGCCAAGGATAGATAAAGACGCCGAGACCCTAGTAAAGAGTTGTAAGGGTTGCACATTGGTTGGGTTACCAAATCCACCTACTCCTATGAAGCGTCGCGAACTGCCAGAAGGACCTTGGATCGATGTTGCCATGGACTTACTTGGCCCATTACCTAGTGGTGACTATCTTTTTGTGGTAGTAGACTATTACAGTCGCTATAAAGAGATAAAAATTACGAAAATTATTACCAGTACTGTAATAATTCGGTTACTGAAAGAAATATTTGGCCGATTAGGCTACCCTTCATCAATCACTGCCGATAACGGACGTCAGTTCATTAGTGACGAATTCAAGTTATTTTGTAAGCATTGTAACATACTACTATTTAATACCATACCCTACTGGCCGCAACAAAACGGGGAGGTGGAAAGGCAAAATCGAGACATATTAAAGCGTTTAAAGATTGGAAAACTTGAGAAGAAAGACTTACAAGAGTGTTTGAATGAATATCTAATGATGTATAATTCGACTCCCCATTCTGTGACGGGTAAAACGCCAACGGAATTATTTTTCAGACGTCTAAACAGAGACAAAATACCTACATTACAAGACATAAATAATAAAGACGACGACACAGAAATAAGGGACAAGGATAGAGAACAAAAGGAGAAGGGGAAAGGTTATGGAGATAACAGAAGGAAGGCACGGAATTCCGATTTGAATGTAGGTGACAAGGTGTACGTAAAGGAAATGAACAGACCAAACAAACTTACGTTAAATTATAATCCAACACCGCATGTGGTAGAAATGGCAAAAGATGGTGACGTAACGGTCAGAAACGAGGAAACGGGACAAAAGCTAAGACGGAACATATTACATTTAAAAAGAATTGAAGGACAATGGAAAGCCATAAGTGAAGAACAAGATGAAACTGAGAATCCTGAAATCAATGAGGGACAATAAATTACTAATATTAATAATTATTAATATGGAGTATGATCTGAAATGTTTAAGTACTTGTATTCAATTCAAAATAAAGATTTTGACAAGAAAGAGATGTAGTGTTTGTGTTTATTAGTCTATGATAAACTAGACTGTCTCGTGCTCACGGTGTGACGAGGTGCGCTACACAGTGACACTATTACTCTGTGGTCTTAGTGTATAATCTGTGGTTGGACCGCGAGAGCCGGAGAGCGAGGGCGGACGCGTATCTGCGTGCATGGTGTGTTGTCGAGCCAGTAAATATACTTCCAGCTTTTAAATACATACATAACAATGTCCAACAAAAAGCGGAGTCTGCAAAGTTTATTATTCCGTTTGAAATTTTCTGGCAAAGCTTTGTGGGATTATTTGGTTGTCGAACGATCAGTAATAGAGTGGATTCTGACCCTATGTCAACCTTTATATGGTTATGGTTTCATTCTTAGGTCGAAACGGTGAGTATGTAGGTATAAGCCCACAAAAAAAAACATTTATTCGTGATGGCGCAGTTGCCCAAAGTGTGTCTTGACCGCCGACACGGGATCTCTAAATCTCTCCCTACAATAATAGTAAAAAAATAATATCGAAGCCACAAACTTTAATATTATAGTATAATGTGTATGTGACTGCCCACATGGTCCAGCGGATAGCGTATGCGACTGCTGATCGGAGGTGCCGGGTTCGATTCCTGGGTCGGGCAAAAGTGTTACTGGGTTCTAATGACTTCTCAGTAGCAGCACGGAGTCTGGTGATGTGCCCGCTAACGGCAAGAGGCTCCCCCCACCCAATAACACCTCTGCTTACCCCTTCGGGGATAGAGGGGTGAGTTTATAAGAAAAGTGTGATAGTACATTTTTCCTTAGCGTCATTGATTCAAAATTATGACATCTTGTGACACACGAATTTATAGGCATGGCCCGGAAGTCTATTTAGGAGGAGTGTTCTAATATTATATAATTAAAATTTGGCGCCTTCTACCTAGACTACAGTCATAGATAATGACAGCCATTATTAATCTGTATGTTTTGCTTCTCTCTACTCTGTGAACCGGCTAGCGAGTAACTATATGAAAACGTGTCTCTTAAAATATAATTTTTTTATTAAGTAAATGTGGACAATTTCATTTAAAAATAACAATAATTATGCTTGCCTTGACTGCCTCGTTGGTCTCGCGGCATAAATATGCGCGTGGGGTTGGGAGCTCTCGGGTTCGATTCCCGGGTGTCGGGCAAAGTGTTATTAGGTTTTTCCGTTAGGAAATTCTCAGTAGCAGCACGGAGCCTGGTAATGTGCCCGGTATGGCAATAGGCTCGCCCCCTATTACATGGGACCTTAAAATTCATGGCGAAATGTGGGTGTATTATTGTGCGATAAAAGTCATAAAAGGCGCGCTGGTGTCGGTTGGAACCACCATGTTAGACAGTATCATGTTCTAGCTCGTCAAACGTTCTTGCAGTGGCTGCCGTGTGGTCGGCCTTACTCTGGGTACTATTATGTCAGTATGAGAAATGCGCGTAGAGATTTAAAATGGCGGTCAAGTATGTGAAAAATAATCAAGAAGCAATTCAAATGGACATACTGGCTCGACACGCGACCTCTAAAAGTTTTACAAGCTTCTGGAAAGAGGTGAAAAAACTTAATCATAGAAGGGGAAGTCTAGTCAGTGTAGAAGGGGAGACTGATAAAGTAAAAATTGCCAATAAATTCAGACATCATTTTGATGTATCACCTCATGGCGCGCGGGCTAGGAATGAAACATCAAAAATCTCTTTTGGTAAAAAAGGGGGGCATTTTCATGTCACGACTGACGATGTCGTTTCAGTATTAAAAAATATGAAGCGCGGGAAGTCTCCAGGCCATGATGGCCTTAGTATTGAACATTTGCTGTTTGCGGGCGAGTATATCTGCGAGGTATTAGCGCAGTTTTAATCTCTGCTTGCGACACTGCTACCTACCGACGGACCTGACACGTACTATAGTAGTTCCCATTGCTAAAAATAAAACTGGTGACATCTCGAGTATGGCCAACTATAGGCCTATTTCATTAGCAACGATCGTGGCCAAGGTGCTTGAACGTCGTATACACAAAGAAATACCTATGTCAATTAACATCGATGATAGTCAGTTTGGATTTCGGCCACAGGTCTCCACTGATATCTATCTTTTCACTCAAACAAGTCGCAGAAGCATTACGTTGATCAAGGCACAAGTGTTTATGCTTGCTTTCTGGATCTTAGCCGCGCTTTTGACACTATCAACCACGAACTTCTATGGCAGAAGTTAGATAATACTAACATATCATCGGACATCGTTGGGCTGATAAGATACTGGTATCTCACTCAGCACACCAATGTCAGATGGGAAAGTACTGTTTCTGAGAGTTTCAGACTGTCATGCGGAGTCAGACAAGGCGGACTGACCTCTCCCGATTTATTTAATTTATATGTTAATGAATTGATAGAGGAACTGAACAGGACACCAGTTGGGCTCAGATTAAATGACCGATACGTCAATAATCTGAGCTATGCCGATGATATAGTCTTGATCAGTCCCTCTATCAAGGGCCTAAGGAAGTTATTGTCAGTATGTGAACAGTATGCCGAGACACATCATCTGGTCTACAATTCGAAAAAACTAAAATGATGGTATTTAGATCGGGACGAGTACCCCAGTCTGTTCCGCCTGTTAGCGTAGGAGGCCAAAACGTTAAGATTGTCGAGACGTTCAAGTATCTTGGTCACATTCTTACGTGTAACATGAAGGACGATGCCGATATTGAGCGTCAACGGCGCGCGCTTTCTGTCATTGGCAACATCCTCGCGAGGCGGTTTTATAAGGCCAGTACAGAAACAAAGATGCATCTCTTTAAAACCTATTGTCAAGGTATTTACACATGTCAACTTTGAACCAATTATACTAAGAGATCTCATGACAGCATTCGTGTTCAGTATAACAACATATTCAGGCACCTCATGCGCTTAGAGCCTCACTGTAGCTCCTCCGGCATGTTCATGGAGGCAAGACTGAACACATTAAACGCCATTCAGAGAGGCCGAATTGCGTCGTTTATTACTAGAGTTGGCAGTTGTAAAAACAGTATCATAAGAAGTCTGTCCGAACGACTTTGTGGTTCCACTATGTACCGCCGCCGCTGGATTGAAATCGCGGCATGATATTGTTTAGTTTAGTTCTTTCATATTATTTTTATTAATGTAATATTTTTTTAAGTACTTTCTTAATTTGTATGGATCATTGACCTGAAATAAAGATTTATTACACCTCTGCCTACCCCTTCGGGGATACAGGCGTGAGTCTATAAAAAAAATTATACCTAATCGGATAAAAGGTGACGATGAAGTGAACTTTTACTTCAGTAGTAACCTAAACTAAATTATCTCAGTAGCGCATTTAAAACAGGTTTCAAAAGGTAAAATACATATAAATTACAAAACTTAACATTGTTTTATGTGAAAGGTATGAAAGGGTCTTTTCCACGTTATGGTTGACCGTCACTTGGACCCACTCAATTACGTGCTTATCCACGCGATAAAAGGGTCCTTAGAAGCACGACGGTCTTGGTCGCGACTACTCTTCACAGACACAATATTTATACACATTGTTTCCTCTTCCTTTATATTAAACCTTTACCTCTGTGTATGTATATTCGTATCATTTGCGACATTATGATATTACTTACTAAGCCCGCAGTTACAGTCACGTTATTTAAGTCTATTGAGTGGCACCCGTGGCTCATAACGTAGTGTTTTATAGCCTTTCTTCGGTTATGTTACACACGAATAATGTTTTTCCAATCGAACCAGTTAGTTGTTTCTTAGATTAGCGAGTTCAACCAAACAAGAACTTCAGATTATTAAACACGGTGCCGGTCCGGATCCCTTCATCGCTGTACTACCATGAGAATCTACACATTCTACTTACACGATAAATCACTTTTCCATGGACTCATGCGGGCTTACACTAACTCGGGTTAGTTTCATAAAAAGGCACAGTGAATTATTTCAATTACGTGACATACACACAGACCCTTGGAAAGTCAAGATGCAATATAACGTTGAAATTATTTATATATCATTTAATACACTTTATTTTGTTTTATCATAGATGTAAATATCTAATCTGAACAATAATGTACAATATAGTCTGAATTTCGGCAGCTGTTTTTACGTGTATCTTTTGTTCCTCTCAGGTAGCGAGAAAACACGCCAGTAAATAATGTTTATCGTCCTAAAGACAGGCACAGCTGTCATGGCGCCTGAATATATTAGCTTAAGCCTGCGTTCCACTAGCGTACTGCTTAGCAGTCCAGCGTTGTGTGGGGCAAACATTCACAAATCTTTTGTTTCAACAAGGCTAGGAAAATAAATTAAGGATATTTTCTTCTCTCTCGCTCACCTATCGCGCTTATCAGCTACTACTAAGTTCAGTGTAATATGTGAAATTAACTGTTTTCTATCATGCCTTGACAAATAAGACAAGAAAACCATCGGATTAATCTACTATGGACTCGTGCGCTGTATATTCTGATATATTTTTTTTAAAGACATCTCTCCCACTAGGCCTAAATCCTGTGTCACGAGGGACTTTACAAACATATAACTAACGGACTCAATGACCACCCATACTCGGAACAACAATTTACGTATTACGCAAAGCAATGTCTTGTGTGGGAATGGAACGCATAAAACTCAGCACAATGTCAAACGATAAGGTGAAGCAACTACGCCTACCGTGCAGTCAAAGCGGAGTTTCAGTTGCGACAAATAAAATTGTATGGGAGAAAGCACATGAAGCGCGTTATTTTAAAATTATAGGAACTGAACGGCTTTCCTGCGGCGCCGGCAGCTCGCCTGCGCTTTTATACCACGCATGGCATTTGAGATGACATATAATGCTATTTCAGTTTAAAGGCGTAATAGAATTGCATTACTTCAATGTTTGAATGTAAAATAAATTTTAGCTAGCTCAATTTTCAGACCATCGCTTGGCGCCTGTGACATTTCTATCGTGTGTACTCATGTAACAGGGAATATTTTGTTATTGCAAGTGTTATTCACGCAAATATTAGGGGAAAAGGATAGCGCACGGATATGTCGCAAGGATAGTCTAGATGTACCCTTAAGAATTTTCCTGCACGTCTTAAACTAGAACAGTTATGCTTGAGAGGCTGTTCACCGATAGCGGAATGATATACTGCGGTAGAGTAACTCTGTCACTGTTTTACACCCATGTACACTGTACTAGGATTATGGTGAAATTTTAACTTCTTCTCAATAAAATATTTATTTAGTATTATAATCATAAGGAATTCTTCATCTACAGCACATAAGTATCGAATTGCTTTTTTGTAAGATTGTTTGCCTCTGAATTTAAGTAGCAAGTGGGTAAGGCTTCTTTCATTCTTTGGGCTAATGTACGCTTCATATAGAGTTGTATGTGTCGACCAGCAATCAATACAAAGCTCAATCAAAACCAGTCACGAGAAGGCAATGAAATTGAGTACTTTAGATAAAACAAGGTTCGTATCGACCGAAAATCAATACAGGAAAATATTTACATACAAGTAGTACTTACATGATATCGATAGCCATCTTGTCATATTCACCTTTCTCGTCATGTGACATGGGTCGCTAACATATTCACGGCATTATATCGGTGACCATGTTAAGCCACAAAGCAGTGAGTTTGTCGAAGTAATATTATTATGGACGGATATATAAAGCAGATTTATATGAACATCTCTATTTTTTGCAGTACACTGACGGATACAAGCCTCTCCCGATTTGGTTGACAGTAGCACTGTGAGTCAATAGAAGCCATGGAGCATTTAACCTACTATTGGTACTGGAATTGATGTCAAATTTTCGTCCCTTCGCAAAGTCAGTATTTCTATATGAATTTTCTAAGTCGCCTGTTACGACACCAAATGAAACAAGTCACTCCTTAAGGCACCAACCATCTGCTTTACGATTTTCCGGATATATGCCAACGAAAAATACCCAAAAATACTTATCGGAACTCGACAAACGAGGTGTTGTTAGAACCGTCTTGATTGTCCGCTGCACATTGACTACGTGACGTGTCACAATACTCAATGTGGAGCCCCCTGGCGCCAAAAAGGTGATGTGTTAAAAAATAAAAATGTGATAAACACATTGTGTTTGATATCATTTGAAAGGGCTTCACATGCAAATTTCCAAAATATTGCTTAAATTTAAAGTGGCGCTCTCTTGTGGCAAAAAATCATGGGTTAAAAATATATTAAGATAAATACACCATGTTTGATAGTATGTAGCACAGTTGGTACAGGAATTGATGTCAAAGTTCCGTCTCTTCGCAAAGATGGTATTGCTTCGAGTATTTTTCTAAGTCACCTGTTACCATACCACGGTACTATTCACAAGTCACTCCTCAATGCAAACAACCATCTGCTTTACGATTGACCGAACGTTTATCATTGCGCGAATGCCACCTATTTCACATTTTCATATTTTGTTGAGTTCTGTGGTAAGTCGATAAGAATCAGATGAAATGTAGCTTGTTTGCCGTATACCTGTCATCAAAAAATTAATAAAATATATCCGTAAGCATTTTACATACTATGTAGTTGCTGTTGGTAGATGGAAGGCGCCGTCTGCGAAGAATGTTTTTTGTTAAAACTACACACATACAAATTGTCCTTAAAAATAAAAAATAAAATAAGAAAGCGCGGAGTGCCGTAAAAAATGGTGTACCACAAAGTCGATAATTTTTTGGAAATTGTCAGAAAATAAAAAATAATTACCGACTTTGTGGCGCACCATTTTTTTACGCCACTGCGCGCTTTCTTATTATTTTTCATGGATCTATCAATGGTAAAAATGCCGTACAAAAATATATGACCGAAATGCGTATTCACTCTACCTGCACTTTTGAATTCTCACCTGCACTCAGTTGGACAGCTTACAAGTGACGGCATAGTGCTGAATCTTATTATTTTATGCTCTTATATCGTCCTATATACGTCACCTGGTGGTTCATATGACCCACCCATTTTGGACATGGGCCTGTAGTCTAACTACAGAGAACCCGCCGCAAACTATCAGAAAATTATGATTGCTATCACAATAATTATAATTCTAATAGAAGTTCAGCCAAATTAGCTAAGTAATATTTAAACTGCCATTTACGTTATTCATTCCACTTTGCGGAGTATATCGGATAAAATAAGGGTACGAGTACATTTCGGGTCCATATTGGCTCACCTAAAGTTTTTTACCCGAAATTGTTCTTCCTAACGATTTGTAATCCGAATGATCACTCTTCCTAAAATTTTTCATCCTAAAGTTTTCATTCATACTATTTGTAGTGCAACCGGCGATGTTCATAACACTCATATTTCCGAAAATTTTAATTAATAATATCATTAATGTAAATATATTTAAACTCCTACTGTTCTTTTATCATAACGCTTTTATTCCTAAACATAATTACCATAATACTTTCACTCATACTCAGAAAGAAACATTTACCAAGTGTAATAAAAAATATATGACACTTTTACCAAGACACTTTTAGCCTTATATTTAGGTGTCTTATACGATAGAATCGAGAAAATATACGATTTGCAAAAATAACACTTTTTGGCTATTTTTTTCTAAGTCGTTAACCGAAATTCATAAAACACGTCTCATTTACGGTTATGTTTATGGCCTGCGAGTTTTATACCGCAGTTTTAACCGTACATAAACCAATAACTATAGGACCAATTCGGTTCTGGCACTTCGCCGGCCGCTGCCGCGGCACGACGCTCGCTTCGCTCGCTCGGCTCGTGCGTTGTGGTCACAGTTCTAACCTAACCTAAACCAATAATTATTAATACCACCGATTCGTTTCTGGAACTTGACCATTGTACTATTGTGTATTTGTACCACGGTACTATTATTCTTATACGTTATACATGTTAAGTGAAAATAAAGTTACGCAAAATTAATGTATATAATACTGATTACTATGAGTAAAAATAAACCTAAACAAAAAAGGTATGACTTTGAATAATAGGTAGTGTAAAAAATTGGTTATGTTGAAAAATATAGGAAAACAAATAAAAGTATAATACATGTTTATTGCTACTGACATTATGAAGTTGAATGCTTCGGAGTTATGAACATTAGTGACAGAGTAGTTAGGAATTGTGATTGTTAGGATGAAAAATGTTAGGAAGAACATTTTCGGATTTTCAATTATCGGAGTTGAAAATTTAGGTGAACTTTGGCGCACCCGTACATTTCACATCTGCCGAATACTATTCTTTTAAAAGTCACACTAAAACCAAGTGGTAAAAAAAGGTTTACAAATAATCTACTAAAAGAAAATAAGCCGCTTTTGTCACACAAAGGCTAGGATGGTATTTCATTAGAAATATTCAATAAAGCAGTAATTATATTCGAGTATTAACTCGAATATAATTACTGCTTTGTTTCGAAGTTAAGTATTTTGAATAGAACAGAATGAAACAAACCCACATCAACCTTGTCGATCAAAGTTAATTTAACGTTGTATGATAAAGTTTCACTTTTCAATTTCAATTCAATTTATTTATTTAATTATAATTATAAATAAAATTGGTATAACAATAGACAGACTTTTTTACGGTTGATTCAAAGTTGCCCAAATAGCACTACGGTTAACAGTTCACATCTTTCCGGGTTCACAAATGTCATGCCACGAGAACATAGACTTTTTGTAAACAAAGAATTTCTACTGAGTGACTTAGCGACAGTTCTGTCAAAAACAAATAATGTCAAATCCAATGAGCCCACCGGTACATAGACATGTGTCATTGGTAAGTAATACGTCAATTGATCGAGTTTTTATCGATACATGCGCTGTCAACAGTATTTTGTGGTAGTGGAACATGTCACACGCCTGGAACGCCAGCATTTTGCGTTAATCCATTAGGTGGGTCCACACAGAGCGAGCAGCCTCGCGAGGCATTTGCCGCGCGAGGAAACGGTCCCCGAACGAGCGAGGCCATAGAATAAAGCTGCGTTCACATTTACCTGACGTGATCTCTCGTGACGGTCTCTGTCGTAATTACTTACCGTTCACATTTGTCTGTCGCCGTCTGTCGCGATCTGACGCAATTTTAAATCAGTTCTGTCTTGACTCTCGTGGAGTTCACACTTTCGCAATGTTTTTGATGAATTATCCGATTCAGATTAAGTAGATATCCAATCATATCCATAAATTATTTACATAGGATTATATTATTTCGTATTCAATTAGCTCATCTATAGGTACTGTATAAGAATAATATTATAAAAAGGAAGTCAATTAGTTCGTCGTCCATTGCGCACAATTGCATACGCGCGTCTGACGCTTTACGACAGACAGTGGCGCGTCCACATTAGTCTGACGAGTTGTGTCGCGCGAGTTAACTGTACGGAACCCAATAATGTTAGCTTCGTCAGCACATCTCTCCCCACCAAATTATCTAGATAATCTTATTGTCATCTTAGCAATAATTTATTATAAATACCTTTGTAGATCTGACATTAGCGATTACTATTTTATATTTTAAATATACTGTTAAGCTGTTATAATTAAATAAAGTATTTTTTTTTTACAATTAATCTGAGTCCAATCTCTTAATTCGCGCTGTACCTTAATCCCCCCTCCTCTCTGTCGCAAACCGGGATATTGTCTGTCGCGACACGACAGACGCCGTCACGACAGATTACATCAGATAAATGTGAACGCGGCCTAGAGCGCGGCAGCCTCGGCACCGTAGGAAAAAAACAAAATTGTAGTTGTCATAAAGTTTGAATTCAGAACATGAAAATATAGTTGAAAATCTATTATGTATTAATGCGTATGTATCAAATTGTCGACTTGTGAATTAGAGTGAAATAGTACATTTGCCATCTATCGGTCTACGTATCAATGTGAGATTGCTGGTCTCTCCTCTCTCTTATTTTAAAATGTTGGTTATAAATGTAGTACTTGGAAATGGTCATACTGCAATGTGATTGTGGCATGTGTTTTTACTAGCCGGCTGCCTGACTGAGGCCAATTGCTGTACCTACTTTGGGTACTAGACAATGGTAATAATGGGCCATAATATACATATTTACTTATAGTTACTTTTTTTGTAAATATATACATAGAAACACCCAGACCAAGACAAACATTCATGTTCATACACATAAATGTTTGACATGAGCGGGAATCGAACCCGCGACCTTCGGCGTTGTAGTCGCTTACACTCCCGCTTTGCCAACCGGTCGATGATTATTGTTATACCTAAAGGATGGAATAGGTAGACATGGAAAAATGAATTATAGGAAATGAATGTCTGTAGGCATGGATACTGTAACCGAAGCACAGACTGAAGGATTATTATTCGTACAATAAATAGCGTCAAAGATGAGAATGTTATGATGAATGTATCCTCCGTCATTCAGTGATCAAAGGATAGGGTACGCGACTGCTGAGCGGAGGTCCCGGGTTCGATTCCCGGGTCAGGCAAAAGTGTTACTGGGTTTTCCCGATTTCTCAGAAGCAGCACGGAGTCTGCTGATGTGCTCGTTAACGGCAATAGGCTCGTCCCCTATTACGTGGGACCTAAACATTTCATGGTAAAATGTGGATGTAATAATATTACAACTCTGCCTATCCTTACGCAAATACAGACGTGAGTCTATAAAAAAAATGTCCAACATACAAACACACTTGCGAATTTATATTATTAGTAGGGATTCTTATGTTCGAGCGAGGCACAAAACAACGTACAGACCGCGGCAAAACAAAAAACCAAACTCGATGGCTCGGCCGCTCGGTCGCTCGCACGCGGCGGCACACGCGCTTGCCTCGGCCGGGACACGTCCACACAGAGCGCGCAGCCTCGCGCGCCAATTCCTCGCGAGGCTGCGCGCTCTGTGTGGACGTGTCTAATTCGGTAGCTCGGGCGCACGCATGCGGCCGGCCGCGGCTGTGCCGTGCGCTTTCCTCGACCGAGCCACGTCCACACAGACCGCGCAGCCTCGCGAAGCATTTTCCTCGCGAGGCTGCTCGGTCTGTGTGGACCCGCCTATTGAAATGTAACATTTTTTTGGTGTCAATAAGAGGCTAGTTAAAAGTTAAATGCAAGTTTATGGGATCGCAACGCTCATCCTGCGGCCGGCATCTCAGAAAAGCGGGTGCAGAAATGCAGATGGCAAACTATTAGTCGCATAGAAGATTCTTTACACCTAATAAAAATAAATAGCGTGTTCTGACGAAGGCTACCTCAAATGTAATGTTACCGTAACTTTTGAATGGATTTTGCTAAGTTCATTCTGACGTCTTAATTCATACACAACATAAAATCTCCATGCTTAGAAATTTTAATGCGATGAACTAGCTAGTTGTCTGAAATAATATTCGTTTCTGGTCAATTTCTTAATATTTTAGGATAGATTAGGTATTTTCAGCAAATTATTTATTGCCTATGATTAAACAAATCAAGTCAGGCAGCGATAGGAGGATTTTCCAATCCGACACAAAAAAAAAAAATGGAGATACCAACAGACTGCCATGCAGAGGGTATCGGGTTCGAATCCACAGCGCGCACCAATGACTTTTCGGAGTTATGTGCGTATTGAACTATAAATTATCGCTTGCCCCGTGCCTCGGTGAGCAAGTTAAGCCGTTGGTCCTGGTTGTCATGAAGATCTTTGACTGTCGTTATGGGGCGTCAGTACCTTATAACTAAACTGACACTAGTCTAAACCATGGAATACGGCTATCCCTGCGGTTTGCGGAGGTTAGACAGGCAGTCACTCTGTGGAAAAGCTAATATTCAGCCAAATCCGGTTAGACTAGTAAGCGGACCCCAAGTTGAAACTGGGATAACGTTAGGAGAATTATGATCAAACAAATCAAGTCAATAATATATGGTACTCTATTATTGACATGCATTTACAGAATGGCTAAACTTGAATTTACGTGTAAAAAACACAAAAAGATTTCGACCACTCAAACACAAAATCAAATATGTTTATTTTCGTAAAATATATTTTTTGAACATTCGGAAAGTCATAGATATAGCATTAAAATTGTTCCTCATATTATAAATTTTATTTATATTAAAAATATAAATTTAAATACATAGGAGCATAAATGAGCATTGAAAAAGAAATTATCGTTAAAAATTATGAAAGTTCACTAAAGCCTAAAATCTAAAACACAACTGTTTGAAAAAAAGGTTGTGAAGCCCCTGTTAGGGTGTTTACAAATATTCTTTCTTCTCCTGGCACCAACTATAGGTATATTTGCGCCTATATCAAGATTTATAGGCCAATACTCTAGTATATAAGCTCCTTAACTCGAGCAATATATCCGCTTAATACAAGTCAATACCACAATGGGCTTACAATGATCGTGCCACTGAAACCGTAGAGGACTAACATTTATAAATGCCAATTAAATTTAGACCCACTTTGCACCACTTACGTTCGAATTCTTATTTTCATGGCCGCATTGGTCGTTATGAGAATTAACTTGATAAGCTAATTCCTATACGTACAGAGAACAGATGGCTTACGTGCTAATGGTGTAATGTAACTCTGGATCGGCAGCCCGATCCAATGTTAATCTAAGTTAAATTCCTGGTTTAATAGCATTTGACACAGATTTGCTTATTGGATTTCTAATCTTTTTTAGTTTTCAGTAAGTATTTTTAATAACTTACATGCCTACATAATTAAATTATGTACAAAATCAATCTGGAATACAATCTTTAATTCAAAGTTGGTGGGAAAATTAGTAGTGCCTTTTGTATTATTCTAAATGTTTTTGGCAAAGGAAAACTTCAAATCAATCCTAGTTTTTTGTATTTTTTACAAACAATGACGATTTGTTGCTGGTAGATAGATTAAGAAATATTTAAACTTTTAACTGTAAACGCCGACGCCTGTTGCAGTCCACTGCTGGACGTAGGCCTCCATCAGATACTAGTATAACTTATACCAAGGCGACGGGACATATAGTCAATATTGTATCGTTCTTTAAAATAATTACCTGAAAGTGATACTGAATTTTGTCATCATATCAGCCAAATGACGTCCACTGCTGGACATAGGCCTCCCCCAAGGCTCTTCACACAGACCGGTCTTGAGCCGCTCGCATCCAACCGCCTCCCGCGATCTTGACAAGATCATCGGTCCACCTTGCGGGGGGCCTACCTCTGCTGCGTCGTCCGGTACGTGGCCGTCACTCCAGAACCTTTCTGCCCCAACGGCCATCGGTTCTTCGAGCTATGTGCCCTGCCCACTGCGACTTCAGCTTGGCTATCCGGAGAGCTATGTCGGTGACTTTGGTTCTACTGCGGATCTCCTCATTTCTTATTCGATCTCGCAGGGAAACTCCAAGCATAGCTCTCTCCATCGCCCTCTGAGTGACCTTGAGCCTTCTGATAAGGCCCATAGTGAGCGACCACGTCTCTGATCCGTAAGTCATCACTGGCAACACACACTGGTCAAAGACTTTCGTCGTGAGACACTGCGGGATATCGGACGAGAAGATATGTCGTAGCTTCCCGAACGAATTTTGTATATATATATCGTATGATTGTAGCAATGCCCTGTCCTAGTCCTAGACCTGTTATAGTCTGTTTACTAAGGAACCATGCAGGTACTGTACTAGTAATACATTTCAACAGATCTGGCAACGTTCCATACCAATATGCTATCAATCATCGTCTTTACAACATGAGCTTTCTTGGAGAGAATGTTACTACGAATAAAAGTCCTTCGGAATTATTTTTCTTCATATGAACGAATCTGACTGTTGATCTAGAGATCAATAACCCTGAATGCGAGTGGCGAGTAATTTTGGATTTCAACATAGAACATGACTTCATGTGATGAGCATGTTTTTCTTTTTATTTATTTCTTAACAACCATCTTTATAAGCGAAATGCGATAGTGTGGCTATTTGTGTCCCGAACTTACACAACCAATAATACTTCATAAGTCTTTTTTGACTTTACTGGCAAATCCATCAGCACTTACGTGTGTTTTTTTAACAATGCAAATGGTATTTGTAAGTGGTATTTTGGCCATACGATCGATTCTCTCGACCGGTATAGGTAACAGATGCAGGCACCTATCTCGTAATGTTTGGTTTGGGTGTAATTTATCCAAAAAATCTATTTATGAAAGGATATTCATAGATATATTCATATTATAGAATATTCATGTTAATCTTCTATATTTGTGAATTTATATTTTCGTTCGACATAACCTATATTCTGTTAAATGTCGTCACTCTCTGACTACTTGAAGTCGGTAAATTCGCTGACCGGTGAATTTTAAACTAAAAACTCGGAAGCACTAAAGCTCGACGAAGTTTAAGTTTTTTTAGTTTTTATCCTTTTAATGCATCCAACGTGATACTTTTTCTATAATGGATCTGATTTGCGGCAGTATGCACGGTTGGCGTAGTGGTTTAAGCGGCCGGCTGCCTCACCGCTTGACACTGCGCAAGTGTTCGATTCCCACACGATATAACACTTTGTATGATTCATAAATTGTTGTTTCGAGTCTGGGTATTCATTGTGTCTGTTAGTCGCATGTTTGTAAAGTACCCCGCGACACAGGATTTAGTCCTAATGTGGGCGTCGCCTTTATAAAATAAATAAATAAATAAAAGTCTGATTCCACACAAAGACTTGCAAACGCAAGTCTAAGATGAAAAAACCTTCATCTTGCTTTTTCGGCTTCTGTTATCATATTTGTGATTCACCTGAATTATTTAAACTCCCTCAGGCATTTTTTTAATCGGATCATTTGTGCACACATTATGAATTAGTATTTAGGTCTTGTTTAGTTGTATTTAATCTTTTGCTGGGAGTATGTGACACTAAAACTGGACAACAAATCGATGGGTTCGACTTTCCTTACTGTTGATATTACCCGTGATATAAAAGTTGGGCCTCGTAAGTGTTTCGAATATCGTCGCACAAATCAATATCACAAAACAAGTCAACAGTCTCTACAATTTCTTTATATCGTGCAGAATATCTCAGTTATCTGGATATTGAACGCCGTATCTGACAGGTTTTGCAAAATATACACGAAAATATCAATTTTCGAATCAACATAGCGTATTTTTTTATACTGTTAGTAATGTTCGATGCCATCTTTAGGCAACTGAGATAAAGTAACCTAGTTTGCTTGTTTGTTACACCACTGTTCATTCAGTGGCTTTAAGTATCGACACTAACATGTGGTAAAATGCGACGCGTTATATTTTATGTTATCATTGTTGTTTCTGCAGTGCCTAAACAACGGTACATAATGTTTTTTGCAGAATATATATTTCTCGGATATCTGGGTTGAGCGTCGAAGTAGTTTATGTTTATAATATTAGTAGCTGTTACTCGCGTCCTGAGGCAACTACTTCGCGTACCCGGTTATTTTTAGCCTAAGTTACTCCTTGGTACATCAGCTATCCGCCAGTGAACGTCCTGTCAAAATTGGTCCAGCCGTTCCAGAGATTAACGAAAACAAACAGACAGACAGACAGACAAAAATTGGAAATTATTATCTACAAACAGACACTCCAATTTAATTTATATGTATATACGACTGCCTCGTTGGTCTCGCGGCATAAATGTGCGCGTGGGATCGGGAGGTCCCGGGTTCGATTCCTGGGTTGGGCAGTGTTATTGGGTTTTTCGGTCACGAAACTCTCAGTAGCAGCACGGGGTCTGGAAATAGGCCCGCCTCTTATTACGTGGGACTAAAGTATATGTGGCAAAAAGTGGGTGTAGAAATACACCTCTGCCTACCCCTTCGGGGATAAAAGGCGTGATGTTATGTATGTATGTATGTATAAATTCAAATTCAAATTCAAATTCAAAATCTTTTATTCATTTGGGTCACAATGTGACGCTTATGAACGTCAAAATAATAAATTTATAAAATAATTACTTATACTCAAATTTAAAACATTATTACTGTATGCTTCTACATTTACATTTACTGCCACGTTCGCAAAGCAATAGGTAGAACCATGAGAAAGAACGGGCAATAAAACTCACGGTCACTCTTTTTCATCGCCAGGTTTTGCATAATACACAATTTACATTTTGTAAGGTGCTGCAACTGTTACACCTTCTATATCACTTGTATATATTTACTGTACATCATAATACTCAAGCATAATACTTTTGGTTAGCCTCCTCAGAATAGACATGGTGAAACAGGAGCATCCACTTACATTATATATACCTAATAATGCAGGCAATCCGCGAAAGTGATCAGAACCATGATGGAAATGATGCAGTTAAATATTAAAATCTAATACCAGCACGCAAGACCGTCATCGACCAGTCATCGCAAGTAGCACCCGTTCACGAGTATGACGCATGTGCCAGCCATCATCCCTCTCGCCATATTAGAGGGACAGGGATGACCCGACACACGACGCCACCACAAGAAATGACATTTTAGTGAGCATGACGACAACGGTATACGAACCAGCAGTAAGAAACAATCTATTGGTGACCATGACCGCCAATTACCTCCATTTTCCAGATCGTTATTATTAACATAAGTTAGTGGAACACGTGAAGGAATGCAAATGTAGAAAGAATTTTGTGAAGGTGACAAGTGAACAACGATATGATCAGAGATAAATAATGTTAAACTACAAGCAACAAATCATAAAAATATCCAAATCCTGCAAAAATCATGTGTTCACGAGGCACCTCCACTTAACATGTAAATAAAATAATCGTGAGTTAAACAAGCCTAAGCCTATCCCCACGGTGTCTTATCATTTAAAAATTCCTTAATAGTGTAATAACCCCTTTGTAAAAGAAAGTTCCTAATTGTCCGTTTGTATTTGTGCATGGGTAAATTCATTATTTCAAGAGGCAATTTGTTGAAAAATCGTATACCAATCCCCGCAAATGAGTTCTGAACTTTATGTAGACGGTAGTTAGTTCCCACCAGTTTATGCTTATTCCTTGTGTTCACATTGTGCAAATCACTATTTTTGCGGTATAGAATTAAGTTTTTCTTAATGTACATTAAGTTAGCATATATATATTGCGATGCAACTGTCAATATGTCTACTTCTTTAAATTTATCACGTAAAGAATCTCTAGCACCTAACTTATAAATTGCACGTATGGCCCTTTTTTGAATGACAAAAATAGTCTGTATATCAGCAGCTGTACCCCATAACATTATTCCGTAACACATTACGCTGTGAAAATAACTAAAGTAAACTAGTCTAGCAGTATCTATATCTGTGAATTCCCTAACTTTTCTAACTGCAAACGCTGCAGAACTAAGTTTTACTGCGAGACAGGATATTTGGGCGCCCCACTGAAGCTTACAATCTAAAGTTACACCTAAGAATACGGTTGATTCGACTAGTTGAATTGTTTCCTTATTTAAAATTATATTAGTAGAAACACTTTTGACATTAGGCAAAGAAAATTTAACACATTTGGTTTTGCTTGAGTTGAGTACCAAATTATTTGTCGAAAACCAATCTAATACTTGTGCAAGAGTGTTATTGACGGTATCAAAGTTACTTAAATTACGATCAACTTTAAAAATTAGTGACGTATCGTCGGCAAACAAAACGATATCACATAAATTTTGTACAAAGAACGGCAAATCATTAATATATATTAAAAAAAGAAATGGACCGAGAATAGAGCCCTGTGGAACGCCCATTCCTACTGGCAAACCTAGAGACCTACTCCCATTAACATCTACATACTGAATTCTATCACTAAGGTAGCTGGCAACAAGATTGAGTGCGGTATCTCTAATACCATAAAGTGTATAGATGTATAGCTTACTGTGTTCAAAGGAATATTGAGGTTTACTCTGATTAAAAATTTCGGGGTATACATGTGAAGTTTATAGTTAAAGCATCCATCTCAAATCTTCTAAATTTTCTAATAGGACTGGTCTAACTAGTCACTGCCAACCTCAGAAAACGTATTCAATTTCGGCGATCGAAAAGAGAGCATGTGTATGTCTTGCATGGTTCTTTGGAAGAAGACTGTCCTCCTTCTAACAAGGATTTTCCTTTATTTATTACCTGCTTTTTGAGTAGATTTCAATCACAAAGAAATCAGGTCTGAAATAATAATTTGTGAATTAAATTGAATGTTGTTTCCTGTTGGAAACTTTTTAAGAAAACAATAATTTTCTTACTTAGTACCAAGCCATAAATTCGACAAGGTCGACTTTTCAGTTGATATCTTTCTTATATACCTTAGAATGAAAAGCGCTAAAATGGATCAAATAAACGTAATTAAAAGAAATCAAAACCATAGAATCTAATTAACGACACAAGTGAAGCGCATTCACCTTCCTATCTGACAAAAGTTTTATTAGATATCCTTGTCAGACAATTCAGTTACAACACGGACACCAAGATGAGGTAAAATCGAAGTTCGTGCCATGGAATTAAGGTTGAATATCCTGTGCCAATATTTGGTTTGCATAGAATCTGCAACGTGTAATAGTCGAAAGACCGTTTTCTCCAGAAAATTGTGTTCAAACCCGGAAAACTTACTTTGTTGTCGCGATTAAGGGTTTGTATATGTGTGAGAAGAACTTTTAGATGCGGTATTAGCTTCCGCAAGCTTACTTATAGTGCTATGAAATCACGATTAGTAAACTAAGTAACATACTTACATACATAGTCTCACGCCTATATCCCTGAAGAGGTAGGCAGAGGTACATTGCTACACCCACTTTTCGCCAGATTTATTTTAGTCCCACGTAATAGGGGGCGTGCCTATTGCCGTACCGGGTAAACTAAGTAATATTTGTAATATTTAAGTAACGGGTCTATAACGCGTAATTGTTTAAAATTATTTATACAGGGTGTTGATTTGCATTTGCAAAATATTTTAAGGGGTCAAAATACTACTATAACCGAATACGACTACATAAAAAATTAGTCATTAAAAGTTAATAAAAAAATTTCGTCATCATACACTTCAAAAATTAACTCGGTGTACTGACCGCCGCTGCCACCACGCCGCTCAGCTGATCGCCATTGCAGGTGCCTAACACACACAAGCACATGTACCTACAGTGACTGCGCGATTCATTCTTATTTTGCACGATTTAACAGTTTATTCTGATTTACTATCTAAATAACATACATACATAGACTCACGCGGGGAAACCCCCGAAAGGCTAGGCAGAGGGTAAACGGGCCCGAAAGGGTAAACGCCCACTTTTCGCCAGTGTTTTTATCCCTCGTAATAGGTGGCGAGCCTATTGCCGCTTATCGGGATATTTTGTTTGCCAGAGCTTCGTCCGTTGATCGGCAGGTGCACCACTTGCAGGTGAGGTTGGCTTGGGACCCTAAGTTCTTGGTGGGAACCCTATGCACCCTATCTAAATAACATTTAATGAAAATAGGGTTTTATATCATCGCACACTGTTTAAAATAATTGTAGGTTAATAAGTATACCGTCTAAGTTGTATTATTCAAATGTTTTGCAAATGCATATCAACACCTTGTATATTTTAGATTAAATAAAATGTTGAAAGTATTCAAAGTAATATTTAGCTGCCTGTTACCTATATACGTGTAATCAATATTTTAAAACCGCCTGGCCGTGGACTTAAATCGATGCCACTTGAGAAAAATCATCGATTGCCTATGTTAAAAACTTTTGTTAGGCCATGTCAGAGGCCTTCGAGCGGTCTGAAAACTTCGACACCAGAATTGGCCATACATTTACACAAAAAAGAGGCGGAAATATTAAAAATAGAATATGTATTTGGGCCATAAATATTTTTACTTACTTATCTATTATACTACTATATAAAAATATAAACAACTATTATATAAAGGTCCGAAACCCGTTCGAGTCATTTAAGTATTCTTCAGGAAATGTTGTGTAATCATAGTATGTTCCATAAATTACAAAACTACCAGTACAAGATAAAAGAATTCATAATACTACGGGAATTCGCTTTTTTTTCTACCAGGTAAAATACTAACCGAATACCTAGCGAGCCGTATCTAATTTTATGTTATTGCTGTACCGGAGAAGTTTCGCTTTTATTCTTGCTTCAGTTGTAGAAAAAGACTTGGTTTGTCCTTTCGGTTTTTATGGCTTTTTTGGTTTATGTTACTATTGCGTGTTGACATCTTGTTTTTGGGTTGCAGCATACGCAATAAGAAGGCTCGGCTAGGCTTTTATTAAAATATGATGTATGTTTGCTACTGCTTTCTTAGTGATGTTTTATGAGGTTATGTTTGTGTTCCGGTCGAGTGAAGAATGTTATTGGCCACTTGGTCAGATATGCAGTCGGTTTTGAGTTTATCCATCACAAAATAATATTAGCATAGAATAATATATTATGTATCGGACTACGCAGCAGGGGTAGGCCTCTCACAAGGTGGACCGACGATCTGTTTAAGATTGCGGAAAGCGGTTGGATGTGGGCGGCTCAAGATCGGTCTGTGTGGAGAACCTTGGGAGAGGCCTATGTCCAGCAGTGGACGTCTCTACGCTGACATGATAAATATATTTAAAGCTTGGTCATAATTGGCCATATTGTCCAACTACTGGGCACGAGCCTCTTCTCACTATGAGAATACTGAGATGGGTAAAGCCAGAGTATACCACGCTGGCAGCGATAGCTGAGTGGAGAGACCGACAGACTGCTACGCAGAGGGTATCGGGTTCGAATCCACGACACGCACCATTGACTTTTCGGAGTTAAGTGCGTAATTAATAATTATCGCTTGCTTAACGGTGAAGGAAAACATCGTGAGGAAACCTGCATATCTGAGAGTTCTTATGAGAACATTATGGTTCTCAAAAGACATGTGAAGTCTGCCAACCCGCACTTGGCCAGCGTGGTGGACTATGGCCTTACCCTCCTCATAGTGAGAAGAGGCCCGTGCCTAGCAGTGGGACAGTATAAAGGGCTGATGATGATGATACCACGCTGGCCAAGTGTGGGTTGGCGGTGTTCACATGCCTTTCAAGAACATTATAGAGAACTCTCAGACATGCAAATTTCCTCATGTTTGCCTGGAGGCAAATATCACGAGATGCGGCTATATTATAAGGTGGACCTTAACAGCGAAGGATAACATCGTGAGGAAATCTGAAAATGGAAGCAATGATTTACAATTTATTACGCAGTTCAAAAAGTCATTTGTTCGCGCTATAGGTTCGAACCCGAGATAAACCTCTGCGTTTGAAACTAACTCTGCCATTTAAGCTTGGGGATGAATGAAATAGTTATCACTTTTTCCAGAAAAGCAACAAAAAACAAAGTCATTGAAAATGTGACCGCAGTAGCCAGCTTTTTCATAAACGAATACTGCAAATGGGCACAACCACGGGACAGAATGCAAATTGGTTCAACTGAAAGACAATATTCGAAGCTTTAGAGGATAACATTTTATTGGCAATCCAAACTTGATTATGACAATAAAATTTTATAAAAATCCTGGATCAGCGCAACGTTTCTTTATAATAGCTTTTATAGATCTAGCTTTTACTGGCTCCGCCCGTGAAACTAGCTTCTACTATGGCTTGGCTCGTATGGTGTGTTGAATTGTTGATTGTAAGCATCCACAACGATTCTGTGTATGTAGTATCGCACTGCTGAGTACGGGATCTTCTCACTATAAAAAGGGTTAATCCATAAACTACCACGCTGGCCAAGTGCGGGTTGGTAGACTTCACACGTCTTTAAACGTAATTAATATACCATGTGTTAAACCAGATAAAGTTGGATAATTACACAATTATGTACACACAAACCAATTATTTTCTATTTTAAACTTTCGCGATTATTATACAAGGTTATATAGCGGGTCTTACTCGCGATAAATCTTATATTTAAGGCATAAATACCTCGGTTTTTTGCCAACGTTTCGGCTGACTTGCTTCAGCCGTGGTCGCGGCGGGACTGGTGAGCTCAGCGCCGTCCTTGTGTTGTGCCGGTTTTGGCACCTACCCTCACTGGATTTTTAATTTTGTTTTTAACCGCACTGTCGGTACCTCAACACACTACACTAATGACGTCTACACACTGTTGAGCTGTGTCATTGCGGCGGTGTTTACACTTATTGATGACTGGATTCCAAGTTGTTGATAATCTAAATCCATCCTCCCGGTTGAAATTCTTGTGTTTTTTGATTTCAACCGCTTCACGCACTATCCTGGAGTAATAGTGACGTTCGGTGGACAAGACCTGTGGTTGATGTAGTTCTATCCAGTGGTTTGGTCCAGACTCCAATAAATGTTCAGCTATAGCGGACTTATTTACTTGTCGATTTTTCACAGCTGTGATATGTTCCTTGACCCTTTCCGCAATTGTTCGCTTGGTCACGACTGCAATCGACCTTGTAGACGCCAGGTGTCTGAAAAGGAATGACATCCTTTGGGCTGCGCAGATTGTGTGCTATCTTGGAAAGCGGACTATATACAGTCTTAATGGAGTATTTCTTTAGTACTGTTCCAACTTTGTCCGTTACTCCTTTTAGGTAAGGCATGTAAGCCGGCACCCTGCTCACCTCAGGCGCTGAGCTCACCAGTCCCGCCGCGACCACGGCTGAAGCAAGTCAGCCGAAACGTTGGCAAAAAACCGAGGTATTTATGCCTTAAATATAAGATTTATCGCGAGTAAGACCCGCTATATAACCTTGTACAATTATTTCCTGTTGAAACATAGATGTTGATTTTTTGGAAATAACTAAGGCAATTTTTGGGCTCCGGGTCTTCAAGTACAATCTTGACTGCACGTAAAGCGTAGTGGCTTAGGCGGTCGCCTCGACGTTTAGCACTGCGCTGAGTGTTGTAGTTTGATCCTTATACGAGACAACACTTGAGTGTGAACCACAATTCGTTACGAGTTACGAGTCGGGATATTCTTTGTGGCCGTTGATTGAGTGTTTGTAAAGTCTATTATATTCTCACAGTGGCAGTAGTCTTAAAAAAAAAGAAAGAAAGTATATTTTTATCAATATCTGACAGAAATAATAACAGACAGACAGACCTTCCCATTTTTAATATCAGATACAGTCAAGCTTTCTTTCTTCTTGTTACTTGTCTCCAAACAATCACGGAGCAGAATTGAATCGGAACAATGTGTTTTTCAGCCAATTTTGTTCAAGAAGATATCACATGGTTTGGTTTTATGTGTTTGATAGAAGTGAACTACATATGTGCGGGTTTTACAACTGACGGAATATCGTAAAGATTTCGCTTTCTCTTTATCTTAGTTTCGATAAAGCGGGCACTAAGGAACACGTTTCAAGTTCCAAGAAAAGATAGTTCTTTTATATTACGGAACTTGTTACAAATGAAATTGGTATACTAACCTAAAACTTAATATTGTGTCAAACCCATTCAAATCGTTTCGTATGTGCTTTTTCATCACTTATGTTAAAGATAAAGACACATATGAAAGTTATAGATATTCACAGAATTATATTGAATTCTATTCAATTTTGCAGTAATATTAGTTAATTATCGCTCGCTTAATAATGTGCCCAGTAGAAGGTAATAGACTCCCCCTATTACATTGAGACTGAAACATAACTGGCGTAGTCTGAGTGTGTAATGCACCTCTGCCTACCCCTCCGGGGATAAAGGCGTGCAATTATTGTACTATTGCATTTCCATGAATGAGTGAGTGCACCAAGCACTTCTTCGCATATTACAATCTTCCATTCATAGGTCGAGATACACGAATAATAGAAAGGAATGTGGTTGTATCAGTAAACGTTGGAGGTAGCTTCACGTTTATTATTAAATTTTTTTAATTTAATTACCAGCTAAACGAAAAACGAGACGTTAATCTCTTTAGCCCTTATTAGACTTAAAACCGGTCAAGTGCATGTCCAGCCACGCACCGTGTAGGGTTCCGTAGTAGCCCTCACCTTGTGTCCTAAGGATAAAAGGACTAGATCACATTTTAAAACACCTATCTATCGCTACTCCACACAATAATCTCTTTCCTATTTGAGTATGTGGGAGCTGTTAAGCCGTATTAATAACTATATGTTTTTTTAATCCTTTTGAACAGTTTTGTCTGCGTAATCAAAATATGTGTCAAATTGCAGTGCTTTTCATTCCTGCGTAAAACCAGCGACGATCACGCAGACGGACGGTCAGACGAAACTATAAGGGTTCCTTGTAAGTTACATCGGCAATCAACATAATCAACATAATACAGGCTTAATAGCCCGTACAAATCGCGTAGGCAGTTTAACCAGTTCCCTATTTTCATTTTAACATTCTATAAGTGGAAACCTCGTTATGACTTTAGTAACAGTTTGTTTTACACCATTTGAAACTGTAATTATTTATCCGGTATATGTAATTACAGTTAAATATCAGCTATTTTGGAAGATTGGGCTAACTTTTGGGTTCCTAGAGTTGTCTACAATAACCGTATTTTTTAATGTTTCAGTGGTGAAAAAGTGGACTCTGGTATTCTCAGTACTTAGTATCTAGTGACGGATAGGATCACTAGACTCCAAGGTGAAGGTCTTAGGTAGCTTGGAAACCATGCTACACGAGCGTACCTTAGAATACTTTTTTTGAAGAAAATGTCATGCCGTCCTTGTCTTACCAGAAGAATAAAACAAAAATGTCATGGAACTTGCCTTCCGAGAATATTCTCGTGTAATCAGCCAATGCTAAGTGCAGTCAGATGTGATACTTCGGCCTCGATAGTCGTTAGTGCAATCAGATGAAATACTACAATTGTCGTTATCTTATTGGATTTCCCTGTTATAATTACTTTGGCTGCAGTAGAGCTTTGGCCATTACTTTGTGTAAAAAATTACAAATATATGTTTGTTTTGTGTATTATTAGTTTTTTGGGTTCATGGCGTGAATGGACATGCCGTTCATAATATATCAGGAAATTGAAGCAGCATTTACTGATGTCTCTTGGATGAGTGTTTGTGTTTAATATTAGGTACACAAATTTATCTTTAAGTTTTTAACTAATAAGGTTTGTATCGCTCGTATAGGCGGCCATATGGTTTGTTTCTTAATTTATTATGTTCTATGTGACAGTCTGTCTGTGTCAGGAGCTAGAGACATTGCTTCCAAATGAATTCATAGTGAAGGATTATATATATTGAAATATTCCGCTACAAATTCAATCTTTTATTTACGCCCACCTAATTTTCAATAGTTTATGGGCCCAGTGTGCGCGAGTAAAATCCGCTGTGTTGAAAATTTATTTTTGAAAAATGGAGTCTTCCAAAGTTAAACGAAATATAAAACCGTTCAATGGCGAGAAGTATAGCGTCTGGAAATTTCGTATCCGAGCGTTGCTGAGTGAAATGAATGTGATAAAAGTTATTGATGACGTCCCATTAGTACGCGACAAAAATTGGGAGAAAAACAATTGCATAGCTAAAAATGTCATTATTGAATATCTTTCAGACTCTTACCTTGGACTTGCCTAGGAAAACATTTCAGCAAAAGATATTCTAAAAAAAATTTGATTCGTTATATGAGCGTAAGAGCATCGCGACGCAATTGGCGTTGAGAAAAAAGTTGTTGTCGTTAAAATTAAAGAGTGAAATACCGCATAAAACACTTTACCACGTTCGATGAGCTCTTCACTGAGCTACTAGCCGCTGGTGCAAAATTAGAAGAAACCGATAAGGTTGCTCATTTATTGCTTACTCTACCTTCGACTTATGACGGAATCAAACAGCAATCGAAACCTTATCGGAAGATAATCTGACGTTAGCTTTCGTGAAAACTACGGCTATTGGATCATGAAGTGAAGTTGAAAAATGAGTCAGGCGATATGAGTGCAAAAGTGTTGCACATTGAAACGAAAAGTGAAAAGTTGATGAAAAGAAAATTTTATAATCGACAGTCAAATAAAAATATTAAACAAAAGAAGGAGGATTCTAAGTTCATAAAAAAATGACATCATTGTGGACGTAGAGGACATATACGAAATGATTGTTTCTATTTCAAACGAATAAACCAACAAAAGGGTCCAAGAACACTACAATCTGTCGAGATAAGTGAAAATAAACAATCAGTATCGAATGAGTTCTGAGGGTTTAATTTTATGACCGGCGAATCTGAAACGCAAGACTATGGTAACAAAGTTATTTTCTTCTAGATTCTGGCGCCTCGAATCACATTATCAATAGAGAAGACTTGTTTACTAACTTTGTTGTTTTAGACACACCACTGAAAATTTCAGTTGCTAAAAATGGCGAATTTATTTCAGCTGCAAAAAGCGGCACTATGCAGGTTACCAGCAACATGGGTGTCCAGGGTTGCTTGGAGGGCGCTTTGTACTGTCCAAAGGCTCCGTACAATTTGCTATCCGTTTCCAAACTGCAGCCAGCTGGCTACACTGTCATTTTTGGTACTGACGGTACGAGAATATGCAAACGAGGTAAAACCGTGATGAAAGGTATGTCTTCCAATAATTTAATTTCTGTAGACTTGGTGGCATCAGTAAGCGTTAGTCGTCCTGTTTTTCAAGCATGCATAAGTGATCAAAATAATTACAAATTATGGCATCAGCGCCTTGGTCACATGAGTAAACATTAATTTATAGAAATAAAACGACATGAGTTGTTTGAGGACATAAATGAATTAAGCGCTGTAGTGCCGGATGATGATTTGTGTGAAGCTTGCATTAATGGAAAGCAGAGCCGGCTTCCGTTTAATCACGCCAAGGACAAAAGACACATAAATCGATCACTATTTGCTGTCAGTTCTGATTTCTGTGGTCCTGTCACTCCAACAACAGTTGATAATAAAAATTATTTCGTAATGTTTATTGATCAATATTCTCATTATTGTGTTACATACCTGATAACATACAAATCAGACGTATTTGCTGCGTTCAAAGACTTTGTTGCAAAAAGTGAAGCTAAATTTAATTTAAAGGTAGTAAATTTGTTTTGCGATAATGGTGGTGAGCACCTATCTGCTGAAATGCAAAGCTACTGTGCTGAAAATGGTATTTCATATCATTTAACAGTACTTAGAACTCCACAGCAAAATGGTGTTTCTGAACGGATGGTGAGAACCATTACTGAGAAAGCTCGTTCTATCTTAAATGATGCTCAGTTAGATAAGGTTTTTTGGGGTCAAGCAGTTTTGACTGCAGTTCATTTAATAAATATAACACCTACTAAAGCCTTAAAACTTTTAAAAACACCATATGAGATGTGGCACGATAGGAAACCTAAAGCAAAATATTTACAGGTTTTCGGATCGACAGTCTTTGTGCATAACAAAACGACCAAAGCTAAATTTGATGATAAATCATGGAAAGGTATTTTAATGGGTTATGAACCAAACGGTTATAAAGTTTGGAACCCAAATTGCGAAAAGTTCGTAGTAGCCAGAGATGTTATCGTGGACGAAACTAACTTTTAGAAGTCCAGGCCTCCTTGAAAGTCTGAAGAGAATATCGAAAATTCTCATGACAAAACTGATAATGACATTGTGTCAAAGTCAGTGTCAAGTAAGTTCCGAGACTTCTCTGAAACAGAACTAGATAGCTCAAAATCTAGTGGGCATGATGTATGTCCAATTAAAGTTCGCAAATTGAACCATGATACGTTAAGCGAGGTACGTTTTGATAATTCAATGACTAGTCGTTCTGAAAATACAAACAAAAATATTGAACTTAGGAGGAGTGATAGGATTAAAGACAAACCCCCTGTTTCATATAATGAAATTGATGACGTAGACTATTTAATGTGCGCTCAGACTATTTTATGCAATTTACCAAAATCATTTGATGAGATTTAGCATAGAAATGATAGAAGTAAATAGGAAAGCGCGATAAGGGAGGAACTTAATGCATTACATAAAAATGAAACATGGACTTTAGTACCACGACCACCAAACAAAAACATCGTAGATTGTTAATGGATTTTTACTATCAAAAATGATGAATTTGGAAATCCTCAACGTTATAAAGCGCGTTTAGTGGCGCGCGGTTTTAATCAAGAGTATCTTACAGACTATAATGAAACCTTTGCGCCTGTCGCCAGAATAGCCAGTTTTAGATTATTATTAGCTTCGCCAATAAATTTAATTTATTAGTCCATCATATGGACGTCAAGACTGCCTTCCTAAATGGCGAAATAAAAGAGGAAATCTATTTAAGAGTTCCCAAGGGTGTGTCATGTAAAGAAGGCTATGTTTGTAAATTACAAAAGGCGCTAAATGGACTTAAACAAGCAGCGAGGTGTTGGTTCGATGTATTTGAACATGCTTTGAAAGAAAAATGTTTTCAAAATTCATCAGCTGACAGATGTATATACATACTAGATAAAGGAGATACATATATATATATAAATATACTTAGTGTTATACGTTGATGATTTAGTAGTCATTTGTGCTGATCTAAATACAATGACTAATTTCAAAAGATATTTGATGAGCAAATGCGAAATGACCGATTTAGACGAAATAAAATTGTTTCTGGGCATAAAAATCACTAGAGAAGGTGATCAAATGTCTTTAGACCAAAGTGCATACATTAAAACAGTCTTGACCAAGTTTAATATGCAGCATGAGTGTAAACCTGTGTCTACCCCTTTAGAAAATAAGTTAAATTATGACGCATTGAACTCTGAGGAGTGATATGACGCACCCTGTCGAAACGTCATAGGATGCCTTATGTATATTATGCTATGTGCTAGGCCAGATCTAAGCGTCAGTGTAAACATACTGAGTAGGTACACACACAAAAATAATAAAGAATTATGGCAATGTCTTAAACGGGTATTAAGGTACTTAAAAGGCACAACCGATCTAAAATTGTGTTACATAAGATGTAAATACAATGATATTTTGTGTGGGTACGTAGACTCAGATTGGGTTGGTAATGATACACAGGATAGAAAGAGTATAACCGGGTATTTGTTTAAGCTCTTTGACTAGTGCACGATTACCTAGAATACACGAAAACAGTCGTTAGTCGCGGCTTCTTCGACTGAAGCTAGGCATTATTCGAAGCAGTAAGAGAAGCACTGTGGCTTAAGTCTTTAGCAGCCGGTATAAACATGAACATCACTGTGCCAATTGTCATTTATGAAGACAATAATGGTTGTATAAGTATAGCCAATAACCCAACATGTCACAAACGGTCAAAACATATTGACATAAAATATCACTTTTCTCGAGAACAAGTTGAGAGAAATGTAATAAAATTAAATTATATTCCCACAGGTGAACAGCTAGCAGACGCACTGACAAAAGCAATACCTGCAACCACGTTTCAAATGTTGAGATGCAAAATGGGTGTACAATAGTAGTGTGAATAAGTGTGTAAACAAAATACAAGATTTAATGTATGTATGGGTTCTTGTTGTTAACCTATACACTTAGTTGTAATGATAACGCGGTATTATATTTAAACTGAATCTATTTGATAGAACTTAGTTGTAGTGAATGACGTGGTTACAATAAAATAATGATTAGTGAGCACTCGCGGCGTTCTTGCTAGCCTATAGCGAACTGATTTGTAATATAATTAATTTGCGCGTGTCACGTAAACTAATGACTTATGAAAAATTTACAGTTTGCGCTGTACATGCTCCCACGGGAGAAAGATGATGGTGAGTTATGTGAATGATGCTAATAATGATATAGTATAAGATGAATCCATTTTGTCCTTATATTAATACTTTAAAGTCCCTAATTAAATCGTGTCGTTCTTGGCATTGGAGTAACGCACTTGTCTACTTTGTGCACTGAAATTTCACTATACGCACTTTCATTTTGGTTATCACTTACACTATTGATGTTACACTGATTATCGCGCGCACTTATACTATAAATACGAGTTCCCGAAGTCGGACTTGCCGGTCCACCTGATGACTCTCGATCCCTAGTGGCGCCAGGCTGTGAAGTCGCTAGGTCGACCTTCCCTGCCGCCTGACGACAAAGCCGTTTACCGCCAAGTTGACGTAGCACGACGATAACACCAACCAGTAAAGCCATTCCAACAATCACATAAATTATGGTATAGTGATGTATGTCATGATACGAAACCTTATTTGCCAGGTAATCGCTATTTTTGAGAATTTCTATTTGCCTTTTAAGCTCATCTAATTGTTCAGTGTGACCTGAGTAATTCTGCATCACGGCATTTGGAGCGCTAATATCTATGACATGATTTATTGGGTTTATCTCGGGTGCAGTGGCGTAGCAAGGGGGGGGCGGTGGGGGCGGTCCGCCCCGGGTGACACCATTTTTGGGGTGACACCCGGGCACATTACACAGATGTGTAATGTTACAGATGGATAGATAAAAATGCGTTACTGGCTGACTGGCAGACAACGCACAGCCAAAACTATTTGGGACAAGAAGCTGAAATTTTGCACGTCCCTTGAGGACCGTAGGGGTGCACTAAGAACGGATTTCAAGAAATTCTCACGGGATCGAGGAGAAACGGTTTAGTTAAAATAAAATGGCTGGGCGTAGCTGTAGTAGCCTCTATTTAGTAAATATAAGCCTTCGTCCCGTCCGCGTGAATTATTCTTACACCTTACGTTCCTCAGGAATCACACTAATTATTTATTGGTGAAAAGCGTACAAAAATCCGTTCTGTTGTTTTTGACATTTCATTATAATAAGTGTAGGTATCAGGGCCGCGCCGATTCAAGACGGCGCCGCCTGTGTGCGAAACCTATGAAGCGCTTTTTGTCCTTCTTTTTTATTATATTTGTCTGAAATAATTATGTTCTCCAGTTTTATATACTTAGTACCTAGGCTATTTACCTGGATTACGTGAAGTTCGCTACCAGTTGGGAATTAGTGCAAAAAGTAAGCTCAATTAAAATTTGTACAAACCTACTATATTTAAGATAGCTGACTTTCTTATTCTAAACCATTTTGTACAAAAATCATCAATTGTTAAAGAATATAAATATAATTTATCATCATCTTCAGCCTTTCGCAGTCCACTATTGATATCTAATCAGATAATTTCTTCGTTTTATTCTGTTTTATTTTGATTTTAGGGTCGATTACTTTGATTATCTGGCAGATGACTTCATTCCGAATTCGATTCTTCAGAGAAACTCCGAGCGTAGCCCTCTCCATAGCTTGTTAAGCAAGCTCAAATTGGTGGACCAGTCGTACCGTCAATTTCCACGTTCTGTAAGTCACGGGTAGAACACACTTTGTCTTAAGTCTTTGCGGCAAGCATGACGAAAAGCGACGTGATTTTCTAAACGTTGCCCAGTTAATCTGTATTCGTTTGCGAGCCTTCTCGAAATTGTCCAAGTTTTGCCCGACGCAGAAATTCGACATGGGTACCTACCTCTGAGCTAACGGTACCGTTACACGAACTCCAGAATAGACTAGGTTGCAATAAAGTGAAAGGCTTTTTCATAGTCCATAAATGCTATAAGCACATGGGATGATTATACTCTTCTGTCTCATATATAATCTGCAGTAATGTTAATGTCCTCTTTGGTGCCACCTCAACCTCCAGAACCGGACTATTTGGAGGTCTAAAACTCGTCAAGCGAGACGCGAAACGGTTGGTGGTGACTGATGACACTGGAAAACCGCTTAAATACGTTGCTCAAGAGAATGACGTGTCGATAGCACTTAAAAAGGGCTTTGTCCGTCACTCCACGAGAAGAGGCTAGATTTAAATATACATTAGAGCTGCACATTGTTTCGCCTTCTAGTTTAAGCTCTTGGCTGACTTCTGGTAACTCGTGCGTGAAGTTCCGTTAAGGTAGTTCGGGGATCCTCCGAGTAGAGACGTGACGAGGAAAGCACGCTACCGACATGTAGAGATCACTGTAAATGCTCTGAACTTCATGAATTTCGGGCCTAGAAGTGACGAATTTCCATCAGATGTGGTCAACTTCTCCTACCAAATCCGTGCGATCCCACTTCAATTGGTAGATAAGCACTCCCACTTTGGCGTTGTAGTTCTCCATGACAACATTGAAGTGGGCCTTTTGGGTGTTATGTTATGTTGTATTCTCTAGAAATGTCAAAATACATTTCCTCCACTTTATCATTCGAGTAAATCAAAGTAGGTGCATATACTTGGACAATTTTCAAGTTCATACTCTTGCTGACACACTGGAAACTGCTATATCGTTGCCAGAGAAGACTATATACCAAGAATCCGGCTCCGCCTTGGAATAGCTGGTGTCCCTCTCTAAATACATAGGATGGCTATAATCTAGGATAATGGTATTCTACGCCTCGCTGCGAACTTCACATAATCCCAAAATATGTCAGGCGTAGCCTTCGCACCAGTGACGTTGCTGCCCGTCACCGATATTTGGCATTTTAGGGTGAACCTTACATTCACATTTTCAAATGTTTTGTTTTGTTCCCCGGAGGAAGCCAAAACAACAAGACTTGTTGTTTTGCGAGTGAGAAAGTTAATATTTAGTATTAACTTTCTCACTCGCAAAAATAAAAAAATTGTGACTGAACCCATACACAACGTGAGTCACATGTCACATCACATCGGGTTGGATCAAAACTGACTAAAAAAGGATTTAGGATGATGATGAATTAACTATGTTTCTTTTCTTTAACAATTGGGAATCTTTTTTTATTAGTCGTGATTGCTAATCGCAAGTGGATTTTTTCACTATATAAAGCCGAGGAATATTTCTGGTCAACAATTTAATACCCAAAAAAATATTGTCAAAAAGGCGCTTCATAGATTTCGCTCACAGGTGTTGTCTAGGGTCGGCTCTACCCTGGAACGCTAGCTTGATCCTGGTTATCGTAGGATTTATGAAGATAATCATTCAAAAGCTAGGTATGGAAGGACTCAGATGCTTTGGAGAGGGCAATGAACCGCAATACACCCGCGATGGGGTGACACCACTAAAATCCGCCCCGGGTGCCACCCAAGCTAGCTACGCCACTGCTCGGGTGCGTATAAGTTAGGTTTTATGTGTAGGTTGCTTATACCAGCATTGTGTGCATATATTGTAAAGTTTTCTGTTTGAATTAAACAACCTTGTTCAATGCTTAATATACCACTCCTTTCCAGTCGTCTTGATAAAGCTTGGTCTTCACATAAAACTCAAATGTTACATACGTCACAACAGAAATACATATATCTGTTTACTTGATTTATTTCTGTCCACTCATTCATGCATGGTGTTGCGGTGAACATGCAATTGCCTGTGCTGTAATCTATACGGCAGAAAGTTTCATCGGCTTTAAGACGATAAATAGGTCTGTGTATATAGCATAAGTATTCGTCCGTCACATCATGCTTACAAGAGTTGATGTCAAAGGTAGTCATCGACACGTAAGACTCTTTCCGTAGACTTATTGCAACATAGTCTGCTGCCGGCAATATTTTGACCATTTTAACATGACCCATAGCTCTAGGTATTGATAAAACCTTCATGATTTCAAAGGAATCCCGTGTAATTAATGGCACCTTTAATTCAAATATTAAGTACTCTTTACACATCTTCGCCTTGATTTTCAAAAGTTTATAAATGCTTGTGAAGTCGCTCTGTAAATTGTTGACGGGTAAAGAGAGATCCTTTGTTAGGTGGCTTGAAATAGTACTCAAAGTGTCTCGTAGTTGACTAGGTGATATCAAATGAAAATTTATTCTACCTTGGTAGACATCCATTAAGGTATCGAGCAGAGTAGTCTGAATAGTCTCTAACTGTCTTATCATATTACTTGTGGCTAGTGCTGCCAAAGTAAACTCATTATTTTGTTGACTTCTTTCGGCTTGAATTTTCACAGTCTGTGCCACACTATCGAACTTGAGAGATAGCTGGTTGAGCATTTTGTGCTGTTTATTGAGAGAGTCCTCAGTTCTCTTCAAGATATTATATTCCACTTCTATAACGGACGTTTGATTCCTTAGAAGTGAAGCCAAATGATTCTCGTGGTCTTGTATTAATTGTATATCGTTTTTATATTGCTCAGCGAAATGGTCGTCGAGTACGCCGAACAGGCTATTAGCGAGATACCCGACACCGTTGACTAAGCCTCTGCACCGGCGCTTGTCGTGGCGCGTGCTATTGTAGTTGGTATTAAATAATATAATATTGTTATTGTATTCCAATTCTGAGAACTCTAGTTGTAATTGAGCCGATATAACGTCACAATGGGAATCTCCTTGAAGTTTACTACACAAACGTCCTAAGTATTTCAAATATTTGTTACATGCCGTTGTTCCTTGCCAGTATGTATCCATGTTGTAATAAGTGACTATTTTCCATTCGTCCCTTATTAATTTCATGTCAGCCACCTTGTCAAAGAATAACCCTTGAGTTTCTTTTAGCTGCGTTGTATTATAGGAACATTGACATGAAGTAATAATGCTCATAAAAAATAGAAGTAATGTTGCCAGAGAGACGAAAGAGCAGTTAGTCGTTTTTTGTCGACTTTTGTTTTGTGACGTATTGATGGTGTCGTCTTCGACTTGTTGTTTTTCGTTCACAGGCAATATTGATAATTTTACAATTGGACGCTTGATAAGTCCATTTTTGGTTCGCAACGTGACCACTCTGACGTGGCCATCCGCTCCGGGATGTAACTCAACGACGCGACCGATGACCCACTTGCCAGGAGAAAGGTTCGCATCATTGATGGTTACTACGTCGTTGATTTTAATGTTTGTCTTATTTTGTCTCCACTTGCTTCTAGCTGTTAATTGACAAAGATATTCAGATCGCCATCTCTTCCAAACGTCTTGTACAATCTTTTGTGTGAGATGCCATCTAGTACGCATGTCCTTTTCAGTCTCTAGAATAGTCATGTCTTGATTGATGTTGATGAAGCTCGATGGGGTAAGAAACTCTAAGTCGTTTGGATCTTCCGTCAAAGGGCACAAGGGTCTCGAGTTAAGTATTGCTTCTACTTGCGCTAATATCGTCGTATACTCCTCGAAAGTTAGACGCTGCTCTCCAATGACTCTTCTAAGATAGTACTTAACGCTCTTAACTGCTGCTTCCCATAAACCGCCTGCTGAAGGTCAAGAAGGTGCATTGAAGTGCCACTCGATCTCCATGTTGATAATTTCCCTTTTGAAGTCCTGATCGAATGTATTCAGAATGTGTTGATATTCTTCTGACAAAATTTTGTTGGCGCCGACGAAATTGGTGCCATTGTCGCAGTACATGTGACGAGGGGTTCCTTCTGCGAGGAATGCGGATGATGATAGGTCCGATACTAACTCTACATGGACTAGTTTTGTGACCATGCAGATGAATACTGCCTTATCCCCTTGGTGGTCTTGATACCACGGCCCTTGTTGGCTTTTATCATCACATGTCCTGTAAAATCGACTCCGGTATCACAGAAAGGTTTTGCTTGATTGCATCGCTGAGATGGTAAATCACCCATTAATTGTGTCATTTTAATGGGATTCTGCTTACGGCAAGTTACGCAGATTTGAAGGCGCTTCTTCACTGCCCGGTTTCCCCCAATAATCCAAAACTTTTGGCGAATTTTAGCCAAAGTTACCCGAGCTCCTCCGTGCAACGTTAATTTGTGCGCGTAATCGATTATTAGATCTGTTAATCGACCGCTGTGCGGGAGTAATATGGGATAGATCATGCCTGGATTAATATTCGCCTTTTTCAATCTGCCTCCAATCCGAAAGAGTCCTTCATTGCATACGAACGGATTGAACTGCAATAACTTGCTTTTTGATTGTAAGCGCTTGTTTTGCAATAAACTCTGCATTTCATCTGCAAATTCACCTTGCTGTACATGCTTTATTATCATATGTTTAGCTTTGGTTATTTCTTGTAAGCTTAAGTATGTTCCACTTTGAACCTTATCTTGTTTCAACCGCTTAACAAATCTAATGACCCAAGCTAAAACGTTTGTAACCTTTTGTATAGAGCTATATTTGTGTAATAACTCGTCAATAATGCTTATGTCGCATTGTTCTTGTTTAATGTAATTAACCTGCTTGACTTTCCTTACTTCTTCAACGGTTGTATATATATCCGATGGAATTTTTTGATTTGTATGATGATCTGGTATCCACGAAGGTCCTTGCCACCACAAGGAGTGCTCTGTTATTTGTGCTGCACTCATTCCGCGACTTGCACAATCTGCTGGGTTCTCGGCTGACTTAACATAGTGCCAGTTGTGCGGACTCATCATTTCGCAGATTTCCTTCACCCTGTTCGCGACAAGTTTCCAACGTCCTGGTTCACCTTGGATCCATGCCATCGAATCTGTCCAGCCATATGTTTGGATGTTGTAATTGCTGAGACAATTAAGAATCTTAGACATCAGTTTGGTTAACAGTAAAGCACCACTAAGCTCTAATTTAGGCAACGAGATGGTTTTGCTCGCTGGAACTAACCTCGTTTTTCCTGCTACTAGGGTGACCTTGACATTATCACGGTTTTGTACCTTGCAGTAGATAACGCAAGCATAGGCCTTATTTGAGGCGTCACAAAACCCATGTAACTCTACTTGTTTAGATGACATAGAGGTACCCAGCCAACGAGGTAATTGAAATTGGTTTATGTTTATCAAATCTTGTCTGATATCTATCCACTCCCTGATGAGTTCATCTGATAGCTTGTCATCCCACTGGACATTTGATATCCATACCTTTTGGAACAGAAGCTTTAACTTTGTTGACACTGGCGACAACCAACCAAGAGGGTCGTAAAGCTTAGATATGTCGGAGAGTAACGATCGCTTGGTCAGTTTGTTCGGTATTGCTTCGACTTGTAATTGAAATGTAAATAAATCTTGTTTTGGATTCCATCTCAGACCTAATGTTTTTGACGATTCCGCTTGTTTGAAGTCAAAATCGTGATTGTTATCTGTATTGTTTTGCAAAAGTGCTGGACAGTTCGATTTCCATTTTCGTAAGTTAAATCCACATAACTTGCATAACTGTATCAAATCCTGTTGTAATTTTAGTGCTGACTCAGGCAATTCTGCCCCGTGTAACACGTCGTCCATGTAAAATGACTCCTCTAGGATACGTGCAGCATCTTGATATTTCGATCTTTCGTCTTCCGCCAACTGTTTCAGCGTCATTATGGCCAAAAATGGTGCGGCCTTGGTACCATATGTAACAGTGCACAGCTGATATTCTCCTAGACTTGAGTCGACAGTATCCCGCCATATGATTTTTTGAAGGCTTTGATCATCTTCTGTAACCCAAATACAGCGAAACATCTTCTCTATATCAGCTGTGAACGCGTACGGAAATTTTCTCCATTTAATGAGCAGAGATTGCAGATCTTGTTGCAAATTTGGCCCTTTCACCATTACATCATTCAAACTCAAACCCGTAGTAGTTTTCCTTGATGCGTTAAATACTACTCGCAGTGCAGTTGTTGTCGATTCATTACGAATTACACAATGGTGCGGTAGGTAAACTCAGGTTCACTATGACTACATGACGGTTTCAAATGACCTTATGCCGCATATTCGTGAATAAATAATTTGTATTGTTGTTCGATGTTTTTGTTGCGCTGAAATTTTTGTTCCAATTGACGAAATTGAGCCATAGCAGTATGTTTCGATGCTCCTAACTGTGATTCATATTCCTCCTTGAAAGGAATTCTGACCTCATATGAGCCATCCTCTCGCCTCTTTGTTGTTGTTTTGTAATATCGAACACACTGACTATCATCTTCTGATAAGGGGGACGAATCGGAAATATCTTCGATTTCCCAAAATCTTTGTATATCGTCCAGTTGATTAAGGACAACGTTACAGTGTAAAGTTTGAACGTTGCCGCACAAAATCCACCCTAAGCGCGTCTGTTGCGCTAAGGGTACTGCTGGGTCTGATCTGCTTATACCGTCCATAATGATGCGTGAATATATATCTGCTCCTAACAATATATCCACTGGACGGCTAACATTAAAGTCGGGATCTGAAAGTTGTATACCTTCTAGATGTGACCACGATGGTTTGCTAAAAGTATAACTAGGTAAGTTTTTAATGAGTTTGTTCATGATAAATACTTCTGCGTTGAAAGTGAAGTTATTATACAATGATGCACAAGATATTTGTATGACACCCTTGCAACTACTTTCCTTGGTCCCTATGCCTGACACGACTCCCTTACACTGACGTCTTGGTAAGGCCAAAATCTGTGCCGCCTTTTCAGAAATAAGGGAGACTTGGCGCTCAAGGCTTTTGAGGCTCCCCTCTTCCCCAGTTCGCGAGTATAATTACGACGATCAATCGCGACGCGAGACGCGACGCACCTGCCGCCATATTATGTAGGTATAACACTTTCGCGCCACAGTATAGAAAATTGAAGCAGTATATTAATTGAAATATAAATTTACTTATCGAGTATAAATAATTTGCAAAGCTTTTGTTTTGAATAAACCTTTATGAAATTCGAAAGTAGTTTTACAAAATTGCTTTTGTTTATAGTGACAATAGTAATCAGTAGATAATATTATGAACATTATGTTTGTTGTTAATTATAAAAAAAACTTATGATCGCTCGCAATGCGAAAGTATCGCTTGTTCGATATCAATCTTAGGGAAAAGGATTACATTAATATAAATTAATTAATTCGTTGCTACTGTCAGCAAAACAACGGCATAGAACCAATAATACACATAAAGGGTAAGATACTCATAGCTACTTTTAATCACCAATAATTACATTTTGTTATATTTATTTTAACTATGCACCCTCTTACTTATAAACGTTAGTCAAAATTTTAAACGACTGCTGAGAGGCAGATTAGCAAAAACCTTACCTATAAACCCTGTTTAGCGTTTAACAGCCACTAAGTGACGCTTAAATAGCTGTCAAATTTAAACAACACCGGGACCTTGTTTAAACGTTGCTGAGAGGCACAATGGCGGCTTTTACTTGAAACAGCTGTTCGATCAATGACATAATATACATTGTTAAAAATAATTATTTGCATTTCTTTCAATTTTAATGTTGTTTACTTATAATTAAACATAGGTTTTGACGATCTAGCAGATTTCCAAAATTATATAGAAGATTTAACTTGTATAGTTATAAATTATTTCTTGCCGATTTTTTTAGAACAACATAATAGTAGGAGAGCTGGTAAACAATTTTTGGTAACATACCCAATTGAGGCATTACAGGAAATTCTGTGATTGTCCTTAAATGAACCTAAATTAGATAGTCGAGGTCTAGTTGAAGTGTAGCGGCTCCCTACAAGCACTTGAATCTTTGTACAGGCAAAAAAATTGAGTCATTCTAGATTACTTTTTTATAAGGATTATAAGGAGCTTATATTGGCTGTATATCTCTGCTCAAGGTTACTGCGAATTGCGATGCGGTGGGCTCTCGCGAAAGCACGACATAGAATAGAATATTATTGAAAGACCGCATGAGTGCCTCATGCGGTCTTTCAAAAATATTTTCGGAGTAAATATATAATTCCATCCTAAGTAATAACAATAATCGAAAAAGAACATTTATTAGATCGTTTTATGAAAATCAAAAATACATGCGTAATTAGTATAATAGCCTTAAGCAAATATATTGAATCTCAAATAAAGTGCAATAATAGAAAAAAAAACTTAGGTACATTTCAAATTTTATCAATATTTCTCGTGTTTCAAAAAAATAGGTATCCAAAATTGTTCACCAGCTCTGGGACTTTTTGTTATTTGTCATAGCAACGATATTCTGTCATAGTCTATGACAGAATACCGTTGCCATGGAGACTTGACTCATAGATACAAAATAGCCAAGCGTGTTCGTTCAATGGCGTTATTTAGTCGACTATTTTGGCTATAATCTGTGGCCCTCGTATGTGTATCGTTCTTTATCAGTTACTCAGCTAAACAACAGCTAATCAACGTTTATAAGTAAAGAAAATTTAAGCGTTGCTTAAATGCTTGACAGCTGTTCAGCTGGGAGGTGGCTAAGTCACACTCAACGAGATTTTTATAAGTAAGACGGCATATCTCTAAGATACTACTCTGTCAAAAAAGTAGCGGAAAAATATCAATAATACACAAGATTTTTATTACAGGGCAATAGTTATAGCAATATATACTCATGCAAACACACGTGCATGCATAATAAAGGAGATCACCCAGCCCCATACAAATTTAGGCTATTCTAAAAGTGCCGGCCATCGATACATAGGTATGTACTAAATATATGTCAATGGTGCCGGCCAACTAAAATAAACTTATAGACTATTACGAAATAAACATTTTTTATTACTACACTAAGGTTCTAAGTGCAGTCTGTGAGATCATATTCCAGCTCAAAGAATCTATTCTGTTCCTAAAATAAATCCTAAGTAATTACTTTTATTTTTTTGCCTAAAATAACGTGCATGTTGCAATTTA
Organism: Euclidia mi; assembly: GCA_944739405.2. Classification (NCBI taxonomy): domain Eukaryota; kingdom Metazoa; phylum Arthropoda; class Insecta; order Lepidoptera; family Erebidae; genus Euclidia; species Euclidia mi. Next base: position 60,880,022 of record OX123200.2, read on the forward strand.
AATGGCATTAGGTAATGACAGGTAGTAAGCCAAGAGCGAAATATCTGATTGATAAGCATTACTGCCTCACAGAAAGAGACGCTGACGTTCCAAGCCATCACGCACCAGACTATGGGCAGGGCAGGTAGCGAGGGTACGACTGTTAGACTACAGGCCCATGTCCAGTGCTGAATCTTATTATTTGATGCTCTTATATCGTCCTATATACGTCACCTGGTGGTTCATATGACCCATCCATTTTGGACATGGGCCTGTAGTCTATGTAACAATTGCCGCGATCAGTTTACGGCCAATTCGAAACATGACCAGTGAAAACTCCAGCGGAATAACAATTGCAGTAGGATGTCCGATGTACCCGAGTAGAATTCTTCAATAAATAGTATATTATACCTAGGGCAAGAAATAAAGATGGGCAAAGCAAACCAAGTGAACAGGATTGATACACGTATTCATTTGGGTTGGGCTGTTTTCGATAAACTGGCATTTGCTTTTACGAAGCAACAAAAAGCAAGAATATTCAACCAGTGCGTCCTTCCAGTGCTCACCTACGGAGCCGAAACTTGGGTTACTACAGAGGCAGCGCTACCGAAACTTGAAGTTGTTCAAAGAACAATGGAGAGAAAACTGGCAGGAGTGACACTCAGAGACAGAAAGAAGAATAAATAGCTCCGAAAAGAAAGTCTAGTACCAGATGTTGCCAAAAGAGTAGCGGCCGGACATGTAGCCAGAAATCCCGAAACATGGTGCAAGCAAATATTAAAATGGCAACCATGGGATTGTAAATGACTAGCTGGAACGGCAAATGAGATGGAAAGAAGACATCATAAAGATAGCAGGCAGTAATTGGTTGAAGACTGCCCAAAACAGAACGAAAAGGAATTTGTTGTAGAGGTCTACACCAAAATGGTCGGAAAAGGCTTAAGATGGTGATGTTCATGGCGCTGGGATGCATAAGCGGGGCATTCCGCCAACATTTGTAGCGCCGTTTCTTAGACAGGGTTGCGGCTGCTGTCACTATAGTGATATCCAGGTGTTTCCGACTGGCCTTTTCTCTACAAGAACCGGCCGAAACATTGGAAAGTGAGAACGTCGCGACGCAACATCTCTTCAACCACATGGTGCCATGCCTGTACATCATGCAAGACATCTGTACCTGACCGGTCATAGACATTCCTACTAAAGGTTTAGACGATATTTTTATATTTGGTCAGGAGTATTTAAAAATATGTTTTTTACTTTTTTAATGAGTCCACTGCATTTTAAGGCTCACGTATTTCACGTTAGGCTGAAAACGTATAGTTGACTACCGTTACACCTCTTTGATTTACCACTTTTGTCAAAACAAAACTGCTCTACGGTACTTTGAGACATACATTCAAACCTAAATATTGTCTCAGAGAATACGCTTGTATTCTAAAATGTAATTAGCGATTGATTCGTTCCTTTATTAGATTTTAAACTGAAATACCTGATTTTTCTTCAAAAAACAATCAGCAATATTACTAATTACGGCTTTTTAAAAAACTTTTTGAATTTGACACGAAAACGCAGTAAACCATCATAGCGGTTGAGTGACATCACAAAGTACAAAACAAAACAATCCGTGAATGAAGTCTGGTCTGATGCACCCACTTTTATTTTGTTATATTCGATTTGACAGTTAGAAACTTTTACTTTTTAGTTGTATTTACTACTAAAAAGTCAAAAACATGAATGGTAGACGTACTGTTTGACGTAATGCTCTCTGATTGGTGTTCACTGTCACAAGAATAAGTAAAAACATTATTTTTTAGTTTTAGAATCCTAAAAAATACATTAATATTTATCCTTTTTATAATAAATAATAAACTTTATTGACATCTTAAATCATAATGGATCTATAGATACTACAATCAAACCGATTTATTCTTAGTGGACACAAGCCTATTGACTTAGAAGTTTGGTGTAATAGTTAAAATGTTTACAACAGTGTGTTCTATTAAAATAACACAATTTATTGATTGGCCGGCAAAATAAAAACTAGCCCAATTTGGGTGATCTCCTTTAGGCGCTGCCATCGGCAAGTAGTAGCGAAAAAAGTTAAAATTCTACATACATACATACGTACGAAATGATACTCCTACACCCACAACGCTTATTTTCCGCCAACCAATAATAAACTCTAGTTTTCGTTATTATTTGTCGGTCAAATTGATATACTTACCTACCGAACACCTTACATACCTTTCTAAGCTGTGACACCAGTGCATTCTTCCTCGGCGTGATAAATAATTACTATAATATTATTAGGTGTCCATTGTTCCGTGTTTGGTAATAGTGTGGAAATCAATGATATTATTGGTGGAAGTAGTCAATAGAATTATTGAATAGACGGAAATTCATTTCTTTTTGTTTTTGATCGCGCTAGTCTTAGGAACTAGCAGGCCAATTTCTAAGATTTATTTGCTTCTCTAGCCCATTTGTTGAGGAAGGTTATACCAAATAACATCACGCTACTACCCACGAGGGTGGGGCAGTAACCATAAATACCACTAAGTAGGTAACTGCGGATATTTGTATTTATTTAGGTAGGTAGGTACCTACCTATAAAATTCGCTTGTATAGCTTTTAGGTACATCTCACATTTTATTTCCGTATATAGGTACACAGAATAAAAGTGTGAATTATTTTATTAGGTAGGTACCCAATACAACAATAATACTATAAATCATCCACAATATACAACAAATCAATATTTTTCTAAAGTACTGTTACCTAACTATGCTGTTGTTATCAAGTCGTTATCTTGTCCAATAACACAGAATAATTAATAGTACTAACGTACCAATAATCAAAACGATATTTTTAAAACTATACTTCTTACTTATATACACTATTATTACTTACTAAAAATTTACAATACCTATTTACAAACTAAACCTAGATGTAATATATTTATCAATAAGTGATGATGACATTCGTAACTGACGATAAAATAATTCGTAATCCTGCGGTGCGCTCTGCAAACTAGCGATACGTCCTGTCTCCATTACATCCCGCTCGGGACTGAACGACGCCGCAGAGAGCGCGTCGGCAGTAGGAAATTACGTATTTTCGGTATTATATTTTTGTATATATTAAAATTCATAATGTGATTGCCGAGAACCATCCGCTTTTACATGACCTTTCTTTTGGTATACTTTTGAAAATTCTAATCCCAATACAACTCAAATGAAATGGGAAAAGTTGTTTAAACAGACCTATATTCGCGATTATTTTCTATCGTATCAAATGACAGTAATCGTGTTTCGAATGGCCGAAATATAAAGATCTAATGCTGTAGAATAACATATATTTTTTTCCGAATTTAAATCTCTGTTATTTACAAATAAAACGCGTTTGGCCACGCTAGATAACACTGTATTTTGGGAAATCCTCGCCTTAATCATCGCAGTGGCCAGTAATATTTCACCACTGTTGCCATGTTGCAACGTAGAGATTTTGCTGACTTGACCTCTGTCGTCAATCGTAATATTACAGGTCGGGTTATTGAACGCTTCATGCAAAAGTGTATTGTGTTTGGCTTTACATTCGCGGCATCGTTTTTCTGAAATACAAGCCTTATCTTTATGATCGTAAAGACAGTTTTCGCACACATGTAATCGTTTGACCGTACTATATTTTAATTGTGGATTCATACCTAAAAATTTAATGCAAAAGTATAAGCCGTGATGCTCTTTGCAGAGTGGACGGATTCTTGTTAAATTATTGTTATTTAAAGTTTGACCCAGTTTATTAGCTGGTAATGCTTGTTTCGTGTTATAATAATTCGATTTAGATTTTTGAATGTTAGAATTCGAATAAGTTTAATTGTGGTTTAATGATTTATTTTCAAACCTCTTCCTAGCTGATTCTAACATGGTAAATCTGTTCTCTAGGAAGCTTAAAACTTCTTGTAAATTAGGCAACCCTCTTGGATTTTTCAATAATTCAGGGTAATGGTTATGTGTTTCTGTATCAAGTTTTTGGAGTAAAATATGCACAATCAACGGATCCCAGCTACTTGTGTCCACGCCGAGATTCTTGATGGCATTCATGCATTCTTGTGTTGTGTAATGTACTCTCTTGATGTGGCTTACTATAGGTTGTTGCATGGTTGGTAAATTCAACAAAGTATTCGCATGAGACGTAAAAATCATACGAATGTTGTTGTAGCGATTATTAAGTATTGCCCAGCTCACAGAATAATTATCGCTACTAATTTGTAAGTGCTGAACTAAGCACTCAGCCTCTCCCCTCAGCTTGCCCTTAAGGAATTGCTTTTTCTGGGCCGCGGAAATCGATATGTTGTTGTGTATCACCTCTGTAAACAAATCTTTAAAAGATACCCAATTCTTGTAATCGCCGCTAAACAGAGGAATCTCCATCTTCGGTGTCCAACTGTCCTTGTGTGACACTGACCACATCTTGGCATTTATCTCTCGTTTCAGCTCGTTGAATCTAGCCTCATGTTTGGCGAAGGTCATGTCGTAGGTCTCATCTGCACCTTCTAACTCGCTATCAATTTCTACATGTAAAGAGTCAATAGTTGACCAACGACATTTCAACGTTTTTAAGGCATCTTCTAACTTCCATTTCTGAGTGAGATTTTCGACCCCAAAACTCGATATCGTTCTGAGAAATGCCCTAAAGTTACCTGCTTGCCTTTTAAGCATTTCATCGAGTTTGCTTGAAGAACCTGTGGATCGCGATTCGGGAGGCGGTGTGTGACGCCTTACCCGGATATCCGACTCTTGTTCTACCGATTGCGATTTACTTGAAGATGGCTCTCCTGTCACTTGGCTTAAAACTACCTGGTACTGCTCGTTGATGAAAGCCTTAGTGGAAGTATACAACATGTAAGTACTTTCATACACATTGTTGATGAAATACGGATGACTGCTGCTCGCCTCCGTACTAAGACGATCATGGTTATATTGGAAATCGCTCCAATACGACTCCAACGTCTCCAAGCGCCTTTTAAAGTAATCCACATTCTTACGATCTGCAGAATCCTTTTTAATATTGATGACTATTTTGCTAATAGCATCATAAAGCTGTTACTGGGTTTGGATGATGTTTTCCATGATTATAGATTTGTAACGCAAACAGAAAAAAAGGCAACGATCTTACTTGAAGGCTCCTGAGTTACTGCTTACGTCAGTGGTTTCCTCCTGTTTCACTCCTGCACCTTGTTGATCCGGAAAAACGGGAACCACCTTTTATTGATAACCGAGTCTAACAGAAACACTTGATAGTTATGAAAGTCACTGGATATTTACCGAATCGCGACACGCGTGGTAAGATTCACGTGGCAAAAATTACGACACGGTGTCCTTTGTTACGGCTCGAAAAGGACCATTTAAATGTATGGGTTCTTGTTGTTAACCTATACACTTAGTTGTAATGATAACGCGGTATAATATTTAAACTGAATTTATTTGATAGAACTTAGTTGTAGTGAATGACGTGGTTACAATAAAATAATGATTAGTGAGCACGCGCGGCGTTCTTGCTAGCCTATAGCGAACTGATTTGTAATATAATTAATTTGCGCGTGTCACGTAAACTGATGAATTATGAAAAATGTACAGTTTGCACTGTACAATGTATTTAATTTTAAACACAACAATATTCAATTAGTGAAATAGAATTTTTATGTTGATTTGAGAACTTAAGTTGAATTGGTCTGGTTGGCGGTTTTAGTGGGTTTTCCCCAACCCTCGAACGAATTGTAATTCCCCAGTAAGCATTTGGAAGTATATGAGATCTAGTTAGGTAGTTAATTTAAATTGATTTTTGTTTGTATAACTACCGATTAATTTTCGAAGGGGCGTGTTGAATATTAGGTACACAAATTTATCTTTAAGTTTTTAACGAATAAGGTTTGTATCGCTCGCCTATTGGCCATATGGTTTGTTTCTTAATTTATTATGTTCTATGTGACAGTCTGTCTGTGTCAGGAGCTAGAGACATTGCTTCCAAATGAATTAATAGTGAAGGATTATATATATTGAAATATTCCGCTACAAATTCAATCTTTTATTTACGCCCACCTAATTTTCAATAGTTTGCTTAGCATTTACATAAAAGTGCTAACGTGCTTACGTCGGCAAGTGAAGCCGTCGGTCCTAGCCCTTGTCTCAAGACAATATCATTAGGACACATCAGGAACCTTCACATCCGCCGTCACAAAGCTTCGCCACTATGTACTCACAAAAAAATGAAATATTAAGGATATCATCTCGAGTAAAATGAAATTAAGTCACACCTCATTGATTTCCTAATAATTTTTTGCCAAAATCTATTCCATACAATCTTGGCGTAAACGATGCTAACTCCCATCAACTCTTAACGACTCACCAATGATACATTACCGACCCCTGACCCTCATACGTCTACGTCTTGTAAAAGATATTGTCATAACGATGTTGTTGGGAGCTCCATTGAATGTGTGGTTGCCCGGAATAGCAAAACCCTCGGCCCTTTGAGGAAACCGGACTAATATTCCCTGTATGTTAGTTTCGTTTGTTTTTACATCTTGAAGTTTATGTAGTTAGGTACTAGTTGGCGACTAGTTGGCACCTTTGCAGGCTTCAGATTAAGTTGTATCGGCTAAAGAGATTGTTAAGATTATTTACCTAAATCCGATAAAGAAGGTCTGTACAAGGCTGTTAACATTGCGAGATTTTAATTTTAATGCAATCGTCATATTTTTTATTGCTTTAAAGCACCTATATGGTCTGTTTTAATTCTGATGTTACATATTCCCCGTTCACGATTATATTACACGTAAGTGTCAATAAGAAAAGACATAAATGGACAATAAATCTGGCGAAATGTGGGTGTAATATTTATACCTCTGCCTACCCCTTCGGGGATACAGGCGTGAGACTATAAATAAATAAATAAAATGAATGGACATCGGTCTCTTGTGAATATGAGAAGGGTAACGCTTTAATCCACTACGCTGGCCAAATTGGTAGATCTCATAATTATCCCCCCCGTGGGATCTCCACCTTGTCGTGGTGGGGGGGCTCAGTAACCGTGGATTGGTCACCCGCGGTGAAGCTAAGAGGGATCCAGGAGGGGACGCTCCGCGTGGGCTTGGAGGGGCCTGCGCAGGATGCGTCCAACGGTGCGGATGCGGGGGACAGTTCTGTCTGTCCCTCGCAGTCGGGTGCGGTCGCGGGAGGAGAGGCGTGTCGGTGTTGCGTTGCCGCGCGCCCTATCTCCCGCGACCAAATGGGGGCGCACCATTCGATGCGTCGCGGTGGGGCCGCAGAGGAAGAGGAGATGCGGTGTTGCGTTGCCGTCCTCCCTATCCTCTGCGGCCGCTGGGCGTTTTGGCGGCGGAGTCCAACACCTTAATCCGTCGCCAAGGGGGTTTTGTTCGGGGCCCGCCTGACCGTCTGGCGGGCCAATACCCGTCGGAGGGTGGCGACGAGTGCTTTGGTGATGCCCCACCCTCCGACACACGGGTACATGGTGGAAGTCGAGGTGGTTTTTAGTGGAAACACCACATACTCCGGCTCTTATTTCCCCCAAGAGTCGGAGATCCGAAGGGATTTTCCACCTCGTAAAACAAAAAAAAAAAAAAAAAAAAGATCTCATAATTATATCTTTTGAAAATAAATCTATGGGAAACTCTCATAGCAACACAATGTTGTCTTTCATCACTTAGCCAAGTCAATAACTATTTGAAAAATTTTGAAAAGTCTATATTACGTGCCTTGTATTCGAATTAGAGGTCCTTTGTCCAATAGTCTGTTGGTCCTTCCACTTGGCTATCGTTCCTTGCTCATTAACACACAAACATGTTATTAACAGAAATCCTTATACATAAACCATTCTTACGATTAATAAGTTATACTTACTAGTAATTTCACAACATTTAGTAACTTATCGATACAGGAAAGTTCCTTATAAAGTTTTGTATAGGGCAGTATTAAATTGGATATTGTATGGTCCGGGGCCGCACTTGACTGGCATCTGGGAACGTTACCTAATGACTGCTCTTAGTGGAGAGTAAGTTGAAGTTTTGTGGTGTACAAGTTGTGGACGTAATGTGGATTAAGTTTTGTTAATACCATACAAGTGTAATAGGAAATAATGTAGTTAACTTTATAGGAAGACGGACAGTGCAATGTTTAGTTGCCGTCTACTTTGAAAAATATCTGTTAATAATTCGTCATAGTAATGTAATAAGTTTGTTTTGGCGAATTGCCGGCCATGGCAGTTTCAAAAGGGACCAGTCAATTACGCAAGATATGTTGTAGTGCGCAAAGCAGATGTTCACGACCACTACTTGTGTTCATTTTGGCAATTTTTTATGAACTCAAACAGTTGTTTTTAAAATAATTTCATGATAGCAACCATTTTAAAAGAGGTACGCAGTCTCGCCTGTAACCAAAAGCAAGATAACAAATCTGACGTCGTCTCAATACATAACTACATTCTAGTTTCGTATTATTTATAGATCATAACAGATCTTATGATTGTCATTATCTTCATGTCTAGACGTCTGCCATTGAAATTGTCCATTATCGTACATTCATTATATTAAATTGTGTATAGATATGTTTAATATAGATAATATAGAAATTTAATATAGAGTATAGATTTGTTTAAAATAATTTGGATGGAAAATAGATATTAATGTAGGTGTTTTATGACCCTGAGAAAATCTGCCATCTGGAAATAGGTAGTATAATGAAAAACCCAGAGCCGACCATTTGCCACGCGGTAGCGACTAGTGTCAGTTTATTCAGAAGTAGGTACTGTCTCCTTATTAAGACTGTTAAAGATCTTCGTGACAGCCGGGGCCGACAGCATAACTAGCTCTTCGAGAAACGAGGCAAGGGATAATTAACAATTCAGTACGCACACAACACTGAAAAGTCAGTGATGCGCGCCGTGGATTCGCACCCAATACCCTCCTGAATCGCGGTCTGTGAAAAATAGACGCATTAAGAAATATTCAATTGAATCATCAACAGAACTTTAAAAATAATATCGTGACTTTTATTGTGAACCGATCTCTAATGATGTTCGCTTTTTGTCATTCCACACGAGTGATTTTATATTCTTTGGCGCGTGGTGAGCGGTCAATACAGCATCATCTGTCCTTTTCCTTCATTTTTTAACTTTATTCACACCATTTCACCTGCTGAATTGTTTGGTGATCATTTTGGATTTTTAAATCCTTTTTAATACACACACATAACTTCACGCCTTTTATCCCCGAAGGGGTAGGCAGAGGTGTATTACACACCTATACTTCGCCAATTATGTTTCGGTCCTAATGTAATAGGGGGCGGGCCTATCCTTTTAAAGACCCAAATAATGATTTTACCTTTGGCATTCGATTGTTAAGTCTGGAGATCGTGTTTCTCTGACGTAAAGTTTGTGTTCTTTACGTAGCATGGCGATTTTAATATAAGACTTTGTCCGCAGAATTATACACTTAAACCTTCCTAAGGTATCACACCATCTATTGGTGAAAACTGTACAAAAATGTGGTATGTTTAATGCTTATGGTGTTCAACTTTAATATGTACATACATTGAAAGGTTAATGTGCCAAATTCCGTTGCTGTAGACAGATTCTGACGTGCGACGACAGAAAGGCAAACCAAAATAACAGTGCAGTATCAAAGCCAAACGTCTAATTGAGGAATCTGCTGCCTAATAATTAAGTCATTAAAAAAAGCAAAAACTGAGCGGAACTCAAAGCACACTTTTAACCTCAAGGTTTATAGGCCAGAGGTTGTAGAGAGGGCGTGTTGCGAAAACAATTAAACTTAAAACAGCTTCAAACAACCACCAACAAGTGCAAACAAGTTCAGCATAGTTATTCAGCGTTTTTGCACAATTCTCAATATGGCTGCCTTCTGTACGAAGTGGAAAAAGTGCTATTGTTTTTACATTATTGTTTTGTTGGTTCTACTTATTGTTAAAAGAGTCTGTAGAAAAAGAGTTAGAATACTGAGAAGAGGATTGGTTGTGGTCAAAGTATATATAATGAAAATTTCGGGCTCTTTTCTATACAGAGTTGTATCTCTGACAGCGACGTGGCTTGAGCAACGCATTGTATTTCTGCACTTGATACAAGTACAATCTGGTCGATTTGGAATCCACAATGAAGTACCAGTGTTACCGTGAAGGCAGAGTTAATCCACCAATTTGACTATGGGGATTATTTATTTTCAAGGGACCTGATCGTAGATGACTCAACATCATTTATCATTCACGTTCCTTCTCATCTTTCCTTGGAAGAAAGGACGGTAAAAGGAGCCACGGGCTGACTGATCTCTTAATTAAATAGCAAATAATAATCATTTTTATAACAAACTATAAGCATCGAGATTCATATATACTTAACGACAGCATATTTTAATTGACAAGCACAAATAGCACGTGGTTTGTTAAAAGTGTATTGTGTGAAGAATGAGGATCGACCCCAAAACCATCATCAAATCTCAGCCAGTCAATTAAGGTAAAAAAGTAATTAAAATCTAAATTTACAACTTTCTACCACATAAAACAATGATTAATAGCAACATCAAAGTTTAGTTACAAATTTAATTTAGATTGTAATCATCTCATTTAGATTTTATAACGACAAAGATATTTATATATAAGAAGGATTTTGTCGGCGATCTGTTACAGAACATAATTTTGGTATTAAGTTTTATGAAGAGATATTGGGGCATCGGGGAAAGCTTATGGCGACGGCCATGATTGAAGCGATGTACGGGTTGCGAGGAATATTTTCAGCGATGTGGTAAATCGAGACACATTAATTTTATCCTGGCGGTATTGCTTATGTAAAAGTTTAAGACACATCAGATATTTTGTTTCTTTAGATTATGCCATAGATATCTTCGTTTCAATTTTGCGTTAAAAATAACACCAGCAGTTAAAAAAAATCGGGTTCTTCAAAATAATTTCTACTTTCAAGATAAAGACAAATATCACCTCAATCGTCCGTGACCACGGTTCCTGTGATGTAGCCAAAACGTGGCATTATAATAAGTACCTAATGTAGTTTCTAGATCATTCGGTTTACACAATAATCTCAGTAAAACCAATATGCCGCGATAAATACTGTCAATTGTAGTTTAATTTCAATGATATTTTACTGTTTTCCAGAACGATTGTTTCAATATTATTTGCACGTATTGAAGTAAAACTGGGCGCGTTTACAAAAATGAAATCTTGGTTATTGTGCGCTGGTCACGTAAACAGTATTAGATACTTTGTTTGCTTTGTCCACTAAGGGAAATTGTATTACCTACCGGGCTATTTGATACCGATGTAAGCTTTACAAATAGTATAGGTACTAACTGCATTTCGGCCATTTGATTCTGTTAACTCACTTTGTCTTTGACTTTGCCTCTCCGACCATACTTATATATAGTATATTACTAATTTCAAAACCATAATTCTTATACTTCAGCAAGATGGTTAACGTCTTCAAGTGATCACGTTTCATACTGTGATGCATTCTGATACGAGGTAAAGGAGGATTTTACCCTTACTTAATACTTACTTACACTAATTACAGCTATAGGCACATACCCGTTATAAGTATGATGTAGGTGTTTTATCTCCTATCATAACGGTAGGTGGATTTTACCGCACTGTCTGAGAAATCTTGTTGAGCGTGACGTTTCTTGTTAAATAACTTAAATAAAATGTACCAAATTATAGTTAAATATACTAAGGTAATTTACATATTTTTTTTTAAATATACTAAACTAATATACTACGGTACATAATTATAATAGTCTATTGGTATTTCTACCAATAGACTATTATAATTATGTACCTTAGTAATATCGAGTTCAGTCTCACACTTTGCAATAATACATTTTTGAAGGTATATTTACCTAAAAACCAAAAGGAAGATTAATCATAGGTAGGTATTATTCAACCGTTTATTCAGTGTGTCTCAAAAAATTGGTCCATTCTTCTTCAAAAGAATATATTTTAAAGACTTGATTATAATACAATATCTTGATCGTTTTAGACTGCCACAGATCTTACACAATAGATCTGATGAGTAAGTGACAATTGTAAACATTACATTTCGCTAAAAAGAAAATTAACATTGAAATATAAACTTGTTGTAAGCATTGATCAATCCATCAACGTCGTTTTTGTTTAGCGTTCACCCGTTATTGAACAGTTATTCCATTGATCGAAGTATTGCAGTGTAATGATTCATAATGGAATTTTGCCCAAACTATAGCTACTAGTTACAAGGTCGGACCTCGAACTCACAACAGTCAGTATTGTGTGGCTGTTGAGACCACAAAACCATCTATGCGAAGCAAGCAAAATATGTCTAAAATTAAAGAGGTTTTTGTTTGCTTATATTTGCCCCGACGCGACGTTTAGAGAAAGGTGTATTGCGTTTTTTTTTCAAATAATTACGCGATATACACCCGTTACTACGAGTACAACTCACAAAAGTTTAATACGTTTTTGTAAGTCGTCTACATTTCGGAGAAATAAGAAGCATTTATTCGTTAACCCTTTCCTAACTGATGGTACTTATTTGTACCGGCTAATTTTCCGTCAATTATTTCTACAATACGATCGCGAATAACGTATTTGATACTGACGATCCTTTCGAGTACTATTACGCTAGCCAATCACAGTGGTTTATTTCAATTTTGAATATTTACCACCAGCTAGTGACACTTTCAATTTTCCACCTGTTTCGGATTTGAGAACTGCGAAGTGCTTTTTTTTACAAAAACATTTAAAAATCTAATAAACGAGGTAATTGTTATTGTTTAATGTCATTACCTTAGATTATAGTTTGAACTAAATAATGAATTTTGTTATTGATATTAATTTTCAATTTTAGTGCTAAAATAAGGGTAAAAATATAAGCAAGACTTTTAAAGTACCGTCAGAAACTTTGGGTCTCAAAATGACTAATAATATAGGAACATTACTTGTTCTTATTTTTGGCTTCAATTAGTAATAAAATTAAAGAGGAATCAAATATCGACTTCGTTGTATTCTGCAAAACAATTCTTTTTTTGATTTACGCACAAAAATATATATTGCAATGTGAACATTTTGAGTGAGGCTTTGATTTTGATTGGTTATTGGGAATGCCCTTACGGTTAGACCCTGTAGTTCCAGAGGCAATAAGTTCACATGGACTCATATTGCCTAGAAGATACCTATTCACCCGCCACTTGAAAACACCCAAATTGTACTCATCAGAAAACACAGACTCAGGCAAGGATTTCCATACCTTTGCAGTACGCATAATAAAAGCAAATCGTTTCGTGCGTATGGATGGGATGTCAACCATATAACGGTGACGATAATTGGTTTGTCTGGTCGTCCGATGGTAAAAAGGGGATGGAGGAATCAGGTTATGTAGTTCCTCTGCTCACTCTCCGAAATGTAACCTTTAAAAAACCGACAGACTGGCAACACTGCGACGATGCTCCAGGCCTTGGAGTTTTGTGTTTACCAATTGGTCATCGCCAATGAGTCTCCTAGCTTTCCTCTCAATAGAGTACAAAGTCCCTAGCTGGTATTTCGCTGAACCATCCCAAAGGTGAGAACAGTACTCCATGCAGGATCGGACTTGTGCTTTGTAAAGATTGAGCAACTGATCCGGCGTAAAGTACCGTCTCACCTTGTTCAGGATATCTAGTTTCTTGCCAGCCAGTTCGGCTTTTGACTGTATATATGCACCAAAATTTAAATTAGAGGTCAACATGACGCCAAGGAGTTCCAAGCGATCGGTGATCTGCACTGTACATTCCGAAAATTCGGAGTCAGATGATATTGACTCTGTTTCGTGGAGAATAGACACGCCTGAGTTTTGGAGGTATTAAACCTGACTTGATTAGCATCGCCCCAGTCGGAGACCGCCTTCAAAGTCAAGTTCAAACGCTTAATCATGCCTTCCCTGAGTATAATAATAATAAGAATAAGAATAAGAATTCATTTATTTGCACACAATAACATTAAATTTTACAACAAGTAAGAACCAAAGAAATTAAGTAGATAAAATACATAAGAATTAAATAAAGTAAGTAGATAAGTAATCTACTTACTTACAAACAAGATTGTTAGAAAACTTAGATAGTTAAAAGACGAAGCTCCGTTTGTCCCAAAGTGGCTTATTTATACAGACAAGTTACAAAATTATATAACAATTACTAGTATATCTGTATAATCAACAATGTATCGCCACAATCGCTCACGCGACGGCCGGCCTGCCACGGCGCGCGGCGGCCCGACCAGTGCCGCTTGGACAGCGCTGCTCGACGCACGCGCACGCGCCGCGAGCAGTCGAGCACAGCGCCAGCCATGCCGACCGATAAGTCAACGCGTCGCAGCATTACATAACACTATTTATTATGTTGTCATAGGCGCCAAGCGCTAGCAACGTCAGTCTCATCAATAACGTATAATTACACGCAGGGTGCGTGCGTACTTACATTATAAATAACAATAAGAATAGGATCAGCATAAAGGTACGTGTTCTACACTATAAACAAACTATGCTTATGTACAGGTAAATTATATAATAATTATGTTATTGTTATGCTATGACTGAAACGGACCTCGTTTTTTATTATTTTAGAATTCATGGAAACAATTCAGAATCAGCTACCTACTACACAAGGACATAGCGAGTGACGCGTTCAGAGTAGTCAGCATAATTCGCAGCTATTATGCATCAGCTACCTACCGAGCCTGCTGGCGGCTAGCGGCACAAATGCCATGACACAATAAAGCTGCGCGTCCACAGGATCGGAATCGGAGCGTACGGAGCGGATGGAGCGTCGTCATTTACAAAATGCCGATGGGGTGCGTCCATTGCATTCGGATTCAGCATCGGCAATTTAGGTATTTTTAAAGCAGGAGGACAGTGACGAGGATATTGTTGTAATTAGATTAATTTTCGGAGAATATCATACATTATATTCTGATTTATTAGAAGATGAAAATAGATTTTATTTGCCCAATTTCGTCCCAAATATTGTCTCTCCTAAGATGATTATGTTAATGTTCATGTTTTAGATTATAAAGTTCTTCATACCTTTCCACTAACATAATTAAAACATCGTCGTTCATCGTGAATAAGTATTTTTGCCTACAGTTTAACGTCGCAAACACGTCAGAACTTGAAACGCTCGGAATCCGTATGATGCGTTCACTGCGGATGACGTCATCAGTACAAATACCGGTATCTGGCGTAGAAATGCCGATCCAGTGCACGTAATTTCATAGAAATTAATACAAAGCAACAAATCCTTCCGCTCCGTACGCTCCGATTCCAATCCGGTGGACGCACAGCTTAAGATATATATATATATTTTTTTTTATGAGTAAACTATGAGCAATGGGTAAGCAGTATTTAATTTTTAAAATAATGTGTGTTTGTAATTAGGTAGGCTGTACTCGGATAAGCAAACTATTCCTTTTCATTTTCTTTTCAGTTTTTGGGATTCCTTCCGATAAATTGCGAAAGCATTGTGCCACCAACACAGAGGACAACAAAAGCTCGTCAAAACTATTTATAAAAAGCAAGAGAGTATAGCTTGGTTCGGTATAATATTGTGTGGCAAATAGGCCAACAGCTCAGTATAATGTTGCAAATAAAAAAAATTGCAACCCTGCTTTTCAGCTGAGGTCTCTGAAGGGCTAGTGGGCTAACTAGTTCTACAGTCAGATGTTACTTATTTATGCAATCAGATGGATGGATATAATTATATGAAGTAAGAAGGTATGTCAGTAATAAAATTTCAAAATAAAATAAAATAGGTCAACAGATATGATTAAAATCTCAGATTAGAGAAGTATCAAATGGAACGCGCGGCACAGTTGCGTGCGGCCACTAAAGCAAATACAAATTCAAAAGCGAATACAAACTCGTCTGAGTGTGCTACGAAGCATCGTACAGTTCACGCGCCACGATCACTTCAACTTTTAAATTCTCAAAATGCCGTCTTGTGTTCTTAAACACTGTAAAAGTTGTTCCCAAAAACAAAAACAGGAAAATGGAATATCTTTTCACAGGTAACTAGTGATAATTTGACTGTTTCCTAATTTAATTTCGATAAAATTCGTATTTGTGCAAGAAATATGTAAGTGTTGCCAGTTTTTGTCGACGCCGTTCTGCCTGAATTAGGGAAAATGCACTTGTCAATTGATTAGATATGTAATAATGATTGTCATGTTAATGAAAAATACATTAACGTATTATAAAAGTATATTGTAGATATATCTTCTTTCTTATAAATATAGTAATAGAATTTCCATAAGTATATACCTTACATATAATGTTTTGAGTTTGATTCCCAAACGATGCAAATATTCGTGTACACCCTGCTACTCGTCAAGCTTATACACTTTGACCTTTGTACCGTTCTTATGGCGTAGGGAATAAGTATCAAAATCGTACAGCAACTGTTTAGCTTGACTTGGCGCCGTGTGTACAAACATACCTATGGCGTAGGGAATAAGTATCAAAATCGTACAGCAACACATGTGTACATTTTTAGCTAAATAATATTATAGGAATTATAGGAAGCAAGCCTATTGCAATTAACCAAACATTTCCAGATACCATACTGAGAATTTCTAAACAAAAAATAAACAACATACCTATTCGCCGATCTAAGATCTGAACCTCATGATTGGTATTCGTAAATATATGTAGTTAGTATTATATATTTCTCCTGGATCAAAGCTATGAATCACAAAACATATTCTATTCATTTCTCAATTTACGAATTAGTTAAAACTTAACTCGGTACTTACCTACTTTTAAGAAATGTATTTATAAAAGCATTAATTAAATCCATGGTAAATTCTTCAAAACCGCAAATTAATATAAGAATATTACATAACTATATGCAAAATAGTGGGAGATTATTCATAATCTGGCAACTTTACACACACATAGTCGCGCGTGTCCGTACAGTGCCAGTCGCCAAATGTCACGCACACATAGCTGTCAACGTGCCACGCTTAGTTGGACGAATGCGTTCCATCTGATACTTCTCTAATCTGAGATTAAAATAATATAGTTAAAATAGGCCTGTAAAGAGGGCAATTTATAAGTAATTGAAAATTCATATGTGCAAATGGATATAATTATATTAAGCAAGTATGTCAGTAATAAAATTTTAAAATAAATAAAATTGGTCAACAGATAAAATTAAAATAAATAAATAACATAATAAAAAAAGGCATGTAAAGAGGGCAATGGGATAAAATGAATACATATTAACAAGAAAATAAAAAGGCTTTTTAGACATGTAATATAAAAGGTTATTAGACATATAATTAGCTAATTACCTATTATAACTCTTTTGCTTTTTATTTATTGAATTGTGCACATGTTTAAGTATATTGCAGCCAAGTGCTGTTTATTTGTTCATTTAAAAGCATTACTTTTAGTTTTAATTTAAAATTCTGTGCAACTTTTAAACTACGTATTGGTGGTGGCAGATTATTCCAGCACTTTGTTGCGCAATACCTAAAACTGCCTCGAAAGGCCGCACTGGTATGAGCAGGCACGCGTAAGGGACTCGAAAGTGCTCGTTTGGGAAAGAACAATGCCCATTTTTCTAAGAGACGCCGGCCCAGGTGTGGACCGTCAAAAATCGTAGTAGTTGTTATTGCATTCGATAAAAGAGTGTTAAACTAGAATTTTGAGATGGATTAGAGGTCGGCCACATTCATAGTTTTATTACAAGAAGTACTTTTTATGCTCAATAAACATTAGGTATGTACGTACTTTTATTAGGATAGTTACAGTATTTCGTAGTTTTGAGTAGAAAGAAATGAGTTAATCGTTTGGTAAGGGTAGAAATCCGAAAGAAAAAGCCAGAAGTCGTAAAAGATCCCAAACATTCACAATGCGTACGGGCAATTAACAAACATAATAAAATAAATTGACTATGATATTATTGACATTTACTAACACTACTAACAGTCAAAAAAGTGTTGCCATTTTGCAGTTTTTAAATAATATTGATTCAATATAGATTTTGGATACGGTTATCAATCTATATATTTGATTCTAGATATATCTATGATAAAGATTTGCTAGTCACTAAAATAATTTTGAGTA
The DNA here is from genome assembly GCA_944739405.2 of Euclidia mi. Taxonomy (NCBI): domain Eukaryota; kingdom Metazoa; phylum Arthropoda; class Insecta; order Lepidoptera; family Erebidae; genus Euclidia; species Euclidia mi. Next base: position 60,898,169 of record OX123200.2, read on the forward strand.
GAGAAAATGTAAAATCGATTAAGATAATCGATTAAATATTCTGAATTCTTTACTGGCAATTTCTGATCTATTACGTGTTGGCTATTTAGACATTAACACATCTTTATAAACCTATTTATTGATTATGTTTCTCGGCACACCTTTAGTAACGCCTATAAATTAAGTTATAAATAAAAAGGATTATTCAACAACAAATTGAAACTCTATTGTGCTGTTCATGAGTTCCAAACTGGGCCAAAAATGGGCATTATTCTTTGCTATATTCACTAACCCAATCAATTTTATTGTATAAGTAGCTTGGCATTTTATTTTTGATAACTCCAAACAGCAAGGTAGCCATATGATATTGTCTTCTGAAAGACATCTTGAGGATTTTGTGTAAGTTTAAAAAGGGTGTAACATGGTGGTATACAGTAGCAAAATCGAGCTCACGCGTTCTGCACACGTTGAATCTGACCTGCTGTCTTGGCTAAAAGTCTCGGCCCGTAGGCAGTATCCAAGTATTTTTTGGATAAAACTAGCGAGTCCACCAACTGTTCGCGTAGTGTGATGCTTAAATAGTCACGAACCCTGTATAGCACTTTCAGACGATAAAAGCAGTTTCTGACTACGTCAGAAATGTGCTTCTCAAATCATAACTCCTCGTCCATCATCAGACCGAGATTCCGTGCCATTTGTACGCGTTCAATGACTTCATTGTCTACACATATTTGCGGCTTTTTGCTTGCAATAACCTTTCGCTGTTTAGTCAACCCCAGGATCATATACTTTGTCTTATTAGCATTTAGCACGAGTGAGTTACGCCTGGCCCATTCGAAAATACCCGTCAAGTCCTGGTTTATTTCGTCCACTGCTACCTGAGTATTACCAGGGTGGAAAGTGTGGTACACCTGCACATCATCAGCGTATGTGTGGTACTTGCAGTGTTTTATAGAGTTAACCATATCTGCGCTATATAAAATGAATAAAAGAGGTCCGATTACTCAACCCTGGGTAACTCCTCTGTCAATATCCGAGACACAGGATCGCGATGCCGTACCATCAGAATTACGTAGTTCAACATGCTGTGAGCGGTTACTCAGATAGGAATTAAACCATTTGACTGAATTTGTGTCAAAGCCATAGTATTTCAATTTTGATAATAGCAGAGGAATATTTATACAGTCGAATGCCCTGGAAAAGTCGAGCAAAACCAAAACTGTGCCCTTCCCTTGGTCCTGTGCAGCCAATACGTTGTCCAAAACATCCATAATAGCTGTCGTGGTGCTGCGATGCTTTCTGAAACCTGACTGAGGATCTGGCAGGATGTTATTAGACTCCAGGAATTCACGTAGTTGTGCCGCTACTACTTTTTCCAGGATTTTAGATAGGCAGGGCAGGATGCTGATTGGCCTAAGTTCTTTGACTTCAGTAACATTTGCATTTTTAGGAATAGGTCTAACAACCGCTGTTTTCCAGCTTGTTGGAAATTTGCAGTCGCTAATGGATTTATTTACAATTAATGTGATTATATCTAAGGTATGTGGAGCAAGCAAAGAGATCATATCAAGAGTAATTCCATCAGTACCCGCAGCATTGGAGTGGAGCTCCTTTATGATCTAAGCTATTATTGTCGATTCAACGGACTTTAACCTAAAAACGACCGGCCCAAACCTATGGAACTCGTAGAATGTTAGACTTGATATAAATATATTCAAGTCTCCAGGTACATTTAAGAAATGAGTATTAATGGCATTTAGATCGTTAAGATGCATCGGCAGTTCGAAACCCCTATGCGGTAGTATATTTGTTTTAAGATTTTTCCTTAAAGTTTTCGGGTTTTTTATATTGTTATTAATATTTTGTTGAAAATAGCACTTCTTTTCATTGAACAGAGCAATGTCTACTTGTTTTTTTAATAATTTGTTATTATCTTTATGCACATTACACTTAGTTCGCCTGTATTTATTTAGTGCGACATCACGTAGATGCATCGTGAGTCTCACATTGCTAGTGATCCATGGAGCAGGTAATTCCCTTATAATTCTTGTTCTTAATGGCGCGTGTAGATCAAACAAATATGTTAGCGAAGTAGTGTAATCTAGTACAATGTCATCAAGATTCGTATGTTTTTTAAATTGGTCCCAATTTATGCGCTCAATGTCTTTATTAAACCGCTCAGAATCTATGTCAGCCAGTGCTCTGAAACTAATAGTTTTAGATTTCACCTTTGGTTTTCTAAATGACAACTCACACGCTATAAATGCGTGTCCATTGACAGTCCCCATGCCCTTCACATCCACAGATCGAACCACAGCGTCGGTGCAAACCACATCAATGAGAGAACAAGAATTCTCAGTAAAATGAGTAGGAGAATTTACTACCTGTTTAAGGCCTGTACATTTAAAAAAAGTATGAAATATGCCAATATTAGCATTGGAGGGGTTAAGCAAATTGATATTAAGGTCACCCAAAAACATAATGTGATCATATTTCGAAAATGACGCTATGGTGTCCATAATCGAATCTAGAAAAGTTTGTGCTTCTGACCAGGGAGGACGTTAAGCTGTGCCAATTATTATTACGTTACTATTCACTCTCAATTTAATCCACATTTGCTCTGTAGTTGGATGGTCTGGATGAGCACACGACTGTATGCTTAGGCCACTTCTTACGTAGAAACCTACACCTCCGCCACGACCGCCTCGAATATGAGAAGGGTGAGGTACGTGTTTAAGGCGATAATTGGGTATAGACGGGGCTCTGCCTTCTTCTCCTGGCCTTAACCAAGTTTCATTTACAGCTACTAAATCTAAATGATGGCGTAATATTGCAGCTATGAAATCGCCATGTTTTGTCCCCAGTGACCCGGCATTAAAAAATCCGACTTTTAAGTATTTATTTTTATAAACCATGACTACAAATGATAAATATTATCATCAAAGTAGGTTGATTGCTATCGTTAGACGAGTAAAAGTATTGAAGCCTCAGCTGAGAACAGATGCCTTTGTACATAACCATCACAATTAAATACCTAAACCGAGCCAACTGTAAAAACATTTTGTAAAGTAAGTCGACATACAAGAATGCAAGAAAACAAATGAGACAAAAATGTATATGATATCTGGAATTAATCAATTAGAAAATTGTAAATAGTAATAAGAATTTATAAATTTTAGATTGCATTATTAAATGATTAATTGTAAATAATATAAAAATTAAACATGCAGTACATTTGTGTAATATTTCGTCAAACTGGGTTGTTACCAAAAACACGACTTATGTCGTTTTCCGTCGCGATTATAAAAGCAGGTTTACCATCTGCCTGTTTTACATAAATCCTTCCAAGTTTAGTCCAGACGTACTTCCACTGCAGGCGAGCTCGAGCTTCACGTGTCTTGTAGAGGAGACCAAGGTTGATATTTGTGAGCCTCTCATTTATGTAAAATGGACGAGACTCTGAGGACAGGCCGAAGTCAGCGGTATCGGCCCCACGTCTAACTCGAATACTCTGTAACATCTTATCGCGGGCCGAGCGCTGCGCGAGCCGGATCACCAACGGGCGTGGGCGAGCAGAGGTCGAGCTTGAGATACTACCGCGAGGCTGTCGTGTGCCGGTCCGCTCAGCAAATACTAAGTCTCGTTCATCTACAGGGACGCCCAACTTAGCGCCACTTAAGCTGACTAAGTGTCCTGGATTCTCACCGGCAGTCTCAGGTACATTTGTTATTTCAAGGTAATTCGCAAGGAGGTCTTGATCCCTCTCATTAAGCTCTTTTCGCAGCTAATTTATAACGGCTTCATTGTCGTTGACTATGTTGACTTTAGTGGAAAGCTCCCTCTCCAGCACCTCAACTTTCTCTTCTAAAATGTCGAGGCGTGTGGTATTGCCGGCCAGCGCGGCGCGCAAGTCTTGAAATTCCTGCCAGAGTAACGCGATCGACTCCTGCATGCTGCACATTTGTTTACGAAACATGTGGATCTCGCGAGCCAAGTCAGTATGCTCAATACCAGTACTGTTCAACCCGGTCATGTTTTGATTACCAGGTGAGGTAAAAGATTCATTGTCATCAATTGTTTCTATATCCGGCACACCCTTGGCCGGTGTCTCCGATCGATTATTCCGGGGTTTATTTTTGGAGCATTCAGGACATATCCAATTCGGTAATTTTGCTGCTGTTTTAGCCTTACCTAAACATTGGAAGTGGTAGCTCGTGGGGCATTTCGAACAGGTGGCGCCATCTGTTTTATTCATGAAGCGACCACAGGCTCCACAGTTATGCATTGTGATGGTTTATCGGCGTAAGATACAACGATACGATAAAAGTTCACTTATCGCTTGTCCCACAGCAACTTTTGGTTCATAAAAACAATGTCAGATCAATGGTTAGTCAGCTGATCAACAACAGCTGTTCATGTAGGTAAACAACTTATGAGCAATATTCACACACCCGCGAATATATTTAATCACCGTAAGCATATGTTATTAAGTCTTTTTATAATGTTTTTACAATCAATTTGTCACTTCATTTACAGTTAACTTTAATACGACTATTGGATTTAATATTTTTATTGTTTAGAAAGTCTACGGGCGTTAAATAAATGTTTACACTGGCCCGAGTACTAGACATATATCTCTCTACAACCGTGCTATCATCTGCATATCCGAAGATGCCTGCTTTCAATAAATCGTTGATGTCAAGCAGGAAAAGTATTGCAGAGAGAACTGATCCCTGTGGGACTCCGGCGTTAATCACCATTCGGTCTGACGAACAGCCATCGACGACTACCCGAATGGGCCGATCCCTTAGGAAATCTGGGGCCCAATTCTGCTATTTTAGATGACATCGACATCATATTTTGAATGGAATGAGATTATATTTTGAATTGACTCAAAATCGGTATTCTGCTACACAATGTCATTCTATTCTAATTTCGATATATTCAATTTAATGTCAAATATCCTGACATGAGTAGGTATTGCCATTAATGAAATTTATTGCTGGTAATTTGATGTTACAGCGTTGCCTATGATTTGTTTTTTATGTAATATGCCCGCAAGTACGCTCACACATTTTATTTCAATTTAACAGTTCCTTACGATCTGGTAGATGTTTCGGGAAATCTCTTCTTAGTCAGGGACCGTAAGGGTGCAGCATACGGTCCTCGAGGAACGTACATGCCAATTTTTGCATCTTGTGCCAGGTCAGGGAATTGTGAATAAATTTTAATATATACAGATGATACTACCTAGCAGTGCAATATGGCAGTCTATAATACTAACCAGTACCATTTTAGTAAATGAATGTATTCGTTGGATTGTGAGAGATTTTTTGATACACAATCAATAATGTTACGTACGAATTGAAATCGAACATTTAAAATATGGGTGTTTTGAATATGTGTATTTACAGTTTGACGTTTGTCTTTGTACAAGAATATATTTAGCAGAATACCGTTTATGTATTGTTCAACTCTTAATATATTCGCAATATCATTTCAATGTCTCTTAATTTAGGAGAATACCATTATGACGTAAATATGATACTGACATCATATCGAAACTGCATTTTGAACAAATATAATTAGCAGAATTGGGCCCCTGATATCCAAGCGCACAGGTCAGGGGGAAGGCCAAATGCTGGAAGCTTGCCGATGAGACTATCATGCCAGACGTTATCAAAAGCTTTTAAGATATCAAGTGAAACAGCTAGTGCTTCGCCGTGTCTCTCGATGGCCTCACCCCATAGATGCGTGGCATACACTAGAAGATCTCCTGTGGACCGATTTGGCCGAAACCCGTACTGTTGGTCGCTTAGAAGGCTATTCAATTCTAGGTATGCCAGGAGTCTATTATTCAGTACACGTTCACAGATTGGGTATATTTGCATAATTATGATGTTCATTCCTAAGCACTGCCAAAGAAATAAATATAGATAGATATAAATAACGTAACTAAATCTTACTAGACTATACATATAAGAAAACTACATGAGAAAAATTTCTGTCATAATTTCAATAAAAACTAATCCTAATCAGATTACTTCTGCCATTTCCAACTGAACTGAGACTAAAGGAAAGAGACATCAGTTAAGAGTGTGTTTGCAATGTTTTCTGTCTTGATCGAACATCAAAGGCGAATCCAAAACTGAATAAAATATTGTAAATTATTGATTTTATTCCGATAGAAATAATAATAGTGAGTCTGTTAAGTCTTCGCTTCTTTATAAAAAAATACAACCGGTTTTATAATCTTCTTAATTTTCTAAAGAATGTTGCTGAAAACCAGTTTAAAGTATTACACTCTGAAAATTTAGCTTAGCAACACTGCTAATAACTGACCCGGTCAATGCATTAAAACCTGTACTTCGTACAGCATCAAAAAAAATAAACAATTATTATAAAATGTCTGTGTGATTTTAGCCAAAGAACTTTTTACTTTACAAATTGCATGTAATTATCAAGGTGTTCAGTTAGATTAGAACTAACCTGATTTGTTGCTGTAAAAACACTTTTTAACTACCTTATAGCGGGGTCAATCGCAGACTATCTCTGTTTTGATGCTTAATTAAATGCTACCGTTTTTAATTTTGTACTCTGGTGAATGGTATGCCCATGTTCCAAAATTTTGGGTCGTCAATAGAATACGACTTAGAGTATCAGACTGTCAGTCATATTCTATTATAGTTCAGCGATCAGAGTATCATGTAGTACTGCCTGACTATATGTCCATCACGCAATTTGTTACAGGCAGTCGCTATCAGGACTAGATTCATCCAAGGAAGACTGAAGGCCTCCCTTGGGGATTTAATTAAATAAATTGAGTGATTTCCTTTACTGAGTAAGATTTTTCGCTATGGATGGTTGAATCAATAGCAAAAGCTTCTTTATAAGAGACCGTTTTGTGCAAAAGCAAAAGAGTAGTACTCTATGATCACTTTTTGTCAGTACAAGGACCTGTGGTTTTTGTCATTGAGTTTGTGAGGCGTGATGGCAGAATCGATAACACGGCCAAAACTGAACGCTTCACACGTTGCTCTTCGGTTGTCGACTGTAAGCCATAGCAACAGCTTTTCATCGATTCACTTGTTGCTTGCTGTTTTTTTGTACTAAAATCCGTTAACCCTTTCAGGACCATAAGGATATGGTACTGTATATTATGATAAAAATTATACGAAACAGTTTATTAGGCATCAAATAAACATAATTTTAGCTTAAAATATAATAAAGTGCTTTGGATTTTTTGGAATTCTTTGGGACACATATGTCCCTATGGTCATTGGTAGTACTTTTTGTTCTAGTAAATTATATTATACGTTTTAGAGATTTAATCAGTTTTTGAGGTATCGTATATATCTGAATTTGTTTTTTTTGAGGTTGGAATCTGAGGTATTAATTCCGAAATAGAAAATTTAGATGAAATTTATATAGCCTATGTCACCCGAGCCCTTATTACAAATCTATTGACACCCAAATTATTAAAATTGGTTCAGTAGTTTAGGCGCTACGATGGAACATACAAACATACATACATAGACTGCCAAAAACATTACCCTTCCTTCGCTGCTTGGCTGCACCGTGATCGGGTTAAAATTCTCAGCAGACACAGAAATCTTTTAAACCAGTTCTAAAATAATTCCTGTCTCCCTTTCAATTTAATCAGACTGGTCGGTGACCGAACTATGTCCTAGATTTAAATAAAAAAAAATCCAATTTGTTTAAATTAAAATAAAAAATTTAGTTAAGGGTTTGGGAAAAGATTTAAATATCTTACATGACATTTATATACATTTTGATCTGGCTTATTTGTTGCTGGTGTTATGTAGGTAAATGGATAAGTTTACTGGTTTTAGTAAAATAATAATAATATTCAACCATATTCACAGAATACCATCTAGTCCCAACAAAGCAGAGCTTGTTCTATGGGTACACATGCGAGTACATACTATACATAATAAAGCCGGTCTAGTGCGAGTCGGACTCGCGCACCGAGGGTTCCGTACAAACCTGTAGGTATATATTAGATTTTTTTTTAATATGTGATGAAACTAAAAATTTAAGGTTTTCCAAATTTTTCTTGTGTGCTATAAAACGTTACTTTATGCCAAATTTCAAGATTCTAGATCGACTGGCAGTACCCTTTAATTTTGACTTGAGTATTTGATATGAATTTCAATTTTATACCTCTCAGTACCTTTAAAATTATTAAAAATATTTTAATTATATGATGTAACTAAAAATTTACGGTTTTCGTTATTTTTCCTTTATCTGTGCTATAAGACGTTGCTTCGTGCCAAATTTCAAGGTTCTGAGTTCACGGGATGTACCCTGTATGTTTTGATTCCCTTGCGAGTAGTTGCGAGTTTGAAAATATGCTTAAATTGCTGTTTCTGTTGATTGCGTTGGCTTAGAACTTTGATTTTATTACAGCCTAGCGTGTTATAGACCTGAGTATTCGATATAAATTTCAATTTAATAACTCTAGGCGTTCATGAGGAAAGAGGTAGTAACTTTATAAAAAAATATATTTTATTATATATGATGTAAACATTTGCATTTTTTGTTTTTTTACTTAATCTGTGCTATTAGAAGTTGCCTCGTACCAAATTTCAAGATACTAAGTTCACGGGCAATACCCTGTAGGTTTCGATTCCTTTGTATGTTTCGAAAATTTGCGAGAATTTGCGGCATAAACAGCTGTATCTTTTGATTGCGTTAGCTTAGAAGTTTGATTTTGTTAAAGCCTAAAGATATTATAGACTCAAGTATTTAATATGAATTTCAATTTAATACCTCTACGCGTTCATGAGGAAAGGGCTAGTGACTTAAATTTTTTTTATTATAATTATGATGCAACTAAACATTAACGGTTTTCGAATTTTTTCCTTTATGTGTACTATTAGACGTTAGTTTGTACCAAATTTCAAGAATCTGAGTTTACAGGAAGTACCCTGTAGGTTTTGATTCCCTCGCCAGTAGTTGCGAGTTTGAAAATATTGTAATATTGCTGTTTCATTTGATTGCGTTGAAATAGAAGTTTGATTTTGTTACAGCTTAAAGGTATTATAGACCCAAGTATTTGATATGAATTTCAATTTAATAACGTTACGCGTTAATGAGGAAAGGGGTAGTAACTTTTAAATTAATACAAATATTTTTTTATATGATATAACTTATATAAAAAAATATTTGTATTAATTTAGATATGGTGCATAGGGTTCCCACCAAGATCTTAGGGTCCCAAGCCAACCTCACATGCAAGTGGTGCACCTGCCGATCAACGGACGAGGCTCTGGCAAAGAAAATATCCCGATAAGCGGCAATAGGCTCGCCACCTGTTACGTGGGATCAAAACCCTGGCGAAAAGTGGGCGTTTAATATGCCTCTGCCTATCCCTTCGGGGAAACAGGCGTGAGTCTATGTATGTATGTATGTATAACTTAAAAGTTACGGTTTTCGTAATTTTTTCTTTATCTGTGCTATAAAATATTGCTTTGTACCAAATTTTAAGATTCTGAGTTCACGGGAAGTACCCTGTAGGTTTTGATTCAATTGCAAGTAGTTGCGAGAAAATATGCGGGTTAAATTGCTGTTTATTTTTATTACGTTGACATAGAAGTTTGATTTTGTTACAGCTTAAAGGCATTATAAACATAAGTATTTGATATGAATTTCAATTAAATACCTCTACGCGGTAATGAGAATATGGTAATAACTATAAAATTATTAAAAATATTTTTATGATATGATGTTACCAAAAAAATTCGGTATTCGCAATTTTTCCTTTATCAGGGCTATAAGACATTGCTTCGTACCAAATTTCAAGATTCTGAGTTCACGGGAAGTACCCGGTACCTATACCCTGGTTTTGGTTCCCTTGCGAGTTTCGAAAATTGCAGAAATTTGCAGCATAAACGGCTGTATTTTTTTATTGCGTTGGCTTAGAAGTTTGATTTTTTCACAGCTTCAAGGGACAGTAGGTTTGACTATTTTAAATAAATTTCAGTTTGATACCTCCACGCGTTTTTGAGAAAAAGGGTCTTCACAGACGGACGGACAACAAAGTGATCCTATAAGGGTTTCATACTTTTCATTTCGAGTTACGGAACCCTAAAAAACGTACAAACTGACACAATATCGCATTTATAACCTAAGGCATGGATAGTGCACCACTTCAGTAATGTTGGTTTTCTTTTAAAATATGCTGTTATTCATTTAAGAATTTTATGTAAATTTTAAAGGATTTGGAAAAAAAATAAGTAAAATCGTCTTGACGGAAGCAGATTGATTCTGTATAGTTTAATGCAGGTACTTAAGCTTACCATTTTTGACTTTATAAATATGTCTCTTAATCAAATTTGATATTCAAGTATCAATATTTTGCATTATTTCTTTGGTTTTCGTGCGAGTATGTGGCCAACTCTGGTGACGGAGATTTCGGACTGCCCAAAGGCGTTTAACCCGGTCTAATGATTTTATCCTGCGACAAGAACTGAGAACGTAAGCTTTACGTGCCCTCCGAAGCACGGTAGTGCTCTGATGTGAGTGACACATGCGGCCACAACCATCCAAGTGGCGAACTGTGCAAGCGTTGCTTAACTTTGCCATGTCGCGCTATCTTATACTAATATATAAAGCTGAAGAGTTTATTTGTTAGGTTGAACGCACTAATCTCCGGCACTACTGGTCCGATTAGAAAAATTCTTTCAGTGTTAGATATCCCATTTATCGAGGAAGGCTATAGGTTATATAACATCACGCTACGAGCGACGGGAGCGGAGCAGTAGCCTTAAATAACGCGGTTGTAACCGCGGTCATCCTCTAGTGTAATTATAATAATAGTCTAGCACTCCATTTAATAGTAAATAAACAAATAATTGGTCACCTACATTTAAGTAAACAGAAGAACATCAGAGATAAAATTATGTTTCGTAATCTAGTAATAACTTAGTCCAAGTTCTCAAAATGTTTAACGTCTACAAACTTTTACTTTATCAGACAAGTTGAATTTAGTAAAGCTACAAATTAAAGTCCATTCTGCTGTTATTATAAGTTATTGTTATGTCGATGGGACTGGTTAGGAGAAACTGACTGCTAAGCGGGCGGTTGTTGTCGGTTTGATTCCCATCCAAGACAAAACCAGAAAAAGGACAAAGAGGATGGGGAATCCGGCTCTCTTACCACACAACAGCAACAGTTTTGATCTGACATTGTTACTTTTCGTTACGTTGATATTTTGTGAGAGGGTAGTACGGTATGGTTGAGCCGGTCCATTCATACTGAATTCTGAATGAAAAAAAAAGTAGTGACTCTGAGTTTGTTTCGGCCTTTCTTCTCAAGACTTAATTTAGCGAGGAAAAGCCGGCATCATCTAGAATAGGATTTTAACTTGTATAAGTGTCGTAAACAACCAAAATGCAAATTGAAATAAGTATGTCTTTATGTCTTTAATTCAGAAACACTTTTACTACCTGCAACAACGAGGCAATCTTATCTGTGAGAAAGTGATATTAGTATTGATTTCTATAACCACATAATAGAGCGATCTCAGGAGGTTTCTAATTACAATTTGAATTTAACTACGTTTCGCAAAGCAGTTGTAACTACAAAGTACAATGACCGATACGCATCGGTCCAAAGAAAACACGCGACGTGGGCAGCTGAATATTGATGGAGTAAGTTCGCAGACTTAAAACACATGATTAAAAATACGGTTGAAATACACACAACCTCTTCAAACTTCAATCATTAGTGAGTAGGTAGGTATTATATAATTATAACATATGAATGTACAATTATGTACTTAATAAACAATTATTTCTAAATCATAATAAACTTTCAAGTAACAACTGTGTCTGCCATGTTTTTGTTGTTTGAAACATACATTTATGAAACACTTATCTACCTACAGAATACGAACACTTAAGTCGCTTATAATTGTCGTTACGCTTACATTGGTGTAAAATTTTCTAGAATTTAATTATCTAAGTATATTGATATTATAAATACTAAATTATGTTTGTATATCCATTACACTTTCAATAAAACTTATTTTTATGAAATTTAGCAAGAACATAGTTCAAAATGCTCTGCCTCATAGCCTTTTTTAATCAACAATGATGTGGTTGGTAAAGCAGACGGAAATTAACATGCAGATTGATACAACCGATCTGTACGGTGTTATACAAATATTATACTGCATGGTTGGCGTAGTGGTTTAAGCGGCCACCTCGCCGCTTGGCACTTCGCGAGTGTTGTGGGTTCGATTCCCACACGAGGCAACACTTTGTGTGATTCATAAATTGTTGTTTCGAGTCTGGGTGTTCATTGTGTCCGTTCGTTGTATGTTTGTAAAGTCCCCCGCGACACAGGGTTTAGTCCTAGTGCGAGAGTTGTCTTTTTAAGATGTAAAACTAAAAAAATAAAAACATACTTTCAATTGGTATGTAACGCGGGCAAAGCCACGAGAAAAATCAAGTTACTCATAAAACCGAAGGGATAAAAACTTCGATAATGTTATACGAATTATTTAATAGCTCGCAGTGGAACAGATGTTTTTCTAACAAATCTCGTTTCGTCGGGTCAACTTGTCGAGTTTTAGGACAATTTGCCAGTATTCGTAAATACGTTTTCGTGGTGAAATATGATGATAAAATATGTCCTTTCTTTCGTATGTTCGTAGCCGGTCGCAACAAATGTCTTCATGAATAATAATTATAGTTTTATTGTTTCCTTTGCTGCCCCGTTTTGTGGTCATGTATTTGTTTCAGGTTAGTTCTTTATTTTCTGTTCTAATTTCGAGATAGAATGCGGACTATTATGATGAATAGTGGAGTTCTTTTGAATGCTTGCAAAGTTGTATGGGTGCATTGCAAATAAATTTAGGTGCTTGTGACGATTAATACAAACCATGGTGTCTTTTTGCTATTCGACAACCAACAATGTTCAATAACTTTAGCCCACTAGCTCTTTCTACTGCAGGGAGAGCCTCTTTGGCCTGCCTGTATGCTTCAGTACCAATCCAAGACTGGTTGTTCTGGGTCCTTGTTCTTTGCCATACCAGGTTGCAATAAAAAACAGAGCCATGGTAAACAAACGCAACATTATTTAAGTTTCTTTTTGTTTTTTAAAGACAACTCCGGCACTGAACCCTGTGTCGCAAGGGGCTTGACAAACATATAACTAACGGACACACTGAACACTGAGACTCAAAGCAACGATTTATGAATCACACAAAGTTTTGTCTCGTGTGGGAATCGATCCCGCAACATTGCGGGCAGCGTAGTGGTGTAAACCACTACGCAATGTGTAAGTGTGTAACTAAACATTCTCCGCTATCGCTTGTACTCATCCACCTTTTTGCAGGGAAAAGTATAAAATCAGACGAGGATGACAAAACAGAATTTCAATAATTCCTTGAAAAATATTTGCTTTTAAATGATGAGGTCGTACTTCTGTATTATGGGTTTTATCTCGCTTCTTAGATATATAGAATTGAATAACATGAATGTTTGCCCTTTTACTGGTTTAACTCGCCGGTTTAACTGCATTAAATGTTCAGTGACTTTTTTCTTACATGTTGCCGATACCAATTTATCAGGCGGCTTCTGCGCGATGCTCGTAGCTACGCCAGAACAATTCACATTTCTTTTCAATTTAACCGCTTCAGTCAAATCTCGTAAGCATTTTAGGCAATCCTTTCTTAGTGCACTCCAAGGGAACATTTATGTAAAATTTGAGCTTCTTGCGCTCAAAGTTTAGGCTGTGCGTTGTCTGTTAGTCTGCCAGTACCGCCAGAATTGTACAACAAACGTATGTGTAACATGTATTACCTTTGTCTTCTATTTATAGCCGGCAGAGAGCCGAGTGGAGAGACCAACAGACTGCTACGCAGAGTCTCGGGTTCAAATTCACGGCACGCACCAATGACTTTCCGAAGTTAAGTGCGTATTAAATAGTTAATTATCACTTGCTTATCGATAAAGGAAAACATCGTGAGGAAACCTGCATGTCTGAAAGTTCTCCATAATGTTCTGGAAAGACATGTGAAGTCTGCCAACCCGCTCTTGGTCAGCGTGGTGGGCTATGGCCTTACCCTTCCTAAAGTGAGAAAAGGCCCGTGCCCAGCAGTGGGACAGCATGCGTCTGATGATGATGATTTAAATCACAGTATGTAGGCAACAGTTATACACAAATCAGGGCTTTATCTAGTATGCAACAACAGCAGATTACCTTTATATAAAACTAATTAAAATTTCAGGTTTTCCATTAGATCACTAAGCCAATAAATTCAAATACAAAATATACCTTGGATCAGTTTGAATCCAAATTAATAATATTACCAATCAAAACATTTCTCAAAACCCAAATCTTTATAAGAAACTTTTGTAAAAATATCAACAGCTTCTTATAAACTCATTAAGTTGTTTGCTTTTTAAACGGCCAAATTATTCCCATCAGGAAAATTACCTGTCGTGACGAGCCACATTTTTCATTTATCCTCCAATTAACTTAATATGTTTACTTCCAAATAAAGAGTGACGGTTGCTGTAGATTTTTTTATTGCAAGCTATTTTCATCCAGTAATACATAGGAACCCGTGCGGATTAACTTAAGTAATTGAAAAGGCTTGCTAATTAGTATTAGTGGTTTTGTATTGTTCTGATCGCGAAAGTTTTGAACTGGAATTTTAATTAGGTTAATTGAGGTAAAAGAATAACGGTGCTTTGGGATGAAGCCACGTGCTTTATTTTTATAAGTGGCCTATGAGAGCTTATTCTGAGCTTAGATAAAAAAATAAAATTGCAAATGTTTACTTTTTGTTATGTATTTGCGGCTAAACTGCTCAATCGAATATTATGAAAATTGTTAGAATTAAAAATGTATAATAAAGTAGTAAAATTATTTATTTTAATTGTTTATTTTTATTGTTTTGTTTATTTTGATTTTTTAAGGCTAAACTACTCAACAGATTATCGTCATATTGCTTACACGTTATCACGGTATTTATAGCATTGACAACAGCAAAGCTCTACTACGGTGAACTACGCTTTCAAATATCTCATTGGTCCTCAGGTCTATCTTTTTATTTTTGAAGTGTTTTGGAACCGAGTCGAACCTTTGAGATGTTAGCTAAGCTTATAAGAAACATATGATCAATCAACTTGTCGTCGAATGTCTTTGTCCACTTGCCATCAATTGTGTCAGAATATAAAACAGCATTTTCTGATTTGAATGTTTAGTTATTAGAATTATTCGTTTATTTGTAGAATATTTCCTTAGTTGCATTGATCCAACATTGAAAACGATTAATATTAAAGAAAATAATTCAATAAATTCCTTTAGCTCGTAGCTATAATAGAAATAATGTGTGATATCTAAACACAAACTCGTATTGCCTACCTGAACAATAATTGCAACAATATCCAGCGGTGTAAATTATAAAATAAAAACTGCCCGATGCAGTGAGCATTGAAACGAAACGGAGCATCCTGCAAAAAGTGTTATAAAATGATCATTGGAAATGGAATCTCTCCTCGATTTTATTTCCAATCAGGTTTCCAGTTCTTTTACACATTTGCGCGATTCAGCTGATGCTCAATTGCAATCCAGATTATGTTTGAACACGTATCAGTAATCAATGTGTATGATGTTGGTGGAAATATAGGCAGTTCATGGACTACATTTGCACTATATAGTATTGTTGATGTCATTGTATGACTTTATATATAATGCTATCCTTTCTTTTGGTAAGCTTGTGTGGTCTGCTCTTAGAAAGAAGAAAGTAATAAAAGAAACTATATCCAAAGAAAATAGCAAGTAGAAGATTGACTGTGTCACGGTGGATTACCGTACCTCCTCTCAAAAGAATTACGTGAAGTTGTGGTAAGTTAGTAAACTCTTGTAGTAAACTCCTAAGCCCCACTTGACAGGTTTCCCTTCTTTCGAGCTCTAAAAGGACAGAGAACGAGCAAGAGAAAGTAATTTTGGATAAAAAGGTAACGATTTGAATGTCTTCTTGTTATTTTTCCGAATCTGGCATCATATTATTAAAATTACTTCCTACCTAGTTTAGAAATTATCTTACTTAGTTTAATATTGGTCTTCTTTTACAAAATGTCCCAACTGAAAATTCTAGCCGGAATTCGTTCACTACTAGTTACAAGTACGTTAGGTAGACGGTATCTAGACTGATAGATAGATCAGATATTGAACTGCCCGCGTTCTACCGCCCTAAAATTATCGCACTATAAATTAATTATGGTCACTGATCATTTTATAATTATTATTGACAGTGGAGATGTAAATATGTATCCATAGTATCAGAAAATATAATAACTAATTAGTAAATTTAAGCGGTGTTGATCGAAGGTTGTCATTATGATAGTTAATTTTATGTTAACTCAGTCTGCCTCCGTGGTCTAGTGAATAGCGTATGCAACTGCTGATCGGATGTCCCGGGTTCGATTCCCGGGTCGGGCAAAAGTGTTACTGGGTTTTTCCAAATTCTCAGTGGCAGCACGGAGTCTGGTGATGTGCCCGGTAACAGCAATAGGCTCACCCTCTATTATGTGGGACCTAAAAATTCATGGCGAAATGTGGGTGTAATATACACCACTGCCTACCCCTTTGGGGAAACAGGCGTGAGTCAATAAAAAAAAATAAAAAAATACAATTTATGTTATCGATTTTAAACTTTTGCGATTTGTTTATATCATACAAAACTATTTAACGGGTCTACATAACGGATATAAAGCTATTTACCGGATAAAGGCATATCTCAAATAATTTTAGTTAGTTCCTGTTTAATTATACATAGTTATGAAGGTGTCTCAAATCAGATATTGTATTATTTTGTTGTTTGAGACATATAAAGTCCACTGCTTCCTCATAATGGTCGACTTTTTAAAATCGGCTATCAATATTGAAATAACTGAGCGATATGAGTGAAACTATTTGTCAAACTAAGACCAAGCCCTTAATATAATAGCATAATCCAACATTCGTATGACGGTATCTGGGTCCGAAACAAAAGTAATGGCTTAGAGGATTTTATTATTTATCTATCAATAGATAAGGGGGATTATTGTAGGCCTTTCGTGTGAAATGCTTGTTGAAAACCCGTTGTTTCCAAGTATTTGGTAGCCCAGGTTCCGGTAAATTGAATCAGGAAACCAGGTTCCGGTAAAATAGCTATAGCCATTGTTAATATTGTTATTAATATTTAAAGAAAACTCAACACGCTAAACGTTCCACTGTAAATGTGAAAATGTTATTTAACTAGCAAAATTCAGCAGATTTTCAGGCGTATGGCTCTTTACAAAGATTCTTGGTGCGCTCTAAAAAATTGACTATATTTCAACAAGCTTAGATGTTAATTTACTTTTCTTACATTTCGATACTATCCAAAATACTTTATAATATAGTATGATTTCAGTGCAGGTTTAAGTTAAAGAAAAGAAAGGCTGAATACCAGTTTACACAGTTTAAATAAATTAGATTCAATTAAAAGAGGGTACCTCAAATAGTTATTTTGGCAGCCAAAGTTCTAGATCGAAGTAATAAAATATTTACACTTTGAACACTCGAGTGCGTATCAAGGTTTCTATTCATTCTAAGTAAGTCTAGAATAAAACTAGATAATATAGAAGGCAAAACACAAGCAGTGGCTAAGTGGATAAGAACTTATTGCAATATTAATAACGTAAACATAATCGATTTTAACCTTTCGCGATTTGTATACATCATACAAAATAAATTATCGGGTCTTAATCGCGTACAATTAATTTATTTAAGGTATAACGTAAACATAGTTAGGAATAAGGTTACATATTACAGATGTCTTCTATATTCAGTAGAGATTTTTCCGACCCTTTCATGCGACGCAGTGAGTAAGGGGCAACTGTCAAATTGTTAGAGATACTTGACGAAGGTATGGTCTGGCGACGTGAATATTAAAAGATACAGAAGTATACTAACAGATTGGTGCCCTTATGAGAATGAAAAGATATTAATTTTTTTAGTGTAAATCGGGACAACCATTTAAATGTGCTGCGCTGCGCAGTGGGTCGCCTCACACTATACAGCTGGGACAAGGGTTGTGGCTTCGATTCTCACAAACTCTTGAGACCTCAGTGTGTGTCCAGTTGATCTTTTAGCTTTCTTGTATCGTTCTATGTTGGCCATTTTCATGATGACCACATTGAAATACCTATTAGTACGAAAAATCCAATACGCATTCTGGATTGCTCTTCCCAAAGACGAAAATAATACCAATAGAAAGAAAGAAAGCTGCAATAGAAAAAGCTGATAAAATTCAATTTCGCTGATGATAGATTGTGCCTTTAAACTTGTAGGCTCATCTTAGCTTATTTCGTGCGCTATTTGTAACGTTTAATGATCTATCACTGCATGTAGTTCCCCCCCAAGGTACGCAACACGACCCATTATTCCGCTTTCGTCATCCAGTAATTACCAGCTCTACTCTATTATTTACTCTACTACTTAAGTCATCTGTCTATCTAGCCGAGCATCCAACACTCAGCTTGCCGAGAAACTTACCGGTAAACTGCAAGGCAACTTGCAATATTTGAAAACAAAATTATTCATTAAAATGTATTTCGCTTCTGTCATCATCAGCCTCTTTTAGTCCACTGCTGGAGGTGGGCCTCTCCTCTCACTTTTTCTTTTTTTTTAAAGACAGTTCCCGCACTAAGAAGAGATTTCTGTGTCACGGGGACTTTACAAATATTCAATCAACAGACACAAAGAAAACCCAGACTCGAGACAACTATTTGTAGATCACACAAAGTGTTGTCTCGTGTGGGAATCGAACCCACGACACGCGGCGCAGTACCAAAGGCGAGGCGACCGCTTAAACCACTACGCCAACCGTGCAGTCATATTTTTGCTTCTAAAACTAAGGAAACGTTTTAAAGCAAAATTTGAACACTACATTTACACTTTTTACTCTGATAATAGAAGACACAATTTTTAAGTTATATGTCTAGAATTTCTGGATGTAGGTTTTGAGTAAGTCGTGTCTGCGTAATGATCTGCCGCAGCCGGACGGACAGTTAGTGCGAAATTTTAACGATTAGAGACACGTGTTCTCTGTGCCGACGTTGCTTCAGAGAGGGGTGGGCAACGATGTGGGAGCTGGTGAATAAAGGTCGAGTATAATGTTTATTTTCGGCCTCTTTTCTTTTGCCAGTGAGCTGGACTCTTTTGAATTATTTATATGGATTTAAGCATCACTGTGCACAGTTATTGGACATAAATTATAGTGAGAATCAACACTATTCATATACAGGGTGTTTGGTAATCCCTGTTTTTTTAATTAATTTGTACTGTTATAACCGAATTTAGTTAAAGGGAAATGCAATGTAAGCATATTATAATTAATATATAAACCATTACCGCCATGCGGCCAGTTAGTTAGCATACAGTTATCATCCAGTTCGCATCTTTCATCTACCGCGCCAACATCCCACATCTCGCGGTCGCGAAAGCTTGAGTTCGGTCTAGATTAAGTCAGTGTATTTTCGGGTGTAATTAATAAACGCTTTTCAGCTGTGAAAAATTGTTCTTTTAAAAACGCACAAATGTTTTGCGCGTAGTACGTAACTACGCGCAAAACATTGGTGTCAGAAGTGGGATGCTGTTGGCTTTCTGGATCCGTATTCAGACCGCAGCATCTGAACAGTGCGTAGTGAAAGTGTACTAGCAGCGCAAGGTCGACGATCAGTCTCCGCTTTCATAGCGAGAGCCCGCACCACACCAGATAGAGGATAAGTCTCCGCCCCTCGCAGCGTGAGCCCCCATCGATACACGCAAGTACACCCCTTTAGCCGACTGTCAGCCTCCGCTTTATAGCGTGAGCCAGCGCTTACCATTACAGCCTTGACTAGAGTGTAGCCGACCATCTGCCTCCGCTATTAAGCGTGAGCCGGCGCCGCACCGATCGAGACCGTTCCCAAAACTTCTACTGAGCTTTGAAAACACTCTGGGTATAAAGCAGCTCGACGTCTTCAATTATCCGCACCCTATGATGCAGCTAACTCACCTTATTCTCTTCGTCTTCATGAGGAACACGAAATCAATATCAACGTAAGTCTTATACTTATTTCGAAACTCTTTGTGTTGTGTTTGTGTTTGTGCAGTGTTTTGTGATGCAAGCAGAGCATTCTAAAAAGCGTGTGCGTCATCTCGTAACTTCTAAAAGGAAAATCTAATTATAAGCACGTATTTTAAATTGACCTTGTAACAAATATTATTTTCTATATCTTATAAACTAAATCTTATAAACTAAATCTTATATCCTAATTATTATATTAGTCATCGATCTATCCTAAGGTCATATCTACTTAATCTTAAAGTTATCTAAATATTTGTAAACTACTCACCATTTATGACGGATTCCGAATATTCAGTAAAATCTGAAAAGGTTATTAAAAATCCTACAAAAATGTCCAATGCTACAACGCTGAATTTCCTTACTAAATTTATTAAACCATATCATGGTAAAAGAGAGACTCTCCCCGCATTCCTCACAAACTGTGACAATGCCATTTCACTCGCCTCTGACGAACAGCAGACTATTTTATGTAAATTTATCATTTCCCAATTGGAAGGTAAGGCACAAGTAGCGTGTTCTTTAAAAACTTTTAGTAACTGGTCAGAACTTAAAGATTTTCTAAAACAAAACTTCAGCGAGAAGAAACATTCTACACATCTCTTGTCCGACCTTCAAAATTGCAAGCAAAACTCAGAGAAGAAACATTCTACACATCTCTTGTCCGACCTACAAAATTGCAAGCAAAACTTACCGTCGGAAACTGTCTCACAATACTCTTTGAGAATCGAATCGTGCCTTCGTTTGTTATCAGATGTGCATTTCTCCTGTGATAAAAAGGATGAATTTGTTGGTAGAGTCGCCGGTATCGAAGACTTGGCACTCAACACTTTCCTAATGGGTCTAAATCCGAGTTTTTCACATATAGTTCGATGTCGAAACCCTAAAACGCTAAACGAGGCCGTCACACATGCTATTGAGGAAGAAAAATTATTTAACGCTTCCAAATTTTCCTTAAAATCGCCAAAAACATGTTCGATCTGTAACAAACAAGGTCACTTGTCTTCTGAATGTTTTCGGCATAAAAACAAAAACGTTAATTCTTATAATACGAATTTTACTAATCCTAATACTTATCAAAATCATTTTCCCATGCAAACTCAATCGCCCCAAAATCCTAATAATTTCTACGGAAAATCTGCGCATATTGCAAAAATCCCGGTCATTTGATAACCGAGTGTCGCAAACGGCAGTACAATAATCAACGCCGTAATATACAACAACCTGATACTCAGGCACAGAGTAGTGATACGCACAGAGGCAACGCTAATGTAAACTTTTGCCATACGAATGATATGGCCGTGAACCACTCAGACGCTAATGAAACATTAGCCTCTGAACCTTTAAACCAAATCGGATTCTGAGTGCGTGTCTATCGGAATCCACAGCATTTAAAAAACCGGCCAAGTGCGTGTCGGGCCACGGGCAATGTAGGCTTCCGTAGTTGCCCATAATGACTTGCTGCAAAGAGTATTAATGTACAACAAATCCGACTGTTTATTTTGCTGAAAAAATAATTTTTAATAACACTATTATAAGAACCTAAGTTTTGTTTAGAAAAATACTAGGTATGTATCCAGTTATGTATTGTAAACATAAAATGTGGTTTCCAAGATATACCACTACTATACATACGTAGTACCGTAGTACATTACATACCAATGTATGTATATCTTTAAGATTAAGCCAGCGCGCTGAATGTAAACTCACAGAAATTGGTATTTATAAGTTAACCAACGATTACTAGTAAACCAGTGATATCTACTTAGCCGTGATAGTTTTCCTTTTAAATTCGTTATATGTACTACATTTGTGATTTTTTTGAATTAATAGATTAGCCGGCAGAGGGGGGGGGGACACTTGAGTCTAACAATTTTTTTCACTTCAAAGCTTGATATATGACAAACCAATCACTTGATCGAAAAATGATTTGAGCAAACTAATAATATTTTTTTAAAACCTATCCAATGATACCCCACATGATGGGGTACTCAACCAAAAAAAAATTCAACCCCACTATATATGTGGGGGAGATACCCTTAAAAAAATATTTTCCTAAATTTTATTCTACAGTTTTGTTGCAATATCTTATGTCTATATTCATGTCAAATATCAGCTTTCTAGCACCAGGCGTCTTTGAGTTAGGCTGCGGACGGACAGACGGACGGACATGACGAAACTATAAGGGTTCCTTGTGGACTACGGAACCCTAAAATGACACGATTCTTTCTAAATCTTATTCACCTCAGTTCCAAAACAGGAATCTGAGTCATACCAAATCTTATGATAATACTATATCTTATCCTAAATCGTATACTGAATCCTATGATAATACGGAGTCTTATAGTAAATCGTATGATAATGCTAAATCTTATGATAAAATGAAATCTTATGCTAAATCTTACGATAATTCTAAATCTTATGCTAAATCATACGATAATGCTAAATCTTATGCTAAATCTTATACTAAATCTTAAGATAATACGAAATCTTATGTTAAATCTTACGATAATTCAAAATCTTATGCAAAATCATACGATAATGCTAAATCTTATGCTAAATCTTATACTAAACCTTATGGTAATGTTACGAGCTGGGGTTCGGTGATAAATTATATACACTATGCCAGAAAAAACTGCACTTTATTCACTAACACAATAACACTAGATACACACACTTAATTTTTCAACACAAATAAAACTCACTATTCACACCACTAGAAACACCACTATACACTTCCGACTTACTTCCTTCGCTTCTTGCTTATCGCTCCGATATTCAATTGTAACTATGTCCGGTCCGTTTGCTCGCGCTCTATTTATACTGGCTGGATAACATCACTAGCGCATTCTAGATGCTTCTACAAAACTGTCGAAATAATCGCGAACAGTCGATACTCGATACAGCAACGCCATCTAGTACAGAGTAGCTGAATTACCTTTAAACCACCGATACATTCAATCTCTTCTAGCATTCACCGATAGATGGCGTAACAATAATATGAAATCGTATACTAAATCTTACGATAATTCTATATCTTATGCTAAATCTTATGATAATCCTAAATCTTATGCAAAATCTTATGATAATCCTAAATCTTATGCTAAATCTTATAATAATCCTAAATCTTATGATATTACTAAATCTTATACTTAATCTCATGATTATACTAAATCTTATAATGATACTAGATCGTATACTATATCTAAATCTTGCAAGGAATCGTGTAGCAATCATAACTTACCTTTTAAGAATAGTGATGGTAACTCGAAAACCAAACTTACCTCTTATCCGCCAGATGATTTGTCACCGTCACGCCTGAAATGTTCTAAATCTCATCAGAATGATATACCAATTTACGAAATGAATTCGTTTATTAAAAAGGTAACACTCCCACATGTTTTCTTATTTACTAAGCATACTACCATGTCACTTGTTCTATTAATCGACACTGGTTCTAGCATTTGTTTAGTTAAAAAAGAAAGTCTTTATAAAAAGCCTCAACTATCCTCAGAAATAGTGCGACTTTAAGGAATCAATGATAGTGGCACGTTTTGTCAAACATTAGGCACCTTCCAAATGCAGTTTTACTTATCTTTGGAAGTATATTCTTATAAATTTCACGTCGTAATGAATGATGTTAGCCTCGATTATGATGGCATAATAGGCACAGATCTTCTAGGTCATCTTAAAGCAGTCATAGACTATGACAAGGAATGTTTAATAATTCAAAATCATACTTTACCTTTACGTTTTAAGTTGCCAATTTACAAAATCCCAGCTCGTTCTGAAGCTGTAATTGAATGTGGAGTGTCAAACAATAGTGATGAGTTACCTTTTCTTAAAGAAGCCTTAGTTCTCGACCATAAGATTTCTGTAGGCGTTTATGTCGCAAATTGCGTCGTCACTTTAAAGCCAAATCGTAGAGTTAATATTTCTATTCTAAATACTACTGAGTCCGAGATCGAAATAAATAACTATTCCGTTAATCTTACACGTATGGAAAATAATTTCACAGAGTGTCTGACAACTTCAGACATTGAGACTATAAATAAAGCTTCACTTCCTGTCATTGATAGACATAATCAAGTTTTAAATCAAATTCGAACCTCTCACCTAAATCCAGAAGAAAAAGCAACTCTGTTAGACTGTTGTTCTCAATTTACAGACGTTTTTCATCTTGAAGGTGAACCTCTCACCTGTACTAGCACAATCAATCACTCTATAAACACAGGGAATGCCGCCCCAATCCACGTAAAATCTTACCGTTTTCCAGAGTGCCACAAAGAAGAAGTAGACAGTCAAATAACCATAATGCTCGAACAAAATATCATACGCCCGTCTCAATCACCATGGAGCGCCCCTGTATGGGTTGTCCCGAAGAAGGCAGACGCCTCGGGGAAACGAAAATGGCGTATAGTTATCGATTTTCGTCGCCTTAACGACGTCACGGTGTCCGAGATCTAACCTATACCGTTAATAACAGATATCCTTGACCAACAAGGGCATTCTAAGTATTTTACGACCTTAGATCTGGTAAGTGGGTTCCACTAAATTTCTTTAAATCCTGCTGACGCGGCAAAAACAGGATTCACAATTGTAGGCACAAATGAAACGTCTGGTCATTACGAATTTACCCGAATGTCTTTTGGCTTAAAAAATGCACCTAGCACCTTCCATCGCCTCATGAATACAGTTCTATCTGGTCTCCAAGGATTACACTGCTATATTTATTTAGACGATTGTATTTTGTACTCGCCAGATCTCCCTAGTCACATTGAAAAGCTAAAATTAGTCCTTGAAAGGTTCCGTCAACATAATCTAAAATTGCAACCAGATAAGTGCGAGTTCTTACGCCGCGAAGTTACTTATCTCGGTCATGTCATCACCGATAAAGGTGTCTCACCCAACCCAGACAAGGTGAAGGCCATCGAAGGTCTTCCAACTCCTAAAAACCCCAAGGACATAAAATCATTCCTAGGTCTAGTCGGTTATTACCCCAGATTCATAGAAAACTTCTCGAAGATCACAAAACCACTTACCTCTCTTCTAAAGAAAGATGTCGCTTTCCATTGGACGCAAGAACAAGAACTTGCGTTCCAAACCTTAAAACACAATTTAGTCTCAGCACCTCTTCTTCAATATCCTGATTATTCAAAACCTTTCATACTTACCACTGACGCATCTAATTATGCCGTTGGAGCTATTCTTTCCCAGGGTGAAATCGGCAAGGATAAGCCGATTGCCTATGCTTCTCGTACTCTAAACAAAGCAGAAGGAAATTATTCCACCACGGAAAAAGAACTTCTAGCTATTCTTTTTGGCGTGAAGACGTTCCGTCCCTATTTATATGGCTACCAATTCAAAATCGTTACCGATCACAGACCCTTAGTTTGGTTGTTCAACGTTAAATATCCAGGTAGTCGTCTTATACGATGGCGCCTAAAACTAGAAGAATATAATTATGAAATAGTGTACAAACAAGGCAGATTAAATTCTAATGTCGATACCTTATCTAGGTACCCCGTAAACGCGTTAACCTCTTATTCTAATTTAAATAAATCATCTTATGAACAATATTTTAAAAAGAAATTCTTAAAAACTACATCTAATAACGAATCAATCATGGAAGAGCATAGTCAATCACTTCATTTAGCCAAACAAAAATATATAGCATGTCCGATGTCTCTGGACTTCGACTACTCTATGCCGCATTGCGAGCAATTGTTATCACTCATCGAAAATGCTGACGAGTTAAAAGCCCGTGAACGTGAACTTGAAACTGTTCACATTGTAGATTCTAATAATAGAACATTTTATTTTCTTTTTACGAAAATACATCATTACGATGAAACTAGTTATAGAATTATTTATAAATTACTTATGGAATTGCGTAACAAAATCTTATCTTACGAAAACTACGAAAAAGAATTAATTAGCTATATCGGATTTTTCGGAGCCATTTACTATCTACAATATGATATCATACATTTTTCACGGCACCCAAATCAAAATACATACATATAAAAATCAAATAATATATCCAACTCCCGCTGAGGTCCCTAATATTCTAAAAGAAAATCACGGTACCACTATTGCTGGTCACCCAGGTGTTAAAAGAATGTATAATAGGATAAAAGCATCCTACTATTGGAAATCGATGCGTTCTGATATCGAACGATTTGTTAAAGGCTGTAGATCATGTCAAATAAATAAACCCTTACGCTCTTCGAATAAAGCCCCTATGGTTATTACCTCCTCGAGTACCAAAACCTTTGAAAGATTAGCCTTAGATATCGTTGGTACTCTGCCCGAAGCTGGCCTTCAAAAGTTCAAATACATACTTACCCTCCAGGATGATCTGACAAAGTTTTCTTCCGCTTATCCCATGATAACATGTTCAACTGATGAAGTTGCTTGAAACTTAATTTATTTCTTTTCTCCATTCGGATTTCCTAAAATGATTCTTACCGATCAAGGTACCTGCTTCACCTCCGATCTCTTCAAGCAACTAACTGATATTCTGAAAATCAAAAACCTATTTTCAACCCCGTATCATCTTAAAACCAATGGTGCTCTAGAAAGGAGTCACGCCACTCTCAAAGAGTATCTCAAGTCGTTCGTGAACGAAAATCACGACGATTGGCATTGCTATCTAGCAACTGCAATCTTATCATATAATACAACTCCCCATTGCACATCAGAATTTACTCCCTTCGAGTTATTATTTGGTCATAAGCCTTCCATACCCAGTAGCTTATACGAAACAAACGATAGCACAACTTATCATGACTATATTTGCGCCTTACAGTATAGAATGCGTTTTTCTCGCGAAAGAGCATTAGAAAATATAATTAAAAGTAAAGAAACCTCTAAGAAATATTATGATGCAAATGCCAGTTCTAAAACTTACAAAGTCGGTGATATGGTTTATTTAAGACATCACCATAGATTAAGAAAAGCCTTATCTCACATTCGTAAAGGACCCTATAAAATAGTCAATGTGCACAGTAAAAATAACGTCTCCTTAAGTATTAATAGAAAACACATGAAATACCATGTTAACGAAATTAAACCGGCGTGATTTGTCATTGTTACAGATTGGTTTCTGCTGATCCAATTGTGTGTCTCTGTCCGTGTGGTGACGGATTAAGAATACGGATTGTCACCACCCCATATCATCCCATGGGTGTCGTAAGAGCCGACAGAGGAAGAGTATTATGCAGAGAACATCACTGTAAGAGAAGGAAAACTTGATACAAACCAACCCGTTTGGCCAGCGTGGTATAGTAGGCCTATTCCTCCTTTCAAAGGAGAGGCCTAGTCCAGCAGTGGACTGTTAAAGGCTGATGATGATAATGATGATCCCATTGAGTATATTTCTCACAGTCCGGGCATATATTTTGACCCGATATCAATTGCGTATTTTTACAACGACTTCTGGAACGTGATTACTTATGTCGAAGTCGTCCCTATCAAACCTTATTTGGATAAAATCCAAAAATCTATTTTATACTTATCTGCTTTCTGTGAAAAAGCAAGAAATTTAGCTATAATTACTTTAGATTGTAAGAATGCGATTGACCCTTTAGAAATATTAATTAATGCTAATTCTCTTAAATATAACTCGTTATCTCACCTTATCTCAGAAAAGATTGATGTTCGTGCTAAAAGGTCACTCGAATTCGGTGGCGAAATATTAAAGTTCTTTTTCGGCACTCTAGACGCAGATGACGCTAGAAAATATGACGAGGCAATTTCAGCATGTCAAGAAAATGAAAATCATATATTTTCTCTTATGAAGGACAACATACACGTTGTTCAGTCCACAATAAATAACTTTAATATTTCCATTCATAAATTAAATGAAAATAACTAGATAAACAAATACAAAAACTTAATTATATATTTACAGAAAATTCTAAAACGAATGCTAATCTAATAAACATTGAGATAATTAATTCCTTGTTTAATGTCCTTGCAGGATCATTGTTGTCAATCTCTAACATTCTAGATACAATTTTAAATTCAATTTTATTTGCAAAAGCTAATATTTTACATCCCTATGTTTTAACTCCTACAAAATTATACAATGAACTTTCAAGTAGTAAACAATTTAAATCAAATATCGAATTTCCTGTCTCTTTATCTTTACAAAATATACATAGTATTATAGATTTATCGCAATTAACTGCATATTATTATAATAACAAAATTATGTTTGTAATTCAGATTCCGTTAGTAATTCCTATGAGGCTTAATGTTTATAAAAACTTACCGTTACCTACTTCTCAAGAAGATAATTTCTTAACTTATGCATTAATTCATCCCTCTAAGCTCTTTATAGCCATAACTGACGATAGGTTAAGTTATGCATTATAAGATGATATTTCTAGTTGTAAGAATGTCAATACTAAGTACATAATATGTCCTTTACCTTCTGTTCTGTCGACAATCAATAACCCATCGTGTGAGTCGAAATTGTTAACGGAAGTAACTGTATCTCTTCCGGATATGTGTAATAATAAGTTAATATATGGTATAAGTTAATATATTAATATTAATTAATATTTGGCAGAAGTTAAATGATGGAAAATATATTTTTGTCCAATCTAAGCCTAGTAAACTAACATTAAAGTGTAACCATGATATTAAGGATTATACTCTGCAAGGTACTGGTCTATTATCCTTGAAAAATGAATGTATTGCGTATTTTCAAACTTTACAATTCTATCCTTCTCATAATTATAAAAGAATTTTACCAAGTCAATTATCAACATACATACATACATACATACATATCGTCACGCCTTTTATCCCCGAAGGGGTGGGCAGAGGTGTATTTCTACACCCACTTTTCGCCAGATATACTTTAGTCCCACGTAATAAGGGGCGAGCCTATTGCCGTACCGGGCACATTTCCAGACTCCGTGCTGCTACTGAGAATTTCGTGACAGAAAAACCCAATAACATTGCCCGACCCAGGAATCGAACCCGAGACCTCCCGATCCCACGCGCACATTTATGCCGCGAGACCAACGAGGCAGTCGTATAGGGTTTGATGTCGAGTTTTCCGTCTCTACGCAAAGATGATATTTGCATCGTGTTATCCCTTAGCCGCCTCTTACGACACCCACGGGAAGATAGGGGGTGGTGGAGGACCGTGTGGTTGACGGCATAGAATACAAGTGTCAATTATCAATTAACTATGATATAACAGAAGATGATTGTTGTAAATTTAATAAGATTTTAAATAACAGTTTTCATTAATTTTCTCCTATCTCGTTAACAAACGTAGATTTAGAATCATTAAAATTAGCTTCGCATAAATTAGACAGCCTAGAAAACCAAATAAATAATGTGCAAAATCAATCTCATATTGTTAAATATGGACATTATTATTCCACATTAACTTATATAATAATCAGTACAATTATTGTTTATACACTTTACAAGTTACACAAGAAATGTTTTGCGAAATGTGCTAACCCATCCTGTTGTATACAGATATACAATCATTGTTATAATGACAGTAAAAGTAAAAGCAAAGAAACCCCAATAAGCCATCCTATGGAATTAACTACCATATCTGAAAACTCAGATGAATTTGACAGAAGGTCAATTCATAGTTTGCCAGAAATCGAAATCAATAAACTAAATAAAAATGTAAAATTTAGGCAGTTTGAAAAGTCCAACCGTAATCTAAGCATTTATTAGTTATAACAGACATTTCCATATTCTATATCTACTATATTAAAATGTTATTATAAGAATCTCTATTTTAGGAGTATTCTCCATTTAGTTTGTATAATTTTAATCTCGACTTATAATGATTTTAAACATATAAATCTTTGTTTTTATGTTACTACTTTCTTAATACTTTTATACTACTTTCTATGTCTTGATAAGTAATTGTAAAACTGAAGCTCTTGCACGCGGTTTTCATTAAACTTCGCGTTCATCTTATTTAAGATGAAGCTTCGTCTTCAAGGGGGGACGTGTTAGAACCAAATTTAGTTAAAGGGAAATGCAATGTAAGCATATTATTATTAATATATAAGCCATTACCGCCATGCGGCCAGTTAGTTAGCATACAGTTATCATCCAGTTCACATCTTTCATCTACCGCGCCAACATCCTACATCTCGCGGTCGCGAAAGCTTGAGTTCGGTCTAGATTAAGTCAGTGTATTTTCGGGTGTAATTAATAAACGCTTTTCAGCTGTGAAAAATTGTTTTTTTTTTAAACTCGCTACGTACTACGCGCAAAACAGTACGTAAAGTGTAGTACATTTTATATATTTTATTTTTAATATATACATAAATTCATTTAAATTTTCAGGAAATCATCTAAAGATATAAGATTTCGTCACTGAGGGCCTTTTGTTTCTAAAATCTTGATATATTTTAACCAATTTTTTTGTTTTGATCAATTGCTAGGTAACAAGCTTTCCAAAAAGATACAATTTAAAGCCAAAAAGTGAATATTCTTTTTATAAATTAGATTTTTTTGACACCCATCCGTTCAATTTGGACCCCCAGTTAACGGGAGTCAATTTGTTGCAAATGACCTCAAGTATAACCTCCTTCAAGGAATTGATCGAATTACCAAACAACCTGTATATAAAATATCTTTAGTATCTAGCCGGAAGCAGTTGTACATTCACTATACTGGCTGTATAATTTTTGGATTGGACAATCGATGTTTTTGAAATCAAATAGTAACACCAATACTTGCTTATGTTTCGGGTACTTTGGTAACTTCTACATTCAAGACAAAAATAAATGGCATCTCTAACTTCCTTTACCACGATTCGAATATAATAAATAATTTAGTTTTTAGATCATTTAATTAAAATGGTAGGTACATATTATGTGAGCTGTAGCCTGTACATAGTTTGATTTCAATTTTAAAATTAATCTGATTCGGTAACTCGGAAAGCGGTCCCAGTCACCAGTTTCATCTAGCGGAGCAGTGAGGAGTTCAAAGTGCTCATCTAATAGTAAGCAGTGACACAACAGAAGTATTGTACTGCTAACGTTGAATGAGCCCCTTGTTTTTCTCATCATCTTCAGCTGTTGATAAGCATGTATAGTCCGTGCCACGAGAACATAGACTTTTGTAAACAAAGAATATCTACTAAGTGACATAGCGGCAGTTCTGTCAAAAACAAATAATGTCAAATCCAATGAGCGCAGCAGTACATAGATCTGGGGGCACGGGAGTGCCCCCCGCCAAGCCGAGCAAAAAAGCGGCACGGCCGTACCATCCTTTTCTCGAAGCAATTCAGGCCATTTTCGACCCCCTATAACTTCGTTGTGGCTCAAACTAGAAGCCTGTTTTTTTAGTACCCAAGCAGGCATTGTATAAATATGGTATATTTCAAATTTCATTCAATTTGAACCAGAAGTTTAAGAATTATAACGAGTAAATTTTCGTGATTTTGTCACTCACTGACCGATCATCAAAAGTCTAAGGCACTTCTAGCAGACATAGAAGCTTCAAATTTAGAACACAATTAGTGTTTAGTGTATGAACCAAGGAAAAACTAAAATATATTTCAATTTCGGTCCAGTTTTCGAGATACATCAAATGCATAAATAACTTTGTAATTCCATATGAATACAAAGGATTACAAAATTACATTTGCAGTTAGAGCTTTAAGAAAATTCGTTGTTGGTGTGCAAGAAGTAGAAGGTACCGGAAAGGACAAAAGTAAGACTATCTACAAAAAGAAATGAGGTCCCATAAAAACAATACTTGTCAAAAATACCAAGTCTCGCGACCGTAAAAAGTTGTGAGATCCATGTAATACCAAGTCGGTTAATTAAAAATCTTTAAGGTTTTAAATAAATATATTGACTTGACAATTGCATTAAACAATCTAATTTATATATGTTTTACTTATGAGATATATTGTGTTTCCATGCGATGACCGAGTCAATATATTTATTTAAAACATTTAAGATTTTTAATTAACCGACTTGGTATTACATGGATCTCACAACTTTTTACGGTCGCGAGACTTGGTTTTTTGACAAGTATTGTTTTTTATGGGACACGTGTTATTTGAAACTAATATGTCTATTGATCGAGTTTTTATCGATATTGTGCGCTGTCAACAGAACGAGAGAACGTCAGCATTTGGCATTAGTCCATTGAAATGTTACGTTCTTGGGCTTAGCATGATTAATCAGAGGATAAGATTTTACATGCCACTAAGGGATTAGTGCACTTTTAACTTGTTTTTGTTTAAGTTCAAATATAAAATATCCCGAAAGACAATTTAAAATAAGTTTAAATGACCACGAAAGCTTAAATTCCTATATTGCTTAAGTTCATTCTGACGTTTTTATTCATAGACAACGTAAAATCTCTATGCCTAGAATTTTAATGCGATTTACTAGCTAGTTCAATTCAGTAATATTATTGATTTTTGGTCATTGACATATACTCTAACGATAGACGGAGCATTCCCTATAAATATTTTGTTCAAATTGTCTTCCGTATGACGTCTAATCGTA
This sequence comes from Euclidia mi, assembly GCA_944739405.2. Lineage (NCBI taxonomy): Eukaryota > Metazoa > Arthropoda > Insecta > Lepidoptera > Erebidae > Euclidia > Euclidia mi. The sequence continues at coordinate 60,930,806 of OX123200.2, forward strand.
CTAAACACGCAGGCGCAAGCAGCGCCAATGACTTAAAGTGTCTAGTTATTATTATAGCCAATCAACAACAACCAGTCCTGACATCTTACCAATGAGTGTCCAATAGTTCTCTAATGCTACTGGCTGCCTATTGCCATCTGCACAGACTATTTACATCACAGGAGAGATGTTTTCTGCCTACAATATTTCATCAACATAATAAGGATAGTTTATTTATGAAAATAAACATGAAAAGCATAAAAATAAACAAACGGCGAGCATGTATGAATAGAGTAATGAGTGTAGAGGAAGCGCGTGAGGTTTGTAGGGATAGAAGCAAGTGGCGTTCTGTTGTCTCTGCCTACCCCGACGGGAAAAGGCGTGAGTATATGTATGTATGTATTTATGAAAATAAAAGGAATTAATTGCTGGGGGTTTATTAAAGTAAAATAATAGAATCTATAAACATATTCAGACGCTTTTATTACAACATAGAAAAATGTATTCGTGAGCGTAAGTTCAAGACTTGCCTTAGTTGCCTCACGAATAATTCCACTTTTAAAACTTTTTTATCTTACTATGAGAATTGCTAAGACATATCCTAATATATAAGGCAGATTGTTTGTCATTCTGTAAAAATGCCCTTGCTGACCACAGAGTTCTAAACCTACTCATGTGGCAGATGGCACTATGTGCTACCATAAGGAAACCAACTTTAAAAAAAAATAGTCTATGACGAAGTGGCCTGAGTAGCTTAGTCGGTACAGTATCGACACGGTTCGTCGTGGTCGCGGGTTGAATTGCTGCCTCAAAAAATTATTTTTCTAGCTTTATATAAATTTCAATTAAATTTACTCTAGCAAGAAATGCTCAAAAATATATTTTAATAAATTCAATTACCACCAAACACAATTAATTTTGTGGTTTTTTGTCTATTGGTCGGATATTGGAAATCAGGAGCTGTTTTGGCCTCATGGTTCAATATTATTTTTGCGTATTTTCTATAACTGCAAACGTTTACTATGATGAAGTGTTGAAATATTCGTTAATATAGTTATTACGATCAATATACCAAAAATTAAAAAGAACACAGAATTAGTGTTATACAATATTAAATTGGTTTTATAACATTAATCAAACTAAAAAAACTATTAAAACCAATACCTTCACGAAGTCTGGTCTTATTCATATATTATTACCTACAATCACTTGCAATGTATGTCTGCATAGTAGTTAGTCTATGATCGTAAATGACGTCACATAAAATAAAGAAATTCATTTTAATGTGGTATTATGATACATTTAACTCTTTTATTTACATAAATAATAAAAAAAAATATTGACTAACGCTACTACAGATACAAGTTCTGATTCAAATTCATCGATATATCGGGCCCGCTTTGTTTATCGCCACACAGTCAATAAACAAAGCGGGCCCACACGGCAGGAAAGTCAAAGTGACACTAGATTGCTTTGCCGGGATATGCATGCAAAGCATTTGAACAAAGTAAATGTTCTGAATGCTACATCTAGTACTTTAGTACATATATATTGATGTTTGTGGTCAATTACTTAATATTTGAGCAAATTATTTATTGCCTATTGGTTCGGCGTTACACCGAAACCGAATATTCCTAGGCGATTTGGGACAAAAATATTAATATTGTGGACTGTAAGGATGTGGGTTCTCATCGACTAGGAAAGGAGAAGTGAATGAAAATGGGTTCATGGGAGGAATAAGAGACGGGGTTATGGGAGCACACCTTACCTTCGTTCTCTCGGTTCGACAAGATGGCTGTCGTCACCTCCTTGCAGAATCGGGCTGTAAGCTGATCACTCCGTCTGGATCCCACCCAGAATTAAACAATTTCACTGCACTTCATTCGCGGGCGGTTTGTTGCGTTTATGGTATAAAGCGGTAAAAATATGGCGGTGCGGTACACGTGTTCAGCGCGACACGGATTATTCTAGACTGTTCTCGTCGTCGTTGAATTCTTGCGACCAATCAGCGAGGCGTGCCTTGGGAGGGAAGGAATCAAAGGACCGCTCGTATTGGACGAGCAAGCGTGGAACGATTGACATTGATGTAATTAATTCTCGATAGAAAGGTAGATGGCGCTACCATATCCCCCCGGCCCTAAAGGGTTGCCTTTAAAAAAAATAGAATTGAACTTAGCTATGTTGGGTGTATTACCGCATAACCCATCAATAGGCTAAGACAGCGATATGATAATAAAATTAATCTAAATTAACTTTAGCGAAAATTACAAACGCAATAATAGCGAAAACTACAAACTAAATACTTAAACTAAGAGGTAGATCCAACTTCAGGCTAGATCTCACTGAGTTGGAAGCGGACAGAGACGAACAACAGGGCGCACGTAGCTCCCCTTCGCGGTTTTCACGGTAACAACGCGGGTTGAACCGTCCTTGGAAGTATGCAGTTTCTCTACGATGGCTAACGGCCATGAAAGCGGCGGAGCATTATCATGTATTATGACGACCAACGTACCCTCCTGTATAGGGGATGTAGGACTATTGCACTTGGATCTAGCCTGAAGCTGGTGTAGATGTTCCGCACGCCAGCGCCGCCAGAACGACTGCACGAGTTTATCTAGCAGAGTATGTCTCTGGAGCAAGCTTGAAGAGTCTGCTTCAGGAGTCGGAAATGACGATAATGGCACTGTGTTCAGAAAATGTGCAGGGCTTAACGCGGATGGTTCCGCAGGGTCACTACTCAATGCCGTGAGCGGGCGCGACTTGTGCAAGGACAGTTAAAAGCTCTTAGTAAGAGAGGATCTGTTGACCTATAACTTTGAAGAAATGCGTTTTAATTACTTTGACCATGCTTTCCCAACATCTACCGAAATGTGGTGATGCTGGCGGAATAAACTTCCAGTCAATATGATTTATGGAAAGTTCTTCCTGAAGACGAGTACGATATTCTTCCCTGAGAAACTTATAGAGGTCGCGTAAATAAGAGCTTGCGCCCACGAAACAAGTGCCGTTATCCGTATACAAACACAGTATAGGGCCGCGCTGTGAGAGAAATCGTTTAAGGGCTGCAAGGAATGACACCGTGCTTAAATCTGTCGCAACTTCAATATGCGTAGCGCGCGTCGTTAAGCATGTAAAAATACATAGACAAGCCTTACGGCTTTTAACACCTCGACCACGCACTGGCGTATACTGCAGCGGTCCTGCGTAATCACAACCGGTATGTGTAAACGCTTTATCAACTTGATTGACGCGTTGGCTAGGAAGATCTGCCATGGGAGGGAAAGTCGGACGCGGACGAAATTTGAAACAGACGTTACATTTATGTATTCTGTGACGAATTATTCGTCGAGCGGCTAAAATCCAATACTTATGCCTAAGTAAGGACATAAGCAACTCTGGACCAGCATGGAGGTGCTTCTTGTGATAAAAATCAACAAGAAGGTCGACAACATGATCATGGCGCGGCAGAATGCAAGGATGTTTGTAGTTATAAGGTTCATCCGAATTTGACAGACGACCCCCAACGCGTATGACGCCGTGTTCATCGAGAAACGGCTTGAGTCTAAGGATAGCGGGAGAACAAGGTACATAGTTTTTCAAATTTTGAAAGTCGTTTCTAAAATGAACAGCCTGTACAGCTCGTAGTAACTTACATTCTGCGAATTTGATATCAGTACTTGATACAAAAGTCCCATTAGGTAGTTGCCTAAGAAACCTACAGACATAAACGATGGCGCGGAGTAACTTAGACCATGATGACATGCGTAGTGCGAGTGCATAGATCGGAGACTCCGCAACCTCAGCAATCACGGAATAAGAAACAGACTTCCGTTCGGGTACATCTTCGTCTTCTGCACTGTGGTCAAAAGGTTGCATGGGCCACTCTGACGGATCATGGGAAATCCAAGAAGGTCCACGATGCCACAATGGATGATGCAGAAGATTAAGTGGAGTAACACCATGAGACAAGCAATCAGCGCGGTTCTCAATACCCGCGACGTGATTGAAACAAGTAGCAGAAACAAGTTCAATCAATTTACTAACGCGGTTGGCGACAAAAGTCTGCCAGCGGTGAGGAGAAGAATGAATCCAAGCGAGCACTACTTTGGAGTCAGAAAATGCGTATATTTTATTAATAGGGTAGTGGCGCAAAACTATGTCTTGAACCTAGCGGAGCAACTGAGACAGCAGAAGGGCCGCGCACAACTCCAGCCTCGCGACCGAAATGGTTTTAATAGGCGAGACCTTAGACTTGGCACAAACTAACTGCACCGAGTAGTTAGAACCAATGCGAACTTGCAGATATACGACTCCGCCGTAAGCACGCTCGCTGGCGTCAGCGAAACCTATTAAGTTGATGGTACATCCATCTACCAACCCAAGATGACGCGGAATAGTAATTTGATTGAGCGCGGTAAGCTCAATACAAAACTGGCCCCAAGCGGCGACAATATGGTCAGGGGGTGTTTCATCCCTCTCACACTTTGATAGCCAAAGCTCTTTGATCAAGAGCTTAGCGTACAAAATTGTGGGAGCCACAAAACCCATTGTCCCATAGTCGAGCCACTGTGGACAGCATGCGTTTGGTGCACTTATCATCTGGCGGTGAGACGTCAAATCGAAAACTATCACAGGATTTGTCCCAGCGTAAACCGAGAACTTTATGCGGTACAGACTTCTCAAACTCAATCTCTGGAGAAGCTTTATGAGAATCAGGTATGCGTGCGAGAACCTCCTTAGATTTGCTTGTCCATTTGACAAGATCAAACTGGCCTCGCTTGAAAAGCTGAATAAGCTCTTCACAAAGCGAAATTGCTAGCGGAGCGGATATGACACTACAGGCAATGTCACCCATATACAAAGTGGAAGTAGCAACAGCTGCTGCGGCGGGAAAGTGATCGCCTTCATCAGCGATCAACTGGCGAACAACTCGTAACGCGTGATATGGGCTAGACTTGAGTCCAAAACAAACATGATTGAACTGATACACAGATAAAGGTTCCTTATTGTTAAAACGATAAAAAATCCATTGAAATCTACGGTCAGATTCGCAAACGCCGATATTGAGGAACATTTGGCGGCAATCAGCTGACAGAGCGATTTGGAAATGACGAAACTTTATTATGATGTTAAATAAATCACCCTGTAGATTAGGGCCGGCATGCAAAATGTCATTAATCGACTGACCCGATGTAGTCTTACAACTAGCAGCTAAAACCACACGAAGTTTAGTAGAGGTTTTATCTTCGCGAACTACGCCGTGATGCGGGATATAATATGAGGGAAGAGAGTTGCGCTCGTTGTTTACAACAACACTCAAAAAACCTTTATCTATGTAGTCATGAATGACGTCATTATAGGCGCTGCGAAACTTAAGTGATGCATCAAGTTTACGTTCCAAACAATGGAAACGTCTAAGGCGTCCATTACACGCTAGGATATTCTTCAATCAAAACCATCATGCAGGAATACGAATGATTGACCGTGATTGATGGAATTTAATCGACATTACACGGTCACTCTGATTGATCGTCAGTCGGACCAGATATTTCACGATGAACACACGGACAACATTGATTTTCATAAAAAAAGGCCTGTGTTGCAATTTTGATTGCGTTGTCAACTAAAAAATGAGTGAAAATGAACGAAATAGATGTTGAATTTCGATTCCCTACCCCTTAAAATATTGCAGACGATACCAATATTGTTTTTTTTAATTTTCCCATCCGCCATCTTTAATTTCCCATCCGCGATCTTTGATCACGAAATAGATGTTGTATTTCGATTCCCCACCCATTAAAATATCGAAGGCGATACCCATATTGATTTTTAAAATTTTCTCATCCGCCATCTTTGATTTCCCGTCCGCCATCTTGGATCATTAAATAAATTTTATATTAGTAATCAGCGTCCCGAAAATCTTGAAAATGATACCCACATAGATTGTAGAATCCTATTCGTTTAGCCTTTTTTTGCCTTTGACCCAACCCTCCCCCTGCTCGTTTGATCATTTTATTATTTTTGTCTGGCCCCTAAAAGTTGTGGCGTAATTTTATATAGGCTTTCGGAATAATTGGGCTATCATAGGCAATAACATTTTTTTAAATCCGACTGCTAGTTCCTGAGATTAGCCGACATTATCTTTTAGCCTTTTGCCCGGCCCCAAAGGGCCGAAGCGTTATGTTATATAGCCTATAGCCTTCCGGAATAACTCTATCGTATACAAAAAGAATTTTTCAGATCCGACCGGTAGTTCCTGTGATTAGCGCGTTCAAACAAACAAACAAACTCTTCCGCTTTATTATATTAGTATAGATTAGTCGTCATCATCATCAGCCTATAATAGTCCACTGCAGGACTAGGCCTCTCCTTTGACAGGAGGAATTGGCCTACTATACCACTCTGGCCAAACGGGTTGGTATAGGATTTGTATCAAGTTTTCCTTCTCTTACAGTGCTGTTCTCTGCATAATATGCTCCCTCTGTCGGCTGTTACGACACCCATGGGATGATATGGGGTGGTGACATTCCGTATTCTTAATCCGTCACCACACGGACACACAGTATAGATTAGTGGTATCCCATAACTCAGGAATAGTCTCATATTTTAAAATAAAATCCTTTTCTGGTTTTTAAACATTAGAAGGAAGCGCTGGTGATTGGCTGCGCGATCTCGCAGGCGCAGCCGGCGCCGCCTGTTCGTCGCGTTGATCGTATTCTGCGTCCGACTCCATCGCTGCCAGCGCGCTGACTGACGGATGATTGAAGAAATGCCATTACACGGTCACCCAAAACCATCAATCATGAGTTGCATGACGAAAATATCAAAATATCCAGATAACCGTCAATCACCGTCATGCAACCATCAATCAGTGCATTAGACGGCAGGTTGGTCGTCAGGCAAAGGTTCGACCATGGTTAAACTGACAGCAAAACCTATCGTGTAATGGACGCCTAAGTGCTGCAGCGTACGAGTCGCCTAACGAATAAGGCGACTCGTACGTATGCATAGAATGGCAACGCCACTATGTATCTGCCACTGTCGTCACGAACAGTGGTAGCGCGGAAATGTTGTTCACACTCGAGATCTTTACGGCTCATCGAGGGCGGTGCGGTAACCTCTTCAAGCTCCTAAAATCGCTTGAGAAGGGAATTAATATTATTTTCTTGAAGAACAGAACAACAACAAGACCAGATATATTGTAACGTAGGTACGGTACCCATAATCACATACCCAAATACCGTCTCAATAGCGGGCGGTAAGTTATATTGCTCACTACGTACCACTTTAGTTAGTAGCAAGTGCGGGAATATTGCAGCTCCGATCAAAACATCAATGTCTGCCGGATTCGCAAACTCCGAGTCTGCCAGCGGCAATGACTCGAGGTGAGTGAGTAATGCTACGTCCACATTAGCGTTCGGCAATGCGTCCGTAATACGCTCCACGATAAGCAAAGAAATGTTAAAGTTAATATTCCTATCAAAACGCGAATGTATTTTAACATCTACGGAACCCTTGCAATGTTTTTATGAACCGCCGATCCCTTTGACTTCTGAGTTAGTATTTTTAAAGTTATTCCACAATCCGAGGCGTTTGAAACAATCCGAAGTTATGAAATTGCTCTGAGACTCGCTATCGAGCTGACAACGTACCATGTGCGGCGATCCATTAATATCATAAACGATAACTTGCGCTGTCGCTTACAGTACCGTCTCGGACGCCATACTACCAGGCACGCTACGCACACTGCGGCTTGGCCCCACGCTGATCATTATAGATGCGTGGGGCCGTCCGCGCGTGCGCGTCGCCCGCGCGATTTATGTCGTACACAACGATATTTCGTTCTGTGTCGCGGAAGGCGCAGTTATCGTGGCCTGCACTTGCGACGTAAGTGTGTCAAGGTTACCGGCTTGGCTCGACAACGGACTACTTTTATCGAAGTGCAACAATGAGTGGTATTGCTGACTACATGAACGACATCTCGTCTTACTAGAACAATCACTCGTTTTATGCTTTATACTTAAGCAATTAATGCAAGCTTTGTTCTCTTTTACGCACTTGAAACGAGCAGTCGGATTTAAACCATTAAAGGGGGGACACTTATAGAAATGGTCGTGCACTATATTACTGCACAGACACTTCTGTGAATTATTATTATTAGATTCCGAGCATGTTACGTAAGATTGCGGATTAGAGACCAAGTTGTTATTACTATTTCGCGCTTTATTCGACCTTTGTTTGCTACTGTTATTATTAGACGAGCTAGATGAACTAGTCTGCGTATTATTAAATATTCGACACTGAGCTTTGATGAAAGAAATAAAACTATCTGGTGTTGGTATTTTATTGTTGCGTTCCGTCATCTCGAATGCGCGAATTCTTTCAGTGTCAAACTTTTTTAAAGCGAATTGAAGAAACAAGGTTGGAAAGATCTTCTAATTTTAAGTTTTTAAGAGAATTAACTGCGGTAACAAAGTTGTCTATAAACAGCTGGAAATTCGAGACAGACGCGGCACCGGACAATTTAAGATTTAAAGCTTGATCAAAGTAAGTAGACGCTAGAACACGAGTATCTTGATATCTATCAAGTAGTGACTGAAATATGACCTGATAATTCTCAGCACTGGGTGTGACACCTGCAAATACGGACTGGGCCTTCGGTGACAGTTTACCTATTAAACCTGTCAGCATCTGTCAGAGAACCATTATCGTGCACTGTAGACTTAAAACTCGCATAGAATAACGGCCAATTTAGTATATCGCCATCGAATGACATGAGCTCAATTGGCGGTAATCTCGGCGTCCGAACTGCAGAAACGGGCTGTGCCGAATATTTACCCTCCAATTGTGATTGTATTCGCTTGATGATACAATAAAGATCCTCAAATTAGGTGTGCGCCTGATAATTCGGCTTTTCATCAGGATTAGTAGAAAGCAATCTTGCGTTATAATCGTCTAACAACTTATGAAAATCTGTTCGAATACTATCTACTGTCATACAATAACTGAGAAATGACTCCCTATCAATATCAGAAGCGGCGGCACTTTTTGAGCGCTCGTAAATGTTTTGAATACGCTCAAATAAAATATTGCGTTTTTCTTCTAAGATTGTCAGCTCTCTGTCTTCCGACACGCGTGGCTTCTTCTGTTGTGCCATGCTTACGTAAGTATAAGCTGATGAGACCGAATCAAAATAAGAATACCTAAAGTACCTATTATTTTACCTAAGTAGGCAACACTTTAAGGCGGTAGAATTAAAAGGTGCTTGAAATATGTAATTTACAAGACAACTATGATAGTTCCAGTAATAATAATTGGGTAAGTAGGTAGCTACATAAAAGTATATTACCTACTGATGCGTGCGGAAATAACCATGTAACGGTTATGTAAATGGATTAGGAGTATAGCTAGGTGCTATAACTGCGAGCGAAATAAGCGAGAGGTTACGTATAACACGCAAATGAATCCGGCTTCGTACGGACCAAAAAATGGTTCGGCGTTAACCGAAACCGAATATTCCTAGGCGATTTGGGAAAAAAATATTAATATTGTGGACTGTAAGGATGTGGGTTCTTATCGACTAGGAAAGGAGTAGTGAATGAAAATGGGTTCATGGGAGGAATAAGAGACGGGGTTATGGGAGCACACCTTACCTTCGTTCTTTCGGTTCGACAAGATGGCTGTCGTCGGCTCCTTGCAGAATCGGGCTGTAAGCTGATCACTCCGTCTGGATCCATCCCAGAATTATACAATTTCACTGCACTTCACTCGCGGGCGGTTTGTTGCGTTTATGGTATAAAGCGGTAAAAATATGGCGGTGCGGTACACCTGTTCAGCGCGACACGGATTATTCTAGACTGTTCTCGTCGTCGTTGAATTCTTGCAACCAATCAGCGAGGCGTGCCTTGGGAGGGAAGGAATCAAAAGATCGCTCGTATTGGACGAGCAAGCGTGGAACGATTGACGTTGATGTAATTAATTATCGATAGAAAGGTAGATGGCGCTACCACCTATGATTAAAAAAATATGTCAATAATAGAGTACCATGTATATACTCAATCGTTGACATACATGGTATTCTATAATTAACTTAAATTTACTTGCCATTCATGAAAACTCTTCCGACAAATTCGACTACTTAAACGCAAAACCGAATTTGTTTATTTCAGTAAAATTAAAAAATATAAATTTAAATACCCACATAGTAGCATTATTGGGCTTTGAAAAAGGAAAAACTGTTCAAAAAATACTAAAACACCATATCTAAAACACGTCTGTTTGAAAAAAGATTGTGAAGCCCTGAATGTGTGTTTACAAAAAGTCTATCTTCTCGTGGCACCAACTATAGTTAGAAAAATATGATAAAGAATATTAAATTTACGTTTCAAAAGCAAAAGATTTATAAAGGTACTTAGAGGCAGCTTATAAAATAAATGATATAATGGCGTTATTATGTAATTTCGTTACAATATTTCTCTTTGGCCGTATCAAAATGATTTATTTCACGCTTGGAATTTTAAATCATTCTTGTTAAAGTGCTGCTTTTTCCTTGAAAATAATTCTTTAATTTGGGTTGCAAATTATTTCTGCAAATATGAATACGATTTCTGATTATATTTATATCATAACGGCCGAGTATAAATTTACAGAGTGAATAAACTTTTTTATGGGATGTATTCAGTATTAACACAGAGTAATGCTTAGATAACGTAGCAGATCATCTCTTGCTAATGTAAAGTAAGATATTTTGGGAAAAAAGGGTAAATCATTCTTTGCCTGGCGTAGATGATGAGGCAAAATTACGGTACAGTTGAAAATAGCGCTCGTAGATAATTTAGATTATAACATTTGAATAATATAGGTTAAAGTAAGTGTTACCGCCGAACACAGATGTATAAACTACATTTACAGTGATTAAGTGAATATGAGGTTCAGCCCCATATCGGACGGAAACTATTTCCAAACACAGATCTTCGAGTTCTTTTCTATCATACATATTTTGTTTTTCTAACTCCTATGAGAAAAGAAGAGAGGATGCAAATACTCTCGCTTGACAAGTGGTAGTAGTAGCAGTACTAAAAACGATTTTCTGAGAATTACTACCCCGGTCAAGCTAGACCATTCACACTTTGACCAGTAGAATCTACCACAATTGAATATTCGCTTATAATGTACGGATACGTAGTTAGTAAGTGTCATATGTTCTGCCCTAGTTAGCAATCAGTTGTCATGTGTGTCCACCGTACAAGCGTAATGTCTTGTAATAAACTTTGCCCGTACTCGTCTTATAAACCTAGTTGCCGAATTAGGTTACGCTACTTAGCAGTGTCCTCTGTAGCGCTCATACCGCTTTTAATTTTTTACTCCTCATGTACCCATGTGTCGGAGGGTAGGATTTCACCGAAGCATTCCTCTCTATCCCCCGACGGGTAAGGGCCCGCCAGATGGTCAGGCGGGCCCCGAACGAAACCTCCTTGGCGGCGGAAAGAAACTTTTAAACACTCGCGTTGCATGTTTATAAGAATATATATTAATATACGGGAATTAACGCAAAAGATGTTCTGCCGCTACAAACCCCAGGTGTCTATAAAATCAATTGCAGCTGCGGGAGCTCTTACATAAGGCAAACGAAGCGGACTATCGCTGAACGTTTAAAGGAGCACATCGGCTGATGAGGAAAATAACTATTAACGACCGAGTGAGTATTAGTTTGCGCTCACAGGAGTTCACAAATACGGCACTTTAAAGTTGCCTAAAAGTACTAACAGAATAAATCAAAAACTATTCACTATTCTCCATAACCTGACTCTTCACTCTAAGCTGCGCATTCTTTGGATGAGCAATCAAGGAACGCGCAACAAAATACCTACTGAACTTAGAACTCGACGAGATTCAGCGAAGGCTTAGCCAGATAGCTATCCATGAATTTAATTAAAAATAAATTAGAGCGTCGCCTCGTTCGGCTGTCTCCTTTCCTTTGTGCCGATGCGAGCTGATATTGTTTTTTTCGGCTACTTGTTGTAAAGTAAGTAAGTAAATAATTTATTGACACACCAAATACAACGCACAACACAATAAATATAATACAAACAGCAAGGTACCTGTACAATTCACAATACAACAAATACAATACATACATAGTAGGCAACTAATACACAAACAAAGCATTGCTATTAAGGCCTTGCCACACGGCACAATTTTACCACTGATCAAATTTTCAATCGAATTGTAATGGTGAAGCCTTTGACAATATTGAAAAAGATGTATAAATACAAGTTTTATATCAAAAAGGTATATAAAAAGTCGTGTCACGGTGTCCATCTTACACTTCGAAAACGGCTTGCCCAATTTTTACGTTCTTTTGTGTTTTTTATTGGTATGAAAATAAACTCTTAGACAATTTTTCAAAGCCACTGATCATACACAAGATCACTGGAGTATTACATAATTATAATATAATCCAGCTTTTGTTTTTCTTTTCTATTTTTTATTAATAAATACCTATTCTACTACATTCACACAACACCATCTAGTCCCAAACTAAGCAGAGCTTGTACTATGGGTACTAGATAATGGATAAACATACATATATACTACTTTTTTAATTAATACATACATATTATACATAGAAACACCCAGACCAAGACAAACATCCATGTTCATGCACACAAATTTTTGACTTGAGCGGGAATCGAACCTGCGATCTTCAACGTAGCAGTTCGTGGCATCAAGACTACATGTAACTCTTACACAGTTGTAAGAGTTACATGTAGTCTTTGATACTTATTTATACTTATTTTATTTTATTATGAAGATTTGGTACATGAACTTACTACATTCTGATCTTTGAATAAAGGACCTGAGGGTAAGTAATTCCATTCCAACTCCTTTACCAGTTCACCTTGTAATAGTTGCTCAAGCCAGAGGCTTGCAATTTCCTTCTGCAACACTAAGAGATCTGGCGCACTACACGAACACTTCAGCTAATCGTAAAATCTCTGTCAAAGCTTGCAACAAGTTTGCAGCGACGATTACGACTAGTCGAGAAGCGCGTAGGAAATGAGTATGTGATAGTGGTTTAAGCGGCCGCTTTGTTGTCGCTCGCTGTCGGGTTGATACTTACGCAAGAATTCTTTCACAAACTATTGTTTCTGTCTGGGTCTTCTTTGTATCCGTTGCTCGAATGCTTGTAAAGTCTTCCTTGATGCAGGTTGTTCTCTTGTTCCTAGAGACAACCAGAGTCCTCGCTGGTTTTAGTCCATCCAACTTGGTAGAGTGTCGCACGAAATACCGGCAATCTTCGAGCTCGGTAGCGCGCGCTGTAAGACAGGGCTATATCCAACACTGAGCTTCGATAGGCTGATGATGATTAAGCGAGCTCCGTAGCTCGCCGTAGGAGTGGGCTATATATCCAACACTGAGCTACGATTGGCTGATGATGATAAAGATAATGATGAATGATTATAGTTGAATTCGTCTAGTGTGACAGAGAATTTAGACACGGACATATCTACAAGAAAGCGCCATAAATTCCTGTGTGAGAGGCTCCTGGATTACCTATGATGAAACGTTGGATCAAACAGCAGAATTTCACTATCTCTTCTTATATTAGTGAAAACTCCATCACACCGGAATATCAACTTCCAAACGAAAATAAACTGACGGACATCAGACAGTTTCCAATAAATAAACCAAATTATCTGTTTTCATACAACAAATTGATGAAATCGTTTTTATGTAATTAGTGATTTAGGAAAGAAAATTCTTGGATTTTGCACCACGATAATGCCCCTACGCACAGGGCCATCATTGTGAGCGAATTTTTTACCAAACACTCAACAAATACCATCGAGCTACCACCTATTCACCAGATATGACTCCAGCCGACTTCTTTCTTTTTCCTAAACTCAAATTACCACTTCGTGGCACCCGTTTTCAATCAATAAAAACATAAAGGAGAATTCGCGGCGAGCACTGCACTCAATTCCGGAAACAGAGTTTAAAAAATGTTTTGATGATTGGATTATTCGTTGCCGTAAGTGTACCGTTTCTAAAGGAGCATTCTTTGAAGGTGATAAAATAAAGGAGAATGGGGAAATGGTACCTGGCTCCAATAGATATCACTGTAGTGTCGTTTAAAAGGTCTTACCAAGAGGAACAATATTTACTACTGCCGCCAGTTTCAAATCTGATTGCGTTTGGAGATAAACGACAGTCTTACTAACTAATAAAAACCTGTTCCTTCGGTTTCTCTTTGCGTTCCACGGCCACGGTAAACTGTTAAGACAGTCCCGTGGCCCCGGCGATAAACATACATATATAAATAAATTACTACTTAAACTATAGAGATATACTTAAATATATAAATAAAAATATATAAGTCAGTAAATCCAGTCAGTATGAGATTATCCTGCCGTTTTACTCCTTACAAACTCTCGAGCCTTTAACTTGAAAGTGAGCCGATTATTTGCCATCCTGATTTTGAGAGGGAGCGCATTCCATAATAAGACAGATTGGACGAAGAAGGAAGAGTTGATGAACCCGGAGCTATGAGAAGGATACAAAAGTAGACGATTATTAGATGACCGCAGGTTTTTGTCGTGATTTGAGCATAAATATTGTAGATAAGGACTTAGGTAAGAAGGAAGAGAGGGAGAGTCAAGAAAAGAGAAAAGAGTAGCGAGAACATGCAAACTACTGCGTTGACAAATAGTTAGCCATTTGAGTTGAGAGCGGTATTCAGAGACATGGTCATATTTTCGAAGGTTGTAAACAAATCGAATGCAGTTATTGAGAAGCCGGTCTAGTTGCTTGAGAAGGTCTGCATTCAGGTCAAAATAGCACACATATCCATAGTCGATAATAGGGAAGATTAAAGTCTGCATGAGCATTACCTTAGTGCTAGGAGGGAGGAAGTTCTTCAAGCGGTACAAAGAACGTAAGCATCCTGTCACTCTTTGACTCATAGATGTAACTTGAGCCTGCCAGTTCAGGTGACTATCCATGTGTAAGCCGAGATTTTAAACAACTGGACTGAATGGTATTGCTATCTGGTTATACATGACAGACGGAAGCGTTGAAAGATCAATTTTGTTGATGATATGTTGGCTGCCAATGATGATTGCCTGGCATTTAGCGGGGTTTACAGCAACACCAAATCGTTGTGACCAATCATGTATAATGGACAGTGCTTGATTTACCCCATCGACAGCTGAAGCGATGTTGTCTACTCCTGCCTGTGTATATAGCTGCAAGTCGTCAGCATACAAGTGATACGCACACCGAAGATTCTGGGTCAGGAGATTTATAAGAATAGAAAATAATAATGGGGAGTGAATGCCACCTTGAGGAACGCCAGACTGGAGGTCACACCATGATGACGAAGACTCACCGTGGCGAACCGACTGCTGACGTCCCATGAGATATTCAGAGAACCATTCCAGCGCCTCTGGAGAGATGTGAAGGCTGGAGAGGATGGATAATAGGATTTCGTGATTGACTGTGCTAAACGCGTTCGTGAAATCGACCAAAGCTAGCACCGTAACATTGGCGTCTTCCATTCCCGCCCTAACATCTCCAGTCACTTTCAAAAGAGCGGTCACTGTGCTGAGTCCAGGTCTGAATCCGGATTGAAATCGGTTCAATAGTTGATTATTAATAATTAAGTATACAATAATTGTGTATATATCTCTTGATAAGTACATTTTCTGTTACAAATTTTGTACAATAGTACTCATATTTGCACGTATTTTTTACAATATCAAAATGTTGTACAATGTGATAACTATTACCATCTATGCAATCTTTGAGATATCAAGTTCAAGACCATAAGGATATAACCTATATCCTTATGGTCCTGAAAGTGTTAATGACAAATTTAGAAAGTTGTCTGTGGACACTAGCTTCAAGCACCTTCGAGAGAAAAGGAAGGATTGATATGGGTCGGAAGTGGCTGGGGAGGGAAGGGTTAGGGATCTTAGGCAAAGGAGTTTAGTAGTACTCTTTGTAGTTTTTTCCCCACTCCACATTCTGGCATATTTTCTACATACGCAAAATACACGCCATCGATTTAGTCGTTTGTACTTAACCACAGAGGCAGCCAATATAGAATTATTTTGAAGTAGTGTCACTTCTATGCATTTCGTTTGGTGAGCAATAACTCTGGTGTTCCCAACATGTTTATCAGTCTTTTATTTTCTTTCTATCATTCTTTCTGTATTTCTAGCATCTCTATCCTTCCTGTTTCTCCCTCCTATTAGTTCTTATTTTGACTAGATGCATAAACTAGATGAATTTTTGAATAAATAATATTCTATTTTGTATAACAAATCAGAGGTCTTATTTTATTTTACTCGTGTTCAATACAGTAGAAAATAACCAGTAAATATACCTTATTGATATATCATATTGTTGAAAAGAAAAGCAATTCACTATTATTATACTCTTTTGGATATCCAAAGAGTATAATAATTATGAATTGCTTTTCTAAGTATGTATATACTTACGTAGGCTGCTTGATACAATTACTTACCTATTACCACAATCTAGATATTAAGACGGCAACGTAGTTTAACCAGCAGCCAAAAATTCGATGCAGTCGTTACGGCGAGGCAGCACTGTGGTGTCAGCCGAGTGGTGCATCAATGTCACCAAAGACGTAGCATTCAGTGATAAGACAGCGATAGCCGAATGGAACTACCAACAACCTTTTTTATTTTATTTTTTTGTTTTACGAGGTGGAAAATCCCTTCGGATCTCCGACTCTTGGGGGAAATAAGAGCCGGAATATGTGGTGTTTCCACTAAAAACCACCTCGACTTCCGCCATGTACCCGTGTGTCGGAGGGTGGGGCATCACCAAAGCACTCGTCGCCACCCCCCGACGGGTATTGGCTCGCCAGATGGTTAGGCGGGCCCCGAACAAAACCCCCTTGGCGACGGATTAAGGTGTTGGACTCCGCCGCCAAAACGCCCAGCGGCCGCAGAGGATAGGGAGGACGGCAACGCAACACCGCATCTCCTCTTCCTCTGCGGCCCCACCGCGACGCATCGAATGGTGCGCCCCCACTTGTTTGCGGGAGACAGGGCGTGCGGCAACGCAACACCGACACGCCTCTCCTCCCGCGACCGCACCCGACTGCGAGGGACAGACAGAACTGTCCCCCGCACCCGCACCGTTGGACGCATCCTGCGCAGGCCCCTCCAAGCCCACGCGGAGCGTCCCCTCCTGGATCCCTCTTAGCTTCACCGCGGGTGACCTATCCACGGTTACTGAGCCCCCCCACCACGACAAGATGGAGATCCCACGGGGGGGGAACTACCAACAACCTGCCAGGCAAAGGATATGATGCGTATCACCGACTTTTAAGTTGGTGAGAAATGATGTACGTGTTAAATTGTTGAATAATTTTTGCTCAGTGCCTCGGAGGACATAAGCCGTAGGTCCCGATTGTCATAATAATTTTTAACTGTAATCTGTACTTCCTAATCACCTCATGTGGAATTCATCACTGTGTCATTTGCAGTGCATGTTACGTGTTCGATGTCCATATTCAATATTTTTCAGATTAGTAAATAGAGGCAGTGATAGTCTAGTAGAAATAACAACAGACTGCCATGCAGAGGGCATCCGGTTCTAACCCACTGTGCACATCACAGACTTTTCAAAATTATCTGCACTGACTTGTTAATTATTGCTTGACCCGAATAGTAAATGTATCTGTCGTATTATATCCAGTAAAAAAGTTTCCTACTAAAAATGTGCCGGGAATAAACATGACAATAATATCTTTGGTACACTTTATTATTATAACGACAGCAATTGCACGTTTTTCATCCATTGACTAATTACAAGGCATTTGCATTTATATACACATTATTTCATATTTTTTACAATTACAAAAATATATTAGTTTAATGCAGTGCTATGACGCTATCTAATGATACTACATTTATTGAAAAAAGTACCTTCGTCAAGGGGCTCAAAGTTCATATACGAACTCCATAATTGACGTAAATACTTTTATCTTTAGAAACAAAGCAAAAAAATATTTACACAAACATTTTTACGACTAATATTTGGCTATCCTGTACATACAATATATTCGTATACTTACTTGGCTATGTACATACAATCTTATTGGATGTCCATAATATTTTTTACACTTACAATATAATTCATATCGCATATGAATATTTTTTTACATATATACGTACGTTTTTTTACATATATATGTTAAATCTAATTTTAATTTCGAAATATAAAAATAAACGATGAGAGATTTTACATTTGTTTAATTCAAGCATGATATTTTCTCAAGTGCCTAATATTCCTACAGTACAACAAAACGTTCAGAAACATTACTTATGACACAATTGTTTGAACAGCATATCATCAACTCTACATACATTTATGATTAATTGTTGCCGGATTGAAGTTCTGCATGTTTACCTGTAAAAGAAAAATATAATTAAAAAACATGTGACAGATATTTTAGGGACCCGTGTCCGCGTTGTCAAAATTGGTGACTATTGGGAGACGACACAAGAAAATTAATCGAGTGGCATATCTAATGCGGACCCCGGGCTCCAAGGCAAAAGGCCTTGGATTGCTACTAGGACCGCAGCGCTAGGATTTTGATAATGAACTTACAAGAAGCCTAAGCAAATCCCACGATAAACGTACAGAACCCTCTCTATCCAAATGTAACTCACACCAGTTTTTTAATCGTAGCTATAATAACCTAATTTATCTTTTTCACTGAACAGGCAGGTGGTTTGAGTTATGTCAGTAGAATGAGATTCAGTTTTAATTGTTTAGCAGAATTATTTTTATATCTTGTCTAAAGATCTAAGAGCTTTGTGAAATATATATAATATAATATGTCAGTAAATGAAAGTGGTTTAGAATAAAAGTAAATACGTTTTGAGCATTCGATTGATTGTATAAAATTTGGAGTTAAGTCATGAATTGCAGTAAATACAGATGTTGAAAATAACATACTATTTGCCCTTCAAATGCTCGTGTAATATGTATGAAAAGATTAACCGACGTAAAATTATTTCGTAGTTTATCTATAGGTATATATTACTACCCCCCCGTGGGATCTCCACCTTGTCGTGGTGGGGGGGCTCAGTAACCGTGGATTAGTCACCCGCGGTGAAGCTTAGAGGGATCCAGGAGGGGACGCTCCGCGTGGGCTTGGAGGGGCCTGCGTAGGATGCGTCCAACGGTGCGAGTGCGGGGGACAGTTCTGTCTGTCCCTCGCAGTCGGGTGCGGTCGCGGGAGGAGAGGCGTGTCGGTGTTGCGTTGCCGCGCGCCCTATCTGCCGCGACCAAATGGGGGCGCACCATTCGATGCGTCGCGGTGGGGCCGCAGAGGAAGAGGAGATGCGGTGTTGCGTTGCCGTCCTCCCTATCCTCTGCGGCCGCTGGGCGTTTTGGCCCGTCGGAGGGTGGCGACGAGTGCTTTGGTGATGCCCCACCCTCCGACGCACGGGTACATGGCGGAAGTCGAGGTGGTTTTTAGTGGAAACACCACATACTCCGGCTCTTATTTCCCCCAAGAGTCGGAGATCCGAAGGGATTTTCCACCTCGTAAAACAAAAAAAAAAAAAAAAAAAAGGTATATATTACTAGCTGCGCCCGCGGTTACACCCACGTTATTTAGGGCTACTGCTCCCTTCTACTCACGTAGCATGATAGTATATATTATATATAGCTTATAGCCTTCCTCAATAAATGGGCTATCTAATAGATAATGGGCTATTAGATATGTTTATTACATTTACATGCAGTTTAAATTTTAATTGGACTTAATCCCATGACATTTTCTAGTATTGGACATAATTATTTGTATTATAGAGACGTTTAAAGTTACTTCCAGTGGACCTTTATCTGATAAAGAGACTATAATAATTGCTCAGACGATATTTAAATGAGTTTTTTGGACAGCCTGTTGGCAGTGTCAACTTTCACGGTACCACAAGTCATATAAAATTGTATTGTAACAATTTGCGTATAAAAGAATCGCATGAGGTTCTTGATGTTCTTCTCATATCTTCACTTCGATGTAAACAAATATTTCTTTGACGATAAGTAGTTATAGCATAAGTGTTACTTTGTAACTTAAGAGAAATGAATTTGAATTTTACTTGGGAAAAGTAAGTAAATATTAATTACGCCTTAGAGACTATTTTTTCCAAGTTCACGTTATGAGCTTACATGGCTGTTAATAAAATAAAACTGTTTCCACACGTCTCAGGGGTGCAGCATATTACGTTTAACGATGAATAGAACAAAAAAATATGTTTACGAAAATATCCAAGAAATTCCATTTGCATACATATGAAAATTAACTTTTTGGCTACCTTTACCATGCAGTGTTTTCAAAATATAATCATGCAAATAGGATCTGGGTTCGGTTGACAGGACAGGTTTAAACAAGTACACATTGAAGAAAGAATATTTTATATAACAAGGTAATTTAGAACAACCTTTTTCTATTGAAATTAAACTACAGTTTACGGATTTTATCGCGTTGTATTGGTTTCACTAAGTTATTGCATTTGGAACTAAAGATCTAGAAACTATATTTTCAATTTATTACTAGCCTGTAAAGAATTCGAAACAACGGCTAGTAATAAATTAAAAATATAGTTTCTAGATCTTTAGTTTCAAATGTAATAACTTAGTGAAACCAATACAACGCGATCAAATCCGTAAACTGTAGTTTAATTTCAATGTGTAACATTCGCGTAAACCCAAGAAGATACTATGTGAACCTTTTTCTACTATGGTAATATTAAGGTGAAAAAAAAAAATACATTTTTCATACAGCCTGGCAGTGGACTGCCCAAGTCCACTGCTGGACAAAGACGTCTCCTAATTTTCATCACAATAACAGCTTGGCCACGGGGACCGGCGACGCGACCTGCGACACGACCGGCGACGCGACAATTCGCGCGACGCGAAAAACATGCCACGGGCACACGCGCTCGCCGCCGCGACCAGTGTACACCAAGAGCGAGACGACATTAGCTGAGATATTTTTATGAAATTTAGCTCGACATTGTATGAACTTTGGTGCCAATATCACATTTGTTTCAATCCGGCAATCGAACCCGAGACCTCATAATCCGCTTACACTACCGCAAGATCACAGAGGCAGACTTGATATTGTGTACCTAACCACGGTATTGAAATCTATAGGTAGGTACTCTAATACAAACGGTCGGAACGCGATTTATACCTACGAGCGTCAGGCTCGGTACCCACCTAACCTACTCAAGCTCTACTCTCGCATACTAAACTTAAGGCGCTTCGGTATACATTCTGTAGGTACCTACTGAATGCGTACTGACCCGACGCTTGTAGGTATGGTAACTCGAGTTTTGAGTTAAAATACGGAAAAGCTTATGTAGGTAAGTGTTATCTAACTAACTAGGTATATGCACTTCTAAAAACTTACTTAGGTATTTTGAAATCACAGACAGACACATCAACTTTAGTTTTAGTTTATGTAGATATAAATAACATCTGAATGAAATTTCTAAAAATGAAAAAAAAAAATGAATTTTCGCTGGAATACTAAATACTAATAACATTGCAAGTCAATTAGGTCGTCTGTACCTATCTGGCCAGACGTGTAAGTTATAAGCTTTGATGTCGAGATTTCCGTCGTGTATTTGGTTCGTGTATTTCCTTCTATCGGTGTCTATAGAAGAAAATACACGAACCAAATAGTATGGACGGAATAAAATGGGGTAGTGACACTTTGTATTCTTAATCCGTCACCTGAAGGACGTTCTACATAACTCTGTTGATATTTATTTGGTCCATACTGTAATTTCCTACTAACAATGCCTATCTATGATATCATTTAGGGCAGAGGTTCCCAAACTTATAAGTATCACGCCTCCCTTCTACTTAAAATGACAATGCTTACGCCTCCCTTCGGCCCAGGGCCCAGCAAGTAGTAGCTAGTGGGCTCGCCAAGCTATTGTAAAATAAAATAATAAAGACCAAAAATACATTTTCAGGTGTTTTATTATAAAAATATGCTTTTCCTACTTGTTTTAAGAAGAATCAATGTGACGGATGAGCTTGCATGTTTTTGACAAGATTTCCAATTCTGGGTTCAATAGAAGAAAGTGCACAACGTAGATCACTAGCAATATCTAGTTTGCTTCTGTACTTTGTTTTTATTGCTACAACTGCTGAAAACGCTTTTTCACACAAGTAAGTGCTTGAAAAGGGTAAAAACAATTTTAGTGCTTGCTCTGCTGTGCTGGGATAAACTTTGAGATATTTAACCCAAAATTGTGCCTTATCCATCTTATCAAAATCATATTGGGCAGCAGAATCATTTTTGATTTCCAAAGCTTGCTCTTGTAATGCATCTGGCAGCATTTCTATGTTGACGTGAAAAGGATCGATCGCTAATCGATAAATAATATTATCGCACGAATCGGGAAAGTAGCGCTTGAATTCGTCCGTGAGTTGCTGCAAATGGTTTGATATTTTATTCTTGGTATCAATTTAATCCAAAATCTCCTTAAAGCACGCTTCTTCTGAGATCACAAATAGTTTAGGAAAGCAGGAATAGTTGGAAGCTAAAATTTTGCGTCTCCACAGTTGCAACTTCTCACTGTATGCCGTGATAGCATCCCGATGATAAATTATGTTCGAATCTCCGCCTTGTAATTTCAAGTTCAAAGTGTTCAATGAGTCAAAAATATCTGATAGATAAGCAAATATTACTTGGACCCATGGTTTTTTAAATTCCACAAACAATTCTGTTTGTTTTTGCATTTCTAAAAACTGGATAACTTCATCTCGCAGTTCAAACAATCTTGCCAACATATTTCCTTTTGAGAGCCAGCGCACCTCTGTATGAAATAACAATGTCTTGTGTTCTGTGCCCAAATCTTCACAGAGAGCCGTAAAAAGCCGCGTGTTTAATGCACTCTTCTTAACATAATTTACAATTTTAATGCATAATTTTAAGACGTCATAGAGTTCCTTTGAAAGTGTTTTAGCTGCCAAGGCTTGCCGGTGTATAAAACAGTGAATAGTAATTACGTTAGGATTTTTATCTTTGACCAACTGCACGAATCCTGAACGAGATCCAAGCATCGCCGGAGCGCCGTCTGTGCACACACCTATAAACTTTTTCCACGACAGTTCATGTTTATCAAAGAATCCAGAGATTGCTGTCATTATATCAATTGCTTTCGAAGTTGTCGTCAACTCTGTTGAAAACAGTAACTCGTCTTTGATTGTTTCGTTTTTTATGTATCGAACGAAAACTAGCAGTTGACAGCATTGCGCCACATCCGTACTCTCATCCAACTGTATTGCAAAAAAACATGATTCTTTCACGGCCTCCACTACTTGCTTTTTTATATCTTCAGCCATATCATCAATACGACGTTTCACAGTATTGTCAGAAAGAGGTATTTGTGAAAATTTTTGTTTACTTTCTGTTCCAAGAACGATATCAGCTGCTTTCAATAAGCAGGGTTTAACGAGTGTTTCTCCGATAGTATGGCTTTTCTTGGCTTTTGCAATAAGTAGCGACAATTCATAGGAAGCTTCGACCACTTTCTCAGATGACTGAGCAAACGTTCCAGTACTACCCAATTTCATGCGCTTCAAACTTGCAGATTTTGAAGCGAAAAACTTCTTCGGCTTGTCTTTTAAAGCGCTGTGTTTTGTTGACAAATGACGTTCCAAGCGCGAAGGTCTCATAGCATCATTGCGTAGTACTTCATAACAAATAACACACTGCGGCTGGTCGATACCACTTTTATTCATAGAAACAAAACCGTATTTAATATAATCATCATTATATTTGCGTTTTTTCGCAGAGCTCATGGCGAAATAAAAGAAATAATCGGTCACTGTCACTACTCTTACACACAAATAACAACAATAACACGACGCTTGTTTGTTTTTGCATCAAGTGCACACGTGTTCTCGCAAGTCGCGTACGGCGCGGGAATGCGCGGGCGTCTGGAGTAAACCCGCCGCCCGCGCCCGCGCCCCCCTCATCATGTCTTCGCGCCTCCCTAGTGGGGCGCGCCCCCTAGTTTGAAAATCAATGATTTAGGGTTTTAGTTGAGTTACCAGTAACTGGCGTGATCACATTACAAAATAAGTTTAATACAGGTTCTGTAATGTGTCCCGGGAAAAAACAGCTTTTTATTCCTTTTTCCAATCGATACAACTGTCCCATATTTTAATTAATGTAATCCGTCATCGACTGATACTATGTACACAGCTAATACAGAGTATGGCATAATCCCTATAAATATTATAAGCTGACCCTCTTTACGGCGGCACTTCGTTTTATGATTCCATTAGCAGCACTACTGTATGATTAAAAGATATACATGCTATGTCATACTTATGTAAAACTTTTGGAGGATTAATTATGATGCTATGTCATTCAGTATCAAGCAGACAGACTAAACTGCCAGACCAGCTTGTTTAAGTTACATTGTTTTCAGCCCTGTATATAAATTGTCTCACTGCTGGGCACGGGCCTCATCTTGCTGAGAGAAAAAGAAGGCCATAGCTGATAAGTGCGGGTTGACAGAACTCAAAAATATTTCAAAGAGATTGAGGAGCAGCAGCGATAGCCGAGTGGAGAGACCGACAGATTGCTACGCAGAGGGTCTCGGGTTCGAATCTACGGAGCTCACCAATGACTTTTTTGAAATTATGTGTGTATAAAATTGCTATATAAGGCAAGTGTGGAAGGGACAGGACGAAAGGGAAGACCTAGGCGGAAGTTCTCTGACCAGATTGGAGACATCCTAAAAACAGGACAGGTTAGAAGCACCCTGAACAGAAGAGCATGCATGAGGAATCTGATGGGAGTGAATGAAGCAAGAGAGATATGTCAAGATCGTTGCAAATGGCGCTCCGTAGTCTCTGCCTACCCCTCTGGGAAACAGGCGTGAGTCTATGTATGTATGTAAAATTGCTAATTATCGCTTGCTTAACGGTGAAGGAAAACATCATGAGGAAACCTGCAACCTTTCTGAGAGTTCTCCATAATGTTCTCGAAAGACATGTGAAGTCTGCCTGCACTTGGCAAGCGTGGTGGACTATGGCCTTACCCTTCTCATAATGAGAAGAGGCCCATGTCCAGCAGTGGGACAGTATATACAGGACTGATGATGAGGAAAAGTCACTAACATTAGCTTTTTTTTTAGATAGCTATATTTTACCTAAGGTTTTTATTAGGTACAGCCAGAAATGAAATATTCTCATGATTTTAATGCACTTTTTGTAACTTAGCACCTTGTATAAAACCACAAAGTTATCCAAATAATTAGCCTTCTTTTTATTTATATCCATGATAATATAATAAAGCTGAAGGGACTGTTTGTTTTTATGTCTGTTTGTTTGGTTAAACTCACTGGTCTCATAAACTAATAATGGGCTGATATGAATAAGTATTTCATGAAATAATATTTATCGAGAAAGGCTATAGACTATATAACATCACGCTATGTGGCACGGGTTCGGAGCAGTAGCCCTTAATATTGTTGGTAAAACCGCAGGCTCAGCTAATAGAGAACATAAAAATGTGTAAGTTTATAGCACCATGTGGCATACTAAAATAACTTCACTATAAATTAAATAGGACGCCAGTCGATTGGCGTTTGCAGTACAACATCTCTATTACAAATGATTAAATAGCCGATTAAATCAACACGTATCACAAATACTATACAGAATTTCACGACTAGCCGTTGTGTTTCTTATAAAACCAAATTCCTTCCCAACACAACACAAAATGTTTTATGAGCAATGAAACGAAACGATCTAAATCGGTCTAAACGCGTTCTAAATAAATGGACGAACGCGATAGTTAAAGATAAAAATAAAACATTTATCTAAAGACCCACCGAGGTGCGCCGTGAATAAAATGTCAATTGATGGATAGATTCGATGCTTGCTTGAAGTCGAATAAAAGCAAGAAAGCAGAGAAATAATATTTCATCGATTATTATAATAATATTTATGAAATCGCTCATAGCGAGATTAATATTAAATTAAAGATAAGATTAATATTAAAGCGCTCATAGCGAGACTTGGCTTTCCATTCGTAACTGATCGGCAAAGTTAAGCAATGCTTGCACAGGTCGCCACTTGGATGGGTGACCAAGTGTGGCATTTAGATCTAAGCGCTACCGTGCTTCGGAGGGCACGTAAAGCTGTCGGTCCCGGTTCTTGTCTCAGCATAAGAATCGTTAGGCCATGTCGGAGGCCTTCGGGCGGTCTGAAAACTCCAACACTAGAGTTGGCCACACACTCACACGAAAAACAAACAAAACATCTTAATTTAGCCATCATCGTCCTAGCGATATCTCGATTACATCCAAGAGTTTGGCATTGGAGCCGAAGTTCGATTTCTGGTCTTATCAGCTTTGACAGATTTTATCAGCTTTTCCACACAGTGACTGCGGCCAAGATACGGAACTTGTTTTAACTTACAAAACTAAAACATAAAAGCAGGTTCCGCCTTAATTATGTGTACTCTTAATAATATTTCTCTCTCATAATAATAAAATAAAAGCTACCCCTTTTCTTTGTATAAGATGTCATGCACTAAAAGGCAAAGGAACATGTTGGGGTCAGATCGAATCAAAAGGTCAAAGAAGAGATAGAAATCGGAAGGCAATGGTAATTACTTCAGCAAGCTGTCAAATGAAATAAGAAAAAATCTTTTAATAAGGCAACATGTGTTGCACTCGTAAAACGGATAGACACCTGTCAGTTTTCACATGCTCTTGAATGTGTGCAACGTCTAATAACAGACGACCGGTCAGCTTGTTGGAATATTACGTTACCCTTTTCAGTATGAAGAGACCCGAAACCAACATTGCGACAGATAACAGACATTACAGTTATTACATATTTGTAGGAACCTTTTCTGTTTCTTTGAGTTATTCAAGTCGACTTTGTTAGCGTGGTATCCAGTTAACAATTCGAGATGTCATTCGGTCCATTTATGCTGAAATCAGCAAGGATTTACATTACATAAAATACTGCGGTAGTGATTTATTAAAAAAATATTACGTGGCATTTACAGGTGACTTATATAACAAGAGCCAAAATGGACCAAAAAATCAAGGACTGGTTAATGAGCTCTAGGCTAACATCGACCTACATCAACATCGTGGCTTTTAATCGGCTAGGTTTGTACTGCATACATATGACCGTCTCTCTATGCATACTAAGTAAATTTTTCCACATCTGCTGCCTCCGTGGGATCTACAGACGCATACGCTATACACTGGAATGGCGTATGCGTTTGCTGATCGGAAGGGCCCGTTTTCGATGCCCGGGGCGGGCAAAAGGTTTCGGCTTGCCCCCTAATACGTGGGACCAAAAATTCATAAGGTAAAATTGTGGGTGTAATATTACACCTCAGCCTTCCCATTCGGGGATATGTGCGTGAAGATATAAAAAAGGATAATAAAATGGAACTTACATTCAAACGGACTACCACAGTACCTTAAATATTTCCACGGATAAAAGATCACCTAGAATAACGAATCAATACTTTCAATTCTAATAATCGAACAATATTATGAAGAATTTATACAGTCTTCATTTAAAAAAGAAAAGGTTTTACACGATTTTTTATGGATGAAATATCGAACAAAGGAATGAACTACTAAGATTTCCCATTTGAAGGCACTCTTAAAATAAAATAAAAAATTGGGCAAGTGCGAGTCGGACTCGTGCATGAAGGGTTCCGTACCTATCTTTAAAAGAAAATTACGTCTGTTGTATGAATACTTAAATATTTTTTAAGTTTCTACCTGTATATTAAGATCGAGTAACAAATTGCTTAAAAATTACGTTTTTTGTATGGGCCCCCTTTATCTAATTTATTTTGAAAGGTTATATACAACTACATATTCTGTGAAAATCTTAAGCGTCTACCTGTTACCGTTAGTAATTTTGAGCAAAAAATACGAAAGAACCTTAATATTTTTTTATTTTTAGTATTTGTTGTTATAGCGGCAACCGAAATACATAATTTGTGAAATTTTCAGCTTTCTAGCTATCACGGTTTATGAGATAAACAAGACAGACAGACAGACAGACAGACGGACAGACAGACAGACAGCGGATGCTTAGTAATAGGGTCCCGTTTTTTACCTTTTAGGTACGGAACCCTAAAAAGGAAACAAGTACAATACATCAACTAAAATAATATATTAAAGGATATTATAATTTCGCACAAAGAAGAAAGGCAAAAATTCTCACAATTACTTTTTTAACTTTAAATCTTTTTGTTCGTTGCTTTAGGTTTTGATTGACGGGAGGTATGACTCACATTTTTTGTTAGCGTGCGTTCACACTACGCCGGACCGGCTAATTAGCCGGTCCGGTCAATTGACCGGATCCGGGCATTAAGACGGACGCGTAGAGCTGAGCTAAGAGTATGCGTTAGAATATACCGATCGTTATGGCAACGATCATATGCTATATTAGGTATAGATAGTTATACGTCAATTGTTTGACTATCTAAATTTCATAACGAGTATAACCACCATGAAATGCCGCGCGCGGTCAGACTTTACCTATGTAGTTATATTTTAACGTAGCGTTTTTTGACAGCAGAATGGTTGGCCGGTGACCATTTAGATAGACATTTTGTAACATTCCAAGGCTTATTTATTTCTTCTTATTGTATCCTTTTTTTGATATATTTATTGTTGAGTTTCCTTTACTCTTTGATAAATAATTTTACGATTTGATATATTTTTACCATTTTAATACACGTTTTGGATTAATGTATTTTTTTTAACTTTTTATGTTACATAGTACAGATAAAAATATAATTATTTTATCTGTACGTAACGGTATTACTTTTTCTATTTTTTTTCACTTTTGTGCTCAATTTTATTGCATTTAGCTTTTTGTTATTATTAGCACCTTTTTTGTTTAATTTAACTTTATATTTTAATTTCATTTTGATATCTTTGTATAATTTTTGTACATGTATTTTTTTAATTTCATTTTGTTGCATTTTTTTATTCCCTGAACTTTTAACTCATTTTGGCGTATTTTTGTTGTCTTGTTACAGTTTATTTGTTTAATTTTAACGTTTTGTAATGTTTGTGAACTTTAAACTTTGCCACATTTGTTATTATTACACACTATATTTTTTGTTGATTAACTTTTTGCTATTTTTACCATAGATTTTGCTATCTCAATACATTTCATTATAGATCTCGATAACAATCTTAGCATTCTTAATGGTTTTTTAAAACGAGCCTTACCAAACCACTTGCTCTTATCATTCTAGTTATGCATTAGACATATCTACGAGTAAATACTTCTTCAAATTAGGTGATCGAACGATATAGATAGTTATGAAATATAGATAGTTATGACAACGTGCCCAGACCCATGCCTAGTACCGGTGACATAGTGTTACCAAAAGTTGAACTAAGCTCTCCACCAGAAACCACAAATAAAATTTCCCTAGACACATGACACCCACTTAAATTATCATTATAATACTTATTTCACTTCGGAAAACAATTGGTATACAAAAATAATAATTCGTTTTATTTAGTAATATGTAACGAAAAATGCAAATTAAATGTTAAATCAACACATCAAGTAATATAATAATAATAGATTGAACAATTTACAAATTATTTTAAAACGATCGTTGTATTCAATCTTAGGCAAATGTTGAAACCCCCAGTTTTAGTGATAATTCTACTAAGTTGGTAACACTGATCGGAGCTAGCCTTAGAATAAGGAAAATACTATAGAGACCGCATTACAATAGCAGTCTTGTCCAATATACATAGTTAATTCATTTTGACTTATGATTTTTCTAGCGTAGAGTAAGATAAATGTCTATAAATGATTATATTATTTGATTTAGTCGTGGCTTTAACATAGCCCGGCGCATGCAAAATAATTTTCAAACCAATACAAAAAACACCTGGCAATGTAATAAAGCCCCGACTAAATCATCTGGTTTATGTTTATTTGTATTCTTTAAACATTAAACTACAATATTTAAAATTGCATGTTGCCTCAAATACATTTTTGTTTATTTTTTCATAATTTTCTATAGCCTGGCTGCTCGCCAGCCAGGTCTACAATCATGCGTCAAATACCTACCCAAAATTGATGCCAGCTCTCCTAGTAGGTATAAAGTAAATATCGATAAAACATAAATATAGATCAATAAATTTTAACGTAGGAACAGACACTTGTGATTTCATTTCAAAAACCTGTTCAAATTAAAACCTGCATATTATTATTATATGTAACCAAGTCAGGAACAAATAAAAAAATCGTGTTTTTAGCTGATTTCATTGTCAAACGGACATTGAAGTTCAGTAACGTCAATGTTTGGTTGCCACCAGGCACCGTGTACTTAATTTAAATGGCAATAAAATTCAAACCCATGTCTCTGAGTTTTGGAAGTTATGTGCATTTATTAGGTAAGTATCGCTTGCTATGATCTAGGAAAACATCGCGACTAAACATTAGTAGTTGTTTGCCAAAAATGGTTTTATAAAAACTGTTATTATGAACGCGAAAGTTTTTAAGGATGTATTTGTTTCTCTTTCATACAAAAACTTTTTAAATAAAAGTATCGATAAAATTTCAACGTTCCTACAAATATCAGTACAATCTTTATACGCATAAGTCAAAATGTCTATTAATGAAGTTTCTAAGTTTCACATGAAGTTCTATTTAATTTTGACTAAAAGAATCTGACATTGGTGACCACGGCCACCCATCAGATTCTTTTAGTGAAGATCTTGCGATGCAATCCTCACTAAAAGAATCTATCTATAAAGTATATTTAATCCAGGGAGCCGGTCGTCGTCCGGCTAATAAGCCGGTCCAGCGTAGTGTGAACACTCGCTCCGGGCGCCGGCTTCCGGCTAATTAGCTGGTCCGGTGCAATGTGAACACTCCCTTACTTGTGATGTATGAGCGTAAAATTAGTCTCACGATAATATATTATTAAATCTGTGGTCGGTCGAATATTCCATTTTCAATTTGACATTTATTAACGATTAGTTGATGCTTTTAGATAATTTTTTGTATAGTCTCACCCCGAAGGGGTAGGCAGAGGTGTAAATATTACGCCCACATTTCGCCATTAATTTTTAGGTCCCACGTAATAGGGGGCGAGCCTATTGCCGTTACCGGGCACATCACCAAACGCCGGGCTGCTACTCAGTATTCGGAAAAACCCAGGAACACTTTTGCCCGACCCGGGAATCGAACCCGTGACCTCCGATCAGTAGTCGCATAAGCTATCCACTGGAACATGGAGACAGTCATTTACTATTTAGATAATTTATTATCAATTATTTATTATTATTACTGACTGGTGTGTTGGTTTGACTGCTGAAACGAAATGTGTTGAATGCTAATGGTTTCAATTTTCACATTTACCAGATCTTAGTTTGATATACACGATGATTTTGCTTCTTCCGCTGCCTTACTTGCCCCAGAATCGACAGGTTGCTTTGATAGTATCACAAATATAGCAATGGAATATACGTATTTCTATGTTTATTTCCTTGACAGAAAGAATAACAAACACAAGTACTTGCAACACCGCCTTTTCAAGTATCCTTCTCAATAACACGAGTACTAAACATATACAGTTATTTCTTTGCACCTAGTTTATTATTGACTATTAGATAAACTATAGTCTCGTCTAGTCTCTCTTATAATCGAAATTTACACTTATTATTGTCCTGCGCAAAACTTAACTGCATAATACTAATTAGCGACTACATCTGATAACAATTGTGAAACCATAATGATTTATAACGTGATGTTGACTAACGAACTTTGCATAAACGAACGTAGATAAATGCGATCATGCATGCTCCGATAATTTATTACATTGACGTCAATTTTAAATAGCTCGTAATGTTTTATGTACCGTATAAATTCACAAATAGGTGGCAGATAGTCAGATTATGATAAAAGAGGACATTATGGGATCACAGCCTTATTTTCGTATTTTTATATATAAAACATGTTTGTGATGCTACCTGAATATCGTAGGTGAGTGCACTTAAAGCAATTAATATTCATAGTTGTTTAGGTCACAGAATAACAATTGTGAACGCCAAAGTATTTTATTTGGGTGGGTAGAAGAAGAGCACATTAAAGAACAACTATTGGACTAACTGACATGAAAGTATAGAAGCTTGCAGGCAGTCAATTTTTACTGAAAGTGAAGCAGTTAAGATCTTGAAGCGCAGCTTAGCTCAGAAAATAAGAGGAGCTTATTATGTCTACGGCATACTGAAACATCTAAATAAGTATCAAGGACAGAAAATGCTATTTAAAGTTGGTATTCTGTGAGCATCTGAAACGACGGACGCGGTGTGTTTGCTGAATTAGCCGTAATGTGAAAAATTCATATAAAATAATATACCGTCGTCAGACCTGCTGGCGATTTTACCGTCTGTAAAAACCTTCTGTCTGACGGTATGAGTGCCGAGTCCACTACCTCCTATCTTTAATAACCTACCCCTACACTATTCTTAGCTTATTTTTCGCTGTTACTCACGACAAAGTCAGCTACATAATTCTGTAGACATTTACTACTAGTATTACCAATGTTGTTACCTGTGCTATTAACGAAATTAAAAATAGTTCACTTCTTAATTTATCATCTTTTGCTTTTTAAATTTAATTTTTAAAGGCTAGAAATACATCCTGTGTCGTGGGAAACTCTACGAACATTAATTCATTCGGATACCAAAATACACTTCTCAATTTCTTGTAGCAATTCTTAACTAATCAAATATTCCTTGTTTAAAAATTTTTACTTTGGCTTTATACAGGGTCACAAGACCCATCACCAAGCCGAAGTCTACTCGTTGTGGACATCATGCCAAGTCATACTAACCAAAAATAATACCTGGGAAACGATTTTTTTTTAAGTTGTTTTTGTTTTTTAAACCGCAATTAAAAGCGCGCGCGTGCAATGCTCGAAATACCTACTTATCCATGGGGTCATAGGGCATCTATAGAACATATTGGCGGTATCGATTTTGTACCTAATTCGAAAAATTCTATACTAACTTTGAGCCTCAAAATCTCCTGAACCACTAATTTTCCAGGTATGGTGCCGAAGTAAAAAATGCTCGTAGTGATTGGTACAACATGGGATTTCAGTTTTCGTTAAGGGTCTTTTTACACCCTGTATATAGCTGTACCGACTTGTGATTTTGATGAAGATTAATACCAAAAAGAGAGAGTGTTTTAAGCGTTCACTTTTGTGATACTTACAGTAAACTTAAAACATTGTTGTCGTCGGCGACTTTGCGATTAAACAATATAATCTACCGCAATAGCTACCTACTAACATTATCTAAAGCTGAGTTTAATTTATAAAAGTAATACCTGTGGATAAACTTTAGCTCTGAGATTAACAAACAAATTGTTCGCTCAGATACATTTTTCAGTTTCTTTAGCTTAAACAATGGCGACTTAAATGGGTGGAAGGGTTTCTTGGCAGTACTTTACTCAGGTTTTGTCTTTTGAAAACAAGGATAACAAATATTTACAAGTGTCTATGTTATAAATTCAAATTTGAATTAAAACATCCTTGAGGTAGGATTTAAAACTACAATCTTTGCACACACACACACACAGTCAGCAGTCCGTTACGTACACCACTGGGCTATCGCCGCTTTTTTATATTACTAGTATATACCAAGGTTTGACTAAAAGTCGACATCAAACCCTTTACCAACCCGTCTGGCCAGCGTAGTATAGTAGGCCAAAACCTCCAATTGATTCACTGATCACTGATGCTAAATATGATGCAAATTAGGAGTCGCTTATGTCCAGCAGTGGACTACAAACTAAAGGGCTGTATGGTAATTGAAAATTCTAATATATATTTTTCTGCGTTTTACATCAAGAAAAAATATGTCTTCTGTACCATTGGTATGATAAACAAAAATGTAATATTTATCATATTTATCATCACGTTAAGTTAGCCCATACGTCTATCACGTTACTGAACGTATTATAAGTAGATATGCATATTACCATTGTAATATTCTAGTATAAGCATTAACGATAATAGATACTCTAAATAACCTCCGTCACGCTTATTTTAGTTCTCGCGTCTAATTACTTAGCATATTAGTGTATCTCGACGAGTTTTCTACTTACCACTTTAACTACAGCGCAGATACGATCGGCTCCTTATCCGAAGTATTTACAGTTTTATCTACAAACATATACATGTTAACACAGTCTTCATTAGGACTTGGATTGCTCTCTGGTTTCTCGTCGGGACTTATATTCTCAACACCATCATCTTCATAAACTTTTAGTTTATCATTAAACTCTATTTTGTATCTAACTGAAGGCATTTTAGTCACAGTTGATGTTAAAAGTGACTCTTGAACAGTATCGTTACCATTGCAAGTCTTTTCTGAACGAAACATACCAGTTCTTTCTGATTGGTTGAATTTCCTCTTCGATCTCTTCGTAACTAGGGCCCCTAAACATGGTAGTATCTGCATGAACTCTTTCCTAAAGTTCTCATTCAGCCAAGCGTACAGGAACGGATTGTAACATATGGAAGACATAGCGATGAAGTGTGCAACGAAAAACAACACCATGTAATATTTCCAGTCTTCTGCTAGAGAGTAGAAGTCACTACTTATATTTATAAGGTTTAATGGCAGCCATGATAAACCAAATATAGCCACCATCGCTATTAACATTCTGTTCGTTCTTCTTTTTCTCTCCCTTTCTGCGTCTTCTTTTTTACTATTCTTACTTCCAGGTCTAGATTTTAGTCTATCATTCAGTTTTATACTAACGCATGTGTAGCAGAATGCCATGACTATGAAAGGAACTACGAATTGCATAATAGTGGTAACTGCTCCAAATGCTTTACGTATTTGATCTGACGGCCATTTTTCGGCACAATATACATCTTGAAGTGCCATGTAGTAGCCATAGGGGAAAGTAACAGAAAGGGAAAACACCCATATGAAAATAATCAAACAAATGCATGTTTGAATTTTCATGCGAGGTTTGAATGGATAGATGATGACGAAGAATCTATCTATAGCTATTGAAGTTAGAGTGAGAGTAGAAATATAAACGCTGCATCCTTGTGCATAAGGCATGATATGGCACAGAGGGCCTCCGAATACCCATCGGCCAAGGAAAGTGTAAAGTGGTGTAAATGGTACTGCAAATACGCAGAGCAATATGTCGGATAATGCGAGGTTCGTGATGAAAAGATTAGTGACGGTTTGCATAGCTCTGTTTCTGATCACAGCGTAGCATACTAATGCGTTGCCGAATATTCCTACTACAAAAATGATGGTGTACGCTGTACAGAACGCCGCTTGAATCGCTTTGTCTTCGATAGGATCGGTTGCGTTGACTGGGATGTCATCATTGATGCCGCTGAGAGTGTCGTTGTCGGTCGGAATATAATCGGTGATCCATTGTTCGGTCGGCATACTTTTGCCTTGTTCTTAACTTGGCATCATAAACCTTTTAGGTTTGCTGTTGCAATCATATTTGGTATAGATTAACTTATTTATATCTATGTGAAGCGCAGTGTGTCTCATGTTATTTCTGTTTACAATCAACTGTCTTTATGTTTGTTGTCTTTGAGAGCAAACATAACCAGATACTGTTACATTTTCTTTTAAGTCCGATCGATCATTCTTGATTGATGGTCAAAATCTGTAACAAAGAAAAACATTCTGTAAGATTTAAAATAAATTTTATTCTTCTGCAAATATCTTTTTCCAAACTCGTGTAGTCAAGTCGTGTTATTGCGTAATGGATTTAATTGAAATTGTTTATAGGAATTTTATATTTACTGAAGAGGACGGTGAGTGGTCTTTGATCGTAACGCTAAATTTGTTATCATAGTTTCATATATTGCCTGTAAAACATATAAGCCTATAAAACCAAATGGAAAAGTGGTATCTATAAACCATAGTGAATGTAAATATTTGACGTCGTAAATATTTCGTTGGGAAATAGTAAATGATCGGAAACTTGTAGTGGGTGTCGTTTGTATAAAAATACATCAATGAGGTGACTAAGACTGGTGTTCTGTTTTAGATGCTGTAAACAGTATTATTTTAGTAAGCAATAAACTTGGATATAGCAGGTTCAATAACAATTAAAACCTATTGCATGAGTCAACGTGTATTGAAATATAACCTAGCAAAATTCTTCGATACATAACTTCATGTCAAACGATATGATTTGATAAAAACATATTTTTTTTCTTTATTGTAATTTGTTTATTGTCAATAACAGATTTATCAGGAATAAATTATCGCAAGCTAAATATTTTGCGCATCATTACTATCTTTTTCTGAAATTTATTTGTTACAGATTCGTATAAATGGAAACATATCATTAAGTTTAAAGTTTTTGCGTAATTATTGACGTAGTTACAAGTTTCGTACTGACATAAGAATGTTGAATGTTCAGTATCTTACTTATTTCCTACTGTTCAATAAATGAACTATTATTTGTCTGTACCGTGAAACCTCAAATTATCGGGCTCATCCTTCTCTCCTAGGGGCAAGAAGTGGAAATGTGCGTGACTCTGCTTTACAGCTTCTGGGAGCCTACTCACAAACCAACATGTTTTCTGACAATCTTCCGCAGTAACGGTGACACGCTTTGACGTGACCTTGCCGTATCAATTGACTAATCTAAGCTTAGTTCAGTGAAAGTAAAAAAAAGATTGTTTGTATAACCAAAGCTCATTAATTATAATTTAAACTACCTTTTTCTAAGATATCTGGGGTTAGACACCAGGACCAGGAATATCAACTAAATAAACCCAAATTCAAATTCAAATTCAAAATCCTTTATTCATTTGGGTCACAATGTGACGCTTATGAACGTCAAAATAATAAATTTATAAAATAATTACTTATACTCAAATTTAAAACATTATTACTGTATGCTTCTACATTTACATTTACTGCCACGTTCGCAAAGCAATAGGTAGAACCATGAGAAAGAACGGGCAATAAAACTCACGGTCACTCTTTTTCAAAGCCAGGTTTTGCATTATACACAATTTACATTTTGTAAGGTGCTGCAACTGTTACACCTTCTATATCACTTGTATGTATATATTTACTGTACATCATAATACTCAAGCATAATACTTTTGGTTAGCCTCAG
The DNA here is from genome assembly GCA_944739405.2 of Euclidia mi. Classification (NCBI taxonomy): domain Eukaryota; kingdom Metazoa; phylum Arthropoda; class Insecta; order Lepidoptera; family Erebidae; genus Euclidia; species Euclidia mi. The sequence goes on from OX123200.2 coordinate 60,968,027, forward strand.
AATAGACATGGTGAAACAGGAGCATCCACTTACATTATATATACCTAATAATGCAGGCAATCCGCGAAAGTGATCAGAACCATGATGGAAATGATGCAGTTAAATATTAAAATCTAATACCAGCCCGCACGACCGTCATCGACCAGTCATCGCAAGTAGCACCCGCTCACGAGTATGACGCATGTGTCAGCCATCATCCCTCTCGCCATATTAGAGGGACAGGGATGACCCGACACACGACGCCACCACAAGAAATGACATTTTAGTGAGCATGACGACAACGGTATACGAACCAGCAGTAAGAAACAATCTGTTGGTATACTGACCATGACCGCCAATTACCTCCATTTTCCAGATCGTTATTATTAACATAAGTTAGTGGAACGCGTGAAGGAATGCAAATGTAGAAAGAATTTTGTGAAGGTGACAAGTGAACAATGATATGATCAGAGATAAATAATGTTAAACTACATTCAACAAATCATAAAAATATCCAAATCCTGCAAAAAAAATCATGTGTTCACGAGGCACCTCCACTTAACATGTAAATAAAATAATCGTGAGTTAAACAAGCCTAAGCCTATCCCCACGGTGTCTTATCATTTAAAAATTCCTTAATAGTGTAATAACCCCTTTGTAAAAGAAAGTTCCTAATTGTCCGTTTGTATTTGTGCATGGGTAAATTCATTATTTCAAGAGGCAATTTGTTGAAAAATCGTATACCAATCCCCGCAAATGAGTTCTGAACTTTATGTAGACGGTAGTTAGTTCCCACCAGTTTATGTTTATTCCTTGTGTTCACGTTGTGCAAATCACTATTTTTGCGGTATAGAATTAAGTTTTTCTTAATGTACATTAAGTTAGCATATATATATTGCGATGCAACTGTCAATATGTCTACTTCTTTAAATTTATCACGTAAAGAATCTCTAGCACCTAACTTATAAATTGCACGTATGGCCCTTTTTTGAATGACAAAAATAGTCTGTATATCAGCAGCTGTACCCCATAACATTATTCCGTAAGACATTACGCTGTGAAAATAACTAAAGTAAACTAGTCTAGCAGTATCTATATCTGTGAATTCCCTAACTTTTCTAACTGCAAACGCTGCAGAACTAAGTTTTACTGCGAGACAGGATATTTGGGCGCCCCACTGAAGCTTACAATCTAAAGTTACACCTAAGAATACGGTTGATTCGACTAGTTGAATTGTTTCCTTATTTAAAATTATATTAGTAGGAACACTTTTGACATTAGGCAAAGAGAATTTAACACATTTGGTTTTGCTTGAGTTGAGTACCAAATTATTTGTCGAAAACCAATCTAATACTTGTGCAAGAGTGTTATTGACGGTATCAAAGTTACTTAAATTACGATCAACTTTAAAAATTAGTGACGTATCGTCGGCAAACAAAACAATATCACATAAATTTTGTACAAAGAACGGCAAATCATTAATATATATTAAAAAAAGAAATGGACCGAGAATAGAGCCCTGTGGAACGCCCATTCCTACTGGCAAACCTAGAGACCTACTCCCATTAACATCTACATACTGAATTCTATCATTAAGGTAGGCAAAAAACACCGAGATAGGAAAATGATCCTAAACTTTGTTTCAAGGATCGAACCCACAACTTTCAGCAGTCTTAAACAGAAAAGCAGTAGGTTAAACCACGATTACATCAGCAGAATCGTAACTCTTCATAATAATTTCAACATGCACAATAAAACGAATGTTATAGCATGCATACATAGCAATGTATATACATACCAAGTTAACAATATCATAAAATACTGAACGCTAATAGCCAAAAACTTGGCCAGCTACCAGCCAGCAGATTTAGTACAATTAATATCACGTTATCCCAAATTAAATTTAATTTAATTGAACGTTGAAAACGTAATTATCCTCAGATATAGCATTGAGGGCCTTTGCAAATTATTCATAAAGATATTTTGTGAAATGAATGTGTGAAATTATTTTCTGGTTTATTCAAGTGGTTTATGAAATCTTTTGCTTTTTTATTAAAATGAAAGAAATAATCTCAATCTAAAATATAATGTACTGACGTCTTTATACATACATACATACATACATACATAGACTCACGCCTGTTTCCCGGAGGGGTAGGCAGAGACTACGGAGCGCCATTTGCAACGATCTTGACATATCTCTCTTGCTTTCACTCCCATCAGATTCCTCATGCATGCTCTTCTGTTCAGGGTGCTTCTAACCTGTCCTGTTTTTAGGATGTCTCCAATCTGGTCAGAGAACGTCCGCCTAGGTCTTCCCCTTCGTCCTGTCCCTTCCACACTTGCCTTATATATCTGCTTGGTCAGTCTTTCGTCATCCATCCTCTCCACTTGTCCAAACCATCTTAGCATACCTTTCTCGATGCTTGTCACTACATCTTCTTTTACCCCACAACACTCTCTTATCACACAATTCTTTACTCTGTCAGTCAAAGAAACACCACACATACTTCGCAGTGCTCTCATTTCTACAGCATTTATTTAACTTTCATGACTCTTCTGCCATACCCAACTATCACTACCATACATAAGAGTAGGTACTAACACCCCTCTATGGACAGCCAAACGTGCCTTTTTGGACACGTTTTGGCTATTCATAAACGCCTTCAGAGCTCCATTCACTCTATTACCTGCATTAACTCCATCCTAACTGCAATCCTAACCATCTCTTGTAAACAGCGTACCTAAATATACAAACTCATTCACTTGCTCCACTCGCTGTCCATCGGTCATAACATTACAAGCCGTAACGCATTCCTCCTGTTTAAAAACCATAACTTTCGTTTTACTTACATTTACTTTCATTCCTTTCCTCTCTAACGCACCATGCATGATTGTTACCATCTCCTGCAACTCCTCTGCTGAAGACGCAAGTATAACGTGATCATCAGCATAAAGGAGGCATTTGACAAGTAACTCATTTATCATTAATCCACAGTCACTATTTTTCAAATTTTGCAAACAACTGTCCATGAAGAGGTTGAACAGCCACGGCGACGCTACACATCCCTGTCTAACACCTGTTTCGATGGTAAACCAATCCGTGTACGACCCATTTATCCTCACAGAAGCTCTAGAATCTTCGTAAAGGGATTTCAGCGCTCGTATGAGGCTGCTGTTCACCCCATACATCGACAGTACCGACCACATTTCATTCCTCACCACTTTATCGTAAGCCTTTTTCCAAATCCACGAATGCTTGCTCTTTGGCCAAGAATTTTTCGGCTACGCACCGCAAGGAAAAGACTTGATCCGTGCACTCCATACCCTTTCGGAATCCTGCTTGTACATCCCATATTTTCTTGTCGGTTACTTCCATAACTCTTTCAATCAGTACCTTCGCATACAATTTGCCAACAATGCTGAGAAGGCTAATGCCTCTATAGTTCTTGCAGTCTTGTTGTACGTCTTTATAGTGGTACCAATGCCACGTTCATGTTCAAAGTTCTTCCTTGCGCTATTCAACGTTCAAAATTAAATTTTGGATTTATTGTAGTTGATGTTGTCGGTTTCAAAGTTTCAGGCTAGGGGTAGCTATTTTGTAAAAAAGAACTTATAAGAGAGAGAATAAAGTCCAACAAAATAAGACATTGATGATGATCCATGACTCAATGAATGGCAGGGTGGATACAGCTACCTTGCCAATTAAAACTGCTCGTAGTATTGTAAGTTTGATTCCAAGACAAGACAAGACTTTGTGTGATCAACTTTTTTGTTTCGAGTTTGCTTATTCTGTGTCCGTGATTGGAATGTACAAAAAGTGGCATGAAATTTTTCTTAGTGCCGGCAACGTCTATAAAAAACGTGCTTCTTTTCACGTTAAACAATATTAAAAAGAAAATTAATTATAGAATGATATGTTAAAATTAAAATAAAAAAGTAAAATATTTTTTTCTAAGTAGTTAGTCCAAAAATATAATATACTTATCTGATTTCTGGTGATAGGTATTTAATTTAGTTTGTTAGTCATATAAAAATACTAGAGGACGCCAGCAGCTACGCCTGCAATTTTTTTTAATTTACCCGTTTTGGCCGATCCCGTGGGAATTTCGGGAAATCCCTTCTTAGTGCACCCCTACGGTCCCCAAGGAACATACATGCCAAATTTCAGCTTCCTGCGCCCATTAGTTTCGGCTGTAGCGTGTCTGTCAGTCAGTCAGTAACGCAAGGATTTTATATATTAAGATATATTGTGTCAGGTTTGTGAATTAAATGGTAGATACGTATAACTCGTATAGGTATACAATATTCAGTTGAATAGATGATGTTTATAAGTAAATTGAAGTAAAAATAACGGAATTTATTTTTTACTTTTTAGTGCTATTTTCACACATTTTCCAGATTTTTGGAGGCGGTTATTTTTTGTAAAAAAAATTTATTTCCTGTTTTTAGTGAATTTTCCTTCCTGCACTTATCGGATTTATCGAAATTAAAGATGGGTAGACTTTTATTTTTTTGTACCTGGGGAATCTCTTTTCCCAAGTGCCTCTTCGCGTGTCGGGCAAGAATGGGACACAGGGAACGCGGGTGTGCTGCTCCTGGGTCCCGTTACGCTTGTCTCGTAAGTAGGGCTCAGTCTCTGGAAGTGTCCTCCCCCACTCGCACAGTACGAGGTAGCGCCTCGTACTGTGCGAGTACAGTGGTCCCTCGGCTATCCGAGTCCGCTGTCTTCTCGGGGTCGTTCGTGGTGGGGCAGCCAGATTGCCATCTCTGATTGCCCAAGGCCCTAAGGAAGAGTCAGGCTAGCGGCCATTACCACCACCACAACGCCGCCTGCGTCTGCGAGCGGGATCGACTCTCTCGCGATCCCGCTCGGCGGCCTCCTTCTGGAGCATGACCTCTTTGCAAAAGGAGACCACAGCATCCCACCGGATGTCTTCCGCCAACATGGCCTGGACGACGGCCTGCGGAGAAAGATCCCCTCCGATAACAGAGACCAAGTCTCGCCGCTCGGATTCCCATGCAGGACACTCAGAGAGCGCATGCTGGGCCGAGTCCAGGTCACTGCCGCAGTGGTGGCCTGCCAGCGTCGCCTCGCGGCCGATTCGCTTCAAATACTCACCCAAACATCCGTGTCCGGTGAGTATCTGAGTTAACCTAAACGTGACGCAGCCACTTCTCCTCTCGATCAAAGATGGGTAGACCTACTACATGCGCTGCCCATATGAGACAGCGCCGTTTAAATGAAACTATTTTTTTTATTGCTGCTAGTGGCAGACAAGCGAACGGCCCATCTGATGGTAAACGGTAACCGCTGCTCTTAGACTTCGCTAATATCAGGGTATATACAGCAAAGCCGCTGCCTACTGTGAAAGTAATGCTCTCTTTAAGCCTCGTTTGAAGAAGTACAAGTCATAGCGCTCTGGAAACACCGCAGCAGGTAGTTCATTCCAGAGCCTACACGTACGTGGTAGAAAAGATCGCTGGAAGCGCACCGTACTAGATGAGAACGCTTCCAGGTAGTACGGGTGAACTCTACTGCGTCGGCGAGTGGTACGTTGGTAGAAGGGTGACCCTGGTACCAAATTAAACAAAATCTACACTCTCCGTCAAAGAGTCGGTAAAATACGCAGAGAGAACCAAAGTCTCTTCGCTGCTCCAGCGACTCTAGTCTAGCCGTGAGATCGGGAACATCGACGATTCGAACAGCTTGTCTCTGTAGGGAGTCAAGTGGATCAAGCTGATATTTTGGCGCTCCGGCCCAGAGACGTGAGCAGTACTCCACAACTAGCGAAGAAATGGAGAAACGTCTATCTCAAAGAAGGGAATCTCGGTCCAAGGCCATTTCAAGAGAAAGTAGTGAACTGCGTGAAAAGAGGTTATCACAAATGCGGGCTTACCGTGAAAAATATTAAATCGTGTAAACACTGAAGAACGTGCTCATCGTCTGCTCTTTGAATTAAACCGTACTACCAAAGAGGTTGGACTAGGTTAAGACTAGAGAGAACATGCCCTATAAATTTCCTTATACCGAACGTGCAACATGTAATGTCAGTTGGTCTTAGTTGGTTAATCATAACGTCAAATTACGCGTCTCATTTTCTCTTTACATACTGATATCTTTGACTACATTCTCTAAATAGCCGTACTGTGATCTGTCATCAGTGTAAAATTTGTGGGACGTTTGTGTTTACATTTTTAATAACTTTTTTGCATTTAAATAGTAAGTAAGCTTATAATAATTAAATAGTGTACTCATTAATTAATACACATCGTGTATGTGATATCGGGATGTGGATGCCGCTATTCTCGGAACGGAAATAACAGGAGAAACTTTATCTTCTAGCAGTGAGTCGGAATTTTGCAACAAATGTATTTACTTTTCTCGTATTAATGCTATAATGAGTGTTAAGTTTACACAATATCATTGTATTATAAATCAAAGGAACAGCTTGCATACGTATGTGTTATGAATTTAACTCACAAATTGTTATTTTGTACATTTATTGATTTAATAGCCTTAGTGATGGGATTTGACAGTGAAAGGAGATATCGATGTTTTTTGAATGAGGGATAAATACGGAAACTTACTATCGGACATGAATGTAAAACTGTAGCTGGAAGCGACAGCGGGTAGCCGCGGTTGCTAAGTTGGCAATAAACAAAGACGTCCAGCGGTCTAATTTTCTATCGCGCGTTTGATAGTAAGCGCAGTTTAATGTATATAATTTACTTAGATACCTACCTTAAAAGTAGCGTCTTATTATGTTAACCTAAAGCCAAGTGTTCCAGTGTACGCGCGTGTGTGTAGGCTTACATTTTTGCATCTATAAAATAGTAGATGGATTAGGGATTTGAGTAGCATTTTTTATTATTAAGAAGGTATTTTTTATTACAGGTTGCCTATTAATTTCTTCGGCGTGGCAGTCGGATTACCTAGAACTCTAAAAAAATCGAGCAGTGTCCAACGTTAGCGATAGCAAGCAACGTGATATGATGCGACGCAAACAAATTGCCAAAGCCTGCCGAGCCGCATTAGCCAATCTGGTATAACTCGTACAATACATAGTCTATGTGACAGTTTCTTAGCATCGCATCTCAACGCATCGCTCATTAGTTTATGAATACTTTTGTCAATAGATTTTATGGCTAAAACTAACAATTAAACACGTGATTTTTTTAAGTACTGTTTGTCTGGCAAGTCTTTGCAAAGCACTGTCCGGCGTCAACAGCAAAAACTACAATTTCAATATTTTAGTTGTTTACTTCTACGGCTTAAATATATCGACACATACTAAAGTTTGACATTTGACCAAAAATATTTATCGATAAATCATCACTGTTACGAACAACACTCGGTTTCCTAACTCTATGTTTTGTCTACTGTTTGCCTACCACGAGGCTGCTATAAGAGCGTGCTGCTAAACCTATCGACAGCTCTTTCTATCATACTGCATGTGCCATTAGAAAGAAGATATCAATCATAGCAACCGCTGTTGTTATTTCGTGTTACTTCTATGCCTTAGGTTATATTTCTTTGCGTACTACTATTAGTTATTCTGTGATTTATAATCAAAGTTATAATATGTATAAGCTAGCAGTTGGCGGCTTCGCTCCCGCGTAATGAAGGATTTTCCATATAAAAATTCAACCCCTTTTTCCAAAAACGCGTAAATACATGATCACTTATTTCTAATCAGGAGCTAGTCTATGAAATTTCACTTCGCATAAAAAATTCAGCCCCTATTTCACCGTTTTAAACGGTAGATTTTAGAAATCGCTAAAACACGTATTTGTTTTATTTCTAACCAGAAGTTTGCACACAAAATTACACGCTACCTATCTTTTTAAAAATGAAGGCCGCCCATACAAACTTTCTACCCCTATATCACCCTCTTAGTTGTTAGATTTGAAAAAAAAAATCTAAATTGCGTGTTTATTTTTTCTAAACATAAATATGTATAAAAATGTTTCCTTAGTGGGTGCTTACGTCATAAAATGCATCGACTGTCAAAATTTCAAGTCTCAAGCCCCTGTGGATTTGGCTCTGCGTTGATGAATCAGTCAGCCCAAGCAATTTAATATATTTAGATTTACTCTCCAACCTTTCTTCCTCACGGTTTCATCAATACCTGGTAATGAAGCCCGAAGTAGGCCCGTTGATTGCGACTATTCTAGTGTCTACTGATGAAAAGTCACAGTAAATGCTTAATTTCGTTTACTTGGATGACATAGTTTTTGGAGTTTTTAATAAACTATTGGATTGATTTTGATAAAATTTATATGGGACCCACCTGAAAGTATATCCTTTCAAACAAAAAAGAATTTTGGAAATCGGTCGATAAATAACGGAGTTATGAGGTAACAAACATAAAAAAAAACATACAGCCGAATTGAGAACCTCCTCCTCTTTTTGGAGTCGGTTAAAAAATGCTCATCGCTACATCGCTTTACGGGCACCGGACCTCAAACAGATCCTGTGATGTCAAATGCTACCTTATTCTAAACCAATTTCATACTATATCTTCTTTGAATTTAAAACTATATATTTTCAGGGACTATCTGAATAAAAAAACACTTTGTACTAGTACTTTTTCATTCAGTACCTGACAGAATAAAGCAGTTATCAAATCGCCTGTTCGTCTATTTAGAATTTTATGAATATATAAAAAACTGAAGATCATACAAATTGGAGCATAAGCAGCTTTTATGCTTACTAGTTTAATATGCAACTCTAATTATATACAAAATATATGCCAAAACACCTACGTATATATTTCAAAGGTAGCACAACTGATTAACGACCTGTCTTCTAGATAAATATGACAGTATTCAAATATCTAGCAAACGCATGTCAAGATCAAAGTTTTGGACGAAAAACATGAAACGCGTTATTTTAAACATTTATAAAAATATGTTCGGAAATTTTCTGCGAAAGCTAATAAAGCTAGCATTGATGTTGATTTTATATGAATGAGCTTTCGTATGATTTCTTGTGATCTTAGCTTTGAGAGAGGTAAATAAGCGTCATTGCATCAAAGTATCGTTTACTATGAGTGTTTGAGAGTAGACAATTTTTTATGTAGTTGAGAAGTGACTTGTGAAAGACGTTACCTCATTGAAATGGCTTGTGTATAAAAAGGAACCGGGCTATTAGTAACCTAGGTAAAAATATGAATATAAGAAACTGCAAAATATCAGCGAGATGTACGTTTTTTTTTTTATATCATCATCATCATCGCCCTAGCGTTATCCCGGTTGCATCCAAGACTTACACGCCTTGGATCCTGAGGTCCGCTTACTGGTGTAACCACATATGACAGAATATCAACTTTTCCACAGAGCGACTGCCGTCTGAGCTCCGCAACCCAAAGGGATAGCGATATTCCATGGTTTAGACCAGTATCAATTTATTTGAGGGTACTGACTCCACGTAACGACTGTCAAAGATCTTCATGACAGTCGGGACCGACGTTTTAACGTACTCTCCGAGGCACGAGGCAAGCGATTATTAACAATTTAATACGCACATAACTTCGAAAAGTCATTGGTGCGAGCCGTGGATTCGAACCCGATACCCTCTGCATGGCAGTCTGTTGGTATCTTCACTAGGCTGTCGCTGCCCGATTTTTTTTATATTTTAGACAGCATTTTAGATCTCGCTAGACCTACTCGGGCTATTAAATGTGTCGCTGGGAACTTTACAAACACTCAAAGAACGGCAAAACCCAGACAAGAAACATTAGTTTATGGCTCATACCAAATGTTTGTTGGACAATCACCACTCAGCACAAAAAATCATTAATTTAGAATATTGAATGGAATTGCATGTATTAAAAGTAATATAAGTATCGCCTCAATCTTGGTATGTTTAAGATAGAGATGGAATGTGTTCCATTATGTTACGATAATTAGAAATAATGAAACTGCCACCTAACGTGGAGTGCGTTGCGATCACATGACATAATCCACTTATATTTAGCAAGTAGACATTCAGAATGTCTGACTTGAATTTAAAACAACCAATATTTATAAGATATGAAGAACTTTTCAAAACACTTTATGAACTTGTTATCCTTGGTCTGTATTATTTTTATTCAATTGTTTTCTTGCTCTTTCTTGTGCTTTGCAAACTATTCTCGCTCTCATCCTATTTTGAATATCAAAGGAAGCTTGGAAGCTTGAGTAATATCCCAGACAGAGGCAGGATTAGATAACTTGATTACAGTATCTGTGTATTACAAAACGTTAAATGTATAAAATGTTTCGATTGGAAGAAGACTAAGCGTCAGTCTTGTAACTCCGGCAACCACCGATTGAATTACTTGACAAATAATATACAACTGATGATCTAATGTTGCCTAGATTATTTTGTTTACTAGAGATTAACTTACCTGGGTAAATTTTCGCATTTGGGAGAATACCTATGTCCCGCGAAATTTACAGTAAAAGGAACAAGTACAAAGTATTATACCTAAGACCTACCATATTTAATAAAATAGAGACACAGGTTATTAGATAACAGATTTTTCTTGGCTCATACTGATAACCCATGTAAAAAGCTCTTTGTACCATACTCTATAAAATAAACTTTTCAAATTAAAAGACGAAATAGTATGTTATTGGCTTAGAAAAGGGGTTTAACAAGTACAAAGTATTCGAAATTCAGATGTGTTGTTTACATTAAGTGTAATTCTGTGCCAGTATCGAAGCTGCAACAATAACAAATGTACAGTACTCCCAAATTAATAATTCGCATGCAGATCTTCGTTAATTGTCGTATTCCCGGAAACACCCGAATCATTGAATTGTAAGAGCCCTAAACAATGCACTTGCATTTTGCACCTTGTTCGAAAGAAATAGGAGTGAATATTATGTGTACACAATCGAAAACAATTCGGGCGGTCGGCGGCGGTCGCCGGTCCGTCAAAGGTCCGTCAGTCGTCTTTATATAATGGTGGTGACTGCACGTGTTCTCTCTGTGTGGAATTATATAGAGCTGCTATTACACACCCTTCTTGGTTTTGTTTTCAAAGGTGAATTTAATTATGTTATTCAAATTTAAATTGTTTATTTTGTAAAATAGGTAAATATACTAACATTTTTTACGGCTTGTTAATATTAACAAATTAAAAATACCTACTTTAAATACATATTAAGTACTAGAAAAAACATTTTAAAAAGATACACACAATAAACAAATAGGTATAGGAATAAATAATATTATAAAGTATATTAGTAAATAATGCAATAATACAACAAATAAATAAAAATATGTCTAACTCTGCCCATACCATTTTCTTTCAGACGTATTCTGCCAGAATGGATAAATTTAAACGTGGAAAGCCACTTAAGTCACAAGCACGGCAAATGGTATTTAATGTGTACCTTTATTTCTTAAATGAAGCCAATGTTTTCAAAAAAGACCATGATGGTTATTTAAAAAAAAATCATGACCGTGTTACAAAAGCTACAGGAATTTCACGACGAACTTTGACTAATATTTTAAACGAAAAAAAACAGAATCAATCAATGAAATTTTCCACACCGAAAAAAGGAAAACCTAAAAGTAGATTTCGGCTGGGACTTGATGATTTCGACTACTGTGTTATTTGTAATATGATATACAATTTTCACTTGACGATCAAAGAACTCCCAACTGTAAATAATTTGAGAAAAAAGTTGATCGAAGCCATTAATTTCAAAGGCTGTGCAGAGACTTTAAGGCTGATCTTGAAAGAAACGGGGTTTAGGTTTCTGAAAACTGATAATAACAGACGGTTACTTATGGAAAAGCATGATATACGTTTAAAAAGGATCAAATATCCCAGAGAAATACAACAGCTGAGGAATTCTAGAAGAAATATAGTGTTTATGGACGAGTCATACGTGCAAACATCACATACTAAGGGTAAAACTTGGCAAGATAGTAGCAAAAAAGGTATCAAACAACCCATTTCCAAAGGAGAGAGAATAATTATTGTACACGCAGGCAATGAAAAAGGCTTCGTCCCAGGGGCTCTAATGTTACATAAATGTGTCGACTCAGAAGGTGATTATCATAAAGAAATAAACGCAGAACGTTATCAAGTTTGGCTACGCAATCAATTGATTCCTAAATTGCCTCCTAATAGTGTGTTGGTAATTGACAACGCCCCATATCATAATAAGCGGTCTGTGAAACTACCAAACTCAAACACACCTAAACCACAAATGATGGCTTGGTTACAACAACACAACATTCCGCATGACCTAAAGAAACTGAAACCTGATTTGTATGAAATTATAAAAAGACATAAAGAAAAATACACAGAATTTGTCATTGACCGTATAATGGAGGAACGTGGGCATCAAATTATACGATTGCCACCATATCATCCCGATTTTAACCCCATTGAAAATATTTGGTCCCAAATAAAGCAACACTTAGCCAAAAAAAATATTACAATGACTGTCACGTCAGTTAAAGATGCTATATTAGAAAAAATCAATAATATAGGACCAGAAAAATAGAAAAAAGTTTGTGATCATGCTGTTAAATGCGAAGATGAATATAGAAAATTTGACCCAAGAATCGATAGTTTTTCTGATGAAATGATTATTTACACAGGTGATAGCAGTGAGAAAAGTGTCAATGAACAAGAGCATAATGAAAGTTCTGATGAATCTACGATGTCAGGAATAGAGATCCTCCCTGATTCTGATAATTTTTTTTGTAATTGTAATATTATTCTGGAATGATCACTGCTGTAAATACTTTTGAACTGAGATGTTATGATTAGATTTCTAAGATTTTAATGTAATCTGTGTTTGAAAACCATTTTTCTTCTTCTAATATAAACCTTGTATTACTTAAACCTTCTTTTCTTCCATCATTACACCAGCTACAGCAAGACACTTAAAAAGTATTATAATCGAAGTAAATCAATTCAACAAAAATTGTAGCATATTCGCTATCGTGTGGTTTTCTTCACTATTTACTTATATGGAACTATCGAATGAAATATCTTTACTGATAAATCAATATTTATTTTTAGCACAAAAAACATAATTTTCCTAAATTATACACTTAACAACTATAGAGTTGTTAAGTGTATAATTTAGTAAAATTATGTTTTTTATGTCTTCCGACGCTCGGGGAATACGACCGTTGCCGAACAGTGACGAAAATTTCTATGCGCATTATCACTTGGGGAGACCTGTAAAGTCTATTTTTATTTTACGCTGTATCGGATTGTCTTTCAAATTTTAGCTAAACGCTTAGGAATCACTGTGTTGTGTCAAACGACAGAAGAGACAATTGCTAAACAAAATTACTATCTCGTCTTTAAAACATCGCATTTCATCTTTTACACTACAGAATCTTGGCACAAATGAAAATCAAATTCGACTAGTCAGTTTCAGGATTTTGCACAACTGACGAAAAGCTGAAGTAGGTAATCATAAAAAACGATATATATTATAACAGTAACTGCTTTAAATATAGTATTTTGTTGCCCTTTATAATATTTTCATACTGCTTGCTAGTTTTCTTGTTATATTCCCTGATAAGTTCCCGAGTTTTGAATCGTTTACTTAAACCGCCAGTTCTCTATTGAGGTCATTAGATTAAACTCCGGGTCGGCTAGCTTTATTCAAATAACACTGATTGTCTTTATGACTACTATAAAATAAATCTTTACTGTTATTTCACGAAAATTACCCACATTTTGATCCTACTTCTACTTGACATTTTCTTTAATTTATTTATACTTCAATTTACTTGTACTGTATTAATTGGTTTAGGTTTAAAGGGAATTTTACTGAGGTTTAGTTTAATGCATCATTTCTATCTCAATGGACTACGAATATGAAAAAGAACTTGAATATAAGAAATAACTTTAAGTTACTTACTGTGCTAGTTCGTTACTTAATAATTATTCCAAAACGGAATATATAAACGTACTCTTCGCGCAAAGTTACAGATGTGAATCTAAGTTAGGTCTTCAACGTACCAGCAGAGTCAAAAATCACTAGACCATGGGTAAGACCAGTTAAAATACTTGCATTGGCATCTGCAAATTTGTACACCGTCAGCATATTTAACGAACATAAATTATTGCTATATTCAGACATACCTATGCTAATACCCAATTAGTGTATTTTCTCTTCTACCGGGAATACTGCCAGACGCGATGGTAAATATTAATGTTTTCACACTGCATATTCAAAAAGCATTTTATTCTGGAAGAAAAATATTGTCTTTTTCTTTTAACAGTGCTGTTTAATGTCCAGAATAAATAAAATTTAAGTGGATGTTACTGTCCATTAAAATTGATAATGGTCGTAAGAGTTAGATAATCAGTATACATTGAGTGTAAAAATTATGTGGTTATTTAATAATTTAGTAGGTTTATTATCAAATAAACAGACCGATTTATAAGTCGTATAAATCATTCAGGCACATAATATGCTGAAGTTTATTTTTTCAGGGAGCGATAGCCCAGTTCAACAGACTGTCGTGCAGATGATATCGGATTAAACCTACGGCGCAACGGATATTTCTAAATTATGTGCGCATTCAATTGCCATTATCATATCATAGCCTCGTGCCTTAGAAAGCACGTTAAGCCATTGCTCCACGCTGTTAAGAAAATCTTTGACAGTGGTCATGGTCAGTCTATACCTAACCTTGAATATAATTATACTGGTCTAAATCGATGAATACCGATCTATCTCTTGAGTGGCAGAGGTCAGACGGCAATCGCTTCGTGGAAAAGCTAATATTTTTTATTTATTTATAGTCTCAAGCCTGTGTCCCCGAAGAGGTAGGCAGAAGTATATTGCTACACCCACGTAATAGGGGGCGAGCCTATTGCCGTACCGGGTTACCAGACTCCATGCTGCTACTGAGAATTTCTTAACGAAAAAAGCCAATAACACTTTGCCCAACCCGGGGATCGAAACTGAGACCTCCCAATCCCAGGCGCACATTTATGCCGCGAGACCAACGAGGCAGTCTAGAAAAGGAAAAGCTAATATCTGAATATATAACATCCTTGCGTTACTTACTGACTGACAGACACGCTACAGCCGAAACTATTGGGCACAGGAAGCTGAAATTTGACATGTATGTTCCTTGGGGACCGTAGGGGTGCACTAAGAAGGGATTTCCCGAAAATCCCACAGGATCGGCCAAAACGGGTAAATTTTACAAAATTGCTGGCGTAGATGCTTGCATCCTATAGTGATGACATATTTGTTTAAAATAGAAAGCGGACACTGGACTCTGGCTATCCCGGTGCATCTAAAATGCACCGGGATAGCGCTAGAACGATGAAGATATTAAGCGCCTGTGTTTTCGCCGATGTCGATCGCAGGCCGACACACACGGAAAATCCCACCGCCGTGTTAAAAATCTTGTAGGTATGATAAATAAATTTCTAAATATAAAATAGATAATAAAATGTAAATCAATTAGAATGAAAATATCTAATCCACTTAGCATGTTTTGTTTCAAATCAAATAACTCAATCTTTATTGATTTATCTATTCATTAAGCGTACAAGATTGTAAGCAGTACCGATCAATCCGATACAAAAACGAACATATCGACCAGATGAGAGCCGTTGGCGAGATGCCGTTAATATAATGTTAATATAATGTTGTATGTTAATATAATAACCGTTGTATGTCATCGTTCGCCTGTGCTATTCTTCCTATTCAAGTTTAATTTTTTTTTCGTTTTGCTTCTAGAGATAAATTATAAAGATAAAGTAGATTATAAAGCCTTTATATTGTGAATGGCTATCATTTTTTAAAATAATGTTTCAAATCCCACTGTTAGTTTGCTTTTTTTTAAAGATAACTCCCGCATTAGGACTAAATCCTGTGTTGCGGGGGACTTTACATACATACAACTAACGAACACAATGAAGACCCAGAATCGAAACAACAAATTGTGAATGACACAAAGTGTTGCCTCGTGTGGGGATAGAACCCACAACACTCGGTGCAGTATCAAGCGACGAGGCGGCCGCTTAAACCACTACACCAACCGTGCAGTCAGAGATAAGCACGTTATAACAAACAAACTAAGTACATCTCCTCTGCTTTATTGTTTTTAAATAGATTGTGCACTTGAGTACAGTCTGCACTTAAAAAAACTGGGTTTGGAGAGCAAGACTTAACCATAAATAGATCGATCAGAGTTGCAGTGTGAATCTATTAAATATGTATGCCTATCGTTTATTGTACGTACCTATTTGTTTATAGACTGAAAACATACAAAACAAACTAAAATAGGACGCCGAACAGCCACTTTTTCATTATTTTAAGTCCTTTATGGTATACGAATTCTAACAATACCCCATAAATCCAAACCTATTTAGAGATTTATAAGTTATGGTGTAATAAACAATCTCAAAAAAAAGCATTTACATTCAATTTAAAAAGAAAAGGAGATGTTGCCAAGGGCGAAAAAATCTATTGGATATCGAAAGCCAGTCAGATAATGCAATGTTAATCATTCGAATACAAACCACTTGCGGAGATTTTATTGTCATAATGAAATTCATTGAATCCATTTGAAAGCGAGTATTCATTTAAAGAGATACAGATCAATTTTAAAGGGATACATTTAGAATAGCTTTGAACAAGTGGAGTGGAGTATCGTTTGTTTAGTTACCAAATTAGAATATATTACACATACAATAGGAGTTAAAATGGGATCTTTTTTGCACTGGCATTATGCGTGTGTTTGTGTGTGTATGTGTTTGTGTTAGAGACATAGATTCCTAATAATTCATGAAGTCTTTAGTGATCTTGAGTATATGAAGACACTTACATAAAGTAATAAAGTATTTCAAGTGGTTGCCTCGCCCTTTAAAATTGTCGTGGGTTTAATTCCCGCTCGTGACAACACTTTGTAAAATCGACAAATTGTTGTTTCAAGTCTGGGTGTTGTTTACATCCGTTGTTTGAATGTTTGTAGAATCCTTCACGATGCATGTACTTTAAAAGAGTAACGATCAATACTATTCAGAGAATTTAAACATTGCAACTTTTATTCGTCGAAGTCGATTGTATTTTTAACACTTGCGATTATTAGTCAGATGATCTTTAAATTCAATTCCTCTGGATATATTTAGTGGTTTTAAATGGCAATACCACTAAATATGTTTACACAATTTGTTTAATATCATTTCCAATAGAGTGTTTGTATCATAAAACGATGTTTATAGTATGGATACTGCATAACTTTTTATTTTATACAAACATCCGTTCGCTTTTCCTGACCAGTAATGGTTGAAAATACAGGAATAAGTAATTTTAGACGCTATAAAATTGGCTATCCACTGAACCAATAGGTTTAGTGGCACAGCTTCGCATATTTTTAAAGGCCATGGTTGGTGTCATCAACAACAGTCCTGTATATAAACTGTCCAACTGCTGAGCACGGGCCTTTTCTCACTATGAGAAAGGTAAGCCATAGTCCACCACGCTGGCAAAGTGCAGATTTCACATGTCTTTTGAGAACATTATCGAGAATTCACGTTGTTATATAATAATAATAATAATATCGTACATTCCAGAGGGACCAGAGGTGGGCATACAGAAGCTGGGAACGACCAGACCAATGTGTGACTAATGTACAGCGGCCGGATGCGGACGCCACAGCCATGTTTTGGCGTAGCATCTGGTCGAAGCCCATTAGTCATACTGAAGGCGATTGGATGCGAGATGTCGAGCGTGCATGCGAACATATTCCCGAAATGGAATGCGTGGCCATTTCTAGCCAAGACGTTTTACAAGCAGTCCGTCCATTAGCGAATTGGAAATCTCCAGGGTTGGACGGGCTGCACAATTTCTGGCTGAAATGGCTACGTAGCTCGCATGAACGCTTGGCATCTCAATTCCAATCAGCTGTGGAATCTGGGTCGTTACCAACATTCATGACGACTGGAATTACCCACCTGCTCCATAAGACAGGCAGTACTAGCGAGCCCGGCAATTATAGACCGATAACATGTTTACCATCGGTCTATAAACTTCTTACATCTATTCTGAGAGCTAAAATAGCTAAACATGTTGAAGACTATGCAATTATGTCAGCCTCTCAGAATGGATGTAGGAAGGGGGCTCGTGGTACTAAGGAGCTCCTCCTCATTGACATGGCCATTAGCCAACAAGTTCGCCGTAACCGAAAGGATCTGGCGGCATGTTGGATAGATTATAAGAAAGCGTATGACTCCGTGCCGCATACATGGCTTTTGAGGGTGTTAGAGTTGTATAAAGTAAATACAACTCTACGCACCTTCTTAAAGTCATGTATGGGGCAATGGAATACGACTCTTTGCTATCCAGGATGCCGACGGATCCAGGAGGACGGCGAACGTATTAAAATTGAGCGGGGTATTTTTCAGGGCGACAGTCTGAGTCCCCTTTGGTTTTGCTTAGCCATGAACCCTCTCAGTACTTTACTGGAGGGTTCAAGGTTAGGCTGCAAGTTACAGAGAAGTGGTCAGGTCATATCTCACCTGCTGTTCATGGATGACCTGAAGTTATTTGCCCACTCTGAGGCCCAATTGATAGACTTACTAAACGTAACCCAAAACTTTAGTAAATCTATCAATATGGAGTTCGGTGTGGATAAATGTGCTGTCATTCATGTGAAGCAGGGAAAGATGGTGGAATCTGAGGGGATCCAACTCTCAGATTCCATTAACCTAAGAACGCTTCTCTTAACTGATACCTATAAGTACTTGGGTATGTCACAGGCTTTATGTATCAATGAAGCCGTCATGAAGCAATCGTTGCAAGAGCGTTTCTTTGGCCGCCTGAAAAAAGTACTGAAAAGTCTTTTATCAGGTGGCAACAAGGTTCGTGCTTGCAACGGTTGGGTCATGCCACTTCTTGTATACTCCTTTGGCATACTCAAGTGGACTCAGTCTGAATTGGATGCCCTGGACAGAAGAGTTCGCACTCTGTTGACGGCATATCGTATGCATCATCCACGTTCATCCGTGATGAGGTTGTACATCCCGCGAAAGTGCGGGGGTCGCGGCTTTCTGAATGTCAAGACCCTACACAATCGTGAGGTGTGCAATCTCAGAGAATATTTTCTCCGGGCGAACGTGGATATGCATCGAGATGTTGTCGCGGTAGACAATGGGCTCACCCCGCTCAGGTTGGCTAAGGAGAACTGGCGCATGCCTGTAGTACTTAGTACTGATGATCGCAAGCGTGTATGGCAGAGCAAGGAGCTTCATGGCAGGTTCCATCGGGCCCTGTATGGACCCGATGTAGACCTATTAGCCTCAGTGAACTGGCTACGCTTCGGTGACCTCTTTGGGGAAACCGAAGGGTTTGTTTGTGCAATTGCTGACGAAGTTATCAAGACGAATAACTACCGGAAATATATCCTGAGGGATGGCACTACTGATATTTGCCGTGCCTGTCACCAACCTGGTGAATCCCTCAGGCATATTGTTTCCGGTTGTTCACGTCTTGCTAACGGCGAGTACTTGCACAGACATAACCAAGTAGCCAGAATTATTCACCAGCAACTTGCTCTGAAGTACAAACTTGTAGACATCGAGGTACCGTACTACAGGTATGTAGCAGAGCCAGTTCTCGAAAATGGCCATGTCACATTGTACTGGGATCGATCTATCATCACGGACAGGACTGTTGTAGCCAACAAGCCTGATATCGTGTTGATAGATCGATCAGAGCGCCTCGCAATAATTGTTGATGTCACTATTCCTCATGACGAGAATCTCGTGAAAGCCGAAAAGGAAAAACAGATTAAATATCTGGACTTGGCTCACGAGATTGTCGACATGTGGGATGTGAACTCAGCAATTATTGTGCCGATAGTCGTGACCGTTAATGGTCTAATAGCCAAGAGCCTCGACCGTCACCTTAAGAGGCTCGCGTTGGGTGCTTGGGTCAAGGGCCTGATGCAGAAGGCAGTACTTCTGGACACGGCACGTATTGTGAGGAAGTTCCTGTCTCTGGAGCCCTAACCACCGGCAGCTTGGACCCTGTGCCCGATGCTGGTGGGACCCCACGGTTATTTTTATATTTTTAAATGTGTTTATTTTCGTAAATAATATATTTAAAAATGTAATTTTAATTAGAAAATAATAAATAAAGGAGATAATAATAATAATAATAATTTATTTCTCTCCACAATATAAATAAAAAATATATACAAATAAATCTTCACAAAATGGGTAAGCTTTTCTTTACATTATATTGTGGGAGACTGGTGCCTAAACTAGACGCAAGTCTGTATTTCAGGTCACCAGGTAACCACCCCTTAAGATAATGTGCACAATTTGAGCAACTGAATATTCTCACAAGAGATCAGACTATACAATTCACATTAAAATATTAATCACTTATATTGCATTTATAAATAAGACTATAAGTTTTTTACCAAGACCTTAACACATGAAATATCCCTAAGTCAAGATTACATAACATTAAATCCAACGTTTAAATATAAGTTTTCATACATTTTCAAGACAACTTATTACAACAATAAACAACAAGCGGTTCTAGTCATGCGTAAGATATTAAATAAACGAGGGTAGTCTCTTACACCTGACGTCATAACGAGAGCCATTTTAATTTTATGCTCTAGCTGCTCTGAAAATATAACATTGTTACTCATGTTTTATTCTTGGAAGTAGTTGAGATTTTCTTTTGCAATAAAATAAAATATTACCAGAAGTGAGGTTTCAAACTGAAATAAAAACATAATTATTGCCATTAAAAATACAATTATTCGTCAAGTCATCATCAGTAAGTAATATAAATATAAGTTTCCATCCTATTTAGTCTCATTATAAAATATTTGTATACATCCAACATCCACCCAATACTACATCAAAGTTGGTGAAAATGAAAAATATTTCCCACACCACCTCAGTGTAACAAAATGTTTAATATATATAAAAAATATCCAACGTTTCATATACAGCGCAGAAAGTCGATTAAAAACCTATCGCATTTCGCTACGGAGCTATCTACTTCTTATAATTTCACTAGCAGTTTCCCGCGGTTTCACCCGCGTCCTGAGAGAGTTCGCTCCCAATTATCCGGGTACGCGAAGTAGTTACTTCACGTACCCGGATAATTGATAGCCTAAATTACTCCTTGGTACATCAGCTATCCGCCAGTGCAAGTCCCGTCAAAATCGCTCCAGCCGTTCCAGAAATTAGCTAGAACAAACAGACAGACCGACAGCGAGATGGGGAGGCAGCGATAGCCTAGTGGAGACTACCAACAGACTGCCATGCAGAGGGTATCGGGTTCGAATCCACCGCGCGCACCAATGACTTTTCGGAGTTATGTGCGCATTAAATTGTTAATTATCGCTTGTCCCGTGTCTAGGAGAGCACGTTAAGCTGTCGGTCCCGATTTTCATGAAGATCTTTGACAGTCGTTATAGGGCGTCAGTACCTTCAAAATCAACTGACACTAGTCTAAACCATGGAATATCGCTATCCCTTGGGGTTGCGGAGGTCTGACAGGCAGTCGCTCTGTGGAAAAGCTGATATTCGGCTAAATCCGGGTAGTCGAGTAAGCGGACCCCAGGTTGAAACTGGGATACCGCTAGGAGGTGATGCTGAATCTGATGATGATGAAATATGCATAATATGCATACGTTTCCACGCCACCTTTGAGGTAGTGTACTTAGCGCGTTTTTAGGGTTTCGTACCTAAAAGGTAAAAACGGAACCTTATTACTAAGCCTCCGCTGTCTGTCTGTCTGTGTGTCCGTCTGTCTGTCTGTCACCAGACTGTATCTCATAAACCGTGATAACTAGGAAGCTGAAATTTTCACAAATTATATATATTGGTTGTCGCTATAACAACAAATACTAAAAATAAAAAAATAAAAAATATTAAGGTGGGTCCCATACAAAAAAAGTGTTTTTTTTTCGTATTTTTTGCTCAAAATTACTAACTGTAACAGGTAGACGCTTTAAATTTTCACAGAATATGTAGTTGTATATTACCTTTCAAAATAAATAATGAAATCAAAGAAAAGTAAATAATAAAGGGGGGCTCCATAACGTAATTTTTAAGCAATTTGTTACTCGATCTTAATAAACAGGTAGAAACTTAAAAAGTATTTAATTATACATATAACGAACGTGATTTTGTTTTATAGATGATGGTACGTAACCCTTCGTGCGCAAGTCCGACTCGCACTTGCCCAATTTTTTTAATGTGGTTTCCCTGGTAGGCCGATTCCACTGATCTTTTATGATTCTGTTTAATTTGAAACTATTGAATAAGTGTAGATATTGACAAGGGTTGAAAATGATGAAAGGGGTGTAAATTAAAAAAAATAAGAAAATTTATCCATCTGAATCAAAATTATCATTAATTTCTGCTTTCTGTTGTTCTTGTTCTTCTTCTTCTTCTCTTTCTTCTTCTTCTTCTTCTTGTTATCTTCTTCATTCTGGGTGTTAATAAATTGTCCCAATAATGACACATCGCATGTCTCTTCGTCAACATCAAATGAATCTTCAATTGTTGGCAATTCAACATTGGAGCATGACCGGCCTTGACAGTTTGTACATGCTACAGAACAAAACAGTCCAACTTTTTTGCAACCACATTTAGCACTACATCCCTTTTTACAGTTGCAAAAAATGGTGTTTAGTAGTTTTTCTGGTGCAGGTGGAAGTAAAGTTTGAACTGGCTCTAATGAATTGTCGATCAACTTCCAACCCATAGTAAAATAAAGCAGGTATACGACCCTAGCCAAGCAGATAATTGAATGGGAGACAGATGTTGCTGAAGGTTACACTGGCGTAGAAAATAAGGGACTGGTTTTTTTTTACCAGAATTTTTCATATTTTATATGTGTAAGTCACACTGACCGATAGAACGATATTTTTGTTTGTATTACGGCTTTAGTGATGTATATACGTGGTGTACCTACTAATACATATTATGACGATTACAACTCTTTCAACTTTATGAATCGTTATATCTAAAAAACGGTGGCTCTTAGGAAAAAAGTATGTCGTCATTTTTTATAGATAATTTTCTGATCTTCAATTTTTGTCAGAGCTAATTTTATGATAAAACTTACCATTTTGCTGAATATCATGAAAAACCCGTTTTTGTGACCTTTGACCCCGAGTAATTATTTTGCACGTGCCGAATCCATGAGGACTTTTCACATTTCCTTTATAATAGTGTATTGAACACAGAAATAAATAGTAATAGAATGGTTACACGGGCGTGGCGCGCGTGCCAAACTATTGCACTATAGCGCATGTGTTTTCGAACGCATTCTCATTATGAATCGTGTCTCCCGTTCGCGCGCTCACGAGGTAAGAAATGATTAAATTCGTTACGAATATGCCATATTGTGCAGTTTTCAATTGTTAAAATAAAAGTGATGCAAAAATATGGAAAAGGGAGGCATTTCATATCACCAGTAAGTATTTAAATTGAGTAAAACTTAAGATTATTGAGATTCAAACCAAGTGGGCTACTTTTACCATGTTTGTCTAAAGTTACGTATCCATTATGCGCTCCTGGCGCGCGCGCCATGAACGCCCGCGCCGAGAGCGCGTTCACGGAACGCGCTCCGAATATTTAAATGATATCAACTCCGCGCGCCATGGCACGCTCGGCAGCTGTTCCAGTGTTCGGTCGTTCAACATGCAGGCCCGTCGTGCACGAGCAGCAGCTGCGTTTATGTTTATATTCACAGTATTATACAGAAGAAAAAACATAAACGTGAAGTCCGTTGGTGGATGAAAGAGTTTTTTCACAACTTATTTCCCTCCAAGCGTCTTCTCTGAGCGGCAACTTTGATTTATCCATCGCTCGGAAGGTAACGAACACACAAAATAATATCACGTCCGTCTCAACTGGCGCGCGCGCCACAATTGAGTTTCCTTTGATGCGCGGTAAAAAACCGACTCTAGATGGAACGGGGCGCTCCATGTTCGAGCGTTCCAACAAACACATTGGCGCGCGCTCCAAAATGGTAACAATTTCGCGCGGCTGGAACGCGCGCCAACGTTCGTCCTTTTGGAGCGCGAAGTCGATACGCGGCTTAGTAAGAACATCATCGTTCATTTCTTCGTTATGTTAAATTTCCATTGCTTGAATTATACGATACTTATTGACATATTTATGAAATAAACACGCAATGTACGGCGAGATACGCGATATTCACAAGATGCCAAAAACAATAACAAATCAGGGGCCACGGGTCAAATAAATAGCTGTGCTTGGTCAGCGCGCGCTAGGGATTGACGTTCGGTTTATGATTATGTTTTAAATTTATCGATAAATAAAATGAATATTAATTCGAATTAATTATTATGTCGGTATCAATACGTTTGTTAATATTGGATTCGTTATCGCGCGTTGCGAAAGGGGGCTAGACGGATAAAATTAAGACGAAAAGTTGTAACGACACTTTTTGATATAGTAAGCTATTGTAAGCCGTGCGGCGTGCGCATGTTTCTCTGTCTGTCTCTCTCTCTCTCTCTCTCTCTCTCTCTCTCTCTCTCTCTATATATATATATATATATATATATATATATCTATCTCCCTCTCTCTCTCTCTCTCTTATAGAAAGTAAGCATCATGTTCATGCTTTCTGATCACGAAAGTGACATCTATTTGGGAATCCAAGATGGCGGACGGGACATTTTTAATAAAATTAATATGGGTATCACTTTCGGGGTTTTTATGGATTCTGGTCACGAAAATGACATCTATTTGGGAATCCAAGATGGCGGACGGGTCATTCTTAATAAAATTAATATGGGTATCATTTTCGGAGTTTTTATGGATTCTGGTTACGAAAATGACATCTATTTGGGAATCCAAGATGGCGGACGGGACATTTTTAATAAAATTAATACGGGTATAATTTTTGGGGTTTTTATGGATTCTGGTCACGAAAATGACATCTATTTGGGAATCCAAGATGGCGAACGGGACATCTTTGATCACGAAATAGATGGTGTTGTTGGATTTTCCACCAAACATCGGAGACGATATTGATTTTTAAAAAAAATCCCATCCACCATCTTTGATCACGAAAGGAAAGAAAGACTGCCCACTAATATATAAAATAGCTCTATTCATTATGCAGTCAGGTGCATAACTCTCCTACTTAATTATAATGGTCAAATATTCCTTTAACTGTATAGCCAAAAATTAAAACTCCTAGTGACATTCAAGTCAGTACTATGATTCCCCTAAATGTAATAGTTTTCATAACCACCATTTTCATTATGTATATAAGGGATATTAACATATTCATAATACTTACTGGTAGAAGCATTAAGCAACCTAAGTTCGACTCTAACCTCAGTTATTTCAAAATTGATGTCGTTTATAACAAACCGCAGCTTCTGGAAAACGGCTCAAGTTATGCTGCTGAGGTTTCTCAGAATTATTATGTACATAAATTATAACTATTTTTGGACATGAATGTGCCTACATTGCCTATAATAATTCGCTGAAACGTAAGCGAACCTCAAACAGCTATGAAATTAATTAAGCTAACTAAAACGCTCAAACTGACTAGAAAATTCGTTGAAATCAAAATAGTTAAACGTTAAAAACATTAATTAACTTTATGAACTTTCTCGTCATCTTAACGTCTTTCCAAATTAATTACTTAAAGATTCTACTTTTTTTTTTGCAGACCTGATTAATATTATATTCTATAAGACTGGCATGCGTAATGTAGGTACAAAAATTTTTTCTCCTAAATGTCTTGTAAAAGTGGCTTAATTTAGGCTCCACTAACTATTAACAAAATGGGACCATAACATTTGGGAAAAATTTAAAACACCACGTCAAATTTTGATAAATAGCTCAATTAATGTCACAAGCACCTGATACTGTCTTAATTAGATTTATTTTCAGAAATGTATTTGACCTTGTTGTCACTGTACAAGTGAAAGATGTAAAGTGCAAGTGAACAAACTACTGGCCAGACAGAACATCTTGAATGCCGCTATCAAAACACATTATAGTTTTATTAGGTTAAATTACAACTTCGGCACAAATTGGCGTGATGAAAGCCCATTATTGACGAGGAACGTGAGACGAAAATCATCCAGATAAAAAATGTGTGTACTATTTGAAGGTGATGAATAGCTCAACGATCCAAAATAATGCAACACCAAGAAAATGACACAGGAAATGAATTTTAAGATGAATAAATGCTCCAGCTTAAGATTTATCGACGAATATAAATATTGGAGACCCTTCTCAAGAAACCGCAGAGATGTTGAGTTGCTGAGTGAATGGCTGTGGATTTTTCATCGCCTCAGATTGAATATCTGACGCTTGGTATTTGGTTACGGACGTCCGATATGAAAAAGGGCCAAGGATCAACGTTGGTGTTCTTAAAAAAATATTTTTATAAATGATCGTCGTGTTTTGTCTCGCCTTATTTGGTTTTGGAAATATCGGAGTCAGGTTTTCTTCCTTGTTAACGTTACTAAAATATATGATTGATTGCTATTTTACTTCTGAAAGCAATGCTATTTACTTTTATTTGTTAAAATAAATGCTAGAATTTATTTAGTTGAAAGAGCAACGCCTCGTTCGATCTAGAAGCTGCCGAAATGCCACGGCAATCAAGCGGTAATTGTAGCAGCTCCGTTATATTATTATTTATGAAATAGTTTACTAGGGCTCATAGTATTGACTAACATTTCGAATACTAAGCTCCTGAGAGCTTGTATTGGCTGTAGCATTCGTGGAATATTACATCTGAGTTGAGTAATTAAGAAGTCGTTTCATTCCACAGATTAAAATGTTATTGCGTGTCCGTGACCTTTCTTCATTCAATCTGTGATGAAAATAAAACTTTTTATCATTTTGTCAGCTGCCAGTACTGAATCGCTTTACGATGGAACTCCAATATTTTATTATTTATTAGCTTGCTCGTTACGTTGTGGTTTTTAGAGGGTTTCGTTTAACCTCGTTCCGTTTTGATGTTTGTTTTAGCTTGTACTGTTTGCGCTGGATTCTTTAAGAGTAAACACGTGATGGTTTTTGTCCGACGGGCATTTTTGACTTGTGGTTATTTTTATATCAATCATGTCCGAAGTGTTTTGTGCACCAATACTTGCAATGTACATTTTGGTTGCAAAAGTTATTCTAAGTATTTTGCATTTTAACGTCGGAAACATTGTACAGATTTCTATGATATTTAGTAGGTATGACTAAAGTGTGTCGCTAGCAATAGATATCAACATGTTAGATATGAATCTTAAAATTGCCTCCATACAAAGCGTACCTACTCTACGTAAGTTATGGTTACGGTTGCTCAAGTTGAACTCACTGAAATCAACACCCGATTAGTGAGTAGTAACAGGTTCGGGTGAATATGAAAATTCTTTATTCAAAGGAGAATGCCGGTTTTTGTATGGAACCCTGTACCGTTTGCTTTTTC
Source organism: Euclidia mi (assembly GCA_944739405.2). Classification (NCBI taxonomy): domain Eukaryota; kingdom Metazoa; phylum Arthropoda; class Insecta; order Lepidoptera; family Erebidae; genus Euclidia; species Euclidia mi. The sequence continues at coordinate 60,995,459 of OX123200.2, forward strand.
ATGAAATGAACATTTTTAGCCATCTTATTGTTTAATATTACCGTAGGCATGAAGCGTTTTTGTTTTCGAATTCGCAGTTCTGAGATTTTCTCAAAACCATATTTTTTTAAAATCCGCCATAAATATTGCAAAGGAAGGAATTCGTCATTGATTTCTAATTGTTTATAACAATTTCAATAAGTGAATGATGTTATAAGTTAAAAGAAACGTAGTGTCGACCCAGAGGAACAAACCTCATCTCAACGTATAAAAACAAAATAAACAAACACGAACGATGCGTAGGCGACGTTGTGTGAGGTTGACATTTGACTCTTTTGACAGTTGCTCAAGTTATCAAATGTCACCCTGCAAGTGTTGCTATCTCGATTCAATTATATCTAAAATCGATATCACCTAAAAAACAATCGATTAATGAATAAATTGCTCAACCAAAGACTGAAATCAAGTTAAGTAGCCAAATATGTATTTCTATGGAATAAAATCACACAGAACTCAGTTTTTTTAATTCACTATTATAGTGCCTTCTATTGAATCTAAAATCATTTAATCGTTAATGTTGAGAATATCACAGTAGATATTTTGTCGCTCGAAATCGTTTTTTTTTGTGTTGGCCATGTATGTATTTGGAAGTTGTTGATCCACTCTACTTTTTTATAATATTTCGTAAACGCGGCTTTAATAATGGTTCATAATTTAGTAATGGCAGTCCAAATGTGTCAAAGTATTTACGGTATATCCTTTTTTTTAAAGCAATTGGTACAGGTTCCGGCATTCTCCTTTATTATAAGCACAGTTCATTTCCTTTTTTATTTAAGTAAAGCGGCAAAATATAGATCATCAAACAACTACATTAATGTAGGCAGCATCACTTCAAATGCTTTTGACAATTCCAAATAAAAACCTTTTGACTGATTAGATAACGTTAAAACTTTCAGACGAAACGTTCCAAAAAATATAAAAACCTGATAAAAGGATGAGTTGATTAACCGTGTGCACTGTGTTGAGAATTCATTAGGGTCGATTGTGATTACGAACAATGGCTGTTGTGATGGTCTATCAGAGTTCTTTCTAAGCAGAAGACTCTTATCTCGATTTTTAATACAAATTATTTACATAGAATATATACTTAACGTCAAATAAATAAACTTGCAACAAACCTCTAAGGTCTTAATATAAAATAAATACGTCAGCTTTCATTATTGATATTAATTGATAAATAATACTCGAATGTTTATAATCTTTTTAACGTCAACATAAAACACGAAACAAATTCAATTCATATTTAATTTGTTGCGGTTACAATAAGTACCTACTTTACAAGTTTCAGAAGTCTCTGTATTCAATAAGCAGCTACTCTTCGCAATTTTTATAAATTCTATATCTAACAATATTCGCTCTTCCTATCACCTTTATGCAGATGATCTCCAAATATATACGCAGTAGCCATTCGCACGGTTATCAGATTCTATAGATACCATCAACAATGATCTTGCGCAGATTAGCAGCTGGAGTAAATCGTATGGACTTAAAGTGAATCCCTCGAAAACCCAGGTTATTGTTGTTGGTAGTTCGAGAATGATAGCGAAAATCGACTGGTCACATCTTCCTGACATTATTTTTAATGGCACTGTTATTCCCATACAGGATCAAGTAAAGAATTTGGGCCTAACTATGGATTCTACCCTTTCCTGGCGCTCGCAGGTCCAAGAAGTGAGTCGTAAGGTGTTTGCTTCGGCAGGTTCACTAAGAAGACTTAGGAATTTTCTTCCTACTGCCACCAAAATTGCACTTGCAAACTCTCTTCTATTACCCATTATTGATTATGCAGATGTCAGCTATCCAGATCTTGCCGAAAACCAGCTTGAAAAACTTGAGCGCCTTCAAAATCTATGTATACGATTCATATTTGGATTACGCAAATACGATTATGTCTCACAATTTCGAACACAACTCAAATGGTTACCGATACAATATCGCCGGAATGCTCACATTCTTTCTTTGCTGTACAATATACTGTTTAACCCTTCAACTCCCTCCTATCTTAAAGGACGATTCGAATTCCTTCATGATACCCATAACCGTTATTTAAGGTCATCAGAAAATTTGAAACTGAAGATGCCAGTACATTCAACAGCTTTTTATGATAAATCTTTTTCTGTCACTGCTGTTCGGCTATGGAATGCATTACCGTTTCACATAATGCAGGCTCAGACGGTAACAAGGTTCAAATCTCTAGTCAAGGATCACTGTCTATCATTATAACATTCCTTACATAAAATTATAAGTGTGTATTAAATTTTATTTATGTATGTGTATATATATGTATAGTTATTTATGTATGAGTAGGTATATTATTGTACTATTTATTTTGTATATGTATTTATTTAAAGTATAGTCATAATTTACTGGTACACTGACAACTACCATTTCTTTCCTACCAATAATATCCATCCAAAGGTTGCCTGGTAGAAATCGCTGTTAGCGATAAGGCCGCCCATTGTACTATGTTTGTAAACTGAGCCATTTTTAATGTCCAACTAAGTGTACAATAAAGTGTTAAATAAATAAATAAGCACTACTGTTGAATCTGTATGAGCTGTCGGCCACCAGCTAATACAGAAGTGGTAATGAGGGAAGGAAAAGTCTAACATACGAAAATTTATTGAGAAATCGTATACAAATACGTCGTAACACGAGCGTTTTTCTAGGGATACCTATGTGTTTATATGTTATACTTTATTAAGGAAAAGGCAGCGATAGCCTAGTAAAGATACTAACGGATTGCCATGCAGAGGGTAGTGGGATCGAACCTACGGCGCACACCACTGACTTTTCGGAGTTATGTGCGTGTTGAATTGTTAATAAAATTATCGGGCACGTTAAGCCGTCGGTCTCGGCTGTCATGAAAATCTTTGACAGTCATTATAGGCCATCAGTTTTATTTTTTATTTATTTATTTATAGACTCACGCCTGTATCTCCGAAGGGGTAGGCAGAGGTGCAACACTACACCCACATTCCGCCATGAATTTTTAGGTCCCACGTAATAGGGGGCGAGCCTATTGCCGTACCGGGCACATTACCAGACTCCGTGCTGCTACTGAGAATTTCCTTACGGAAAAACCCAATAACACTGCCCGACCCGGGAATCGAACCCGAGACCTGCCAATCCCACCATATATGCCGCGAGACCAACGAGGCAGTCAGGCCGTTAGTATATCGTAATAAACTGACACTAGTCTAAACCATGAAATATCGCTATCTCGCTTTGGGCAGCGGAGGTCAGACAGGCATTTGCCCTGTGGAAAAGCTAATATTCAGCCAAATCCAGTTAGACTAGTAAGCGGGTCCCGGGTTGAAACTGAGATAATGCTAAGAGGATGATGACTTATTAAGAAAATGAGGACATACCTCGATTTTTTTAGATGTCATTCACGATGTAATATAATTCTAACAATCTTCCCAAAAAATAGTGACCACCGCTTAAAAATTACAAACCTAATCGAAACTTTAGCTATAACACTGAAATAACCAATTTCACCATACCCTTAAACTCGACGTAAAATGATCATTTGTGTCGCTATTTTCCACCTTCATTACTGCGTTTTCCATTAACCAAGGAGTATAAAACACGTAGTATCAGTATCTGCACTGTCCTCTACTGTAAAAATTTAATGTCCTGCTCTTTATGTTTTAACTCACAATTCACAAGTCATTGATGTCGAATGGCAAAGAGTGTTATGAAGGCACTATTCGTTTTCCAGTGAGGTGATAATGGACGATTTACGAAGCTGTTTTGATGTGACTTAAAGTTTGTTTTCTTGAGGTCAGTGATAATAATAAAACTTAATGATTCCGTATTATTATCATATCAATTTGCGTGGTAGTTGACGATTAAGGCAGAATAAGTATAATCTCCTAAGGCCCAGTTTCACCAGCGCAAGATAGACTTTACCTGCCAGATAAATTCAAAATTTATCAAACATATTCATTTAACAGAAACTTGTCAGACAGCGATGAGACTGGCTCTTAGCCCCCAAAGTGGCGAGTAATGGTATAATATACGCTCACTATTATATTTCACGCCGTATGTAATTGAATTAAAGTCCAACATCATCTGCTGCGAACATTTGCAAATACAGAACTGTCATTAAGTAGTTCTTAATTGATAAACCTTCATCGACATTGGAACTTTTCTACTTATTGACTGAATTTATTTGCAGGAATACTTAGCCAAATATTGTTCTTTTTAATCAAGAAAGCTACGAGTTTATTAGTAGTGAATGAGTCTAGGAAATCAAAGACATAGCAACCGAAAAGAGTCATGACACCCTTGCCTACGGAAACACAGAAATAAAAGTTCGTATTAAAATCTAAGTACTTCGATTCAGGTTCCAACTGTCACATCAACAAGAGAGAATAAAATGATGAACGTAGAATAGATGTATATATATTCGTTTTAAAAGAGCTATCCCGTCGGTAATGGACGGACTTATCGAACATTGACATGTGATGTTCGGCAGATGTAGAATTTTTCATAAACTCAAGGCACGCAACTTACTACGGAGTGTTTTCGAAAATTGAATAAGATTATCTGAAATGTTCTGATCGAGAATCAGTGAGGCGATATCAGTTTTATGAGCAGACGAAAGGATTTTGTAAATTTGTGGACTATCGCAGAAATATGACAATCTTTGAACATTTTACATTTTTATTTTTAAGAGACATACTATGTAGAGCTGGAAATCACTACTAATTTGCATTAAGTTTTATAAACATCAAACCAAAGAACGACACAACGTGAACCATGTAGTTGGTTCAAATGCATCAAATAATTAGGATTGGTTTTAAGATGCACTGTTCCGATAAAAACTAACGAACCCAAGGTACTCGACACACTAGCAGAAGAAAAATGACTACTGCTCTAAGTGTGGAGTCAAACTTTGAATACGTTGTAAAAGTGGCGGCATTTTCCACAACCTAAATAAAAGTTAAATCTTAAAACATATTTTCTAACGCTACGCCCGCCAAGTTGCCGCAAACTTATAAATAATACAGGCAACCAAGATAAAACTCAACACGCCGGTATGTCTGAAGAATATTCGATATAAATCGAATTTCAAACAACCTGCCCTGTTCAGACTACTTAGAGATTCAAATTGAAAGCTTTGAACACAAGTACCTACCTGCGGAATATGTAGAAATACCTGTATATTTCGCAAGGTGCAAGTGAGGGCTTGGACATGTGGATAAGTGAAAATCTTTATAATAAAACGAGAGGATGCCAGCACATTATTTTTTATCTGACTGTTTCTGCCAGATCCCGTAGGAATTTCAGAAAATACCTTCTTAGTGCAACCTTGCGGTCGCCAAAGAACATACATGCCAAATTTCAGCTTTTTGCGTCTAATAGTTTTGGCTGTAGCTTGCTTGTCAATCAGTCAGTAAGGCCAGAATTTTATATATATACAGATGAAAGAAATAAAGGAGCTACGATCTGTCTGCTGGTTAGGCAGTAATCGCAGCTCTTTAATGCCAAAGATTTTAACCAGGCATTACACGCACGTTGCAATTCTTAAAGACGTGAATGTGACGAAAAAGATGTCTCTATGGTCGATCTTTTCAATCACACTCCCCGCTTCATTATTAGTTTCTCTCTTACTTCCATAGAAATTTAGAGCGAATGGTTACCTTTTTCAAATGTTCTTCTTTAGGATTTGGTTTCATTGCTGCTGCTCTTGTTACTTAATGGAACGAAATTCAACTATGTAGGTAAATACTGCTTCTAACTATGGATTCTATCTATTTTCAAACCATGATCTATGATCTCAGCAAATACCTCAAATTATTATTATTTGACTCAGGATATGTTTGCTGCTCTGAAAATTGCCGAAGGTTTGGTAAAAAAATGAGGAAGGACTTTATAACGATATCACACACGTTCACGTTCACGTATATCAAAACTATCCATTATTATATACCTCTCATTCTCACGCGTTTATAAGACGTATCTCTGTCCTTGTCGCTCACTGAATCTCAATTTAAAGTTATCTGGACGCGAAGCTGAAAATATTAAAGTAAAGGACATTCGGGAAAGCTCTAGCATACGTATATTTGACAACTCTTTAATATAAGTTTAGAGTTTACGGCTGAAATCTAAACGTAAAATCAAAATGTTTATAAAGGCAAACTCTTGGAAATCACTATTTTAGAGAGCTATATCGATAGTTTACTGGGTGGTATGGTTCATTTGTATCTATACTAACATTTGTTTGTTTGTATGGTTGAATGCGCTAATCTCAGGCACTACTGGTTTGATTTGGAGATTTCTTGTGTTGGTCCCTATAGCCTTTTCATAGCGGAGATATCGTTATAAGCCACAGGTGCGAAGCGAGTTCTCCATAATGTTCTCGAAAGACATGTGAAGTCTGCAAACTCGCACTTGGCCAGCGTGGTGGACTATGTCCTAACCCTTCTCATAGGGACATAGTGAGAAGTGGCCCGTGCTTAGCAGTGGAACAGAATAAGGGGCTGATGATGATACAATAAAATAGGTCACACAAATATACCATGGCGTGGTATGAAACGCGCGAAAATTCTGTATTAGCAATTCTTTACCTCATTAAAATAATGTGCCTAACTTTTTCTATCTCTATTATTGTAGGCGGTCAACTTGTGAAAGTCCGGTTTTTAAAACGCAAGGCCAAATTTCCTTTTCCAATTTTTGTTTTCTGTTTAGCATTTATATTGTACACAAAATGTAATTTGGTTGGTACGATGGCATAAGTTTGAGTTTACATTTTGGCTGATAACATCGTAGGCCGCATCGTTAAGGATAAGAAAACACAACGGTATTTTCTATTTTATTTTCAGACTTTTAGATTATATTTTTAGATTATGAATGTAGACTAATGTTCAAATTTAGAAGTATGTTTTCTAGATAGATAATATTCTTTATTGTACACCAAAATAAAATACATTTCTAAAGTAACTTAAATCTACAATTTATGTATGTACAATCGGCGGCCTTATCGCCAAGGGCGATTTCTTCCAGGCAACCATAGGATGGACAGGAATGTTGTAAGATGTTTTGTGATGATGGTGTAGCTATGTAACTAAATCTATAACTAAATATTTCAATAACATACTTAAAATACACATATACAACATCATACATACATATTATATACAAATATATATATAAATGTACCTTTATGAACCAGTATACATAATGGTTATTCCTACCTAAAGACAGTACAAATAAATACATAATTTAGGCACATACAATAATACATATCAATATACTAAATAATACAGATACAGCTCCGAATATAAGTGTGAAATTTAGACGATTACTACATTAATATACCTGTTTTCTATTTTGGTGTTTTTGGGTATTTATTTTTTTGTATTATTTTGTTTAGAACACTAAAAAATAAATAGGTAATACATGTTATGACTGTGTGGTCTCAAAAACACACTATAATTTATATTATCATTAACTCTGGTCATTGTTTCTGTTATAGGATCCCATATTCTTAACCACCGCTCAAATTAAACAAGTCCTATCCAACCACAATCAACTAAAACTCTAAACTATTTGTTTATTTAGCATCAGTTGCATAATCCTCTCTTTTACGTTAAAGGGCCTTGAGATGCCAATATTGGCACAACGTGTTAGACAGACATTCAATCTGATAATACGATATAATCATCACTAACAATCTGTGCCACTAGCAGCATCCGTATTGTAACGAACTCATCGATACATCACTCTGACGTAGACGATAATCTGTTATTTGTGTTTTGTAAATATTACATTTACAAGTAACATTGATTTTGTAATTACGTATAATCGATAGATGAAGACTGCACGGTTGGCGTAGTGGTTTAAGTGGTCGCCTCGACCGTTCGATTCCCACACGAGACAATAGTTTGTGTGATTGTTGTTTCGAGTCTGGATGTTCATTGTGCCGATTTAGTCCTAGTGCGGGAGTTGTCTTTAAACAAAAAGAAAAACAAAATATATAAAATGCTTGCCTACTTGACAGATAACGCACCGCGGAAACTACAAGGCGCAAGAATTCAATTCAATTCAATATCTTTATTAGTGGAACATAGGTTACATTAGGTGTTATAGTTTGCAATATATTGTGGTCCGTCTATGTCCTGCCATGCATCAGGCATACAAATTAATAATTTTAATACAATTTTCAATTTTAATACAATACTAACAAATTAATAACATGCATAAAAACATAGTATGTTACAATTCAAAATTAAATTTATATCAGTCAAATAGTCAACAAAATTCGATAATATTAATGTCAATAAAAAATACGATACTTAATTAATGTCAATGAAAAGAATAAATTTACAATAACAATGTCATATTTATTAATAATTACCATAGTTTTTCCTCTAGAAATTCTGTGATTGAATAATACGCTTTGCCCACCAAATACTGTTTCAAGGATTTTTTATATCTGCCTATACTCTCTATATCATTTATTTGTTTGGGTAGCTTATTATATATTTTGGGGGCCATGGTCAAAATACTTTTACTAAAAAGCGCTGTACGTGAGCTAGGTATTTGTAGTTTGTGCGGATATCTTTTATTATTACAATTTACATAACTGTCTATATTACTTTAGACAAATACCGCACTCTCGTAAATGTATAGACTAGGTACAGTGAGAATGCTCATTGCCTTAAAATATGGTTTACAACTATCAATCTGTTGCAAATTACACATAGAACGTATACATCTTTTTTGAGACTTGAACATCATATTGATCCCGCTAGAGTTGCCCCAGAAAATGATCCCATATCGTAACAAAGAGTCTACAAATCCGTGATATGCTGTCTGAACTGCGTTTTTATTGACTATTTTGCGTTACATATAAAGTGCATATGAGTACTGGTTTAATTTCTTACTGACACTTTCTATTTGATTCCACCAACTTAAATGTTTATCTATGTTTAGTCCGACGACGGGTCGGTCTCGGCATGAACTTGGATAAAACCAAGATTATGTTCAACGAACACATTGTGCCGGGACCGGTTTATGTCGACGGATCGATACTCGAAGTTGTTCAAGAGTATGTCTACCTTGGACAAGTAGTCCAGCTTGGTAGAAACAACTTCGAGAAAGAAATCGACCGCAGGATCCAGTTGGGTTGGGCAGCGTTTGGCAAGCTACGTCGAGTTTTCTCTTCGCCCCTACCGCAATGCCTGAAGACCAAAGTCTTCAACCAATGCGTCCTACCTGTTATGACGTACGGTGCCGAGACGTGGACACTCACAGTGGGACTAGTCCACAAACTAAAAGTCACGCAGCGAGCTATGGAACGGGCTATGCTTGGCGTCTCTTTGAAGGATAAAATCCGAAACGAAGTTATCCGACAAAGAACCAAAGTTACCGACATAGCTCACAGAATCAGTAGACTCAAGTGGCAGTGGGCTGGCCATATCTGTAGAAAGACTGATGGCCGATGGAGCAAGCGTATCCTAGAGTGGAGACCACGTCTCGGCAAGCGTAAGGTAGGGCGGCCCCCGGCTAGGTGGACCGACGACCTGAAAAAGGTGGCTGGGACAGACTGGATGCGGAAGGCTGAGGACCGTGTACTGTGGCGCGTGTTGGGAGAGGCCTATGTCCAGCAGTGGACTGCGATAGGCTGATTGATTGATTGATTGATGTTTAGTCCTAAGAACTTTGTGCTATCAGTCTCATTTATTTTTTGGTCCTTATAGTGGATATTACTAACAGTATTTATTCTATTTTGTCTTGTTGTACATGTCATAATGTTTGTCTTACCGAGATTGATAATGAGGTTATTCGAATTAAGCCAGTCTATGACGTCAGATAAAGAGGAATTTATTTCGCTGTCGAGATGATTAACTTTTTTAATTTTATATATAATTGTACTATCATCAGCGAACAGGATCATAGGATATCTAGTACAATGGGGCAGATCATTTATATATGTGAGAAACAATAATAGGCCTAATACGCTACCTTGGGGAACTCCATATTGTATTTATTTTAATGTGGATGAATAAATATGCTCAATTTTATTATTCAGGGATAATCTATTGATTTGTGTCATCTGATGTCGATTGCTAAGGTAAGATTTTAATAGGTCTAAAGCGTTACCTCGAATCCCATATGTCTCTAGTTTATGCAGCATTATTCTAGGGTGAACATAGTCGAACGCCTTAGTCATATCCGTTTATACATTGCACTAACATGAGTTTTGTTATCAACGCAGCTATATATGTGATTCAGAAATTTTGAAAGATTTTTTCTGAAACCTTGTTGAGCATTCGTTTAAAATTTATTATTCTCAAGATATGAACTTAATCTGTTACAAATTACTTTCTCAAATACTTTTGATATAATAGGTAGAAGTGCAACGGGTCTATAACACTTCATATCATCCCTATTACCTTTTTAGAAGAGTGGCTTTATAATAGATATCTTTAAATTGTCTGGGCATATTCCATATTCCATGCTCAAGTTAATTATAAAACAATTATATTTTTGCCACGTATTTTAATATTTTTGTATTTATATTGTCATATCCTATACTATTAGTCATTTTTAATGATTTGATTGTATTAAAAATTTCTAATGGAGTTGTTGGTGTCAAAAATATTGAATTAGAATGATTACATGTCAATTTAAATTTATATTTATTACTATTAATTAACTTATTACTAATCAAATTAACCTGGTCAATAAAACAATTATTAAATGAGTTTGCTATTTCCTGTGGATCGTCAATATATTTATTATCTAGTTTAATAAGTCTTATATACCTATCCTGACTTTCTTTTTGATTTTTAATAATAACTCTCCATGTAGCTTTCGACTTATTATATGCATTATTAATATAAAAATTGTTTTGTGCTTTTTGGGTCAATTTGATTATTTTCGACAATCTGCTTGAATAGACTTTAAATTGCCTTTTATTTTCTACAGTTGGTACATATCTATATTGCCATAGTAGTTTTCTTTTACGACGACAGCACACTTTGATACCCTTTGATATCCATTTTGGTCTTTTGTACGAGGATATGCGAATTTTACGTATAGGAGAACACTGTTAAAATTCGTGGCAATCATTAAATGCGTTATTGACATTGTTGCTCCCATATATGTTACTAAATGATAAGCTATCAATATACATTTGAAATTTTCTCATGTTGTCTTTATTATAATCACGTTTCAACACAAACCAATATGTTAAAGGACTATTGTTTTTATATGAAATTTTAAAACCTGCGTGGTTCGGCGATACACCGAAACCGTATGTTCTAGGCGATTTGGAAAAAAGATTAATATTGTGGACTGTATGAGGGCGAGTTCTGATCGCCTAGTATAGGAAAAGAGAGTGGGAGTTGGGAGTTATAGATACTAGGATTTTGCAGCACACCTACCTTCGTTCTCTCGGTTTGACAAGATGGCTGTCGTCGGCTTCTTGCAGAATTGGGCTGTAAGCTGATCACTCCGTCTGTATCCAACCCAGAACTACACAAATCACTCCACTTCACCCGCGGGCGGTTTTGTTGCGTTTATAGTATAGAAGCGGTAAAATATAGCGGTATTAGACACGTGTTCGGCGCGACACAGATGATTCTTGACTGTCTCGCGCGTCCATGAACTCGGCGACGAATCAGCGATAGGCGTGCCTTTTGGGAGAAAGGGAGGGAATCATAATCATAATCATTTATTGCTGAACATAGGTACATGATTTTATACATTGCAAGATGTTGAGTGAATGCGCAGTTCACTATGTTCTACCCCTATAGGCATGCAAAGTTTTTAATAAAATTCAATAATTTCAACAATAACAATCATAAATTGCTTTTACATAGAATTAGAATTCACCAAATATAAAAAAAGAAAAATATGAGAACAAAGAAATGTCATTATCTATTAATATTATTATCATTTAAATATTCGTTAATTGAGTAGTATGTCTTATTAACTAATATGTCATTTACTTGTTTTTTAAATATTTTTATATTGTCGCTTTCTAAAACACATGATGGTAGTCTATTATATATTTTGGGTGCCATGCCTAAAAAGTTCCTATTATAAACCGATTTTTTATGTGGTCTGAACCGTATCTTATTTCTATGACGTACGCTACGAAGCGTGTCAAATTAATTAAAATTGTTTTTTTATAAATAAGACTACTTCTAATATATATAAGCAAGGCACTGTCAGTGTTTTTTATGCCGCATAAAGCTCTTAAACATCTTTTTTGAGACCGAAAGACAATGTTCACATTTGTGGAGGTGCCCCAAAATATCAAGCCGTAACGTAAAGTAGATGTGATTGTATGATTAACTTTTTGTGATAGTTTATGTAGAGCATATGAATATTGACTTAGACGTTTACATACACTATCAGTGTGACTTTTCCAAGAAAAGTCTCTATTGAGTTCAAGCCCTAAAAATTTTGTAGACGTAGTTTCTAAAATTATTTTGTTGTCGTATCGTATGTCAAGTTTTCCATGGTTAGTTTTTTGTTCAAATGTCATGATTTGGTTTTGTCAAGATTCATTTTAAATTATTGGATTTCATCCAGTCTATTAATAGTCCTAGGCAGTTATTTATTTCTCTTTCGAACGTCATGATATCATTATTACCACAAAAAGTTACAGTGCTGTCATCCGCAAATTATACCATTTGATGATTTGTTACTATAGACATGTCATTGATATAAACAAGGAACAGCAAAGGTCCTAATATGCTCACTTGCGGTACGCCGTAATTAGAAGACCTTTGAGAAGATACATAACTCTGCTCTGTTTTTGAATAAACACAAAGTTTAGTTATTTTCGTAATTTGTTTCCTGCCTGAAAAGTATGATTTAAGAAGTTTGAGCGCATTACCTCTAATCCCATACCTTTTCAATTTATTTAAAGTACTGAGCGATACACGAAATCAAAAGCTTTACTCATGTCCATGAATAAAGCTGCTACAGGACATCGTCTTTCAACATTTGAAATAACTTTTTCATATAACTTAAAAATATCCATGTTGATGTTCTTGTTCTTTCTAAAGCCATACTGTTCCTCGGTAAAAATATTCTTTTGCTCAAAAAATGAGTTTAGTGAATTATAAATTACTTTCTCTATTGTTTAAGAAAATATAGAAAGCAAGGCAATTGGTCGATAGTTACCAGGTTCCTGTTTGGTGCCCTTTTTATGTAGAGGCTTTATAATAGAAAGTTTAAGCCGTTCCGGAAATACACCTGACTCTATGCTCAGATTGATATGTAACTCAGCACTGGTGCAATGCTAACTGCTACTGTTTTAATTATACCAGTTGTAATATCATCAAAACCAGAACTACTGGTATTATTTAATGAGTGTATGATTTTAATAATGTTGTCAGGAATTGTCGGAATTATGAATAGAGTCACGATTAATGTCAAATTTTAAATTATTATTAATGTTATTAATGCTATTTGATTCAATTTCGTTTCGGGAATAAAAAGGATCGCTCGTACTGGACAAGCAAGCGAGGAACGATTGACGTTGATGTAATTAATTATCAATAGAAAGGTAGATGGCGCTACCACTGCGCATTGTGGTCCGAAAGTGCAAGTTCATGTGTTTCGATTTTACAAAAAGCTGCAACATGGCATGTATGTTGGGAATAAAAGGGGCTAAGAAGAATTATTGAAATGCCGACCCTAATGGAGTGGGCGAAGCCAAGTTTTATAAATATTCCCAGCTATAAAAAATTTTATGAAGCGATGAGACATGCTGGTTGTAGCAAAGTTGTCTCGACTTTAATTGCAAACTTCCCTTGCTGAAGATTTACGTAAGTTTCTAACAATTTTACTCTTAGACTTTAAGAAACGGATACGGAAAGATCACCTAAATATTTTCTTATGTTCTTTCTGCTTTTTTAAGTAGTAGGTGGAAAACGAGAAGTCGAATCGCCTGATGGGAGGCGATTACCGCTGTCTGTCAACACACGTAACACCAAAGGAGTTAAGAGTGCGAGGCTGACCTTCAGGTTGGCAAGAAGAATATGAAGTGGGATGCGGGAGAACAGCTTACTTCAGTCTCCCGCACTCTCACTTGCCGAACGAAACACAACAGTATAGATACTGTTACTTCACATAGATTTTCTGTGAGAGGGTAGTACTCCCCTGATCGAGCCAGCCCATTCCTGCTGAAACGAATTAACGGTAACCAATTATTGGTTGTCCATAATACATAAATAAATCAGCAAGGCTCTACTACCCATTAAATATTATTTCTCTTAATCTTTGAGCACGGTAATAATAATATCTAACACTATTCTAACTCCATACAAATGCACGAAACTCAAGTTATACCTACGCGCCTCCAGCGCAGTACACAGACTGTGCCTATAGTACACAACAGCCGCGATGTTATATTACTAGTTCTAGTACTATATCACATTTTAAAATAATAACTACACTTTCCATATCTTCCTACTGATTAACAACTTAATATTGAATACTTAACTTATGCGTGATAAAGTCGTAATTTGATTAGCTTAATCTATTATTTTGTTGATATTTTTTTTAAATACACAATACATAATACAATTATGTATTACAGAACATAATATGTTGAAGGAAGATGTGAAATTATTAAACATTCCTAATTTTGCACTTGGTTCAGTATACTGTAGAAAAAGCCGCCATGGAGGCTCATGTATACTTGTACATAATTCATTATCCTGCGTTCACTTATTGGAAATAAACAAGTACTGCGTTAGAAATATAATAGAATGCTCAGGGATTGAACTATTAAACCAAAATATATATGTTATATGTATATATAGACCGCCAAAGTGCAATGTAGATGTTAAACAATTTTTTATATTACTCAATGCATTATTATCAAATTATTGCTACAGGAAAAAGAAAATAATACTTTGCGGTGATTTTAATATAAACATTCTTCAGAAAACTAATGAATCAACAGAATTTATGCACATATTGTGGTCGTTTAACCTAAAAATAGCATTTAGAGAACCGACACGCTTAGCAAGTGGTACTTGCATCGATAACTTTTTCTTTAACACACGAGGCTGTTCTTATGTCATCCTCGAGTTAGCGTTATCTGATCACACAGCACAATTATTTACAGTACCGGTAAAAGACAACCCTTTATTTAAATATTGGTTTGTAGAAAAGCGGGACTATTGTAGTGGTAATATTTTAACATTCCAAGCATGTATAAATGCGCTTAGCTTTCGCGAAATACTGGATAGTCAGGATCCAAATACGGCCTTCAGTCAATTCTACTCACTGTTTAGACTTTTTTATGATCTCTGCTTTCCAGTTTTAGTGGTAAAAGTACCTGTACATTCTCGACCTAAATGGATCACGAAAGGCATAAGATATTGTTGTAGGCGAAAGCGGAAACTGCTGTGGCAATATCGGAGACACCGCACAATAGTCAATAAAAATATGCTAACTAACTTATCCAGTAGACTCAATCGCATCATCAAACTCACACAAAAGTGTCAAAATGACTATCACATAAATAAGGCGACAAATAAGTGCAGGGCTGTTTGGTCTGTGATAAACAAAAATAACTGCAATCTACCTAAAGAATATATTCAGCATATTTTAGTGAATGGTAATACAATATCAGATCCCACAGAGATAGCGAACTCTTTTAACAATTATTATATAGATCAAGTAACAAAATTAGAAAATGATAGACCCAAACTTAGAATGGCAAAACACTCTGGCTCTTTATTTATGCGTCCAACTATGCCTGATGAGATAGACCGAATAATTTTACAATTACGGTCCACAAACAGTACTGGATATGATGGTGTAGCAACCAGGATATTGAAAACAGTTTCAACTAAAATATCTAAAATATTGAGCCATATAATAAATCTGTGTATTATACATGGAGTATTTCCAATGGAATTAAAAAGGACCATAATAAAACCACTTTTTAAGAAAGATGATAAATATAGTATGACTTATTATAGGCCTATAGCATTGATTCCGGTCATATCAAAAGTATTTGAGAAGGTTATTCATAAACATCTTTATAACTATTTTGATATAAACAACTTATTAGCCGACGAACAATTCGGATTTCGTAAACAAAAAAATATAAATGTAGCAATATATAACTTTTTGAAAATAGCTATAACAAATATAGATCGTAAGAAACAGGCATGTGCTTTGTACATGGACCTAAGCAAGGCCTTTGATTATGTCGATCATAAAACTTTATTAGATAAGTTATATGCTTATGGCGTAAGAGGTAACATACTGGACTTACTCGAATCCTACCTCAGTGATAGGACACAAGTTACCCAAATTTCCAAATTATGTCCGATACAAAGAAAATTACTCTCGTTTTTCTCAGAGGACCGAAAAATTCAATTCGGTGTCCCTCAAGGAAGTGTACTGGGACCACTCCTATTCATTATTTATATTAATGATTTACCAACAATAATAAAGCATAAAACTGTCCTTTTTGCAGATGACAGTACCGTTATATTTATAGGTAATGACAAATCGCAAGTAGAGCATGACATAAATAATACTTTAATTAATACTATTGACTGGTTGACATTGAATAATTTGAAAATGAATTTACAAATTTTATGATCTTCAGAAATAGATTAAGTAAATTATCTGACATACACGTACAATGCAATTATAAACAGATTGAACAAGTACATACTATAAATTTTTAGGTATACACATTGACGAAAATTTAAAGTGGAAATTACATATTGAAATGGTATGTTCTAAAGTCATGCAATTCTCATATGCGTTGTATAAATTAGCAAAAACGAATAATATTTCAACTGTTATGACAGCTTATCATGGCTATGTAGCCTCGATTTTAAGATATGGCGTTATATTTTGGGGCAATGCTACGAATAAAGAAAATGTATTTATCGCTCAAAAGAAATGCATAAGAGCTATGTGTAATTTAAAACAAACTGATAGCTGTAAGCCCTCTTTTATTTCATTAAAAATTCTAACATTGCCAAGTATTTACATATTAGAAGTAGCTCTATTTGTAAAAAAGAATGCATATCTTTTTGATAAAGTAAGGGGAAAAAGGCATAATTTAAAAATATGTATTCCACCTAATACTACCGCCTTTTTCAATAACAGTATATTATGCATGGCTCCTCGTATTTATAATAAGTTACCAAAATATATTTTGCAAATAGATAGACTGAATACATTTAAAATGAAAATAGTAAATTTATTAATAGAAAAAGCTTATTATTCTATAAATGAGTATCTAAATGATAATTTATAAAATTAGTAGATTGATTTGTTATTTAATTTATTATTGTGTTCTTCCTTTTTTTTTAATTATTATCATTTTTTGACATGCTAGTAGATTGATTTATTATTTAATGTAACATTATATTCTTTTTTATTATTGTAATTTTTTTGACATGTTAAAATGTATTAGAGAATGTTATTTCAATGTTTAATTAGTGTATTGCATGCTGCAAGGTAAATACAGTGTTCTCCACATGATGATATAATATTGGTATGATTGTAGTAATAATGTACAGTCGAACAATTTCCCGCTCGACCAACAAAAGGGCGAAAATCGCTCAGCAAGACATTGTCGTTTCCAGTGCTACTTTACACGCCTATTGACATTGACACTCGTATACAAAAGTGGTTTCTAGTGTGCCTCGACCCTATGAGCAAGCCAAGGGATTTTTTATCAAACTGGTCCAGCGCCGACTTGTTTGATTGTATACTAGCAGAACAATTTGATCTGCGTTATGGGCAATGTATTATGTAATTAAACTTTATGATTACTTATTATTATTGATTATTATTTATTTATTAGTAGGTACCTTCAGGGTAATTTTCAAAATGGAAGCCGATATGAATCGGCTTAGTGTAACTGTTTAGTCTACTCAGTGTAACCAATAGGTCATTTCCTAGGGTACCTACTTACATACCTGTATGATTATTATTTGTTTGAATAAAAAATATAAGTAATATGAGCAATAAGAAAAAAACAGAAAAACTTCGAGTAGGTACCTACCTACTCGAAGTTTTTCTGTTTTTTTCTTATTGCTCATATTACTTAGATGTAATTAAAATACTTGAGGCGGGCAGCCCTGTCGCTTGTTTGCGTGGGTACGGCGCGTCTGTAGGCATATAACTCGTGGAGACGGCCGAGTTACAATAGGTACTGTTAGATTATATTACCATGCTTTGAGTCATTGGCATTGTTGATTAATAAACAAGAATCTATATTAATATACTTTAAACAAGTATATGCAAATATAGCCCAAACTTCACATCAAGGACATTAATCAAAAGCAGTTGTTCCATATATTAAGTGAAGGAGTAATTATTCAGAATTGGTTAATTACTGTTCTATTATATAGGTTGTACTAACATATTCAACGGCATATTGAAAGTCTACAATAAACGAGGCGATATACTGCGAAGATATTTATTATAAATTTAGAAGATATATATTATAATTAAATTTAATTAATCGAGAATATTGTTGATTTATGTGTCAATTGGATTTTGATTGTATGTAGATTCCTTCTTGCTGGAAGACCACCAAGACCCCATGAAACCACGTGACATCGCGTGACACAATTGTTTAGTATAAGAGACCTGTATTAGATAGAATCAGTTAGTTCCTCTCAATCTCTGTCGTCGTAACACTGCAAGTGCTCTGCGAAGCACAAGTTTATTTAATTAAATAAATATTTTTTTATGTAATAAATAACTAGAAGGAAGCTAATAGAGAACAACATGCCCGAGGAATATGCAGAAATATTAAAACACTGCTTAACAACCGGCTATCTGCTATGGGATGAGAAATACTACATACAAGTAGACGGTGTGGCAATGGGCTCTCCAGTATCGCTTGTTGTTGCTGACATCTTCATGGAGGACTTCGAGGCGCGAGCCCTGCAGACTGCCACCATCACACCGAGGTTCTAAAAGCGGTATGTAGATGACACTTTTACAATTTTACCAACAGATAGTGTTAATGTATTCCTAGACCATCTTAATTCTATTCATAACAACATCAAATTTACAATGGAATTAGAGGCAAACAATTCTTTAGCTTTACTAGATGTACTTGTTATCAGGAACAAAAACAACTCTTTGAGCCACACTGTGTATAGGAAAAAGACACATACAAATAGGTACTTAAACGGTGAATCTCACCACCATCCTAAACAGTTAGCTACCGTAGGAATGTCTTTGTTTCAGAGAGCCCGGGGGATCTGTGACAAGAAACACCTGGACGCCGAGCTTCAACATGTCAAGCAAGTTCTGCAAGACAACAAGCGCCGACCACCGCGCCAACGTCACAGATCCCCGAAGAACAAGCCAGCCACAGTAGATAGACAACCTGCTGTCCTCCCATACATCAAGGGCGTGACCAACAAGATTGGCTACATCTTGAAGCGAGCTTCAATCAAAACTTTCTACAAGCCGCCAACGAAGATAAGCCAATTATTACCATCTGTCAAGTGTCAGTTACCCTTACAAGAGGCCGGGGTTTACAAGATAGACTGTGAGTGTGGGCTCTCATACATTGGACAAACCAAGAGAAGCATAGGCATTCGACTAAAGGAACATATAGCTGACATTAAACACAAACTCTCCTTTTGCTTGACAAGACGTGGAAGCAAAATCGAAGACTGAACAAACGCCCCATACAAACACCTACTACACTTACACTTCACATTTATTTAAGTGTTTATATCTTTAACAAGGCCCCTATATATAATATCTTTATAAGTAATATAATATAAAAATTGATACAAATTAGTAAATTTGCCAAGATTATATTTTTCATTTACTACCTACATATTTTGCCTAATTAATTAAAAATTGAATAACACCTTTACTTTCAATAATATTTTTCCTTTTCTGTTATTTGTCTACTGTCCTTCTAGCTATAAATATTTATTTAAATAAATATATTTATTTATTTATCTATAAACTCCTACTCATTACTGACTTATCTCTTTTCTGACATCTTGTTTATCTTTCTGTCCATAGGTGTTTGGCGTATCCTTGGCTATGAGTCATTCCACAAAGAGCACTATGATGACCCGGAAGGCCACAGCGAAGCATCTAGAGAACAAGCTGAGAATAACCTTGATAGAATTAAAGAAGTGCCAGGAGGAGAATATACACCTACTGAAGGAGCGTGCAGACTGTGAAGAGGACATCAGGATTGTCAACGATAGGGTTTCCAACCTGAAGGCTCAGCTCGCAGAACTCCATATTGAGTATATGGACACACTGGCCCAGCGAGACAGGTTACAGGAGGAAATACATTTATTGACCGCTAGCAATGATGGCCATTCATGGTCTATGAGTCGCATTAGGGAACTTGAATGCTGTTTAGAACAATCTATAATAAATATTAAAGCCCTAGAAAGTAGTAAAACTCAGAACCTTTATACAGAGGTTGTAGGTACTAGCTTAGGTCACAGATCTACTAAACCATTTAATTTAAACACAAGTAGCCTGAAACGACATAGAAAATATAATAAACTAAACAAACACATTAGGAAACTAATCTTTAGCCTAAAACAATACAAGAAAAATAAAGTAACATCCCAGCAATATAAAGTTTTAGTTTCTGAGCGTTCAGAATTGTTATTAGACTTAGAAAAGTACAACACAGAGTTGATAAATAGTAAAGTGCTGTATGATCAACATACTAGGGATCTCAAAGGTCAAATTACCTCTTTACAGTCTCAAATAGATAGGATGAACACCCAATATCAAAATGAGGTTCAGGATTATATTAGGAAATATGATGAGATAGCTCAGGTAGGTAGGCAAAATCTTGAGTATGTGAAAGCTTTAACAAACACCAATACTTGCCTAAATAGCATAAAATCAACCATACCCACTTGTGAGTCTCAGAATATTTTTGATATTGACAAAAGTTATTATTTAGCAAATAATACAACAGATAGGTCTTCCTTAGGTAGGAATGGCACAAATAAAGTTTATATGTTCTCTGATAGGCTAGGTTTAGGCTTAGGTAGTTTAATAAATTGTGAATTGAAACAACACAATATTATTAATTATTATTGCTATCCAAAGTCTTCTTTTTCACATCTAATTGATAAATTAAATACAACAATATTTGATAGGGAGTCCACAATAATTATCTCATACGGTGATAGTCAAATGGTGACTAAAAAAGATATAATTAATTTAACAGAAGTTATGTTATCGCTTCACAGAACATATGATTGCAAATTTATTAGTATGACTTTGCCTAATGCTTATAGTTTAAATGCTATGATGAATAGACATATTCATGAACATAACTTGATGTTATACAATTTGACATGGCAATATAAGGATTTTATTTTATTTTTTGACATCAATAATTTTATTAATAATTTTACATTGACTAAAGATACTATGTATCTGCCACTATTTTATAAAAGACAAGTTGCTAAATTATTAGCATATAATATACAAAATGACACAGGTACATGTAGGGTATCCATGAATTTAGTTTCTGTAAATAGTTCCTATTCTTATAATTCTTCTATTAAGAATACTGACACAAGTTCTTTAAACTTAAGAACAGGACAAAGGGTAGACATATTGAACTGACTGTAGCACATCAAAACATACAAGGTCTATCTGGCAAGGATTTAGAATTAGGTTTATATTTAGAAAATCATAGTATTAAAGTTATGTGCATTACAGAACACTGGCTTAAAGAATACCAGATTAAATTCATAAATAACACACAATACACAGTACACAGTGCCTTCTCTAGGAAACAAGCTATTCATGGTGGATCATTGATTATTGTTTCAAACAGTTTATCATG
The DNA here is from genome assembly GCA_944739405.2 of Euclidia mi. Lineage (NCBI taxonomy): Eukaryota > Metazoa > Arthropoda > Insecta > Lepidoptera > Erebidae > Euclidia > Euclidia mi. Next base: position 61,017,330 of record OX123200.2, read on the forward strand.
TAAAGAACGGAAAGACATAGCTAGCTTGTCTATAGAACGCACGGTGGAACTGTCATGCATTGAGCTTGAGCAGCATATTATTATATGTGTATATCGTCCTCCATTAAGTGACTTTAATTTGTTTAAATCTGTTATGGAAGATGCAATTAGTAAAATTAGGAGCAATAAGAAAGGGATTATAGTTTGTGGTGATTTTAATGTTAACATTCTTGAAAATTCAATAATGACTTGTAGATTTTTAAACCTTTTTAGATCATTTAATTTGAAAAATTTATTTCTTGAACCAACTAGAATCACGGCAACATCTTTCACCTGTCTTGATAACATATTTAGTAATTGTATTGTTTCAGATAGAGTAGTTACTTCTGAATTAACTTCGGATCACTGTGGTCAATTAGCTAGGTTTCCATATTACAATGATAGCATCGTACAGAGAGTGTTGGTTAGGCCATTACCTAGGCATAAGTTTAATGAATTCCGGAATAAAGTATTGATTGGAATGAATACTATGAATCCTGACTTAATAGAAATAGATTCGCCAAATAAGAATTTTAACAATTTATTTAATATAGTTAATAACACGTTTCAGAATACTTTTAAGACTAAGGAGAAAGTAATTAAGGAATCTCGAGTTTTTAATGAGTGGGCTACTGTGGGTATTTACAAAAGCAGAGCAAAAATGTATGAGTTGTATGGTATGAAAAAATACAATTCTGATTTAAACTTCACTGAGTATGTTAGGAATTATTCTAAAATATTTAAAAGAGTGTGCAATACAGCTAAAGCTATATTCGTTACGAACAAAATTAAATAATCTTCGAATAAAGTTAAGGCAACCTGGCGAGCTAATAATGAAACAACAGGTAAGACAACATTAAGAAGTAATAGTTTTAGTCTTCTTGATAATGATAAATTAATTCACAATGACGAAGAAGTCGCACACACATTTAATAACTTTTTTGCTATCATACTACTTACTACTACTAGAGAATTAAAATCATCAGCTATAGTCGCAGAAAACCTATTAGAGTCTAGTGTAGGAAAATGTGAAGTAATATTTAAATTTCATAGTATTAGTTCTACCGATATTATAAATACTTTTAAGTCTAAAAATACAGGTGATCTCTGGGGCATTTCTGTTAAGGTTTTGACAAGAATAATTGATGTAGTGGCTCCATATTTAAGCAACTTATTCAATAAGTGTATTTAATCTGGCAGTTTTCCAGATCTTATGAAACATAGTAGAATAATACCTCTGTTCAAATCCGGCAATAAGACAGATCCTAGTAATTATAGGCCAATATCGATACTACCTGCTTTTAGTAAGATTTTTGAAAAGATCATACTCAAGCAACTACTAAGACATTTTAATCAAAACAGCCTCCTTCATGGTGAGCAATATGGTTTTACCAAGGGTCTCTCGACAACAGATGCAGGAGTAACGTTACTCAAACATATCTACAGTACTTGGGAGAATTCCCAAAATGCTGTTGGTGTATTCTGCGACCTTTTGAAAGCATTCGATTGTGTCTGCCATGAGACGCTCTTGTGCAAGCTTAGACATTACGGCGTCCAGACTAAAGCATTGGATGTCATTAAGTCGTACTTAAGTGACAGGATCCAATGTGTTGAAATAAATGACTAAAAATCCAGTGGCTTACCTGTTGATTTAGGAGTGCCACAGGGCAGCATCCTAGGGCTTTTCTTGTTTCTTGTTTACATAAACGATTTACCTTTTTACTTGAGAAACATTCGTGACGTTGTACTGTTTGCTGACGATACTTCTTTGATATTTAAAGAAGGTAGAAATAAGGAACACTTTAACGAAATAAACAGTGCACTCATTCAAGTAACTAAATGGTTAATGTAAACAATCTAGTACTGAACGCCAAAAAAACAAAATGTGTTAATTTTGCTCTTCCTAATGTCAGAAACCTTGGTCCTAACATAGTTTTAAATGACGATGTACTCGAAACAACTGAATCCACATTATTTCTAGGATTAACACTTGATTCGAAGTTACAATGGGGTGCGCATGTTACATATCTCTCAGGGAAACTTAGCTCAGCTGCTTATGCTGTTAAGAAGGTTCGTAGGTTGACCGATGTCGATACGGCTAGATTGGCTTATTTTAGTTAATTTCATAGTGTTATGTCATATGGCATATTGTTATGGGGTAGAGCTGCTGATATCCAAAATATTTTTATATTGCAGAAACGGGCAATTAGGGCCATTTACCAGTTAAAGACAAGAGTCTCACTCAAAGAAAAATTTAAAACTATTGGTATTCTTACTGTAGCATCACAATATATAAGACTAAACATAAATTCTTATAAAATGAATAGTGACATACACAATATCAATACTAGAAATAGGCATAAATTATGTGTTCCGTATTTTCGTTTGCACAAAACGCATAGCTCTTTTATTGGGCTCAGTATTCGCATATAGAATAAATTACCAACTTATATTTTAGACTTGCCATTAAGTTCGTTTCAGGCAGAAGTTAAAAAGAATCTTATAAATAAGGCATATTACAGTTTGCAGGATTATTTGGATGACATGAGCGCTTGGAAGTATTTGTTAGCTTTTGACTAGGTCAATAATAAGTAGTTTTATTTTATAGTGTAGTTAATTACGATATTCTCATTTCATACTATATTTTGCATTCATGTTCCACACTTTCATTATAACTTTGCGGATTTGTAAAATGTGTGTAACTCGTGGTCATGGGCTAACTAATAGGTTGTCGATTGCTTTGGTTTCATAATACCGTTACTTTCTGCTTCATTCACTTCTACTATAGTTCTGACCATGTTCGCGAGTTGCCTACATTAAAAAGACGTAAGTAGATGCTCCTGTTTCACCATATTTACTTTGGGAGGCTTACCATATGAACATCATTTACTGCTTGAGTATAATATCAATAGCTACTAAAAATTTTACTAGTAGATGTCTACAATGTGAAACAGTTGCAGCTCCTTACAAAAATAAAATGTACCACCATTATATTTGCTTGAAAAGAGTGGCCATGAGTTTTATTGCCCGTTCTTTCTCGTGGTTCTACTTATTGCATTGCGAACGTGGCAGTAAATGTAAATGTAGAATCATTAAGTAATTAACTTAAATTTTGACGTTCATAAGCGTCACTTTGTGGCCTAGATGAATAAATGATTTTGATTTTGATTTCAAACGCTCGACAAAGTCTGCTGTGTGTGAACATGTAGAACAAGGAACCAACCATTACCTGCGATTTGATAAACCACAGATACTCGCAAAAGTACACCGCTTTATTCCAAGAATGATACGTGAAGCTATTGAAATTAAAAAACATCCTGATTTCAATAGGTAAGATGGTTGGAATGTACCTCCAGCTTGGGACCCTGTTATCAGGCTAATGAAACCCAAAAAGGACAAAGTCACCAGAAGACATCAAGACACAGTGAGCACATTCTGCGTAGATAGTAACACCAAAAGTTGAAAAATGTTCGGGTACTTTGAGATAACTTTTAAATTCAAGACAAAGACACATATCACCTCAGTCTGCCGTGAACATGAATCCTGTGAAGAATTCGAAACGTCGGCTAGTAATAAAAATGTAGTTTCTAGATCTTTCGGTTTAAATGTAATAACAAATAACCAGTGAAAGTAATATAACGCGATAAAATCCGTAATTAAACTACAGTTTAATTGAAATTAAACTGTAGTTTAATTTCAATGTGTAACATTCGCGTAAACCCAAGAAAATATTAAACTCATCGTAATAAATTTGACTAGGTTGCCTTGCTCATATTACATAGGTTTCTTTAGAATCTTTATGCCATAGATCTAATTTTCATATTTTTTCAAGTGACGGTGAATTACTTTTTATTTACCCAACTACGACCATGGCTAATGTAAACTCGATACCCCAAGGTAAATAAAATAAAATACAGGGGGGTACCATGTCATCTACAACGAAATAAAAGGTGCTATTTATCGACGCATTTTCTTTAATAACTTCCCACAATACCATCTTGTCCCAACCAAGTACAATGAAGGTACAAGACAATGAGTAACATACCTATAGTCTTTTATTCTTGTATAATAAACAGACATAGAAACAACCACAACAAGACAAACATCTATTTTCACGCAGACAAATGTTTGATTTGAGCGGGAATCGAACACGCGACCTTCGGTGTGGTTCTACATCACCTCGCCTTTTCACATGCCCTTCAAAAAACCTAGGAATTAAAGTGTTAGAAAACATCGAAACATCTTCTGAGATATAAAGGTAAGATTTATATTTTTATGCATGAGACATAAAACTCACATTATCATAAACTGTTCGCTCGTCAAGTAGATATTCAGTATGATGACATCACACCATTTCCACGTCATATTTATTTTTACTCAAGGCACTTTTATAATGTAGGTCTTTATACTGTTTACAAATGCGCTCTGTTCGCAGTGACCATAACATCTGTCAATCAAGCCATAAATCATAAATATATAAACCCTTGTTCAATTTGAGTACGGCAAAATACTACAAGGTTTACCATATGACTATGATAATATGTAAACACTTCAAATCGGTTTATATCTGCTTTAATATGGACTGGGTTGTAAACTATGTTTTCAAAATTATAAATTTGGTATTGGTGAAAAACTTACTAAATGGCAACTCGTTCGCAAACGGACTAGTTTTCTAATTGCTGATGCAATAATAAAATAGTGTAAACGTTGGCAGTGGTGTTGCTAGCAATAAACGAGTAAGAAAGAGTGTAGACCAATTTACTTGCTTGTATCATTCATCCCCTAGCAATACTTCTACCCATACTTCTGCGATCATGGCGTTTGCAACAGTGCTGAAACATCGGATGCTCGAAACAAAGATACAATCAAACAAGTCGGCGCTGGACCAGTTTGAAAAAATCCCTTGACTCGCTCATAGAGTCAAGGCACACTTGAAACTGATTTTGTATACGAGTGTTAATGTGCGTGTAAAGTTGCACTGGAAGCGACTATGTCATGCTGAGTGATTTTCGCCCTTATGGTGGTCTAGCAGGAAGTTGTTCGACTCTACGTGGTTTATATCCCGAAAGACAATTTAATTTTCTAAATGACGTCTCGTCTACGGTTGTCTCACAAACAATATTTCCTATCGCCTATTTCGTAACATTACGATTTCTGTGAGGTAAGATTCACCACAAGCCACGTTTTGTATTCAACTTTGTTCAAAAAAACACAGTATAGCTCAGCATGCTACTGTTATTTTTAGTTACTGGCCATAAAGCCATTTTGTTTTTTATTGTATAAAATATGTTTATGATAACGACTCTGTCGACGCTCGCAGGCATCCCATATGTTTTTGTAGGTCGCCGTTAAGATATATTCTTACATTTTTTTATCGAAACATATTAAAGTTATATAACCCGAATTAGGAACATCAGGGCGTAAGAACGCCCAAATTATTTGTTGAGGTCAGCCCTGTTTTAAATTTAATGTCCATTTGTGTTATTATGTAGCCAGAGATAGTTAGTTTATCATAGTTTTCCTAAATGAAGCTTACTTTGTCTCGTGGTACAAGTACACGTTAAATATTTTCAATTTCAGTAGTTTTTAAAGTACATCAGAGGTTGTCTTAAAATCAAAATTATCTGGATCTCTGAAACAAGATATTTAAACTTGCTCAATGCTTGCTCTTTTCAATTTCTATTTACTTGAAAGAGCTTAATTATATACTAAGACAGATCGTAGCCACGTATAAAAGTCCATTGCAATACAAAAACACCGTTGTGCGTATTGTATCTAAAAAAAGAACCTAATGAAAATAAAATACTACGCTACAAAAAGTATACAAAAGAGTAAACGAAATGTAAATTAAACGCCTGCTAATCTGGTATTATTTGCACAAATCTTTTATTTATTTTCCCTTATTGCCGTCCGATGTTTAGAATATAAATTCTGTTCAAAATAGTTCGTTAAATTCACTCCATTTGTCGGGTTTCACGCAAATTTCACGTCACATTATTCTTGTTACCGTTTTATTTGCCGCTGTAAACCTTGTTTCGATTTACTTAACAACAATAAACTAAGGGTAGGTTGCGTTAATCTACCGAAGTGGCGATGGAAATCCGAGACAACTGTATTAGCATGGACGATATAAACAGGACGGTTGCGATACAATTACGATTATGGGAACGCGAATGAAATATTCGGCGTTTGGATGATGATGTAGAGTTATTGCAGACGCTTTAATACTACAATAGTGTTGTCCAAAACTTGTCGTATCGACAGTATTTATGAATAACTGGATGATGCCCGCGGTTACACCCGCGTTATTTAAGGCTACTGCTCTGCCCCCGTCACTCACAGCGTGATGTTATATAACTTATAGCCTTCCTCGATAAATGGGCTATCTAACACTGAAAGAGTTTTTCAAATCGGACCAGTAGTTCCTGAGATTAGCGCGTTTAACCAAACATACAAGCTCTTCAGCTTTATATATTAGTATTAGATTGTAGTATGTTATGGTCAAAAAAAAAATCTATGAGTCTTTGCAAATTTCGTAGTGCCTCAATCCCGATGTAACAATTTATGAGGCCTATGTTTTCATCGTGAAATGTACAGTACATCATATTTTCCTTTTCATAATTACTTACAATTTAAATCGTAATCATTGCTGCAAATAGAATAACTGGTGTCATTTCTTTCATTTATCAAGTAGGCCGTGAGTTCGTTTGCGAATGGCAATAAAAACGAAATAATAAAGCAATAAACATATTGAGGTCAAAACATTATTATTCGTAATAAATCTAAAAACGATAGGTGAAAATTGCGTCCCTCCGTTTTATGAGATTCAAGTTAAAACTCATTTTATTCCGGGTTTAACGGTCCCTTTATTTGTTTCTGAACCGATGTAGTAAAATACAAAGACCTAATAACAAATTTGTGAAATAAAATTGGAATCCTTTCGTTCAATGAACCGAGGGAAACCAAGCGATATTGTACATTTATTTCGTTTTATTAATGCTTAAAAGGGACTAATGGTTGGCCTAAAGCAAAAATCAATTAACTAGAGTAATATGTCGGCGCGTAGCAGAACAATTTTTTTATTCCGTTGCCAGTTTCTAACCGAAGAATGCGAGGGAACAGTATGATACGATGGTCATTGGGGCAGAAATGTTCTGCAGCGGCGTCCAGGCTTCGGATGTCACAGCAAACTTAGGCAAAGTGGACCGACGATTTTATTGGGATCATGGTCAGCGCATGCTCGTGGACGGCCCAGGATCGGTATGTGGAGAGCCTTAGGGTGGTTTATATCCAGCAGTATACCACTTTTGGCTGACACGATGATAGCAGTTCTTATGTCTATGCAATGAAAATAAAGTTTGCACACGATAACACGTTTCACTTCTAAATGAGAGTAAACATCATGACAAATTGCCAAGCCATATTGTAACAAGATGTCATCTGAAGGTGCACTTTCGGGTCTCTTCAGTCTCTTTCCTTCTTGTAAAGTAATAAGTAACTTTTATTTCTAACTCTTAGTTGTCTACAGGTTGAAACAAGCATAGAAATGCTGCTCTAACTATTCCTCTAATTAAACTTAAACTACTCTGATTCTACAATTATATTAGAATAGCACTTAAAAACCGCAGTCATAAAATGCATTATATCAAAGGATGTTTCATATAATTTCGTGCACTATACTTAATATCATTCATCTACTAAATAGCAGACAGTATAAGCTTAAAACTAGACAAACTTAGTCATATTATTTTCATTTGGAAATTACTTTATACGTCGGCTAATTGCAATAACAGCATTATGAAATTGCTTCATGTCGGAATGCTTCGTGTGGTTATTATTGTCAGTATTCACCAGTTTCACTATAATGCATATGAAACCTACTGCAAATGAATTAAACAGAATACTATTCATAAGCATTCAATGAAATCGTATAGAGAGCTACATATTTAAGCTTATAATGTTTCAAAGGGATGACGTGAAATTGTTATTGAATAGACCGAAATATGGCGTTGGACGCAAAGAGGCTTAACTAACAGACTAATAAATTAACAATGTCATTTGGATATCAATGTACTTGCTTCTGCCCGCAAAAAAAAGCAGCGAAAGCCGAGTGGAGAGACCGACAGACTGCTATGCAGCGGGTCTCAGGTTCGAAACCACGGCACGCACCAATGACTTTTCAGAGTTAAGTGCGTATTAAATTGTTAATAAAATTATCGCTTGCTTATCGGTGAAGGAAAACATCGTGAGGAAACCTGCATATCTGAGAGTTCTCCATAATGTTCTCGAAAGACATGTGAAGTCTGCCAAACCGCACTTGGCCAGCGTGGTGGACTATGGCCTTACCCTTCTCATAGTGAGAAGAGGCCCGTGCCCAGCAGTGGGACAGTACATAGGGCTGTTGATGATGATGCTTCTGCCCGTGGCGTTGCCTATGAAGGGGTCAGTTATCTAGACAGATGATCATTACATACATATAGCAAATTTTTCATAATAGAGTAGAATATTTAGTATTGTGAATTTTTGAGAGGCTAATTTCAGACTCATCCAAAAATTGGGGATAAAAATAAGTACAATTATTCATATATAGTTTTGTAAATCATCATCATGTGAAATTAGGTACACGTATTGCTGAAATAACGGATTTTCCATAAATTAGGATGATTTATAAGTTTACAAAGTTACATCGAAATGTTTAAACAATGTGATTTAGTATGTGTTGATTTAAAGTAATGTAATGCATGTTTAAACAAAATATGTCTTGAACTTTTTTTTAGTTCAGTAGGAATTTGATTTCTATATTTAACTTTCCCTATTTTATTATAATTCGATAATGATTAATCTTTACGAAGAAAAATATATGCGCAAAAAGACATACACGCATACATTTGATTTTTTCACATCACACAAACATTTTCATTATTTATTTTGATGCGACATATGCGACTGAAAGAGATAAGTATGTCGCATCAAAAAAAATTACGAAAATCTTGCTTTGGATGGGTCACATACAATTTCTCTGTACCACATTAAGCATGGGAAACCGGTGGACACGTGCGCTGTGCATGTCATTAATAAACGCACCGTCAATATCCTTCAATTTTATCTCCTTACACTGTATTGTTCTTCAAAGCGCGTCTATGGCAATCTAAACCGAATCAGCCCAAAACTTAGCTACATGTATGACATTTTCAGTAGCGTCCCTAAGTTTCTGTAACGTGCAGGTATTATGGTACGCAGGACAAGCTAGTAAATGTCCCATTGTTTGTGGAACAGCACCACACTTGCACTCCAGATTCAATTTGTCTATAAATCTCCACTTAAGAATGTTTTCTTTGCTTCACCCTACCCGTTTTCGAAGTCTAGTTCACGGATCACTTTTCTTCACGGATTTCTTTAGGATCAGCCAAGGCAGCCATGTCCAGGTGGAGGATTTCCAAAAAGCGGGACTAATAGAGTAGGTAAGAAAGCACTGCCACTGGATTAAAGCTAAGACTATGGAGGACATGGAAAGATGCGGCGTTCAGACGGCAGATTGAGTTAGATTCGAAAGTGACTTAAAAAACTTATTTAATGGATTTTGCAGATATTGTTTTCTTTGCAGTGTCTGATAACTGTCTCAAAATCAAGATTAATTTGATTTATTTTGAATACGAAATACTCTATATCCCATAAATTGTTACACCATGGTATGTAATAACATGACACAAAAAGCCACGAAGATATCATTAGGCATGCAGTGTAAACATCACTCTCACACACATAAATACCACTATTCATATATGCCTTTTCTATGTGTGTGTGCATGTGTACAACTGAGGCAAACCAACAGTAAGCATAATTTATTAGTGGCAATTGATTGACATATTGATGGAATAAATATCCACATGTCAGTTAAAGGTGTTTTTGTGTTAGTTACATTCACTGCCGGGTAACGTTCAGTTATTCAACATTCTGTAATAGAAAAACAGTGTTCTACAATTTCTATTTTTTTATAAAGTTAGCTGGATGAATTGGGTTTGTTTGAGGAAAAGCTGATTTACATTTCGATTAACTATTAATATATTCAGCAGTTCTATTTGATTGATGCAGGTTAAGTTTTGTCAGATTTGTTATATTTAGTTAAAAAGGATCTGAGCAGTCAAGGTTATGAACTGTGCACACTAGTTTGATTCCAACAGTAGGTATCTACATAACTTTATTGAGAATATTGTTCTGAACCACTACTTGCAACATGACATGGGCTTCGATCTTCTGTAGGATGGAATTCGGTATTTTAGGCTCGATACAACTCTAACTTTCTCCGGTCTCAATTTAATTTGCATCGCAATTGGCGTAGTGTGATTTTGAAACTAATATCTGTATCGAACGTTAAATTAAGGCAATATTTGGTGTTGACAATGACAGAAGTCGTATCTCTCAGGTTTAATTTAAATAAACAGCAAAATTTCTCCTCTAACGCCTAATTACGGTGGCTTAAAGCTCCCTACTTAAAATCTCATGAAAGCTGACAGTGAAATGTGATAGTCGCCACAGGATTATAAAAACTCATAATTCATTTTCACTGGTCATAAACATTAAGATTAAAATCTGTGAAAACAATCTACGAACTCTTAAATCATTCAGAGGCGAGCTCTAAAAAAATTACAGCTCCATAATGCTATAAATTGAGAAATAACCTGTGAGATCCGCTGAAGCGTAAGCGAAGAAATTATGAAACAATAAACTTGGCCGTTGAATAACTGACGACGTTTCTAACTTCAATGAAAAATGCACCCTATTCCTTGATGTTAAGGTTAGTTTTTCTACGCACGTTGAGGCAAATATTACTGTGACAAAAGTAGGAAATGTGACAAATTATTTCTTCAGTAGCAGTTTGTAAGGGAGTCGGATTGCGGGGTGGAAGGACCCACCGTCTTGGCCAAGGGTTAATTCGACAAGGCAATTAAAAATGAAACCGTTGAATTTAGAGACTGTTTAATTAGGAATTCTCATAATTAAACTAGTGGGTCTAACTAGGTTTGCGATGCTTTTAGATGAGCTAAAAGCTTTAAAGGGAAATGACCATTACCCCATTTTTGTTTGCTTCTAATTTCGATGGGCTCAAAAAATACATTGTATGTTGTAATAACGAAGAATGCTAAAACTTTATAAATCAACAACCGGCCAACAACAAACGGCCTTTAATTTTCTATACAGGTTAATACTATTGTTCCTACTTTTCAACCGTAGTAATCTATTACATAGCCGTGAATTAGAAGCTGAAACCCTGTGCGTGCAGGCTATTTGTTAAATAGAATTTGAAAATTAGGCAAACGTTTATTTCAAACAAGAGAAGAAATAGCTTAACATTATTTTACGACAACTATCATTGCAGGAAAACTCATAAAACGTCTTAACTTAAATACATAATATTTGTCTTATTCTTTTCTTAGAGAATGAAGACTACAAAAATATTTTGAACGTTTGTTATTTTTTACTTTTTTTTGTTTATCTCATTCTATCATCTTGCGAACGTAATTCGTTATGAATGAGATATTATATTTTCATCTTAATGGGTTCATTTCCAAGAATATGAAGACATAATATTTTGGTTTGGTCGTAACGTAAACAGCAACTAATGATTTTTAAGGTATGTATTCATGAGATTGCTTTTGTTATCTAACATACTGTTAAATAAACCAATGGTCTCGTAGAGCGCCATACACCCGTAATAGCAGCGATACCTGGTGGAGAGACCGACAATCTACTACCCAAATTCTGATGGTCACGTGTTGGAATCCACGACGCGCACCTTTTACTTTTCGTAGTTAGGTGAATATTAAATTGTTAATCATCGTTTGTCCCATGCCTCTGAGAGCACGTTAAGACATCGGTCCCCGCTGTCATTAACACATCTTTGACAGTCGTATTAGGGAGTCAGTAACTTCTAAATAAACTGGTAAAGATATACAAGGATATCTACTTTAAAATCATTGAATATCATCCAAATATAGGTATTCATTCAGCGAATGACTAAAACTCATCCGAATGACAAAAGTTTCTTATTTATGACACATTTCGGGCTGAGTTGCCAAAGTTTTAGACTACCCTCACTTAGAGAGAAATATTCCTAGTGCCTCAATCTCCTTTGATAAGAAATAAGGTTAATAAACAATATTATGTATCCTATTTCTAACTGAGCCTTATTTTGTCCCGACATTAGAGTAATTGCCAACATTACGGCTGTGGGTGTATCTCATCTTTCATACGAGTACATTTGAAACCCGCTTATGAATGATGCCGGTTCTGGCCGTCAAGTAAACATGCATGATATTATTTAATTTAAGGATAACACTGTTTTCCTTAAGGCAAGTGTTTTTGTATTAGATATTTATTACTGAAAAAAGTAAGGAATATTAACAAAGGAATCGCATGATTTCCGATCACACAGGTTGTTGCTAACCGTCAACATCATCGTCCCAGCATTATCACTACTGCATCCAAGGTTTGCGCTTTGGAGCCTAAGATCTGTTTTATAGAACCAGATTAAAAAAGTACCTATTAACTTTGCCATAGGGTAACTGTCATCTGACCTCCACAACCGTAAGAAGAATAGCTTGTATTCCAGATCAGTCTCATTATATTCAAGGGCATGTGCTCCTCATAACAACTCTCAAATACCCTCATAGTAGACGAGATCGACGGTTTAATGTGCTGTCCGATACAAGAGGTAAGCAATAATTAACATGATAAATATATTAACATAAATCACATAGGCACCAATGACTGTTGCCAACCCCTTGTGAAAAGAGCATCTGTCTGTATGTACATATGCACTTATATAATATGTATGAAAAGTAAAACTGTAGTTACTTCTATTATAAGATTGAAGATGTATGCTAATGAAATACTAATATTATGTAGTCGCTATTTGTGTACCAAGCTTTGTTTGTTGAAGCTTCAAGGTTGCCTTATTAAACAGTTGTGATGAAGAACGCAAGATTAGTTAGATTGACGGTACGGTTGGCGTAGTGGTTTAACTTGCTGCTTTTCACAGCTCGAGTGTTGTGGGTTCAATCCCCACACGAGACAATACGATGTGTGGTCCATAAATTGTTGTTTTGAGACTGGTTGTACATGTCTTTTGGTTGTGTGTTTGTAAAGTTATTATTAGTGCGGATGTTTTCTTTTTAAAGAAAGATAAAAAATGAAATTATTTTCGAAAAGAAGGATAAAGAAAAAAGAAAGTTATGTTCGTGACATATCGACAAGTGCAGTCAGGCAGCAAAGGTCATTTAATATTCAACAGAATATTACTATTGTTACGGACGGGCTAACGGGATTGGAAGGAAACACCACGTAGCACTGATGACAATTTATTCGACTTCACACACACGACGCGTCGTACAATTTCGACGCGGACAGCACCAACACTAGCGTCTTTTGCACTGCACTTCACTGCACTACACTATACTTTCACTTCACTTTATTTCACTACTACTTCTTTCTTCCTTTTACTTCTTTCTTTTCTTCTCCATTTTACCAATTTTCAACTTAAACTGGCGCTCAGCGCGTCTACACCGCCTTATATACCCCTAGGAATGTTCTAGATCAACTAATTTCGATTGTCGTTTCGTTATTCAATTGTTTTTCCATCTCCTGTCTCTTTTTAACCTTTCCATTCCTTCCTGAAGTTTCTAGAATTTTCTTATCTTTATTCGAAACATTTAAATTTGTTTTTTCATCTCCTGTCTCTTTTTAACCTTTCCATTCCTTCCTGACTTTTATAATTTTTACTCAAAATATTTAAATAATCTTTTTTATTAATATTTGCCAAATATTCATGAACATTTTCCAAATTTCATAAAAACCATAATCCACATAACTGTTATGACTGGGATTTGAACCCACGCCCTCAGAACGTGAACAAAATGTGTTATCCGCACGGCCATTGCCTTGTTGTCAATGACTGGTGAATTTGGCGAGCACTTACAAAGTGTATACGTCATCGAATTACGTCGTTTCCAAATAATAAAATAGTCTTCAAACTTCTTTGCTATGTAGACGTCAGTAGTCTTTGGCGACTGTAGTGATGACATTTTGACATGACACCGGCCGTCACACTATTGTAGAAATCCTCAAAGCATAGCCAGCTGTTTACCAATTGTGACTAACAAACTGCCACGCAGATTGTTCCAGGTTCGACCCACGGCGCGCACCACCGACCCTTCAATGTTATGATAAATGGCACTTGTACTATAATTGGGTAGGTGGAATTATCCCATCCAATGATGTTACAAAAGTAAAAAGAAGTAGATATATTATAGGTGTACTAAAAGCAGGACGCTAAACATAAGCCAGTTGGCAAATCTGTCATGTGTGTGTGTGATGTCGCGAGCCGGCGTCAAAGTGAAACTGACACAACTTGTCAAGCGAAAATAAAATAAAATATGGAGTTATCGATGTGTGCGTTAGTCTACCGTTTCTACGTATTGATTACTACGTAGGTAACGTATCTACCTTTTTCATGTTATATCATTGATCCCATCAGTATGGACGCTGGTTCGGGAAGGAAGTCAATATGAGAAATCTGGTAAGAGTAGTTCTTGCATTCAAGACAGAAGATCCGGTTACATCCAAGACTTTTTACTCCAAGACGAAACGTCTTGGATGTAACCGAGATAATACCAAAACGCAATAAAAATGCCCCTAAAACAAGTGACATCGTTCCCTAACTCGCCACAATACTGTGTGAAACCATCGAATAAATAATTTATACTTTATAAAAGTGACCACAGATAAGCTAATTTATTTATGAACTTAAACCAAAACGATTTAATCAATTAATTATCTATACTAGTTTCATAATTTATACTCTGTGGTAATATTCACTTACTCTGCGGTTAGCTTGTTAATAAATTCCATTATGTTTTTTAATTTATACATGACACGTCGTGTAGACGTAAAGGCATAGAAATCATAATGTCAATCAAGCAACTGTCACTTGTCAATTGTCAAATCTGTCATTTTCTATTTGAATGCGGTTTCAAATTCCGAAACAAGTGACGTACATATTGTATTCTTTAAATGAATGATGTAATTTTAAGTATAGCAGCATCTTTTCAAGTAACTTCTCACCATCATCATCAGCCGCATACTGTTCCACTGCTGGGCATGGGCCTCTTCTCCCTATGAGAAGGGTAAGGCCATAGTCCATCACGCTGGCCATATGCGAGCATTTGTCAACATAAATATGTCAAATATTATAATTTGAGCGTATACACATAATAATATGTAAAGCTGTATACCTGAATATAAAATGACCGCTCTTACTTTGATTACTAAACTCCCCATAATTTTTACCGTTATTTTTAACTAAGGGTAAGGGTGCATAGGGTTCCCACCAAGAACTTAGGGTCCCAAGCCAACCTCACCTGCAAGTGGTGCACCTGCCGATCAACGGACGAGGCTCTGGCAAACAAATGTCCCAATAAGCGGCAATAGGCTCGCCACCTATTACGTGGGATCAAAACACTGGCGAAAAGTGGACGTTTAATATGCCTCTGCCTACCCCTTCGGGGAAACAGGCGTGAGTCTATGTATGTATGTTTTTAACGGGTAATGAAATAAAAGTCTATGCCGTAAATAAATTGCAGACAAATGTGAACATAAAAGGTGACACACAGGACAGCCACATAAAAGGATAATGTCCACTGATAGCGCTCATCGCTTGACGACTCTGACGAGATCATCAATGCTTGAAGTAAATAAAAATAATATTCTACCTTATACACACAACACAATCTAGTCTCAAACTAAGCAGAGATTGTACTCTCCGTATTAGTTAATGGACACACATATATATTTTACATACATAGAATTAAAAGAGTATTGAATGTAAAGGAAGCGCTTGAGGTTGGTAAGGATAGAAGCAAGTGGCAACTGTTGTCTCTGCCTACCCCGAGGGTAAAAAGGCGTGAGTATATGTTTGTATGTATTTTACCTAGACATAAACATCCATGTTCTTGCACCACAAATGTTTGATTTAAGCGGGCATCAAACCCCAGACCTTCAGCGTAGCAGTCGCTTACACTCCTGCTACGCCACCGGGTCGTTAATATGACGTCCAGTGCCACTGGGATAAACCTATTACTTCTTTGACTAATCATTGCCTAATCGTGAATGCTATTCATGCTATCGATATTATCTACCACAAATGTTTGATTTGAGCGGGCATCAAACCCCAGACCTTCAGCGTAGTAGTCGCTTACACTCCTGCTACGCCACCGGGTCGTTAATATGGACGTCCAGTGCCACTGGGATAAACCTATTACTTCTTTGACTAATCATTGCCTAATCGTGAATGCTATTCATGCTATCAATATTATCTACTACAATTTGGACTTTAGACCCTTGATAATGAACGGTATGGCGGATAATCGCCAATAATACCTACTCCTGTGGAAAGATATCAATGCAACGTGATAACGTGATATTTTATATAAAATGTATGATGCATTTACTACAATTAAATTAGGTAATTTGATTTACAAGTTATTAACCATCCTCCTAACGTTATCTTACAACCCAGGGTCCGCTTCTAACTGCATTTAACTAAATATACAGCGACTGCTCGCCTAAAGGGATAGCAGTATGCCATGTTTAGATAAGAATCAGTTAATTCCGAGGTACTGACTCCCTGTATCGAATGTCAAAGATCGTTAATAATAACAACCGGGACCGGCTTAACGTACTCTTAGAAGCAAGGGGCACGGTAAATGAGCAAGTATTTAACAGAACCATTTAAATGAACGTAGTCAAACCATTGTAACATGAGATCACCATTCATACACTTTTGATGTTACAATTTGCACGTGGAAAGCTTATGATCATTTGAATGTCATACAAAGGGTTTCAAAGGAGATCGGTTTGACCGGTGGTATTTCACTGACATTGAGTTAACCTTGGTAAGAATAAAGTCCATTTGAACTAGCGGTACTTTTGTATCTTCAAACTCAAGTCCTCGTCATAAAGATAGAAATCCTTGACATCGACAAAAGAATAGGGGCTCTTTATAATAAATTTTGTAGGGTGTTGGTCTCTTCAATATACGTTAGAAATAATCTTAGACATTGAAAGTAAAACTTGTATTATTTGCAAGCTTTGACGCGAGTTTGCCTGTATTCTTTTTAAGAGTAAAACTGGCCAGCGGTCGTATTGCGGGACCGGACTAGTCTTCTTTTCATTGTATATACAGGGTGTCACAAGACCCATCACCAAGCCGAAGTCTACTCGTTGTGGACATCATGCCAAGTCATACTAACCAAAAATAATACATGGGAACCGTTTTTTTTTAAGTTTTCACATTTTTTAAATCGCAATTAAAAGCGCGCGCGTGCAATGTTTGAAATACCTACTTATCCATGGGGTTCATCATCATCAGCCTTTAACAGTCCACTGCTGGACTAGGCCTCTCCTTTGAAAGGAGGAATTGGCCTACTATACCACGCTGGCCAAACGGGTTGGTATAGGGTTTGTATCAAGTTTTCCTTCTCTTACAGTGCTGTTCTCTGCATAATATTCTCCCTCTGTCGGCTCTTACGACACCCATGGGATAATATGGGGTGGTGACATTCCGTATTCTTAATCCGTCACCACACGGACACATCCATGGGGTTATAGGGCATCTAAAGAACATATTGGCGGGGTAAATGCATCGATTTTGTACTCAATTACAAAAATTCCATACTAACTTTGAGCCTCAATATCTCCTGAACCAGTAATTTTCCAGGTATGGTGCCGAAGTAAAAAATGTTCGTAGTGATTGGTACAACATGGGATTTCAGTTTTCGTTAAGGGTCTTTTTACACTCTATATAATGTGAATATTTTATGATGCAGGTACATATTTTATGAACTACCAGCCGTTCCCCGCCGTTTTACCTAGCGCCACTTTCCGGGTCAAATTATAGCCTATATATTGCCCTACTAAGTCTGCCAGTGAAAAACCTAATAAAATCGGTTCAGCCATTCTAGACATAAACCCCTTACCCAATCATGAAACGAAAATACATTTTCTATGCCCTTTAAACAGACATTTACAAAAACTAAAAAAAGGATCAACTTACGTGGAACATCATTATCAGTGAATGCAACTTTAAATTTTAATATTTATTTAGATTTTAAGAAATGAATTTGAAATAGTAGTACTACACTTCTCGTTTCTGCGGTGTCTGGTTATGCCGCTCACGCGTTTGGTCTGTGATTGCTCCATTTGCAGCAACACAAGGACTATTATGTTCAAGTGTGGCAGACACATGTTCTCTATTCTAGTACTATACATGGAGAATCATATTAGTTACAAATATCACATACATATGTGGCTCTATAGTAGCTTTACTATCTATACCGAGAGACTAATTACTAAAAGTTGACTTCTAGCCTGAGCTGTGTAAATGCTATAATCCTGACATTTAAAACATGCACCTATAATTTTACGAGCAAAAGTAATGGAATTGAAATTATTCTTTAAAAAATATATATAAAAAAGGCCCTAATCTAGACCTAGGCTTGGTTTTATACTTAGCCTTAGTCTTGTTTAAGTAACAAACATTGTAATATCTGATTTTAAAGTCTCTTTTCTGCAGGATTCATGCCTTGAGTATTGCTCTTAAATTCCTAAAATAGGGAGTAGGTACAAAAATATTTGAGAGCTATCTTACGTACAGTATTTTTACTTTTCTCAGGGCTACCTGTTTTTTTATTTATTTTTTTGCCCACTGCGACCCAATTACGTGAATTCTAAAATAAAAGTTGTCTCAAAGTGACTAAATTATACAGGCGTATATTTAAAGTAAAGGCTTATCTACCTGTACCCAATGTTCGGTGTTCCTTAAACACCCAGTATCCAGGATTTATTATTTCTTGTGTTCGAAATCATGTGACTAAAGTTTGTGACAGGCCTGTGTGATGTGTAACACTGCCTGTTACTAACATTTTGAGCCTCCTCAGTGACATTCATCGCCAATTAAGTTTGGAGTAGGATCTATGGTTTTATTTTTTGCATAGTCTAACGAGGTTCTCTCTGACTAATAGCTAAACTGTAACGGTGGGATCACGGTAAGCATGATTTGCCTAAGATTCTATTTTAACAGCCTCAAAATCTAGGGCCTTTTTGAAAACATAATTTGAGAACACGTACAGTTATGAGATGATGAAGGAATCAGATAATCAGACAATGATTTGACTAACAGGCGATTACCTATCACAAAGACCAATCAATCCATAAAAGCCATCCAGTTAATATTTAGCTCAAAACCGTCAGTGACATGCGAGTTCAAAGCTGTAGTGTATTTCCTTTGCAACGTCAAGAGCCTTGCCACACGTCAAGCCGTAACTTTCCAATAACAGCTAGCTTATTTCTAGATAGGCTTTCAGACACACACACATTTCTTTACACACACTAGTGTATATGTAGTGTGTGCACTAGTGTGTGTGTAGTATAGTATAGTTACTAGCAATGGATTTTTTTTAACACTTATACAGGGTGTAAAAATACCCATAACGAAAACTGAAACCCCATACTATACCAATCATTACGAACATTTTTTACTTCGGCACCATACCTGGGAAATTTCTGGTTCAGGAGATATTGAGGCTCAAAGTTACTATGGACTTTTGGTAATTAGGTACAAAATCGAGGCAATTACCATGCTCACCTGTTCTTTTTATGTCCTATGCACCCATGGATAAGTAGGTATTTCGAAAATTGTACGCGCACAATTTTTATTGCGGCTTAAAAATGTGATTATTTGGAAAAAAATTTTTGCTTGGTATGAATTAGCATGATGTCCAAAACGAGTAGACTTCGGCTTGGTGATGGGTCTTGTGACACCCTGTATATAACTTCATGTACTCACATACTATTTTGAAATTTAGTTAGTCTAATTAGACGGTTTCAAAGGGAGATCGATAAGAATGCGAGCTAAACTGCATAGAGTATCCATGCAGTTTAGGTCTTTTAAAATATTTTGAAAAGATTGCAAATATAATAATTTTATAATAATATTCTACCACATACACACATCACCATCTATTAGTCCCAAGTTAAGCAGAGCTTGTGTTATGGGCACAAAATAATGGATAAACATACATATATACTTTTTTATTCTAACAATACATACATATATATATTATATATTTAGTTGTCATAAACAGGCGTAGAATTGTTTGGAATAATAGATTACTAGATTTCGCTCGCGTAGATAACAGTTATCTCGGTAAAATGTACCTAATCACTCACCAGCCTCCTAACTATCTTCACACATAAATATTATACGACTACATCGTTTCGTTGTGTCGTGAGAGAAGGGAAGGCAAACACATGTTAGTATATATTATACAGGAACTCACACGCAGCTCCGCCTGTGTGAACCAAACCTGCTTTAGGAATTACACTATGTATTGGTGTAAACCATGAAAACTTTTTGCGTTTATTGCATTTATACAGATAGGACGCCGCGGAGATATAAGTTTACAATAATCGCAGAATTAAATACTTAATATTAGTATGGATTTTCGTTGCGAAAGATTTAACTGGATATTATTAACTAAAATAGGTGAATCAATTGAAGCATCTACAACCGTTTGATGTTATCCAAGCTTTGAAATGAACACTTGAGATTCAGCAAGTAACTATAAAAAGAAAGCGTCTGTTCTCATCAATAAAACTGCATGTAAATATACGCGCACGAAAGGCGTAGTGATATACGGCTACTAGAGATACATATTATTTGACATAAGCTTCATACAAAATATGTCAAATATGTTTCTATAATAGTCAAGTCCGTGGATTGATCGAAATATATTAGAAACGTCCGTTTTAAGCGCTTGCCTCAGGCCTCAATCCCTACACGGCAGAAAACTTTTGAACGTCACAGTTGTTGTTTTGGTTTAGATGTTATTTGTGCATGTTAATTGATTATTTGCACGGGGTTTATACTATATTTATTTTATTCTTCTAATTATGAATATAAATTGAATGATAAATATAATTAATATTTTTTTATTTTTCTAGATTAAAAGAAACACAAAGTATAGTCTTTTTGTTGGTTTTCAACGTCAACGATCGTAATCACATTGTCCACTTATTACATCAATACCCGATCACTACTTGGTACTCCAAAGATCTGTTAAATGTACTTGAACGAATTCTTCCATCAAAACATCGACTACGGTCGTCCATCACATCCCTGTGTCCGACCAATTTATATTCCTTTGTTAAGATTCGTTCCTTTTGTGATCTAATGCCTTCTATAGCTATCATACGAAGCTATTATATAGTCTTATATAGACCTATTTGGACCGATTTGGAACAGCGGTGAGAACGAAATGTTTTAAAAAGAAGGTTGGAAGGAGAAGAAGTTTTTCAGATTAACTTATCTATTGTAAAGTAAAACTGAGAATTGAATTAGTAGGTATGTGTAATGTGTAGGCAAATTTGATGAACTATCTATATTATCTGTGACACGCAGAGGGTATTGAGTTCGAATCCACGGCGCGCACACCTGATTTTCGGAGTTATGTGCGTATTGAATTATTAATTATCGCTAGTAGGATAACGATAATTAATAATTCAATTAATATATAGGCAGCGATAGCCTAGTGGAGATACAAACAGACTACCATGCAATGCGATGGGCAACGACTCGTCGTTGCCCATCGCTCCTGAGGATGCCTCGTGTAGAGGCGAAACACGTGTCGAAGAATAGTCGTCGCATACAGTGGGATACTGCAAGTCAGGTATCTTCCTGGAACCCATACCATTCCTATATCCCTTATCCTTTTAGAGGAGTTCGGTATTGTCAACCTTTTTCTATTGCAATAGTTGGGGTAGTCAATCCGAGGGTGCGTGGTGGGTTCCTCTTTCCTTCCATTAGGTTACAATGGAGTTCCGCCAAGTAACGCCTGATTCAATCAACCATCCAATTCTAGCAAGATTGACATTTACCAACAATACCTACGTGTTATAAATGCAATGCTTGCTAACCCATCCAATTCTAGCAAGATTGACATTTACCTACAATACCTACGTGTTATAAATGCAATGCTTGCTAACCCATCCAATTCCAGCAAGATTGACATTTACCAACAATACCTACGTGTTATAAATGCAATGCTTGCTAACCCATCCAATTCTAGCAAGATTGACATTTACCAATAATACCTACGTGTTATAAATGCAATGCTTGCTAACCCATCCAATTCTAGCAAGATTGACATTTACCAACAATACCTACGTGTTATAAATGCAATGCTTGCTAACCCATCCAATTCTAGCAAGATTGAAATTTACCAACAATACCAACATGCAGTTCCTGCTAACCCATCCAATTCTAGCAGGAACTGCTACACTGCTTATAATAGCTTATAATTCTGGTCAACCCATCCAATTCTGACCAGAATTTTCACATAACAAAAGAGACCTTTAATAAATAAAATCATGGCTATATTAACAATTGTATCGTAATTTAGTTAATACGGTTTTACAACCAACAGTGCAATATATCAGCTCATACAATAATTAGCGCAACATGTGTAAAACACCACTATTACTAACCATTTAATTTTTAGCACAAGTTAACAACATATTATTATCATGGCGACATAATATACACAAGGAATTAATATAAATTAGAATGATAGGCTGTTTTATCACTGCTACAAAAATAAGCCTGTAACAATACAGCTCTGGACTGTACCAGTAATACCTAGGTACATTAATATTATTTTAAATTAATAATTTTTGGGAGGGGGGTGAGGTTACTCGCGTCAGTAGGAACTACCATCCTTTCCTAGACCCACCCTACACGTGCCCCCAAAAAAAATAACTGTTATCCGGTCAAATGGGCTATCGGCTATTCACCCCAAAGGACAATAAAAGCTACCGCTTAGTCATTTAAAACCTCCACCATAGACAACAACCACCAAAGATTGTGAACTACAACAGAGATCCCATTCAGGTGTGGTAGCCGCCGAGACCGTAACGCAGTCAAAATCTACACCAGCTTCTGATAACACCACTGATATTACTGACAATCAACGAAATCTGACTCTTGAAAGCATACTCATAAAACAAAGTGAGACGATCGATCTCCTAATTCAACAAATGTGCTCCATGTTGGACCGTATCACAACTCTCATTATAGAACAACAAATTACTTCTCCAACGTGGAACATTAATGTCCTTGCACCTAACTCTCATGAACTTGAAGCATTCCTCCACTCCAACAAACTTGATGCATGCCTTATATCCGAAGCACATACAAACAATCGAATCTAAGCCGAATTTGCATCACCGGATAAAGCGTGTATTTTACCTGCCACCCGAATGGCGGAGCTCATGCTGGTTCTGCAATTGTTATTAAAAATAGCATAAAACACTGCCTACGGCAGCCGTACGCGACTAATCACCTACAAGCTACCACAGTGCGCATAGAAGATGGCTATGGTCATATGAACCTCTCGGCCATGTATTGCCCACCGCGACATTGCATAAAAGAAGTCATGTTCACAGAATATTTCCAGTCTCTGGGGAATCGCTTCATAGCTGGTGGGGTCTGGAATGCTAAGCACACCTACTGGGGATCACGAGTAACCGTTACAAGAGGTCGAGAACTAAAAAGGAGCGTCGATTCCAATCGACTTATACTATTATCTACTGGTGAACCGACATACTGGCCCACAGACGGCAACAAGATACCAGATTTGTTGGACTTTTATATCACCAAAAATATTCAACCCCTTTTCGTTCACATAGTATCAAGCCTCGACGTCTCCTCGGACCATAGTCTAGTGATGCTGATGATAAGCACAACAATCATTTACTGTGTACTCTATAATGAGACCCTGTAAAATGCAAAAACAGACTAGGGTAATTTTCGTGATTTTCTGGAATCCAATATAATTCTTAAACTTCCACTGAAAAATCCCGAAAACATTGACCACGCGTGCCCATACATCACCGACCAGATACAAGTAGCGGCTTGGAAAAATACTCCCACTCTAGAAACACCCAATCGTAGAAAACTATTTCCAGTTGATATCCGCAGTAAGATATCTGAAAAGCGCAGACTTCGCAGAGTGTGGCAACATTCACGCAATAGAGAAGACAAAACACGACTCAACCGGGTGATCACTGAACTAAGGACTGCTCTTGCACAGGTTGCAAATGCATAGAGTCTACCAAAAGATAAGACAGTCTCGAAAATAAGGAGTACTGCTCAGCAGCATTTCTCGATGTCCAACATGCTTTCGATCGGGTTTGGAACAAAAGCCTATTGTGCAAAATAAAGAGGACCCTGCCCCACACGTTCTACCTTCTTTTGGCATCATATTTAAAGGATAGAACCCTCCAAGTCAAGCAACGCGGCTCCAGATCCCCTCCGCACACTTGCGATTCAGGAGCGCCTCAAGGCTCGGTCCTTGGCCCAAATATGTATAACATATTTACTCACGACCTACCGCAAGCTCCCAAACGTAATTATTGCGACGCCTGCGGATGACGCTGCATTTCTGACATCTAGTAGTGACCCAGATGAAGCCAGGGGGCCCTTACAAATCCAACCAGACCAAACCTATAGCTGGTTGCAAAAATGGCGAATTAGAGCGAGTGCCCCAAAATCGCACCACATCACTTTCATGCCGCTAAAGAAACTATGCCCAACAGCAAATCCCGGTCAAGTACCGCTACCTCAATCTACATGTGTGAAGCCACCGGGCCTCCACTTGGATCAACGTATGACCTGGAAGGAGCATGTAAAACATAAACGGAACGAAGTCAACTTTCGTTTTAAAAAAAACCTATGGTGGTTACTCGGTAAACAATCCGCTCCGTCCCTGAGTAACAAACCCAGAGTCTACAGCTCAGTTATAAAACCCATATGGACTTATGGATTCCAACTGTGGTCCTCAGCCTGCAAATCAAACATCCAATGCCTCCAGAGCCCAAAATAACATCCTAACGAGACGAAAACTTCTGGAGGGGTCATGAGGCAGCTCTTTGTCGTCCCGTTCAAGACTGCATCGCTGCTCACCTCGGCTGTCCTTTCGAAAAGACCGCATCTCATCCTGTTTCAATGATGTCGGTCTATGCGACGATAACGGCATCGTCATCAAGTCAGAGAAAACCAAACTGCTAATAACACACTATACATATTTGCGACCATCAGTAGAACCAGTATTGTATACACACAACCATTCAAGCTTTCATAATTTATCAAACCGTCAATGTAAACCTATTGAAAAAGTAAACTGTTTTAAATACTTAGGCATGAAAATAGATGAACATTTTTCATGGTCCCATCATTTAGATTACCTTTGTGACAAACAGAGTATTCATCATACAATTTAAAATAGATGTAAAACAGAGTATTACTTGGAAAATTCTATCATTTAAGCTTTAAAGTACCTAAAGGAACATGGAAATCCTTATATAAGTCACTCTAGGAGTCTATTATCGGTATGCTTTAGATTGCCATGGTCTTACATTCAAAACATATATAAATAAATTAGAATCAATCCAAACAAAGTTTCTTAAACTTCTTGTCAATAATAAAACTAGAAATCAGCATAAAAATGTCTACACCACATTATTTAAAGAACAATGGCCATTTCTGACCTGACTAAATTTCGAAACGACCATCAATGATTGTTCGCTCAAAAAATTGGCATTAATGTTTATATTAAATTATGGCCATTATAATTTTTTATCGACAGCGGATTATTTTAATAATTAAATATCAAAAAGTCCTTTTTTCTATATTTCATTTACTTGGAACGCATCCAAATCGTTTCTGACATAATCTGTGATGTGTGTTTCATTTTACACAGAATATTTTTTTTTAAATCTGGAATTTCTTAGTTTTGTCTTCACCAATAATACGGTGATTTTGTATCATAATCAGTGTTTGTTAAGTAATAAAATATATATCAATGATTGCTTCAAAAAAGGTTTTAATGATTGAACATTTTTACAATTTGAACTATTTCATAAAACGAAACGTATTTTAATACGACTACTGTCAAACCGCGTTTGTTTACATTTTAGTTTTACCGCGGCACCGCGCAGTCCTTCCTTAGTCCTTCTTATCAGATAACACAAGTACGTTCGTTCGTACTATGGCAATGAATACAGAGCTCTTTGCTATGGGGAACATGTTAGATTTCATGGGGTGTATAGGATTGAAGTGGCGAGTGAAAATATTGATTTTAATGGATAATTTACAGTCTAAGAGGAAGTCACGATAATACTCTGATACGCGGAAAAATAAAATGTAGACACATAATATGTAGAAAGCAATATTATGCATATATTTTATTGAGAATAATAGATTAGGTATAGCAGAGTATTGTTGTAACTGTTTGGTAGGTTGTCGCACAGTTGGATGTGTGTGTGCTCATGTGATGACGCTGGGTGTGATACCTTGCATGGGCCCCCTGCTGAGTACTTAGATGATGTAGTATTACTACTACCTACCTACTTTCCCTTACGGGAAGATATTGAATAATGCATAATCACTGTTTTTATTTATTCTCTTACTTTCTTCGTTTCCTGTTATGAAATGTGGCTTTATTGTCATCAGCATTCATATCAAATCAGCAGAAGCTAGATCTGTCTCAAGATATTACATTTTTAGTAATGAACCTACCTACCCGGTAAGTACCTAATAGTAGTAGTAACTTGTGTTTATACAGATCAGTTTTTTTTATTGTAGGTAATAAAAAAGCGATGTGTATAAACACAAAAAAGTAAAAGTAGATAATATATAGTTAGATTTAATTGAAATAGCAAGCAAATCTGATTGTTAGAGCTACACATAACATGAATCATAACCTTAAAAAATACAAATGCAAACTTCTATTTTGCTATGTTACTCTGCTTTCTAAAAATATTTCCTTTTCAGTATTAGATTCATAGCCTGTAGATTAACCAATTCACGCATACATCTTTCATGGTCGCGTGATTTGGTAGTCAGGTCTTGGCTTGTATGGACAGTGACCAATGTTCTTTGTAAAATACTACCAATTTCCCTAAAACATAAATACTTATTGGCTGTAAACAACCATGGCAGTCTTGGGCATAACTTGGAACCAGTTACAAATAATCATAACACCCGATCGATGGCCTCTGGCAAATATATTGTACCAAGAGTGTTTAATTATTACGGTGGTAGAACTTTAAAAACGTTTGCCATATCCGCCAAACAATGTCCCAGAGGACATAAGGAACGAAAATGATGAAACTATATTTAAAAGGAGACTTAAGCAATATTACTTAGATAAGTGCTAGAATTTAAGAGTGAAGTTAGCTATAAGTAGTTATTGTAATTTTATCTATGTAAACGTTCTAATTTACTGTACGGAGACTGGATCCCACAGTCAAACCGATGACACGGTTTTGTGGGACACTGCACTATTTCTGCATGAACGTGTGAATGACAAATAATTAAATAAATAACAAATATGCGACGCATTACGGTCGCCGCGACGAGAGCCATGCCGTCGGGAACCCAGTCGATGACGACTCCGTTGCAAGCCGATTTCCTCTTCCAAGCGCCCGACTCCGTCTCGTTACTCTCGTTCTCTCTCCGACCCAGGATCCCCGTCCCGGACGCTCCGGCCGCAGACGCCGCGATGAGCAGGCCCACGGCTCCGATAGCGAGTGCGACCTCCACAGTCCACCTCGCTGCGCAGTCGACTCCCGCCCAGCTCCTTCGCCATCGCGTCCCGATCCACCGGACTCCGGCGTCTCCAGGCTTGGTCCATTCCCGCCTTGCTCCATTTTCTTTAACTCAGAGACGAAAAGTTTGGTTTGAATTTGCATTTTTAAATAGACGGAAAATTATTCTTTTTTTTTTTTAAAAATCGTCTATCTCGAAAACGGTGCGCCTTAGCGCAAAAATAATGAAAAATACATACCCCTTTATAAAACCCCGGAGCATATTTCTTAGAACCCTTTTCTGACCTTAACATGACCTTGACCCTGGTCCTCCGAACCACTACCAATGATACACTTTATTTAATAATTAAAATAGACGGTCTTGGAGCTTTCTCCTCAAGACCATGGTTGCACCTTAATGTGACCTTGACCATACGTTCACGGCACAAGCTAACCATAATCAAGTAGTATTATTTTCGTAATTATCCGTTACATACATACACAGTCTCCCTTCTATATCCTCGAAGAGCTAGGCAGAGCTAGATATTACTATACTCACTTTTGATCAGACCAAAGAAATCCCAACAATACATTGCCCGATCCGGGCATCGAACCCGGGATATGTCCCACGAGAAAACTTATGCCGCGAGACCAACGAGACAGTAATAATCCGTTAGACAATTATTACACTATGAAGAGGGTAATTTTAAATTTGTTAGCCTTGTTACATTGTACGCTGGTAACTAGTTTTCTATTCCAATATATATCTAACAAAAGTTCAAAACTAGGACGAATACAAAATACCCCCATACGCGCACACGTAAAATAATAATTTGAACTAAAACGAATATAAATTAATGTGAGCATGTACTTACCACTTCTGATTTGTAGTAAAACTCCAGTTGTATTCCAATACAATTTATATTTCGGACACACCTTTACACTGTACAGATATTATAATATTTCCTAAGAGCCACCGTCCGTTCAGTACCGTCGCCCGGAATGGAATGCCCGCTCTCGCCAACCGCCATTTTGAATTATTTCGATAGTGATGTGACTCGGACGAGTCAATCGACTACAAATTATTAAATTCCAATCGATATCAATTTTAATAAAAATGGGGACCTTACATACTTATAAAATAATGTTTATATTTCGCCATCATTCTTTGCTAATTTCATTTATTAAATGTTCGCTAACACGTGAAACATAATGTCCCATAAAACTATTTGCACATACTTTCAACCATTTGAACGAGGACAATCAAAAGAGTTTGATTAGAATTGCAATACGAATAAAAACTACGTTTTCAATTTCTATTCGTAGAAAATCCGCGGCCAACTGAACTACCTAATAGTGGAAAGAACCAATGCAGCCACAAAATCGTTTACTCTGCCGCTTTTTCTCACTGGCTGAATCCAATTCAAAAACAGAACGAAAAAGGAAACAATATCCAGCCATATGCCTAATTTTCGTATCACTAGACTCTGCCAAAACTAGCACTACAAAGCCTGATTTTCCGAAAAAGAAACCTTTCGTACATCGTTTGACCGTTTTACCCAATTTCTTCCAAAAGGCCGAACGTCTCAAATTGCTCCTAGTATACTTAACGCTTTTTCTAAAGAAATAACATTGAACAAAGCTCATTAAACCCGGCAATATTCATGAACAGACTCGGCTAGGTAGTTAGTGTGTTGAGCAAATAGATCAAAATGTGCGAAAACGCCTCGTTGACGTAAGAGGCGGTTTAGAAGTGCCATTGCCATTTGACATGACTGACATA
This sequence comes from Euclidia mi, assembly GCA_944739405.2. Lineage (NCBI taxonomy): Eukaryota > Metazoa > Arthropoda > Insecta > Lepidoptera > Erebidae > Euclidia > Euclidia mi. The sequence continues at coordinate 61,046,830 of OX123200.2, forward strand.
GTTAAAGGACTCTTTCTCTCACTGAGATTGGGATCGAATAAGATTGGTCAGCACATCATTCTGAAAAATTAAATCTACTGAAGATAAAGAAAGACTTTTAATGAGCTTTGATGATTCAGAGTTTGTTTTGTTATTTTATGTAATTTTTGTTATTTTTCTTTTTTTATAGACTCATGCCTATATCCCTGAAGGGATTGGCAGAGGTGTAATATTACACATACATTTCGACATGTTAATTTACTACACATGATAAGCGGGCGAGCCTATTGCCGTTACCGGGCACTCTAAATGTTTCTACGTTCTAAATGGCTCTTAACGTTTTTCTCGTTCTTGGATGATGAATGATGAATTAATGGTTAACAAAATATGTAGAAACGGACTTTGATGTCTAATTGTTCTCTATACCGACATACTCATGTCGTAACCGAATATTTCTCGCGACACATTAATGGAAACGCTCCTTTAGTACATGTTATTTAATCTGTCACTTAAGGCAGAATATTGTGTTGCCTTGGCCTATCTACTCGTTACTAATGGAGAATTCATTGTGCTTTAATGTACTATTTATACAATGTGTTGGGTAATAATAACAGTATCTTCAGCCAACGCACACATGGTAATCTGATGCCAGAATCATTATAAAATTATTTTTAGAGCTGTAATAAGGGCTCAGCGTAGCTCATGCGCACGGCAGTGAAAACATATCAAACTAGACATTAAGAAGTAGATACCTAGAACTGATGACGAAAGTTGTATTTAAAAAAAGCAAGCAATACAATAAAATATCGCCAAGATTTGACGTATGCTACTGCTGTACTTATATAATGTATGAAAGAGTGAAATAAAGTTTATGTAAGAGAAACTGGCCAAGTGTAAGCCAGAAAAAAAATCAATTCGCGAGGCTTCACATGTTGATATCGTCTCATTAAAGGATAGTAGTGCAACTGGATCAGAAATTGTTATTGTTTACCGCAAAACTTTATAGTCATTAGTTATAAATGATTATATTATTAAGTATGTTTGAGTATGTGCATTCTTAACTTTTTTGTCTAGCTAATAAGTGCTGTGTCATGACCTGGATATATCGAGATGTTTTTACAGGACACTATTATTATCACCTTGTATTAATTCAATGATAAATTACTACCACACAAAGGGCAAATATCTTCTGCATGTTCATTTTTGTATTTTACAGTAGGTTACACTGTGCCTTGTTGGTGTAAAAGGATCTTCACATTTAACAAAATTGTAGTGGCTTACATTTGCATAACAAATACAAAGCATATGTGTTATGTTTTGCCATTAAAACTCCACTTACATTTCCGTAGTTTCACGTGTTTCAAGCGAATATAAGTTAAGTAATTATCGCTTGTCCCGTGCTCGGACAGTACGTTAGGCTGTTGGTGCCGGCTGCCATGAAGCTCTTAAAAAGTCGTGGGGAGGCCGATAGCATTAAGCATGCCGACTCTTGTCTAAAGGAAAGAATATAGCCATAGCTTTGGGTAACAGAAAGCGACTATTCTGTCAAACCTGATTGAGCTTCAAATTCAAATCATCTCTATTGCTCAAACTGTGGTATTACAAAGATCTTAAAATTAAAAAGTTACAGCACAATTTACCTTACTAGATATTATTACTTGGTTTTATAGGTAAATTTTCAACAAACATTTAAAATTTGGATAAATTTGGACTGTTTACAAACTTAATTTAGAAATGAGTTTAGATTATTATATGATAAAATAAATGAAAAAATAGATGACTGCGTTCCCAGAAAACAGCGAAGTCGTGTTAACTCGAAGTACATTTACCCCGAGTTTTACACTGTTGAAATAAATCGCAACATAATATTGAAGGCTGTTCTCCATAAACAGTACAAGAAAAGTGGAACTAATAATGATTACGAGGCATTCGCTTTGTGTAGAGCTAAAGTGAAACAGTTGATTCAACAGGCAGAGGTACAACATCGTCATAGGGTTCAAAACCAATTACAAAAAGACCCAAAATCATTTTGGAACTACGCAAATTCTAAGAGAGGCAAACGGTTTCCCCAAAAGATTTTGAAAGACGGGGAGGTTTTATTAGATGCTCAAAGTGTTCAAGAGTTTGCCCGGTACTTTCATTCGGTCTATAGTCCTAAACGGGCCGAGTTGGACGTTAACGCGGCGATAGAAGGCGCGGGCGGGGAGAACGGAGCAGCGCGGGTCCACCTAGATAAATTACAGCTAAAGGATGTGCTAAGAGCTCTTGAACAACTGAAGGAAAAAAGGTCTATGGGACCGGATGGTATTCCACCTTACATATTTAGGGACTGTAGATATATGTTGGCTGAACCGTTACACCATATATTCATTAGGAGTCTAAAGGCAGCCGTGTTTCCCGAAAGATGGAAAACAACTAGAGTAGTACCAGTACCGAAAGGAAGTAACGGAAACGACAATGTGAGTGGGTATAGGCCTATTGCTGTGCTGTCCTCACCGGCAAAAGTATTTGAGAGCGCTATGTACAACGGCATTTTTATGCAAGTTAGATCTCAACTCTCGGAGGCACAACACGGTTTCCAACCCATGAGAAGCACCAACAGTAACCTACTCAGCTACATGACTCACGTGTTGCCGACAGTAGACAGTGGGGGACAAGTTGACGCTGCTTACTTCGACTTCAAAAAAGCATTCGACTTGGTCGATAATGACATCTTGCTTAAGAAGTTAGCAGGCGTTGGATTCACTCCGCATTTACTTCGTTTTTTCACCACATACATGAGAGATAGGCAGAAATACGTAGAGTACGCGGGGCATAAGTCAGAACCGTACTTTACGTGGTCTGGTGTCAGTCAAGGAAGTAATCTCGGACCTTTACAGTTTATAATTATGATAAATGATCTGCCTAAAGCCGTCATTGGTGCAACTTGTTTACTATTTGCGGACGATTTAAAGTTATCCCTAGCCGTGAGAGGAGATAATGACTGTGATCGACTACAAATGGCCATTAATAGTGTTGTAACTTGGAGTAAGGAGAACCGTTTACTGTTTAACTCCCAAAAATGTGTCACAATCTCCTTCTCGCGGGCACACAATCCTATTGTATATAATTATAATATTGATGGAATGCCGATGGTTAGAGTCACAGAAGTTAGAGACTTAGGAGTTAGTCTTAACACAAAGCTAATATTTCGCGATCACATCGTCAAGTGCTGTAAAAAGGCTTATAGAAATTTAGGTTTTATGATGCGCACAGTTCATGGTTTTACCAATATAACAGCAATCATAGTCTTATATAACGCATTGGTCAGAAGCCAATTAGAATGTAACGCAGTTATCCGGTCCCCACATGAGACTAAATATAGTCTCATGCTGGAGCGAATTCAAAACAAAGGACCATGGGCGGAATCGTCCCCACCCATCAACAGAAATGAAATGTAGCTCAATCGACACATACATTCTACCACATTCAAACAACACCATCTAGTCCCAATTTAAGCAGAAGCTTGTAATATGGGTACTAGATAATGGATAAACATACATATATAGTTCTTTTTTATAAATACATACATATTATATATAGAAACACCCAGACCAAGACAAACATCCATGTTCATGCAACAAATGTTTGACTTGAGCGGAAATCGAACCCGTGATCTTCGGCGTAGCAGTCGCTTACACTCCCGCGGCGCCATCCGGTCGTCAATATAGTAAAAATAATAGACAGTAATATTAACACTCTATTACTATTGTTATTTGCCTACTATGAGCATTGTAAGAATGAATATTAGAAGACATGGAATTTAAATGATTCATTCATTTATATTCGTTATTTTCTAATTTTTCTTTAGTCTGTGCTGTCCCACTGCTGGGCAAAGGCCTCCCCCAGATCTTTCCACGCTCTCTTGTCGCCTGCAATCTTAAGCCAACTCTTGTGGTAGGCGTCTAGGTCATCTCGCCACCGTTATCAGGGCCAACTCCAGCGACGACGACCATTTTCTGGCACCCACAGTGTCGAGATTTTCGCCCAACGATCCTTATGTATACGGCTGACATGGCCCGCCCAGTTCCATTTAAGGTTAGCAGCCTTTTTCTCACATCTCCAACTTCAGTTTTTTTATTTTCGTATTATTCGTTCATAATCATTTAAATGTAAGTATTTGATTAAAAAACATTATTTTTATTTTGTATCGTTACTAAATCATGTTTTGTACTGTAATATAACCATAATGTTAAAATAACTTACAAGTGTAAAATGAAAATATAGGTTAATTAATAATAATCAATTGTTTTTTTATGGATACATCCCATGGATTTAAGTAAAAAGAAGGATTTAAGGTACATATTGGCATCAGTTCCATGTGTGTTGGTATATGGGAACGGAGCCCATACATTTTTACCCATAGTCCTTTACTAGATTTTTATATCTCAGGTTGTATGGTGTATATCCGTTTTACCCACTCATGTATCCGACTCTGTATATATTGGGTATGGTTGGATTTAATGAGCTGAGAGTTAGACGGGAAATTACATTCGTTTTATATTTATTTAAATTAATTAGAGGTAAGATATATCATGCCGATATATTAGGTCTAGTGTGCTTCAATGTACCAGACAGATTTATATGGCGACGACGCAAGCCCCAGTTGATAGCTGTGCAGCGCGCACGCACTAATCTGTTGAGCGAGGCGCCACTAACTCGCGCACTTCGCACTCTCAATCTTGTAGCGGAGAAGACTGATATTTTTACTTGTGCTCTGACTGATTTTAGTAAAATAACCTTACATGTCGTTTGTTACGAACTATAAATTGTATATTTCTGCCTTCACTATTGCATTAGGTTAAGATATCTACCTGTAATAATAGTAGTTAGTGATGATTATAAATAAATAAATTTACATTTTAAATATTTCTCTACAAATCGTAACTTGGCGTAACTCCATTGTAACCTAATGGAAGGAGAGATGAACCCACTCCGCACCCTCGGATTGACCACCCCAACCACTGCAATAGAAAAAGGTTGACAATACCGAACTCCTCTAAAGACAAAGGATAAGGGATATATGGAATAAGGCGGAAATGGGTTCCAGGAAAATACCTGACGTGCAATGCCAAAATAAGTACATAGGACAAACGGGTAGAAGTTTTGAGCTGCGATATAAAGAATACTTAGCGGCATATAGAAACAACCAGCCTGAAAGTTCTTATTTTGCAGAGCATTTACTCCACACGGATCACAGTTTAAATAGCTGACATTCTTTTGACGTCATACACACGTACCAAAAAGGTTTCAGAATGTGCGTATTGGAACAATTAGAGATATTAAAACGAGACAAAAATACATTACTAAATGAACAAACTTCAACGGGTCCCCTCTGCTGAATTTGTTCGCATATCGTGATAATGACGCACACCAGTCGAGCGACGGCGGAAATTAGAAAGTACGAGCACATAAAAGGCATGCACACGGTAGAACAGCGCTCAGTCGTTGCCTCTCGGTCCTGAGGATGCCTCGTGGAGAGGCGAAACACGTCTCGGAGCATAGTCGGCGCATAGTCGGCGCATAGAGCGGGATACTGCACGTCAGGTATTTTCCTAGAACACATTGCCGCATTATTCCGTATATCCCTTATCCTTTGTCTTTAGAGGAGTTCGGTATTGTCAAGTTTTTTCTATTGCAATAGTTGGGATGGGCAATCCGAGGGTGCGTAGTGGGTTCCGCTTTTCTTCCATTACCTTGTAAGGTAACTTTAATCTGATAAAGAATACAAACCAAATGTCTAATATATCTTTCCTCACATTTAATCATTAAATATTATTGAAGTAATTTAAGTTTAATTATACATAGCAGTCGGCTGAAAACATAAAATAAAATTTTCAATAAGCACCCACATTATTCAGTTTATTTAACATTATTCACAGTTAATTTTACTTTTTATTCTTTATGCCACCATTTTCCTTTTGTTAAATTGTGTTGGCACAAATAAATAATATATTCACCGTTTTTGTTCAATCATTTACTCGGCGGGAGTCGACGAAATGATAAAATAATGTTCATTATTCATTAGCAATTTCGGAGTTCTCCTCTGACGGTATGGTTCAGGCTAGAGTTGAATAAATATTCTAGGACAACTCATACACAGTAATCATATAAACCGATAGATGCCCACTACTGGACGTGGAACTTCCTCAAGGCTCTCCACATATACTGAACTTGAGCCCCCCGCGTCGATCTGCTGTCCGCGGTCGCAACAAAATCGTCATTATACCTTACGAGAGATCTACCTCGACTACGATGTCCGTCATATACGGTCATCTAATCCCAAACTAAGAGCTTGTACTGGCTTGTGCTATGACATCCAGTTAATTAATAAACATGGATACCCATACGACATACGTCCTTAAATGTATTAAAATACATCCGTTTATGTATAACAGATCGTACAAAGATTTGTTTTGGGTAATATTGGAATTTACGACTACCTCCTTGGCAATCGCTAGGTTAGATGGCAGTTGGTCTGGTAGAAAACCTAACATTTTGTCCTATCTGGTTAGACCAGCAAGTGGACTCCGGGCTCCAAGACAATTTTTTCGATGCAATCAGGATAACGTAAGAACTAAGATGATAACAATAAGCGGTGAGAAACAAACAATCAGTCTGTACTATGGACATATTGTAAAATGATATCCCCAACGCAGCTTGTTTGTATGAATGAATGCAATAAACTCAGAAACCAAACGGATTTTCTCCGATTTCACCACTGGAAAGCGATTACAAAGGAAAGTTTAGGTATATATTGTATAATTCAAGCGGCCGCAGCCACGGGCGAAGTCAAACGAAGTCATACATAAAACTCTAAGTTGTACATACATATTGTTTGAAATAGAAATATTATTTATGATAAGTCAAATCGATTATATCAGTTTAGTAGAGTGTTAATTTGTCTATTGAAAATTTCTGACTATGGTCACACTATGAACTGTCAAATCATTCACTCTCTTGTTCCGGAAAATTCGCTTCGACGACACGTTGAATTTGGTGTGTCCGCGCGCTCTTTTATCTTCGCGTTTTGAGAATTGAATTATATTGATCGCCTTTTGGAAAGCTCGTCCTAGTAGCTTCGCGAATCGTTTTTTGTGATAAAAGATAACTTGTAAAATATTGAACATTGTAAAACTTGTGTGAATCCGTGCACGTGTTTGGTGCCCGAGGACTTCGCCTTTGGTGCGCGATACTTCATTCATCTATTTTGGCCAATATATTTGTATGATGTGTCTAATTTAGCTCAAGCCTGACATCAGTGAAGATTTGGTAAGTAAATTAAATTTGCTAATTGTAATTCACTGTGCAACACAGTACATAGGTGTTTAGATCTTTGCCCTGGGCTAAAGACTGGATGAATTAATCGCTTCCACTGATCTCTGCAAACCTTACCCAGTTCAAGCCCAGACTCTAGACATTTCATTTCATTTCATTTCATTTATTTCAAAAACAATTTACATTGTATGCGAATGTTTTACAGTTACAAATTACAATTCCTAATTATATTCTAAGAACAATTGTATAAACTTATAATAAATTTGAATTTCAATTACAATAAACATTGATGACACCACAATTAGAACATAAAAAAGAGATAAAAAGTCAATTAATTCTATTAAAAATGTGTATAAAATATTAAAATCAATAAAATGTCAAACATCAAAAAAAAAATACTTAAAATGTCGAGTGCAAATTTAAAACAATAAAAATCGTGAAATGTCAATAAATTAACTAATAAATAATAAAAAAGAAACTTAAACAAGCCAAAAAAAAAAAAATATAAATTGAATATAAAAAAATGTCAATGTGGTTCACATGTCATCAATTGAATAATAGCATTTTTCTAACAGGAATCGCTTAAGTTTGCTTAAAAAATCCTTTTTGCACAATATTTCTTTAATTTCTAGAGGCAATTTATTAAATATTTTAACGGATCTGTAAAATGCACTTTGTTTTACAACATCTAGGTGTGGTATACATTGGGTATGTAGATCCTTTCTCCTCGTGCTCTCCCTTATCTGTTTCTCATCTTCATTTTCGTACTCATGAACATGTTTAGATAAGTGAGAGAGTAGTACTAATATATATAAACTAGGAACAGTTAATATCCCCAGTTCTTTGAAATGTGGTCTGCATGAATTTGGTATTTGAATTCTTACAATCGTTCGAATGGCTCTTTTCTGTGCAACAAATGCCTTATTTATATTATATTCAAAGCTTCCTCCCCAAAACAGGATGCTATATCTCAGCTTTGACTCGACTAACGCAAAGTATACCATTCTTAGGTGCTCAATACTAACTTCGTTCCTAAGACTCCTGAGTACATAGCAGGCCGAACTAATTGAGTTTTCCAGATGCTTTAACTCTGCTTTCCAGTTTAGTTTGTCGTCGATGTGAACTCCTAGAAATTTTACCACCGAGGTTTGACTTATGCGTTCACCGTTTATTTTACTATCTAATGTATCCGTATTTTTAGAGGTCGAGCGAAAAATAATTACATTTGTTTTACTAATATTTACTTTAAGGCTATTTACAGTGAACCAAGTGTAGAAGGTGTTCAAGGTATTATTTACCACCAAATTAAGACTGTTTATATCATTAGCCGACACTACTGCATTAGTGTCATCTGCAAAAACAACCAATTGAGTACATCCGTTACTGGTTGAGTTCACATGTTCTATCAAGTCATTGATGAAGGTTATAAAGAAAATCGGACCTAGTATTGAACCTTGGGGAACACCAGCCCGTATTTGTGACATTTTAGATCTAAATGTTTCTTCAAAAATTATACTTTTATCTGGTTTTAAAGTTTTAGCTGTATTATTCGCAGCTTTAATCTCGACAAACATTTTTCTATTACTTAAATACGATGTAAGAAGTTCGTGAGCTTTACCCCTTACACCATAATGATTAAGTTTTTTTAACAGTAATTTGTGATTAACTGTGTCGAATGCCGAGCTTAAATCTAGAAAAAGTCCGGCCACTTTTTGCTTACAATTCATTCTGCTTACAACATCCTTTATAAGCGTGTATATTGCATCTTGTGTCCCGACGTTTCTCTGATACCCGAACTGTCTGCTGTTCAGTACTTTGTTTCTATACAAATGGCTTAACAACCTTGCTTTAATTAATTTTTCTAATATTTTGGACGTAGTAGACAGTAACGAGATGGGCCTATACATCTTAGGATCAGTTTTTGATCCTTTCTTGTGTATTGGTACGATTTTTGCTATCTTAAATTGATCCGGAAATATACCTTCGTCAAAACATTTATTAAATAAATAACTCAGTGGTTCTGCTAGTATATCTATGTTATCTTTGATAAGTGTTATAGGTATGTCATCATAACCAGTCGATTTTTTACTCTCCATTTTTTTAACTAATTTACATATCTCTTGTGGAGTGGAATGGTCTAAAATTAGTTCGTTTTGTACTCTATCTGCACTTTTATGTAAAATATCCATAGCGGTTTTTGTATCGATTGAACTAATAGTGGAACATACTTCAAATTGCTTCATAAGTGTATTAGCTATATCGGCTGGTTCTGATACAAGCTTATTTTCTATTTTTAATACTAGCTTAGTTCTTTTTTCATCCCTCTTGTTACGGTGTTCATTTATTAGTTTCCAAACATCTTTATGGATATTCTTTGATTTTGCTATTCTTGATTGGATTGATATTTTTTTAGCTGATTTGATTACTTTTCTATATAATGTAAGGTACTTTTTCCTGTAATTTACTACAGTATCATTTTGATGATTAGCTTTCCCAACACATAAAAACCGTTTCATTTTACTTGATACCTTTATTCCTTTAGATACCCAGCTCAATGGTGCAGGATGTGCCAAATTCATTTTTATTAATCTTTTCTTAAAACTGTGTGTAAAAATTTCATTAAACGTTTTAATAAATGAATTAATGCCCATGTGGCACCAGTCTTGTTGCAATAATGCATGCCGAAATAAACACTTATTTTGCACCGTGAATTTTCTTTTAGTGACTTGTAGAAATGTGCTTTTGTTATGTATGTGCGTGTTACAAGCTCTCATTATAGTATTGCAAATTAAACCTGCATGGCCATCAGCTAGCCCATTGTGATCAACTTCACAATTTATAGAGTCGCATTTTATCATATTTGTAAATATATTATCTAAACAAGATTGGGAATTATTACGAATAAATGTAGTCAAACTAATTAAAGGTCTAAAGTTATAACATGTCAATAAATTAAGTAGGTCATTTTTCTTTTTACTATCAATTAATAGGTCAATATTAAAGTCACCACAAATTAAGCAATTCTTGTCAAAAAAATGCTCTAACAGTTTCTCAAGTTGTTGCAGAAATATGTCCAAATTTTTGTCATTAGGAGTGCGATAGCAACAACATATACACACACCAGTTTGTATATCTTTAACACAACAAATTTCAAAACTCTCAACAGTATACAATTTTTTTGAGATATTTAACTCTTCATACTCTCTTTCCCTCTTTGTTAGAATAAGAGTACCTCCCCTTTGTTTGTTTATTCTAGTATTATATGAGGCAACTTGATATTCAGAAAGATTAAGTAGGGATACTAAGTCTTTATTAAGAAAATGTTCACTAATGCAAAGATAATGCATGGGACGAGATAAGCTGCTTATATATAATTCTAATTCATCTTTCTTATTGTTTAAACCACACAAGTTTTGATGAAAGACATTAAGCTCAGTCATATGTAAAGCATGTGAAGAGTTTTGATGTACATCTGAATTAGTTTTAGACACGAAAAAACTTTTTATTTTCAATAGTTTTACGGTTAAAGTAATATGGAATGGTTCCAGGTTTGAGCATACATTCTGTTTTACTATTTTGTTTGTTTGTAATGTTCATATTATCATCAGAACAATATAAATTAATATTTGTCTCAATAAAAACATTCAGATCCTGGAAAATACTTCTAAATGCTTTATTGTTTACCCTGCCAGTAGATTTTTTAAACATTTCATAAGAGTATTCAATGATTTTGTTGGTATCAAATAAATAAGTATACTGAAAAGTCCAATTGTTAATGTACAGAAGTTGGTTGAAAGTTTCTATCCTCTTATTGAATAAATTGAAATTATTTTTAAATCTAAAGTTAGGCAAACATAAAATAATATTCGTATGCATTAATGTCTCTAATCTACTTTTTATGTAATCAATTAGACTTGTATAATTTTTGGTTACTTTAAAATCTGCCTCACCCAGAAATATGATGCAATAATCTTCTAAAGTGAAATTCTTAACTTTCTTGTCTAAGTTGTCAAGAAGATTTTTCGTGTCTGCGTTTGGTATACAATAGTGGCAAACATAGGACCTCGGAAACGTATATTCAGCATATTTCAATATAGCGTTGGTGTTATTATCACTAATTATGCATATTTTATTTACGTGTCTTCTATTTGTTGACGTCTCAGATGACATTTTAAATTGCCTGTCATGATCTGAATCCTGATTTGCAGCGCCCTCTATTGCCTCAGATTCCACACATTTGGGTTCGATAGATGATCGGTGTTGCATTAATGAGTCTTCTAGCTGCTTGCAAGTTGTTTTGATAGATGGCGTATGACTACCATCTGATGTCTCATTTCTGGGACTCTGATTTTGAAGGTTTGTGAAATCGAGTGTGGATCTAATTGTATTTCTTCCACGCCCCATTTTCACAGGTTTTTTTCATTACATACATACATACATAGACTCACGCCTGTTTCCCGGAGGGGTAGGCAGAGACTACGGAACGCCATTTGCAACGACCTGACATATCTCTCTTGCTTCATTCACTCCCATAAAAATTCTCATGCATGCTCTTCGGTTGAGGGTACTTTTAACCTGTCCTTTTTTCAGGATATCTCCAATCTGATCAGAGAACGTCCGTCGAGGTCTTCCCCTTCCTCCTGTCCCATTCACACTAGACTTATATAACTTCTTGGTCAGTCTTTCATCACCCATCCTCTCCATGTTTGTTGTGTGTATCATATTATAATTATTATGGTAAACAAACCTGTAATAATTGTGACGTAGTACGACCGTATCACATGACGTCACACATCGCTCACGGTAATCTGTCAGCCAATTGCGGTTCATGCGCTGTTTTGCATAATTCAATGTGTAAGCCTACCTGGTTCCACTGTTGCAACTCAGTGACAGGAAATTATGCTGACTTAGATGTGAGGGATACGATCACTTGAAGATTTAACACACTACATTTTACAGTAATAAATTAATTTTATAATAAAAGTATTATAAGTACTTGAAATTACAATTAAATTAAAATAAAATACAAACAAAAAATAAAATATATATGATGATCGCCTGAAGATCATCTATAGAGTTTATAACCGTTTTCCACGGCTGAAAAAGGGGGTCTTCCACAGAATTAGGAGAGTTGGGTTAATAGTCTACCACGCTCGACAAGCGTGAGATAAGAGCCTTCACCTGTCCTTCGAAAAAATTATGGAAAACTGTGAGACATGCAGGTTTGCCGCGATGTTTTTCTTCACCATTATGAAGACTAGATCCGTCTTAACATCGCTGCCGATATTTTGCATTATATGTTACTGAAAGGGTTGCGTAATAGGTACCTATATCTGAGTCACCATACATAGCAGTAGTATTCACAAAACGCAGTTAAAAGTTGAACTAGACTGCTATTATGCAAACGGGGTCACTTTATATTATTCGATGCACACAAGATGAAATGCTAAATAGAAGAGCTGACTATTCTCTAAGCAAATGTTCGTTTTCAATAGAAATGAAAATAGTTTTACGAGTTGTGGATTAGTGTCAGTCCATGTTGGTGTTGGATAATAAGGAGTATCTATGCAAATCCACGCTTTAGCTTTGTCTAGATTAAACAGAGGTTACTTGTGTGGATTGGACGAAATAGAATAAAGGAAACGTTTGAATGGCTCTTTTACTTGAATTTTATTTAATGTAATGTTTTGCAGCAGCTCGGCATTTGGTATTTGAAATGTCTTTTCGTCAATCCTACCGCAAAGCCTTAAGACAAAGGTCTTCAACAAGTGCGTCCTACCCGTTACGACTTACGGAGCCGAGATGTGGACACTGAAGGTGCGACTGGTCCAGCAATTTAAGGTCGCTCAGGGAGCTATGGAGAGGGCTATGCTCGGAGTTTTTCTGAAAGATCGATTGCGTAATGAAGTGATCCGTCAGAGAATCAAGGTAATCAACATAGCTCAAAGAATAAGCAAGCTGAAGTGGCAGTGGGCCGGCCACATTTGTCGAAGAACCGATAACCTTTGGAGTAGTCGTGTTCTAGAGTGGTAACCGCGCCTTGGCAAATGTAGTGTAGGACGCTCTCCGGCTAGGTGGAGTGACGATATACGCAAAGTGGCTGGCAGCGGCTGGACACGAAAAGCCGAAAATCGGGCTCAGTGGCGTGCCATTGGAGAGGCCTATATCCAGCAGTGGACTCTTGCAGGCTGATGATGATCATGATGATGATGAATGTCTTTATTGAGAAGTAAGCATAAAGACAAGTATATTCTCAAATGTAAAATGGAAGCGGTATATGCACTGAGATAAAATCATTGTTCTCATATTTTCTCGCGCTCTATATTTTGAAAGCTTTTCGCTTTTCGTGTAACTATGCAACTTCGGTGTCAGAGTTTCCAGACCACCCAAATGCCTCTGACGTAGTCTAAAATCTAACCATACTGATAACTTATGAAGATCTGTGCCCAGAAGTGTTTGGAGTTTAGTGAGTTATTATTAATTACTATACCATTACTATTTCATAAGATTTATTCTCATTTATCTTTCCATACGTCTGTACTATTCTTAGATCAAGCGTTTCGATTGCGTATCATACTAATGTCTGTAAAATTTTTCCGTTAGGAAATTCTTGGAAAACACACCCAAATCATAAATAAATGCGTTTATTAATAAATGCCTTTGGTATTATAAACATAGGAATATTATATTTTTTTAAATACCTTATTTTTTCTCATCGTCGTCGTCATGAATGAATCGTTTCTGCGGTCCGTATACACACATTTTATAAGTTTATTTAACGGGTTTTGATCGTGTTTTCTAAGAAGGTAACTGGTAATGTAAGTAAAAAATACTGGGGAGGAATAAAGTGTGGTGTTCCTCCAACTGAAGGGAATATCCTCTAACCAGCCAGGGTGATCGTGTTTGGTAGACTGCGTAATCTGACGGACGTATTTGAGAAGTTGTACACTTCTCTACCTACCTCTTTTTTGCATCTTTGTGACCGGCTTACTACGGTCCTGATAGCACAAGGACTGGTGCTAAGCGTAGCACAAATATTATTTCCCTGTATTAACCAGTTAATTCGATTAAGGCCTCTGAAATAAACATTTACAATTGCCATTTAAATACGTACAATGAAATGCAAAACTGAAACTTAAAGTTCAACAGCCGTTTATATTCGTATTTCGCGAAATGTTTGCGCATCCGCTGAGGTTGCAATAATTCGAGCTGCGAACTGTTTGAGTTAGTACTGTACCTGTACAACTATGATTTCAACTGTAACTCGCAACTGTGATTGTATTACGACACCTGCTGCTAAGTATAAATAAACACAATACATAGTGATGCCGTAGATGCAATTTTGAAAACCACGTCTTTGAATCTATCAATTAAAGTTTGTATGGAAATAAATACTACCTCATCATCATACAGCTAAGTGTGGCATATGTCTATCAGTTGAAAGCGAAAGAAGTCAACTGCTAGAAATATGTATTTCTTAATTTGCGTCAAAACTCAGTGCTAGTTAATAACATGAGATTTTCGATAAGCCCTCTGCACCACGCTGGCCAGACGGGTTGGTACGGGTACCAACATTTGGTATAGTCTTTGATGTCGAGTTTCCCTTCTCTGCACAAATATACTATTTGCTTCGTGTAGTTTCCTTTGTCTTACGCCACTCACAATACATAATGAGGTTAGTGACACTATGTATTCTTAATCCGCCACTACACGGAGAAATAAGAATAGCACTGCCCCACAATAAATCTTCAACATTTGCATCATAATATTATTAATAGGTACACTTTGCATTAAAGAGCATAAAATTTTTAGGAAAACCACGTTGCTGGCATAAAATTTCCATTTATTGAGGCTGATAATGTTGCTAGTGAAATCTAAAGCGCCATAATCTTTGCGGGAGATAAAAATTAATACTTCTGATAGCGTATAGATAGCGATGCCATGAGCAAAATTACTGTAAGAGTGCTCACACATGTGACGTGATATCATCGTATCGGATACGTAATGGTTTTTCTTATTCACGCTTCAAATGTCATATGCACCTCTTAGGTGCATATTGATGACACGCGACAGGTTCTCAATTTAGTTGTTTCTTTTTTGCCTCAGATCTGCGTCGTTATACTAAACGTTGATGAAGCGATATCCTTTTTTTTTGTGTCATGTCAAAGTCAAAATCATTTACTATGGAATTCAATATTCGAACCTTAGATAGATCTGTAGATTTTAGATTCGTTTTTGACATAAGCTCCATACAAAATATGTCAAACACGAATCTCGAATATCAAAATCCATGTATGGATCGAATATTGAAAATGGCCGTTAGTCACTTAGGTCACAATAATATGTCGCTTATGATCGTCTTTGGATGAAGGATGTTTTATTCTCCTTCTTGTTTAATCCCATTTAAGTTAAATTTTAAGTCAGATTTTAGTGAAAATTCTCTTACCTATAATTATTTTTCATTTCGCTGTAAAAATTCTTTTACTTGATTATGATCCGTAATTGGTTATAATACTAGTAATGTAAGTTTGGGTGGGTAAACGTATGAGGTCTGCTCACTAAAACCAACGCGTTGTTCCTCTTACGGCTGCAACTAAAACTGCTTTAATGAGCACGACCCGACTACGCTACGACATATAATGCATATACACTCTAAAACGCATTAATCGATATTTAATGACGTCATACACTTCAGGAATAAAAAGTATAATTTTTATGGTATTAACTTTAGTGATTCCAATAAAATTGGATAAGTACGTAATCCACGAAATTCGAATGCATTAAATGTTACTGAGGCGAGGCTAATCTGCTTTGAAACTGTAATGCGTTTGTGGTCACTAAATAATACTGTTTTAGTTATGTATTGTAGTATGCTGTTTAACGCCAAGGGGCCAATTCTCCTATTTTATATGACATTGATATTATGCTTTAAATGGACTCAGAAGCGGTATTCTGATAAACAATAAACAGTTCGTCACTGACACATAATTATTATTATTTTGACACTTGATTCAATTTATTTTGATATAATCGTGATCTCGTTGCAACTTCGTTCAATTATCAGATAATTTAGAAGAATACGCTTTTTGTGACGTAAGTATGACACTGACATGATATCGAAACTGTATTTATTTAGGAGAATTGGGGCCTATGTCAGTAGCATTGTTTTTAACGTCAGGTCAGTAACATTCCCAAAGGCAGTCATATTAGTGAACTCTAAGAATAATGGTGGTGGTCTTCTAAATACTTCGTAATTTTCTAGGAAGTAAAGTGAAGTCTCCCAACCAACATAGTAATAGAATTTTATGATAGTGTAAAAAGTTCTATAAGGTAGTAGAGACTTACTGATTTCAACCGGGGAAGTACTACCATACTAGCTGAACTCAGCTTGACTGTTCTGTACAGGAAGGTATTAGTGGGAATAAGTAGATATTTTGTACAGCACTGTAAAATTAAATCTTTCTTTCCGTTATTTATGAGAAAAAACTTTTATCATGATAACTAAATAGGTACGTACTGTTGGGAAAACAAAATTTCACTAAAACAATTTTTTTTTAATTACGATTCAAAGCAGGTTTTTAAGAACACCCGTGGACCATTTATAAAGCTGCAGTGAATTTTTGATATACTGTTTCATAATCATAAAAATTTACTAATTTCCTATCAAAGTCGTAATACGCTATTGCCAAATTCGATACGATAATGAGTCAAAATTATCTACTAACGACGGCAAAAAACTAACTGCAAATACGGCGGAGTTACTCACGCAGCCGAACGTGGCTTAGAATTAAGAGTTGGACAAAGTATCTTTTTAAATAAAGTTGGATTCAATTCAACATTTGTTTGGAGGGGCGAGTCCATTTCCATTACCAGGCATTTTTCCAGACTCCTTGCTGCTACTGACGATTCGGCAAAACCCAGTAGCACTTTTGCCCGACCCAGAACCACCTAGATCCAGAACCATCAACCAGAACCCAGATCAGCAGACGCATGCGTTATCCACTGGACCACAGATACAGAGAGTCAACAATCATCCAACGATACTCGTAAGTGTATTAGAAGTCACGAAAACTATATTATATTTCTATTAGGGATTAATTCCTAAGGCGTCAAGCAACCCTAGATCCTAGCTTTGTGGGGAGCAGTAACCGTTCTATAACAGTATAAGTAAACACTTTGTAAATTGCTCTGAATCATCATTATTGTCCTATCTTTATCCCAGTTGCAATACCAGACTTTCGCCTTACTGCCTGGCGTCCGCTTTCTAGTCTTACCTAGATTAGACAGAATATTAGCTTTTTCACGAAGCGTCGTCTCAGCTCCAGTATTAAACTGCTCTAAATATAAATGCTGTGAAATCTCAAGAATATAACTGGCCACTTACAGATAGTGGGCGAAATGCTGATGTTTTATTTCGAGGTTTTATTTTTAAGAAAAAGAAACACAATTTATAAGGTTATCTCATATTTTCTCCAGCCAGTACAAAACACAGCGTCAAAACAAAGTAGAAACTAAATTTATATTTGAATTTTAAATAAAAAAGGAATGTTTTGTTCGATGTAACTAGCCAATGGTCGATAGCGATCGCTTGTTAAATTAAATTGCAGCACGTGCAGCTAAAATTATACGTAGAAGGTTCGCAATAAAATTACAGTTTTTTTATATTAAAATTCAGTGAAGGCTCTGTGATGAAAAATTTATGTTACCTGGAAAACCATGTAAAAAAGGAATAATCTACATCAAAAAGATGATGAAGATATACCATCCATAATCCGCCAGATAATTATGTATTTATAAACTTTAAAGTAATCTATTCATAGATTTTATGAAAAAGGACGCTGTAAATGTCACTCATTTTATCAGACTGTAAAATTATTGCTCGCGTACTTACGCTTAAGGTATCAAATTTTACAAACATGGCGTTCTCTTACATCCAAACTGTAACCATTTTTTTACCTCGTCGATTGCAACTCTAGGGCCTTAATATTGGCCACAAATTGCCTGCATATATGGCGTAGTAGTTAAAAAAAAAAGCCCCCCGTGATACTGGATATATTTTCACGTCTAGTTTTTCTTTTTCTTCGGATATAACTAGAAAATAATCGGGCTCATTTCGAAAAGACCCAAAATTAAGCGAAAAAGCGTTATTACGACAGTTCCCACTTAAACGTGTTTTTTCCTGTTGCTGACGTAACATTTGACTACGTAAGGTAATAGAACTCTCGCACTGAGTTCTACTAATACTCTTGCCAACACTGCAGATTGTTTCGCGTTTGTTATTCAAAATCGATTCCTGAACAGCCTCTCCTTTCTTTATTTTACACCTCTAATCATATATGAAAGCATTTGCGGATCAAAACTCAATGTTTAAAGTTTGATAATTCTAAGCAGATCTGAAATTAAAGCTCAATAATTTAAAGTAGATTTTAACAGATTTATTTGACGATTATGAAGTCATGCATCAAAATATTTTGTCTCATAGCATTATGAATAAATGAATTCGCTTGTAGTCAGACACACATTGCATTATTTAATAATCAATACATGCGGTACAGTATGAAGAGGTCTGATACATATACCAATTACAAGTATACACAACAATTACCACTGAAACACACATCTATAATTAAAATATCATAATTATGTGCTTTCCTTTCATACCTGCTGCATAAATACAGGCCGGGGGGAAATCGCGAGCGCTCTACGCGTTTTGCAAACATGCGGGCTCAAAAGTATCATGTTAGAAAAGGACTATTTTCCACGTAGTTCTTAACTAAGTACAAGTTTTGAAAGCCAGCTTCAAATCGAGTACAAAACCAGAAGCTACACCAAATATTGCAGCAGCTTTTGTCATAAGCCGGCCGTCGCGTCCCCTAATATTTGGCTATGAAATTTAGGCGATATTTCAGTAATATGGACAGCAATCGGGTTTGATAGTCTATTGGATACGCTTGCCAACACGCTCCTAACGTAAATGAGTGCTGGCGACTAATAGTGCATGAATTAGAGCTTTATTGTGGAACTAGATGAGCCCACGGTTACAACCGCGTTATTTTAGGCTACTGCTCCGCTCCCGTGGCTCATAGCGTGATGTTATATAGATATCTCGATAAATGGGCTATCTAACACTGAAATATTTTTTCAAATCGGACCAGTACTTCTCGAGATTAACGCTTTCAACCAAACAAACAAACCAAGCACCATTAGATTAGATAGTTATTCCATAGTGATACTCGCTGTACAAAATAATATTTGATACTAGAATTCGCTCATGACTCCGCCCGCGTGGGAATATTTCTCTCTTAGTAGAAGAATTTCTAAAAATTCTCTCTAAGTGCTCCCCTACAGTCCCAAAGGAACATATATCCCAAGCTTCACCTGTCAGACAGTCAGTAACAGAAGTACTTCATATATTACTAGAGGATTCCCGCAGCTACGCTCGCACATTCTTTTTAAATCTAACCGTTTCTTCCCAGTCTCGTGAGAATTTCGGAAAATACCTTTTTAGTGCACCACTACGGTCCCCAAGAAACACACATGCCAAATTTCAGCTTTCCACGCTCAATAGTTGGGCTCTGCGTTGTTTGTCAGTAAGTCAATACCCGCGAGAGTTTCATAATACAGATTATATATTGATAATGATTGTATTATTTTATATATCATGATGAGTGAGTTTGTAACAGATTAAAAATACAAACTTTCACAACCCTTTTTCATAGCATATTGGCGGAGAGACAGAAAACTCGACATTAAACCCTATACCAATCCATCTGGCCAGCATGGTATAGAAGTCAAATTCTCCCTTTAGATCACAGTGCTACTGTGAAGCAAATTAGAAGAGGTCCAGCTGCAGACTGCCTCCGTGGTCCAGTCGATAGCGTATGCGACTGCTGATCGGAGGTCCCGGGTTCGATTCCCGGGTCGGGCAAAGTTTTAGTGGGTTTTCCCAAATTCTCAGTAGCAGCACGAAGTCTGGTTATGTGCCCGGTAACAGCAATAGGCTCGACCCTATTACGTGGGACCTAAAAATTCATGGCGAAATGTGGGTGTAATATTACACCTTTGCCTACCCCTTCGGGGACACAGACGTCGACGACAGAGCCTATAAGAAAAATAAAAAAAAATAAGTCCAGCAGTGGGCTACGAAAGGCTGTATGATGATAATTATAAGTTTACCTCGATATCGGATAGCTCGTGATATGCGATACGCTATATAGGGGTTCATGTTTAACTTTACTATCACGATAGATCAGTGTGATAAAACTCCATACTTTGTTGGCCATCCATTTACTGCTACACTGTTTAACAATGCAGCAGTAATTGCACACTGTTGTGATCTGTAGCGACATCTGATACTCCTGTTTATAATATAATAAGCGTCTTAAGTGTGTATATGTCGAGCAAATGTGTATGTGTAGTGCAGTAAGAATATTTAGTCTAATCTCAGCCACTATTGTATTAGGACACGTTATGACAATATAATATTATTTACGTGAGTGTACCCAAAAGTATTTCATTTATCTATCCCAAGGTAGGGACCTTCATAGACACTTCAGTGGTGACCCCGATAAAGACTTTGGTGTGCGGATTAGACTCATTGGTGTTATATTGGTCACGATTTATTGGGAAGAACCAAGGTCAGCATGCAGTCCGCCCCTGTGCCTCAACCGGCGCCGATTGCCTCTGAACTGGCGCAGGTGACAGTTGCGTCGAGGATTCCAGAGTTCTGGAAGGACCAGCCAAGAGTGTGGTTCATACGGCTTGAGGCCATTCTCGCTCCCCAGAAATTAGGAGATGCAGCCAAGTACGATCTGGTGGTGGCTAAGCTGGAGAAAGATGTTATTACCCAAGTGACCGACCTGCTCGTGAAGCCGCCGGAGACCGGTAGATTTACGGCCTTGAAGGATAGGCTGCTTCGTATTTATGAGGAGTCAGAAGAACGACAGATCCAGAAGCTTATCAGCGAGATGGAGTTAGGAGACCAACGCCCATCCCAGCTGCTGCGCAGGATGCGCGACCTAGCGCGTGAGAAGGTGCCTAACGACACACTCAAGATCTTCTGGCAAGGTCATCTACCAGCGTCGGTTCGCGGTATCCTAGCGGTGACAGACGCTAAGGATCTGGATGTCCTGGCCACGGTCGCGGACAAGGTGATGGAGAGCTACGCATCATCGCCACAAGTAGCGGAAGTGAAGGTGTCGGCAGAAGAGGAAAGGGCTGGTTCATCGGAGGTCGTCAGTCTTCGTGCTGAAATAGCCAGCTTGCGTGAGAGGGTTAACAAGCTGGAGAGACCATCTCGAGCACGTGCGAGCAGCAGCAATGGACGGCAAGCTTTCCGTTCCCAGTCACGGGGAAGGAACCCATCTAGCGTGAGGAAGAGTAATCAATGGCTTTGCTTCTATCATTTTAGGTTTCAAGATAAGGCGGCTAGGTGCATTAAGCCGTGCGCCTGGGTGGATAAGGAGCAGAAGTCGGAAAACTGAGAGCGGTGGAAACAGTAGCGGATACCTGCATGCGGCATGTGGGAAACCGTCTAGTGGTCACCGATAGGAGATCTGGTATGCGTTTTCTCATTGATACTGGCGCGAACATATCAGTATTACCAGTAAATAGAAAGCTTATGTACAATGTAATTGATAAAACTAAGTATAAGTTGTTTGCCGCAAACGGATCGGAAATTAAGTGTTATGGTACAAAAACATTAATATTAGACTTTGGATTAGGTCGATTGTTTACGTGGAACTTCGTGATAGCGGCCGTAGATAAACCTATTCTTGGTGCAGATTTTCTGTTGTACACCAAATTGCTAGTAGATATTAGTGGTCGTAGGTTAGTGGATAATGTAACTAATTCTAAGGTAATAGGGTCGATTGTTCAATGGAATAAACCGTCTTTAAAAACTATAGACGCTAATCATCCTTATTATGATTTAATTTCTAAATTTCCTGAGTTAACGAGGCCTGTATCGTTTAAGGAAAACCCGCCGCATAGTATATATCACCATATAGAAACAACTGGGCGACCAGTGTTTGCTCGCCCTAGACCTTTACCCCCAGAACGTTATATTAAAGTTAAGGAAGAATTTAAATTAATGCAAGACTTAGGTATTTGTAGGCCTTCCAAGGGTGCGTGGTCAAGTCCGCTGCACGTAGTGCCGAAGAAAGACGGCCAACTGCGACCTTGTGGTGATTATCGGGCGCTTAACGCCATAACCAAACCAGACAGGTACCCAATACCTCGTTTACACGATTTTACCTATATTTTAGCGGGTAAAAAGATTTTTTCGCGGCTAGATTTAAATAGAGCCTACCACAATATTTTGGTTAGCCCAGAGGATGTCGAAAAAACGGCAATCGCTACTCCTTTTGGATTATATGAGTTTCCAAGAATGACCTTTGGCTTGCGCAACGCTGCGCAAACCTTTCAAAGGTTCATGAATAACTCAGTGTTTCAAAATTTAGAAGTAAAAAACGATGATGGTAGTGTTATTGCGGGTTCAGAATTCATGTTTTGTTATATAGATGACGTCATCGTGACTAGTAAAACGGAGTCCGAAAATAAAAGGTATCTGAAAGCAATTTTCGAACGATTAAGTAAATTCGGCATTACGCTTAATGTTTCAAAATGTTGTTTTGGTAAAGATAGAATAGACTTTTTAGGCTATGAGGTGTCGTGTGACGGTATTAAGCCCCTTAAGGACAAGGTCCAAAGTATTTTAGATTTTCCGAAACCCAAAACTGTTCAACAGCTCAGGCGTTTCCTAGGAATGTTAAACTTTTACAGGTGTCATTTGCCTAGGGCTGCAGAGTGTCAATCAGAATTAAATAAGTTTCTAGTTAAATCTAAAAAGAATGATAAAACTGTTATTCAGTGGACACCGGTAGCGGATGCAGCGTTTGCAAAATGCAAAACCGACTTGGAAAGTTCCGTTGAATTATGTTACCCAATACCTAACGCTCCGATGTCAATTATGGCTGACGCGTCAAATGACTGCGTAGGCGCAGTACTACAAACGATGGTCAACGGTACGTGGAAGCCACTTAGTTATTATTCAAAGAAATTAAGTCAGGCTCAATGTAAATATTCGGCGTATGACCGAGAGTTGTTAGCGGTTTACTTAGCTGTACAACATTTTAGATATATGATTGAGGGTCGTCAATTTACCATACTTACCGATCATAAGCCTCTAACCTTTGCCTTTACTCAAAAACCTAGTGATAAAGACGTACCGAGACGTATTAGACAGTTAATGTTTATAAGCGAGTTCACTACCGATATTAAGTATATACGCGGTAGCGATAATGTAGTGGCCGATACTCTGTCTCGCATCGAGACAATATCGTGTCCCACGCCTATTGAGTTCGCAGAAGTCGCTCGTGCACAGGCTACTGATAACGATTTAACGGAGCTGATGAGTAGCTCGCGCAGTAACTTGCAGTTTAAGTCAGTCAGGTTCCCAGGTAGTGAATGTGATATAATATGCGAAACATCTACTAATAAAATTAGGCCTTATTTACCTAAAGAGTTTAGGCAGTTAGCGTTTAAAACGGTGCATAGTATTTCCCATCCCGGTATTCGGGCTACTAAGAAAATGATTTCCAGTAGATATTTTTGGCCAAACATGAATACAGACGTAGGGCTATGGGCCAAAACCTGTATTGTTTGTCAAAAATCAAAGGTCAATAGACACATAGTGTCGGAGTTAGGACATTTTGATAAATGTGGCCGATTTGAGCACATTCACGTTGATATCGTGGGCCCTCTGCCTATCTCGCCGGACGGTTACAGGTATTGTGTTACGGTGATTGATAGAGCGACAGGCTGGCCGGACGCATACGCTGTTAAAGACATTTATGCAAGCACGGTCGCTAAAGTTTTATTCGAGGGATGGTTTACTCGTTTTGGATGCCCTATTAGGATCACAACCGACCAGGGCAGACAATTTGAAAGCTCTTTGTTTTTACAGTTAATGAAATATTTAGGCGTAGATAAATTACGTACTTCGCCCTATCACCCGCAAAGTAATGGCGCGGTGGAGAGATGGCACAGATCATTAAAGGCTGCACTTATGGCCCGATTGGACGGCAATCGTTCATGGGTTGACGAGTTGCCGACGGTCTTATTAGGATTACGCGCGGTTCCTAGATGCGATACAGGGGTTAGTGCCGCCGAGTTGACATTAGGGTTAACGTTACGGTTACCTGGCGATTTTTACGATACAGCAAATAGAAGTTACTACGAATCATACGATTACGTAGAGAAACTGAGGGATACTATCAGTAAATTAAAGCCGAAACCAGCGTTGCATAGGGATGCGAGAACGATATTTATTCATCCCGATTTAGCGTCATGTTCGCATGTTTTTGTACGCAACGATATGGTTAAGAAGTCGTTACAGCCTCCCTATGACGGACCTTATAAGGTGCTAGCGAGGAGTAATAAATGTTTTAATATCCAACTACCAAATAGGCAAAGTCAGATTTCAGTTGACAGACTGAAACCTGCTTATACGCTTAATGATAGTGCATCGATATTAATTAGTTTACCTAGTAATAATGATAATGGCCTAAGTTGTAGCGATAGTAAAAATAGTGATAAGTTGGTAACTTGTACCACACGCAGCGGTCGGCGAGTTAAGCCACCGGGGCGATTTTTAGAATAAGGTTGCACTCTTAGCAATAATATTAGTTTTAAGATGCAATTATTAATTTTATTGCAAAATTGTCTAATTTAGTTCATTTCATTGCCGAGTTTCTATCACATTAGTACTGTGAACTTACTTATATCTGTTTATAATATAATTATCTTGTTCGCAAATATGGGCAACAATCAAATAAAACAGTCTGAAAGTAAAGAGTTTAACATCGAACAAAATAATGTGACAAATATTGAGAAAATAGAGAAATACGGCACTATAGTTATTGTGTTAGCGGCATTGCTAACAACTATCATGGTGATGACGTGGTTGAAATATTGTCGTAAGCGCAGTATCAAGTGGCTGCGCAAAGAAATTGTGGCATCGAACTGTGGACCCGCAGTGGCAGTGCAAAATGTCACTCCGCAACCGGCCGCGTCAACCTATATTCAGTGATAGTGTAAGGTTACACACCTATTGTGTTAGTGATAAGAACGTTCGTACGTAGAATAAGCGCGCGCATTAATATTAAGTTGGGTTTAGACTATAAGTTTTCTTTATTATTGTATTTTGTGTCTTTAAATAGTGTCCTACAAAATTGTAATAGGCATTAAAATACGAATAGATATTTGTATTGAATTTATATTTTATAGGTAGGTACCTATGTCGTGCACTGGCATTCCTGCCAAAAATAAAAATACTTGGTTTATATAATTATTATTTTATTTTCATTTTTGGCCGGGGGGGTAGTGTAGCGACATCTGATACTCCTGTTTATAATATAATAAGCGTCTTAAGTGTGTGTATGTCGAGCAAATGTGTATGTGTAGTGCAGTAAGAATATTTAGTCTAATCTCAGCCACTATTGTATTAGGACACGTTATGACAATATAATATTATTTACGTGAGTGTACCCAAAAGTATTTCATTTATCTATCCCAAGGTAGGGACCTTCATAGACACTTCAGATCTATCATTTTCATGCATGTATCGTTTTCTGTACGTAGTTCAAGCAATATAGCAGTCAACACAATATAACACCGATCTATGAATACGACTGTATTGGGTAAATACTGAAAGCAAATTCTCGTAACTATATTTGCTCAAAATGCAGGCAAATGCAATTCGATCTAGCGTCGGTGAAATTAGTGGTAATCTCGCAAATTATCCGATACTTGACCAGATATCGTGACTAGATCTATAACTGAAGTGTCAACCTATAGGTCCACGTCCACGTACGAGTATGTGCCAACGTTTACCTATGGCATTAAGTGTAGCAAGAAGCGTCTTTCGTTACAAACACAGTGTTGGTGTCACTTAAAATACGATAATCACTTGATCAGCCTTCTGATGTATGACGCCATACTTATGCGGATCTAATGCCAGCCATTAAAAAAACCCCGCATATTTCTTTTTTTCAGTTGCTTATAATATCCTCAGTTCTTCTCTACTTCAGTTTAGGTCTCTCATCGGTAATTTCTATCCATGGATGAGTTTGGACCAGCCCTTCTAGTAATTATCATTGGAAATAAATTACAATTATATTTGGAGGCGAATAGGAGATACCAGTGAATTAATATTATGTTCTAGAATGGCTATAAACTCATATGCACGATGTCGATCAACTACAAAATCCTTGAAATCCAACACGTTATTATTCACAAAACACGATAAGATTGTAATGATAACTGGCCGATATTTTTTGCAAGCAATGTAATTAAAAATGCATCAGTGCAATATAACATCGCACTGTTGCTGATCGTTAATGAGCTTTTTTTTAATCTAAAAGCTGATATTTCGCGATCAATAAGGCCAGTGACGTGATTAGTTTGATCACCTTTTCGTGTCGTCAACTGTAAGAGCATTGTGATAGATTTCGGTTTTTGTAGGCAACTATGATAACAAATCCTGGGAGGAGCATTCATCTCAAAGTACTGATAAACATATTAATTAGGTATAATTCTAAATAAGCAGCGAAAGCCTAGTGGAGAGGCCGATAGACTGCTACGTAGAGGGTCCGGGTTCGAATACACAGCGCGCATCGACGACTTTTCGGAGTTATGTGGATTAAATTGTTAATTATCGCTTGCTAAACGGTGAAGGAAAACATCGTGAGGAAACCTGTATGTCTGAGAGTTCTCCATAATGTTCTCGAAAGACATGTGAAGTCTGCCAACCCGCACTTGGCCAGCTTGGTGGACTATGGCCTTACCCTTCTCATAATGGCAAGAGGCCCGTGCTCAGCAGTGGGACAGTATAAAGGGCTGATGATGATGATGATATATCTATACATCCAGACACAAACACATTAAATCGTGTTCATCGTATCGGAATTTTTTAAATCAGGTTTAAGCAGTCTGAACCCACAACCACAAGAACAATACGCCACTCAAATTATATGTTGTGGTGCAATTGATTTACTTTGGACTCAAACCATTCCGAAGAATAAGAGTGGAAACCATCCATGATTCAAGCGTTCTATTTAAACAAATATCTCAGTTGCGATTTATCATGTTGCTCGCGATGCGATGACGTAAAAATCGGCATTTTTATGACGCCCCATAATTCTTTACTGCGGAAAATTACAATTATTTGTCATCATCTTTAGTTAGAGATCCGAAATCTTTATAAATCTGGGTATGTAGGTCGCATGGTGTTCAGATTAACATAATCTGGGCATAAAGTGACGGTTGGATGGTTTACAATGGGATTAAGTACAATGTTTTGTTGAGGTAAAGAGCTAGCCGAAATGGGTTTTCATGTCGATGAGAATGACGTGATTTTTAGTTTGATTAATATAATCTGCGAAAGAATGAATCAGAAAGTGACAGATACTCAAAAAATCAATAAAATTTTATTGATTTTAAATAACTATTAAAGAGTTATTCCTGTATCATCGTAACCTGCCTTCAAAGATATGATTTAGTAAAGAAAACGTAGAGGTCTTTGTAACGATTTTTATATCAAAATTATGTTAAAATCTTTTTTTGTTTGATTGCTTATTAACTCTAAGGCCTCTGACATGGCCTTTAGATACTTGTCTAACCGGCAACAACAGATTTACGTGTGCTCCAAATCACGGTAACACTCCGACGTGAATACCGTACGCGGTCACCCATCCAAGTAGGGACCTGTGCAAACGTTCCTTACCTTTGTCGAGCTTTTACGAATGGCAAGCCAAGTCACGAACGCTACAAAGCTTATTTTCAATACTTCTAATTTTTAACACTGAATAATTTAATTTTGTTCCAACATTGAGCAACAGTTTTGTTCCCATTATTACATACATATCGGTATACCCACATATGCCCTTGTATTCACAAATTTTACTGTGAAAAACTTAATTTTATATTCATCAGTACAAAGGGATATGTTAATGGTGCGGCTTAAGCACTTAAAATTCTGATGTATTTTATAATATTAATTGTAAAGCGAGTGGTTTGGTTAAAATTTCAAGTTAATAATATGTTTATCAATTTGTTAAAAGGTTTTTACACGTGGTGGCATTAAGGTAACGCTGTTGTGTTGATCAATGCGTGATAGTTTCGGCGTACCTAGTCAGAAACATCTAAGGGCCTAGCTAAGTGGCATTCGCTTCTGAGGGCCTAGCCAAAGAGCTCAGATATTTACATAGAGGCGCATTTTTATGGGCGCTCTGAAGACAAACTTCCTGTGACCCAAATTGCCGCTTGGCGGCGTGGCAGTCGCGCTGTGGTATTCGTAGCTGTCTCAATGAGAGCAAGAGAGAACGACGCCAGCGCCACCAACGGCGCCAACTACGAACTAAACTGAATGCAGTCTCCACTCCACGGAATCGGCACACGAAATCCTTAAGAACTGCGCTTCTATGTAAATCTGTATTCATTGGCCCTGGGCTTTTAATAACCCAATGGCGAATGTCAAAAACTGTCATTGTAGTTTGACAGTAAAATACTGGGTCAAATGTCATTCAAGTAATACGTTTGGTACTTAAATGAGTTACACTTCTCTATTAATATGTTTTTTCTTTCTAACGTTAACACAGTCGTTTAGCATACTCGTGGAACTTACTTTGAAAATTTGCCTTCAAGAGGAATAAGGGCTCTTACTTTGTATTATTATTCTTCATTACAACAAACCTTATATACTTATTCTTTATATCGTGATTGATAGCTTTCAGATCACCAAATGTCAAATTAGGCTTACCTGAAAAAGAAAATTGGTCATTAGTTTTCTTCCTACACATAATAAAAAAACACAGCTAGACAAGCTTGAGCGACTCCAAAACTTTTGTATACGGTTCATATTTGGTTTACGCAAATATGACCACGTTTCCGAATTTCGAAACAAGCTCAAATGGCTATCCATCCGCCTTCGCCGGAATAATCATATTCTCTGTCTCTTGAATAATATTCTGTTTAATCCTTCATATCCCCTATATCTCAAGAATAGATTTGTCTATCTGCATGACACACATTCTAAGAGCTTGAGATCATCCGAAAACCTTGAGTTAAAAAGTCCTGTGCATTCTACTAAGTTCTTTGATATATCTTTTACTGTTTTAGCTGTCAGATTGTGGAATGCACTATCGGAAACGATAAGACGTTCGAAATCATTGCCAATATTTAAAAATCTTGTAAAAAAACATTACTTGTCACTATAATAAGTAACATTCCAGTGATAATATCTTCTGTATAATAGTATATTATAATATATATTACTTAATATATTTTATGTAGATATATATATATATATGTGTGTGTGTGTTTATTTATTTATATATTAGTGATTTATTTAATATTATTATCATATTTATTTTATTTATATAGATAATGGATGTAAGTAGGTATATGTTTTTCTTATCAGTTTAGATAAGCTTATTTTAGTTTTAAGCATAGAGTAATAATCATGTTAATTTGTTATTTATATTTTAGTTTATAGTGCACCGGCATACTACCAGTCCTTTTATTTAATTCAGTCCGTACACGGTTGTCTGGCAGAAATCGCATTATGCGATAAGACCGCCCTTGTAACACTAGTTTATAAGAAACTCTGTAATGGACTCATGTTATTGCCTGGTGTACAAAAAAGAATTAATTATTATTATTATTATAAATATACATGTTAACTATACTAATAAAATGAAGTTTGTAAACATGAACTTTATTCAGGCTATTCATACTCTATTTTATAATTATTTATACAGATATATACTGAAAGATGTTATGGTATTAGTTTTGTGCTTGCAGATGAAGGCAAAGTCTTATAACTAACTATATATATTTTATATTCATTCTTAAACAGTTTTGATTGATGCATAATAAAATGTAATTACTAGTTTTAGGTACGCCGAATCTTATACTTAATATATAAAGCTGAAGAGTTTGTTTGTTTGTTTGTTTGGTTGAAGGCACTAATTTCAGGAACTACTGGTCTGATTTGAGAAATTATTTCAGTGTTAGATAGCCCATTTATCGAGGAAGGCTATAGGCTATTTAACATCACGAACGAAGTAGTAGCCTTAAATAACGTGGGTGTAACCGCGGGTATCTTCTAGTAAAATATATTAACGTAATTTTGTTTAAATAACACAAACTACTTTTGATTGGGTAGATATTCATTGATGCGTAAGTTCACAGCTGATTAGCATTGCGATTAGAAAATTCAGTTTAATATTATGTTAGCGTGTTAAATTTTATTAAGGTAGACTAACCAACTCCATACATAGTTTTCAGTTTAAAACAAAACCAAAAACTATACAGGATGTCACAAGACCCATCACCAAGCCGAAGTTTACTCGTTGTGGACATCATGCCAAGTCACAATAACCATAAATAATACCTGGGAAACGCATTTTTTTAAGTTTTCACATTTTTTAAACCGCAATTAAAAGCGCACGCGTGTAATGCTCTAAATACCTACTTATCCATGGGGTCATAAGGCATCTATAGAACATATTGGCGTAACATATTAAATGTATCGATTTTGTACCTAATTAGAAAATTTATATACCAACTTTTAGCCTCAATATTTCCTGAACCAGTAATTTCCCAGGTATGGTGCCGAAGTAAAAAATGTTCGTAGTGATTGGTGCAACATGGGATTTCAATTTTCGTTAAGGGTCTTTTTACACCCTGTATAAGTGAAAACGAAACAAAGATTTAGCTGATTCGGAAATGCTGTTTTAGTGCTCCCCTTTACTCCCCGAGGAAAATACCTAAACACCAGATTTTTGCTTCCTGCGCCCAGTAGTTTATTTTTTATTTATTCCTTTTTTACTTTTAAATAGAAAATAACATTTTCCTCACCAAGCTACAACAGCTTGTTGACGAGATACGGTAGTTAACATTGAAATTGAACTAAAATAAACAAAATTAGATAGATAGATAGATTTTCAGTATTCTCAAAACATGACCATGTTTAACACTTACATAAACATCATTTATTTAAAAAGTGATCTTATAAAACAACCGTATCAATTATGTACCAAATCTCCAATACACCACTCCATGGAACCTTAAATCTGGGTTGACGCAGTGAATAATATATAACCCATAAGTGATAATGTCTGATTTATTAACGGCGCGATGAAAAGTTTATACTCTCTACAATATTGATTGAATCAGAAGTTACCTACAAACGGTTTAAAATATATTTTGATTTATAGCTGCTTAGGGCCTGTGGGTTGACCCCTTTTGAATAAAGTTTGTTTCATTTTGATTCTTGTGGTTTTCGTGATTTTCGGTTATTGGAAAATATATATTTTGGATGTTGTGTTTCTGGATTATAATTATTTTGCTGACGTTTTTAAAAGCAAAGGTAGGTTTTAGTGAACGTAATCGTTACTTGAAATTGAGACACGAATGCTTAAATCCAGCAACAGAATTTTGCTTACTGATATTAGTAACAGACATAAACTGAATCCTACATAGTGTGTGGCTGATTTTGATTCACACATTATTTAGTGTTCAACACACAATGCCGGTTTCTTATGAATGAAAAATGAATTTTTCTTTACATAAAATTCAATTTCAGCGATATTTTTTTCGTTGAGGTCACAAAGTTATCACCTATTATAAAATAGATAAATTACTACAACCGAAAAATATCTGTAACTTCAGTACCTTTAATGTTTAAACTCCAATGACCTTAAAAGCATTTACGTATCCCATTAAAATGCACTGTAGAAAACTTTCAACAACACACGAAGCGACGAGGGTCTTATCTTGCACCGTTTGCACTTTTTGTTACTAAAACAACGTATTTATTTTCCTGAGCGTGAAAGCGTCTAGAATTTTCCATTTCCATTTAAAATTGTTGGTGTAAATGTATGACTAAATTAACATACTTAGATGAAATAAATGGGGGCATTATTCTGTTGTATATTAATAGTTATTAAGTAGCAAAGAGTATTTTGTTTAACAATTATTATAGTGACTTTCGGTTGCCTAGACTATCAAAATCAACAGCCTGTTCCTGTGCTGAATATAGACCACTCCAACAGTTGCCACTGAGCTCGATTTGCGGCTCTTCGTGTCCAGATGCTAGTAGCCACGTTGCGAATATTGCCGCCCCACTCAGACTTGCTTAGAAATTCTGATGCCTTTGTTCGACATTCTAACAAGACTGAAGTTTTATCTATACCAATAATAAAAGTAAGTAAG
Source organism: Euclidia mi (assembly GCA_944739405.2). NCBI lineage: Eukaryota > Metazoa > Arthropoda > Insecta > Lepidoptera > Erebidae > Euclidia > Euclidia mi. Next base: position 61,079,404 of record OX123200.2, read on the forward strand.
TAAAGTAAGTAAAATCTTTATTTCCATTTTCAGCCTTACAAAACAAAACATAAACAACCTATCCTCCACACTAGTATCAGTAAATTTAATCATAATTTATTGACCAATCCAGAGAGAAGATTACCATGAATGAGGTCATGACATTAATCATAGGTCCGCGGCAGGTATGGTGGGACGTTTTGGTTGGAGCATCCTCCATTTTGCTCGAAATAAATGTGACAAAAATATAAGGAAAACGGAAAGAAAGAAAAGGATAAATGATCTGGCTGTCAAGAACAGAATCACAAAAGATATATTTTTTTCTTAAACGGTGATGGCTGAAATACTAGCACAGTCCATTTGATTTTGTTCGTAAAACAGAATCATGACAATGTGACACATTATGGCAAGTACAGATGAAATAAGTACCCGTGTCCTCTAAGGACACATAATCAAAGATCTCAGGTCTGCCAAGGATCCTTATTTTTTAAGTACCTAATGATACTTCCTGAAATTTAAGTTTGCATGCATAGTCACCATGTTACCATGGCTAGGCGGAACATTTACAGAGAGCAGGCAAGAAATCAAGCAGGAATATAACTCAATTTTGTTCATCATACAAAACTAAGTAATGTATACGACTGTTGCAATTCGTTCAGAATGTCAGAAAATGGAGATTTAAGTATACCTTAAATTTAATTAATTTAGGCGATTCGGGAATGATTTTACAATCATCAGATACCTACAAGTTATTCGTGAGATAAAATAAAACGATTCCAAATTCAAAACAATGATTATTAAGCAGCGATAGCCTAGTGGAGATACCAACAGACTGCCATGCAGAGGGTATCGGGTTCGAATCCACAGCGCGCAACAATGACTTTTCGGAGTTATGTGCGTATTGAATTGTTAATTATCGCTTGTCCCGTGCCTCGGAGAGCACGTTAAGCCGTCGGTCCCGGTAGTCATGAAGATCTTTGACCATCGTTACAGGGCGTCAGAATCTTCTAATAAACTGACACTAGTCTAAACTATGGAATATCGCTATCCCTTCGGGTTGCAGAGGTCTGACAGGCAGTCGCTCTGTGAAAAAGCTAATATTCAGCCAAATCCGGTTAGACTAGTAAGCGGACCCCAGATTGAAACTGGGATAACGCTAAGAGGATGGGGATTATTAAATTTTATAAAGTTGGTTGGACTGCCTCCGTGGTCCAGTAGATAGCGTATGCGATTGCTGATTGGAGGTCCCGGGTTCAATTCCCGGGTCGGGCAAAAGTGTTACTAGGTTTTTTCGAATAATCAGTAGCAGCCTGGAGTCTGGTGATGTACTCGGTAACGGCAATACGCTCGCCCCTTATTACGTGGGACCTAAATTAATGGCGAAATGTGAGTGTAATATTTACACCTCTGCCTATCCCTTCGGGGATACAGGCGTGAGACTATAAATAAAATAAAAAATAAAAATATTTAAATAAAGGTGGTCAATTTTTTGCGAAATTGAGTAGGTACTTTGACCCTAACAGATATGGGAGAACAAACATACTATGTCTTAAAAACAAACATTTGGTTTAACAACTATGATGAAATAAATACTAAAATCCTTAAATCATGCTCCGATGAACTTATTAAAGTAGTAACATTCTTAATTAATTTATCATTCTCGACTGGAACGTTTCCAGACGCCTTAAAATCGTCCATGATTAAGCCCCTTTTCAAAAAGGGAGAACGTAGTAATATAAATAATTATCGCCCGATAACATTAATACCAATTATATCAAAAATATATGAGAAATGCATGCTTAAAAAGCTTATAACGTACTGCAATAAATTTAATATAATCCATACAGACCAGTACGGATTTAAAAAACAAAAAATCCACAACGCTTGCAATATTTACACTTCTAAAGGAAATATTAACAGGTGTTAACAATAATCACTTTACTACGGGATTATTCTTTGACCTATCCAAGGCTTTTGATCTCGTCTCGCATAGCACTAGAATGGATAAATTCGTACCTTAGCAATAGATAACAAAGGGTTGTTATTAATAAAATTGATAAAGATCGTAATATGACACCGCATTTGTCTGAAAACCAAATTAACAAAAATGGTATACCGCAAGGAAGCGTTCTCGGCCCAATTCTATTTGTATTATATATAAACGACATAATAATAAATACCGTACATGATCACGAATTTGACATTAATAATACTATCGACAAACTTATAGACTGGTTGAAATTACATAATTTAAAAATAAACTTGGACAAATCACTAGATATACAATTTAATAAATGCTATAATAATAAATACAATCTGACATTAAACATTCCAAAAATTAAACAAGCAACACAAACAAATTTTTTAGGAGTAACGATAGACGAGGACCTAAACTGGAAACCAAACCTTGATAATATATCAAGCAAAACTAATAAATTTGTATATGCTTTAAAACATATTAAAAAGTAACTAATACAAAAACAGCTATTATATCGTACCGCGCATATGTAGAATCTGTTCTTCGTTATTGTCTTATCATGTGGGGAAATAGCACAGATTCAAATAGAGCTTTCGTAACGCAAAAAATGTCTTAGGGCTATATACGGTATCCAACCTGACGATTCTTGTAGGCCTATATTTAAAAATACCGGTTTGTTACCACTACCATCGCTGTATATTTACGAAATTTGTATGTTTGTAAAAAAGCATAAAGATTATTTTAAGACAGTAAATGACGTAAGTTGTAGAAATCGGCGTGATCCAAACAGGCTTATAATGAATGATATCCCAAGATCAACAAAATATAATAAGAATTGCTTAGCAATGTGTGTACGTATTTACAACAAAATTCCTCATTCGCTAAAACAATATAATACACATTTTTTTAAACGTAAGCTACAAGCTTGGTTGAATCAACACAATTTCTACAGCATTAAAGAATTTTTTGAATATAAACATTAAATATTTCTTGTAAATATTTGCATGCTATATATGTAGCTAAACATGTAAGGACTTATATATCTTTTACCATCTGTAGTACCATGTTTTTATGCAAATAAATATATTATTATTAAAGAAATAATCACATGTGTAAGTGTTATATAAAATCTGGTGTCAATAAACTGCGCAATAAACAGAATCTGTCTAAGGGCTCTCTATCGATGTCGAACAAATTAGTGGTAGCGCCAAATTGTCGCCTTGTACTTGTTTATAATGCGACTTTAGTGATAGGATTAGCGATGTTATATTTCACATATAAGTATTTTCAGCATGCGCGATAAACCGTCGATTCCGGCGGCTATGAAGATCTTTGGCAGTAGTCCTCTCAAATAATCTGATAGTGGTCTAAAACATTCTATATTGCTATCCCGACGGGGTGCGCAAGTCAGACGGCAGTCGCTCTGTGGAAAAGCTGCTATTCTGTCATATCTGGTTGGACTAGTAAGCGGACCACGGGCTCCAAGGCGTTAAGTCTTGGATATAACCGGCATAATACTAGGCCAATGATGATGATAATTTACAGCTTGTTGGACTGTGGCCTAAACCTTTTCATAATGAGAAGAGGTCTCGTGTTTGGACACGAGACCTCTGATGAGAAATATTCGTTTCACCAGTGACAGTAAGTAGCATGTTCTAGGTTCAACCTTCATATTAGGCCATGCCTCCAATCTGTATTAAATCTATTTTTTTCATATTCCTTTGTATTAAAATTCGGTATTCGACTAATCTTTTTCTATGTTATCAATATAAAATAAACCATTATCATACGGATCGTGATTTACTTTCATACTAAGCTAAATACAACTATTTTAATATTATAAATTAGGCAGAGATAGGTAGATTGGCATGTGACGTCAGCTAACAGATTTGCTGGTATTTACATCTTATAAAGGCAATTTTCATCATAATTAAATAATATGACAATAGTCAAATACAGTATTTAATTGTGCTCAGCACTCGGCGAGCGCTTTTTTCTATAATTTGATTAACTTTTATTAATTTTTCTTTAACTTCTTTATTAAATCTCGAGCTACTACAGATTTACGTTTTATCATTATAATATTCTGTCAAATTGTAATACGCCTTCTTAATAAGAAAATCTTTGTGGATAACCTTGAGTTTATCTCGAAGCAGGTTCTTAAAAATGTAATATCATTAGTACTTCTATTTAATATACGATATAGGAGTACTTCTCAATCATACACACAAAAACTTCATACGCACTTATTCGTAAGGCCATCTTAATTTTCTTCTTCTTGTGATAATACGGCTGAATTTAATTAGACACAGTTCTAATTGGATTTCGGTACGAATAGATAATTAACATTACTTGATATTGTGAGATTAGTGCCATTAGCGAGGCAAAATGGTTGTTCGGTGCTATGATATCATCATGGAAAATGTGAAATTCAATATTTTGTACCTTTTGTATCTCCATGTTATTTCGTACGTATTTTTAATATTGGCGAATGAATTTTGAATAACAGGATTAATACGGTCTGAATTTTTACTCACACGTATTTTTTTATCCAACTGGTTTATTACGTAGGTAACAATTTTTATTCACTGAATTCACGCCGTATCATTTTTGATTGGGATTGCTGTGGTCATGAATATTTTTATTATAAGTTTGCTACTTTTATACATATTTCATTATATTTATTTAAAGGGTCCATTCGATCTATCGGGCAATTCTTTGAAAATAAAGAAAAAAAATACCTCACATTTGCGGGCGTTGCCGCATATTTTATGTTACGCTCGTTTTGGTCATGGGATTACTGGTTATCCTATGTATTCAACCGTTATTTTAAATAGTTTCGCGAAATAGATGTTTTAAATAAATATCTATTAAAAATGCAGTGATCACCTTATTTACATGGAATATTATATTAAAATTCTATGAACGTTGAAACTACTAATTACGCATTCAATCGTTTTGTGTTGGTTTTACCGTGATTTCTTTTTGCCGAATCATCATAACAACTTTTTACCTTTATATACCTTTTTTTTTATCTTTATTTTTTTTACCCAAATGTTCGGTTGCTTTATAGGCATCGTTATCAGCGGTCTTCCCGCGAAAAATTGAATATTAGGTACTTATTGCTCCATCTACAATAACAAAAGCAATATCGTTAAATGGAAATAATTTTTCATATTTTTCAATTGCAACGGAAGCAGTGCATGGGTGCCAGCAGCTACGGTTTCTCCCAGTGGACTATTTCAAAATGAGAACTATGTTGATAATTGTTTGACAGCAAAAAATGCGCTGCGCTGCACTTTGGTACATGTGCGCTGGCTTTATTTGCGCTGATATTTCTGTATCTAGTGATTTATTACGTAGGCATGTAATTTATTATAAGATAACGTACCTATAAACGTCCTGGTTAATCTAGGTTTGATTTAGGTTTTCGTAAATTTTAAGCGCACCACTTATTTTTGTGCACGCATGCTATTAGCGCTACGCTTATAACTGTTTCTGTGGAGTGTGGCAAATATTAAGTTCCAAAATGTGCTCTGCGAAGTACTGTTGTCGTGGCAGTAGCCAAAATTGGCAGTTGGAGAAAATCGCTACCGCTTACGGAACCTTTCTCCTATCCAATGTACTCGCTCCCTATACCAGCGGGTACACCCAGTAATGGGTTCGCAAATATAAATAATATGTCAGTAGATATATGTCAATAAACGGCGTAGTGTGATTTGTGACAGTCGATCGTGTTTATTGATGATTATTATACTAAATTTTGTGTATGATACTATAAATAATTTAATGTAAACGTAGTATATTTACATTGAATTTGCTGCACGAATTGCAAATAATTAGCAAATTTTTCAGAGTCATGAAGCGACATATTATGTGTAAGAGTTATTTACTTAAATACTTATACGAGCTGCAATTTTGATAGCGATAGAACGTTTAGTTTCATCATCATCATCTTGTAGACTCATCCGGCAAGGTAATATTATGACCAAGAATGGTTCGTTGAAGCCATTGCATAGCGATAAAATAATAGACTGACTTTTTCAACAATTCGAATACCAATACAAATTAATTGGCCTTTCGAATGCTTCGCTAACTGACATATGTTACTGATATTTACTAACTTAATAGTAATTTAAAAATACTACATTAGTACCAATGTTTTCCAATGGGAACAAATACATTTTTATTTTACCCTGTTAAACACGAAGTTAATTGTGTATTAAGCAACGGGTTCCATTACACTAATCGATTCTAAAGCCAGCTATAAGCCTCCTTAGTAAAAGACTTCGAGAAAAATCCAGCACATTGAAACACGTAAGGAATTGTAATGCCCTCTAACACGATCTTTAAGTTGTGTATGAAGTAAAGATGAGCGAAGCTAAGTGGCGTGATAATGAAACACATCGAAAGTATAATTTTCTATCGTACCTCAACAGGTAGGTGATAATTACAGTTTCCTGAGGTACAATCGGTAGGTATATCCAAACTAAGTTCCTTGTGACAATCAGACAGACGAAAAATCTATCAAATATTACTTTTACTACAGCACTGACAGGCAAGTAAAAATAAAAAGCTCCTGAGCGTAACGACACAACTGCTGAAAGTTCCGCGTCGCACCTTCAGCGACTGAACTATCGGTCGTAGTATTAGCAATGAATACAGATTTACACAATAGAAGCGCATTTCTTAAGGATTTCGTGTGCCGATCCCAATTAATTGGCGTGTTGTATTGTTGTTGGGTGTCGTCAGTTCGTCTCTCTTGCACTCATAGAGACAGCTGTCACAGCGCGACTGCCACGCCGCCAAGCGGCAATTTGGGTCACAGAAAGTTTGTCTACAGAGCGCCCATAAGAAATGCGCCTCTATATAAATATCTATGCTCTATAGTATTAGGTCGGCCTGCAACAAACGCACCAAACTGTCAGCATTGTAACATAAAGCTGACAGTTTGCAGTTTGCACGACGGAAAGTTCAGCGTCGGCCCGAATGCGACGTAATTTTCGCTGGTTTCTCATAGGACATTTGAAAACATTACGAGCATATTCGACTGAACCTTCCACGACAAATATGTATACTTAGACGTGGTTGTCAAACGCCGCTTAGCTACAATGCACATCTTTAGTAGCTACAAGCGCTCAGGCTGAATAAATAATTGCAATCCCATTTGTCGCTAAATACTCACTGACGTTGTTTAATCTGTGAGAGTGTATGGAGTAGTCTCGGAAGGTTTACTAACGTCTATTTTGGATGTTCACATTAATTGCCAACATTGTTTATTTCGCCAAGTGAGCCTTGTATTTGTAGGAAATAATGATTGCTTTTAGGGTCCTTTTCAAGACGTAGTTTGTGGCTTATCAAGAGTTTTTCAGGTCGATGTTGATGGATTTTTGATGTGTATAAATGCGTCTTATTGATTTTAGTGACTATCTGACTTTAGACATTTTTACTTACTATAAAATTAGAACACCATTTTTTTTTCTTTGTGCTCGATGTTTGAATGTCTATATAGGCGCCCGTTATACAGGATTTATAAGAAAATTATAAGCATTCAACTGAAAATTAAGGATGGTGTAATGATTTTAAAAATGCACCTAACGCTTTAGCACTGTACTGGGGCTATGATTTCAATGATAACAGAGTGAGCAATATGTGCCATCAACAAAATTTTCTTTTAGGTCTTCGTATTCTTGCGGCCATTGATCGAATAGGCATTTATAAACGCTGCCGCAATACGGGATTGTAGGAACTCACACATATAAAAACTATGGCATTATTATTCTCACCGTTTAAGTTATAATCAGTTCAGATTTACATCTTGCTTAACTTACACGCTTGAACTGTTAAGGATTATAGTACTTTATAAGTACTATAATCTTTAACAGTTAGACAAAAAATAATTATTTAGGGGTTAGGTAGTTAAGACAAAATATTGTGACCCTGAAAATATAACTATTAAGTGTTTGATCTTTTTCGAGACTGACTTTCATATATAAATTCATTTTCCAACTCAAATAAGGACAACAACATCATTCCTAAATAAATTTGATATTCCTAGTATTTAATTGCCGACATTGAAAAAAAATAGTATCACAAATATAAAACTAGCTAACTAGTAGGATTTGAGCCAGTCGTGATTCTTAGAATTTGAATCAGAGAGATTTATTTCGACGAAAATTTGTTTCGAAATTCGCAAAGGTCGGTGAAACATCATTTTTTTAGGGGTAAAAATAACTCGCAATATTCTTGCTACATGGGGTAAATTCTCAATTAACCTCTGACCCTAACCCTCCTTCATATTAACTCGGGTAACGAGCGAAATATAATTTTTATGTCGAAATTCTAATTTGATTGGAACGCGTAATGCCTCCATAATGAAGCTGAGATATTTTAATAAAATAATGTGGTTTTAATTTAACTTGAAATGTTACTTACGAAGAGTCTATGCTTTTAGATGTGTAATTAAAATATGTTATACTCGCTGCTTATTAAATATTATTTCAATTTAATTGAGAGGGTTGTTTGAATTTGTTTTACACTGTGTCGCTGTGTTTACTGTGACACAGAGGAATTTTAATTTAGAATATGTAGTATTTAGTTATAACTGGATATAAACATACCAGTTAATACATAACATTATACATCACTTCACGCCTTTTATCCCCGAAGAGGTAGGCAGAGGTATTTTACACACCCACTTTTCGCCAGTTATGTTTCGGTCCCAATGTAATAGTTAATAGTAATGTAATAGCGAACAGTTAATATCCGTGTGTATATTGAAGAACATAGTGTTCAGTCGCAACTCTGTCGTAACTCAAGAATAAATATTGTGGCCCATTTTAGCCATTTCTTGCCCCTATTAAACTAGACCTTGTAGTATATTACCGAGCCTTAAGAAAACTCATTTATGGTGACATGCCGCGATCTAATCAGCGTTAACTGGTAAATGTTACTAACTGGATTCTTGTTATTTTAATATATTTTCCGTCTTAGCCATATGTTTGACCATATGATCCAATTGATATGTCATATCTTTATATTATAACAAAAAAAGCGTATGTATTCATAAAATTACTAAGTATAGCTGTAATTTTGATAAAGTGACACTGTATTTTTTATATTTTTTTTAAGGAAATAAACATAAGTAACCCAAATGGTTACATTTTGATACTGCTTCTCTCTTAAAGAAGTTATCGAAAGTTATCTTTGTAGTAGGTATATTTTAAGAATATTCTTTTCATCTTAAAAACTATGTTAGTAAAGGAGCAATCTAAAGTACAACTTTTATGACAAAAGTGACTATTTATTCAAGAAAAGTTTTAAGTATTTTTAAACTTGTACAATAGCCATTAAAACAATATCTTGACAAACAAATGGATTCGAAATCACAAAGTTGGAATAAAAGCTATCATGCCTATTCAAGTTTTTGTAAGTGGCCAGTAGCAATAAATTGACCTCTATTAAACAAAGTTTATGCTTGAAATGAAAGTAAAAAAATAATAACTTAGTATTGTATATGAACCAATGTGTCTATAGAATAAACACATGCATTCTTCATTAAAAAATTTAACATTTAAAACGATGGAAGGATGCGGCAGTCATCATTTAACGTTAAGAACTTCAAATATAGCTTACTCTTTTCTAACTCGTCCAATACAACAAGTATCCTGTGTTTAATCTAGACAAATCTAAAGCGTGGATTTGCATAGGTTCTCCTTATTATTCAACACCAACATGGACTAAAACTAATCCACAACTCGTAAAACTATTTTCATTTCTATTGAAAACGAACATTTGCTTCGAGCTAATAGTCAGCTTCAACATGTGCGATAAAATATACTGATAGCGTCTAGAACTGGCCATTTTCAACTAGACTGAAAAAAGGGGTATTTGAAAAAAGAATTGCTAGGGAACTTTTAAATGGAATGGAATCGCTTTTATTTATGAGATTGTCATTTATTTTTCTTGGCAGTGTTTACTTAAAAATTGCTTGTCACAATCAAAATGACTTTAACTCGTGAACGTTTTCGCTCTATGATTTTCTGGTTCTTATATCTGGTTTTTATATCTTACATATTTAGGTTGTACAAGCTATTCCCCGCGGTTACGTCCGCCTTATAAGTTGTGATTCAACAACAGAGCCACAAAGCGGGTTAAATCATTGCCTATATTTAGCGCTACAAAGTCCATGTCCATGCAGATTCCAATGAAATCGGTTACTTTCGGGAACTCATTTCTTAGTGCACCCAGGCAACATGCATGCCAAATTTCAGCTTGTTGCGCCCAATAGTTTGGGCTCTGCGCTGTCTGTCAGTAACGCAATAGTTTTATATACGTACTAGCTTTTGCCCGCGGCTACGCGCGCGTTAAATTCGGGGTAACACAAATCTACTTTCAGTTTCAAGTTGTGTGAAGACACTCCTGATGATTTTGAAGAGTTCGGTAACTTTATAGGACAAAACATAACTCGGTTAGTATTCATGACATTATCTACCAATGACTACCGAAAGGTACATGATAACATCGCATTACATACAGTCAAATGTCAAAGCCATGTTCCAATACATGTCCAATATATATCTATAAGCACTTTCGCATTTATAATATTAGTAGCCAATTTCGTTTCAGCCGTTTAAGCATAGTATATTATTAGTTTATATATGCGGACAATGTAATGACCGTGCACAATATGACAATATGTATGATGTGACAGTACTGACAGATAGCACATGCGCAGCACTCATTATTACAGCGCATGCGTTCTTACTTCCAAGAGGTAAACTTGTGCCGTACAAACTTCTACCCCCTCCAATCCCTCCCAGTTTAATTTTTGCAACTTATAGTAGGCTATGTCCGTCTCCACTGTATTTATCCATCCTCCATTTTGTATGTATGTATGTTCCGTTTTCACGCGAAAACGGCTGAACCGATTTTGTTGAAATTTAATATATATTGGACCATAGAGACGGACATAGGCTACTATAAGTTGCAAAAGTTAAACTGGGAGGGATTGTAGGGAGGATAGAAGTTTGTACGGCAGAAATTTTCCTCTTGGAAGTAAGAACGCATGCGCGAATAATAGAGTGCTGCGCATGTGCTATCAGTCACTACTGCCACATCACACAGTATATTGTGCACGGTGATTACATTGTTCGCATATCTAAACTAATAATTATATACTATGTTTAAACGGCTGAAACGATTTCTTCTTGATTTTGTCTACTAAAATTACAAATGCGATAGTGTTTTTTGTAGATATATATTGGACATGTATTTAAACATGGCTTTGACATTTGTCATGGATACTGACACTGACCGAGTTACTTTGTACATATAGAGCTTCTGACTCTTTAGAATAATCAGGAGTGTCTTCACACAACTTGAGACTGAAAGTAGATAATTATGTGTTACCCCGAATTTAACGCGCGCGAAACCGCGGGCAAAAGCTAGTACAGATATATACTCTAGATACATGTATAGGTAGATTTTGACATGTGTGCACCGAATTATGTACATAGTGACCCCGTTACAATCATCATAGTGGCTGATTGCACTTTAAACTTCGTGTGCTGAATAAACGCGGAACGTATAAAGACCCACAAATGTACCTAAATTACAGGAAAATTGCGGCAACATGTAACCCTCGGCATTTTGAGAAAGTAGGATTACCTCTTTATTTGACTGCACGATTGGCGTAGTGGTTCAAGTGGCCGCCTCGCCACTTGACACTGCGCCGAGTGTTGTGGGATCGATTCCCACAAGAGAAAACACTTTGTGTGATCCAAAGATTGTCGTTTCCAGTCTTGGTGTTCATTGTGCCTGTTGGTTGCATGTTTGTCAAGTCCCTCGCGACACAAGATTTATACCTAGTGCGGGAATGGTATTAAAAAAAATTATATCATTTAAATTTTTTTTATTTTTTTTTTATTTATAGTCTCACGCCTGTATCCCCGAAAGGGTAGGCAGAGGTGTAAATATTACACCCACATTTTGCCATGAATTTTTAGGTCCCACGTGCTAGGGGGCGAGCCTATTGCCGTTGCCGGGCACAGCACCACACTCGGGCTGGAACTGAGTATTCGGAAAACCCAGATACACTTTTGCCCGACCCGTGAATCGAACCCGGGATCTCCAATCAGCAGTCTCATACGCTATCCACTGGACCACGGAGGCAGTCATGCATGTAAATTATATATGAAATCCAGAAGATGCAGCCACGCCCGCATGTTTTTTTTTTATTTTATCGTTTCTTTTCGAACTCGTGGCAGTTTCGGTAAATCTCTACTTAGTGCACCCGGTCCTCATGGTCCCTAAGGAACTGACTGCAAGACATCCACGTTAGCTGTCAGTAATAACACTAGACCAACATTTAACACAAATCTGCGAGATATATACCAAACCGATTATTTCCATAAATAGGATATCTATTTCTATAAGGTTCGCCTCATTACAGTCGACAGTAGGGTCATAAATAAACTGTTTTTTTTTTACATTTAATGAGAATCGTGACTGGTCGTTTGGCCTTGCATGGTATGGCGTTAAGGGCTAGATCTAGCTACGCGAAACGTCATCTGTCTTCGAAATGATTTATTTCTGTTATTATCCTTTTCTTCTTACAATCATTTATTGGTATATTCGACAGTGATTGTAGGGACAAGTGATAATTAGTTATTTTATTTAATTCTATTGCTCCCTTGTAATTTAAAAAATTGAGCTGATTAAACTACGGACAGACGAAAATCCTTGAAAGTAGTTTTTATCAGTTTTCTATGCATATTCGTTTTAGGTAAATACTGCCTAGAGGTGCCAACTACAATATGCCACAATTTCCGCTGAGTGGAAATGAAATCTGATCTGACGAGTTTAAAATTTCACTTTGCTTTTATTTTTTTGTGTGTTGTAATTTGCAGCCAAATTTTATTTAAGTGATTCTGTAAGAGACACAGGGTCAACAATGGTCCACACATCATCATAACTCTAACCAATACTCAGATTATCCTTTGGAAACCATCCTCGATCTAAGCTACAAAATAAACTCTAGACATAATACTATGTTTTATATGACCAGCCCTACAAATAGATAATGTGTAATGTGCTTACCGCATATATGGTAACCCATGATTTTGTACAGATGTTGCAATAAAACTAAGATGTTTATAGCTCAGAAAAGCACATATGGGCAAGTTTACGCAAGTGAAGGGAAATGGTTAGGAATATGTTTACTTTTTGCGAAGGATATCCGTCACTAAGTATGTGGTGCTTTGGCTTAATCGTTTAAGCATTAGTTGGTAGGTAGAACTTCCTTTCATTAGTGGAACCTTCCCAACGATGTTTTTATTAAATCATTCAAATAATCATTGAAGAGAGTAGTTACAACAGTAGGTACAAGTCTTCTTCTTTCTCTTAGTGTTATCCCAGTTTCAATCTGGGGTTCGTTTACTAAGTGTAACCGGATTTGGCTGAATATTAGCTTTTTCACAGAGCGACTGCCTGTCTGACCTCCGCAACCCGATAGCGATATTCCATGGTTTAGACTAGTGGCAGTTTATTTAGAAGGTACTGACGTCCTATAACAACTGTCAAAGATTTTCATGACAACCGGGACCGACGGCTTAACGTGCTCTCCGAGGCAATTACAATACAATTCAATACGCACATAACTCCGAAAAGTCATTGGTGCGCGCCATGGATTCGAACCCGATACCCTCTGCATGGCAGTCTGTTGGTATATCCACTCGGCTATCGCTGCCATTAACAGTAGGTACAAGTACTGTACAATATAATACCAGACTTTGACCTAGTTGCCGACACAAGATTTACTTTTAGTACGGGACTCTTTTAAGCTAAAACCGAATAAATTTTAAAAGACTGCTGTTCCATATATATTTCAATGCGAATATATTGTTCCAGCTAATTTTTGAGTTAGTTGCTTGAAAAATAATTGTATTATTCTATCTGATTAAAATAACTTTTCAACTCCATGGAGGATTAAAATCCAACTTTCAATAACAAATTGAAACTCTTTTATTTAATCTCAATGGACTATAAATTTTGCGACGTATTTTATGCTCACAATTGCATACGAAAAACAGGTTCAAACTATAATATTCCAGCTATTAAAATTTAACACTATATTATAGATCATTAAAACAACACAACTCTAAGTCATAAAATGTTTTATGATTGATAAAAGGACATCTGCGAGACAGAGGAGCTCGCTTCACATCAGTTTGTAATAGCAAAATAATAGATCCATAAATAAACTATTGCGCAAAAAATTGTTTGAAAATATTAATTTTACACATTTTTGTACACAAGGTTACATGTCAAGCTCAACATTTTGACCTTTGTAGCGTTCTTCTGACGTAGGAAATAAGCGTGCAATTGTATAGCTGGATTTGACGCTGTGTACCTTCAGGTATGAGGCATTATTATAACTAAATTGGCCAATTTTGTAAGACAATCTGATTAATAGAAAAATCGGAATTGAAATTCATTCTGCGTAAATATTAATTCGATTTTAATAGGTATAAGAAAAATCATCCTCCTAGCGTTATCCCAGTTGCAACCTGGGATCCGCTTACTAGTCTAACAGGATTTGACTGAATATTAGCTTTTCCACAGGGCGACTGCCTGTCTAACCTCCGGCACCCGAAGGGATAGCGATATTCCATGGTTTAGACTAGTGACAGTTTATTTAGTTTGTATTTATTTTTATTTATTTGTAATTATATTATATTGTATTTATTTTCTGAGCCCTATAACGACTTTTAAAGATCTTCATGACTAACGTGCTCTCCGAAGCATGGGACAAGCGATAATTTACAATACCATACGAACATAACTCCGAAAAGTCAGTGGTGCGCGCCGTGGATTCGAACCCGATACCCTGCATGGCAATCAGTTGGTATCTCCGCTAGGCTTAAAATCCATGAGTAAAAAAAAAAGTTTATACAAAGGGTGCTTCGATTAGTATAAGCTGGACGTATCGTCGGCAAAACAGAGGTATCTTTACCTAAATTACTTCCACGATTCAGAACCGATACATTGAATTGTACGTAGCATGAGGTCAAAAATCTTTTTTTACACTTTTACTATTAAACAAGACTTTGACCGTGGCTCTGACCGCGTGATAGTCGACTATCGCAATAAAAAGTTGACTTATGGTCGATTCACACCCTTTGAATCATCTCCATACTTAAAATCAAACAACTAATGACCAAAGATCGGAATCAGGCAGCTAACATTGTCAAAACTATGGATATGCCTAATTTTTTTATGTGTTTCCGGAACTAGATTCTGGAAAATTTTGGATTTTTAATGAAGGTGTTGAAACTGTTGAAAAAATCTTCATTAAAAATCCAACATTTTCTGGAATCTAGATCCGGAAACACATTAAAAAATTAGGCATATCCATACTTTTGACAATGTTAGCTCCCTTAATTCAGATCCTTGCTAATGACATCCGTTGCGACGTGCAAGAAGGACAAGGAATCTAACACACTTTACATTGACGTCCTTTAAATTATTTTCTTTTTTATTTTGTATATTCTGTAGGTAGTTTTTTAGAAAAGTTTTACAAACATAAGTTAATTTTTGTTATTATAAAATCCTACTTAATAACCATTCAAATTTATGCTATTAAGTTTGTTACTTTTACATTTAATATACCTATTACCATGGATAACTAAAATTGAAAATAATAAGTAAATGGCCCAAACCTTCATTTCAGTTCACCGTATCATTTGATAGGTACCTACGTGATGTCATCAAATGTAATGACACACCCAAATGTAATCCCACTTCATACATTCACTCGCGAGTACACCTGAAGTGAGAAATGGATGAATCGTGGACAGCTTTAAGACGTATTCTATTAGCACACTACGTTTAAGAGTTTCTTAGGAGAACACACTAAGAAGCTTGTTCTCAAAGATTCTTAACGAGTTTTAATCTTTGTGGATGTCAAAAATCTTCACACCGATAACTTTACGTGGTCCCAAATGGAGAGGTGACCAAAGGCAAATTGATTTCCACAAATATGGATCTATCTTCTGCCCGTGGCATCGTATGCGTGCAGGCGATTGTCGTGATAAAAAGTTGCACATGTGTTTTTATGATGTTTAAGCTATGTGACTGACAAAGTCTCATCAAAATCAGTTATGTATTTTTTGCGTGAGAACAAACTTCCATAAATATGTCCATCACAAACTTACACTTTTATATTTATTGAAACATGTGGAAAGTTAAATTTAGACGGCGCATTGAGCTTGTAAGAAGCGACTGTCAAGTAGCACGGTAATATAATCTAACAGTATTGTAACTCGGCCGTCTTCGTGAGTTATACATATACCTACCAGACGCGCTGCATGCGAGCTGCGGCACGATCGCGGCTGTGGGTACTTTAGGCACAGTCCGCACAGTCTAATGGGTACTTTGCTCGAGGCGCGTAGGTATAACTCGAGTTTCTTGCGTTTGTATGGAGTTACAATACTGTTAGATATTATTACCGTGCTAGTAGTTTCGGCTTGCCACTTTCGACATGCCTAGTAAATACCTTTCATAAATTCATGCGTCCATTAAAAGCATCAAAATATTTATTAGCACTTTAAACAATATTTCTTCAATATAAGTTTATATATATGACTAGCTTTTGCCCGCGGTTTCGCTCGCGTAAATTTGGGGTTCTCTAGTTATTACTAGAGAACCCCAAATTTACGCGAGCGAATAATATACTATTGTATATCATCTATGTTCGGGGTAACACAAATCTCCTTTATTGAACGGATAGTCGTTTTAACTGTTTAAGAAATATAACTGAAAAAAGTATTTACACATACAAACTACTTAGTACTAAGACTTAATAGTACTCAAAATGTAATCCGCCTTGGTTATCCGGTATCAGTGACCTTTCGCTAGAGTGGCCAATATGGCGACTGCGGTTTGTCTGTCAGAACCATTAGAATTTAACAAAATACTCGACAATCCGAATTTTGCGGATATAATATGTTGTCGACTCGAAATTATTATTTTTTATGTTTTATTATTCTGGCAAGGTTTCGATCGAGTCTACACTACTCCTTGACGATATTATTAATATAGATTTGACACTGCGATGGTAGCGCAGTCGGTCGGTTCCAACGTGAAACATTCCAAAATCAACAACTACTTACAAATTAACTAAAAAAAACATTTTCCAGTGGACTAAATTGTAAGTCTAAACGATTCTCTAGTCCCCTTTAACACACACAAAAAATTTCATCAAAATCGGTCCAGTCGCTTAAGAGGAATTCAGTGACATACACACGCACACAAGAAATATATATATATATACACGCTGATTTTTTATTGGTTTAGGAAAAAAAAACCTCACGTTGGAAAAAATATCTGCTATTCATATTCAAAATCAAAATTTACCTACCACGTAAAATAAAAAAGTTATAAAAGTTAATAACTCTAGGAAATAAGTAGTAACGTGCGACTCGATCGTCGATCGACTCGTCGGCGCGCTGTAGGTACCTAAAACAGCTGTTGACGTCGCGCGGCGAGGTCAACAGCTGTTTTAGGTACAGTACAGCGCGTGTAACAGTAGGTAACTAACTACACATAAAACACGTATGAGGCAGCAAAGCACTTCTGCTAGAGCCATACTAACGAGAAATGCCATTAATTATTGCGGTAATGTACGTTAACCGTGTAATAATTTGACAACGGCATTAACATTGGCGTTTGGTCTTTTATCTCCAATGATGGGCATTCACGTTGTAGCCACCTACTTTAGCGCGTTAAAAATTATCGCAATAATTATCGCGCTAGCAAACATTGTCGTTAGCCGCTAGTGAGGCCCCGGCATAAGATGTACGGATGGATACCTAATTTACGTACTTACGAAACACAAATTAATTACGATGACAACTTCAATAATTTTAAGCACATAATAATGATTAAAATAATAAACACATGTAACTAAATAGCTGTACCTACCTATTCCTTCGTAAGTCACAGAAATAAGCTGTGGGTTCACGCAATCATAATAAACTAGTAGACGAAAAGAAGAACTTATTATTATTTACGTATTAATCGTTGGTAAATAATCATTTTCAATAACTAGTAAAAGCCGAATTTAGGTATTTACTTATTTCTGGCGTGTTTAAAACATGTTACTTATCAACGTAGGTATTTACGACAAGCAGTAAACATATCACTTACCTTTACAGTCTTCTGCTTATATCACAATCAATTTACACATTTGCACACACATGTTTCTCGCGATCTCGCGACTCCGTTTCTTCTTTGTACACAAATCTTATAACCTCGATCAACTATAACCCTATGGAGTCACGTCAGGTTGCGGCCTATCAATCCACTAGCGAACACATCAGTATTGTAAGGATGCACGATTGTAGTTTTATTACGTAACACGGACACAGAGTGACGGGAGCGTGATATACGACTGTCCCATTGACCTAATTTCTTAAGACTGAAGGTCAACTTGCGCCCGCACCGCACGGCCGCACCCCGCCGCGCCCCCGCCTCCCGCTGGCGCCCTGCAGCGGAGGGTTGCGCGCGCGCATGGTGGGGAGCGGGAGGCCGTGAATAACGGTTCAATGACTATTGACTAATGCCAGTGTGTGTGTGTGACACGATCGCTCGTAGTTCGCCAGTGTGCGGCGAACTGATACTTCTTGTTCTCGTACTATTAAATTAATTAATTTCTCAAGATTTTTTTAGCGTATATTTCAAATATTATTAGCTGGTTAGGTTCTATTAACGATAAGTAATAAGATGGCTTTCGCTCCAAAACCAATTAAAAATCAGCGTGTATAAAGATGTAAAGATAATAAATAATATGATGTTATATTAAATAAGATGTTTTCAAAACCGTTAGTAGAATTCAATAAAATGATAAACATATTATGTAGCTTTAGATATCAGTTCCTAGTATCCATCATACGTCTCATATTTTCTAGAAACGTTATAAAACAGACACAACTAATACGATAACATATTACTCTTCCCTTGTACTGTAAGTACGTCTTAAACCCCAGCTATATCTAAGAGTACCATTCTCCAGACTCTTACAACTTGTATAGTAGGTACTTACCCTACTTATAATAAAAGCGATATGTTCCTGTCGTAAACACACATATTTGTCTTTGAAATATAACAGAAGTAAGTGTTAGGCACACATCGGTCGGATAATTGGATTGGCGTACAAATTAATGTTGTTGAGCTGACAAGAAACAACCGCCTTGTTCCGTAATATGTAATATCTGTATCTCCGTGAGAAGTTAGACAGGACGCCAGCCTAACGGACGCCTTAATTTTGTAGGCCATATTTTAGGTTTTTCCTTTTTGTGTGAGTGTTGCCAACTCTGGTGTCGGAGTTTTCAGACCGCCTGAAGGCATCTGACATGGCCTGAAGATTCTTATCCTGAGACAGGAACCGGGACTGACAGCTTTACGTGCCCTTCGAAGCACGGTAGGTCTGCGATGTCAATGCCACACGCGGTCACCTATCCAAGTGGTGACATGTACGAGCGTTGCTTAACCTTCTAGTATTTGGCGATCAATAAGAGTCGCCGTGAGTTTTATTGCCCCTTCTTTCTCGAGGTTCTTGATTTGCATCATCTAAATTAAAAACTAAATTGTTTATATCTTTGTTTTATTTGACGTTCAAAACCGTCACATTGCGACCTAAGTGAAATTGATTTTGAATAAAGCTCCATTTTCTTCATACTATTTCATGACATTGTAAGGTTTACAGTGACATGAAATAATGAAAAAATGTGTACCACGTAAAAAGCGTGTTACGTTGCGTCTCAAACATGCTGTCAAATGTTATACCCGTCGACGCGCGACGTAACACAAGTGTAGGAACTGCTACCGTTTGATATTATCGAAAACTGTCAACTGCTCTGTATTGCGTGGTTTTTACGTGTTTGTTGCTCAGGTCGGGCTTTAGATTAGTAAAGGTCGATTATGAGCGTAGACTTGAGCCACCAGTACAAATGAAAATAAGATCGTCATCATCAGCCCAGAGTGGCCCTCTGGGCTGATGATGACGATCTTATTTTCATTCTCCTAAATATATAATTATGTACAAAATGCAGTTTTGATGTGGTGTCAGTGTCATACTTTTGTCATAAATGGTATTGTCCTAAATTAACTGGGATTTGAATGATACCGCAACTAGATCGTAAATTGAATAATACGTCAAAATATGTACCTATGTGTCAACGACGAACTATTTGGACGATAATGACATAAAGTTAGCAGTTTAGTTGTGAGTCAATTCGAAATATAATTTCATTTCGTTCAAAATACAGTTCCAATGTCAGATAAAATACGAGAATTGGCCTTTTGTTTATAAACCGTCTCTCTGCTATATAACCCAGAACACCTGACGCTGTGGCCAGCTAGGCGACCACTCACTAAACTATTACACCATCCGTGCAGTAAATCTTTACAAAGATTCTTCCTATAACGAGGAGCGAAGACCTAATATTAGCTTACTGTTGTTTATTTGCTACTATGGTATACTTGTAATATACCTCTGCCTACCTTTTCGGGAAGAAAGGCGTGAAGTTATGTTATTATATGTTATACATGTTATGTTACTGTATTTTGTTGTTTCAGTGCTGTTAGTCTTCCATATTACAAAATGAATAAATAATAATTTTGATCAACCATCAATTGAACTGATACCAGAAGTATACAAAAGGCTGTATAGAAGCATACTGACAAGAGATGTCCTTATACCGACCTCCAGTCTCCGCGCGTTTACCGCCAGAATATACGATACCAATAAAAACACACTTGAGTAATATTTTATTACTGTTCACCCATAAAATAATCTTTTACACCTGAGTTTCTCGTGTTCAATGAAATTTCTAGTTTTAGAGAATATGCTTCGATTTATGTTATACGAGAAATAAAATTAAGATTTAGCTTCACCAACTTCTAGTTTTGGTTATCAGACGTTTGAAACTTGTGACATAATTTTAGGTTTAACTAGACAATGCCCGCAGTTTTTATTTAAATTTAACGGTTTCTGGCCGATCTCGTTCAAATTTCGGCAAACTCCTTCTTAGTGGACCCCTACTCTCTACAAGGAACATACATGCCAAACTTCAGCTTCTTGCATTCAATAGCTGCACATTGTCTGTCAATTAGTCATTCAGTAACGACAGAACTTTTTATATATGGAATACTGGGATGGCTTTATTATTTTGTGTACGTTTTGCTATAAAGTACGATGTCGGGACCTAAGTTAAGTAAAAACACACACACGACGTGTTGCACACATATTTCTAGCTCCTATAATTATAATAAAGAGAAAAATCCCATTTATCGAAAACAGGAGCAGCTATTTCGACGTATGTACCCAATACAGGTAGAGCTAAAAGCTAAAGCTATAAAACTTTCAACTACAATCATATAATATGTTTCTAACTATTGCGCAGCGTTATGATTTCAACATAAAATAGTATAGATATGACGCAATATTGAGATTTAACAGTCTACTTTATTACATACACCATCTATTCCCAAAATACGCAGAACTTGTATGTTGTACACGTTTCACCAATCATCACATAATCTGCTATGATTTCCAAAGTCAAAAGTCGCTACGATCTGACGTGCGCCCGAAGATTCGGTCTATAGGTCGAAGGGTAAACGCTGTTACGCAGTATACAGTTTTCTTTCTCTTAGCGTTATCCCCGTTTCAATTTGGGGTCCGCTAACTAGTCTAACCGGATTTGGCTGAATATTAGCTTTTCCACAGAGCGACTGCCTGTCTGACCTCCGCAATCCGAAAGGATAGCTATATTCCATGGTTTAGACTAGTGTCAGTTTATTAAGAAGGTACTGACGTACAGCCCTGTATCGACTGACAAAGATCTTCATGACCAACCGGGACCGACGACGGCTTAACGTGCTCTCCGAGGCACGGGACGAGCGATAATAATTACCAATTCAATACGCACATAACTCATAGTCATTACTGTTCGTCTTAAAGTCATTGGTGAGGTACAAATTCATGGCGAAATGTGGGTGTAATATTACGCCTTTGCCTATCCCTTCGGGGATACAGGCGTGAGTCTATAAAAAAAATTTTCAATGTCATAAAATACGAGAATTGGCTTTCTGGTATCTTGTGTTGATTACAAATTTCATATTTTCCTTGCCGGTTTTAATTTTGATACTGCAATCTACATAAAGATAGTTACAGAATCGAGCTGTATTATTTATAAAATAACTAAAACAGCGCGATCGAACGCAGACGGCCTACAGTATTAATGAATCTCAAAGCTATTTTAGCGGTCCGTTGGAACGCGGACAGTTATATAGAAACGATTTGGAGTATAAAACTAATTAAATCTAGCTTTTCTGATATTCCGAACGATTTCTAACAACCTATAACTTTTATAAGCCTTAATGAGTCTCTAAGCTAGCGCCTTAATTGCACACAGTTTTCGAAGGTCTTTGTAATAGAGCAGCCACTAAACCACGATATTTTATTTATACATTGCGATCGAGATAACCGTTGGAGTAGTCGTGTTCTAGAGTGGAGACCGCGCCTTGGCAAACATAGTGTAGGACGCCCTCCGGCTAAGTGGAGTGACGATATACGCAAAGTGGCTGGCAGCGCCTGGACACGAAGAGCCGAAAATCGGACTCAGTGGCGTGCCATTGGAGAGGCCTATATCTAGCAGTAGACTACGGTAGGCTGATGATGATGATAATTGCGCTCGAACACTAATGGCAACCAAATCAATCACCAAAATCGAAAATAGACTTTCACCATTGTTGCTATTGATGGCTTTTAATCGCCTTAGTACTTATTTTATTACTTAAAATACCTGTTTATCAACAAGATTTCAAATTTGACTAGTTTCAAAAGTCTCCCAGTGACCACGACAGATGTAAGCCGCTTGAAATTTCGGGACAAAAACAGGTATTCTCTAACCTTAAAATAAATACTAACGCGATTAAAACTTGTTCATAAATATAATAAAATGTACACGAGTCACGTAAGTTTAAAATCATTTAAAATCGGTTTCAATATTTGAGCTATTCTATTTTGTACGGAGCTTATGTCAAATATGTATCTTTAGTAGCCAAATTCATGGAAAGAGCGGATATTCAAAAGTCGAAATCATTTATTCATCTAGGTCACAAAGTGCCACATGAACGTCAAAATTGAAGTTAATTACTTGATCATTCCACATTTATTTACATTTACTGCCACGTTCGCAATGCAATAAGATAGAACCACGAGATAAAACGGGCAATTAAACTCATGGCCACTCTTTTCAATCGCCAATATAATAGTTATACATTTTAATTTTATAGGGAACTGCAACTGTTTCCACATTTTAAGTTTTCTACTAGTGAACATTTGATAACTATTGATATCATACTCTAGCAGTAAACTATGTCCATTTGGTTAGCCTCCCAAAATTAATATGGTGCAACAGGAGTATCCACTTGCGTCTTTTTAATGTAGGCAACTTGTGAACATAGTCAGAATGATGATCTAAGTGCATGTCGCAAAAAGTAAGGGTACCTATATGAACACACAGCAATTGATAATCAATTAGTTTATAGTCCATGACCACATTTTACAAATCCACAAAGTTATAATAAAAAGTATGGAACATGAATGCAATAAAATATTTAAACCGACCGTTAGAAAATTGGGTATTTATGATTTAAGACAGCTACTTCAAGTAATCTAGTAGCCACAAAAATAGCACTTGTAGCTAATCATCACGTGTACTAGAAATCATTTCGAAAATGAACTGGAACCCGATAACACTTAATAAATGACAGTCAACAATCTGTCAGAGGCCATATATCTATTGGTGGAGATAATGTGGCCGGCCCTTTTATCTGGGTTATCAGGACCGTGTCAACAGTTGTAATGGCGACTCGGATTACACGTTCATTTTTGTTAATACAGCTGATGGTTGGGTAATAATAGAGCGGAAAGGAGCGGTGCTATGCTATTTTTCTTATAACTGTAACTTCATAACTTTACGCCTTTATCCCCGAAAGGGTAGATAGAAGTGTTTTACACATCCTCACTTATATCATACGAAATCCGTACGGTAACTCTTGAGGTTATCACGTTCATGATGGAAGACGGGAAAAAAAGAGGACTTCATTTTATTATATGTACCTATAGATACATAGATGGATTATCATTTCACACTGCTTGTTATGTAAATATTCTTAGTTAAGGACAATAATAATCTTAACCACTTAAGAATTGGCACTTATTCTGCGCTTATTATTTCAATTCCCGCAGTATAATAAATCAGTTGTATAATGTAGATATGCTAATTACCATCATAAACATGCCCATTTGGCAGACTTCACACGCCTTTGAGAACATTACCGAGAATGATGTTTGCCTTAAACGTTACAGCGATCGATATTAATTTTAGTTATACACACAACTGCCTCACAGTGAGGCTTGCCTTGCAGCTTCTAAAAGACTAGTAAGGTTTACTAACATTTGCAGCAATGGCTACAGAGATGGGTGACTAATTGTTATGCGTCTCAAATGATACATTGGCTTGCCGTTCGTAACACATCGGCAAAGTTAACGCTTGCATAGGTTACCACTTGGATGGGTGACCGTATATGGCATTTACATTTGAGCGCTACCGTGCTTCGGAGGGCACGTAAAGCTGTCAGTCCCGTTTCTTGTCTAATGATATGGATCGTAAGACCATGTCGGAGGCCTTCGAGCGGTCTGAAAACTCCGACACCAGAGATGCCCAAATATTCACGCGAAAAATAAAAAGGCACATTAAATTTTCATTCTCACTTTTTGTCTTAAGATAACATTTATTAGACCATGATTTATAGTATCTTCTTGGGTTTACGCGAATGTTACACATTGAAATTAAACTACAGTTTACGGATTTTATCGCGTTGTATTGGTTTCACTAAGTTATTACATTTGAAACTAAAGATCTAGAAACTATATTTTTAATTTATTACTAGCCGACGTTTCGAATTCTTTACAGAATTCATGTTCACGGCAGACTGAGGTGATATTTGTCTTTTTCTTGAATGTATAAGTTATCTCAAAGTACCCGAACATTTTTCAACTACTGGTGTTACTATTTACGCAGAATGAGCTCACAGTGTCCTTAGGTCTTCTGGTGACTTTGTCCTTCTTAAGTTTCATTAGCCTTATGACAGGGTCCCAAGCTGGAGGAACATTCCAACCATCTTCCCTATTGAAATTAGGGTGTTTTTTAATTTCAATAGCCTCTCGTATCATCCTTGGAAGAAAACGATGTTCTTTTGCGAGTATCTGTGGTTCATCAAATCGCAGGTAGTGGTTGGGTCCTTGTTCCACATGTTCACACACAGCAGACTTTGTTGAGCGTTTATGTTTTATGTCAGCTATATGTTCTTTGAGTCGAATGCTTCTCTTGGTTTGTCCAATGTATGAGAGCCCACATTCACAGTCAATTTTGTAGACACCGGCCTCTTGCAAGGGTAACTGACACTTGACAGATGGTAATAATTGACTGATCTTCGTTGGCGGCTTGTAGTAAGTTTTGATAGAAGTTCGCTTCAAGATGTAGCCAATTTTGTCGGTCACGCCCTTGATGTATGGGAGGACAGCAGGTTGTCTTTCTACTGTGGCTGGTTTTTCTTTCTTCTGGGATCTGTGACAGTGGCGCGGCGGTCGGAGCTTGTTGTCTTGCAGAATTTGATTTTTGTTGTAATTTTTCAAATTTTTGAATTTTGTTACGTTTACACGCATAATATTTTGATGTTTCTCTGTTGTTTATTGCATCTATGCATTGTTTAAAATCAAATGAAGTTGTCAATCTGTATATTTCGTTAGATAAGTTCTCAACATTTTTATTTATTCTGTACGTATACCGTCCGCAAGGAAGCTGACAGAAAACAACATGCCTGAGGAATATGCAGAAATACTCAAACACTGCCTGACAACGGGCTATCTGTTATGGGACAAGAAATACTACATACAAGTAGACGGTGTAGCAATGGGCTCTCCAGTATCGCCTGTTGTCGCTGACATCTTCATGGAGGACTTCGAGGCGCGAGCCCTGCAGACTGCCACCATCACACCGAGGTTCTACAAGCGGTATGTAGATGACACTTTCACAATTTTACCAACAGATAGTGTTAATGCTTTCCTAAACCATCTTAATTCTATTAATAACCAAATACAATTCACAATGGAATTAGAGGCAAACAAGTCTTTAGCTTTCTTAGATGTACTTGTCATCAGGAATAAAAACAACTCCTTAAGCCATACTGTGTATAGGAAAAAGACCCATACAAATAGGTACTTAAACGGTGAATCTCACCACCATTCTAAACAGTTAGCTACTGTAGGAATGTCTCTGTTTCAGAGAGCCCGCGGGATCTGTGACAAGAAACACCTGGACGCTGAGCTTCAACATGTCAGGCAAGTTCTGCAAGACAACAAGCTCCGACCGCCGCGCCACTGTCACAGATCCCAGAAGAAAGAAAAACCAGCCACAGTAGAAAGACAACCTGCTGTCCTCCCATACATCAAGGGCGTGACCGACAAAATTGGCTACATCTTGAAGCGAGCTTCTATCAAAACTTACTACAAGCCGCCAACGAAGATCAGTCAATTATTACCATCTGTCAAGTGTCAGTTACCCTTGCAAGAGGCCGGTGTCTACAAAATTGACTGTGAATGTGGGCTCTCATACATTGGACAAACCAAGAGAAGCATAGGCATTCGACTCAAAGAACATATAGCTGACATAAAACATAAACGCTCAACAAAGTCTGCTGTGTGTGAACATGTGGAACAAGGACCCAACCACTACCTGCGATTTGATGAACCACAGATACTCGCAAAAGAACATCGTTTTCTTCCAAGGATGATACGAGAGGCTATTGAAATTAAAAAACACCCTAATTTCAATAGGGAAGATGGTTGGAATGTTCCTCCAGCTTGGGACCCTGTCATAAGGCTAATGAAACCCAAGAAGGACAAAGTCACCAGAAGACCTAAGGACACTGTGAGCTCATTCTGCGTAAATAGTAACACCAGTAGTTGAAAAATGTTCGGGTACTTTGAGATAACTTATACATTCAAGAAAAAGACAAATATCACCTCAGTCTGCCGTGAACATGAATTCTGTAAAGAATTCGAAATGTCGGCTAGTAATAAATTAAAAATATAGTTTCTAGATCTTTAGTTTCAAATGTAATAACTTAGTGAAACCAATACAACGCGATAAAATCCGTAAACTGTAGTTTAATTTCAAAGACCATGTTTTAATCTGAAACTTGAGTAGGCCATAATAATATATTATACGAAAATAAGAAGAGGTCATTTTAAAAATGTCATGTTAAGATACGCGTGTTATAGAGGCTTACTTATGAATGCACGGATGGTGTACCGCTTTTAATCACTGCCGAGTATTGCAGTTTGAGACCCACACTTTGCGTAATCCACAACTAGTGCCGGGTCTGTTTTAAATATAATACAATATTATTTCTTCGGACTTCCCCTGTGACCCAGTGGACAACGTAAGCGTCTACTGATCAGAAGGACCCAGGTTCGATTCCCGGGTAGGGCAAAAGTTTTGCCAAATTCCTCCTATTACGAGGGACCTAGAAATCAAGAACATGGCAAAATGTGGGAGTAATATTACACCTCTAGCTAACTCTTCGGAAATAAAGGCGGAAGTTTAAAAAAATATGCTTTTTTACAGTATTTTACCGTCTGCCTAAGGGAGACGAGTAGTTATATTAATTTTATGCCAAAAATGTTAACATATTTTTAAAGTGCATTCCACAAACCTATTATGTTGACGAAAATATAATCGTACCAGGCGGAGCCATCTTCATAATAATTACCAAATTGCGGTGACGTCATCAGTTGATGACAACACTTTTTGTGTTCAAATCAGTGGTTTTTACTTGAATATTATGTAAACGGGTGTACGCATACGAATGTAGTGAATTGCATACAATTCATATTTGTATTATATACAATACTGTAAGTATGTAGTTTTTCAGATTTATAAGGTTCACCAATAGACTTAATGTTGGAGGGACTGTGTGAGAATGGATATGAAAGAGCAAGGGATAAATGATCAGATGACGGCTGACAGACAAGTATGGAAGCGAAGGACGTAGTGCGCCGACCCCAAATAAATTGGGACCAAGGCAAGCAGATGATGACCAACATACTTAATGTGAAACATTTTTGTTTGTATGAAAAATTTATAACATTGTTTCTTGGTAATGATAACCTTATTATTTTGGCAAACTTAGATTTCATAGTAGTAACTAAAATATATTTCGTTCATCCCAATCGAGACGTATTCGATCATCTTCACTAGAGACGCAGCGCACTTTGGGTGTGTCATAGAATAGGTACAATGAAGTATGGCTGCAGAGAGCGATTGACCTATGGTTCAAAGTTTATATGGGACATTTAGTGTCTGACAATGTTTTTATTAGGTATGTATGTGGATAAAGTGAAACGCATATGTTCTTAAAAATATAATATAAGTAAAACACTTTCTAATTAGCTATTTATTCTTCTCTTAAAAAGAGGATTTCGGCACCAAAGGTATAATATACATATATGTAGTACCGTGTGAGTCTTTGTATGTATTTATGTATTACGTACATATGTATGTATGTAGTATAAGCAGGAGACTTAACAAAAATTACCTTAGCACCTTTTGAAAAGCCTTTGTACAATATATGTATATAGGATTGACAGGCCTCAGGCAGCGCCTGCACTAGAAAAAAAGACGGTTGCTGTTGGTGAATTTGCAAATTGAATCAAATACACCATCATCAGCTTATCATAGTCCACTATATCTTAATATAGTTAATATGGCTTATGGTCCATGTGGCTTAATATAGGCCTTTCCAATATACCATAAAAAGTTTTTTTTTTTTGCTTTTTTTTATCATTACCAACTTACACTAACAGTATACACCACACGTATAAGTTATTGGCAAGTACATTATAGTTAAAAGAGCAAAGTAAATAAATTTAAGACACATAGGTACAACACACATAAAAATTATAATTAAAGGATACAACATAAGAATCAAAATTTAAAATAAATAACATTAAAAAAAAATTAGTAACAAATTGTACTTAGAGTAGAAATACCATCCAAGTATCGTATAGTAGCAGTTAGAAGCCTCGGTTCCCTCTCGCTAAACAAATCAAGAGTCTCATCCAATTTCAGTATGTTATTATGATGGCTTAGTGCCAAGTACAAAGGACTATGTAACAGGGTTATGGTAATATTTGTTGGTATATCAAATAAAGGACGGTTATGCGGACGAAGTGAGTGTCTGGAATTTTGTGGGACGTTCAGCGACACATGCAATAGGAAGGATGGGTTGGTGAGTGTCCCACGTATGAGACGGATGAAATATTTTACTAAGGCAAGATTTCTTCTCACTTCTAAACTTTGGTAAGAAACCATTCCTAATACAAAAGGGGTGGGGTACATGTAAGGATAATATCCATGTATTTTAAGGTACAGGTAGCGTTTATATATTTTTTGGATTCTCTGGAGCACTAACGTGTATTTTTTTTCTTGTGGATTCCAAATTGCACTGTTAGTCTCCATAATACTACGAATATACGCATTGAACAATACTACTATAGCCTGTCTGTCAGTGAAAGATTTTATTTGATGCATAACAAATCCAAGTTTTCTGCAGGATGTATTGTATGTCTGTGTTATGTGTTAATTAAATGTTAGCTGGGTATCAAAATGCGTTCCCAGGTCTCGTATGGTTGATACTCTATTGAGGCTGTCATTATTAAGAGTATAAGTATTATAAATACGTGATTTTGCATTCGAATATGACATAACTGCACACTTGCTGACATTTAGACCAAGTTTGTTGTTTGTGCTCCAGTTGTATAAGCTGTTGATGTCACGTTGGAGTTTGGCTGTGTCCGTAGGATTACGTATTGGTAGCGCAAGTTTCACATCATCTTCAAACATTAGTATTGTGGAGTGTTCCACATGTTCTGGCAGGTCTTTGATAAAAATTAGGAACAATAACGGCCCTAAACTGCTGCCCTGACCTATACCGGATGTCACAGGATATAAAGAAGACTTAGCATCATTATATGATACGTACTGTTTACGATCAAATATATAGTTAGTAAAATATGCTAACAGTGGTCAAGAGAAACCTGCCCCTGCCAATTTCTTTAAGAGCACATCATCATCAACGCTATCAAACGCTTTCTGATAGTTGAAATAGGCTACGACTACTTGCACCTTATCATTAATATTTTTGGGCAGAAGAGTAACAATGTTAAGTAGGTTTGATGTAGTAGAACGTTTCGGCAAGAATCCATGTCCTCCGCAATTCAACTCTGTAATTCATCGTGGATCTTTTTATTTAAAATAGATTCCAAAACCTTACCGAATACAGAGAAGATAGCTATCGGGCGGTAGATTATGTCAGATTTATTTCCGCTTTTGTGTACTAGAATGACTTTAGATGTTTTCCAGGTAGTAGGGTATACACTAGTGTTAAGCGATAGATTAAATATAAACTGTAAAGGTTTAGTGAATATTTTGTAACCATTCCTAACCAAAAATTGTGGTACATGATCTGGACCCTTTGTATATGTTGGAGCCAGTCGAAGTATAGCCTTACGAACATCGTTTACATGAAGTGTATGTACTCGATGTTCATATGTTGTGTGACATCCGGATATAAGTAAGCTTTTTCAGTTGCCATTTCAAAGTGACAATATACAACACTGGGTGCATTGCAAAATGGCGACGTAGCTTAAATGATTACGCCACATTTGCTATGACGAAACATATTCTAGTTTATTAACAAATTCTAGGTCACCTGACTGAGGGCATTAGTGACAAGTAGGTTTTGTACCTGGGGAATAACTATCACGAGCGTGTCAGGCGGTTAATAAATAAAGACGTGAAATTAGGACACTAAGTTCACCTGGCTTTTATTTACATTAGGCTATTTTAGCCTACTGACACTAGGCTGTCAAGGCTAGGTCCTTGCCTAGTAACGTTATTGAGTGAGTGTGTAGCTAGTGATGATTAGACTATATTCCTAATGAGTTACCTAATAGGTATGTGTACTGGAGATAAATTAAATATTGATTTACTTTTTACAAAGTATTTATTATTTGAGCAAGAGTTACATCAAAATTTACCCGGTAGCAACTAGTTTAAGAGCTAAGACTAAAACTCAGGACGTAGGCAGGCAGGCTGACGCGACTTGGTGCTCCTGGACACGAGGAATACTTAACTTTTCAACGGCGATATCCGGAGTCCCAAAAAGGGCCGCTGTTCACGTCGGACTTGAATATATAGTCGATGGCGTGCGTAGATGTGTGCGTCGAAGGGGTGGGGTAGTGCTGTGGTGTGGATCGCTCGATGCGACGTCACAGCCTGTAGTACTTAATACTAGTTTTTGCTCACTTATTCAACTGTCAGTATTTTCTGGAGTGCGTGGAAGACTTTCGTCTAGTAACTAAGAGTACGCTTTCTGGTATAACCAAATTTGACAGAATACACCTTTCCATAAAGCGACTGTCGTCGGACCTCGTAAACTCCAAAGGATAGCGGTATTCTATGGCTTAGATCAGTGTCAGTGTATTCTCTTATTTTTTATTTTTTAAAAGACAACTCCCGCATTAGTTAGATATAAATCCTGTGTTGTGGGGGACTTTTACTAACATACAACCAACGGGCACAATGAACACCCAGATTCGAAAAAACAATTTATGGATCACACAAAGTGTTGTCTCGTGTGGGAATCGAACCCACAACAAACGGCGCAGTGTCAAGCGGCGAGGCGGCCGCTTAAACCACTACGCCAACCGTGCAGTTTACTCTCCAATTACTGTCAGAGATGTTCGTGATAGGTGAAACCTGAGACCGACGCCGTAACACTCTTTAAGTAAGCAATAGTCAACAATTTGATACACAGATAAGATATTGGAAAGGTCACTATTGCGCCATCATAGGCTAGGACCGAGACTTTCTGCGTTGTAATCTGTTGGTATCTCCAATACACAATTGTTGCCTCTGTGATACTTAACGTTTTATCTGCGCACAATCGCATATCTTTATAATCTGTAGCTTATGTCAGCAAAGTCAGTGCAGTAACTATAACATTAAAGTACCAAGTTTCAAAAATCAGTCACAAGGTGTTTTATACTCCAACTAGCTGACCGGCCAACTTCGTACCGCCATATATATATTATACATATAAACCTTCCTCTTGAATCATTCTTCTTCTTTTCAATTTAAGAGCTGTGCTCTTGTCGGTGGAGTGTACGCCATATATTTTGGTCTTCGGCCGATACCTTGACCTCTTTATACGACATGACCTTTGCTTTTTCTTTCATTTGATCCGTGTATGCCCGTCTGGGTCGTCCTCTTCCTCTCTTTCCTTCTATTTTGCCTTCCAGTATGTTTTTAATAAAATCATCATGTCATATAAGGTGGCCAAACATCTTTCCTCTTCTTCTTTCTACTGTCGCTAAAATGCTCCGTTTTTCTTGAACAAGGCTCAATACTTCCGCGTTGGTCTTTTTAATCATTCTATCTATTTAAAAAAAACCGCATTAAAATCCGTTGCGTAGTTTTAAAGATTTAAGCACACATAGGGACAGACAGACAGAAGACAGACTTGTTTTATACAATGTAATGATGACTTCCTGCAACAAGGATACATCATACAAAATGAATCAGCGGGTCTTAATCGCGTACAATTAACTTATTTAAGGTATAAATACCTATTTGTTTCCGACGTTTCGATCGTCTTGCAGAGCGTGGTCGCGGAGAGACTATACTATATAAAAGATACATACTGTATCTTTATATAGTATAGTTCTTTCTAACAGGACTTTATTAAATTTCTTTGAATTTAACGGCGTATTTTGAAATATGTATAATTATATAACATAGGTAGGTACATCTTTATCTTGGCATTTTTACTTTTTCCTCAACTGTTAAGATAATATATTTTTTGCAAATAAATCATTTTAAATAATATGTTTGTTTGTTAACCTTCCAAATGTCATTGAACGGTTGTGTATTTGAAGTAGCATGAAATTCACATTGTTTTATAACAATAAGACGCTTATCTAATCTAAAACTACAATAAAATATATTTGATAAAAAGAAATACTATACGGCGACTTGTCTGATAATAACATACTCCAGACATAAAGACTTAGTTATAATCTTACTAAGAAAATAACTAAGATCTATATAATATAATATATTAGGAAGTAAGAGTAGCGCTGATAGCGACTTGTAAAGGTCATCACCTGAATGGGTGAACGCGTGAGATATATTTTAATTGCTTGCCATCAGGCGATCCGTCTGCTCGTTCGCCGCCTATTACTATATAAAAAAAAAGTTTATAAAGTTTGATATAAAGTCTCATCATTACGGTCTTAACGTTAACACGTTTGCATGCAAGTTAGCTTTAGATAAAGTATGTAACATAAAACCATAACAACTAGATGAAAATGTGTCTATATATACAAAAAAGATGGGGCTAAGATGGGATTACATCGTCATTTTTATGTACAAAAATCCGTTATTTCCAATAAAGGTAAAAAGGTGAAACTACTGGGACCAAAGCAACGACATGTATTCTCGTGGCATGATTAGAAAATCTAACCTCTCATAGCAGGAAAAGGCGAGTACCAAGAAGAAGAACGACAGGTTGGTATAGGCTTTGACTTGAAGTTTATTATTTACTCAAAGACAGTATTTGATTTGTGTATTTTCTAAGCGGCCTTTTACAACAAACACGGAATGTCATGGATAGTGTCACTTTGCACATAATCCATCATTACACGAACCACTTATAAAATAGAAATTACGTAATCTTATGACGTTATATTTTATGTACTAGATGACACGGTGAACCTTTTGCCTATTGTTATGTCTCGCCGTCGTTGTAGCGAGCTAACAGATGATAGACTACATTGTATTTTGTATCATAATTAATAATTATATTTTACACTATCATAGACAAAAAATAAGAACGCCAAAAATTCTGTCTGATAACACACACTCAACGTAATCCCTAGATGTTTTCCTGCTTGTTGAACCCACAAAATGCATGCAGTATGTAAACAGCATGTAAACGACTTCGAACGTCCGCTTACTGGTTTAAGCGGACGTTCGAAGTACATGCTGCACGCCTAACTTTTTTCTATTTTCCTAAACATTACTAGGTATCAAAACAAGATACAAAACAGCGATAGCCTAGTGGAGAGACCGACGGACTGCAACGCAGAAAGTCTTGGGTTCGAATCCACGACGCGTGCGTATTCTATTGCTAATTATCGCTTTCTAAACGGTGAAGGAAACCATCGTGAGGAAACCTGCATGTCTGAGAGTTCTCCATAATGTTCTCTAAAGACATGTGAATGCTGCCAACCCACACTAAGCTAGCGTGGTGGACTATAGCCTTACCCTTCTCAATGAGAAGAGGCCCGTGCCCAGCAGTGGGACAGTTTATATACAGGGCTGATGATGATGACTATCAAAACTTAGACGGTAAAAACATTCAGACGATCACATATTAAGTAATGACTAATACATAGTGTCGTTATTCTATTTAAGATGCATAGCTTGCAAAATAATTTTGGACACTGTTTCATATAAAACCGTATATGACGTTATCTGTTGTATCAAAAACTGTTCAGCGCACTTTGAGACTAGGTCAACAAACAAACAAACAAGTTTACAACCGATTGTTTAAAGTTTGGAGAAACAAACTTTATGTCGTTTTAAAATACACTTTTATTCTAAAAGGATGTTTAAAAAGAGATTTCGATCGTATGTTTTCAAAATAAAATGGCGAGAAGTGCAATGCACTTTTTATTCTTTTATTGTTTGGATGTTTTTTTTTTTGCGGTAGAATAACTATCTATGGTTCGTACTATGTTTATCTCAGATCTAATACAAGCGGCAGATTTTATGTGTTTAAATTATTCGCCCAACTTTGACGAAATTTCAAATATTGACTCTAGTAAGTTTTTTTTCTAACCAAGTATTTCATAGTCGATAAGTGTATTTTCAAGTTGAGGGCAAGAAATCTTGGTGCCTTTGAATTTTATTGGTAAGGAAAATATTATTTGTGGTCGGGTCTGTAACTTTGGGCGCATGTTACCCCTTAAATCTAATAAGACCCTCTAAATTGGACGCGATTTCTACCCCTTTAATAGAATACGCAAGAAATTTCAGGAGTTTTTCAGGAGGGAGCCACTTTAATTTATTAAAGGAATTGCTGGCTTGGTATCTAAGTCATGTTGTCTAAATTTACTTTAGGTAAAAGATTCCAGAAATTCAGATGTGTGTAGCCATTAGGAGCCACGAAAATGGTTTATTTTACTTCGACTAGCTTGTCGTAGAGAAATTGCCAATTAGAATTTCAACTCGATTTTTACGCTTGAAAAAAAAAATACTTACGAGTATTTTAAAAAATAAGCGCAGCAAATAAACAGATTTTTAAAGGGCTTTTTTAAATAGAGTACTAGAATTACGATTTCTATTGAGCTAGTTATAATTTATGAATAATAGTCGTTATTGGACAAATTGTGCCGAAATACCTTAAATATCAAATTATATGGCCACGTTAGCTAACTCTAAGCTACGCTTAAGCTACAGCTATCTAAACTTTAGAATTTTATTTTATTTTCATTTTAAATCCATCTCTAAATCTCACATTTTATAATAATTAACTGTAAAAGCAGAATAAATAGTTTATGTAGAAGCTTAACTTCAAAATAAAACACTTGCGTAATGATAAAGTTATCGTAGAAGATCCTCTGTTTGCGGGATAAGTCTATCCTTGTTTAGATAAAAAATCGCGGTAACCCTTTAAACGGCGAATACACATCCCAAGTTAGTCCCAAGGGACCAGGTATTTTAGTAACCTAAAAGTTTAAGGAAAATCTCGAGAAAAAATCTAAGTCAACATCGATTTTCCTTCGCCGATATAGCAAAAATTCTCGATAGTCACTTTTGAAACCGAAATCGGATGACGAAGAATAATTCATAAACTCTGTTTTAGCATTGTATATGAAATATTGTATTATTATATTAAACTACGCCTGTAGCTCCGCCAGCGTGAATTATACACATTCCTGAGGAATCAGCCTAACTATTGGTCTAACACTGCAAAATTCCGTTCGTTAGTTTTTGAGTGTATCACGTTTATGCAGACTGAAGAGGGGAACATTTTATAATGTATAAATGCAAGCATGGCTGTATGGTAGTCTCTTTTCATATCATACTCCACAATAGTGTTCTAGCAGACTTCACACGTCTTGTTAATTTCTTCTGTAAGTTTCTATTTGCTTTTGTAACAAGCAAGGAACGAGAGCTCAATGCCTTACAAAGTAGCCGTACTTAATTTAATATATTTACGCTTGTCTAGATGTTTCATTCTTAAGTAGCAAACTAATAGAACACAATGTTTTACTCAGTCTCATTTTCTAACTGAATTGACAAATAACTAGGTATTGAATGACCGATCTTGAGCCACTCGCACCCAACCAAAATATTAAGGCTTACTTTTCAATTATTGTTCCAAAACATTCACCCACAAAACAATCTGCATATACTCACATTACATCTCTCAAAGCTACTTCCGTATCACAAAAAGACAATTTGTTCAGTCATTGCTACTTTATCTCATAACCATTTATTTCTATAGAAAATCCCTTTTCTATAAGGTGTAACGTGCTATGAGTTGTGACCGCCTTTGTGTCTGAATTAGGACTGATGGGCTGACGGGGCAACAAGAGCCGCCTTTATTGTCACGTATTATAATTTATACGGTTCATACCTTTATGGGAGAATAGGCGTTACTGCTATGGTAATTTCGCATTGTTTTTCCCTAAAGGGGTACAGGTACTTTTGTTTTGTGAGGTTCATTTTGGGTTCATCTCGTTTTTGGGTGACATCTTCATTTGAGATGTCAACCTTAAAATGTAGCATTAATCAAGTTTTAATTACTGTGTTTCATACTGTTATTGTTATAACCAATTATTATTATAATGGAAAAGTAATTGAAAATGTTTTGCCCTGTCAAAAGTTTACTAACACTCACGAACACAAACAATACCCTCACTGGAAACAACATATTGTGGATCTAAACATAATGTCTACAACACTTGTCACAGTTCTAAATGGGTGTCCCGTGGCGGTTCAAATTTACGACTACCTATTACTATATTAATTAGTCTCAGATATTATAATTACTCATTGATTTGTAAGATCTTCCAATTTATAATTCCTTTACTCAGTACTAACTTATTCTTAAAATACTAAACTAAAGGTATATGGCAATAGGCTCGCACTCTATTACATTGGGACCGAAACATTATTGGCGAAGAGTGGGTGTGTAATACACCTCTGCCTACCCCTTATGGGATAAAGGCGTGAAGTTACGTTATGTTATGTTAAACTAAATGGTTTTATACAGAACATATAAAATAGTAAGTAATTGTCCGTGAGGTGACGGATTAAGAATACGGAATGTCACTATCCCATATCATCCCATGGATGTCGTAAGAGCCGACAGAGGGAGCATATTATGCAGAGAACAGCACTGTAAGAGAAGGAAAACTTGATACAAACCCTATACCAACCCGTTTGGCCAGCGTGGCATAGTAGGCCAATTCCTCCTTTCAAAGGAGAGCCCTAGTCCAGCAGTGGACTGTTCAAGGCTGATGATTGGATTGATCGAAAATAGACATCAAAGATAGAGATTTAGAAGATTCAGGTAAAGTCATGAAAGTCCACCACATGGCTGTCGATTTATAATAAAAGGTTATAACTATTTATTTATAATTATTAACTTACTAGAGGACGCCAGCAGCTACGCCTGCATTTTTTTTAATTTACCCGTCTTGGCCGATCCTGTGATAATTTCGGGAAATCCCTTCTTAGTGCATCCCTACGGTCCCCAAGAAACATACATGCCAAATTTCAGCTTCCTGCGCCCAATAGTTTCGGCTGTAGCGTGTCTGTCAGTCAGTCAGTAACGCAAGGATTTTATATATTATGATGATGTCGACGATTTGTTGTGTCTGGTATGTCTATCACTATATAATGCGAGACAAGTATTTTAAATAAACGAATTATTTGATCCAGAAATGCTTGTTGATGTTTCTCAAAGTTACTTACGTAAATGATGTGTTGTTTATGCAAACAGAAAGGAAATACCTAGTTGATTTATTTAACATTACAAGATAATGATAACAATATACCAACTTAGGCAGTCTGACTAGTGGAAAGATAGTAGTTTTTCAAAACTAAACAAAACTATTCGTTATGTCGAATGGGTGATTGAATTTGGGGGTAACTATACCCAACAGTGGGATAACATTTCCATATAAATAAATGTTTTGATAAATTTTATTATGGCTCTGGGATATTTGTTTTGCAAACATTGTTGTATACTTCCATTTAATTTGTGAACGTAACGAGGAGTAAATTTTAAATATCCAGAACTCAATTTGCAACTTTTCAATACTCGGTAATATAAATTGCCTTCAAAAGCAGGCAACAAGGAAGGTTCTATAGGATTTCAATAAAAACTTTCGTTTTGTTTCCTCCCCGGTAAAACCATTTTCACATTTACTAAACGATAACACCAAAAAATAATTTTGCCACTCTATAATTTAAACATAAATAATATGGACAGAAGTTTAAGAACTATGGTCAGTATACATTTATTGATAATCTGTATACATAAAATTCTTGCGTTATCGACTGACTGATAGACAAGCTAAACTACTGGCTGCAAGAAGCTGAAATTTGCCATGTATGTTCTTTGGAGAGCGTAAGGGTGCATTAAGAAGGTATTTCTCGAAAATCCCACGGCATCAGAAAGAAACGGTTAAATTAAAAAGGAATCTGCGAATTCTGGCTAATAGCTGCGGGAATTCTCTAGGAAGTAATAAGAACAAGTAGATTTAACTAGTTAATGAAACAGCCATAATGTTTGGTTGTAACCGCTTCTATGCAGAATATTGCAGAAATATTACAGAGATTACAATATCTGATTAACATTCAAGAAAAAAACCGTGTGTATTTATTTTAGTGATTTAAGTAAACGCTTCTTGATGCCGCTGTATTGTAGATAAGGTATATTGCATCAGTGTAGCATGACTAGCGGATGGCTTAGTGGCTAATAACCCCGACTTTTGCTGGAGGTTGTAGGTGTATATTTAGAGGTCGTAGGTATCTTTGTCAATGCGAGCGGCAATTCTGATGAAGCTCCTTTCTTTAAAAAGGCTTGCAATTTTTTAAAAGATACATAATTTTATCCATCACTGATAATGGATCCTGTTCAGCAGGCTGTGTAACAAAAATACAGTCAACGTATACAATGAACACTCAAACTCGGATCAACAACTTAATTCGTGGGAGAATAGAGCCCACAAAAATCTTACTACTTTTCCTTCTTCATCATCAGCCTTTAACAGTCCACTGCTGGACTAGGCCTCTCCTTTGAAAGGAGGAATTGGCTTACTATACCACGCTGGCCAAACGGGTTGGTATAGGGTTTGTATCAAGTTTTCCTTCTCTTACAGTGCTGTTCTCTGCGTAATATGCTCCCTCTGTCGGCTCTTACGACGCCCATGGGATGATATGGGGTAGTGACATTCCGTATTCTTAATCCGTCACCACACGGACATTCTACTAGACTACTTTTTCTAGTAGTAGGCAAAGCAGTGACTAGTTTTCCACTGAGCGACTGCCGTCTGACCTCCGCAACCCAAAGGTGTTATCCCATCGCTTAGACCAGTATCAGTTTATTTGAGGGTACTGACTCCCCATAACGACTGTTAAAGATCTTCATGACAGTGGCGACCCACATTATATAGCGCTTGCGAAGGCACGGGGCAAGTAATGTTTAACCATTTATTACGTACCATCAAACAAGTCGGCGGTGGACCAGTTTGAAAAAAAATCCCTTGACTCGCTCATAGAGTCGAGGCACACTTGAAACTGGTTTTGTATACGAGTGTCAATGTGCGTGTAAAATAGCGCTGGCAGCGACGATGTCTTGCTAAGCTATTCTCGCCCTTATGGTGGTCTAGCGGGAAGTTGTTCGACTGTACATAATTTTGAATTGTCAGTAGTGCGCACAGTAGCATTAGTTTTAACCCAATGCCCTTTGAATGTCAGTCTGTTTGTATATTCACTAGGCCATCGCCGATCTTGTATTTATCTACATACATACATAGACCTGTTTCCTGGAGGTAGGCAGAGACTACGGAACGCCATTTGCAACGATCCTGACATATTTCTCTTGCTTCATTCTCTTCTGTTCTGTTCTTCTAACCTAACCTGTCCTGTTTTTAGGACAATTTATCTCGTTCTTATTAATTAAAATTCGGTGTTAATGCTCACACGTGCCTTGCGGTTATTATTTAAGAATTCAAACAATTAACTAATTTGTAAAAGGTTGCAAGGTCAAAAGTTGATTATAGGTCAGACTCATTAATAAAACATTGTGAATAATTTTATCAATTATATTATGATAAAGTATCGCATGACGGTTGCCCTCCAAAATGTTAAGTACTCTGAAGATAGGAATAAATTATTAAGAATATCATTAAAACAAGACTTTGCTTAGTCATTTTAGTTAGGGTCTTATTAATTGAAGGTTCTTACCATTTAGTTTTAGAAGTAAATGTGATCTGACAATGTCTTGCATTTTTTAATTATTGATTTTGATTAGGAACAATGGCTTACCCCTTTCGAAATATTAAGATGATTATTATGAGGCATAATCTACGATCGATAGTTTAGTCGTTGAAGGTTCAGTGTTAAACTTTTAGCATAGCTGCTCTCAACTCAGACAAGAGTAGAGATAATTAATGTGTGGACAAAATAAGAGTACGTTCTTTAAATTCTAGGACGTAGACGTTGATTCACTTACTGAAGTGTTTCTCAGTTACTGGCAATCTGAAATATTAATAAGGTAGCGTTCTTAATCACCAATACCTACTCTAGATCAGAGTTTATCGTCGCTTCAATAATTAATCTGTAAATCTTATAAAATAATGTCCATAATATTATGAATGCGATAAATTTAAAAACTACCTTACGGGTTTTTATACGGTTTGCACCAACAGATAGTGTGATCCCTGAGGAAGTTCTGGGTGAATAATTCGCGTAAATTTTCTTATAAACATGGAACTTAAAGGAGAATTTTGTACCACTGATTTTAATATTTTAAAAGTTCTGGTTAAATCATTGTTTATCTTGAATGTTTCTTGGGCTTCGAGAGTCCGACGCGGGCAAGCGGAATAAAGTTCTATAAAGTTGGGCATCTCTAGCTATAAGAAAATTTTAGGCAAATAACATTGAGTTAGGATCAAAAAGAATTTAATTTTGACCCTTAGTTTTGACCCAAAATTGAATATTTTCACGGTGACACGGTCTGTTCTGAAAGTGTCTGTTTTCACAGTGGCACTAAATTTAATGGAGGAAATTGGTTTAGGCAGACAATACCTATGTTGCGCCGGGATTTCGTGACTCTGTCCAGCTGCCTATAAATAACGCAGAGTCTAGTTTACAGGCTGGTCTCTGTAATAGTTTTCGGATCCTGTCATCGGACCTAAAACTATAATGTCGTTGTACTTTTATGGCGCTGATACACTTGAGCATTCACCTGTAATGAGCATTCTCACAAATGTTACAAAACAAATGAGTATGTTTTAGCGAGCATTTTCACGAACATTCGGGCGAGCCTTAGAATATAGAAAAACATAGAATTCGTGCTTAAATGGCGGTTAAACCCAATATATTAACTTCACTTTGACTTATGATTTCAATCGAGGGAAGAATCTTCGTAGTTTTCATTAATTTGATGGGATTACTCAGAATAAATATCGATAATGTTTACAATTGATTCTTAGATTTGGTTTACCCAGAATTAATAATTTCAATAGAATTTTGATAAACTCTCGATATCGATAAATAAATTTGAACGTGGGAACAGACACTTGTTTGATTTATTAAACCTACTCAAATTAAAATCTGCATTTTATTATTTAAAAACGTATTTTTTTTTATGTAGGTATCTCTAGAAGTAATTCAAAAGGTCCAAAATTTTTGTATTTATCAATTATCTTTAAACCATTTTAATTAATCCAATGGAGGTCACCTTAACCGCAAAATTTGAACGCCGACTGACCCATTCAAAACAATTGGTATTATTTTATATTCTCTCATAAATAATATTTTTTTGTGGGAAAGGATTGCTATTAAGGACAATACATATCAGTTGTTCAAAATATACATGTCATTGAAAGCGTAATAGTACTGATAAATATATAATATTTATTTAAAGAAGAAGTATCGTAATAAGTTAAAGATAGCAGCTAACGTATCAGCATCATAATTCAAAACATTTCGTAAATCTGTAGTAACCAGTACCTAGGCAGTTCAGTTGATTGTAAAGTCACCCGCGACACAAAAATTGTACTCAGCGTGAGAGTTGTCTTAAAAAAAATAGTTTAAGGTCACGAGGTTCAAGAATAGTTTCATGTGCTACAGAAGCAAGATTATTCTATGATATCGTGAAAAAAAACACGTTCAATAGCCGCTACAAACCAAAACAGAAAATCGAACCAAAGGTACAAAAGTCAGGGGTGAGGTATGAATAATGCCTTTTCTGAAGATGCAAGAGGTCTGTAAAGAAATATGATAGTGCAAATAGAGGGATGAAATGGCTTTAGTTACCATTAAAGAACAATTATAATGGTTAAAATGTGAAATTAGTAGATAGCAATGACTGGATTTTGTTCGGGGCCCGCCTGACCATCTGGCGGGCCAATACCCGTCGGCGGTTGCGAGGAATGCTTCGGTGATACCCGACCCTCCGACACACATGGGTACAAGAGGAACACGGGTTGGTTTTTAGTCAATAAGAGTCTGACAGTCCCCTTCGTCCGTCCCCCAGGACGGAGGGACTCCATGAGGATTTTCGCACCCGACACCAAAAAAAAAAGATAGCAATGGCTATAATAACCATTCCATCCACGTATTTTGAGTACTATTGTATAACTTAGGATGTCCACAAAATCGGTGCATTCAAGAATGTTTTTTAAAATAACTTGCTCATCCGGTGATCTTCATACCGCATTTTTTTATCATTATTTATCATTATTTTTTTCTTTCCTTTTTTCATACAAGCCTTGTCCTGACTA
The DNA here is from genome assembly GCA_944739405.2 of Euclidia mi. Lineage (NCBI taxonomy): Eukaryota > Metazoa > Arthropoda > Insecta > Lepidoptera > Erebidae > Euclidia > Euclidia mi. The sequence continues at coordinate 61,122,648 of OX123200.2, forward strand.
TAACAAAGACATAAAGAAAATATTTATTCAATTTGGTGCAGACGTTCGGCAGTTATGCGCGAACAAACATTTCGGTGATTCATTTTTATTTATATAGATAGATATCGTAGATAAAAATTGTTCCATCGAAGATATGGTTTTGAAGTGGCGACCACGCAAGGTCCTACAATCAAGTTGAGAGCGCGGGCAGCGGATGGATGCTCTAGGTCGGTCTATGTGGAGACCCTTGTGGAAGGCCTATGTCCAGAAGTGGACTTCTTTCGGCTGATATGATGATCGTCGATAATAATATAGTATGGAACTCTGATATACAACACACTCAGATTAGAAAAATTAAAATCGCAGTAGAGTCGCAAATAAATACTAGTTTCATTTACAAGAATACAGAGCATTTTTTTTGCCAATATTGGACCAATTCTATATCAAAATTCAGTTTTCTAATCCATTTTCTCATTACTTTTCTTTCGTCGTATAAAATGCTAATCTGAAGCCTCACTGTCTCTTATAATACTAATGTCAGAAGATTTTCAATAGATTTCTAATAAAAGTTCAAGTTGTATAATATTGAAAGGTTTTAATCTGATGAAATAAGTAAAAAAAGAAGAGTGCAATTTAAGTTTTAAAAACGCTTTCAAGCGTATTTCAACAGTAATTAGTAACAAAATTTAGAAATAAATTCGTTCATTTTTACGAAATGTTTTAAGCTATCTTTGTTAAACAGCCGCGACAAGGGATATGTATATTAAATATACACATTAAAATAAATATACATAATAAAATATGTATTTTAATTCTCAGAACAATATTATATTATAGCTTTCCTTCTATGTTAAAAAGCTATAAAGAATTTTATATTTCAGATGCTGCACTCAAAGTGACTGAAAGTATTTTGTAGATGACTCTTGCTCACTAACACTCAAGCCCTGCTCATCCTTAAAGATAAACATGCGCAATATTATTTACCATAACTTTCAATCCAAGCAAATGGCGGTAAATTACATAACGTTACACAGAAGTTACGCTTCATACACATCGAAAACTTCGTTGATTGCCAATAGGCGCTTAAATTAGATGGAAGCCTCATACGTTACCGAATGTTCGTATTTTCCGGCTTGTACTGAATATTTGTCGCATAATGTCCTTTGGGAGTAACCCTCGGATCATATATAGAACTCGGATAGAACAACCGCTGGTATACATTGGCGAGTGCTACGATATTTTCTGGAATTTGCCCAAACTGGCACATGAAAGAGAAGAGTGTAAGGGAACCCTTTGCACAGTAGTAGAGAGAAACGGTTAATAAAAAAAAAGTGGAATATGAAGCAGCTGATATTGTCTGCGTTAGTAGAAGTACCTCTCGTAACATGTGAGATATAGCTCCATTTTATTTTCGAATACTTAAACTTTTAAATCTTTGTACTATTCTAGGATAGATAGCGGCAAATATAAAATATACACTTTATAAAGTTAATCACTGAAAATATAACATGTCTATTGATATTTCTACAGTAATTCGTAACTACCTACTCATTTTTCACAAATTTTACACACATTAAATTGTTGATAATGCATACTATAAGCTTATTTCTGTAAGAGGTAAACAAAGGCACCACAGGACTTCCACTTGCCACGGTCCGGACATAAATAATTATCTTTGTTGCTATTTTAGTCTCGAGAGATCCTGAACCTCGCCGGGCAAATTATAAAAATAGTCAGAATATTATATTATATTATGTGGTCGGGGGATAAAAATATCTTACTACTATACTGTACATATAAAATTTGGCATTACTGGCTGACAGACAAAGCACTTTAGACAAATTTGGATTGTATGTTCCTTGGGGACCATACGGGTGCACTAAGAAGGGATTTCCTGAAATTCAAACGGGGTCGGGAACAAATGGTTATATTTAAATAAAATGTTCGAGCGTACATAGCTGCGAACATATCGATCATAGCGATTTAGTACAAAAATAAACGCGTTAGTTGTTGGCGGTGGATGTTTGCGAGTGTTAATGCAAAAACTACTGCACCGATTTTGAAGAAACTCTACAATATTATAGCCTTTAAATCAGAATAGCACACTAGCTGCATTTTGTCCCAAAAACTGATAGCACGCAAGCAAAGCTGCAGGTAAAAGCCAGTCATCCATATTGACAGAAGGACGTTGTAGAACACTTCAGCTATAATCTTCAGCCAAGATAAATATGTCAGTGAAAACATGTTACAAAACTGACGAAGTGTGCCAAGATTCTTGTCTAGTATTCAGGTTAATGACTAGTCACCTAATAAGATATTATTTCCATCAGGCTAACTCCTGAATTCAATATTGGATCTATACATTTTTTTTTATTTGATAGGCATTTTTCACATAAGCTCCATACGAAATATGTATGTCAAACATATATCTCGATCTCCAAATCTATGGATAGATCGAATATATAAACCGCCCGTAAGTCGACTGGATAGATAATTAGATTCTAGTTATGCAAACTTAGTCCATTATTTCATCAGAGAATACATGTGTTATAACTTATTATTTTGTATTGTATGTACAATATATACATATTCTATGTTTTATACTCATATTATATAATTGTATTGACATAACATGTCCGATTCTTTTATCTACCCATTTACTACGGAATTCAATATTCGAAATATAAATAGATCTGTAAATTTTAGATTCGGTTTTGAGATAAGCTCCATACAAAATATGTCAAACATGAATCTCGAATCTCAAAATCTATGAATGTATCGAATATTGAAAATGGCCGTAAGACACTGTTCCACTAGGTTCACCTTTACCCACACAATTGTATTTTATTAAATACCTTTTCCAAACTGGGTCGTCTGGAAGAGATTGCATGTTGCGATAAGACCGTCCTGTTGTGCAACTAGTTTTAAGTTAATTTTACCATTGTAAGTCTGTTTGTATACTGGTGTACAATAAAGTGTTAATCTATCTATCTACATCTCGGCAATCTTATTTAATCTCTCGCGTCCGCAATTACTGTCCACTGCTTGACGTTATCCAGCTAAATCATTGTTATGTTGCCTTCACATTTTATTTGTGAGAACTTTCATACTATCAAGATAATACGATAAAATTATATTATCTTTGTAAGAGAAAACTATGTACGTAACATGAAATCAAGTTTGGTAAATATTATTTTATTGTTGTTTTCCATCCAAAACTTACGCTTAAATTTTTTTGTACGGAAGATGGTATTTAACTTTAGAAACTTGTATGACCCTGACCGTTGTAGCCTGGTTGAAACATCCGGGCACAAAAGAGGCTACTGTTAAGGTTAATAAATAAAGTAATAAACTAATTAATAATACTTACGCGAGTAAGAATAATATAATAAATAAATTCATACTTAATAATTATTACTAATGATTATTTTCTTGTTTTAGTGAACGGATTTTGGAGAATTTTTGCGTAAGAGTCACCCACGTGGGCGAAGACGCGGGTTGAAGCTAGTATTTTATAGTGATGAAACTTTAATTTATATCATTTAATATATTCTTAACGGGTATGGTAGGAAATAACCCAACATTTATTTTGTATACGTAGAAGTGCCCAGAACAGAAGAGCATGCATGAGAAACTTGATGGGAGTGAATAAAGCAAGAGAGATATGTCGGGATCGTTGCAAATGGCGTTCCATAATATCTGCCTACCCCTTCAGGAAATAAGCATGAGTCTTTGTATGTATGTATGTATTAATTTAATATATAAAATCCTTGCGTTACTGACTGACTGACAGACACGCCACAGCCGAAACTACTGGGCGCAGGAAGCTGAAATTTGGCATGCATGTTCCTTGGGGACCGTAGGGATGCACTAAGGAGGGATTTCCCGAAATTCCCACGGGATCGGCCAAAACGGGTATATTAAAAAAAATGCAGGCGTAGCTGCTGGCGTCCTCTAGTTTTGTATAAAGTTTAAATTTAGTTATAGTAAGCAATTCCATTATTAAAAGCAGTGCATTTTATACCGTTTTCTGCTGTCATATTTTGCTTCTATTTTGAATAAAATAATGTTTTTAAGCGATGCTGCCTGGTCATTATTTAAAGCTTTACCCGTAAAGCTGACAACTGCAGTAAATGCTGAAAAGTGGTGCTGTTTTGCAATAAAATTAGTTTGAATGTTTTGCTATAAAAGCATTCAAATGCAATTGATTTAGGTTTCTGGAAATTTACTGAACTTGTTTTTGCTTGTTTAACCGATCATTTGACTAAATGAGATGGCTGACAAATAGGATGGGTGGTAATTAAATAATTGCGCACGCTCGTATTTTTTCACAACTAGAAGGCCTTGACCGCTATATAAAAGTATTAACTCATTGAGGGCTACTGCTGTACCTGTGGCTTATAGCATGATGTTATAATACAGCCTACAGTATTTTTCAAAAAATGGGCTATTCGGCACAAAAATAACGATTCAAAATAATCCAGTAGTTACTGAGATGAGCGTGTTCAACCAAACAAATAAACTCTTCAGCTTTATAATATTAGTATAGATGTAAATAAAATAGTTATTACGTTAGTCTTTCAAACTTTAAAGCATCCTTATTATCATCTGCCCTTTATACTGTTCCACTGCTGAGCACGGGCCTCTTCTTACAATGAGAAGGGTAAGGCCATGAAATGAATGAAAATGAAAATGAAATGAAAAAAATGAAAATGAAAAAGTATTTATTCGGTGTTAAAACAAACATTTTACAGATAATTTATACTTCCGCCAAACTGCACAGCAGTTTGTTGGCAGACGTAGCTCCCATATTATAAAATTAATTATATTCAATTCATCAAATGTTACACTTTTTCATAATTGTTATAACAAAAAAATAAAAAAAAGATAATTAACTTCATTTTTATATGATGTAATCAAAAGGAGAAAAGCAATATAGACAGAATATAATAATAAATTAATAAAATTAAATAAATCATCAATAAATACAAAGGTCAGACTATATCATTAATAATAAAGGTAATTAATCGAATACATTACAAAATATATTAATGTAAGTACTTTAGGTATCTAACATGTTATCACTGATTACATTTAGAAGAAAATTTGTTATTTTACCTTTAAATGACTGTGTTGAAATAGACGCACTTTCGATATCCACTGGTAGACTGTTAAATACAGTTGGAACTAAATATTTATTACATCTTTGCCCATAATAATTATTGTAAGGCGGCACCTCAAACGTTTTACAAAATTTAGCATCTCGAGGCCTTCGCTGTACAGTTTTGATTTTGTATTCATGGTGGTTGTAATGTTCCAGTGCTACTAGTAACGCTACCTTCTCATGAACTGGCAGGATTTTACATTCTACAAATAATCCCTCATAATGGGATGTTTTACATTTAAGTTTTGTCTTTTTGTCCACAACTTTTTTCAAAAATCTTATTTGTAAGGCTTTAATCTTGTCTAGATATGTTTTAAATGTACGCCCGTAGCAGGCCAGTCCATAGGAAAGCAGCGAATCTACTAGAGCATAGTATACGACATACATAGTAGCCCTATCCAGAATGGTGCTAAGATGGTGGAATTTTACAAGGACAGACCGCAATTTATCGCAAAGCTTTATTATGTGCGTTTTCCAAGAGAAATGTGTGTCTATTACTAGGCCTAAGTACCTGTACTCTTCCACCACGTCTATAGGCGCACACTCACACCGTGACACACGGCCGTCGTGCGCGCTGTGCAGACATTCATAACTGTGCCCTATGATGCGCGGCGAGCGTCCAATACTTTTATTATATGGTGAGCGTATGTGCATACATTTTGTTTTACTTATATTTATAATTAATCCGTTATCATGCGCCCACTTTATAATATTTGTAAAATCGGCTTGAATGTTATTTTCTATTGTATTGAGATCGTCATCAGCAAACAGCAAACATGTGTCATCTGCATACATATATATATGACAGTTATGCACCACATTGCACATACTGTTAACATGCATAATAAATCCCACCGGACCGTACACCGAGCCGGTCGGCACTCCACAAGTGATAGGTTTAGCTTCCCCAACTACTTCATCGACTACAGTTCTTAACGACCTGCCTGTGAGGTACGCCTGCAGCCATGTAATAAGTGGCCCCACGACCCCACACTCCTGCATAGCTTGAAGCAGCTGGTGGTGGTCCAAGGTCTCAAAAGCTTTTTTGAAATCAATGAAGATCACCACCACCTGCTTCCGCTGGTCTAGGTACTCATTTATATCACTAGAGAACTGTGCCAGAGCCGAAGCCGTACTTCTACCTCGTCTGAAACCATGTTGAGTATTTGTTAAGATGTTATTTTTCTCTAAAAAGTTACTTATTTGGCCTACAACATATTTTTCAACAATTTTATTTATAACTGAAAGTATAGCTATCGGCCTGTAGTTCGTATAATCCGTATAGTCCACCACGTTGGTCAAGTGCGGGTTGGTAGACTTCACATGTCTTTCGAGATCATCCTTCTAACTACCTAAAATAAATATTCAAGCAATCTCACACTCCAGCAGTTTATCGATAAAAGTAACAGGTACGATGTGTTATCCGAGTTATCCTAAAGTACTGATATCGGTAATAAGACCTAATCGATATGCGGGAGCGAGTACTCGATCATTTTTGAACACCCTTATTATTTTTGTGTTTTGCTGTCATTTTCAAATGTGTGGTACAAGTATGCTATCGATTAACGTATTGATTGTTGTGATTTCCCGGTAGGAAAATATGTTATAAAATGTATTGTTGGGAATTTTCAGTTGAAGCGTTCCATAATTCATACACCACTATGAAATACGGAAGTGTTTTCCAAATACTCAATAGTTACTTATTGTTATTAGATACATGGTATGGGATGACTGACATAATTTCTTCTGTGGCAGATGTAGGTATATTAACATATACATACATATAGAGGCTAATGCCTCTATATGTTTGTATGTGTTTTATTAAATACAAATTTATCTATCAACTATCAAAGTTACCTATCAACATAGTTTTGGTAACGTATTTTTAATGTAAAATAAATATAATTATCGGAAATTATGCAAAAATAAGTCTTCAGATATTTCTTTAAAAGTGTAGTGTTGAATAATAATAATGAAATAAACTAAAAACAATACTTGCCTACGAGCGGAAGTAATTTCTTGTCTGTTGAGGAAAATATTATTATTTAAGGATTTGCTAATTTTAATGCAATATCCAAAGACTTAATAATAATATATTTGCTGATGAGATATTAACCGCGAAGATATTTATTTACATGGTATAAATCCCGAATTTAGACTGGGTGAGTCTAAATTAACTAATATTGCGTTTTAAAAAGGTTCAACTCGCGGTAGTTTGAAACATTTTTATAAAAACATATTTTATTAATATCTTACACCAATTATTCGCTTTATTGTTATAAGCGGATGTCACTAAAATATAATAAAATGAGAGGTTTTTTTAATATTTCTTATTTTTTTTTTATTAGCGTTTGGCATAATTTCTTTAGACCGTGACCTAATTATGAAAGTTTTATTGGAGTAAAACTTTGCAATGTGTTATTATTTCATCCACTTAGCAAATCGGATTGCTAATTAAACCCAAGAAAGCTTGAAATAGGTTTTTAAATGTTTGATGTGTCTGTTTTTTATTATAATTTATTATTGTCGTCCGTCGTAAAATTTATATTTGCTAAAAAAATATTAACACTAGTTGTTCATGGAAGTAGACAAGTAATTATTACGATTAAATAACTATCTAAATATGAAATATATATTTTATTGTTTTAAAGTCTTTCAAATATTGTTAATTAAAGATCTTCAATGTCTTATAATTTCTTCTTAAAACTGTAATTGAAATGGTCAATAATGCTATTCATAACTTTTTTAATAATGCATACAAGTAATAAACTGATCATTTATATAATATAGTGTCCTTATTACAAACTAATACGATAAAACTACATAGAAAACTTACCGAGAAGTCTTCGATTAAAACAAAACAAATATCACCACAAAACTTTCAAACGTAACAAAAAGTTCCACGTTCAACTAAAACTCAACTGGAGAACGGAACGGAAAAGTTTCTATATGTTTGTAGTTTTTTTTAATTTATTTAATCTGTGTTCACTAAGTTCGCGCGTACGTTCCGGAGACAAGCCGGCGGTCGTGTTCACGCATCAATGTGCCGAGAGAGACTGGGCCGGTGGTACTGTAAGCAGTCTACGCGAACGGTGATACACGTCACTTCTCTACAATAAAAACTGTTCTAACAGGGAAATACCAATTTGGAATGTTCATTTGACATTCTAAAAGTTTAATTTGGTGTTCGAATGTCTTATCTACTTTATTTTTTAAACAAAAGAGGCTACAGTGCAATAATGCTGTAGTAATCTAAGAAGTTCTGTACCTATCTGAAACTTTTTCTAATTTCGATGGATAATTACAACTTTCAACGTTACGCGAGACCTGCAACACATATTCGTGTACGAAAATGGGTTGACCTTTGCCTATCTCTGTAGGGACTTTGGCTAACATCTGCCGAAAACGGCTACGCGTTAATTAATTTTGAATGTTTAATTTAGTTTTGAAATAGAATGACAGTGAGAGTTTCCTAACTAGTGTTAAGCAAAAGTTTGGTTTATCCTAATGATGATGTTTGTTTTTTTACAAGCTTTGAATTACTTTCACCCGTTCTGGTGTCTGTAACGACATCGAACAAGCTAAATTTACATCCTTGTGTATATTGCTTGACAATGCAATATTATGATGTCAAGGAACTGATCTGATGATGGAGCTGGAAGATGGCTGTAGGAACTTCACAATATAACGACACGACCTCGTCGAGTTAGGGCTCGTTTGATTCCTATTGACGAGTACTTTGATCTTACATGTTTATCGCATATGAAAGCTTGATTTAAAAGTTTTTACTTTTAATAAATTCTATTTATGTAAATTCTTGGTTGAAATAATCACGAAGACAAAGTAAACCAAGGAGCTAGTTTTAAACGCTAATAAATCGTATTAATCTGTAAAATCGAGTTAGACTAGAAATCGAACACAGGTATCCAAGTAATGCAAAAGGGAATAACGCTACAATGAACGAACGGACGTTGATGATAGATGTTTAAAAAACACTGTTGACTCAACTCGATTTAGCTGTTTACTTTTTTTCTACAAATGTACTATTTGTTCATTGTGTCAATTTTATCTTATCACGGCGACGAATCTTATCGGTGACTTAAGAACTATTACTAAAGAAATAAGACGGTACTGTTGTATTACTCAGATATTGCGCGTAAATAGGGATAGATATATAAATTTATATAATAGAAGTCATTTTTAGGCATAAGAGTTGTCTTAAAATTTCACTTCGTCGGGACTGCACTGTTGGCGAATTGGTTTAAGGGGCTGCCTCACCGCTTGACACTGCGCCGAGTGTAATGGGTTCGATTACCACACAAGACGACACTTTGTGTGATCTTTAAATTGTTGTTGCGAGTCTGAGTGTGCACTGTGTCCTCCACGACACAGGATTTATTCCAAGAGTGGGAGTTGTCTTTTTAAAACTAGAACTAGAGTTCATCTATCCACATAAATAAAATTGGAGTATCTGTTTGTAATATTAAAATAACCTATTTTTACTAAATGCATATGGATGTATACACGGTATACCGAAATGACATTTTTTAAAAATTTTGGCTGTCTGTCTGTTTGTTTTCAGTAATCTCTAGAACGCCTGGACCGATTTTGACGGGACTTTCACTGCCGGATAGCTGATGTACCAAGAAGTAACTTAGGCTATAAATTAACCGGGTACGCGAAGTAGTTCCCTCAGGACGCGGGTGAAACCGCGGGAAACAGCTAGTTTCAAATATTTGTACTGAGGCCCAGTTAACCAAACTCTAAAAGGGCCTTATGTTCTAGATAAATTCAAACTTATTACGTTAGAGTTAACTTAAAAATTAATTTACAACTCATCTGACAGTGGCACAGCTGGACATTATTCGGATGTTTAGTTTTATCTCGATAGGCCTTAGAACATAATCTTAAACCGAATAAATTTTAATTTGCACATACGTATGTTTGACAAATCCTTAGTGATGAGCACTATTACGTATTTGTATAATGTCGATGTCGTCAACTTTTGCCTAATTTAAGATCAACAACCAAAAATGCTCTCTTAGTGCTCCCCTACACTCCTCAAGAAACATACATGCCAAATTTCACCTACATGCGCCCAGTAGTTTCGGTTGTAGCGTGTCTGTCAGTCAGTCAGTAACGCAAGGATTTTATGTATACAGATCACTACACTACGCTGGCCAAGTGCGGGATGGCAGTCTTATATGTCTCTCGAGAAATAACTGTCAGTCATGGAGGTTTCATCAAGGAGTTTTTCACCGTTGAACAAACAAGATTCGGAAAATCAGCGATGGCCTAGTGAAGAGACTGACAGACGCAAAGACTCTTGGGTTCGAATCTACGGCACGCACCAATGACTTAACGAAGTTAAGTGCGTAGTAATTATTACTTGCTTAACGGTGAAGCAACACATCGTGAAGAAATCTACATGTCTGAGAGTTCGCCATTATGCTCAAAAGACAAAATATGAAGTCTGCTAACCCGCATTTGGTCAGCGCTGTGGACTACCGTACGGCATCATCCTTCTCATAATGAGACGAGCCCCGTGTCCGTTAGTGGGACAGTATATATGGCCTATGATTATCATCTTTCGAAAGTCGCTAGTATGCTCAGTGCTACTTGAATTGGTCTAAAGAACTGCTAATCGGGTCCCTTACCTTTGTTAGACCCTGCACTAAGCTATCGCTTCTATTATATGTTATGCATGTATAAAATATCAATGCACTATGAACGTTTACATTCGTATTATCACGTATTATCTATGACAAATTGTGTTAGTGAACTTAAAAACGTCGTAAGTCGGATAATAAGGTGTTATTAATTAGTGTTATGTACCCGTATATTGAACAGTTATCGAGTTTGTGTGTTGTCCTTTATTTATCTATAAAGTATTATGTTTAGTTAGAAGAAAAAACAATAAACCAACCACTCATAATTTGATTACAGCTATTCAGAATTTTGTCATTCGTAATTGAGATGGATATTAAAATCTTGTGTACCTAATATCTTTTCAGTCGCTATTTTTGAGTCGTTATCGGATTTTAAATTTAATTTATATTCTAAGCATATTTATTAGATGTGAACTGTTTTTACATTGAAATTTGATACTTTTTTAAATATTAAATATTTTTCTGTTAAAATGGCTTAACGTGGTGAAAGACCTTAATTTATACGCACATAACTTAGATACCCTTTGAATGGCAGTCTATTAATATCTGCACTAGGGTATCGCTGCTTCGCCATAGACAATATACGTAACCCGGACACCTTTCCTTGTATTTTCCTAATAGACACTTTTTCTATTAAACATTCTATAATTTTAGTGTGCCCATAATTTCTTAACATACTACTAATAAAACCTAAACATCTATTAGTCGAATTACCATCACAATAAAGATCCCGCATTCAATTTTATAGCCATATATTCAGACAAAGCGAGCCTTCTGCGTTGAATTGCTTCGGCTCAAAGTTCGATGGATCGGAGTTGAACCCGCGACCTCCGCGTGCACCCGACCAGCCATTGTTTTCCTTTTATCTCGTGCCAATGACATTTTATGTTGCACGGTTATTTATTTTCTACAATAAATATAATATAAATTGTATAAAAACCTTTTAGTTGATTGAAATATTTTGTTTTTATGTGGGTGTGTGTGTTGGTGTAATGATCTGCAGTTTTACTTAGTTAAGTGTTTAGTTTTACTAATTATTTAGTAAATGGTAATTGGATGCAAAGCTGGATGCAAATATTTTATCTATTTGGTTAATTTTGGTTAGACGTTTCCGTAATTTGACACGCCTGTTTCTCGGAAAGGTAGGCAGAGACTACGGAACGCCATTTGCAACGATCCTGACATACCTCTCTTGCTTCATTCACTCCCATCAAGTTTCTCATGCATACTCTTCTGTTTAGGGTACCTCTTACCTGTCCTTTTTTTAGGATGTCTCCAATCTGGTCAAAGAACGTCCGCCTAGGTCTGCCCCTTCCCCGTAATTTGACATGGCTTAGGAAATTTATTTCCTAATCCTTACAAAGCACAGCATATTTTTATACATAAAACTCTTGCGTTCACTAACCGACGGACATAACGCAGCTGATACTAAAAGGCGCAAGAAGCTGAAATTGGACATGGATGTTCCTTGGGGATAGAAGGAGGGCACTAAGAAAGAGTTTCCGAAATTCCCAGGAGATCGTAAAGAAACTTTTAAACTCCCGCGTTGCATGTTTAAGAATATATATATATATATACTTATACGGGAATTAACGCGAACATGCATTAGGTATTTACATACCTTATTTTGCTTGACGTTTCGAGACGGTTGCACGCCCCGTGGTCGCAAGCTGACTGGTGTCACGTCTCCGAGTGCGAGGTAGAAGGTTCCATTTCTACCCCCGGGTCGTTTATTTTCAAAGTACGGGCGCAAAACACACTAACCGTATCTGTATATTGAACATTCACCGACTGCGCATTAAAGTGGGGTGTTGTCAGTCGAATCACTGGATTCCACGCCGATGACAATTTGAAGCCCTCTTCCCGATTGAAATTTTTTCCTGAGTACCTCCTGAACATGGTCTAGCTCTAGCTTCAAATGCTCAGGGTCACAGAGGTCATGTGCTCTGTTTTTTAGTGACGTCACAACGGATTGCAGGTGTCGAGGGTGGTGGTGCGACGTGGCGTGCAGGTATCTATCTATGTGTGTAGGCTTCCGGTATACGCAGTGTGTTAAGGACCCATCTGGTCTCACAGTCACTTTGACATCCAAGAATGACAACGATCTGTCAGTTTCCATTTCGTAGGTGAACCTCATTTTCGGATGAATGGAGTTAAGGTGTTGCACATATTGATCTACTTCCTGCTTACCTCCTTTTACGATACTAAATCGTAAAGAAATAGTGTAAAGAATTAAAAATAATAATGTGCGGGTGTTGCTTCATGCATCCTCTAGTGCCACGATAAGAAGATATTTAAGTCAGTAGACTTATAATGTGTATGATTAGTAACCCAACTCTCTTTCTCTTAGCGTTATCCCAGTTTCAATCTGGGGTCCGCTTACTAGTCTAACCGGATTTGGCTGAATATTAGCTTTTCCGCAGAGCGACTGCCTGTCTGACCTCCGCAACCCGAAGTGATAGCGATATTCCATGGTTTAGACTAGTGTCAGTTTATTTAGAAGGTACTGACACCCTGTAACGACTGTCAAAGATCTTCATGACAACCGGGACCGACGGCTTAACGTGCTCTCCGAGGCACGGGACAAGCGATAATTAACAACTCAATACGCACATAACTCCGAAAAGTCATTGGTGCGCGCAGTGGATTCGAACCCGATATCCTCTGCATGGCAGTCTGTGGGTATATCCACTCGGCTATCGCTGCCTTAGTAACCCAACTATTCAGGTAATATTAACGACGCCCCGAAGTGAGGCAGCTATGTCTTCAGCATGAAAGGTTCGGCATAGGTCTCTCACATAATATTCACAGAAAATCGACTTTAAATAAATATATACAAGTAGGTGTAAACACCTTAAGACCTTCTTTTCATTCTTTCTTTCTTTGTTATAAATAAGACGAAAGGATAAAGGTAAAGCGTTGTGGGAGATGAGGATGTGTGTAGCTCTCTTCTCTCTTTCTAGCGTAGCATGTAGCTGGTTTTTTACATTATATGAATGAGCACAGTTTTTTAGTCTGGGGATATTTTATATTTGAGGGCATTATTTAATTTTATTTCACAGTGTGGCGGCAGCTCATTGGTGTATACGTTACGGACTGCCGAGACGATGGTCTCGGATTCGATCCCCAGTTACCCCGGGCATACCTCTGACTTTTCAAAGTTATGTGTGTATTAAAAATGTTAATTATCGCTCGCTTAATAATGTGCCTACTTAATAAGGCTGATGGCAATAGGCTCGCCCCCATTGAATTGGGACCGAAACATAACTGGCGAAGTGTGGGTGTGTAATATATCTCTGCCTACCCCTTCGGGGACAAAGGCGTGAAGTAATGTTATCACAGTGTGAACACTCTTTTCTCTCCATATCGGCGCAATTTACCATGATTCAACACATGCTACATTACATTGTTTTTATCTAACATAACCATGAATATACGACATGTAAAAATATTGTGTTTGTGACGCATCGTAAAATCCAACTCTATCACTGAAATATTATATTTATTACATTGTTGATACAGAATTGAGATAAATATCCGCCCTGTTTGTATATTGTATCACTTTTCCGGGAGGCCCTGATTGCGTCAGTTCATAATATTTTTGATTGGTCATGGGCAGCGTAGATTAGCCTTGAAATATTTACATCATTTAAAATTTAGCGTGATCGTTTTATTTTTTTATTCTATGTAGATTTGTCTTAAATCGAAAAAATCGAGGCATTTGGGGAATATTAGCTGGTAAAATACTTATGCATCGAAATGAAATGAATTTAATGTAATCATTTAGGCACGGCCCTGATTGCTCTTTCAAATAAGAAATGAAAATATCTTGGATCAAGTCAACTGGAGTTTAGGCAAAGTCTAATGCTCTGTGCCTGTGATGTTTTGTCTTCCTAAAAGAGATCCCATACCAAAAAGGGACTTAATTGACATACAGACAGGGAGTTAGATGAACAACAAAGTGATCCGATAAGGGTTTCGATTTTTAATTTTTAGACATGGAACCCTAAAACGACCAGTATGTGCAATATCAATGGAATTCTGTGCAATAGGTAGTGTTTTATTTCCCCGATTGCTTGCAATATTTAAAAGTTGATTGAGATAGTCTCATTAATTCTGGGTAGGAATTATGGTCCAGATAAATGAAAAATAAAAGCTATATGTTTTTGTTGTTGTTTAATAAATATTTATACGAGAGCCTTATAAATATGAAAAATCCAAGACAGATATTTTCGATCAAGCAGAAGTCATATTTTATTAATTTCTTGAATAATGATTACGATTATTTTTAGAACTTATTAAACTTCTGAAGCTACAATATTAGACATTTTGTCTAATATTGTAGCTTCAGAAGTCCATCGTACCCACAAGTTCCATAACATTAATAAAAATAAACTAACAAGACTTGTTTATTTTTTCAACCGCCTCGTGAGAAATGGTTCGCAATAGTGCTAAGTAAGAGGCTAGCAATAAATGACTGGGCACTTCTATGTACCGCTTGAGAGCAATTTGTAGTGTTTGTTGGAATTATAGAGTTAGCTGGTGGCTTAAGGAATATGTGGAGTCATTCTTCAAGCCTTGTTTATCAGTCTGCTCTGGGAAAATTGTGTTAGTTCTAATGTAAAAAAATTGTGAATAACAGAAAATGGAAAGTGACGGATATCAGAAAAAGGATACTAATTTTTTAAGGCATACATTACTTCATTCTTCATCTAACAAACCCTCAGCGCGTGGTGCAAGTATTCTTTGTGGAATAGAAGACTTACACCACGCAATTACTGACTCTCTTTCACCATGTCATTTAATCTCTACCTAAAGCAGAAATATCCCGTGACAGTTTGGGACAGTGCATAGTCCGGTTCTACCCAGTTTTATCTGACTCTCACCTACATACCTCCAGGAAGAATCGATATGTGTACCTTTCTGCCATGCGGCCATAGCATCCTCTCGTGGCGTTGGGACAAGAAGATTCTGAAATGGCCGCCACGCATTGGTCAAAGCAAATGAATCAAAGTTCTTGTTAGGATCAGGGGAAGTGGTTGAATGCGGACGGCACATGATCGGTCTACGACGGACAGCTATAGGAGTTATGATGAATCATTGACCTTATTATACTTGATAATTATGTGGTATAAGTTTATTAATTTAATGGTCTATCTCTGTTTTAAATTCTCCATTCCACTCCACCTTATCATTTTGATTTCAGATTTCAATAATAAAACTGTGAATCATAGTACCGTCTTCCTTACTGCTCTCAAAAGAATACTCGTAGCATATTTCGCGACAACTCTAAGAGCAGAGACATTGAAATTGATACAGCCATTTTATTCGATAGTACAAATAAAATTTGATAGCTTTTTACTTACTCAGTAGCATAGCATTATGTATACGTGCTTAAAGTGTTTGTTCGAATAAGTAACTTGTAGAGATTGGGTGACGAAATAAATTGTTACGCACTAGTTATATAAATGTAACGAAATAATATCTGATGACTATAAGATTCCTTGTTTATCTTATCTGTATCAGTGATTTGTGTTTTATCTGTAGTAAGTTTTAGAGTTTTCTGCAACGAAAGAATCCTTTTAGTACAACTAGGTTCCTCATTTTCGTCCAGTCTTTAATCCAGGATTATAAGAAGAACTGAAATAAGGTAAAGCCTGTTAGTAAAATATGTTTTTTTTAATGATTTTATGAGTAGCGTATAGGTACTGCTTTTTTGTACTACGCTGCATGAATGCACTGCATGTATCATAAGATAGATTTTTCAAAAGCATTATGAGTTTCTGTAAAGACTTTTATTACCTACTTTTACTATTTAAGTAACCGATCAGACATATTTATCATCAATAATCAATAAACCTGTCCGCACCACATACAATATAAATCATGGCATTTTTCGGAGTAAATATAAATTATTCTTGATAGTGATATGCGTAGTGAAGTTGTCAAGAAAATGATCACCGTTATGTAGATTTTGCACGTAGTTATATTCATTTAGCATTATTGAGATGCCTTGCTTGGATAGATAAGTTTAAAGGTGCATTTCTGGGCCGTGCGGCCGATTGCAGCTGCGTGCGACTACCGCACAATATCGATCGCGCGTGGCTGAGCCGACAATAATCAGAATATGAAAATGTATACCATTTTCGCGGCTGTAGAACATAACGGTGCCAAACATCCTGATCATAGCCGCATCAGCCGCGCGATAGGTATATCTTGTTTATTAGACGGGTGCGCCTATAATAATAATATCGGCCGCAATGCATGGCAATGCACTTTTAATCTTAAATCCTCAGGAGACAGGATTTCATACAGTTTTAGTTGGAGGGCAACTACGGAACCCCACATTGTGCACCAACCAGCGCGTCAAGCACTTAACCGATTTTTTTATCTTTTGATATCAGAGATAGTACTGACGTAAATCTTCATAAAAAAATATTGAAATAATATTGGTTTTGCGTTTTTGTGTTGTATAATGCGGGATAATTTGACCTACAAGATATAGTTAATGCGTATTTACTTGAAAATTACTTCATAGAGCATTTTTCATACTTTTCATACATTCGCTTTTCTTACGTAGGCCTTAGCTAAACTAGGGGATAGTTTGAGTCACAACGACATTCTGAGTCAATAGGTGATTTTGCCTACTATAACACGCAGACCAGACGGGATAGTTTGGGATTTGAAGTTCAGTTTTTTTTTAACAAATAAATTATTTGCTGTTTGTATTTCCTTCCCTTACTTACAACACCCTATTTATGTAGTTCTCCCAAAAACAAAATCTTTGCTGATAAAACTTTATATTAAAGACGGTGCTTTAGAAAACTTGTATTCATTGTCTTCACCCAGAGATCACGGCCGGTGTGTATACATGCCGCATCGGCAGGGCAAATAGGATAATCGCATTTATTTTCAAATACTGCTTATCCCTTCGAGAAACAGACATGAGTCTATGTATGTATGCATGTACATATGTATTTCCAAATATTTCCGCGATTGAGACCCGTTAGATAGATCAATATTACTATGTATGTTAGTCACGAAAGTTTGAATATGAAGACGTGTATCTTCTGTGAATGTAAATCTAATCGAATACTAATATATAACGCTGAAGAGTTTGTTTATTTGGTTGAGCGTGCTAATCCCAGGAACTACCGGTACGATATGAAAAATTATTTCAGTGTTAGATAGGTAATTTACCGAGGAAGGTTATAGGCTATAATTATAACATTGGTAGCGCCATCTACCTTCCTATCCATAACTAATCGCATCAACATCAATCGTTCCACGTACAAGTGTGAGCGATACCATATTTCCGTCTCCCTCTCTCTCACACTCCCTGGAAGAGGCACTGCCTTTCGCCTGATTCGTCGACGCGAGTGACAGTCGAGAACATTCCGCTCGCTGAGAACGTGTCCGCGATACCGTACCGCGCCGCACCGTTGTATGTGATTTATTACCGCTTCCACCAAGGAAAACCCGCTCGCGAATGGTGAATTGAAGTGAAAACAAGCAGCTGCATCACGAAACCACCAGGAGACTGCCCTACGGAAACGAAGAAGGTTGTATAAGGTAAGTGCCCTCCATCCTTGAAATATCCTATACCCACTCGATCACCCCTTCCCGTAACCATCTCCTAGGCGGCGAAGAACCGCTATCCTCTCTATACAGTCCATTTCCTTCTCCAAGTCGCCTAGAACCCTACGGTTTCGGTGTAACGCCGAACCATTTTTTTTATCCATACGAGTCGGATTACGTTTTTATACGTTATATCGCTATACCTAGGCAGTTATAGCACCTAGCTATACTCCTTATATATTCACATAACCGTCACATGGTTATTGCCGCCCGCATCAGTAGGTAAACTTTTATGTAGCTACCTACTTATTAAATTATTAATTCTGGAACTATCATAGTTGTCTTATAAATCTCATATTTCAAGCAACTTTTAGTTCCTCAGCTCTAAAGTGTTGCCTACTTAGCCTACTTAGGTAAAATAATAGATACATTAGATATTCTTATTTTGTTTCGTTCTCATTAGCTTATACTTACGTAAGCATGTCACAACAAAAGAAGTCACGCGTGTCGGAAGACAAAGAGATGACAATCTTAGAAGCGAAACGCAATATTTTATTTGAGCGCATTCAAAACATCTATGAACGATCAAAAACCGCATCTATGTCTGACAGTAATAGCGAAGCATTTCTCAGTTATTGTATAACAGTAGATAGTATTCGAACAGATTTTCATAAGTTGTTAGACGATTATAACGCAAGATTACTTTCTATCAATCCTGATGAAAAACCGAACTATCAGGCGTATATCTCATTCGAAGATCTTTATTGTATTATTAAGCGTATACAATCGCAATTGGAGGGTAAATGTTCGGCAGAGCCCGTTGCCCGCAAACCGAGATTACCGCCAATCGAGATTATGTCGTTTGACGGAGATATACGAAATTGGCCGTTATTCTATGCGAGTTTTAAGTCTACAGTGCACGATAATGGTTCTCTGACAGATGCTGACAGGTTGTACTATTTAATAGGTAAACTGTCACCGAAGGCCCAGACCGTATTTGCAGGTGTCACACCCAGTGCTGAGAATTATCAGGTCATATTTCAGTCACTACTTGACAGATATCAGGACACGCGCGTCCTAGCGTCTACGTACTTTGACCAAGCTTTAAATCTCAAACTGTCCGGCAACGCGTCTGTCTCGAATTTCCAGCTGTTTATTGATAACTTCGTAACCGCGGTTAATTCTCTTAGGAATTTAAAAATAGAAGATCTTTCCGACTTTATGTTGCTTCAACTCGCTTTAAAAAAGTTTGACACTGATACAATTCGCGCATTCGAGATGACGGAACGCAATAATAAAATACCTACACTAGATAGTTTTATTTCGTTCATCAAAGATCAGTGTCGAATATTTCATAATACGCAGTCTGTTTCACCTGGCCCGTCTAACACTAACAGCAACAAACAAAGGTTGAATAAATCGCGAAATAGTAATAATAACTCGATCCCTAATCCACAATCTTACGTAACATGTTCGGAATCTAATAGTAATAATTCACAGAAGTGTCTGTGCAGTAATATAGTGCACGACCATTACTATAAGTATCCTACCTTTAATGATTTAAATCCAATTGCTCGTTTTAAATGCGTAAAAGATAGCAAACTTGCATTAACTGCTTAAGCATAAAACATAAAACAAGTAATTGTTCTAGTAAGACAAAGTGTCGATCATGTAATCAAAAACATCATACACTTTCGTTTAGTTACATTTTGATAAAAATAACCGGTTGTCAAGTCAAGCCGCTAACTTTGACACACTTACGAGTACGTCGCAAGTGCAGAACACGGTAGCTGCGCCTTCCGCGTCTGAGGGCGAAGTATCGTTGTGTACGACATCCATTGCGCGGGCGACGCGCACGCGAGGACGGCACTCGCGCATCTATAATGATCCGCGCAGGGCCAAAACGCAGTGTACGGCGTCTAAGACTGTTCTGTTAGCGACAGCGCAAGTTATCATATATGATGTTAATGGGTCGCCGCACATGGTACGTTGTCTGCTAAATAGCGCATCTCAGACCAATCTAATAACATCGGAATGCTTCAAACGCCTCGGATTATGGAATAACTTTAAAAATACTAACTCAACCGTCAAAGGGATAGGCGGATCAGAAAGGCATTGCAGGGGCTCCGTAGATATTAAAATAAATTCGCGTTTTGATAGGAATATTAATTTTAACATTTCTTCGCTTATCGTGGAGCGTATCACGGACGCATTGCCGAACGCTAAAGTAGACGTAGCATCACTCACTCGTCTCGAGTCATTGCCGCTAGCCGACGCGGACTTTGCGAATCCGGCAGGCATTGATCTTTTGATCGGAGCTTCAATATTTCCGCACTTGCTACTAACTAAAATAGTACGTAGTGTACGATATGATTTACCGCCCGCTATTGAGACGGTACTTGGGTATGTGATTATGGGTACCGTACCTACGTTACATACTTCTCATTGTATTATGTCTTGTAGTTGTTCTGCTCTTCAAGAGATCAAGGTGGGTGCTAAAACTGTGTGTAAGATAAAGCACTAATTAGCTATGCTATGCTATGCTATGCTATGCTATGCTATGCTACGCCATGCTTTGCTACGCTATGCTACGCTATGCTACGCTATGCTACGCTATGCTACGCTATGCTACGCTATGCTACGCTATGCTACGCTATGCTACGCTATGCTACGCTATGCTACGCTATGCTACGCTATGCTACGCTATGCTACGCTATGCTACGCTATGCTACGCTATGCTACGCTATGCTACGCTATGCTACGCTATGCTACGCTATGCTACGTTATGCTACACTATACTATACTACACATCCGCTTTGTATATAGATGACATTGCCTGTAATGTCATACCCGCTCCGCTAGCAATTTCGCTTTGTGAAGAGCTTATTCAGCTTTTCAAGCGAGGCCAGTTTGATCTTGTCAAATGGACAAGCAACTCTAAGGAGGTTCTCGCACGCATACCAGATTCTCATAAGGCTTCTCCAGACATTGAGTTTGAAAAGTCTGTACCGCATAAGGTTCTCGGTTTACGCTGGGACAAATCCTGCGATAGTTTTCGGTTTGACGTCTCACCACCAGATGATAAGTGCACCAAACGCACTATGCTGTCTACAGTGGCTCGACTATGGGACATAATGGGTTTTGTGGCTCCCACAATTTTGTACGCCAAGCTCTTGATCAAAGAGCTTTGGCTATCAAAGTGTGAGTGGGATGAAACACCCCCTGACCATATTGTCGCCGCTTGGGGCCAGTTTGTATTGAGCTTACCGCGCTCAATCAAATTACTATTCCGCGTCATCTTGGGTTGGTAGATGGATGTACCATCAACTTAATAGGTTTCGCTGACGCCAGCGAGCGTGCTTACGGCGGAGTCGTATATCTGCAAGTCCGCATTGGTTCTAACTACTCGGTGCAGTTAGTTTGTGCCAAGTCTAAGGTCTCGCCTGTTAAAGCCATTTCGGTTGCGAGACTGGAGTTGTGCGCGGCCCTTCTGCTGTCTCAGTTGCTCCACAAGGTTCAAGACACAGTTTTGCCCCACTACTCTATTAATAAATATGCGCATTTTCCGACTCCAAAGTAGTGCTCGCTTGGATTCATTCTTCTCCTCATCGCTGGCAGACTTTTGTCGCCAACCGCGTTAGTAATTTGATTGAACTTGTTTCCGCTACTTGTTTCAATCACGTTGCGGGTTATCGTACTCGTCTTCAAGAAGAACTCTCCATAGATCATATCGACTGGAAGTTTATTCCACCAGCATCACCAAATTTCGGTGGATGTTGGGCAAGCATGGTCAAAGTAATTAAAACGCATCTCTTCAAAGTTATAGGTCAACAGATCCTCTCTTACGAAGAGCCTTTAACTGTCCTTGCACAAGTCGAGGCACTGATCAACTCGCGTCCGCTTGCAACTCAGTGAGATCTAGACTGAAGTTGGACTTACCTCTTAGTTTAAGTATTTAGTTAGTAGTTTTCGCTATTATTGCGTTTGTAGCTTTCGCTAAAGTTAATTTAGATTAATTTTATTCTCATATCGCTGTCTTAGCCTATTGATGGGTTATGCGGTAGTACACCCAACATAGCTAAGTTCAATTCTATTTTTTTTAAAGGCAACCCTTTAGGGCCGGGGGGATATGGTAGCGCCATCTACCTTCCTATCCATAACTAATCGCATCAACATCAATCGTTCCACGTACAAGTGTGAGCGATACCATATTTCCGTCTCCCTCTCTCTCCCACTCCCTGGAAGAGGCACTGCCTTTCGCCTGATTCGTCGACGCGAGTGACAGTCGAGAACATTCCGCTCGCTGAGAACGTGTCCGCGATACCGTACCGCGCCGCACCGTTGTATGTGATTTATTACCGCTTCCACCAAGGAAAACCCGCTCGCGAATGGTGAATTGAAGTGAAAACAAGCAGCTGCATCACGAAACCACCAGGAGACTGCCCTACGGAAACGAAGAAGGTTGTATAAGGTAAGTGCCCTCCATCCTTGAAATATCCTATACCCACTCGATCACCCCTTCCCGTAACCATCTCCTAGGCGGCGAAGAACCGCTATCCTCTCTATACAGTCCATTTCCTTCTCCAAGTCGCCTAGAACCCTACGGTTTCGGTGTAACGCCGAACCAAACATCACGCTATGAGCCACGGGAGCGTAGCAGTAGCCTTCAATAACGCGGATATAACCGCGGGTATCATCTAGTAATTAATAGAAGCGAGCACACGGGGATCTTGTTTGTTATTTAACGTTAATTCGACTATTATTCCATGAGATGTTGGGTGTACTTTGACGTATATGATGCAGTGACACGGAGATTACATTTAGTAAACACTGATAAGGCCTTGAGCAAATTGGTGCATAATATTAGAGGAATAAGGTCGAAATCGGAGAGTCGCTTAAAACTGATCTGTTAAAATGTGACAGTTGCACTTGCTATTAATTATTATCTATCCTCCTGAAAATTAATGTTAATATTCTTAGAGGTATTTATGTATTTTGTCTTATAATAGTAAGGTACATTCACCATATACATTAATTTACAATAAATACCCACTTAAAACTAATTGTTTGTTGGCTGCATAGACTTTATGGCAAGAATTTTTATGACAATTAAATACCGCAAAACAAGGATTATTCATTCTTGCAAGAGTTATTTGTGAAATAATTTATGCTATTTCGATATATCACCAAAGATTGATTATCTAAATTAGTCTCATGGCATAAGAAGTCTTTATTATCAATCACTTTGAGTTTCAAACACAGTGTACCTTGTAGCTTTTATGGATTAAGATCATAAAGTTTAATTATTTTGAGAGATCATTTGAAATGTAATAATTATTTTTGAACAGCTTCCATACATCTTCATCTATGTATATTTTGAATATTTGATTTCCGATAAATTATGCAAAAGAAAAAGGTCTGTCCAAAAAAATTAACTTGCTTGAAGATACCATTCCGTATTGAACTACCAACAGACAGTACGTGCAGCGTCTGCATGCAGTAGCATGCAAAATTTGTTGTGCTTAGATTATAGCTCTACTTGTTTTCCGCTGACAAAGCATTGTATCTGTTAGACTAAATGATTTCAGTGCGCACCGAACGAATCAAGAAAGCCTTCTATTTGATCCTAGATTTTAGAGAACAGGTTGATCCGGAAAAGATTAAAAATGCATTCAGTGTTGAAATTAACTTTTTCCTCAAATAACGACACAACACTACACAACTTAAGTAAGTATACCATAATTTGTCAATATATAAATTATCCCTCGTTTTGCTTTTCAGATTCATACATTTACTTCTTTGAATAAGTATTTAACCTTCTACCGTTTCATTTGCAGAAGCAAAGGTCTCTGAGCGCTAACCTCATGTATTGTGTGTTATGTCACTGATTAAGCGGCATTTATATTGCTCTCAATGACGTGCATTCAAACAAATATTTTCCATGAAATTATGTAATATTCAATTTAGAAATGAATATTGGCTTTAAACCCTCTTGGAACCTAGCCTTTTTGAAAGAGACTGAACTTCTTAAGAAAACGCCGAAATGAGAACAGGATCAGGGAACAGTATACGTGCGCATATTGTCAGAAGTATTCGTAGATACGCTTAATTGAAAGCGTGTACGACAGGACGTGCGACGGCGTGAGCCTAGCGCGATACGCGCGTATATCGCTTGAACATGAACGGGTAAGAAGATGCAATTGTGTTCAGTAGCGTAGACATTTTTTGTTCTTTTAACAGTGGCTGGCCGCTGGCTTGTCCTGAAAAATTGCTTACACTAAAAGCATTTGCTACGATAATCCTTACAATACATTTTTCACCAATAGACACTTTACCTAAACGATAACTAACATTTATTTCTTGTTAAGTCTTGATAGAAAAAACAGTCACGGTTCGAGCATTTGCTAAAATAAAAAAATATACCTTATGTCCAAACTTTTTGCCGAGTATCGGTCCCGCACCACTTGATCCACTTTATTCCGAAACCGCTGATTTATAGCACCTTAATCCTTGGCGAGTATCGACACCCTAAGGTGATTTATTACGCCGTAAATAAAATGGCTTTATTTGTTAGGGAAGTTGTATTGTGCGTCGCGTTGAGTAGGCTTTGGTGACGCGGCCTCAATAAGAATGAGGTGCGTCAAATGGCACTAAATCAGTTCAGATTTTTATAGACACCTATATAAGTTAGTGACACACCTGGTCACGAATATTTGAGGATATCCTTTGTAAAATGACCACTTCTTTCAATATATCAGCCTATACCTAGACGTTTTCTACTGAATGTAGCCCGCGCAAGGGTCTTCACACATACTGATTTTATTCCGTCTGCATCCAACCGTTTCCCCGTAACAACATTGTGAGCATTTTTAAAGCAAATATAAAATGTGTTCCTGCACGTCTCTGCTTCATAGAGTTGGAGTAATTGTCTCAATAAGAACAAATTGTGTCTAATATAATAAACGAAATTGGTTCAGATTTATACAATTTATTGGCACATTATCACAGATATCAAGTCAACTTTGCAAGCAAATATATTATTAGCCACTGGTTGGCTCTACTTCATAGCGTCGCTTAGCAACCACATCTATTATGAGTTATTCCAACATATTTGCAAGAGACAACCCGCTTATAATAAGTCATAACATAATAAAATCACATATTTTAAATATATCTATACACCATACATTCCATGTCATAAAAAAATTGGTTGCCTGTAAAGTCGGTATACGGGCGAAAGTTTTACGTGACAACGACTTTGAGTGGTAAAATAATTTTAATGTGAATATTCATTCGTATAGTAGGAAGAAGGATGAAAGACGCGTGT
Organism: Euclidia mi; assembly: GCA_944739405.2. Classification (NCBI taxonomy): domain Eukaryota; kingdom Metazoa; phylum Arthropoda; class Insecta; order Lepidoptera; family Erebidae; genus Euclidia; species Euclidia mi. The sequence continues at coordinate 61,148,365 of OX123200.2, forward strand.
CTTTCACTTTTTATGTCTGTCTCTCTCGCTCTTAGGCGGGACGCGTGCCTCTCACTCGCTCTCATTGTGAGCGCATAACGTGAGCGGAGCGTAACGCAGTTTCTTGAAGTGTCACCCGGCAAACCAATTTATAAGACGTTGTCACGTCAATAATGCGGGTTTTAGCTCGTCGCAGATATGCGATCGTTAACTACTACGCAAATAAAACATTTATAATTCTCCATTGATCCTATATTTATCCATAAGTACCAATTAATAGAACTAAAGAATCCTCTAATCCTATCTGAAACTTCTTTGATATCTTACCGTAACACCTTGTCTCGTATCTTAAAAATAAATCGCTAAGAATAAAACTGAATTTGCACCCAAATGGATTTCAGAAAGCTTAGTGAAATTTTAAACCTCTTACAAACTTTTGAAGTAATTCGATCAAAGTCTTTTACACTATTTTTACGCCTTGTAACGCCTAAAGCTATTACGGTATCGTAAGGATATTTCAAGGCTTATAACAAATTTTGACCGCGGTTTTGCCTACGTATTTCCGATTTTGGAACTATTTATATTAATTGATTCCATTATTGAAACAATGAGTCAATAATGGAATCAATTAATATATAAAATGTTCCCGTTACTGACTGCCTAACAGACAACGCACAGCCGAAACTATTGTGCACAGGAAGCTAAAATTTTGCATGCACTTTCCTTGGGGACCTTAGAGATGCACTAAGAAAGAGTTTTCCGAAATGGAGTGAAATAAAAAAAAAACGCAGCCGTAATAAGGTGCGTGCATTCTCTAGTATGATAAAGTTTCACGTTTTTCCGTTAAGTATTATTTGCGCTAAAGAGTGACAAACACTAGTCTATACATATCATTTTAAACGTAGTGTAAGACGCCCTCCGGCTAGGTGGAGAGTCGATATACGCAAAGTGGCTGGCAGCGGCTGGACACGAAGAGCCGCAAATCGGGCTCAGTGCGTGCCATTGGAAAGACCATTTCCAGCAGTGGACTATGGATGATGATGATGATACACATAAAAAGTTTAAATATCCGCTACGTCCTGCCTGTCTGTATGAGCAGAATAAACTCAAATTACCGAACGGATTATAAGTTTTTCAACAATAGATAATCTTATTCCTTAGGAAAATGTAGGTGTATAATGCGCCCGGACGGAGCCACGAGCAAAGTCGTAGTCTTTTCATCAAAATGCTTTTAATAATTTTACGTGAAAGAGTGACAGATATCCATCCATCCTCACTAACTTGCACGTTCCTTACAGTACTATAAAGATATAGCTCATGGAATTTATACTGTTCACAAAGTGTATTAAGTATAACATCAGTCTGTTCCAAGCTATAATCGTCATATTTTATGGCACTGGTATCGCATAGAAATCGTATGATTTGAGTTAGAAGATAGTCGTGCCAATGGCGCCTTTATAGAGGTCAGGGAATAAAATATTTTTTGATGGCAAATAGTACATCGTATTTTTTTTACGCGATTGCATAAAATGTTTAGTAAGAAATATTATGATACGTTTTTCTTTATATTGACTGGTGCTTGATGAATTTTAAATATACAGACAGATAGTCTGTCTGTATATATAAAAATCTTGCGTTACTGACTGACTGACAGACAGCGTACAGCTAAAACTATGCGGCGAGAGGACCGTAAGGTTGCACTAAAAAGGGATTTCCCGAAATTTATACGAAGTTGATAAAAAAATAAAAATACATCCGCAATCCAAAGTGTTAGCGATATTTCGGTTTAGACCAGAATCAGTTTATTTGAGGGTACTGACTCCCCATAACGACTGTCAAAAATCTTCATGACAACAGTGACCGACGGTTTAATATATTGTACGAGGCACGGGGCATATGACAATTAACAATTTAATACGCACTTAACATCGAAAAGTCAGTGATGCGAGCCGTAGATTCAAACCCGAGACACGAGGCACAGCAGTTTGTGAGTCTGTCCAATATCTACATATTTATGAGAAGTTATTTATTTTATATCATTAAGATAAACTATTTCTTAGGCCCCAAAGATAAGTAAACTACTTTTATACCAATCATAACCGCGTTACCGCGACATCCTAAAATAAGTCTCTATCGTAAACGGACACTGGTTCACTATCTTATCTAGTCTTTAGGGTGCGTTTTCAACTAAGATGTGATGCTACGTTTACTACTGACTTCATTTGGATGGGTGACCGTTTAATAGATTAAATATAATATTCGATTAGCGTTTTTATATATATTAGCATGGATAATATAGGTGTAAATACATCCAAACGTTCTTCATAAATCATATTAATTTTATCGCGTTATATTGGTTTCACTGTTATTACATTTAAACCGAATGATCTAGAAACTACATTTTGATTACTAGCCGACGTTTTAAATTCTTTACGGGATTTATGTTCACGGCAGACTGAGGTGATTTTTGTCTTAATTTCTTGAATGTATAAGTTATCTCAAAGTACCCGAACATTTTCAACTATTGATGTTACTATTTACGCAGAATGAGCTCACAGTATCCTTAGGTCTTCTGGTGACTTTGTCCTTCTTGGATTTCATTAGCCTTATGACGGAGTCCTAAGCTGGTGAAACATTCCAACCGTCTTCCCTATTGAAATTAGAGTGTTTTTTAATTTCAATAGCCTCACGTATCATCCTTGGAAGAAAACGAATTCGAAACGTCGCGTCAGCTGGGAATAAAAATGTAGTTGCTAGATCATTCGGTTTAAATGTAATAACGTTGAAACCAATATAACGCGATAAAATCCGTAAACTTAATCCGTACGAAAATAACAATTGAAATTAAAAAATTTCAATTGTTATTTTCGTACTGTAAAAACGTAAAACGTACTGAAAAAGGGCCAAATTAAAAGTACCCATAACCAACGCGCATGCATGATGATGTTAATGAATGTCGAGGAAGCGAAAGAGGTCTGTTTGAACCGAAACATGTGGCGTTCCATAGTCTCTGCCTACCCCAATGGGAGACAGGCGTGACGATATAGATAGATAGATAGATAGATTGTTATTTTCGCTTGCTAATCAGTGAAAGAAAACATCGTGAGGAAACATGCATGCGAGCTCTTTATAATGAGCTTGATAGACATGTTATAGTTGATGTGTTAATCTAATACTAATACGAGTATATAAAGCTGAAGAGTTTTTTGTTTGTTTGCTTGAACGCGCTAATCTCTGGACCTACTCCTTCGATTTGAAAAGCTATTTCGGTGTTAGATAGCCCATTTATCGTCGAAGGCTATAGGCGAAATAACATCACGCTATGAGCCATGGGAGCGGAGCTGTTTGAAATAGATATATTGTCTATAGTAATTGAACGAAAATGTTAGTTTAGAAACATTTTTTATGTATGGTAATTATTTTTTTACTCTGGTCACACTATGAACTGATAAAATCATTATCTTCCCTTTCCTGAAAAGACTTGTTTGTGAACACACCGTTTGCGTTTCGTGTGATTTGTATAATTGAATCAACTTGAGTAAATACTTGTAATTGCCGCTTTTGACCTGTCTGGCAAGGATTGTGATAGAATTTGTGATTTATATTTTACACTGACATTTAGAGAAATTGTGAATTTTACTACCACGTCCATCGGGTCTTGAAGACGCCGCGTTGAAGTCTGGGTAAACTAACGACAATTCACGTCTGTTTTGACCAAAATTTGTGTGTTTTTATCTAGGTTGCCTCCAGGCCACCACAGAAGATCTTCAGGTAATTAATTTGTTTAATTCTTAGCACCATAAAACTTGGCCATATGTCAGACATTCTGTGTTGCCTTAGAACAGCTGGATGAATGTAATTTATCTTCCACTGCTTTCTGCAAACAATTCCCAGTCTGTCTAGGCAATCTCTGAACAGGAGCAGTAGCTATAAATAACGCGGGTGTAAACGCGGGCTCATCTAGTCTTTACATACATACATATATACATAGACTCACGCCTGTTTCCCGGAGGGGTAGGCAGAGACTACGGAACGCCATTTGCAACGATTCTGACATACTTCACTTGCTTCACTCACTCCCATCAAGTTTCTCATGCATGCTCTTCTGTTAAGGGTACTTCTGACTTGTCCTTTTTTCAGGATGTCTCCAATCTGGTCAGAGAACGTTCTCCTAGGTCTTCCCCTTTGTCCTGTCCCATTCACACTAGCCTGATATATCTTCTTTGTCAGTCTATCGTCATCCATCCTCTCCATGTGCCCAAACCATCTTAACATGCCTTTCTCAATGCTTGTCACTACATCTCCTTTTACCCCACACCACTCTCGTATCACACAATTCTTTACTCTGTCGGTCAAAGACACACCACACATACTTCTCAGTGCTCTCATTTCTACAGCACTTATTCTACTTTCAAATCTCTTCTGCCATACCCAACTTTCACTACCATATATAAGGGTAGGCACTAACACACCTCTATGTACAGCCAAACGTGCCTTTTTGGACACGTTTTGACTGTTCATAAACGCCTTCAGAGCTCCATTCACACTATTACCTGCATTAACTCTCCTTTCAATATCTGCTTCATTCTTACCATCTCTTGTAAACATCGTACCTAAGTAAACAAACTCATTCACTTGTTCCACTCGCTGTCCATCGATTAAAACATTACAAGCCGTAACGCATTCCTCCTTTTCAAAAACCATAACTTTCGTTTTACTTACATTCACTTTCATTCCTTTCCTTTCTAACGCACGATGCATGATTGTTACCATCTCCTGCAACTCCTCCGTTGAAGATGCAAGTATAACCTGATCATCAGCATAAAGGAGGCATTTGACGAGTAACCCATTCATCCTTAATCCGCAGTCACTATGTTTTAAATCTTGCAAACAACTGTCCATGAAGAGGTTAAACAGCCACGGCGACGCTACACATCCCTGTCTAACACCTTTATCGATGGTAAACCAGTCAGTGTATGCCCCGTTTATCCTCACACAAGCTCTAGAATCCTCATAAAGGGATTTCAGAGCTCGAATGAGGCTGCTGTCCACCCCATTCATTGACAGCACCGACCACATTTCATTCCTCACCACTTTATCGTAAGCCTTTTCCAAATCCACGAATGCGCAAGACCTTTTGACCTTTGGCCAAAAATTTTCCGGCTATGCTTCGCAAGGAAAAAACCTGATCCGTGCATCCCATACCCTTTCGGAATCCCGCTTGTACATCCCATATTTTCTTGTCGGTTACTTCCATAACTCTTTCAATAAGTACCTTTGCATACAATTTGCCAACAATGCTGAGAAGGCTAATGCCTCTATAGTTTTTGCAGTCTTGTTGCGAGCCTTTTCCTTTATAAAGAGGCACAACTACAGCTGTGGTCCAGTCATTAGGTACTCGGCCGGTGTTCCAACACAAGTTATATAACCGCTGCAACTAACCAACTATGATGCCCTGTCCAGCCTTCAGCATTTCGACTGTAATCCTATCATATTCAGCAGCCTTACCTACTTTCATACTTCCCAGTGCCTTCACGATCTCATCCACGCCAATAACGCTTTCATCATTGCTACCATTACAATTCACTTCAGCTATCGGTGTCTCTATCGCCGTTCTTTCAAATAAACTTTCAAAATACTCGTTCCATCTCTTCAGCACGCACAATTCACCATTTACTATACTTCCATTCTCGTCTCTGATGGATGTGTGTTCTGAGGATTGATTTCCTTCTCGAACTGCACGAACGGATTTCCAGAAAAACTTAATGTTCCTCTGGAAATCGTCAGATAATCTGCTATCAAACTCATCTTTCTTTTCCTCTTTTTTCCTTTCAACCATTTCTTTCACTATTCTTTTTGACCTAACAAACTCCGTTTTTGCTTCACCTATGTCTACACTCGTTGCTTTTCCCATTCTTTCATTTGCTCTGGCAGCCAACCAATCTGACCAAGCTTTCTTCTTCTCTGACACTGCTGATTGTACATCCTTGTCCCACCATGTATTCTTAACCTTTCGTATTTTTCTTCTCTTGATCATACCACATACTTCAGACGCTACACATACTACCTCTTCTTTAAAGGCCTGCCATAATTCTTCCATATCACTTATGCCATCGAATCTCTCAAATCTTGCTATCAATCTTCGTTTATACTCATCTTTCACATCTTTCTCTTGTAGATTTTCTACTTTTATTCTTTCCAAGACCCTATTTTCATTACGTTCTCGGTGTCGCCATCCTTTGAAGAGCCCACTTATCCGGCTCAACACCAAGAAGTGGTCTGTGTGGATGCCGATTCCTCGATATACTCTTGTATCCAACACATTCTTTCTCAATCGTTCATCTACTATCACAAAATCAATCATACTTCTTCTAACATTTTTCGCCTCTCGCGTATACATATGTATCCTTTTATGATCAAACATGGTGTTTGTCACACAAAGGCTCCACTCCAAACAAATCTCAAGCAGTGCTTTTCCATTTTCGTTCACACTCTCATCACCAAATGCACCTAACACCCTTTCAAATCCATCTCGCTTTACTCCCACCCATCCATTGAAATCCCCTAACAAAATCAATCTTTCATTATCCTTGCAGTTCCTCAAAATCTCTCTTAAACTCTCCCAAAACTCCTGCCTTTCGTCTTGCTCATATTGTGACATACCCGTAACTATATTGACCGGGGCGTACACCCCCACAATAAAGAGACGAGTAAGTCCTACTTTCATTCTATCTAGTCATATCTAGGCTTTATATAATTATATATATATATATATATATATATATGTATATCATGTGTGCGTGTGTATGTGTGTATGTCACTGAACTCCTCCTAAAAGACTGGACCTATTCTGATTTTTTTTTGTGTGTTCAAGGGAACTTGAGAGTGGTTATATTCACAAAAAAATGCCAATACTAAAAAATAATATGGCGGTACGAAGTTCGCTGGGTAGGCTAATATTATTATAATTTTAAAACGAAAAATAAGCTTTTTTTGTATTGCTAAACGTCTTCCCACACAACACTCAACTGCCTCGCATGTATCTTGTCGACACGCAGCCTTACGCCTCAGTTTTTAAGACAGCGTATAAAATATATCCATAAACCATCACGAGTTCCAGTTTTTCGTTCGAAAAGATTATATTATCATGCCAAAGGAATAAAGTTGAGGGGATAGCTTTGTAGAATAATAAAACTTTTTCTTCACTCTAGATAGTTTTTTTAATGAGACGAAGTTGTGGTTCATCGTTATTCCAGTAACGGTTAAGTAAGCTTCGTGTTGAAATTTTGTTTGAGAACACCATCATACAAGTTTTGAGTAAAGAGAGTGAACCCGATAACCAAAATAGAACTTTTTATGATACAGAAAAAAGTCTTCATGAATAAGTACCTATTTAATCGAGCATTCGAGATATTTCTAACAACCTTGTTTAGCTGATAAAGTTATACTATAATTTCTCAAGTTACTTATACCATAATTTTAGGCTGTGTAGAATAGTTTTTAATACTGTACTTTATTTAAAATCCGCATAAAAATAAACGTAACAAGCAAAAATAGTATAAGTCATATTAATGAACAATTATTGAAATTGTTCATTAATATATAATATACTCTTAATCTATAAAAAAAAAACATTCATGATTCTATCTTGGAAAAAATAATTATTTACTCTGGCAACCTTGTGGCTTTTTGACAAACCGAAGAAATGGCCCTTACGAAAATCCGGAAATCAATTAACATAATAGCTATTTTTAATTTTATACTTTTTACCTAGTCTTATCTAAATTCGACTAAAATATAGAAAATCGTATAAAAATGTTTAATGAATTTTGGTTGTAATGAGTTTTTAAGACGCTTTTAGTGCACTGAACTAAAAATCTGCCATAGCTCTTTATTTATAGACCCCTTACATTAGTAGAGGTATTCGAAAAACTTTGAAGCAAATTTGTTTGAAATAGAAATAATATTGTCTATGATAGTTAAATCGAGAATATCAGTTAAGTAACATTTTATTTTGTCTATTGTAATTTTTTAAGTCTGGTCATACTGTAAGATGACACATCACTTTTTGTCCTCGCCTTGAAAAGTTAACAGGTTGTCGTCTCGTAAAATATCGCCTTTTGAAAAGCACATGGTTAAACCAGCTTCGCGAATTGTATTGTGTAATAGTCTTGTAAATACTTGTAATTGCCACTATTGTCTCCGGCAAAGTTTGCAATCAAATTGTGTGAATCCGGTGTCGATGTCCACGTGCCCTCGTGTCCTGAAGACATCAGTTTGGAGAAACAGCTAAGTGGATATTTCATTCAATCTGTTTTGGCCAATATATTTGTATGTTTTGCCTAACTTAGTTCCAGGCCTGTCATCAGTGAAAATACCAGGTAATTGCACTTTGTAATATCATCGCTGAGAATCTCAGTAATATATGTTAGACTGTTGTCTTACTTAGAACAACTGGATGAATCAAATTAACTTTCCACTGCCCTCTGCAAATAGTTCCCAGTCTGTCTAGGCAAATTCTGAAAATATTAGATCTTCCTACATTTTAAGAAACAGCCGCTCTACCTAAAAGTACTATATCGCGGTGGACTTTCAATCATTAAAGCAATGAGTATAATGAACATCCACGCAATAAGATATTGAACCCAAGACACTCGGCAAAGCGTTAAGTGCCAAGGCAGCACTTTAAACTACTACGCCTTTTGAGCAGAATTAAGAAACGGATAGCAGAAAATTCCTACAAGACATGAAGGAGAAAATGGCTTAATAGCGCCACGAAACTACGAAGCAGTTTTTGTAATGCTAATCAATTATATATTCTGTTTAATTTGAATATATGAATCGTCCATATTCAAGAGTTTAACTATGTAGTTTTCTAGTTTTTCATAATTGGATAAAGACTCTCGACTTTAGAATCAGTTAAGGCATGAATTATTAATTTTCGTGAATTTAGTGGAATGATACTTTAATAGTTTGATAGCTTCTAATGATACTATGATAGTTGACTCTGGTTATTTTGATATTCAAAGAAAATTAAAGATATTTAGGAGTGGTATAGTAATCGGACGTTTCGACTCCAACCTCTACCTCCTTCGCAGTCCACTGTTGGACTAAAGCTCCTCCTAGCTTGCTTCGCAGTAGCACAACACAGGCAACAGGATAATATGGGCTACTATACCACGTCAGTCAGACCGTTTTCCACAGGGTTTGATGTCAAGTTTTCCTCTTCGGAGGGATACTGTTTACTTCGTGCATATTCCTTAGTCAACTCCTGTTACCAAACTCACGGTAGGGTATGGGGTAGAGATACTTTGTTAGTCTGGATATAAGTAATACATCCACTTCAAAAATCATTTAGAATTCGTTTTAGCGTAAGGTCAAAATTATGAATTATATTCATTGACCCCATCAGCCTTTAATAGTCCACTGCTGGACTAGGCCTCTCCTTTGAAAGGAGGAATTGGCCTACTATACCACGCTGGCCAAACGGGTTGGTATAGGGTTTGTATCAAGTTTTCTCTTGCGGTGTTGTTTTCTGCATTATATGCTCGCTCTGTCGGCTCTTACGACACCCATGGGATGATATGGGATGGTGACATTTCGTATTCGTAATCCATCACCACACGGACATATGTATTCATTAATGTCTGTTAATAGTTCTTGAAGTAACAAAATGGCTAAGCCACATATTTTGACTAATGTGTAATGTTTGTGAAGTTAAGGCACGGCTTGGCCTTACGGATATGAGATCTGTAAGCTTATGACAGTGTGAGCGTTATGGACTAGTCATTTCTTCGCTTGGCTTTATATACGATCTGATATCTTTTTTACTGTGCGTAACAATCATAAGGTCTTATCTCGGCCTCAATTTACATTATTATAAATGTTTTTGCTGGGATATGAATACAATTTCGAAGATTAAGTATTTTCGTGTTTATATACCAATAGAGAACGCCCGCATCTACGCCAGCACAATAATATACTGGAACTTTTCTTACCGATACCGTGGGAATTTTGGAAAATCCTTTCTAAGTGCACCCCTAAACTGCCAATGTAAAATACGTATATGAAATCCAACTTCTTGCGTCTAATGGTTTCGGATGTGCTTTGTCTGTCAGTGAGTCAGTAACGCAAAAACTATAATATACAGATTAACGTTTAGAGCGAAGTATATACAAGAATCGAAACCATTACCTATTTAGTATAACAACGTAGGCATGAACTTTTCTAATACATAATGTATGAAGTAGCCGTAACGGCGTGAAAGAACAAATTTCCATTACTTGAATCGGAGCTCAGAGATAGTTTGAGAAAAGTTTGTAACCTTGAGACATAGAGCATTATCCTACAGGACATAGCCGAAATGGTTTGTTATTAATATTTTAAACTTTCTTGACTTGTACTCATACTAATATTAATGTACATACATTCAGACATATACTCATTTTCCCGTCAGAGTATGCAGAGACAACGGTACGCCACTTACTTTTCTACAAACCTCATGCGCTTCCTTTACATTCATTAATATTTATGTAACGGTTCAATACCACATATTAAATTCATCTGTATAAATAAAAAAGGTTTGTGTCAAATAAAAAACCGGGTAGGTGCGAATCGCCCTCGGCCACCGAGGATTCCGTGAAAATTTATAGATAAGAAGTCAGTCAGGGGTGTGCGCGGTGGATTCGAATCTGAGATCCTCTGCGTAGCAGTCTATCGGTCTCTCCACTAAATTTCTATTTAAGAATATACAATATATTGATCTGAATTTGCAAAATATTTTAATAATACAACATAAACAGAATACTTATTAACCTAAAATTATTTCAAACAGGGTGCGATGATATAAGACCCTATTTTCCAACGAGTTATAATATATGTTTTCCTTGAAAACACTTGAGAACAACAGAGTAATAAAATCGAAATCTATTTCCTTTTAATATCACAAGTTACGATAAAAACCTACTTTTACTAAGCTCCCTTTAAAAGGCCTAGAATAAGAACAATAGGTGTATAAGTTATCGGCTATAGCTGAATATAAGAATACTAATGTTCTTTTCTGGTAAAGTTTTATATAAATCTGTTAGTACGTTTGAGTCGAAATATTTTTATTTTCAGTATTCTTTCTCTGGCCGAACGGTCGAAGTCATTGTGAATATTATAGTGTTATAATGCCTTAAAATAATAAAGCTTGCCAAGATAAGAATTAGCTCGACTCGTGGCTACATGTAGACTGAGGATAAGATTTGCTGGCTTGAAATTTCAAAGACTTTTTTTAGGTATGATGAAAACTGAACGGATATCCTCGCAAAAGCGTTCGACACGGGCCCCGTCCCTACTCTCTTATTAAAACTTGAAGAAATGGGTGTTAGAGGTGTTCAATTAGAAATTTTCAAGAGCTACCTAACAAATAGATCGCAGTTTGTCAAAATAAACAGTTACAGTGGTAATGAACTTTTCATTCATTATGGCGTGCCCCAGGGAAGTATACTAGGACCAACCCTTTTTCTTATTTTCATCAATGAGTTATGCGACGTCAGCATCCAGAATGGTAAAATAATATCATTCGCGGATGATACTGCGATAACAGTTGTAGCTGAAACATGGGCACAACTGGAAGTCAGAGCGCAACTCGCATTCAACACTGTCCTTAACTGGCTAAATGAACACACGCTTACACTTAATACTACCAAAACCAACTTCCTTACATATTCAATCAGTGCAGCCTCTCAACCACCCAACCCCATAAATTTAATAGCTCACTCTTGCGATAGTCAACCCCAAACTCCTTGCAATTGCCCTTCGTTAATCTCAGTAAACCAAATAAAATATCTAGGTGTAACATTGGACAAAACTTTAAACTTTAAATCGCATATAAACATTCTTACAGGTAGGGTCCGGAAGCTTATATATATTTTTAAAACTCTTCGGACAATTGCATATCAAAGTGTCAAACGCAATGTTTATTATGCATTATGTCAATCTATTGTCACATATTGCATCACGTGTTGGGGTGGTGCTGCTAAAACGATTTTGAAACCTTTAGAGAAAGCACATAGCGCAGTATTAAAATTCGCTACTTTTCGCCCGATTATCTTCCCTACCAATGAATTATACCAGAAGTGGAGTATTCTAAACGTTAGACAACAGTTTATCATGAAAACAGTACTCTTACAACACAAAAAAACGCCATACAGGTCAATCGATAAACGTAGAAAAGATTTGATTTGTACTGTCACACATACACGCTCTAAATTCATTAAAAGATTCTTTTATTTTCTTGGCCCTTCTTTATATAATAAAATAAATAAACATCTTTCAGTATACGGATTGTCATATTATAAATGCAAAAAAATTGTCTACCCATTACTTCTAGACTACACATATGAAGAAACGGAAAAAATGCTAATTTAGGATAAGTAAACGCACGCACCCACACACACACACACACACACACACACACACACACACACACACACACTTACATACACGCACACACGCACGCACGCGCGCACACACACACACACACACACACACACACACACACACATACATACACACACATACATATATACACACACGCATAGTAGCTTTGAAGCACATTTAAGAATACCTAGTTTAAGATGTATTATTTTTCATTTGGTTCTTTCCTTAGTTTACTTTTAGTTTTACTATAATTTTGTAGCAGTAATACATAATTATGTTAATTATAAAATACACATTGCCTAATCCATGGGGGATCGGAACTGTCACTCCTTCATACAGGTTATACTATAACCTAGTTAGGAGATCAGAACTGCACCCACTATAATTGTAGCAAATCTGTAATTTTACCATGTTCAAACTATATAACCATGTACTGCAATCTTTGTAAAGATAAATAAAGTATTATAATTATAATTATCCTGTAGTTTCGTCGACCTGCTCAGAGTGATATGAACGCAGTTATCATAAAATAAATCTAGCGGCGATAGCCCAGTAGTGTACGTAGCGGACTGCCGAGACGATGGTCTCGGGTTCAATCCCCAGGTACCCCGAGCACCCACCTGTGACTTTAATTCTATATTCTGTTCTACCACATTCACATAACACCATCTAGTCCCAAACTAAGCAGAGCTTGTACTATGGGTACTAGATAATAAGTAAACATATTTATATACTTTTTCTTGTAAATACATACATATTATACATAGAAACACCCAGACCAAGACAAACATCCATGTTCACGCACACAAATGTTTGACTTGAGCGGGAATCGAACCCGCAACCTTCGGCGTGGCAGTGGCTTACACTCACGCTGCGCCAACCGGTCGTCATAATTTTCGAACTTATGTGTGCATTACAAATGTTAATTATCGCTCGCTTAATAATGTGCCCGGTAGATGGCAATAGGCTCGCCCCCTATTACATTGGGTTCGAAACATTACTGGCGAAAAGTGGGTGTGTAATACACCTGCCTACCCCTTCGGGGACAAAGGGCGTGAAGTAAAATAAAATTTAACGATATTAAATAGCTGAAATAGGGAGACTGCATAATCTTAACAATTTAACATTTGTTTTGAAAGACTACTAGGTGGATCCTGGGCTGCAATGGGGATAGTATTAGGACGAAGTGGACATAAATATTATTTTATAATTACACATTTGCATAAATTTGAAATAATTTATCTAGTGAATTTATATGATTCTAATGAGTAGGTGTATTATTATGCGAATAAGTTGGGTTCCTATCACATGTTTTGTGTCGTAGAAATTTATTTGCATAGTAAAAACCCCCGTAGTATTCAAGTGTCCCTTTGATATTCAAAGGAGTATAAAACGCTTTGTTAACCTATGCACATGGGTACTTTCCAAACGGAATACAGCTGACTCTACAAAGGGTTGAAAGGAATAATTTTATTATGGCATGGAGAAGCAGTGCTTCTCTTTGATGATATTAAGAATAGAATTGCTTATGATATGAACTGCAACATACTATTATCCCTTAGGAAATAATATTTCCAATTAAATATTGTTTTTATTTTTTTTTTATTTTTAGACGCACGCCTGTATCCCCAAAGGGGTAGGCAGAGGTGTAATATTACATACATACATAGACTCACGCCTGTTTCCCCGAAGGGGTAGGCAGAGGCATATTAAACGCCCACTTTTCGCCAGTGTTTTGATCCCACGTAATAGGTGGCGAGCCTATTGCCGCTTATCGGGATATTTTGTTTGCCAGAGCCTCGTTCGTCAATCGGCAGGTGCACCACTTGCAGGTGAGGTTGGCTTGGCACCCTAAGTTGTTGGTGGGAACCCTATGCACCCTACGTGTAATATTACACCCACATTTCACCATAAATTTTTTAGGTCCCACATAATAGGGGGTGAGCCTATTGCCAGACTGGCACATCACCAGACTCCGTGCTGCTACTGAGAATTCAGAAAAACCCAGTAACACTTTTTGCTCGACCCGGGAATCGAACCCGGGACCTCCGATCAGCAGTCGCATACGCTATCCACTAGACTACGGAGGTGTAATAAACAAGAATTCAAATAAAACAATTTACAGCAATCTAACAAATGTACATAATATCTAGTGATGTTGAGAAACGAAACCCATGCAATTGAGCAAAATGTAAAGCCGAAAATACCTAAGCGAATTTTTGAACTTGAACTTAAAGTTCACAAACTGTTAAGAAGTTTACTTAACATTCATAGTCAAACAAAAAGAGTCAAACCTAACATGCATGAATCTTATATTTCAACAAACAAGACTCCACTTCCAATAGCATGCTAAATCTAAGTGGAAGTTAGGAATCTAAAGGTTAATATTTTATATTATCTTTAATGTGATATTTACCGAAAGTATTCTTATTTAAATCCATTAAGAGGTAAACGTTATTTGAAATCTTTCTAATTATTTATCATTTTATAAATTTAGGTGCTATTTTAGCCGAAAAGAATGCAGGAGCGTTTGATTGAACAAAATGTCTTCTCCATACTACGTCATCAACATCAAAAGAAATGACTTTCCTTCCAGAATTTTAATAAAGCGCGTTATGCTTGTAAGCGCTCAACAATTGTGCTTCAACTCTAACAAAAATATCACTAAAAGATTTAAGAGAGTAAGCAAACGAATTTCTCTCTCCAAATTTGACTTGAGACAAATCTTCTAAAGAATAACTAAAATGGTGTGAGAAAGCACCAAAAATATATTCTCTTCCAAACATGAAAAAAATTAGGTTTAAAATCTGTTTCAGGATAGAGGTTTGTGAATATAAAACAAGTGTTTTCTATTGTTCTCAGCGATACAAAGCGTCTTTCTTTCCTCTGGTTAAATTTTTAAATTTCAAATGGGAGATTGTTGGAAGATGTCCGCATTCACGCCACGTTATTATCCGCCCGTTGAGCCATCCAGACGGTACCCCTATTTTATTTCGGTGTATTATTAAGAATATAATAGAATAAAATAGCATTTATTTGCAAATATGGGTAATACATAAGAAGGTAGTAGGTTTACATTTAGAATGTCTAAAGGTATTTGTTATTTTAGAATGGACGCAACTTTGATATGAATCTTAGATCGTAATTTTGATTACCTTAGATGATAACCTTGAAAATAACCTTTT
This sequence comes from Euclidia mi, assembly GCA_944739405.2. Taxonomy (NCBI): domain Eukaryota; kingdom Metazoa; phylum Arthropoda; class Insecta; order Lepidoptera; family Erebidae; genus Euclidia; species Euclidia mi. Next base: position 61,163,955 of record OX123200.2, read on the forward strand.
TGACATGTGTACTCACAAGTAAGAAATTGGTTAAATTGTTGTTATAAGCTTATTAGATATATCCATTTGCTTGTTTCAATGTAAACTTTTGAATACATTATTAGTTGTGAACATGGTACCGACCAATAAAAATGTGTTTAGTTATAATCTCTCAGCTAAAGGTACCTTTAGCTGAGAGATTATAAGTCCTCAAGTGATTAAAAGTGCTTTTGCTTTTCACTGACTTATTTCGGCAATTATATTAGTAAATTAGGTGTGGATCGCGTCTGGCGCCCAAACAATAATAATTAAGTTGTAGTCATTAGACATTTTGATGCGACTCCTTGAATTTTGAAAACTTCTACCTTTGTTCAATTGTATTTGGTTATTAAGTTAGCACGAAATTTGTACTTCCAGTAGGAAATAAAACATTTATTAGATTTCAGTCATTTGTTTTATTTGAATTCTTGTTTATTACATTACACACACACATCTTTTATTTTACACATACATACATACATATCGTCACGCCTTTTATCCCCGAAGGGGTAGGCAGAGGTGTATTTCTACACCCACTTTTCGCCAGATTTACTTTAGTCCCACGTAATAAGGGGCGAGCCTATTGCCACACCGGGCACATTTGGGCATCTTACCATTTATTTATGTATTTATTTATAATGTTAACAATCTGGGCGCAAGCGCACAGGCTTGCCGCAGCAAGCGCGCCAAGCGCGAAGAATCTTAAACCAAGGCGGTATAGGTTGGTACTTATAGCACACTGACGCTTGCTCTAGAATTACATTAGTACACGCAAGGTTCTGCACCTGACACCACATATTCAACACTATTTTGCTTTGATATGTTAACACATCGTATCTACTCACACATACCATAAAGCAAAGTGTATTTTAGTTTGTACTTTAAAGTTATAAACAGACACTGGCGCCGACGCCACTAAAATGGATTGCGCAGAATACCAGTGTTGCGGCATAACAAGCGCAACGTATACTGAGCGTAGTCCAATTTTTGGCACTAATGAGACACACACTTCCACTTAAGTTTTTTAACTTAATTTATAAATAAATTTATAAACTTCCGGATTGTTATCGCTGTTCACTGACACTATCTTTAGTTGTTTGTTTGTATTTTAATTGGCCAATGGCGGCAGACGGCCTCCAATTGGTCAGCCGGGAAGCGTTGGGTTGCCAGTGAGCAGACGTAACGATCTGCCATTTAAGTTTGTATAAATTATTTGTTTTAGTGTTTCATTTTAATATGTTTTGTTTTTTATTTTATTTTATTATTAAGGCTACGGTTTTTTTTTAATATTTTGTTTTGTACCTATTTTTGTCAAATATGTTTAGTGTGTGCCATTTGTGGCAAAATAAATATTTCATTTATTTTTTTTTTATTTCCAGACTCCGTGCTGCTACTGAGAATTTCGTGACAGAAAAACCCAATAACACTGCCCGACCCAGGGAACGAACTCGGGATCCCACGCGCACATTTATGCCGCGAGACCAACGAGGCAGTCGTATAGGGTTTGATGTCGAGTTTTGCGTCTCTACGCAAAGATGGTATTTGCATCGTGTTATCCTTTAGTCGCCTCTTACGACACCCACGGGAAGATAGGGGGTGGTGACACTTGTATTCTATGCCGTCAACCACACGGCAATCAACCACACGGCAAATTTTATTTTTAATATTACGCAGTGAATCAAGTTCGTGAGATATTAAACAGGCTGTTTGGTAATTCGACCAATTTCTTGAAGGTTATATTTGAGGTCATTTGCAACAACTGTCAACTAGGGGTCCAAAATTAATGGTTTCTGAGATATCGAGACTTAAGGATTTTTAAAAATATTTCCACCTTAATGACCACTACCTTAAAACTTAATTGTTACTTTTTGGAAATCTTTTTAACTAGCAATAGACCTAAACAAAAAGATCGGTAAAAATATATCAAGATTTTAAAAATAAAGGGTAGGACCCTTTATTTTTAAGTGACGAATTTTTACATTTTTAGATGATTTTCTAAAAATTAACATTTTAATTTTTAGAAAATCATATAGTAAGTACATATTTTTTTTGATAAATTCATTAATTTATCAAAAAAAATATGTACTACACTTGACGTGCAAATTAACATAGGAACAAGAGTTCATTTCCTTTTAATAATGGTACATTATACAAGTGAAAATGTAAACCGATTTCTTAACAAAAGCATAAGATTTCTTATATGAAAATGATGTAATTCATACATGATTTCTTACCTTTCAAAATAGAGGTTTTTGTATTTGATTGTCTCTTAACTATTTCCATTGACGAATAACTAATATCCTCACATTTATTTGTATGGTGATGAATAAAACTGAAATCGTTAATAAAAAAAATCGATATCTTTCCGTGATGGCGACACCACTCCAGCACCAAATGGTTGAGCGAAGCGTTCTCCCAACCGCCTCCTAGCAAACGTTAACGTTATTGGTTATCAACCCAGTCCTGAAAATGAGTCGTTGTTTTACTGTAAAAGCCCGAAGTACGGTAAATCTTAAGATTTACCAGTAATGTAAGTAAATGTCCGATTTTTTTAAAGAAAAACGAAGTTGACGGAGAAATAAGTTTGATGACAAGGTGAAAAATTTGAAAAAAAAACTTAACCTGAACCTGAGTATTTTATTTTCACAGAGCGACTGCCATCTAAAATCCTTAAACCAAAGTGATAGCGGCTCAAATCAAGAGAAACATAATAAAATAAATCTTGTATATAAATATATACTGCCCTTCTACTGGCCACGAGTCCCTTTTATGACGATAGTAAATATTTTTTTAATTAGACATAGACCATCACGTTAGGCGAGTGCGGGATGGCAAAGTTCGAGAATTTAATGTAGACGTCTCTAATATGCAGGTTGTACCACAATGTTTTCCTTCACCGTTTAGCAAGCGATAATATAGATAATATAGATAATATAGTTTATAACTGCAATTATAAATTGCCTTAATTGCCTTTATACGGATGTTATAAATTTGTATATGTAGAAATTATTCCGAGGTTTAAAATTAATTCATAGTTCATCCAAGCACTGCGAGATGAGGAGAAAACGTTAAATACTCGTCTAAAAATTACTTGTTTATTAAATTCTACTTTTCAAGCTTTCGCTTGATTAAGTTCACAATTACTTGATTGCCGCTATATTCGAACAACACGAAATTTGAACCCAATTCATTTAGCGATATAGCTTGTACTAACTGTCGTCTACGTTGTTAGAGTGGCCTCTATGCTAGGTGTGTTACTAATAAGATTTCTCAGATTTTTTCTGAACATTTGCTTTCATATATCGCTTAATCTTCGCGTCGACTTAAAAGGTATTAATTTTTTAAATGAGTCAGGATGATAAAATATTGATTTTTCTGTGCTGGTCCAAATAGCACCTGATCAGGAGACATTCTCACATTACATTGGTCCAAAATTGATCACCCTCGCTCATTTAATTCAATACGGAAGAATTATTTTTTGTATATAATTATTGTGTTCTATAGATATCTCTCGTACTAGGAATAAATCCTGTGTCGCGTTGAACCCCAAACACAATCATCACAATCCATCCATGAATACACAGAACACCAAAACTCTGAACAACAGTTTATGGATTACACAAAGTTTTGTCTCGTGTGGGAATCGAACTCACGACACGCGGCGCAGTGGCAAGAGCGAGGCGAACGCTTAAACCATTAGGCCATTCATGCAGATAAATATGTATATCAAGTTACGCAACCAAATTCGGATCACAAAGAACACACGTCCCTTTGTTATGATGTAACCGTAACGCATTAGCAGCATTTGGTGAAACATTTCACACACACGCACACACACACAACAATAATATTTACACAGAGATTGCGTCTGATAGTAGCTACAAACGTTTTGAAATAAAAAAATGTAAAAATTAAGACAATTGGCCGCTTGTTTTCTGTTTTCTTTTGAAAAAACTAAAAACAGGAAGAAAAAAGATATCTTATTTCTTCCTGTTTCCAGTTTTACCAGAGAAAATTATGAAATATCTGAATAAATTAAACTTAATTTACTTCGTGGTTATAAATGACACAACGAAAATATACGATTTTGATCGTTGACGGTGCTTATAACGTGTTTGAACCCGCGACCATCGTCTCGGCAGTCCGTTACGTACACCACTGGGCTATCGCCGCGAACATTAAACACGATATTTTGACTACAAAATCTTGAACTGTTGGTTACTAATTGAATAACGTAACTTTGAAGTTTAATCGTTCCAAAACTATAGAAGATAGAAACTTATAAGTAAGATTTTTGAATGACTTCACGTACAAGAAGATAAATACTTAGACGCCGTAGATTTGAACTAACAAACAACAAAAATTGGGCAAGTTTTTAATATTTTCCAAAATCAACATCACACTATATAAACTTCTAGTCCCAAATTCACAATATTTTTGCTCAAAATAGGAAGACGTATATTTACAGGATAAAATAAAATAAAAATATATAAAGGAAATTGGGAGAGCCTGTATAGAGTTAGTACCTACTCTATACAGGCTCTCCCAATTTCCTTTTCCAACTATGATAAACAGATAATAACTTAACATTATTAAGTACATAATATTATTATATTAAATACAAATGCATCGTGTTAGAGATAAATCATACTCTAAAATAATAAATAATCGTGCCCACCTTAAAAGGATTTGTCCCAGGTGCAAATCTAACCCTCTACCTCCAGCTTAGCAGTCAGGATCTCTAACCACTAAACGGACCAACTATTAGGCCAATAGAACTCAAACTCAAATGTTTATTTCCATAAAAATGTTTAATCTTTTTGGACACGTCAAAAAGTCATAGATAATAAAATAAAAATGTAACTTTAAATGCTTATTTACATAAATGAGCATTAAAAAAATGCCTGTTCAGAAAGCAGAGCCTCGTAAGAAGAATCAGACAAGAAACTCAAGGCCTCTCTTTTCATCGTCTTGTCTAGAAATTCAAGAAATCAACTGTCTTACAAAGAAGCTATTTCTAATAAGAAGATATTACATTTCAATTCGATATTTATTCTAACGAATTTAGAGATAAAAGCTTTTACATTAATAAGGTCAGTACTAAAATTAGAATTTTATTTAGTATATTCCGTACACATAATATGCTTTTTATGTTTTTGAATGTTTATGTTTAAGACAAATGGGCTTTTTCGTCAAGGTAATCTTGCAATAGAGAATAATTATTTATTGGGAAGGTAATGTATAATCCACAATGCTGATCAAGTGCTGGTCGGCAGGCTTTGTACCTCATTCGAAAACATTGTGGAGAACTCTTAGACATGTAGTATTCCTCGGAATGTTTTCCTTCACCATTTAGCAAAATGATAATTAAAATTTAGAAAGCACATAGCTTCGAACAGTCCGTGATGCGCACGGTGAGTTTACATGGGAACCCTTTACATAGTAGTCTGTAAAGCCTTGTATTCATTAGGCCCCATTTGTTAATAAACACTGTTTATATACAGTTTATTAACAGTGTTTCATCATCTCTGGATACAGTTTATAAACAGTTCATAAACAAATGTGATGAATCATTGTTTCTGAAACATGTTGCCGTGCTCCCCAATCGAAAGGAGAGCCAGCCGAAACATCTTGTTTATAAGCAAAAGTCAACAGGTGTGGACGTGTGTTGCGCGGGTTTATTGACATGGAAGTAGTGTGTTCCAACAACCAAGATTCGATGCTCATAGAGATAATTCCGAATCCACAACCATTTCTTCCTTTTTTTTCTAGTAGTAATCTTATGAATTCGCCATTCGCCGAGTGGTTGACGGCATAGAATACAGGTGTCGCCACCCTCGTGCGTGACAAAGGGAAAATACGATGCAAATACTATCTTTGCACGTAGAGACGGAAAACTCGACATCAAACCCGTACCAACCCGTCTGGCCTGCTACTACTATTGTGACGCAAATTACGAGAGGTCTATGTCCAGCAGTGGATGTGAGTAGGGAGTGAAAGGCTGCAGTGATGATGACTCTTATGAATTATTATGTAAGCAGCACAGAGCATCACTACCTCTTCGGGCGACATCCTAGCAACAACTGACAAGTGTGGACGGCCATGTTTCAGAAAAAGTGTTTACGGTAAACTTGGTGACAAACACGTCATAAACAGTTTATCAACAAATGTTGCCTAATGAATACAAAGCTTTATTCTTCCTAGTAGGCATCGCTTGGATGAAGCTTTGATAATATACCCAAAACTTTTACCTGATCCAGTTACAAATTCGAAGCTACACAAAAACATAAAAGCAAACTTTTTTTTTAATATAGGTACCCATAGCTTTAACCTGACCCCGTTACAATTTCGAAGCTACACAAAAACATAAAAGCAAACTTAAAGCCATGAGTCGACCTTCACTCACAATGCATGCCGTGAAATATACTCCCATATTTTAAGGAATACAAAATTTGTTTTTCTCACACATAAGTGAAAGCAAGGCAGTAAGTTCCTACCTACCTAAATCACAAGTGATATAATTATAACAAGGTTCACGTGTACTGTGCATGATTTATTACAGTATAGTGTTAATTAATTCCGCTCATAACTATTCGGCGCATGCGCTGTGCTGTCGGGTAATAAACAACTGATTCTGGGTATCAGCGTTATGCTCACTTTACATTGGTATAGTAACTTGCCAGCGTTTAGTCGAATGTACGAACTTGATAAAAGAAAGAAAAAAATCTTCTTTCTATCTCGATGACCTATTTTTTAATGTAATGTAATTGGCTTTTTGAACAGCGATGACTTAGTGCGGAAGTGAATAAACTACGCACACAAGTGTCACGAAAATTAAACTTTTAAACATCGTTTACACCGTGCCTCAGAGAGCTTATAATTTTGTGAGCTTTGAAGATCTTCCATAGTAGGTACGAAGAGTCAGAAGCATCAAATCGCCTACCATTGGTCTTTTTAAGGGCTTTTTGCATTGCGGAGTTCAAATGGAGTTAGTCATGTTCCGAGGTGATACATTAGCTCGCTACTGCAACTTTCAATGATGATGACTAGTTGAGTTGTACAGTCCAGGTTGTTCCAGCTCATAGCCATAATTACAAATTAAACATAACATAACATAACTTCATGACTTTTATCCCCGAAGGGGTAGGCAGAGTTACACCTCTGGCTACCCCTTTGGGGTTAAAAGGCGCGAAATGTGATTGTGTAATACATTACACACCCACATTTCGCCAGTTATGTTTAGGTCCCAATGTAATAGGGGGCGAGCCTATTGCCATTTACCGGGCACATTATTAAGCGAGTGATAATTGATATTTTTAATACACACATAACTTCGAAAAGTCAATGGTGTGTGCGCGGGGTACCTGGGGATCGAACCTGAGACCATTGTCTCGGCAGTCCGTTACGTACACCACTAGGCTACATTATATTTCCATAATTACATATTAGATTTCTCTATTATGTTCTCAAATGAGGTCTATCATTCCTCTTATTCCTCTTATGGACGACGTGGTTGACTGTGGACTAACCTTTCTTACAGAGGAAATGCCGGAGGCCCTATGCCCTATTCCTTCTCCTTCACCCCGCTCCTCCTATCCTTTTTACAACCCAAAGGGCGGCAACGCAAATGTGACTTCTCTGGTGTTTCCCGTGTCCATGGGCGGCGGTGATCCCTTATCATCAGGCGATTCAAGTGCTCGTTTGCCGCCTGTTACACAATAAAAAGAATAGAGCCGTCAAAAAAATGAGACTGCTATTATTATTATATCTATCACTGGCTTGGTTCTTGTCTGGCAAGCAACTGGCAAAATCTGAACGAACCATAACAGTAACTAAACATAATGTCTATTCCATGACGCCATTTGCGAGTGTATTTGAAAAATGATGAGCGTTCTCTCCGCTTACATTTTGGCGTGTTCGCTCGAAAGGGTAGTGACATCGTGTCAGTGTCAACATGGATTCTGACGGCTCGCGCTTATACGAGCTTAGAAGCGCGTCAACGCTCGTAAGAGTTGCGCGTGTGCCAAAAGGCGCACCTATACACGCCTACATGTGCTTCCAAAAAAAAGCTTATACACGCGTATAAAACGCTAATCTGAAACCGCCCATACCGGGTTACCAGGTTCCAGAGTGGAGACCGCGTCCTACCAAATGTAGTGTTCCAGCTACATATTATAGTGACGATTTACGTAATGTGGCTGGCAGCGGCTAGATATGAAGGGCAGGAAAATGAGCTCAGTGCTATATCATTAGAGAACTACAGCAGGCTGGTGGCAATGATGATGGTGAGGTTCAATGACCACGCTGTCACTTAATGTCTTCTGAAATGGTCTCGTCCAATTTATTCCTATAGTTGGTGCTACGAGAAGATATACTTTTTGTAAACACACATTCAGGGCTTCACATTCTTTATTTCAAACAGTTGTGTTTTACATTTTAAGCTTTAGTTACGAAGTTACTATTTAGTAATCTGTGCTTTAGTGAAGTTTGATACTTTTTTACGATCATTTTTTAATGTATTTAACTTTATATATTTTAATATTATTATCTATGACTTCCACTCATGCCTTGAAAAATATAAATTTGAATGAAAATAAACATATTTGATTTTGTGTAAGAGTGGTCCTGATTTGTGTGAGTGATTTTCCTGGAAGAATTTTCATTAATTTGGCGACTTTTTTGTAGTTTTTTAACACAAATTCAAGTCAGTAATTGAGTACCATGGATGTCAATGATAGAGTACAAACAGGATACTCTATTATGGACTTGATTTTTTTAATCATAGGCAATAAATAATTTTCTCCTAGCCTAGCTATTGTAAAATATTAATTAATTTTCCACAAATGTGATATATTCCGGACAACTAGCTAGTATATCGCATAAGTTTTTTTTAGGAATGGAGATTTTACTTTGTGTTTGAATGAAAACATCATAATGAACTTTAACAAAATCCATTAAAATGTTACGGTAAATTTACATTCGGGGTAATCTGCGTAAAAAGACGCAATTTATGTTTATTAGGTGTAAAGAATCTTCTGTGCAAATAATAGTTTACCATATGCAATTTGCACCCGCATTTCGGCAATGTAGGGCGCTGGATGAGCATTGCGATCCTATGAAATCCCCCTTCTTGACATCTAAAAAAAATATTCTTTTCCGAAGATAAATGTAAGCTAAGCCCAACACCAGAAGAGTCACAAGTGCATTGCCGCCCTTTCGGTTAGGAAAAGGGATCGGAGGAGGAGAGGGATGAGAATTAGGGAAAAGGGGATGGGGCCTCCGGCATTCTCACTCACCGAACGAAACGCAACAATAAAGGTAATATTACTTTGCGTCGCGTCGTGTGTATATGTGTGTTTATCAATTATTTCATTTATTTTTTTTTAAAGCAATCTCACGTTAATGCGGTATTTTATTTGGTACTTACCACTACCTGGAGAATAGATTTAATCTATCTTAAGGCAAACCTTATTCCACTCTCGTGTAAGCACTACCTTTTTGCCGAAGGCGTGCTTTGAGTGTGTTTACATCGTAATACAAGAGCGTAGTTAGTAGATAGGACAAAACAAGGTAATCACGGATAATACAGTCGTTAATCGGGTCTAATCGCGGCTTAGCATTTTTTACGGTGCGCCGAATGGTCGTATGGTTAGAGATCGTTTATGTACTCTTTCTTGTAAGGTGGTGGTGCCACTGTGAGCTGCTGAAAATTAATACAGCGATATGATGATCATCGTCTGCGCTGACTGTTTAAGTATCCCACTGTTAGGCGCGGACTCTCATCACTACGGAAAGGGTGAGACTTCAGATGTCTTTTCAGGGAACTAAAAAAAAATGTTTTTCTGTGAATGGTCTAAATGAGATGAAATGAGAAAACTCAAACTCAAAAGGTTTTCTCATTTTTCACTGTATGGGTAGCGATAATTAATAATTCAATAAGTATATGACACTGAAAAGTCAGGGGTGAGGGCATGGATTCAGTCTGTTGGTATCTCTCCTAGGATATCGCTTTATTAGAACACAGCTTTCAAAATACTTAGTATTCCAGTTACTTTAAACCTTGGTCCCAATGCACAAAGTCTTAGAGGTCAGTCAATCTATACACCGAAAGGATGATGACTCGCTTTACAATTAGCGATCTTGAATGTAGTCTGAATTTGGCAATTACAGCGTAGCGGCTGCTGACGCTACAAATTATATACAAGGTGCACTAACGTGTAAACCAATCTCAGCAGTCGTCTTCCCGCTCCCATTCGGTTAGGTCGTGGCTTTATAGTTTATTTATAGAATATCTGTGAACAACTGGTACCAGTAAAATATGTATTTCGTATTTTGGAATCTTTCTTTTATCTCTTCATACAACATCATCATTACATACACCATGCTACCGGCAGTCGCTTTCCGCTCCGCCTCTAAATGCGCTGTAACTGTCGCCTCGTGTCATAAGTGTGTTTGCTCCAAGGCATACTCATTAAAGTCATTTGAATCGCAAGTCCTATTCCTTCAGTTATACTTTCCACAGTCGCTTTCCGCTCCACCTATAACTCCGCTGTAACTGTCACCTTGCCTCAGCAGTCTCTTCGCTCCGAGGCTTAGCCGCACTCATAAAAGTCTCAAGTCTTGTCTGTTATCTTTGTGGCACAAAGGAGCAGGCGCATTTTCAGCGAAAGATCTCAATTTTACTTCGAATTACGTACAAAATTGAGATATTTTGTCCAAGATATTGTACCGCTTCATTTAATCGACAGGTACTTTTTTACTTCAAGTAGTGTAATTGCTTAAAGTAATGGCTTGTTGCTTTCACTTTGAGGCAGAGACAATTCTGTTTTTGACTTAAATCCTCTTAGAGAGAGACATTATTGCGTTTGATTATGGTTGCATTTTAATTATTAGGCCATATTTAAGATTTTAATTCGCTTTGCCTATTTTATTGTGAATATAGTCTTAATAGATCGTATATTTTATAATTTAAACACATTTTTATTCTAATTGAGGGTATTATCCTATCTACTAGTGGTGGAGTAATTAAGGTTCTTTTTTGTAAAACTGTTATATTATTTTATGTATGTTAGTCTATACGGTATATATTTATGAGTTGTTATTACCTGAAAATAATTCACTATTGTTATTATTTTATCAGTGTCAGTGGTAGAACAAAAAACCTTAATTACAGTGGCTATATACGTTTTTAGCAAACGGAAAGGCCACTACAGATCTTCAAACGAGCCTTGACCTCAACACCATAAATATTATCTTCCACTCAATTTAATTATATAAAACAAACGTATTGGAATCACGTTGCTTCAAACGTTTAGCAAACGTCAACATTTAGTTTGTTCACAATCATTTGGCACCAATACTCACAACAAACACGACAGGTCATTAACACCTCATTCAGCATACGTTGAACTGATTTAAAGCTAATGAACTATGTGAAAATGTTTGGCGTTCAATGAACATTTAGAGCAGCAACGGACCAGTTGAGGGACTTAACTAGCAGACTGCTACACAAAGACCTTTCGAAGTTAAATGCGCAAACTTCTTGACTTCCACAAACTTGTCTATAATGTTCTCAAAGGATATGTGAAGCTTGCCAGCCCGCATGTGGGTAGCCCGATTGACAACTGCCTTACCCTTCTCTTAATGAGAAGAGGCCTGTGCTAAGCAGAGGGACAGATTCGAAACAGCGCTAGTGATGATGATGACCATTAAGGTTTGAGGCGAGTATGACTTTAGCGACATCATGTTTAACAGCGTTTCGATCGATGTTTGGCACGCAGATTAACTCCTTTTAATGTCTGATTTTTGCCAATCAGCCCGCCGAAAGACATCATTTGCAATTTGCTTGCAAACATTGTTTATTTGATTTTCATTTGGCATCTTGTAAAGTTGTAAAAGAAAGAAGTTCATTTATGCACATAATCAGTATTAATAGTGAAAAAGTTTTCAGCATGATGATAAGAATAGGCATTTTTCTGTAACAAGCCACAGCTGTAAACGAATTGCGGCAAAATTGTGTTGAATGCGAAGAAACTCTGCCAGTTGGCTCTATGCAATATAATTTAATCGGTTCGCTTCTAAGTTGTGATCTCTAAGAATTCTAAAATACGCAATACCAAAATAAACTGCTACTGGTATGTTGCATCTAGAGAGATAAATATGATTAAGCCTCCGGTAGCCTCACTTTTGTACGAAATCTAAATGACCTCGCGGTTACACCCATATTATTTAGGGCTATTGCTTTTTTTGCCGCACCCGTCCTTTACAGGGTGATGTTACATAGTTTATAGCCTTCCTCGATAAATGCGCTATCCAACAAAAAAATAATTATCCAAATTGGACCAGCAGTTCCTGAGATTAGCGCGTTCTAGCAAACAGACAATGTTTACTATTAATACTATTATAAAAAGCGGGTTTAATGTGACTGATAAGCCACGTGAATACCAACTTAATGCAATAATTGAAAACTCTCTAGCTTTTGCTTTAATTCTTCAGTATCAAAATTAAAATTTTAATTAGGTTAAAATTTTACTATTAAAGATAAAGAAATATTTAGTTTAGCATCTCTTCTCAGTCGTGTCGCTCTTGGCAGAGCGGTCGTGGTCACGTTGAGGCATCCTCATTGGTGGTAGTGGCGGATACAGCTCTTCGCACGATCTCCCAATTTCTCTGGACAAGTATGCCTTCAGTCGCTCATTTAAGATGTGTAGCATTATTTTGCTAGCGTGTGTTATCAAGGCAATAAGTCGAAAGTTGCTACACTTCTTCGTGGAACCCTTTTTATGAAGCGGAGTGAACACTGTATGAGCCCATTCAGAAGGCCATTTACCTGTGATCCATATCCTGTTGCAGATTATATAGAAAATATGAACGCCAAGCTCTCCCAATGCCCGTTTTGTTTCAATTGGGATCCCATCTTTCCCTGTGGCTTTCTTATTCTTGAGGTGTTGAATAGCGGCTCTTACTTCTGACTTAAGAATATCCGGCTCGAACGTGTCACTCGCAGGCTCCGTAGGTGCAAAGTTTCGCGACTGCGGATCTTGAAACAGGGACTGACAGTAAGTCCTCCAAACTTCGGAAATTTTGTCCAGTTCAGTCCTGGCCTTTGTGGTCTTCGATGGCCCAGATTTTGGACGGCAGCGTTTTCGTGATGAGGCGGATCTTGTGATACAAGTCTCTTGACTCATATCTGTCAGCGTGAGCCTCAATTTCCTTACACAAATTGTGAAGGTAGGTATTGTGATCTCGTCGGCATTTAAATTGTATCTGACCCGACATTTTATTGATATCCTTGATACCGGCTCCCGCTGCTTTCATCTGTCGGCGTTTTTCAACGAGCTCGAAGGTGCTATTAGTCATCCAATGCTGTCTTTTGTGGATAGTAATTGGTGGTGCTGTTTTTGCGACAGTTGTTGTAATAAGCGACTTCGCTCGGTTCCATAGTGCGTCGGGTGTTTCCATAGCCAGATCCGCTTTAGACCACTGTGACCAGTTCTGTTCGAAAATCGAACGGAATGTCGGAACATCTTTCACCTCTAGCTTCCTCGGCTTCTGAATGATTCTGGTTGCTGTGAGCTTAAGTTTTAATTTGGAGATCAAAAGTTGGTGGTTAGTCCCGCAATCAGCCCCCGGTAATGTATGGGCATTTGTTATAGATGATCTCCATCGCGACCGAATCATGATATAGTCTATTTGGTTGCGAGTTTTCCCATCGGGCGATATCCAGGTGTACATCTTTCGAGGGTGGTGTTGGAAGAGGCTATTTACAATGAGCAGGTCGTTCTCTGAAGCGAACTGTATTAAGCGTTCACCTCGTTCGTTCCGATTCCCGAGCCCAAATCTCCCCGCGCATTTGCCCAGCTGATTAGCGTTTTCTCCAATCTTAGCGTTCATGTCTCCAAGGATGACCAATAACTCTCTATTGGGTACCTTCACTATTGTAGATTCTAATTCGGAGTAAAACTTCTCGATTGTATCGTCACTTGCGGTAGAGGTGGGGGCATAAACTTGAACGATATTAAGATTCATTGGTGAAACTTTAATCTTAATGCTGATAATCCTATCGCTTACCGACTCATAACCCATAACGCATTTATACTGATGTTTAGGTACTAAAAAAGCCACACCGTTGCTACTACTGATGTCGTTTCTAGAGAAGTAAACGACATGATGGTCTGTGAATAAATGTCCGCTGCCTTTCCAGTGTGTTTCGCTTACACCACATATATTCACACCGACTCTCACTACTTCTCGTTCCAAAACTGTAAGTTTTCCAGGTTTGTTCAAGCCACGCACATTCCAAGTTCCTATCGTCTGGAGGCGTCGTAGTTTGATGGAGTTTCCAGTAGTAGAGTTTCCATGGGAGGCCTGGTTGCCTACCCCGCCATGGCCGGTAGCCAACTTAACACTGCGCGCCCCGGACGCTGCACAGCGCCGGTCGCTAATCGGTTCGCAGGGCGATCGTACCTCAATTCTATGTGCTCTCATGTGACTTTCTTGGGGATCTAGACGCAGTGGTTTCCCCTTGCCTTCTGCGCCAGACATTTTAGGGTTTATTTACATCCCAAGGCCGCTGGAGCCTCGTCTGCCCGGTTGCCCGAGCAGGTGAGTGGTTATCCCGCCACAGCTCGATCGCCATTGCCTCGTCGGTTTTTCAGCAGGGGGCACCACGACAGTTGGAGAGACTTAGTTTAGCATACACACAAACAAACAAAAAAGGAAACAATATTGACAAATAAGATAAAATGAAGAATAAAACTATAAAACTGTTACAGTCTATTTCTAGTTTAGTTGTTAAGAGCAAAATACCGATATTCTTAATTTCTTTTAGTCGTGCACAATAGAATCAATATTGCAACGCTAGTTGGAGTTTATTCAACGTGTTTTTATTTCACTGCAGGGGATTTGAATCGTGATATTTGTTTATTCAAATATCGTGCATGTTATAATCCACGGTTTTTCATTACTTAGCCTATATGCACAACATTTCAGATATTTTCATGTTTCATTAAATTTTACTGGAAAAGAAACCGAGATTTGTCAACCAATTTGCCAAATCTCAAGTTCCGCATAATTATAATCACTAGACGTTATTATAATCTCCTCTTTCACACAGCGAATGTTACTTAGGGTATAATTTAACGAAAATAGGTCCATAATTGTCTTATTTTAAGAACTGTTTCATATTCATGTAACCTTTCCATTTTATTTATAACAAGCATTCCAAAATCTTGAAGAGAAAATAACGGCGGATTCAAAAATATTACGTTACATTCTTAGTACAACACTAAAATGCTTTTATTTTTATTTGACCGAATAAATTTGTAAAGAGTTTTGTTGGCTGAACATTACTCATAATATGAAAAGGAAAATGCGAATAATTGTTGTTTTTGTATATCTCGACAAGTTCTCTTTCTATATCAGGCTGTTTATTTTTGTTACTTACGGTATGTGGCTTCTAACATATGATACAGGTCTAACAGCCCGTATAAAACGTAGCACTCCTAAGCATCGAATAGTCTAGGTGGAAAATTTTGCTCAATGAATCGGATCGGTGATTTGTCTGAGGCTTCATAAATAGCTCTTAAGATTTTCTGTAATAGCAGTATTTATTTTCCAAGACAAATCAACTCGGGCGGTAATGTAGTGATATAAAAAATATTTATAATGTGTACCAATTCTGGGTACATTTTTAGCTTTGCTCTATGAGAATTTAACCCCGTTGCACCATGAGGAGGGTTCGGCATAGTCAACGCTCTGTAAACCAACTTTAGAGTTCATCGATATGCAGGTTTTTCTTCATGGTTTCGTCTTCATCGGCCCTGTATATAAACTATCCCACTACTGGGCACGGGCCTCTTCTCCTTTTGTGAAGGGTAAGGCCATAGTCACCTTGCTGGCCATGTGCAAGTTGGCGGACTTTATATGTCTTTCGAGAACATTATGGAAATCTTTCAGACATACAGGTTTCTTCACGATGTTTTCGTTCACCGTTTAGCAAGCGATAATTAACAATTAAATACCTACGCACATAACTTCGAAAAATCATTGGTGCGAGCCGTAGATTCGAACCCGAGACCTTCTGCGTAGCAGTCCGTCAGTCCCTCCATTAGGCTATCGCTGCTAGGTGATTGCTACAAGGTTTAACAAGTGAAAATTACAAATTTCTAAGTGGGTTTGAACGAGAGTATTTCTCCGTCTCAATCTGTTGTTCTCATGTTCGCCGCTTTACGTAAAACCAGCTTTTTATCGAGGCAGCTTTGAGCTGAATGGTTTCTTTCAAGTTAAAAAAATAACAGAAGGTCGTTATTAATCAGCGTTGTGTATTGTCGGGGTGACAGCGGCAGGCTAATTTTTTAAACAAAAGCACATTAAGGGAGAATGGGCGGTTTCGTCCCAAGTGCTGCAACATCTTGAGACCTATATCAAATGAAAGATCTCAATGAGTGTATTTTTTTGTATGGTCATTACTCATATCCCAAAAAAAATAACATCTCGAGAATCAAAATATGCATAGGAACATACCAGGCAAATCAATTGTTGCATCACACGTACCAGATGCCGTAAGGAGATATGTACTAGTAAATCGATACCAGACTAGTTTGTTGCTGAGCGACAAAAGCTATCAAAGATATATTCACTTAGCGATGAGCACTTGGATCACTTAGACAGTACCTGAAATGTAGCGCAGTACCACATATGTAAAATTCTACACTAGAAGCAGTACTAACCCTTTTCCTCCCAAAATTATCGGAACCACAAACTCGCCGCTCGCCGACGCTGTTCCAGTTGCCAGCTATACTCGCTACTCTCTAATCGCCGAGCGATGGTGGGACAATTGCCTGAAGCACAGAATAAATAGTACTAACGTACAGAAGATTCACTTTTCAAACCAATTTATTGAAATTGCGACCCTTGGTACTAAGCAATAAAGTTCAATTCAGCTCGCATAAGCACTCGTGCCTAATGCGATATTCACCTAACAGTTCCCGCTCTTTTCTAACACATAACGCTGTCGCTGTCTGGTGCGGAGTGGCGCGCTAGGGTTGTTGACTTGCCGCTGCTACTATAATATTTATTCATCGTCTATCTACCTGCTTGACCACGTACCTAATAATAAATAATTATCCTATAAGTATCTTATCCCACTATTTGAGCTCGTAGAACAAAAACCACAAAAATTCTGGTCGTTTACATTTTCACTATACTAATTCTAAGTTATTTCCTAAACGCGTGGACCAATTTATATGATTCAAACAGATAAATGGTTTTTGAACTACATCTTTAATTTGACACCATAATCGTTGGGATATCTCAACTAACAAAAAATCTAATTTTCAAATTGCTCTCGTAAAATAAATTAAATCAAATTTTCAAGTTGCTTTCGACACACATCCGTTTAATGAGCAATACTTTGCATTAGACTTGTGATGATACATTTTTGTTGTTAAAGGCGTTTATATAATTTGAACAATGTTCGAACACGGCGCGTGAGAATACGGAGTGGTCGCACTCGTTGCGTGACGTCAAATGTGAACGGCGCGCGGCGCGAAGCGCGCGGCGCCGTTCACATTGCACACGCGGCAACCCTCTAATCCAACCATGTAGACATGGGCGGCCAAGGTACTTGTAAGTTTGTACCTAAAATGCGAAGTGTGCCAGGCCTGCCTAAAGTTTCTGGAGGAGGGGTGTAGAACACAACCTAGAGACAGATTTTTTGGTCTATAGCTGTTTGTTTTTTATTTAAAAATAGTTACTAATTATAGCATAGTTCATGTCGTTTTTACAGTGCACATTATCCGCCCATATTTTGGACTCTTATTTTGTAATAAGCAAATTAATAGCTGTCAACGTACAGCTGAGGTCTGGAATCGTACTCTCAGATTCGGCTTAGTGTAGAGCGAATAAATACAAACTCTGATGCAAAGTAAAAGATTCAATTTTTGCTTTTGTTTAATACGAATTAGTCTAGCTAATTATTAAAAAGCCAAAGGAGATTTAGGGGAGGGTTAGGAGAATGTTTTTATTTAGGTATTTCTTAATTAGAAATAAAATTTGCTTTTGACATTTCGTTTATGTCTGTTTCTTTGTGTCTTATAAATATATTTTTCATAATAACATTAACAGGGATTCTTATTACTCCTATAAAAATATACATCTACATAGAGATTTTATCGCTGAGATGGATGAATAAGTGTGAATGTTATACAGCAACTTTTCGATATCCACGTCCCAACATCGATGGAACATAATTAACATCAGTCCACTGCTGGACGTAGCCCTCTCCTATGGCTAACAAAGCTTTTGGATTACAGCCTGAATTGTTGATTTTTTTTTCAGTTATCTTGTGACCACGGATATTATAACTCACTCCGAATCGTCGGCACAAAAAGAAGGCATTTTACTTAAAGACATATTTATTTCTGCATTTTGGTTGTTTACAACACTTAAACATGTCAACAACCCTATTCTAGATGATGCCGGCTTTTCCTAGCTAAATGACTTCTTGGGAAGAAGGGCCGAAACAAACTCAGAGTCATTGTTTTCTTTGTCACTTCAATTTCTTTAGTTTTTTATTCATCTTTTAAAGTCCAGACAAAAAAAGGGTTTAGTATGCAAGTACAGTGCAGGAAATCATCTGACGCTTTTGACTGACTCGGCCCACTGACTTTCACAAACATACATACATATGCTCACGCCTTTTTCCCGTCGGGGTAGGCAGAGACAACAGAACGCCACTTGCTTCTCTCCTTACAAACCTCACGCGCTTCCTCTACATTCATTACTCTTTACATACATGCTCGCCGGTTACGGGTGCTTCGGACTTTTCCGTTTTACAAGACGTCCCCAATTTGGTCGACGAACGTCTTACGAGGTCTGCCGCAACCAGCTTGCCCACACACCTCTGCTATATATATTTGATTCGTCAATCTTTCTTCACTCATTCGCTCCACGTGTCCAAACCATTTCAGCATTCCTTTCTCAATCCTTGTCACGACATATTCTTTCAGGCCACATCGCTCTCGTATTACTGCATTCGGAATTCTATCAACCAGTCTTACCCCACACATACTACGAAGTGATCGCATCTCAACTGCGTTAATTCTGCTTTCATGCTTTGCATTTTACTTTCATTTACGAAAAATTGTGGCAATTGAGACCCTTTACATTTATAAAATATTAGCACATGTAGGTAGAAATCGCACCCCTCCGCGATATCATCACCTTGTCGTGATGGGGGGGCTCAGTAGCCGTGGTTGGGTCACCCACGGTGAAGCTAAGCGAGATCCCGGGAGTGGCCGCTCCGCGTGGGCTTTACGGAGGCCTGCGCAGGATGCGTCCAAAGGTGCGGGTGCGAGGGACGTTACGCGAATTTGTTGCATTGCGGTGAGGCTGCAGAGGAAGAGGAGATGCGGTGTTGTCAGGTTGCCGTCCTCCCTATCCTCTGCGACCGCTGGGTGTATTGGCGGTGGAGCCCAACATCTTCATCGACCGCCAAGGGGGTTGTTCGGGGCCCTCCTGACCATCTGGCGGACCAGTAACCGTCGGGGGGTAGCGAGGAATGCTTCGGTGATACCCGACCCTCCGACACACGGGTACATGAGGAACATGGGTTGATTTACGTCAGTAAGAGTCTAACAGACCCCTTCGCCCTTCCCCCTGAGCGGAGGTACTCCACGAGGATTTTCTAACCCGATACCAAAAAAAAAAGGTTGAAATCGCGAAAGTACTTACTATTATTTTATAATAAACTAGAGGACGCCAGCAGCTACGCCTGCATTTTTTTTACATTTACCCGTTTTGGCCGATCCCGTGGGAATTTCGGGAAATCCCTTCTTAGTGCACCCCTACAGTCCCCAAGGAACATACATGCCAATTTCAGCTTCCTGCGCCCAATAGTTTCGGCTGTAGCGTGTCTGTCAGTCAGTCAGTAACGCAAGGATTTTATATATTAAGATTATACATATTATATTATTATTTCTATGTAGACACTATGTATTGTAAATGAGTCTGCTAGATATCTATGCTTTCAAAGTAAGGTCGAGCAGAAAGAATCAAATTCAGCATTTGAAGGTGCTTTTATGCTGACGAAACTTGGGTTATATGGTTGGATCGAAAATTGGATTTTGTACTGCAAGATTGCCCACAAAGCTGAAAGATTAACTGAAAAGTAAACATTACTTTGTATAACTGATTCATCATCATCTTCAGCCCCTTACAGTCCACTGCTGGACTAGGCCTCTCCTTTGAAAGGAGGAATTGGCCTACTATACCACGCTGGCCAAACGGGTTGGCATAGGGCTTGTTTCAAGTTTTCCTTCTCTTACAGTGCTGTTCTCTGCATAGTATGGTCCCTCTGTCGGCTCTTACGACACCCATGGGATAATATGGGTTGGTGACATTTCGTATTCTTAATCCGTCACCACAAGGACAGACTAATATATATAACTGATTGCCCAATTTAAAATATTGTTTTCTTTGCTTTTTCTACTTTATCTATTCGTGTTGCACTGTTATTTTTGAGCTCAGCACTTGTCAATGGAGCCATGAAGCTATCTTCCGTAAATTTTATCTCCAGCGTGCGCTTTGAGATCTTGTCTTCACTTTTTTTACGTAAGTCCTTTTGTGTGTACCCCAGACTCTTCTTCCTTCTTATATAATCTGGCTTTATAAATATACAGTTATTGCTTAATGGTACAGTTTCACAGGCATGGCACAAAGATAAGAACAGAAAACCTAAGCTGTGCTCTTATATATGGTACCTTAACTGTTCAATCTATGTTGTAATAAATGATTTATATTACGACATTTTCTTGTAGTTTTATCATAATTGTCGCACATTGTGACACAAAATTTATTTTTTCATCTAGAAATTAGAATAATAATTTTAATCCCTTGCGGCAGTTGATCTCATAAGGCGTAAGCCTACAATTACTATTACCCAATCTACGCCGTAATAAAGTCGTTCTAACAGCTATGTATTTAGTGACGTAAGTCTGTTGCCGAAACTATAATAAGGACACAGCCGTTTCAAACTGAAACTCAATTAAAACATAATTAAATGGACACTTGCTGTAACAACAAACCACCGCTATCAAATGTTAGTGTTTGTCATTCCGAAATTTATCCTTAAACATAGTTTTGAACAGACAATAAACCTTTCTATGTATTTAATCTGTATATATAAAATTGCGTTACTGACTGACTGACAGACTTCACACAGCCAAAATAATTAGGCGCAAGAAACTGATATTTGGCATGTATCTTTGGGCACGGGAAGAAACGATTAAAATAAAATGTATGGGCTTAGGTGTGGGCATACTCTGTTGTTTGTATCATTGTATGTTCTTGCTAGTATAAAATTAGTTATTTAGAATGTGGCTTAAATATTGTTTGTTTTAGTAGGCTTAGATATATTACATAAGTGAATGATATGGAAGCATAATTACGTATTTGTCTTCAAAAGTATAAAGATATGGTGTAACACAAGCCCTCACTTCTTTAAAATGGAAAAGCAAGACAAAATGTGGTACCTTTATCTCATTCAAATTATTCCTTTTCCCAATAACCTTACGGGCAGTTGCCCCTCTTCCTTATTCTCTTGATGAAGTGAAAATAGAACTCTGTTACCCTTTGTGCGTATTTCAGATACGGTCTTCTAACTATTCTTTCCTCGTAAGTCTCTCGTTGTTATGTACCACTATGCACCTTACAGGAAATCGAAAACTAGAGGCATTCTACTGTAATCCTATACTAAATATGTCTGAGCTAATAATGTCGGTACAAAACTCCCCAGATAAATATTTTCCTCAAAATACTTTGTATACGCATAATATCGAAGAGTTTTTATTAGGACTATGTAAACACAAGATGTAGAATTTTACAAAATGGTGAATTGGGGAAGGCTTTATTACATGTTAGGGTCAAACACTTCCATGCAAATTGCAAATTCCATTTAACGTCTTATAATTTTTCATGCTTATAGATTTGACCTTTAAATTTCCGATACGCCTTGTTTCCGAAATAATAAGATGAGGAGTATTTTTTAAAGCCCGTATATTTTTAGAATAGAAGGAGTTGAACTGACTTATGATATTCTTTTGAGTTAGGCTTAGTTAAGGCGCTGTTATACCTCAGAAGCCGTGAAACACCTAATTTTTCGTCGCGCATCTAGCCATAACGGTACATATTACAAACTAGCAAAAATTAGAGCTTAAAGTCAAAAGTCTGAACAAAAGACTTTTGAAAGAATTTTTCATGTACCTAAAATAGAATCACGGTAAAAAAATCACAAAATCGAGGCAAAAAATAATCTTTCGTCTCACTGTTTGCAATATTTTGATCGTAAGCTGTCATATTTTTTTTGATAATATTGTAGGAAATCTAATGAACTAAAGAATTACCCTATTTATTTTCATATTATACGTGTATATTTTGTAAAATTAAATAAAATCTGCCAAACGTCTATGATTTTGACGCTCGGTAGATCCCATCAATATCAAATGCTTCAGCAATTTAAACCTTATTAGCATAAGCGGTGTACTGAGTATCAGCTGCTAGTTTACGCCCCGCCCAGACCTCATCATTCGGCTATGAGCCCTGTGAGAGATAGGGCATGTCGCTTGCGTCTCCGCTGCACGAAATTTTACGTAAACCTGTTTTTTATTATAATACGCCGATTTGAGTTCGTAATTTCATGTTTTATGTTATAGACTGAATACTTTGAATTAAATAGGTTTTTCATGTAACTATGGGCACATATAATTAGGACCTAAGTTTATACTCTTGTTGCGTTTAATGTGTTATTGTTTCTGTGCTTATAAATATATAATTAGAAGAATAAAATATGGACAATTAGAGAAATGAAGTTCTACGAAGGATTTGTACAAGAAAGCGTCGTAATAAAATAGAAATTCATCCATGGCCAAGTGATTATGAAATATGTAACATTTTTAAACAAATTATTTTCATAAGAGTCTTTTATGACTAACTATGTTACTTATATATTATCGATTATGCATAATATAATTATATAAATTATTCTCACAATACATAGCTGCCACAGTTTTCAATTTTTGAAAGAGTAATAATATAAAATCGAATCATTTTATGTACCTATATTTCAAATTCATTAGCTTGACAGAGCGCCTGGAGCGCTAAGATGCCGCCACGGCGAACAATAATGATGACAGCGCTAATATGGCGCTCCGCAATCCGCACACAAGCGGTAACGAATGTTGTATTATTGTGTTTTGAACATAAACCTTTTTAGGTACATCGGGTAAAACTTTGATTATTCATAAACTATTAGGTATGTCTCAGTACATCTAATATCTTTTTAATTTCTAAAATCAATCATTTATAAGTAAGAAGGTAACTTCTCTGTTTGCTATAACACAAGATATAGTATTTTTTTAATAATAAAGTACGTAATTAATTATCATTATTGTCATTACAGTGAAGTTAAAGATAACAGTTCTGCAACGTCTTACACACATTTGACTTCAGTCATTCCTAACACGATCTGTTCAAGAGCTAGCCAAGAAATGCCAAACAATTTTTTTAACAAATTTGACTCAAATTCCGTAGTGATATAAAAATTACAAGAGGGATAGCAGTGACTGGTTCGAATTGCGTAAGAATATGTTGACAGATTGAAATTTTTGTATAGTGGTAAAAAAAGAGATAACAGCAGTAAAGCCAACTTAGTAAAAAATATTTTGTACAAATAAAATATTTGCAATGTAAAATCAGTTGCGCATGGAATCTAAAATGAACAACTGGCTTTGCAACAACTGGCGAAGCAAGAAAATGTAACAATCAGCCTTGTGGATTATTCGATTATTGGTGCCACGCCAGATGGATTAATAGGTCCAAATACGATTGTGGAAATTTAATGTTCTAAAGTTGCCTATAAGAATGGCCTGGAGAATAGTATAAGAGCAAATAAAATACAAATATGGAAACATGATAAAAAAGTGAACTGACTAGTCTAAACAAATATTGTAATTGTTATTACCAAATTCAGGGGCAACGCCACGTTACACGTAAACAAAAGTGTTTATTTGCTGTGTGGAGTGGCGAAAGTATACCAATAAAAATATAAATTATAGAAAGAAATGATGTGTTCTGGGAGAAGCTTGTGGCGTTTTATATGAATTGGCAGTTGCCTGAAATTGTTGATTCTCGTCAAGCTCAAGGGATGGCATTGCGAGATCACGGAGAGGAAAATGTTTCATCAGTGCTTGAAATTTCTACAATACCAAGCCGTAAAAGGAAAGTAAATGAAACTGTGCCTCGTTAACAACAGCAAATAATAAGTATTGAAGCCTTATTATCACCTCACACACTGCCTTTAACATTCGATGAGAATAAAGAAAACCTGCCGGGTTGTAGCAGACAGCTAACTTTTGATGAGCTGTAAACTCTGTATTTCGTTAATAAATTATAAATGAATATAAATAAATATATTTTAATATTTATTTTCTTTGAAACAACACATATTTGGAGCGAAAGAATTTTTTCATATTTTTCCATACAAACATGTATGACGAGAGCTAACGAAAAAGCAGTAACTCAAATTCTAATTCTATAATTTTCTAAGCGACATAGCAGTAGGTATCTCATGAATAAGGTATATCCACATATATTTTTGATGTTTCATCTATTTTGAAAAATAATAATGGGTTGGGTTTCGAAACGAGTCGCCTGAATTTGAGGGTATTGGTAGTGTAAGGGGCTTAAGGTAGTTCGTTTTAATCCCCTAAAAGTAATTTTGGCTGCCGGAGTTGCGTCTAAATATTTTTAAACAATTTCCAAAATTTCATAAATACTTCGGCAATTATGTAAAACGGAACATAGTTTTTATACTTTAGTACGGTTTTACAAATGTAATTTTTAGGTTTTATGTGAAAAACGTGAAACGAAACGCAAAACTGCCATCTTGGAATGATCATATTGACAGCTAATGTAAAATTTGTGCGTCATTGCTTTCGAGTGCCTCGGGTTAGGTGCGACTGTAATAAATAAATAAATAGGTTATGTTAGGTTCTCTTTTGACCCTTAATCCGAAAATAGGAGCCCTTCGCAGGGCTCCGACAACCTTAGTTTATTAAACTAGTGTGATGAATGTGGAAGTTGGCAGTGCCATACACACCGATGTTTGGAGATTTTTTTATTCAGAGGAAACCAAGTATTTCCGGCAAGTGAAAATGGTGAGGGGGGTTTCAAGACCTCCCCTGCTTCCTCTCCAATCACTCACAACCCCGAAAAACGGCGACGTATTTCGAAACCTTTACCATAATAATTATACCTATAATAACAATAAACATTCATAAATAAATAAAAGAAATCAACTTTTACTAAACTTCAATTATATTATATTAGTTGAGATATGGTTTTTGCGCTTAGTAGAGCAGTATTGTGTTTTTTAGGGTACCGTAGCCAAAAATTGTAAAATCGGAACCCTTATAGATTCGCAATGTCTGTCTGTCTGTCCGCCCGTATGTCACAGCCAATTCATTGCAAAACAGATTTGAAAACGGGCAGGAATGGAATTAGATGTAGGTATTCTATGAACTGCTTCACTATTTTTATACAAAAACAAAACAAACATAATAATGGCCTCTCCATACATGGAACTGACTTAATTATTTTTATCATCTTACGACACGTAGGTATTTACCTACTTGCGTCAACATTTTATACCTATAACGTCTAATGTAAACCAGTTTTGCTCATGGCTGCACTGAGAACAAAAATTGCGCTATGCCTATATTGTACAAACAGATTGATGTATGTAATATAAATTTTAATATCAGTATCTCAATTCAATATGCTAAAACGTTTTGCTTGCGATTTTGAAATATTGGAATACGGATGTCGCCAGAATACAGCCGCACGCGACGAGAATGAAGGGGGGCGCCTCGCAGTAGACGGAGCTAAGCTCCCTTCACCTCCCCTGCTTCACCCCCTCATTTACCAAAACAGTCGCTTAGGACAGCGCCTTAAGTGAGGCATTATTGGTTTCTCTATGGTTTTATAGGCTCCCCCCCGTGGGATCTCCACCTTGTCGTGGTGGGGGGGCTCAGTAACCGTGGATTGGTCACCCGCGGTGAAGCTAAGAGGGATCCAGGAGGGGACGCTCCGCGTGGGCTTGGAGGGGCCTGCACAGGATGCATCCAACGGTGCGGGTGCGGGGGACAGTTCTGTCTGTCCCTCGCAGTCGGGTGCGGTCGCGGGAGGAGAGGCGTGTCGGTGTTGCGTTGCCGCGCGCCCTATCTCCCGCGACCAAATGGGGGCGCACCATTCGATGCGTCGCGTTGGGGCCGCAGAGGAAGAGGAGATGCGGTGTTACGTTGCCGTCCTCCCTATCCTCTGCGGCCGCTGGGCGTTTTGGCGGCGGAGTCCAACACCTTAATCCGTCGCCAAGGGGGTTTTGTTCGGGGCCCGCCTGACCATCTGGCGGGCCAATACCCGTCGGAGGGTGGCGACGAGTGCTTAGGTGATGCCCCACCCTCCGACACACGGGTACATGGCGGCAGTCGAGGTGGTTTTTAGTGGAAACACCACATACTCCGGCTCTTATTTCCCCCAAGAGTCGGAGATCCGAAGGGATTTTCCACCTCGTAAAACAAAAAAAAATAAATGGTTTTATAGGCTCCCCCCCGTGGGATATCCACCTTGTCGTAGTGGGGGGGCTCAGTAACCGTGGATTGCTCACCCGCGGTGAAGCTAAGAGGGATCCAGGAGGGGACGCTCCGCGTGGGCTTGGAGGGGCCTGCGCAGGATGCGTCCAACGGTGCGGGTGCGGGGGACAGTTCTGTCTGTCTCTCGCAGTCGAGTGCGGTCGCGGGAGGAGAGGCGTGTCGGTGTTGCGTTACCGCGCGCCCTATCTCCCGCGACCAAATGGGGGCGCACCATTTGATGCGTCGCGGTGGGGCCGCAGAGGAAGAGGAGATGCGGTGTTGCGTTGCCGTCCTCCCTATCCTCTGCGGCCGCTGGGCGTTTTGGCGGCGGAGTCCAACACCTTAATCCGTCGCCAAGGGGGTTTTGTTCGGGGCCCGCCTGACCATCTGGCGGGCCAATACCCGTTGGAGGGTGGTGACGAGTGCTTTGGTGATGCCCCACCCTCCGACATACGGGTACATGGCGGAAGTCGAGGTGGTTTTTAGTGGAAACACCACATACTCCGGCTCTTATTTCCCCCAAGAGTCGGAGATCCGAAGGGATTTTCCACCTCGTAAAACAAAAAAAAAAAAAAATGGTTTTATAGGCTCTTTTTTATAGTGAAACTTTACCGCACATATAACGTAATATGCTTAAGGCCTGAATGCTACCAATATCTCAACTCAATATTTCATGTGTTATGACCAAATAAATTATGTGTCTTTAATCATCAGTTAACTGATTCCCATTACGCAGCTTCTGCCCCGTTTGAGAAGGAAGGTCATGAATTTTATCGTCTGATAAAAAAACTACCGTTTGTGATCACGTGGGCCTCTAGAATGTTTGTTGCAAATAGCAAAATCATTTCAACGTACATTTGTAAACCACTTTAGCAAAGTTAAAACTTATATTCATCTGTGCATTGAGCTTAAAATTGTCCCCAAAAGTTCCAGCGTTCGCATTTAATACTGACAAAGGCATTAATAACACAGTCTAGTTGACATTGTCATGCCAGATATTGTGGTAAGACAGAGTGGCAAAAATCGATTGTTCAAATAAATAGATAATTTGGAGCGTGTAGTGGAATATTTTTCATGATATTGTTTTAGTTTTATTAGTACTGTTTTAGTGGACGAATATGTTTAGTACTTTTATGCTACAATGCATTTGAATATGTCAGCTGCGGCAGTACAATCACAAGACTATTGTTGTAGTATATTAAACTTTGTCGACACTGATTGTTTGAAGCTTTTACAGTGATAAAAAGAAATTGCAGTTTGTGTGCTACCCGAGTGAGCTATGTTTGGAAGAATCTGCTATCTTTCCTCCGTCTAGAATTTACATGAGTTGCGTTTTATACAAGTCTGAAAAATCTATCCTGTTTAAAGTAAAGAGATCGATCTTTTGGAATTTACTTCATAGATACCTAGCAAACTAGTGACCTAATTATTAAATGCAGAACTTCATAAAATTATTTAATATCACAGAATCAGCCAAAAAGATGAGTTCGTATCTGCTTAAAATCAAAATATTGCAAACACTGCTGCTACCGAATTCAAAATGATATTGACACACAAATTCGTGAGTGCCGCATACATGCAACAGTTATTAATGATGGCAACGAAAACGCGAGCATCGCATGTTTGTCATTTGTCATTTGAAAAGGTCCCGTGGGATATTAAAAAATACACGATCGCGCACGGGATTAATGCTTCTGTATCGGGGTAATTTATAAAACTTCATGTATAAAATCGAATCAGGCTCGATGTCCTATTTGACTAGTAAAATGCATGCGTTCAACAAAATCGACAAACAGTCATTAAATTGAATTAACTATTACTATGCTTACCAGGTTTTTTCTATACTGACGTGATTATATCAGTTAGTAGCATTTTCACAAAAAATCACAAGTTTTCTAATGTAAGTCATAAGGTTCATTGGCTGCACATTATAACAACAATGTGTGTTCTCGTAATTATTTCATACCACGTAATCTGATATTTTGAAAATATCTTCCAGATTGGATGCGTGTGAGAGATATGTAATAATATACAGGCTTTGGGCTGAAATTACTGATATCCAAGTGTTTATACATAATATGTAAGAGGATAGTGGCAATTAAATGACACTGACATGACGTTTGACAGTTAAACTGTCAAACGTGTAAATAAGGTTTACCTATATAAGTCGACAGGCTCGGCTAGTTCGTCTTATTCTCCTTCGACGACTGCTCAGGTACGATATGATTCTGATTATTTAACTGCCACTGTGTTTCAATATTGTGTTGCTTGTTCTTTTGTTTAATCATCTAGGAAATAATGTAAGATGGTGTAATCATCATCTTATTGATATTGATTGTGAGTAGTTTGATCGTTTGTGAGATACTAAAGATTGTAATATAGGATAGAATAATATACTGTGGATCAAGTTGTATCAATGAGATTCATTATATACCTGTGGTATACATTTAGTAAATTGTATTGATGATAAATAATGCTTATTATGTTCTGTTGTAAGACAGACCTTTCTAGTAATATAAAACTACCCACAACATTGATATTTGATATAGATTGGCTGTACCACTGTTTGTTCATTATTGAAAAGAATGACCAAGAGTTTATTGCCCGTTCATTCTCTTGGTTCTATGTCTTTACTTTGCGAACTGGGCTCTAAATGTAAATGTAGAATCACGACGAAATCTAAATATATGTGCCAAACTGAATAAATGAAAGTTTGATTTGATAGTTATCTCATTTATTTATCTAAACTGTCTCTACACTATAGGGAGCTTTCCTGATTCTGACACGTGCATTGCATGCACATACATTTTAATCGCTTCAAACGCTCTTTATACGAAGTAGTAGGGTCACCTACTCAAAAGCACCTTATACAAAGTACTCGTAGTAGTCATACTACGAGTACTTTGTAAAAGGTGCTTTTGAATAGTTTGGACTTTTTTATTGTTGACTATTGCCAGCCTTTAATTATTTTTTGGCGTGGATCTCGACTTCTTTTGTCCTTGCACCAGTTTAAAACATTCGTGGTATCCTAGTACGGGCGAGACGTACATAACAATGATAGGTGAGAGCGAGTAAGATATTAAAATAAACAATTCTCAACAAGTTCTCTTACCCGATTCATTTATTTTTAGATCAGCTACTACAGAACTAGTATTGTTGGAATACTAGTATTTCTATCATGCGTCTTCTCATTGCCAAGCAATATAAATATGGATAACCTAACATAGCTGACATTGGCAAAGGTACAACGTCAATTTGATAGATTGATTTAGCACGAAATGAGTAACATTTTTATGGCATGTCTTTAAGCTATTTGTTATCAATGTCTTAATTGCAAATGGTCGCTTGTTCTAGTAATTGATTAGTGAGGGAGCGGTGGCCGTAAATATCTAGTGCTAGACATGAAATTGATAGCTAATCTTCAGAAATTAGTACTTTGCGAATGACGTCTTTGAAAGGTGAATGGTGAAAATAACATTGAAGAGGCTCCGGTCATTTAGGTTCAAAGTTCTTTTTAAAAATACTCAACACGCGGTCGGAATAGATTTCAGCGTCATACATAGTCTTTTCCAGTTTGCGTAGCGTATAGGGCAAGGGGGTACTCCACTTCCTAGCAGGGTCGCAGCAATATATACAGCGATTCACGTGGCCTTACTGCTACGGGATGTAGAAGGACATGACTGTGGTTTTAGTTGGTGCGTAGTAGGGTTCTTGCATGGCCATACTGTTTTTAATTAATCAGCAGATTTACTTAAAAAAATTGACGTTCATAAGTGTCACCTTGTGACCTAGATGAATAAATGGTATTGACTTTTGAGCAAAGCGAAAGTTTTACAAAGCTCATTACTTGGGTAGGCTACTACATGTGTGGCATCAAAAATAAATGCTTCAGAGGGAACGGTAAAGCCGTTGGTTTAGGTTCTTGTCTCACGAAAATAATTAATCGGCTATGGTGGCCCTCAGGCGGTCTAAAAACTCCGACGCCAGAGTTGGCCACACATTTGGCTAACACACACACACACACACAAATGAAAGGAAGGAAAAGAGAGTCACAAACACCCCATTTACCTGCCCTAAGAGTGGAAAGACGAGTTCGTAATTTGAGTTTACGCTGTGAAGGCGAAAAAAAACTGCCTTAAAAATCTCTCTTTTAAAAAGCTGTTATTTAATTGTTTATTGGGATTTTCTCTCGCGTTCATTTATTAGTGGTAGTGGTAAAGGTAATAAACGGGTAAGGATAGCCTTGCTCGTAAATATCATCTACCCGCAAATGCTTCACTGCATCCTTGACCATGAAATAGCGGCACTTAAAACAATAGAACGTGGTATATGGACCGATAAATATTTATAGTGCAGATGACCGCGAAAGTTTAGATATTTATTTCTTTTATTCTTAAAAACATGCTTTTGTTTTCGTCTACAGCCATTTGCAGTCAACTGCTGGACTTAATCCACTCCTGTAACAATGAGAGGCTTTCGCCTACATTGGCACTCCGGCCCGGTAGGTGTAGGGTTTGAAGTCTTGTTTTTCGTTTCTTTGCAAAGATACTTAAATTACTGAGTCACCCATTACGACCCTTACAGAGTGAAATAGGTAAGTGATATTTTATATTCTAAATCCATTACTACTCGAAACTACTTTTCTATGGAAGTTGAATGCTTTAAAGTAAGTACGCATGATTCTAAGAATCTTAAGTTTTTACACTTCGTAGGCAAAATATTTAAAAGGTTTAACAGTATTTATAATAGCTACCATTCGACTGACAATTTAATTCATTTATTTTTAATTTGTATGACCTTTCTGACGTGTCCAAAAAATGTAAACATTTTTATGGAAATAAACATATTTGAGTTTGAGTTTGAATTCAGTCTACTTTGACTACCATTTGTTGACCTTCGAAGGTCAAACTTATATCCAAAATGACACCCTTGATCAATCACTATAGCCGTTACTCACTATTCCTCATCCAGCATTAATTACAAGCTCTTCCCACTACACTACTGGGGCAGACAATTTCTACGTGTAAACAATTCAATTGAAACGGCGGCGATGACTAGAACCTTCGTTGCTCATTAATCATGATTTTCGTGGCTGTGTACTGTCTCACGGCCCGGCCACGGCCTACAGCGGCGGCGGTAGTGGCGAGCGGTTTCGAATTACATAGCGCACTTTGCTCCATCGCGGCCGCGTGCCTCGACCGATGTCACGTCAGAGTAAACGCGGCATGTATATAGAAATCGCTCGCCGCTTCCGCCGCCGCTGTACACCGTGGTTTAGCGGTCAGGCCTTCAACGGAATGTTGTTTTCGTAATTCTGTAATTGATCTGTGTTCTACATTTTGGGTTGAAGATTAATTGGTTCGTGAAATTAGGGCTCTGGTTTTATATGGCATAGTACTTGTTTTGGTATAGAATAAATTAAGATAGATTTAGGTGAAGACACGTTTTGAGAACCTAATTAAGGAGGGAAGGATACACATTAAGTTCAAGCTTATTACAAAGCACAATAAAATGCTACGAGACGTATTAGTAAACGTACACAAATGTAGATTAAAAAGTATGGCAGATAAAATGAGACAAAAAAAAATGAAGTTCATTGTTTAAGTGTATTGCCGTATATCTGGTTACTAGCACATTCAGTCAAAAGTAGTTCGGAAACTTTCCAGCCGCTACATGTTAAAATCATTTTTATTTAAAAACAACAAACAGCGTGAAACATGGAACCAAAGGGCACAAAAAATACTTGAAATTGAAACAAGAATTTATGAAACACACAAAGTGGAAAAACCCACAAAAATCGGCACAAGACTTACCAATCAGGCAACCGTCTAAACCACTTTTGCACCCGTTCAGTCTATATATTTGTGTTAGTTAAAATAGACATAATTATACGTACGGCAGATACGGTCCGTCTATTGATATTATGAAAGGTTGTTGAGATTCAGTTTTCACTACTTTGCCCTTGTATTACTTTACTTTGCTTAACACTTTCATATTTTAGGATTGGTAAAGCTTGATTCCTGTGCGTCCATCTATCATAGAGAAACTCACTAAGTTTTAATATTTTACTGAACACAAAATTAAGAAAAATCAGTTTGCTTCTTAAGAGTTGTATAAATGTTGCATTTTAAAAGCAACAATGACGGCTTGGTTGTATATAATAAATGCCTGCATAATACACCTTCGCTGCTTATTTTGTAACCTTAAATATACGTCTTGCTTTGAATATTTGGCTTAAAAATGTATCAAAGAAATTCCGCCACCCAAGTTTATATTAATATTATAAGGTATTATATTACTGGATATTATATCTTATCTCTCACGTTCAGATGAAGTAGATACATGTGTTATATCGCAGCGAGATTGAGGCGTCTGAGCTTCCAATTAGGTCACGTCACATATCAGTATAATGTTTTAAAACTAAAGAACATATTAATCTGTTTATATAAAATTCTAGCATAATTGCATGATTTACAGACAAGCTATATCCAAAACTACGGGACGCAAGAAGCCCGAAAAACTCTAGGGATCGGGCAGAAACAGTTAATGCTGCGGTTGTCCTATAACTGTACATAAGTACAGTTACTCTTTTTACTTTGTTAGTTTTTTGTCTGCTAAATCAAAAGACTGCTATGAAGAGACAAATAGCTTGCTACGTAGTGACACCTAGACTGCTACATAGAAACAGCTAGCCTGCTACG
This sequence comes from Euclidia mi, assembly GCA_944739405.2. Classification (NCBI taxonomy): domain Eukaryota; kingdom Metazoa; phylum Arthropoda; class Insecta; order Lepidoptera; family Erebidae; genus Euclidia; species Euclidia mi. Next base: position 61,197,361 of record OX123200.2, read on the forward strand.
TAGATACAAATATCCTGCTACGTAGTGACACCTAGCCTACTACATAGAGACAGCCAGCCTGCTACGTAGATACAAATATCCTGCTACGTAGTGATACCTAAGCTGCTACATAGAGACAGCCTGCTACGTAGATACAAATATCCTGCTACGTAGTGACACCTAGCCTGCTACATAGAGACAGCCAGCCTGCTACGTAGATACAAATATCCTGCTACGTAGTGACACCTACGCTGCTACATAGAGACAGCTAGCCTGCTACGTAGATACAAATATCCCGCTACGTAGTGACACCTAGGCTGCTACATAGGTAACTATGTAGGCTAGCTGTAAAGCTAGCCTGCTAGGTAGATACAAATATCCTGCTACGTAGTGACACCTAGCCTGCTACATAGAGACAGCCAGCTTGCTACGTAGATACAAATATCCTGCTACGTAGCGACACCTAGGCTGCTGCATAGAGACAGCCAGCCTGCTACGTAGATACAAATATCCTGCTACGTAGTGACACCCAGGCTGCTACATAGACACAGCTAGCCTTTTACATAGATACAAATATCCTGCTACGTAGTGACACCTAGCCTGCTACATACAGATAGCTAGCCTGCTATGTAGTGACACCTAGCCTGCTACATAGAGACAGCTAGACTGCTACGTAGATTCAAATACCCTGCTACGGTCACACATAAACGGTCATCTGATCCCAATCTAAACAGAGCTGGTGTTATCATGAGGAACCAAAAATTATTAAGCATATTAATTATTGTGTATATATTTTCTAAATTGCATGCTTGTAATAGCTAAATTACACCCAGACAAATAACAAATAATCGTGCTCATCACACAAGGATTTGAGCTGGGCGTGAATCAAACCTACGACCTGATTAGCAGTCAGTGTCTCTTACCACTATATGACAGGTTAAAATACCCATGTAATTTTATCTCACTATAAGAATGAATGATTTTGAAGCAGAGTTATCACTGAATCTATATCTTAACAATATTATAACATTTATTCAAACATAAACCTTCCCGAAATAGTTTACAACGTCGTTTAAAAATGTGGTAGATCTAAATCGGTTTTCCATCGTTTTCGATAACTTTCTAGGCAGATAAGCTTCATAATCCATCATGTCATACGCGTCAAAATAAATGTGTATCTGTTGCAGACAAGTTGTATGATTCAGCATTTTACATTTATTACGGTCCTTCTTACCATCATCTCACAATACCTTAGGTCGGCTGAGGGCCATGCTACTGGGGAGTAATCCACCTTTCATCATAATATCGGCGTATCGCCTCGTCTTTCTTCTCAAAAAGTTAGTTAGCTAAGAAAAGCTAGCATTATTTAAAATAGGATTTTGACTTGTATAAGTGTTGTAAACAACCAAAATGCAGAAATAAGTTTTTAAGTATGTCTTAGCGCGCGGATATCCTGACAGGACTGTGGAAGAATGGAAGGACAAAATGTTTTCAGATGAGAGTAGAAGAGCCTAAAAGGGTCCAAATGGACGTCTAGGTGTGCGTGTTATGGCTGAAACAGTGAGTTACCAGGTGTGGTTAGTTAGTTGTCGTTTGGGAGGTACGAGACTCGTACGGATCTTGTTAGGTTCGATAGAGACAGGATGAACCCTCAACGACAACTGCAGGAGGTTCTACATGCCAATGAAAACTGCTGTACCAAAAACATTATTGCTGAAGACCTACATGAGATCGGTATTTAATATTTACTATGGCTAGCACGCAATCCTTATTTTAACCCAATTGAACCAACCATGAATACACAGAAAAACAAAACTCTGGACAACAGTTTATGGATTACACAAAGTTTTATCTCGTGTGGGAATCGAATTCACGACACGCGGCGCAGTGGCAAGAGCAAGGCGATCGCTTACACCACTAGGCCATTCATGCAGATAAATATGTATATCAAGTTACAAAGAACACACGTCCCTTTGTTATTATGTAACCGTAACGCATTAGCAGCATTTGGTACAACATTTCATTTTCAAATATAAAACAATAATATTTACACAGAGATTGCGTTTGATAGTAGCTACAAACAATTTGAAATAACATACATACATACATAGTCTCACGCATATAACCCCGAAGAGGTAGGCAGAGGTGTATTTCTACACCAACTTTTCGCCCGATATACTTTAGTCCCACGTAATAAGGGGCGAGCCTATTGCCGTACCGGGCACATTTCCAGACTCCATGCTGCTACTGAGAATTTCGTGACAGAAAAACCCAATAACACTGCCCGACCCAGGGATCGAACTCGGGACCTCCCGATCCCACGCGCACATTTATGCCGCGAAACCAGCGAGGCAGTAGTATAGGGTTTGATGTCGAGTTTTCCGTCTCTCCGCAAAGATGGTATTTGCATCGTGTTATCCCTTAGTCGCCTCTTACGACACCCACGGGAAGATAGGGGGTGGTGACACTTGTATTCTATGCCGTCAACCACACGGCGGCGATTTGAAATAAAAACAATAAAAATTAAGACATAATTGGTCGCTTGTTTTCTTCGAATAAACTAAAAACAGGAAGAAATAAGATATCTTATTTCTTCCTGTTTCCAGTTTTACCAGAGAAAATTATGACATACATATCTGAATTAATTAAACTTAATTAACTGCGCGGTTTTAAATGACACAACCACGTGTTTGAACCCGCGACCATCGTCTCGGCAGTCCGTTACATACACCACTGGGCTATCGCCGCGAACATTAAACAGGATACCAGGTCACTCAGAAAATATTGCGAGAAATAGTTTTTTTGTATGTGGGACTGGCCAGTTATAATTTATTTAAAAATATGATCACTTATTATAAGTAAAAATAGGTAGGTTTCCAAATTCAAAACTTCCATACACATTTTTGCGAGCTAATTAAAATTACCATGTTTCATTGAAAAATGGATTTGCGTCATTTGAACATTTTCGCGCTTTGTTTTTTTACGATTTTAAGTGTCGCCTGAAACCGGACGAATCTTACGATAGACTTCAAATGGCATTCATGGATGAAGGCCCTTCTAAGGTAACCGTGTATCGTTGGTACAATGAATTTAAGCACGGTCGACTAACTTTGGGGGATGAAGAAAGCAGTGGTCGCCCATTGACGGCTGTTACGGAAGAAAACGTGCTAGCAGTGAAAAATTTGATCCAAGACTATAGACGAGTTACATACCAAGATATTCAGCATATACTGCAGATTGAATCAGGAAGCCTTCACGAGATTCTATACGTGCATCTACGGGTGCGGAGGATAGTTTCACGCTGGGTGCCGCACAACCTCACCGATGCTCAGAAGCAGGCAAGGGTGGAATGGTGCCATGATATGATAGACAAATTTGAAGCAGGCTCGTTTTGGCGTGTTAACGACATCGTTACAGGTGATGAATCCTAGATTTATCAATACGATACAGAAACAAAGCGCCAGTCGACGGTTTAGGAGTCTCAAAACGAATCAACACCTACCAAAGTAAAGCGATCTAGAAGCGGGAAGATTTTGATCGCGAGCTTTCTCAGGCTACTTGGTGTCAATTCCTTTACGAAACCAAAGAAGTATTAACACCGAATGGTATACTACCAAATGCTTGGCAGAAGTTTTCTTTGTTGTGAGCAACAAGCGACCAAACACAGGGCTCCGCGGGCAACTGCTCCACCACGATAATGCGCCCGCCCACACGGCATTCAAAACGAGGGACTTCCTAGACAGCACACATGTCAAACTCCTGGATAACCCTCCTAACAGCCCTGACCTAGCACCGTGTGACTTCTTCTTATTCCCAAAAATAAAAAATCTGCTCAAAGTGATACTCGTTGTCGGATGATGCGCTCTCAGCGTTGGAGCAGGCTATAAACGAGGTGTCTGCGGCGGACTGGAAAAAGTATTTCGAAAACTGGTTCAGACGCATGAAACTTTGTATGATAAAAGATGTAATAAAAATATATTTACTTAGAACATTTTTTTAGTGTCGCAAAACTTTCTGACTGTCCCACGAGTTATGTCTACAAAATGATCTGGAACTGTTGGTTACTAATTGAATAACGAAGCTTTAAAATTTAATCGTTCCAAGACTATAGAATATAAAAACCTATAAGTAAGATTTTCGAGTGACTTCACTTACGAGAGGATAAATACTTAGATGTTGTAAATTTGAACTAACAAACAACAAAATTGGGTTATTTTTTAATATTTTCCAGAATCAACATCACACTACTTATATAAATTTCTAGTCCCAAAGTAGAAATACCAAGACGGCCTGTAGCGGCCAGAAAGTTGTGAATCGTTGAAATTAAACATATTTTTTTTAAAATTTATAAATAGTTTTCGTTTCTTGATTGAACTTCAGTGAAAGATTTTAGTTTTTAAAGATTATTATTTTGAATTATAGGCTATGGTAATAGCGGATGAATGTCTTATGATGCCAGCATTAAAACAAAATGAAGTAGGATAAAATGTAAAATGAAATATTATATTTATTACTATATTAGACAAAAATATCTTTTATTTACCTTATAAATATATTTGTAAAAAGGATCAAGAAATATATAACTGATTATATATTCCATAATAATTTGGTAAAAATCGTTTTGTTTTTTAATCGATAGTATAAATATTTTTTCAAACCATTTGCAACACATTTTTTATCTGTTATGTCATTCGTGTTGCTACTGCGCGTCGTGAATGTTTTGCTCTGATTTATTGGTGTTTTGTGGGGTTTTAATTGTAATGTAATTGAATATAAATTCAATAATAAAGACCAGTACTTTCTACCCATGCTATGAATATGCAGCGGTGTTTGTGGTTAGTTTTTTTGGACGAGTATAGTACGAGGTTCCCTAGTACACAGGTGATTATTCATTATTATTGGCCTCTCTTTATGTAGATTTTGTTCTATATGACACCAAGACATTCCTTCCTTTATTTACATTTAGGTATTATATCTATGTAAAAATTCAATTTTGAGGTATTTTTAGAAGTGGCATTATTTCCATTTCAAATATCTCGTATCTTAATTCCACCAAGTGATAGTTTAAAAAAAGATACAGGGTAATAGAGTAGTAATTTATGTTCAAAACACACATAGTTTTATGTTTGTCATTACCAAGGCCATAATGTATGGCCAAATGGTACATCTCCTTTACAATTATTTTGCTCAAACTAGGAAGACGTATATTTACTGGATAAAATAAAATAAAAAATATATAAAGGAAATTGGGAGAGCCTGTATAGAGTATTATGATTTTATGATAAACAGATAATTGCTGAACATTATATAAAGTACATATTATTATATTAAATACAAATGCATCGTGTTAGAGATAAATCACACTCTAAAATAATAAATAATCGTGCCCATAAAAGGATTTTTTTCTAGGTGAAAAACTAACCCTCTACTGCCAGTTTAGCAGTCAGGATGCCTAACTACTAAACGGACCAACTATTAGGCCAGTAGATCTCAAACTCAAATGTTTATTTCCATTAAAATTTTTTAATATTTGTGGACACGTCAAAAAGTCATAGATAATATTATAAAAAAGTAACTTTAAATGCATATTTACATAAATGAGTATTGAAAAAATACCTGTTCTGAAAGTAGAGCCTCGTAAGAAGAATGGGGCATGTTACACTTGTCAATATTATCATGATCCTAGTATCGCGATATCACAAGTATTGTCATGGGCTATTATATTATCAATAATATCATCATCAGTACGCGTTTGTAACTACTAGAGAAAGTAGTGTTTAGTGCAAGATTAAATTTGAACAAATTTTAAAAGAACATGGATTCTAAAAGGAAAGCCGCTATAGCAATAATACGCGTATGCGCATTAAAAACTAAGCGCAAAAAGAGGAAGTGTTGGGTAAAAGACTGGATTTCAAAACGAAATCAATATACACATTTACTAACAGACTACAGTTAGCCGTGTGGTTAACGGCATAGAATACAAGTGTCACGAACTCACCGTGGGTGTCGTAAGAGGCGACTAAGGGATAACACGATGCAAGTACCATCTTTGCATAGAGACGGAAAACTCGACATCAAACCCTATACGACTGCCTCGTTGGTCTCGCGGCATAAATGTGCGCATGGGATCGGGAGGTCCCGAGTTCGATTCCTGGGTCAGGCAGTGTTATTGGGTTTTTCATTTCTATAACGAAATTCTCAGTAGCAGCACGGACTCTGGAAATGTGCCCAGTACGGCAATAGGCTCGCCATTTATTACGTGGAACTAAAGTACATCTGGCGAAAAGTGGGTGTAAAAATACACCTCTGCCTACCTCTTTGAGTTTATAGGCGTGAGACTATGTAATATGTATGTATACTAACACTCAGAAACAACAACAACAACAACTTGTCGAAGTCTTCATTTTTATTAATTTTATTTAATTAATTTGTATCTTTTGGGTTCCACAAGGACGGGCATGTTTCATAAAGAAGAATTAGGTAATTCCTCCAGATCATTTTTACCTCCTGCATCAACGATGGAGCGTAATTCGTCATCGCCACTTTGACAAAGGACATAAGAATCGTCACAACTTTGACGTCGTTTCGCCTATGCTGCGAACGCATACTGACAGAAAAATATCTCGATGCGCTTACATTTCAATAATATTGAAGCCCCGCCCCCTGAGTATCGCGGATTTCAAGATGTTTGAATAATTTGTGATATTATCACGATACCGCGATACAGCCTATTACACCATCAATATTACCACGGTATCGTGATATTATTGACAATGTAACATGCCCCAATCAGGCAAGAAACTCAAGGCCTCTCTTTTCATCGTCTTGTTCTAGAAATTTAAAGGATCAACTGTCTTACAAAGAAGCTTTTTCTTATTCGAAAATATAACATTTCAATTCGATATCTGTTATATACTATCAAAGCTTCATCAGCTTTGATAATATACCCAAAACTTTTACCTGATCCAGTTACAATTTCGAAGCTACACAAAAACATAAAAGCAAACTTCTTTTTTAATATAGGTACCCATAACTTTAACCTGACCCAGTAACAGTAAAAAATTTCGAAGCTACACAAAAACATAAAAGCAAACTTAAAGCCATTTGTCGACCTTCACTCACAATGCATGCCGTGAAATATACTCCCATCCATATTTCAAGGAATACAAACATTTGTTTTTCTCACACATAAGTGAAAGCAAGGCAGTAAGTTCCTACCAAAATCACAGATGATATAATTGTAACAAGGTTCACGTGTACTGTGCATGATTTATTACAGTATAGTGTTAATTAATTCCGCTCATAACTATTCGGCGCATGCGCTGTGCTGTCACTTTACATTGGTATAGCAACTTGCCAGCGTTTAGTCGAATGTACCAACTTGATAAAAGAAAGAAAAAATAAATCTTCTTTCTATCTCGATGACCTATTTTTTTATTGTTATGTAATTGGCTTTTTAAACAGCGAACTACGCACACAAGTGTCATGAAAATTAAACTTTTAATCATCGTTTACACCATGCCTCAGAGAGCTTATAATTTTGTGAGCTTTGAAGATCTTCCATAGTAGGTATGAAGAGTCAGAAGCATCAAATCGCCTACCATTGGTCTTTTTAAAGGCTTTTTGCATTGCGGAGTTCAAATGGAGTTAGTCATGTTCCGAGGTGATACATTAGCTCGCTACTACAACTCTCAATGATGATAACTAGTTGATTTGTACAGTCCAGGTTGTTCCAGCTCATAGCCATAATTACAAATAAGACATAACATAACATAACTTCACGCCTTTTATCCCCGAAGGGGTAGGCAGAGGTACACCCCTGGCTGCCCCTTTGGGGTTAAAAGGCGCGAAATGTGATTGTGTAATACATTACACACACATTTCGCCAGTTGTGTTTAGGTCCCAATGTAATAGGGGGCGAGCCTATTGCCATCTAACGGGCACATTATTAAGCGAGCAATAATTGATATTTTTAATACACACATAACTTCGAAAAGTCAGTGGTGTGTGCGCGGGGTACCTGGGAATCGAACCTGAGACCATTGTCTCGGCAGTCCGTTACGTACACCACTAGGCTATCGCCGCATTATATTTCCATAATTACATATTAGATTTCTCTATTATGTTGTCAAATGAGGTCTACCATTCCTCTTATTCCTCTTATGGATGACGTGGTGGACTGTGGACTAACCTTTCTCACAGAGGGAATGCCGGAAGCTCTATGCCCTATTCCTTCTCCTTCATCACGCTCCTCCTATCCTTTTTCACAACCCAAAGGGCGGCAACGCAAATGTGACTTCTCTGGTGTTGCCCGTGTCCATGAGCGGCGGTAGTCCCTTATCATCAGGCGATCCGAGTGCTCGTTTGCCGCCTGTTACATAATAAAAAGAAAGGAGCCGTTAAAAAAATGAGACTGGTATTATTATTATATCTATCACTGGCTTGGTTCTTGTCTGGCAAACTACTGGCAAAATCTGAACGAACCATAACAGTAACTACACATAATGTCTATTCCATGACGCCATTTGCGAGTGTATTTGAAAAATGATGAACGTTCTCTCCGCTTACATTCTATTGAAATCGTGTGTTGGGTGCTATAATAAGCTGCTTATTGAAGTAATATGTTTATTTTTGTATGAATAATACGAAATCGATGTTGAAGATATTTTATAGCTACTTAAATTAAACCAAAAATATAGTGATTTAGCATACGCTCAGATTGGATAGAAATACTTATGTTATTCAGTAAAAAACAAACATTTTATAAATACGTCCGCATGTAACTATTAAATTTGCGTATGCACTTACTGACTTTTCTTTTATGACCGTCCACTTTTTATTTGAATCGTATGGGGCGGTTTCAGATTAGCGTATTTGTCTGCGCGTATACGGTCGTTTCAGCATACGCGCTTACACGCGCGCTACATTACGCGCTTCAAAAAACCGGACTCACGTAAATAGCCACATTTCGGCTTGTTCGCTTGAAACGGTAGTGACATCGTATCAGTGTCAACATGGATTCTGACGACTCGCGCTTATACGAGCTTAGAAGCGCGTCAACGCTCGTAAGAGCTGCGCGTGTGCCAAAAGGCGCACCTATACACGTCTATATGTGCTTCCAAAAAAAAGCTTATACGCCCGTATAAAACGCTAATCTGAAACCGCCCATACCGGGTTACCGGGTTCCAGAGTGGAGACCGCGTCGTACCAAATGTAGTGTGGGACGCCTTCCAGCTACATATAGTGACGATTTACGTAATGTGGCTGGCAGAGGCTTGATATGAAGAGCAGGAAAATGAACTCAGTGCTATATCATTAGAGAACTACAGCAGGCTGATGGTAATGATGATGGTGAGGTTCACTGACCACGCTGTCACTTAATTTGTCTTCTGAAATGGTCTCGTCCAATTTATACCTATTTTGTTCAGTGCCTGTGTTTTTTTATGTCATGAGCGGCAAACGAGCAGACCAAGGAGCAGACGGATCACCTGATGGTAAGCAATTACCGTCGCCCATAGACACAAGCAACACCAGAGGAGTCACAAGTGCATTGCCGCCCTTTCGTTTAGGAAAAGGGTTCGGAGGAGGAGTGGAAAGAAGAAGAAGGAATAGGGGATGAGGCCTCTGGCACTCTCACTCACCGAACGGAACGCAACAATATAGGTAATGTTACTTTACGTCGCGTCGTGTGTATATGCGTGTTTATCAATTATTTCATTTTATTTTTTTAAAGCAATCTAAGAGTAATGCAGTACATTATTTTGTACTTACCACTAATTGGAGTATAGATTTAATTTATCTTAAGTCAAACCTTATTCCACTCTCGTGTAAGCACTACCTTTTAGCCGGAGGCGTGTTTTGAGTATGTTTACATCGTAATACAAGAGCGTAGTTAGTAGATAGGACAAAACAAGGTAATCACGGATAATACAGTCGTTAATCGGGTCTAATCGCGACTTAGCATTATTTACGATGCGCCGAATGGTCGCATGTTTAGAGATCGTTTATGTACTCTGTGTTGTAAGGCAGTGATGCCACTGTGAGCTGCTGAAAATTAATACAGCGATATGATGATCATCGTCTGCGCTGTGTGTAACTATCCCACTGCTAGGCACGGACTCTCATCACCACGGAAAGGGTGAGACTTCATAATTATGACTTTTCAGGGAACTGAAAAAAAAAGTTTACTGTGATTGGTCTACATAGAGAACACTCAAACATGCAGGGTTTCTCATTTTTTCACTGTATAGGTAGCGATTATTAGTAATTCAATAAGTAAATAACACCGAAAAGTCAGTGGTGAGGGCAGGTATTCAGTCTGTTGCTATCTCTTCTAGGATATCGCTTTATTAGAACACAGCTTTCAAAATACTTAGTATTCTACTTATTTTAAACCTTGGTCCCAATGCACAGAATCTAAGAGGTCAGTCAATCTGTACACCGAAAGGATGATGACTCGCTTTACAAGTACCGAACTTGAATGTATTCTGAATTAGGCAGTTACAGTAATAGTCAATACATGATGCTGCCGACTGTCGCTTGTCATTCCGCCTGTGTTTCCGCTGCAACTGTCGCCTCGCCTCACCAGTCTCTTTGCTCCAAGACTTAGCCGTACTCATAAAAGTATCAAGTCTTGTCTGTTGTCTTTGTGGCACAAAGGAGCCGCCGCATTTTCAGCGAAAGATCTCAATTTTACTTCGAATTACGTACAAAATTGAGATATTTTGTCCAATATACCGCTTCATTTAATCGTCAGGTACTTTGTTACTTAAAGTAGAGTAATTGCTTAAAGTAATGGCTTGTTGCTTTCAATTTAAGGCTGAGACAATTCTGTTTAAATCTCCTTAGAGAGAGAGAAATTATTGCGTTTCAAAATGATTGTATTTTAATATAACTTATTAGTGGCTGTATTTAAGATTTAAATTAGTTGTACCTATTTTATTGAGAACATAATCTTAATCGTTAGGGTTTCTTTATTTTATAATTGAAACTCAATTATTTTAATATAATTGAGAGACTTATCTCTACTAGTTTTGCAGTAATTAAGTTATGCTTTTTGTCAGCAGCTTTGCCAGTGGTAAGACAAGAAGCCAGATTTACAATCGCTTGTAACGCTAACAGCAAAGAGAAAGGTCATTCCAGAATGACGTTGCAATAAAACCTAGATCTCAACACCATAAATATTATCTGCCATTCATTTTAATTATATACAAACACACGTATTGGAATCACGTTTGGCAAACGTCAACACTTAGTTTATTTACAATCACAAGCATTTGGCACCAACACTCTCATCATACAAGACATGTCATTAACACCTCATTCACCTGACGTTGAACAGATTTAAACTATGTGGAAATTTTTGGCGTTCAAGGTAGCAATAGCCTAGTGGAGAAACTTACAGATTTCTACGCTGAGATCTTTCGAAGTTAAATGCGGCAAACTTCTTGAGGAAACCCACAAAGTTGTCTATAATGTTCTCAAAAGACACGTGAAGCTTGCCAGCCCGCACTTGGTCATTGTGGTGATGGACTATGACCTAACCCGTTTCATAATGAGAAGAGATCTGTACCAAGCAGAGAAACAGGCATTAAACATTGTTGATGATTATGATGTTCTAGGGATAAGTATAATTATTTTAGCGATCTCATAATTATGTCACAGCGATTGGTCCGTAAATCAGGCTCACAGATTGGTCGAAGATTTAATCGAAACCTGGGCAGGGCTGAAGTCTCTCCAACGGTGCCAGATCGGCTACCGATACATCAATGTGCTGAAGTCTTTGTACAAAAACGCCACCATGTCAGTCCGCCTTCAGGACTAGAGCTCGAACCCATTCGACTCCAGTGAGGGGTGAGGCAAGGAGATGTCATATCTCCGAAACTGTTCACCGCTGCGCTGGAAGACGTCTTCAAGCTTCTGGACTGGGAAAGACTCGGTGTCAACATCAACGGCGAGTACTTCACTCACCTTCGATTTGCTTACGATATCGTAGTCATGGTTGAGACCATAGAAGACCTCGGCACAATGCTCGGTGGCCTCTGTAGTGTCTCCCAACAAGTAGGTCTTAAGATGAAGACGGACAAGACGAAGATCATGTCTAACGTCCATGTTGTACCTGCTCCTATTCCGGTTGGGAACTCTAGAAGTTGTTGACAAGTACGTTTACCTGGGTCAAGTGATCCAATTGGGTAGGTCCAATTTCGAGAAAGAGGTCATTCGTCGAACCCAACTCGGTGGCGCGGCGTTCGGGAAGTTACGATATATCTTCACGTCCGATATCCCGCAGTGTCTCAAGACGAAAGTCTTTGACCAGTGTGTGTTGCCAGTGATGATCTACGGAGCCGAGACGTGGTCGCTAACTTTGGGCCTTATCCGGAAGCTCAGGGTCACTCAGAGGGTGATGGAGAGAGCTATGCTCGGAGTTTCCCTGTGAGATCGAATCAGAAATGAGGAAATGCAGGCGAACCAAAGTCACCGACATAGCTCTCCGAATAGTCAGGCTGAAGTGGCAGTGGGCAGGGCACATAGCCAGAAGAACCGATAGCCGTTGGAGCAGAAAGGTTCTGGAGTTGCGGCCACGCACAGGACGTCGTACAGAGGTAGGCCTCCCACAAGTTGGACCGACGATCTTGTTGGGGTCGCGGGCAGCGGATGGATGCGGGTGGCTCAGGATCGGTCTATGTGGAGAGCCTTGGGGCAGGCCTATGTCCAGCAATGGACGTCTTTCGGCTTATATGATGATGATGATGAAATTCGAAGCAACCCAATCAGTCCAGCGAAAGAAACCACTGGCAATTTGCTTGCAAATATTTTGTATTTGATTTTTATTTGGTATTTTGTAATGTGGAAGTGGAAAGTAATTCAAATAACGTTTTCTCAGAAAAGTATGTCAAAATAAATACAAGAATAGGCATTTTGTCTTGTCTACAAGCCACAATTTTATTATGAATGGTTCTATACAATATAGTTTAATTGTTTGGCCTCTAAGGATTAGTTGTCTTCCGTGAAAATCGCAGAACACGCAATACCAAGGTAAATTAATTTAAACAGCTACATACCAGTGAGGAGCAGTGTCTAGTGTGATAAACAATTATGTTGGCGGTATTATTACGGTAGCCCCACATACTTTTTTTTTTTATTACTGCCGAACAACCTAAGCAATGACTGCTTAACATAAGGCATTATGTTAAGCAGTCATTAAAGTCCCATAGTGATGGCCATCATCCTAGCAGCCAGCATGATGGCCCTCACCTTGACGGCCTTGAGAAAAACTTCTTCAAGCCCCGCCTAAAGGACCCAGGATCATAAGTGGAGGGAAACACGTGGGCTGGTAAGAGTTCCACATCTTATTGGTACGGCAGAGATAAGAGGCGCCGAACCGATTGGTGCGTGACGGTATCTGTTCTACCGTGTAAGAGTGGCACCTTAACCCAGCACGTGTCGTTCGGGATAGGAAAGGAGAGGGTGGGATTAGTTGAAAGACCTCTTCGGAGCACTCACCGTGATAAATGTGATAGAAGACAGCCATTGAGGCCACGTCTTTGCGTAATTGCAGTGACTCTAGAGTCTTAGTGGCCTCTGGATCCCCAATGATATGGACAGCACGCCGCTGCAACCTATCGAGGGCGTCCAATAAGTACTGAGCGGAGCCATTCCAAAGGTGGAGCAGTATTCCACGCAGGAGCGAACCTGGGTCTTGTATAACAGACACAAATGCTCCGGCGTGAAAAACCTCCTCACCTTGTTCAGGACTCCGTGTTTCCAAGCTGCGGATTTGATGACACGCTCGATGTAGTTCTTCTGGTTGAGATTTCTGCGTATGTCCATACCCAGGATATTGAGGCTGTCTTGAATCGGTAGTGGAGTGTCCAGAAGAGAGGGATGGGGAAAGAATGGAGATACCTTAGCTGAGAATGCGCACACCTGTGTTTTCTTGGCGTTGAACTTGACCAGTTTCTCATCACCCCAATGCGAGATGCAATTCAGAACCCGATCAACCTCAGCTACAAGTATTCGCCTATACTCCTCTATATCGGCTTGCTTAGCCGCAGGGTGTCCGAGATATCGCCCATGCACAGTACTGTCATCTGCATAGCAATGTATGCCCCCAAAAGTGAGCATATCGTTGATATGCAGAAGAAAAAGCCAGGGCGATAACACGGATACCAGAAGCACACCAGCATTCACCTGGAGAAACTTCGATGACTCACCGTCACAAAGGACTCGGATAAGGCGCTCACGCAGGAAGCTGGCAACCCAGTTGCACAATCGAGGCGGTAAGCCGTAGGCTGGCAGCTTGGAACGATGCCAGACTCTATCCAAGGCTTTGGAGATATCGAGACGAAAAGCCAACGACTCCCCATGCATGTCCATCGCCTCACCCCAAAGGTGAGTGACATACACTAGAAGATCACCCGTTGATCGTTTCGGTCTGAAGCCATACTGACGATCACTGATGAGAGAGTGATCTTCTAGGTAGCGAACGAGTTGGTTGTTGGTTATTCGTTCAAACATCTTGCAGAGGATATGGGTGATAGCAATGGGTCGATATTTGCGATAGTTGCCCGGATCAGAACACATAAAAAATGAAATTATTATAAGAGTATAACTATACCCCGGGAACACCGAATGTTATATTTGGAATCAATCAATACTTTAAAAATAACAGCTGTATCCTTAATTCTTTAATCAATATTATTAAAAAACAGTATTTAAAAAGTTGAACGCGGCGACAGCCCAGTGGTGTACGTAACGGTCTGCTGAGAGGATGGTCTCAGTTTCAATCCCCAGGTACACCGGCCACACACTTCTGACTTTTCAAAATTATGTGTGAATGAAATATGTTAATTATCGTTTGCTTAATAATGTGCCAGGTAGATGGCAATAGGCTCGCCCCCTAATACATTAGGACCGAATCCTAACTGGCAAAGTGTGGGTGTCTATTACGCCTCTGCCTACTCCTTCGGGGGTAGAGGCGTGAATTTATGTTTATCTTCATTAATAAAACAAAATCTTAGTTTTACTATATTTTCTACTACAAATTATCATGCAAGAAAGGGCAATTAGCTATTTAGAACTGTTAACTTACACTTCACGAAATGAAATGGAATGATCCTTTATACGCTGTTTGCGTCGCATTTTAGTTAAGTAGTAAGTGAAACTGCATTTTACGGGCTTTACTTGTCACCGTATCTTTCTAGTTTAAATTATTATTAAAGTTTAATTTTAGTCGTCCAGAATAGAATCAATATTGCAACACTAGTTTGAGTTTATTCAAAGTGAGTTTATTACGCTGCGGAGGATTTAAATCGTGTTTCTCGTTTATTCAAATGTCGTACATATTACGGTATTCCATGTTTTTTCATTACTTAGTATTATATGCGTAACCATTTAGATATTTTAATTTTTTATTTAATTTTACTGAAAAACAAACCAAAATTTGTCAACTGTACGGTTGCCAAATCTCAAGCTCCGCATAATTAGAATCACTAGGCATTATTATAATCTCCTCTTTCACGAATATAACTAAGGGTGTAATTTAACTAAAATAGGTCCATATTGTCTTATTTTAAGAATTGCTT
Organism: Euclidia mi; assembly: GCA_944739405.2. Lineage (NCBI taxonomy): Eukaryota > Metazoa > Arthropoda > Insecta > Lepidoptera > Erebidae > Euclidia > Euclidia mi. The sequence goes on from OX123200.2 coordinate 61,212,924, forward strand.
CATATTCATGTAACCTTTCCATTTTATTTATAACAAGACGATCCCATTATGTCTAATATTAGCATTCCAACAACTTGAATAGAAAATAAAGGCGGCTTCAAAAATATTACGTTACATTCTTAGTACAACACTAAAATGCTTTTATTTTGATTTGTACGAATAAATTTGTAAAGAGTTTATTTTGCTGAACATAACTCATAATATGAGAAGGAAAAAGCGAATAATTGTTGTTTTTATGTATGTCGGAAAGTTTTCTTTCTATATCAAGCTGTTTATTTTTGTTACTTACGGTATGTGGCTTCTAACATATGATACAGGTCTAACAGCCCGTATAAAACGTAGCACTCCCTAAGTATCGAACAGTCTTGGTGGAAAATTTGCCCAATGAATCGGACCGGTGATTTTTCTGAGGCTTCATAAATAGCTCTTAAGATTTTCTGTAATAGCAGTATTTATTTTCACATAGAAATCAACTTGGGCCATTATGAAGTGATTACTTATGCTATATAACATTGTTTTTAATTTGTTCCAATTTTGGGTACCTTCACTCTATGAGTGAGATATCAGGAACGCAGGGATAGCCAGGATATCGGGGATGAGCAGTAAAAGACCTTCGCACTGTCACACGTATATTCAAATTGACAAAGCCTGTCAAATTAACTTCACGCTGCCTGATGGTAAGCTGACAGTAAAGTCCTATTGTGAAGGCCACTGTTCATGAAGAGGTTAAACAGCCACGACGACGCTACACATCCTTGTCTAACACCTTTCTCGATGGTAAACCAGTCAGTGTATACCCCGTTTATCCTCACACAAGCTTCAGAATCCTCATAAAGGGATTTCAGAGCTCAAACGAGGCTGCTGTCCACCCTATTCATTGACAGCACCAACCACATTTCATTCCTCACCACTTTATCGTAAGCCTTTTCCAAATCCACGAATGCGCAATAGACCTTTTGACCTTTAGCCAAAAAATTTTCGGCTATGCTTCGCAAGGAAAAAACCTGATCCGTACATTGCATACCCTTTTGGAATCCCGCTTGTACATCTCATATTTTCTTGTCGGTTACTTTCATAACCCTTTCAATCAGTATTTTTGCATACAATTTGCCAACAATGCTGAGAAGGCTAATGCCTCTATAGATTTGCAGTCTTGTTGCGAGCCTTTTCCTTTATAAAGAGGCACAACAACAGCCGTGGCCCAGTCATTAGGTACTCGGCCGGTGCTCCAGCACAAGTTATATAAGCGCTGCAACTGACCAACTATGATGCCCTGTCCAGCCTTCAGCATTTCGACTGTATTCCTATCATATCCTGCAGCTTTACCTACTTTCATACTTCCCAGTGCCTTCACGATCTCATCCACGTCAATAACGCTTTCATCATTGCTATCACTACCATTCATTTCAACGATGGGTGTCTCTACCACCGTTCTTTTAAATAAACCTTCAAAATACTCTTTTCATCACTTCAGCACGCACGATTCACCATTCACTATCCTTCCATTCTTGTCTCTGATCGATGTGTATTCTGAGGATTGAGTTCTTCCTCGAACTGCACGAACGGAGTTCCAGAAAAACTTAATGTTTCTCCGGTAATTCTCAGATAGTCTGCTATCAATTTCATCTTTCTTTTCTCTTTTTTCCTTTTAACCATTTCTTTCACTATTCTTTTTGACCTAACAAACTCCTTTCTTGCTTTATCTATGTCCTCACTCGTTGCTTTTCCCATTCTTTCGTTTGCTTTAGCAGCCAACCAATCTAACCAAGCTTTTTTCTTCTCTGACAATGCTGATTGTACGTCCTTGTCCCACCATGTATTCTTAACCTTTTGTATTTTCCTTCTCTTCATCACACCACATACTTCAGATGCCACACATAATACCTCTGCTTTAAAGGACTGCCATAATTCATCCATAATGTTTATGCCATCGAACCCTTTAAAATCTTGCTATCAATCTTCCTTTATATTCATCTTTCACATCTTTCCCTTGCAGATTTTTTACTTTTATTCTTTCCAAGACTCTATTTTCGTTATGCTCTCGGTGTCGCCATCCTTTAAAGAGTTCACTTATCCGGCTCAACACCAAGAGGTGGTCTGCGTGGATGCCGATCCCTCGATACACTCTTGTATCCAACACATTCTTTCTCAATCGTTCATCTACTGTTACAAAATCAATCATACTTCTTCTAACAATTTTCGCCTCACGCGTATACATATGTATTCTTTTGTGATCAAACATGGTGTTTGTCACACAAAGGCCCCACTCCAAACAAACCTTAAGCAGTGCTTTTCCATTTTCGTTCACACTCTCATCACCGAATGCACCTAATAGTCTTTCAAATCCATCTCGCTTTACTCCCACCCATCCATTAAAATCCCCTAACAAGATCAATCTTTCGTTATCCTTACAGTTCCTCAAAATATCTCTTAAACCCGCCCAAAACTCCTGCTTTTCGTCTTGCTCTTCCTGTGACATGCCCGTAACTATATTGACCGGGGCGTACACCTCTATAATAAAGACACGAGTAAGTCCTACTTTCATTCTCATCCATAGTAGCCTAGCATATACACATTCAAACTCTTTTACACACTCATTCATTCGTGCATATAGTATTACACCAACTCCCTTGCAGGCTCTGGTGGAACTATTTACATATATATATATACATATATCCCAAGCGCAGGCAAGAAGCGATGCGGAAAGTTGTATCGTCCAACATAGTTCCTATGTTGGACGATGGAAGTGCTTGAAGCCATAACCCCGATTCCCACTCTCCCACAGCCAATAAACGGGCACGCTCTGCAACACTAGATGCAGTATTTAAAAGATAATCTCTCATCTTGCTACAGAGCGGCCCGCCCCATTGTCTCTGAGAGAATAGATTCCGGGGTAAGTCAGAGCTCGGGCAAGCCATTTTCCAAGCGTTAATGGCATCAGTTGTCCGTGTGGTGACGGATTAAGAATACGGCATGTCACCACCCCGTATCATCCCATGGGTGTCGTAAGAGCCGACAGAGGGAGTATATTATGCAGAGAACAGCACTGTAAGAGAAGGAAAACTTGAATCAAACCCTATACCAACCCGTTTGGCCAGCGAGGTATAGTAGGCCAATTCCTCCTCTCAAAGGAGAGGCCTGGTCCAGCAGTAGACTGTTAAAGGCTGATGGTGAATGGCATCAGTCATGCACGGCACCTCAGAATTAACCAGTGTGGGTTCTAGAATTTTCCTGGTCAGTTCCTCAGTGCCGTGGACCGAGGCCAAAAACGCTGGTAGACTTACATCAGTAATTTTGCGAACGCCGAGGCCGCCCAAGCGAACTGGCAAAGTTGCTTGAAGCCACACTCGGTCGTTCATGTCAAGATTTAGAATTTTGCTCAATCTATGTTTTCCAAAAGGGTTGAATGTTTCCAAAAAGGAGAGGATCGCAAGTAATATGTAAATTTTGGGACGAAAAGACAGTGCCTGATAATTGTGAAAGCCGAATGAATATTAATTTTGTATAGGCGTTCTGAGGTTTCACAAAAATAGGGGACCCAAGGAGGCGGAAGGAGCATTTATTGATGATTTTAATATTTGGCGCCAAGGAATTAAATTTTGATACAATCGAAAGGTTATCCAAATTGTCCTTAATAAAAATTTCACATTTTTCCGAATTTAGTTCCAAACCAATTGCTTTAAATTCCTTTTTTATTAGCTCTAAATCTTGTAAAACTGTGGAAACGTCTCCTCCCAGGGTCCCGTCATCCAAATACCAAAAATTGTGATTTCAAAAAATTATCAAAATGTCGAAATGAGCTAGGACATATGTATTATTATCTAACTAACTGTTACCATAAATACGGAGTGAATATTATGTGTACACAATCGAAAACAATTCGGGCGATCTGCGGCGGTCGCCGGTCCGTCAAAGGTCCGTCAGTCGTCTTTATATAATGGTGGTGACTGCACGTGCTCTCTCTGTGTGGAATTATATAGAGCTGCTATTACACACCCTTCTTAGTTTTGTTTTCAAAGGTGAATTTAATTATGTTAATCAAATTTAAATAGTTTATTTTGTAAAATAGGTAAATATACTAATATTTTTCACGGCTTATTAATATTAAAAAAATAAAAATACCTACTTTAAATACATATTAAGTACTAGAAAAAACATTTTAAAATGATACACACAATAAACAAATAGATATAGGAATAAATAATATTATAAAGTATATTAGTACATAATGCAATAATACAACAAATAAATAAAAATATGTATAACTCTGCCCATACCATTTTCTTTCAGACGTATTCTTCCAGAATGGATAAATTTAAACGTGGAAAGCCACTTAAGTCACAAGCACGGCAAATGGTTTTAATGTTTACCTTTATTTCTTAAATGAAGCCAAAGTTTTCAAAAAAGACCATGATGGTTATTTAAAAAAAATTCAGGACCGTGTTACAAAAGCTACAGGAATTTCACGACGAACTTTGACTAATATTTTAAACGAAAAAAAAACAGAATCAATCAATGAAATTTTCCACACCGAAAAAAGGAAAACCTAAAAGTATATTTCGGCTGGGACTTGATGATTTCGACTACTGTGTTATTCATAATATGATATACAATTTTCACTTGATGCTCAAAGAACTCCCAACTGTAAATAATTTGAGAAAAAAGTTGATCGAAGCTATTAATTTCAAAGGCTGTGCAGAGACTTTAAGGCTGATCTTGAAAGAAATGGGGTTTAGGTTTCTGAAAACTGATAATAACAGACGGTTACTTATGGAAAAGCATGATATATGTTTAAAAAGGATCAAATATCTCAGGGAAATACCACAGCTGAGGAATTCTGGTAGAAATATAGTGTTTATGGACAAGTCATACGTGCATACATCACATACTAAGGGTAAAACTTGGCAAGATAGCAGCAAAAAAGGTATCAAACAACCCATTTCCAAAGGAGAGAGAATAATTATTGTACACGCAGGCGATGAAAAAGACTTCGTCCCAGGGGCTCTAATCTTAATATATAAAATCCTTGCGTTACTGACTGACTGACAGACACGCTACAGCCGAAACTATTGGACGCAGGAGGCTGAAATTTGGCATGTATGTTCCTTGGGGTGCACTAAGAAGGGATTTCCCGAAATTCCCTCGGGATCGGCCAAAACGGGTTAATTAAAAAAAAATGCAGGCGTAGCTGCTGGCGTCCTCTAGTGTTACATAAATGTGTCGACTCAGAAGGTGATTATCATAAAGAAATAAACGAGGAACGTTATCAAGCTTGGCTACGCAATCAATTGATTCCTAACTTGCCTCCTAATAGTGTGTTGGTAATTGACAACGCCCCATATCATAATAAGCTGTCTGTGAAACCACCAAACTCAAACACACCTAAACCACAAATGATAGCTTGGTTACAACAACACAACATTCCGCATGACCTAAAGAAACTGAAACCCGATTTGTATGAAATTATAAAAAGACATAAAGAGAAATACACAGAATTTGTCATTGACCGTATAATGGAGGAACGTGGGCATCAAATTATACGATTGCCACCCGATTTTAACCCCAATAATATAGGACCAGAAGAATGGAAAAAAGTTTGTGATCATGCTGTTAAATGCGAAGATGAATATAGAAAATTTGACCCAAGAATCGATAGTTTTTCTGATGAAATGACTATTTACACAGGTGATAGCAGTGAGTAAAGTGTCAATGAACAAGAGCATAATGAAAGTTCTGATGAATCTACGATGTCAGGAATAAAGATGCTCCCTGATTCTTATTAATTTTTTTGTAATTGTAATATTATTTGGAATGATCACTGCTGTAAATACTTTTTAACTGAGATGTTATGATTAGATTTCTAAGATTTTAATGTAACCTGTGTTTGAAAACCATTTTTCTTCTTCTAATATAAACCTTGTATTACTTAAACCTTCTTTTCTTCCATCATTACACCAGCTACAGCACGACACTTAAAAAGTATTATAATCGAAGTAAATCAATTCAACAAAAATTGTAGCATATTCGCTATCGTGTGATTTTCTTCACTATTACTTATATGGAACTATCGAATCAAATTTCTTTACTGATAAATCAATATTTATTTTTTTTAGCACAAAAAACATAATTTTACTTAATTATGCACTTAACAACTCTATATACATATCGTCTTCCGACGCTCGGGGAGTACTACCGTTGCTGAACAGTGACGAAGATTTCTATGCGCATTATCACTTTGGGAGACCTGTACCTTAGAGGAAATCAAAAACTAGAGGCCTTTCACTGTAATCCTATGATAAATATATCTGAGCTAATAACGTCTGTAAACAACTCCCCAGACCAACATTGTACATTATATTTCTTCAAAATACTTTGTATACGCATATCCAAGAATTTTTATTAGGACTATGTAAGCACAAGATGTAGAATGTTTAAAATTCACGAATTGGGGAAGGATTTATTACATTTTAGGGTCAAAAAATATGCCTTATAATTTTTCATGCTTATAGAGTTGACCTTTAAGTTTCCGATATGCCTTGTATCCAAAATAATAAAATGAGGAGTATTTTTAAAGCCCGTCTCTTTTCAGAATAGAAGGCATTTAATTTGGATATGAAATTTTTTGTGAGAGGTTTATTTAAATGAAGCATAATCGGTTTCTTCATGGTGTCAGAGGTTATAATGAAACTTAACTGCCCTTAATGGGTTGAGAGAAATGGTTTCGATGAAAATTAACACCTCAAAAATCTTTAAGCTATGATAATGATACAAATAATTTATCTTAAACATGTACATATTTTCTATTAAGACGTTTATCAGTTATCTGGTTTTCATAATTCAGCTACTGCCCAGAGTGAGAAGTAATGACCGTATATTAATTGCACTAGGCTTAAAATAGTACACCGCTTACGATCTCTAGATTTTTGTCGACTCACGTCTGTATCCCAAAAGGGTTGGGTAGAGGTGTAATATTACACTCACATTTCAACATACTGTGAATTTAAGGTCCCACGTATTAGGGGACGAGCCTATTGCCGTACCGGGCACATTACCAGACTTCGTGCTGTTACTGAGAATTTCCTAACGGAAAAACCTAATAACACTTATCACGACCCGGGGATCCATCCCACGCGCACATTTATGCCGCGAGACCAGCGAGGCAGTCGAGGATCGGGCATAAATAAACGAAAAATAATTGCGGGCGTGGCTGCGGGCATCATCTAGTGGTTGATAAATTGCAGTGTTATATACTTTTTCTTTCTCCGTCTTTAATATAATTATATATTATATATATAAATTACGAATTTGACCCATGTGTGATTCAAGTCCAAAAAATCTATTCTGTACGAAGTAAAAATTTTGATCTCTTGAACTTTACTACATAGTTAAGTTAGTTAATAGCGAACAAAAAACAAAACCACATAACATAATTTAGTATCATAGAATCATTTAAAATATGAGTTCGTATCTGCTTAAAAATGCCGCCGCATAGACAATAATATTGACACACGTATGGGTGATTGCCGCATACGTGAAACAGTTATTAATTATGGTAGCCATCAACAGAAAACGTGAGTAATAAGCCAAGTAATAGCTAGGTGCAGTGAAGATATACGCAAATTGGCTGGCAGTGGCTGGACACGAAAATCCGAAAATCGGGCTCAGTGGCGTGCCCTTGGAGAGGCCTATATCCAGCAGTGGACTCTTGCAGGCTGATGATGATGATGATGAAGTAATAGCTGTCAACTTTCAGCAATAGTATCGTCTCGTGCGGCTTAGCACAAAGCAGATAAATACAGACTCTGATGCAAAGTAAAAGATTCTATATTTTTTCCATTTTATATGAATGTATCCAGCTAATTTAATAAAAAGTCAAAAGGAGGTGCACGATATTATTATTAATTATAGATCAATGTTGCCTTCAATATGTTGTTTTATTTTTGTTTCTTAACGTGGGTATAAATGTGATGCAGCGAATAAAGATCTTTTTATAATATAACTAGAGGATGGCTGCAGCTACGCCCGCAATTTTTATTTTTATTTATCCCTTGCTAGCCGATCCCGTGGGAATTTTTGGAAATCCCTTCTTAGTCCACCTCTACTCGCAAAAGTATTCACTTCTTATTATTTCCATCACTATCATCTTTCCGTGTACCCACTATGTTTCTAAAATGAATCTGCTGGATACACTTTCTTTCAAAGTAACGCAGAGATGAAAGCCAGTCTCGAAGGTGCTCTTATACCAACGCAACGTGGGTTGTTTGGTCGAAAATTTAAATCTGCACTGCAAAATTTATAACCACAAAACTGCAGGATTTTCTCTTTTACTTTGTTATTGTGAAAAAACTACTTTGTATCACAAAAATGTTTGCTAGTTCTAATATTTAACTGTATTATCTAGTTTCGTTGTAATCCATATTTTCCACTGTCAGACCCATGATATGAACATACATATACTGTTATTTCGTAATGGTACATCTGGGTTGTCGTTGTTGTACACTATATAGGTCAAGAACTTTTAGAAAACCCAAGCTGTCTCTGACGCATAACAGAATTTAACAGGACTACAGGTTGGCGTAGTAGCTTAAGTGACCGCCTCGCCCGTTTGACCCTCTGCAGAGTGTTGTGGGTTCGATTCTCACACAAGACACACACAAAATGTTATCTTGTTGATCCGCAAATTGTTTTGTTTCAAGTCTAATTGTTAATTGTGTCTGTTAGTTGTATGTTTGTAAAGTCCCCTGCGACACAGGATTTAATCCTAATGCGGGAGTTGTCTAAAGTTGTCTGTTGTCAAAGCTGTCTAAAAGAAAAGAATATCTTACTGTTCTATCTATGCCTTAACAAAATAGTTGCTGTTACCAAATTTTCTTGTATTTTTACGATAAGTTTTTCATATTGTGGCAACAAGTACAAATGTTTCCATTTATAAATTACAAATCTTAATCAATATCATGAGGCGTAACCATATAATTGCGACTTAAAGTGTTGCTCAATCCACGCCGTAATAAAGTCGTTGTAACAGCTAATGCATTTTGTGGCGAAAGTCTGTTGCCTCAACTATAATAAGGACAGAGCAGTTTCAAACTGAAACTCAATTAAAACAGATTTAAATGGACACTTGCTGTAACAATAAGCCACCGCTATTAAATGTTAGTGTTTGTCATTCCGAAAGTTTTGATTCTAAAGCAAAGTTTTACACAGGCAATAAACCTTTCTATGTGTTTAATCTGTATATATAAAATTCTTGCGTTACTGAATGACTGACCGACTACGCACACCCAAAACAATTGGACGCAAGAAACTGATATCTGGCATGTATCTTTGGGCACGGCAAGAAACGATTAAATTAAAATGTACGGGCTTAGGTGCGGGCATTTTTTTTTGTTCATTAGCCTGTACTGTCCCACTGCTGGGCAAAGGCCTCCCCCAAATCTTTCCATACTTTCTTGTCACCTGCAGTCTCCAGCCAACTCTTGTGGTAGGCGCCCAGGTCATCCCGCCATAACTTTCGGGGCCGGCCCCGACGACGTCGTCCATCTTCTGGCACCCATAGTGTCGAGATTTTCGCCCAACGATCCTCGTGCATACGGCTGACGTGGCACGCCTAGTTCCATTTCAGGCTAGCAGCCTTTTTTCCACATCTATAACTTTAGTTTTGGAGCGCAGCTCAGTGTTTCGTGTCCTATCTTTGAGTGTAATATCAAGGATGCTGCGCTCCATAGCTCTTTGGCAGACCGCAAGGCGCAACTTTTGCAACTCGGTAGGCGACCAGGTTTGAGCACCGTAGCTTAGAATGGGCAGAATACACTAATCGATGAGTTTTCGCTTCAGGAAAATCGGCAGAATCCCCCTTCATTAGCGTCATCATGGACCAGAAGCTTTTCCAAGTGTTTTCGATACGGCGATCGATTTCTCTTTCTAGCCTGTTTTCGGTTGAAACTAGCTGGCCCAAACAGACGTACTCATTGACATACTGTATCTCCTGCCCATCCACCTCCACTCTATGTTTGGTGCTGTTTGTCATACAATTGTTATAACCTTACTTTTCGACCGGTTTATCGCTAGTCTCACCCTGTGGCCTGCTGTGCTCAGTTCTTGAAGCATAGTCTCAAGTTCCAGAGCGGTAGAAGCAAAAAGAACTAGATCGTCGGCAAATAGGAGATTTGGGAGTCTCTTGTTGCCGACAAAAATCCCTTTTGTATTCCATAAGGTTGCCAGTGTTTTAAAAATCTCCTAGAGTGAACTTGTGAATAGCTTGGGGGAGAGCGGGTCACCCTGTTTAACACCCTTTTGTATTTTAAATGATGGCTCAATGATGTTATGTTGTGTATATGATGTAAATGGATTTAATAAGTTGAATGTAATGTTTCTCAATATTTTGGTTTTCTAAAGCATTAAAGATTTCTGAATGTTTGATACTGTCAAAAGCTTTATTGTAGTCAACGAAGGCCAAATACAATGGTTTATTATTTTCTCGGTGTTTTTCCAATAATTGGTTCAAAGTGTGAAGATGGTCAGTTGTAGAAAAACTGGGGCAGAATCCAGCTTGTTCTGGTGGTTGATGAATATCCAACTTTGCGTCTATACGATTATGCAGTACTTTGATTAATGTTTTATAAATATGTGATGTTAAACTAATGGGACGGTAGTTACTGATGTCATTTTTGTTGCCTTTCTTATGCAAAAGGATAATGTTCGAATGACACATTACCTGTGGAACTTGACCTGATTTTAGAATGGTGTTAAATAATTTTGTGAGGGGCAATAACAGTGATGTAGAGCCGATCCTCAGAGCTTCTGTAGTAATACCGTCTTCTCCTGGACTTTTGTCATATGGCATTGTATTGAGTGCTTCTTGCACTTCAGAAGCGTCTATAGGAGGAATGGAATGTGGAAGGTGGTATTCTGTGCTTGTATCATCTAGGACACTGTCGGAATATAAGGATTCATAGATATTCGTTGCTACTTCTTTCGTTCTCTATTGCTATGTTTTATACCTCTATCATCAACCAAACTACTTATCCAGGATTTGTCCTTTGTTAGTCCTTGCTTTGAAACCCTTAAGGATGAATTATTTTCAATAGCTGTATTTACTAAATGGGTGTTATGATTTCTTAGATCTTGTCTGATACTTCTTTTTACATCTTTATCCAACATTCTATAAGCAAGTGTCGCTATTTATGTCTCAGTACGTCTTTCTATCAGCTTAATACCATTGGTTGACAACATTTTTTTTTCTAGTTTTACATTTTATCCGTTTACTACTATTTCTAATGCCCGTTACTATTGCTTTGTATTGATCTTCAGCATTTGTCTCGTCAATTTTTAAATTTTGAAAGTTGTTGGATATTTCTAAGTTAAAATATTCTGCGTTATTAACAAGTGTGCCTTTATCAAGTTTCTTAGTGTATTTTGTGAAAAGCTTGGCTCGATGGATTTTAAAGTTGAATCTGACTTTGGCTCGGATTGGTTTATTTGCTTTGCTTATTTATTATGCTTAGACTTTTTACTATATAATTATCAGAGGATAAGACATAGGTGCGGGCATAGTCTAGTTTAAGATATTCTTGCTAGTAAGTATAAAATTTGTTATTTAGAATGTGGCAAAAATATATTTTGTTTGTTTTAGTAGGCTTAGGTATATTTACATAAGTGAATGATATGGAAGCATAATTATGTATTTGTCTTCAAAAGTATAAATATATGGTGTAACACAAGCATCCACTTCTTTAAAATGGAAAAGCAAGACAAAATATGGTATATCTCATTCAAATTATTCCTTTCCCCAATAGCCTTAAGGGCAGTTGCCTCTCTTCCTTATCCTATTGATGAAGTGAAAATAGAACTCTGTTAGTACGGTTTCAGATTAGCGTTTTATACGCGCGTATAAGCTCGTTTTTGGAAGCGCATGTAGGCGCGTATAGGCGCGCCTTTTGGTACACGCGCAACTCGTACGAGCGTTGACGCGCTTCTAAGCTCGTATAGCCACGAGCCGTCAAAATCCATGTTGACACTGATAAGACGTCACTACCGTTTCGAGCGAACACGCTCGTTTACGTGAGTCTGGTTTTTTGAAGCGCGTATTTTAGCGCGCGTGTAAGCGCGTATGCTAAAACGACCGTATACGCGCAAAAAAATACGCTAATCTGAAACCGCCCTTACCCTTTGTGCGTACTTCAGATATGGTCATCTAACTTGTCTTTCCTCGTAAGTCTCTCGTTTTTATGTACCTCTATGTATCTTACAGGAAATCGAAAACTAGATGCCTTTCACTGTAATCCTATAATAAATATACCTGGCCTAATAATGTCGGTACACAAGTCCCCAAATAAACATTGTACATCATATTTCCTCAAAATTCTTTGTATACGCATATCGAAGAATTTTTATTAGGACTATGTAAACACAAGATGAAGAATATTACAAATTGATGAATTGGGGAAGGCTTTATAAAATTTTAGGGTCAAACAAATATGCTTTATAATTTTTCATGTTTATAGATTTGACCTTTAAATTTCCGATATACCTTGTTTCCGAAATAATAAGATGTAGGTATGTAGTGACTATTTTTAGAATAGAAGGAGTTGTACTGAAATATGAAATTCTTTTAAGTTAGGCTTAGTTTTATGAGGCATTATTGGTTTCTCCATGGTTTTAGAGGTTCTATTTTATAGTGAACCTTTACCGCACATATACCTTAATGTGTTTAAGGCCTGAACGCTACCAATATCTCAACTCAATACTTCATGTGTTATGACCAGATAAATTATGTGTCGTTGTCTATTTAATTTTATTAAAAAAGAATATGAAAAAAGATTAGCCATCCTCCGTGGTCCAGTGGATAGCATATGCGACTGCTGATCGGGGGTCCCGGGTTCAATGCCCGGGTTGGGCAAAAGTGTTATTGGGATTTTTCGAATACTCAGTAGCAACTCGGAGTCTGGTGATGTGCCCGGTAACGGCAATAGGCTCGCCCCCTATAACGTGGGACCTAAAAATTCATGGCAAAATGTGGGTGTATTATTTACACCTCTGCCTACCCTTTCGGGGATACAGGCGTGAGACTATAAATATAAATAAATATATAAAGAAGATTATCAGTTAACTGATGTTCATTATGCAGCTTCTGCCACGTTTGAGAAGACAGGTCATGAATTTTATTGTCTTAGGATAAAAAACTACCGTTTGTGATTACTTGGATCCCTAGAATGCTTGTTAGGAACACCAAAACATTTTAACGTACATTTGTCAACCAATATAGTAAAATAAAAACCTATATTCATCCGTGCATTGAGCTTAAAATTGCCCTATTTATTTTATATACAGCTGATTTAAAAACGCATATTAAGCACTGCAGATATCACGTATGCCAATGATATACAGTTGTATATTTCCTTCAAACCATCAGAAGTTGATGATGCTATAGTCAGACTTAACGAGGATTTAGCAAGTATATCCAATTGGTCCGTAAATAATTGCCTATTGCTTAACCCTAGCAAGACAAAATACCTCATTATTGGAAGTAAACACCAAGTAGCTTCTCTGAATCCCTCAATAAGTGTTATGACTGACTGCGGGTCAAACTGTCGAGCGTGTTTTTGAAACACGTAATCTGGGCTTACACATGGATTCCGAACTAAGGTTTGAAAAACATGTTTCAAATGCAACCAGAAAGTGTTTTTATAAATAAAAAATACTTTATAAAATAAGACGATATTTGAAAGAAAAACTACGTATCCAACTAGTCGAATCACTTATTTTATATAAATTAATTTATATGGACATAGTTTATAGCCCACGATTGCTTTCAAGAACACAAAAACTCATACAGCGTATTCAGAATGCCTGTTCTCGCTTCTGTTTTGACATTCCTTTGAGAGCTCATGTAGCTCCTTATCTAAATAAACATATAATTCTGAAAATGAAACATCATCGCAAACTTCACCTAGCGTGTCTTCTATTCGGAGTCGTTAAACTTGGACAACCTCATTATTTGAATGTAAAATTGAAACAGGTTTCAAGCCATAAATCATATGGGAAACGGCAATGTGCGTTGCAATTATCACACAACGACATAAATCTGAGGCTTTTAGGGGAAGTTTCCGTTACGCTGCAACTAAATGTTGGAACAACATTCCACCCCCGATTAGGAACCTGCAACATATTCAACGTCTTAGGGCAACACTAAAGGAATATTAATTCGATCACCAAAAAGGCCAGGAAACACAGCTGCATGACACAAGTGCTATATAACTAGGTAGAGAAATTACAGTCGCTTACATCAATGTCTATTTTAAGTTAATTTCTAGATTTAACTGGGGTGCAAAAATAAGTATGTTTAAAATATTATTACCGAAAACGCTATAATTATTATTACTATTATTTAATGTCGTCTGATGCATTAGTAGTGCTAAAATTATTAGATATATTATTTACCAAGATGATCGCAACGGAAGACAAGCGCTAGTTTTTTCAAAACTAGCATTTTGCTCAATTGCGACCATTTTGCAGTATGTTATTTTTTTTTTCTATTTGTAATTAACTGTGTTTTGTGTATTGCATAATATGCTGCAAATAAATGTATTTTCTTTCTTTCTTTCTCAAAAGTTTCAACGTTCGCGCATTTAATACTGACAAAGGCATTAATAACACACTCTAGTTGACTTTGTCATGCCAGATATTGTGGTACAACAGAGTGGCAAAAATCTATTGTTCAAATAAAAAGACGATTTGGAGCGTGTAGTGGAATATTTTTCATGATATTGTTTTAGTTTTGTTAGTACTGTTTTAGTGGACGAATATGTTTAGTACTTTTATGCTACAATGCATTTGAATATGTCAGCTGCGGCAGTACAATCACAAGACTATTGTTGTAGTATATTAAACTTTGTCGACACTGATTGTTTGAAGCTTTTGACAGTGGTGAAAAGAAATTGCAGTTTGTGTGCTACCCGAGTGAGCTATGTTTGGAAGAATCTGTTATCTTTCCTCCGTCTAGAATTAACATGAGTTGCGTTTTATCCAAGTCTAAAAAATCTATCCTGTTCAAAGTAAAGAGATCGATCTTTTGAGATTTACTTCATAGATACCTAGCGAACTAGTGGCCTAATTATTAAATGCAGAACTCCATAAAATTATTTAATATCACAGAATCAGCCAAAAAGATGAATTCGTATCCGCTTAAAATCAAATATTGCAAAACCTGCTGCCGCCGTATTCAAAATGATATTGACACACGAATGGGTGATTACCGCATACATGCAACAGTTATTAATGATGGCTACGAAAACGCGTGCAATGCGTTTCTGTCGTACGTCATTTGAAGCGGTCCCGTGGGACATTAAAAAATACACGCGCCAGGGATTAATGCTTCTGTATCGAGGTAATTTTTATAAATTACCTCGATACAGAAGAATTATAACTTGAAGGTTTATACCTTCACGTATACAGACAGAAAATCAACGTAAAGTAACGGTACCTAAACTGATGCGTTTCGTTCGGTGAGTGAGAGTGCCGGAGGCCCTATCCCCTATTCCTTCTCCGTCATCCCACTCCTCATCCTATCCCTTTTCCCAACCCCAAGGAGCGGCAACCCACTTGTGACTCCTGTGGGGTTGCTTGTGTCCATGGGCGGCGGTAATTGCTTACCATCAGGCGATCCGTCTGCTCGTTTGCCGCCTAATGCTATAATATATATATATATATATACTAGTAAAATGCAAAATATGTTTGCATGCAACTGTTGGAAAGTCTATGAACGTCAAATTAAGATCAGGTCGAAAGTAAATATTAGATTGGACTAAAAGTCAAAAATGTAGGTGCATAAGTAAATAAAAACATGTTTTACATGACGCAATTTGTAAACATGTTAACTCATAGTTGGTTTACAAATTTAGCAAAATCGACAAACAGTCATTAAATTGAATTAACAATTACTATGCTTACGAGGTTGTTCTATATTAACGTGATTATGTCAGTTAGTAGCATTTTCACAAAAAGTCACAAGGTTTCTAATGTTAGCCATAAGGTTCATTGACTGCACATTATAACAACACTGTGTGTTCTCGTAATTATTTCATACCACGTAATCTGATAATTTGAAAATCTCTTCCAGATTGGAAGCGTGCATTGCGTGCGCATACATTTTAATCGCTTCAAAAGCACTTTATACGAAGTAGTAGGTGACTATTACGAGTACTTCGTATAAAGTGCGTTTGAATAGTTTGGACTTTTTTATTGTTGAGTATTGCTGGCCTTAAATTACGATTACGACTTCTCTTGTCCTTGCACCTGTTTAAAAGATTCTTGGTATGCTAGCACGGGCGAGACGTAACAATGATAGGCGAGAGCGAGTGAGATATTAAAATAAACAATTCTAAACCATTTCTCTTCCCCGATTCATTTATTTTTAGAACAGCTACTCCAAGAAAACTAATATTTCTGTCATTAAGCTTCTCATCGCCAAGCAAAATAAATGTGGATGACCTAACATAGTTGACATTGGCAAAGGTATAACGTCAATCTGATAGATTGATTAGCACGAAATGAGTAACATTTTTATGGCATGTCTTTAAGCTATTTGTTATCAATGTCTTAATTGCAAATGGTCGCTTGTTCTAGTAATTGATTAGTGAGGGAGCGGTCGCCGTAAATATCTAATCTAATCTTCTGCAATGAGTACTTTGTGAATGACGTCTTTGAAAGGTGAATGGTAAAAATAACATTGAAGAAGACTGCGGTCAGTCCGTTTTATCTTTTATTAAATACACAAGGTCTTATGGGAACTGAATTTTATCCGTTGTCATTTTTCGTTGGCGACGTGCATACTCCACTAATTAGCGGGCCACAGCAATGTAACAATGCCAAGTTCGATTCACGTGGCCCTGTTGCTACGTCGTCGTAGGCGACTGTGGATTTAGTGGGTAGGTTTTGGCTCTCTTGCATGTTTTACTGTGTATAATCGATCGGCAAAGTGAAACGTTTACAAAGCTAATTACTTGTATGGGTGACCGCTTGTGTAGCATCTATATCCGTTGGTTCCGGTCCCTGTATCAGGAAAAGAATGTTTAGGCAATTTCGAATTGTCGATGGCCATCAGCCAGTCTAAAAACTCTGACACCAGAGCTGGCCACACACTCATATAACAAGGAGTAGGTAGACGAGTTTGTAATTTGAGTTTACGCTGTGAAGACAAAAACAAACTGCCTTAAAAATCTCTGTTTCAAAAAGCTGTAATTTAAATGGGAGCTGCTTGTTTATCGGTATTTTCTCTCTCGTTCATTTATTAGTGGTAGTGGTGAAGGTGATAAACGAGTTAAAAGGATAGCCTTGCTCATAAATATCATCTACCCGCAAATACTTCAGTGCATCCGAGACCATGAAATATCGGCACTTAAAGCAAAAGTAGTACGTGGTATATGTACCGATAAATATTTATAGTGCAGATGTCCGCAAAAGTTAAGATGCTTATATTCTTGAAAGCCATTCTTTGTGGGTAGTTGAGATTACTAGTAACACTTAAAATTGCTTTTCAAGAAAATTTTAATAAAACAGTTAATTTTAAAAATATATTTATATTAATGCATAAAAGTTAAAATCTATACTACATACCTGCTGGTTAAGCGTTATCTCACAAAACTAACAAGTCTCACTTTAACACATAAAATGGATACATTCAATGCATCTAAAATCCTGGACATGCAAGCTTATTTTGAGGAGCGGATGGCCAGTTTCGAAGCCGAGCTACAGAAGAAGTCACCTCAAAGCACACGGAGTCTGGCTGATGAATTTACTGCGTTCAAGACCTTCATACTGAGTACACTGAAATCCTTCTCACAGCAGCTTGACACCGTCGGCCGAGAAATTGACAGAATCTAAATGCGCAGCCGTCGTAAGATGTTGCTGCTACACGGCGTGGAGGAACGTAAGGACGAGGAGACATCTGAGCAGGTCGCGAATATTGTCAAGCAACGTCTCAAAATTGGCACTTTCGTGGTAGAGGACATCAGGCGCTACCACAGGCTGGGACGCCAGACTACCAGCGACAAAGCGAGGCCCATTCTCGTAAAATTCGAGTCTGCTGCGGTGCGGGACAGTGTTTGGTTCGCTAAGACGAAGCTCAAGGATACAGGTATCACGCTGTCAGAGTTCCTCACACGTTCACGACACGAGGCTTTTATGGCTGCACGAGCGAAGTTTGGAGTCGCGAAGTGCTGGACGCGAGAGGGATACGTGCACATCTTGGGCCCCGATGGTAAGCGTTATCGCATTACCTCCGTTAGTGATCTAAGTAAGATCCGGCTCACAGATGCGGAGAAGCCCGGCGTCGCAAAGCCAGCCGCAACAAAGGGCAAGAGAACGGCAGCGACGAAGAAGTAAGCTTGTTCCATCGTTATTTATTTTCTCCATTATTTTATTAGTATCAATAAACACCTTCACTTTCTAAATAATAAGTACTTTTAACTTTATTTTATGTAGGTACCGTGTATCATAAACAAAACAACAAGTAATGTTGTTAATGTCACTGTCACAAACGTCACTCACTATAGAGTAACGTTCCGTCTCACGCTACACGGATTTGAATATGTGTGTTTTTAGACATAAATAAATATATTTTTTTCCGTTAGATTTTAGTTAGTAACAATATCTCTCATGTGAATCTATATATTTATTTTTGTATCATTTGTTAGTTTTTAATTATACACTTTTGTCTCTGACATTATCTATGTTCATGCGCAACTAGCGGGTGGACAGTGTGATCTAAGCTTTACGCGACAATTAGAAACATAATTATTTATATTTATATATATCACATATATATTTTTTAATATTTATTATATATATTTATTAAATGTCAGACACAGACTCAAATAGTGGTGAAATCTTTCATTCTGCTACAAGCCTAGATGATAGCTTTGTAAGTGTCCCCTCCCTCGGAGACATTCTTCAGTCGCAGTTCTCAGACGTACCCAAGAATTTAATTAATTTAATGTAGTCCATATCAATGCGCAGAGTATTCCAGCTCATTTTCCAGATATGCTGGCTAATTTAGACTGCCAACACATACATGCCATCCTGGTATCAGAGTCATGGCTAAAACCATGTCTCCCTTCCACATCTTATTCACTGCCAGGTTTCCGGCTAATTAGGAATGACCGGGCATTCGGCATTGGCGGTGGTGTTGCCATATATTTGCGACATCAAATTCCTTTTAAAATAGTCAGTATGTTTCCACAGCCGCCACTGTTGAATGCAGGCGAGCATCTATTCCTTGAAGTAGAACTTCACCACACAAAATTATTATTAGGCGTATTCTATTCCCCCTCAAATCGTGTTAACTATTTTTCATCATTTGAGCTTATCTTAGAAAATTTAACTCCTTCATATAGCCACACAATTATAATGGGCGACTTTGACACATGTCTGCTCAAACATGATTCTCGTGCTACCTTATTCCGGCACACCATAGAGTCTTGCAATCTATCTATTTTAAACTTAAATGCAACTCATCACATCCCCAATTGCACCCCTTCTCTTCTAGATCTTATTTTGGTATCTTCCTCCAATCTGGTTCATAAGCATGGTCAATGTACAGCGGATGGGTTTTCCTATCATGACCTGATCTTCGTTTCCTATAAAATTCGCACACCCAAAATTAAGCCCAAAATAGTCTTGCAGCGCAATTTTAGTGGCATGGATCATGAAAAACTGCGTAAGGATGCCTCGAATATAGACTGGAGCCCTCTGTATGACTCAGAGTGTGTCAATAGTAAGGTCCATGAACTCACCACTAATCTCATCAATTTATATGATGTGCATGCGCCAATACGTAGCATCAAATTGAAACACTTACCGGTACCTTGGCTAACAGACGATATCAGAAAAATCATGGCCAAAAAATCTGCTGCCAAAGCTAAGTTGAAACACAGGCCTACTCCTCTAAACCATGAAAAGTACGTGGCAGCTAGAAATCTCTGCAACAAGGTGTGTAGGAATGCGCAACGCCAATATATTCATAAATCCGTTCAAAACGGTGATCCAGCAAAGGTCTGGCAATTTCTTAAAAGTCTGGGAGTTGGCAAGACACGGCATCAATCTATTCCAAATAATATTCTTTGATTCTCTTAATATACATTTCTCTACTTCGTCCAAATTCGATGGAAATATGAAAAGTGCCACCCTACAATATCTTTCATCCTTGCCAATTCCGGATTATTCTCCCTTTATCTTCTCGCAATTTGCCGCATGTGATGTTAAGAAAAACGTACTGGCTGTTACGTCTAATGCAGTCGGTAGTGATAGTATTAGCCGTAAAATGATCCTTCCCATCCTTGAAGAAATCCTTCCAGTTTTATGCCACATCTTCAACCATTCCATCAACCGTGGCATTTTTCCATCCGATTAGAAAGATGCAACAATAATCCCTCTACCCAAGAAACCTAAGCCCTGTTCCTTTTCAGATTACCGACCTATATCCCTACTTCCCTTCTTGTCGAAAGTCCTAGAACGCTTAGTCCACACACAACTTAGTTCTTTCCTACATACAAATTCCCTCCTAAACACATATCAGTCCGGTTTCCGCCCTGGCCACAGTACTACCACTGCACTGGTTCACGTAACTGATGACATTAGGCTAGGTATGGATAGTGGAAATCTAACGGTCTTGTCGTTACTTGATTTTAGTAACGCTTTCAACACCGTGGATTTTCACATCATACTTGGCATTCTACGCTCTCTTAACGTATCTCCATCGGCAATTGACTGGTTTCATAGTTACCTGTTCGGTCGCCGGCAACATATACGCATCGAAGACTCTTTTTCTACTTGGTCTCACACTAATGCCGGTGTGCCACAGGGTGGCGTGCTTTCTCCTCTGCTCTTCGCAATATTTATTAATACTATCTCAAACCAATTACTTTCTTCTTACCACCTTTACGCAGACGATTTACAAATCTATACGCAAGCTCCTTTAAATAAGCTGGCAGAAGCTTGTACTATTATTAAGGCGGACCTGGCCAGAATCTGCGACTGGACTAAGAAATACGGACTCATCATAAATGCTGACAAAACCCAGTTAATTATTATAGGCAGCCCCAAATTAGTCTCAAAAATCAGTTGGTCCGATCTACCACAAATTAGTTTCGATGGCAAAAATCTAGTTTTTAGTAAAACTGTGAAAAATTTGGGGATCTCCTTAGACGAAAGTATGTCCTGGAAATCTCAAATGCAAGAAACGAGTCGCAAGTTTTTTGCATCCGCAGGTTCGTTGCGTAGGTTACGCAACTTCCATCCAACTGCCACTAAAATCGCGCTCGCTCAATCCTTGCTTCTTCCCATAATTGACTATGCTGACGTCAGCTATCTCGACCCCACAGAGGAGCAGCTAGATAAACTTGAGCGTCTCCAAAACTTTTGCATTAGATTTATATTTGGACTGCGCAAATATGATCACGTCTCAGATTTTCGTAACAAACTCAAGTGGCTCCCAATTCGTCTTCGCAGGAATACTCACATTCTTACATTACTGTATAATGTTCTATTTAATCCTAGGATTAAATAGAACATTATACGTATATAGAACATATTACGCCCTCCTATCTCAACGTACGTTTCAAGTTCCTTCATGACACACATATAAGGTCCTTGAGGTCGTCTGAAGATCTGACGTTGGAGATGCCAAGGCATTCCACAAATTATTTTGGAAAATCCTTTACCGTTCAGGCAGTGCGCCTGTGGAATGCTTTGCCATTACAAATTAGAAGAGCACCATCACTAAACATCTTTAAAAATTCGTTAAAAAAACACTATCTGAATACTTAACGCATTTTAATTGCTTGTATGCGGGTTGTATTTCAATGTATCTACAATGTCTGTCATATTATTATATTATTATGTATATATGTATATTGTACGAATGTATGTAGGTATATATTTAATATATGTATGTTTAAGTATTTTTATGGAATATGTAACTGTAAGTATGTATGTATTTCATTTAAATCTTCAATACTGATTCATAGTATTTAACTACACCATCGCCAGCATGTATAACTGCTTAACATCATTCCTGTCCATCCTAAGGTTGCCTGTAAGAGATAGCACTAAGCGATAAGGCCGCCCATTGTACATTACTTGTAGTTTTAAGCCACTTGTACTGTAAAACTTTATTTTGGTGTGCAATAAAGTGTAATTTATTATTATTATTATTATTTGGTTTTCCTTTACAGCCTTTTGTAGTTCACAGCTGGACTTAAGAAACTCCTAATTTGCTACACACATAATGTGAGTCAATTGGATGGGCTTTGGCCTACTATGCCACTCTGGATAGACGGGTTGGTGTACGATTTGACGACGAGTGTTCCTTCGCATAGCTAATATTTCGTGTATATTTCTTAGTCACTTCTGACGGACCTTATGGAATGAAATATGGTAGTGACATTTTATATTACGGAAGCCGTCACTACTCAAACCAACTTTTTTTTTGGAAGTTGAATACTATGTATAAATCAGGACATTAATTAAAATAATGGATTAAAACTGGCAATCAAAGTGGCATACTTACATACATCCAAGTTTATTATAATAATTTCGCGAACGTTAACATTCCAATACAGAAATAAAAATTATTAACCACGTATGGATAGGTAGTCACGAGGCAGGTAGATAAAGATACCGATAACTCGACGATCTTAAACTTCGTTGACGAACAAATTTCCAAAGTTTAACAGAATTTTGACTGGTATCGAATAGTATCCATTAACTGATTATATTATTTAACTCAGTCTTGTTTTGAGGCAAACTTATGTGCAAAATCAATAACACCCTTGATCAATCACTATAACCGTAACTCACTATTCCTCATCCAGCATTAATTACAAGCTCTTCCCACTACACTACTGGAACAGACAATTTCTACGTGTAAACAATTCAATTCAACCTTCCTTGCTCATTAATATGATTTTCGTGGCTGCGTACTGTCTCACGGCCCGCCCACGGTCTACAGCGGCGGCGGCAGTGGCGAGCGATTTGGATGTACATGGCGCACTTTGCTCCATCGCGGCCGCGTGCCTCGACCGATGTCGCATCACAGTAAACGCGCCATGTACATAGATATCGCTCGTCGCTGCCGCCGCCACCGTTGACCGTGGCTGAGCGGTTAGGCCTTCAACGGAATGTTGTTTTCGTAATTCTGTAATTGATCTGTGTTCTACAATTTGGGTTGAAGACTAATTGGTTCGTGAAATTAGGTCTCTGGTTTTATATTGCGTAGTTTTGTGTAAGTATAGAATAAATTAAAATAGATTTGGGTAAAGACGCGTTTTGGGAACCGTATTAAGTAGGGAAGGATACACATTGAGTTCAAGTTTATTACAAAGCACAATAAAATGCTACGAGACGTAGTAGTAAACGTCCACAAATGTAGAATAAAAAGTATGGCATATAAAATGAGACGACAGAAAATCAAGTTATTATTTTTTAAGTGTATTGCGGTAAAGCTGGTTACTAGCACATTCAGTCAAAAGTAGTTCGGAAATTTTACTGCTGCTACATATTAAAATAATTTTTATTTAAAAACAACAAACAGCGTGAAACATTGAACCAAAGGGCACAAAAAATACTCAGACTCGAAACAAGAATTTATGAAACACACAAAGTGAAAACACCCACAACAATCGGCACAGGACTTACCAATGAGGCGATCGTTTTAACCACTTTGCCACCCGTTCAGTCTATATATTTGTGTTTGTTAAAATTGACATAATTACTAAGGCTGATGATGGGAGACATTTAGTAAGTAAAGTTCAGAGTAGCCTACTTCTAACTAAAACAGTAAGTAAAGTCATCTCACGCGTTTCACAATCGTAAAGTAGGACTAATAAGCACATAAATGACCGAATAACTTATAGATCGGTGGAAGTAACACGTTTTACTGCCAAGTAACCATGTGTTCAACAGATGTTGCCGAGATGCGGCGAAGAAATGTATTGTTTCTTAAGCAGGTAGTAAACCTTAATAACTGCGTTTGGCATAATACTATTATTCATTTATCTTTCTGAGGTTTAAACATAGCTAATGGATAAATTTGATGTGATTGAAGTTAGGTAAATAAGAGGAATTTAATGATCAACTGGTGGTCTTAACCACGAATAAAGCCAATAATTCACAACAGAGCAAATAAGATCGATTTCAGAACAATATTTAATCTTAGTAAAGATGCAATGAAGCATGTTTAAATTCATTTCTATTTATAAAATCACTTACTCATTTTCTACCTCGTTTAATTACTAAAATAAATTAATTTATTCACGACTGTAGAACTTTTCACCGATATTTTAGGAAAGTAATAAAATTACCTATCAGAAACGTATAATTTAAAACCAATGATGAAAAATGTTACAAAAACAATATCAACAAAGTTCGTATAGGTCAATAACAAAAAACATAACACGAAACCCGAAACAGCCCGTGCCGTATGTCATGAGGGCTGCGTTTTGTTACGACGCAGAATAATAAAACAGTTTGTATTTCTGGCAAACTAATAGGCCGTACACATTTAAAATTCAAAATGCATATAGTTTAATGTGTCAGCAGACTTTATTTTAATTTAAATTCCAATATAAAAACATGGTATTTATTAAGTTTATAAGATAAAATTAACAAACATTATTTCGCAAACGTCAAACGAAACGTGAAATTTAAATGTTGCCAGTCGCTTCTTGAGTATGTTTTAAGCAGTTACCCGTCATTTAAAAAAGGGGCGTGGCGATTGTGAAACGCAGCGGAAGTTACCGAGAGGATTTAACGCCTCAGTAGTAAACTTATCAAGTAGCTACTGATGAATTTACTGAGACATTGTGAAACAGACCCGTAGACTGCTACTACTAAATATTTTGCTACGTGGGGACAATTAGACTGCTACGCAAAGGGCGTCGGGTTTAAGGGTTGAGCTACATCTATCAGCACCGCATCGCACTTTTATATGCTTCTATCCTTTTCTGTCACTTAGGACCGTCATTTACTAGAGCGAGAAAGAGAGAGGGAACGCCGCGGAATCGATCGTGCTGATAGATTCCGCAGCGTCCCCTCTCTCTTTTTCGCAGTAGTAGTAATAACAGTTTCTGTAAAACATATTACATTATGACAAAGATGGAGAGAATAATGTTGTACGGCGGATACAAGTACTGTCAGTTAGAACATGCCTTAAAAACCCAATCAGTATAGAAAACCCGAAAATCGAAATATCACGCAACCGCTGTCAATATTAGGCAGTAGATTCATATCGTAGGAGGCTTCTAATATTAACCTAAGATTACGTACACACGATCATTTGATACCAAACTAAATCATGCTGTAATGAAAAACTAATAATCCTATGTTCATACATTTTTAAATGCATGCATATAATCGGTAAATTACACCCAAATAGAGAACAAATAATCTTGCTCATCACACAAGGATGTCCTGGGTAGGAATCGACTATACGACCTGGCAATCAGTGTCACTTACCACTATACAACAGGTTAAAATGCCTACCTAATATCATTTCATGAACGGAATGAATTATTTTTTAAGCCAAGTTTTTACTTAAACGACATCTAAACATCACAATATTTATTCAAAGATAAAGAATTACTTAAAACCATCATAACATGTACCTACTCAAAGATAAACCTTTACTCCCAAAATAGTTTACAACCTCGTCTACAAATATGCGGTAGATAGTAAAAGATTAACTTTATCTAAGCCGGTTTTCGATAACTTTCTAGACAGATAATTTTCATAATCCTTCATATCAGACGCGTCAAAATAAATGTATATCATTGCAGAAAACATGTATGATTCGGCATTTTCCGTTTGTAACAGTCCTTCTAACCATTATCTATACATCACTTTAGATTGAACGAGAGCCGCTTACAGGAATGTGGAAGGATGGATGTTCTCAGATGAGAGCAGAATAACCCCAAGAGGTCCAATGGTCGTCAGCGTGTCTACACATGTCAAAATTAAGGGTTTGCTTCATAGTTGAAACAGAGAGTTCGTAATCGTTTATCTCGGATTTTATTGCGTTCGATGGCGCCTGTGAGAACTCAATGACAACTTCAAGATCTTCTCATACTTTTCGCACCATTAATTGGAGATACCAGGGGACTGCCATGCAGTGGGTATCGGGTTCGAATCCGGGTCGCTCACCACTGACTTTTCGAAGTTATGTGCTTATTACATTGTTAATTATCGCTTGCCCCGCGCCTCGTAGAGCACGTTAAACCGTCGTCGGTCCCGGCTGTCACGAAGATCTATTACAGTCGTTACGGGAAGTTAGTACCCTCAAAAAAACTGATACTGGCATATCGCTATATCATTGGGTTTCGGGGTTCAGACGGCAGTTGCTCTGTGAAAAAGCTTATATTTTGTCATACCTAGTTAGACTAGTAAGTAAACCCTAGGCTCCAAGGCGCGTAAGTCTTGGACGCAACCGGAATAACGCTAGGACGATGATGATGATGAGTGCAAGTTGCTATACCGAAGTTAATACCGTTGGGATTCAAGTTTTAGTATGGCTAGCACGTAATTCTGATCTTAATCCAATTGAACACGTTTGGGACAACCTCAAGATTCGTGCCTGAGTCCACCAGCCCCTGAGATCATATAGGCGGCTGTGATAAAGGAGTGGCGCAATATCTCCCAATCAGATATCTAATGTGTCATGAATATATTCCCAAACCAGCTCCAAGAAGTCGTCCTCCAAGGGTCTTCGAGGGACTGAGGCGATAGCACCTTTTTTATTTGACAATTTTATTTCCGACATAAATATTTTTTACAATATGGTCAACAATTTTCACAACATCGATTTTTGGAATGCATCTTTTATTAAAAATCTTTTTTCCTAGACTTTCGTTTGCACCTTACAGATGTCTAACGAATACCCCATAAAATATGGTCTAAATTAAAAAAAAATCTACAAACTGAAAGAAAAACCTTGTAAGTAGAGCCTTGCTGATTTCAGCATGAATGGGCCGGCTCGACCGGGGAAGTACTACCCTTTCACAGAAAATCGACGTAAAGTAACAGTACTTAAACTGTTGCGTTTCATTTGGTGTGTGAGAGTGCCGGAGGCCCTATCCCCTATTCCTTCTCCCTCATCCCACTCCTCATCCTATACCTTTTACCACCCCCAAGGGGCGGCAACGCACTTATGACTCCTATGGTGTTGCTTGTGTCCATGGGCGGCGGTAATTGCTTACCATCGGGCGATCCGTCCGCCTATTACTATAAAAAAAAAACATGGTGGGCAGTTATTTTACGTTAGCCGAGAATTTCCATAACTCGGCATAGAAATAGAATAAGAAAAACACTTGTTTGCATTCGACGACTGTGTATTTTTTAACAAAAATCCCCTTCATATCTAGCGAAATATTTACCACTAGAGGATGCCCGCAATTACACCCGCGTTATTTAAGGCTACTGCTCCGCTCCCGGCGCTCATAGCGATGTTATATAGCCTACAGCCTTCCTCGATAAATAGGATATCTAACACTGGAAGAATTTTTAAAATCGCGCCAGTAGTTCCTGAGATTAGCACGTTCAACCAAACAAACAAACAAACTCTTCAGCTTTATATATCAGTATAAGATAAGATATCAGTGTGATTATTATCTCATTTGATTTGCAAAAAATACATTATCTATTAGTTTGTAAAATGGACTTTTTTTTATAATCCCCTGGAGGGCAGTACGACGTTAACTTTCGGTAGGACTCTTCAGATCCTGATTTCTAGTGCATAGATAAAGTTTTAAACAACGCTGCCTCAATGGTCCAGTGGATAGCGATGATGCGTCTGCTAATCGGGAGGTCCCAGATTCGATTCCCGGGTCAGACAAAGTGATACTGAGTTTTTCCGAATTCTTAGAAGCACTGCGTTATTTTACAACGTTACGGCTCGCCCTACGTGAGCTCTTAAATTTTATGGCGAAATATGCGTGAAATATTACACCTCTGCTTACTCCTTTGGGGATATAAAGACTTGAGACTATAAAAAATAAACAAAGCTTCATTGATGTACATTTTTCCGCCAAGATATGCAATTTTTCCTGCAGTAACAAGCGTTATAATACCTACAAGTGTTAACAACGACCTCCATACGCAATCAACGCGATATTTGCTCAGAATATGAACCACTTGTTGCACGAGAGCGTCTTGTGTTTTATAGTATAATGGCACCCATCATTCATGAGAGTTGTACGTAGTACGGCGGTTGGAGGATAGATGGCGGTTTATAAAAGTATTACGTACATCACTTTTTATTTGCTAAATAACTGCCTCCGTGATCCAGTGGATAGCCTATGTGTTTCTCGGGCAAAAGTATTTCTGAGCTTTTCTGAATTATTAGTAGCAGCAGCAAAGAGTTTGATAATGTGCCTGGTAACGGCAATAGGCTCCCTCCCCCTATAACGTGGGACCAAAAATGCATAACATGGTGAAATGTGGGTGTACTATTTCACCTCTACCTACCCTTTAGTCTATAAAAAACAACTTTATTTAGCATACATAATAACTTATGAATTTCCACCGCTCGAATCATTCTGGCGTCAGTCACTGTCCCCGACGCAATGGAGTAAGACGTGCCAAGCAACGAAGCGCTGGTGCCGCCGCCTGCTTCACTCCCGTCACCGTCAATCGAGATAGAGAAAGGATTTATTCTCACATTCGAGTCCTTGCCAGAGTTATGGGATAAAACACATACCTTATATCGACACCTCCTCCGTGTAACATCGTAACTGGCAAAATGACCAAAATGTCATATTTAGATTTTCATTTACTTTGTAACATGGATTATCGTTTGATCTAATAAAAACAATATTGAAAAAAACAAATTTGACGACGGTTGGCGCAGCGGGAGTGTAAGCGACTGCTACGCCGATGGTCGCGTGTTCGATTCCCGCTAAAGTCAAACATTTGTGTGCATGAACATAGTTTTTTTTTTTTATAATATAATATTCTACCACATTCACACAACACCATCTAGTCCCAAACTAAGCAGAGCTTGTACTATGGGTACTAGACAATGGATAAACATACATACCTATATACTTTTTTTTGTAAATACATACATATTATTATACATAGAAACACCCAGACCAAGACAAACATCCATGTTCACGCACACAAATGTTTGACTTGAGCGGGAATCGAACCCGCGACCTTCGGCGTGGCAGTCGCTTACACTACCGCTACGCCAACTGGTCGTATGTCCGTTTGTCTTGGTCTGGGTGTTTCTATGTATAATATGTATGTATTTAGATAAAAAAAGTATAATATGTATGTTTATCCATTATCTAGTACCCATAACACAAGCTCTGCTTAGCTTAGGACTAGATGGTGATGTGTGTATGTGGTAAATATTATTAAAAACAAAATTGTTTTCAGTAGAACCCATAGATATGAAGACTGCATATTATCGTATCTTCATCTTTAGCGTAGTAATATGTCGTATAGGGCAACTACAATACAGAATGCGGAGGGTGGGAGATACCTGAGGGTCTAGTACGAGTTTGCACTCGATCGTCACGGTGGACGATAGCCTAGTCGACGGGAACAATTTCCATACATTTTGTAAAAGAGTACTAACGGTAGGCCGTTAGTTCAAACTCGTACTAGACCCTCTGTAAGCCGCGCGAGCCAATTGTAAGTGTAAGTACCGATAGAATACGCAGTAACCTGTACTTACACTTACAATAAGATAGTATAGCCATCAACTATGTTATCTTGATGGTCTTACAAATGATTGATGCAGTTATTGAACCGTTTAAACAAAATGATTCGTTGGTTCAACAAAACCAAACGATTTTTTTATTTTTTATTTAGCCTGTCTGTACAAAAAAAAGCAAAGGCCTCTCCCTTGGACCGCCATGCATCCCTGTATCGTGTTAAGTTCGTCCAGTCGCTGTATAATGCATCCAAGCCATCCCGCCATCTTTGTTAGGCCCATCTTTCTGGATGCATACGACAAACGTGTCCGACCCAGTGCCACTTCAGTCTAGCAGATTTAATTCCGACGTCAGCTATGCGTGTTTTGGAACGTAGCAAAGTGACCGTCGTCTTCAACTTACAAATGATGACTAACCTAAGTTTTATCAGTCTGCTGTCAGTCTAGGATTGAGCGTGTAACCGTGTTTTTCATCCATCATTCTGCCATCAGTCTTAGCCGGATTAAACTGATGGACCAGAATGACGCCAGATTGAGCGTGTAACCTTTGACTAAGTGTTTTACCTATAGTATTCTCGTGTCATCGGTCGCGTAAACCGGTTGCCTCACTCGCTCGATCGTAGTTCTAGCGTAGCTACTACAGACAAATATAGCTATATATCGACTAGGTCACCGCATCGATCACGCGTTACAGAGTAGTGAACTATACAGATATTACTTACACGGCATTGAACAACATCGTGCAGACGGGTGAAGATTATGAGTCGTCCACCTACGAAGAATCACCTTCGAAATATGAATCACCCTCACTGAACATAACAAACCGAAGACCAGGGCGTGCGGATACGGAAATGCGTAGAGAGTTCCAGGCATTCCAAACAAGCGTGAATGATATGCTTGAAAAGTGGTTCGCCAAGCAAAGTGAAATGATGGATAATTTTAACAGCATCGTTGGAGATATAAAGGCGTCGATAACATTTTTGAGTGACAGATATGAAGACCTGTACAAAAGAACAGAAATCGCGGAAAAACGTGTGACCGCACTTGAAAGTCAATGTTTGACAGCTGTGAAAAGGGTCTCTGATCTTGAAGCTAAATTTGATGACATGGAGCAGCAGAATCGACATTGCAATGTTGAAATCAGCAATCTTCCTGAAAAGCGCGGCGAAAACTTGATGTCATTACTTGAATCCCTTGCAACTGTCATTAAACAATCAGCACCGGGGCAATTCATCACCTCAATACATCGGGTACCTCAAGCTAATCCAAGAAGCTCTCAGCCAAGAAACATTATAGTAAGGTTTACTAGTCAAGTGATTCGTGACAACTTCGTGACAGCAGCCAGGCGGAATAAAGGGGTATCGTCAGAGCAGCTGAACGTATCGGGCCCACCTGTTAGAGTTTACATCAATGAGCACTTGACATTGAGAAACAAAACCTTGTTTTGTGAAGCCAGAGAAGCGGCCAAAGCATACGGTTATAGATATGTATGGATCAAGCACGGGCGTATATTGGTTCGAGCAAAAGATACTTCTCCAGCCTTTGCCATCCGTAGAAAGGAAGACGTCCTCAAGATTAAGCCACAAGAACAACCTTGAGTGTAATCGTAAAATAGGTGTTGTGTCTGTTAAGTATCTACCATTCTTACAATTCTTTTTTAAACTAAGATATGGCTACAAATATTTCACTTGTTGTGGGCTCTCAACCGCGCATTACTCTGTGGTATCTGTACTTTTTGCAATGTGCGGGCAGTTACCCGCGTTAAGTTATTTAACTGCCTTAAATAATTTATGTGTTAGGCAAAAATATTTAATCTTCTATTTTTTACATATTATTTATTTTAATTACATTTACAATGCACTACTGGAATATATTGAGATACGAGAATGTACAGTGCAATACCAGCGCGGCCGTATGTACTGTAAAAGTAGCGAATTCATGATGATAAAGTCTCCTTGTACAATGTCATACGTAAGTAACGTAAGTATTATTCGGATTTATAGTAATAATGTGATTCATCTTTCCATTAAAATAATTTCAAGTAATTTTTCTACAGTTCTACATTTCAATAATGGTCAATAATATATCATTGTATTACCAAAACTGTCGTGGTTTGAGAACAAAACTAAACAAGTTATATACAAATACGTTGTCTGAGTGCTATAATTTAATTGTGCTTTCGGAAACCTGGTTAACGGCTAATGTTAGTGACTGCGAGTGCATAGATATAACGTATATCTATGCACTCGCAGTCACTAACATTAAACCACCTATAAACATAATGTTTATAGGTGTGATAGGAGTCGAGCGTTAAGTGGTAAAACGGATGGCGGTGTTGTCATGATCGCAGTGCGCCATGGACTTCCAGTTACACGTTTTTATCTGCAACCCCATTTAGCACATGATTCTACCAACGGTACTAATGATTTGCCAGGTAACTTTGATTATGTCTCTCTTAAATTTGACTCGTGTACTGTAGGTAAGTACCATGTAATTATTGGCGTCTACATTCCGCCTAGTCAATCTTTTCTTTCGTATAAAACATTTTTCGATGCTATACAGACGGAGGTTATGTCGTTAAATGTCGAAAAAGTGTATATTATTGGTGATTTTAATATGCCTCATATCGAATGGAAAGAATATAGCCCGTTAGTTTTTATTCCAGAACCTTCTACTTGCAACCATATCGGCACATATTTTTCTAACTTCTGTGCTCTAATAAATTGTAAACAATACAATATTATTTGTAATAATATGAATAGAATATTAGACTTATGTATAGCAAATAGTAGTGATTGTGTCTGTGAACCTCCAAATAATTATTTAGTACCCGTAGACAATTTACACCCGCCTTTTTGTGTCCATTTTAGTTTCAATTTACAATATAAACCTTTAAAAACCAGCTCTGGTAATATGAGGTACAGATTTTTAGAAGGTGATTATACTAAGATTAATGCAGAAATTTCTAGTGTGAATTGGAACAATGTTTTAGCAAATTTGTCAGTAGATGCAGCTGCTACAGTTTTTTATAGCAAAATATATGATATTATTAAATCATGTGTACCTCGCCGAGCTGTGAAGAGTGGTAAATACCCTATATGGTTTTCTAGACCGCTTATACATATTTTTAAAAATAAAAAGAAAGCTTGGGTGAAATGGAAAAAATATGAGAATACTTCAGATTATGAAACATTCTCATGTTTGCGCGATAGATTTAAGTCGGTGAGTTCCGAGTGTTATAGGACTTACATAGATTCGATAGAGGAAGGTTTAAAAAAGGATGTCAAGGCCTTTTGGTCATTTATAAAAAGTCACAAAAACAAAGATGGATTCCCCAGTGAAATGAAATATAACATCAGATAATCCATTAGAGATTTGTAATTTGTTTTCGAATTATTTTAGTTCCGTGTATGTAAAAAGCGACCCCATAAACTTGGACTATGAAACTTTGCCGGTATCTGGATTTGTTGATACAATCATTTCTGATTTACACATAACCAGAGACATGATAATAAAAGAGCTTATGTCTTTGGACGTAAACAAAGGCGCGGGTCCAGACGCTATACCTCCTTTTTTCTTAAAGCACACCGCGGAGACGATCAGTCTTCCATTGTTTATTATATATAATAATAGTCTGGCAAGTGGCATAATGCCACAGGTTTGGAAGACTGCTAATGTAATGCCTGTGTATAAGAGTGGATGTAAGTCAGATGTTACTAACTACCGTCCCATTTCCTTGCTCTCAACAATGGCAAAGACTCTCGAACGTTTAGTACATAAAGAAATTTATTCACATCTACACAGATATATCAGTCCAGTTCAGCATGGCTTTGTTAAAGGCCGGTCTACTGTAACCAACTTATTGCTTTATACAAATTATCTGTTTGAAACTATGGATAGTTGCTTGCAGGTGGATGCGGTATACACCGACTTTTGTAAGGCATTTGATAAAGTGGACCATTCCATACTTTTAAAGAAGATAGCATATAATGGCATACGTGGCAACTTGATGCGCTGGCTCGAGTCGTATTTAGTTAACAGAACACAAAGGGTTGCTCTGAATGGTTTCTATTCTAATGAAATACAAATCAGTTCAGGT
This sequence comes from Euclidia mi, assembly GCA_944739405.2. Lineage (NCBI taxonomy): Eukaryota > Metazoa > Arthropoda > Insecta > Lepidoptera > Erebidae > Euclidia > Euclidia mi. Next base: position 61,246,730 of record OX123200.2, read on the forward strand.
GTTGTCCAAGGTTCAATTTTAGGTCCATTGCTCTTCGTCTTATTTATAAATGACATTGGTAGTTGCATTAAACATTCTCATTATCTCTTGTATGCAGACGATTTAAAAATCTATCGAGAAATCAAGTTGCAAAGTGACTGTGATAAATTACAGGAAGACTTGAATAGATTGACTAACTATTGCTCCGACAATAAATTGCAATTAAACATTAATAAGTGTAAGTCGATAACCTTCACAAAAAAAATTAATACATTTAATCAAACCTACCTCCTCTGTAACAATGCACTTGAAAAAGTTATGTCAATTAGAGATCTTGGAATACATCTTGACTCGAAACTCCATCTTGATGTTCATGTTAACTGGGCGGTAAATAAAGCTTTTCAAATGTTTGGATTTGTCATGCGCACTTGCGTACCCTTTAAAAGGCCAGCATCATACTTGCTTCTTTACAAGTCACTCATTAGATCACAATTAGAATATGCCACTGTTGTGTGGAATCCTTATTACTCAAAATATATTCATCAAGTAGAAGCTGTACAGCGTAAATATCTGCGTGCTGTCAATTTTAGATGTTTTAGTCAAAGAAATACTTACTACGAAAACTTGTTTAGATTCTCTTTAATGACACTCACAAAGAGACGATGGCTTTTGGACTTATCAGTGATTTATAACATTTGTCGTAGTAAATATGACTGCAATAAACTTATGAATCAAATACAAATTAGAATACCTAGCAATTCACACCGTATACGAGCTGCACATAACTGGGGCCTTTTTGCACCCAGGATGTGCAGAACGAATGCGGGCGAGCGAGCCCCACTTTGCCGCTTAATGAAACTGTATAATAAATATTTTACAGACATTGATTTGTTTTTACTGTCTCCGGGACAATTCAAGAGATGCGTGGTTGAGAAACTCAAAGAAATAGATGATGATAATGGTTGATACTGAACTTTGTTTGTTGCTCAGTCTTTACTTGTAATTAATTACTTTAGTTAAGGTCTTTTCATGCCAAAAAGAGTATCATGTAAAACATTCTTATTACTACTTATATTAACATTGATGTAGCGGACAGCGATGTTGGTTGTGCACATACAAGTGTTTTTGTTTTTAGTTATAAGTACTTATATTGAGCACCGTGTACAATTGTTTGTTGTCCTAAATAAATAAAATAAAATAAAATAAAAAATAGTAGACGTTTGCAGTGACGCTTAGGCTGAATAGTGTTATATAGTTCATTAACGACTGGAATACATTAATTACTTCCCAAAATAGGCCTAGACCACATATAGTGGAAGTGTCATTATAGTCCAAAAGGTACAATATATTTGGTATCTGAAGCAGAACGTAGGCGCTGACTGACTTAGCTAGTAACATAACAAGAGTAAAACTCTCCAATTTCCAAAAGGCTGCTACTGGACTAATAAAATAGTACAACTTTTTACAAACAGACAAATACTACAATCTGGTCCCTAAAATAAGCATATAAGACTTAAGCAACTTCTCAACGAGGTCACAATGAGGAAGTTCTGGGACAAGTTAACTGCAAATAAGCTGTCGCCACACTATATAAACAATAGTTTTTACAAGCTCAACTACTTAAGAAACTCATACGAGTAGGGAACGGCCAAGTAATCGACTAACTATAGCGACCGCAATCTCTGCAAGTTCTGCTTATACGGTAACTTGAGAGCTCAGGAGCGGATTAAATTGATGTTTTATGTGCTTCTTCTAAAGATCGTCGTCCTACTTCAAAGAGCAATTTAGCAATTTGACTAGCTCGCTGTACTATTTTACTGCACTCGAGTTTGAGCATTTATAGATAGATAATATTCCTAATTGTACACTAAAATAAAATACATTTTTAAAATTACTACTACGATTTATGTTTAATCGGCGGCGGCGGCCTTATGACTAAAGGGCGATTTCTTCCACACAACCTTAGGATGGACAGAAATGATTTATACTATTATACCTTATCCCAAGTGCCATTGAATTTAGGAGAAATCCCTTACTAATTTGTGTTTCTGCGGTTGTGCTTGTGGTGTTTAATAATTGATCGCATGTATGATTTATTGGTTTAAGGAATTAGCGTAAACACAAAAGTTACAAATCCTTAGTGACTTGAACAAATATTTAGTACGCAATAAGTGAATTTTCAAATGACACATTTACTTAATATTTTCGCGTGTTGATGCGCAAGTAGACTTTAAACTAAAAAGTTACAAATCAATACACATCTCATAATTACCGATAAAACGCATTGAGATTAGAACAAAAGCATATAAAAACAAATAGCCACGATAGTGACGCAGGGCTAACGAATCCTTCGGTGTCCACCCGTGCATAATGAACGTGCCGACAGCGTGTTAAATTGAACCTAATTGGGGTAACCAGCACTCTTGTTCAAAGCGAATTTTTGTTATACTTAGTCATCGTCAAAATTATTTATTCACTTAAGTCACTTAAAGTTAATTACTTAATGAATGAACATTTGCATTTAGTGCCTCGTTCGCAAAGCGAGGCGTAGAACAAAGAGAAAAAAACGGACAATTAAATTCATGGCCACACTAATCTTTTCTAAGACCAGTTAACAATTTTGTTTAATATAATATTATTATTAATATTTTATGGTTTAAAGGTGCTGAAACTATTTCACTTTGTACTTAATTACTCGTAAAAAGTAAATAATTACAGACCTCATACTAAAACAATTAATGTAGTTACTAAATTCAGTTCTTTGAGTTAGCCTCTCAAGGTGAATATGGTGAAAAAGGTCCATCCACTTACGTTTTATAGTGTAGGCAACTCGCGATCATGTTCAGAGCAATAGTAGAAAAGTATGTTACAGATAGTGACGGTATATAATAGACAGAAATCTTAATATATAAAATCCTTGCGTTACTGACTGACTGACAGACACGCTACAGCCGAAACTATTGGGCGCAGGAAGCTGAAATTTGGCATGTATGTTCCTTGGGGACCGTAGGGGTGCACTAAGCAGGGATTTCCTGGAATTCCCACGGGATCGGCCAAAATGGGTAAATTAAAAAAAAATGCAGGCGTAGCTGCTGGCGTCCTTTAGTATGCGTATAATGCGTCAGCTTAAAGCCTATGATCACGAGTTATCTTCATCTTACAATGCAGTAAAATTCAAATGAAATTAGATGTAACACCACCAAACTGAAAATGTATTCGTTTTAATTACAAATTCAAGCGGGGGAGACTATATATGGGGCCAGCCCCATTGAAATTCATATACAGTAATATCGGTAACCGATGGCTTATAGGGCTAGAAGGTCCTGGAATGTCAGCTTCTGGACAAAGTAAGAGACTCTCTAACTTTTAAAATAAAAAAACATCTAGAAAAATATATGCTGAATTATATACATAAAGTTTTCAACAAAAATTGGTTTGAACGAGATGTAGTTAGCAATTTTTGAAATAATATGGCACATTTTCAAAACCCGCATATAATTTAGCTGGGATTCTGCCGTTTTGCCGAAAAGATTTTGACAAAATTTCATTACACAAACAAACAACCTTTTTTATACCATTGCAATATTTCGAATGATTTTAGTACGCATATTTTTATTTGGTCAAATTTTTACTTGGCAAAATATTAACAAGTATAATGTTATTATGGCATTTGGTTTTTAATCAAATGATTTATCACAGCAAGCAATCTTCAGACAATAAACGTTTAATTATATTAATTTATTTATGGAAGTAGTTAGATTAGGTTAGAATTGTGACCTCCTATGCACGAACCGAGCGAGCGAAGCGAGCGGTGAGGCGGTAGCGGCCGGCGAGTGCCAGAAACGACTTGCATTAATATAAAAAAGATTGTTTTTAGTAGGTCACCCAGAACTGAACTATTTAGATTAGGATAATTATTGATTTTGCGTAAAAACTGTTATTCCAACTGAAATATTTGACTAAATTAAAAATGTTAAAAGTACTAGTTGGTAAACAATTTATAGTTTAAACGTTCATTTCCCAAACATTAGGTTTGCGTTACAATTTTTTGTGAATAGATTTTTTGCTAAGTAATAATTTGGCAACTGAAATTACGCGAAAAAATTTTTGGGAAGTGAAAATTTTTCAAATTCCTTTCGGTCAAACAAGGGAGACCCAATTTAGCTTTGTCGTTAATACAAACACTATGGAAACAAAGGTGCAATTTTTTGGCGTCGAAAAAGTGATAGTGGTATTTGTTTGGTTGAATATAATGGATAATATGTTAAGTGAATAGTTCCACCACGAAACACTTTATCTGGAGGTCCCACGCACACTTTATCTAATTATTTGTATTTATTTCATTTGTGACAAAATGCCTTAGTTATAAATGGCGGTCTAATACCTCTTTTTGTACTGAATGAATTTGAGCATTTCGTTTTAATTCAAAACATTTTAGTTATTCTAACTGAAATGTCAACCTTCACTTGTCTCGAAATAACTTTACACAGCAAGTGGACGATTAAGGTTGTCTATCCAATTTTCGAAATATCCATGTTCTGTTTCAATTAATTGTATTTGCAGAAATTGTTGGTTATATAGCAGGCATTATTATTTTGTGTCAATAATGGCATACAGAAATACATCATTACTACTCCACTCGCTCCACCGCCAGACCGCTGTCTATCCCTCGGTACAAAACTACAGCCTTCAGAGGGTGCTATAAGTATGCAGATACTCATATTTGGAATGACCTGCCTCCGCCTATAAGGTCCCTGAGAACAAAAATAACGTTTAAAATTAATCTTAAAAAACATCTCTTGCAGGAACAAAAATGCGATCAGGTAAATCAGTATAAATAAATTAAGCACAAAAATCAGTACAAAATACTTACGTTTTGTTTATGACCACTGGGTAGTATGCCTGGCGGTCTTGGCAGATGCGATGTGGTTCGAGTATATCTTCCTATATACTCGAGGAGCTATACTCGCACTTGCTTCTCTGTTCGGTTGCGAACGTAACGTGCATACGGAGCATGCAGAGTGGCGAAGCTATTGCAACATTCCAATTTGGCCTGGTGGATGGGCTGTGGTGGATTTAGCGAATCTGTCAGGGCCTGAAAGAAACGTAGGTTGAAAAATAAAATAGTATCTAATGTGTATGTTTATGCATATTTACATATCTATCTATGGCGATGTAATGTTTGCCGTTATATAAATTTATAAACTTGCAATACGTACCTGTTCTGCGTAGACTGCCTCTTGGTCTCGCGGCATAAATGTGCGCGTGGGATCGGGAGGTCCCGGGTTCGATTCCTGGGTCGGGCAGTGTTATTGGGTTTTTCTGTCACGAAATTCTCAGTAGCAGCACGGAGTCTGGAAATGTGCCCGGTACGGCAATAGGCTCGCCCCTTATTACGTGGGACTAAGGTATATCTGGCGAAAAGTGGGTGTAGAAGTACACCTCTGCCTACCCCTTCGGGGATGGAGGGCGTGACGATATGTATGTATGTATGTACATATGTACGTACCTGTTCTCCATTGAATAGTAGGATTTTTTATGGAAATAAACACGTTTTCTAGTTACTAATATGTTTACCGAACCCGGCCATTGTTGTTTTTATTATAATTCCATTTTTATTTGATAGCGCGGCGGCCATTCTGGCCCAGTTTGGAACTCATGAACAGCACAATAAAGTTTCAATTAGTTGTTGAATAATCCTTTTTATTTATAACTTAATTTATAGGCATTACTTAAGGTGTGCCGAGAAACTTATTCAATAAATAGGTTTAAAAAGATGTGTTAACGTCTAAATAGCCAACACGTAATAGATCAGAACTTGCCAGTAAAAAAATCATAATATTAAATCGATTATAACCTCTTCTTTATCGATTTTACATTTTCTCTACTCAAAATGATTTGAGTTAATAGCAAATCTCTACTTGGTCCTTAAACATTTAAAATGTGTGTATTTTTAAGGTATATATTATGCGATTATCTATAAATAAGTTCGATTTTGAACCAAATATATAGATAACCTATGTCCGAAATCCATATTGATTAATCAATCAATATCATTCAAAAACTGTAAAATGGCAACACTTTTTTGACTCTTAAGTATCTGTCAATAATGTCATATTCAGTTTATTTTGTTTGTTACCTATTTGTTTTGCTCGTGCACATTGTGAATGCTTTTTATGTTTTTGGATCTTTTACGACTTCTGGCTTTTTCTTTCGGATTTCTACTCTTACCAAATGATTAACTCATTCCTTTCTACTCAAAACTACGAAATACTTTAATTATACTAAAAAAAGTGGGTACACACCTAATGTTTTGTGAGCATATTAAAGTACTTCTTGTAATAAAACTATGAATGTGATGAACCTCTAATCAATCTCAAAAGTCTAGTTTAACACTCTTTTATCGAATGCAATAACAAATACTACGATTTTTGACTGTCCACATCTGGGCCGGCGTCTCTTAGAAAAATGGGCATTGTTCTTTTATTGATGTTCGGAAACTGTCCATGAATTTATCAAAACTATGGGCACCCTTTATATAATGGACAAAAGTAAAATGAAATAATATTTCCAGACATGTTGATACGTCATTAATGTGTTTGATGTCACAGGGTCCAAACGTACAGCGATATTTTAATATGAATAACGTTTAAACGCATGTTCTTAGGACAAATAGAATAAATCATTTTAAGTGAACTGCGTAAGCAGGTTTATATGATTGGGACCGTTATGTCCTTTTTTCAGCACACTGTGCTCGGAATGAATTATGTGCCTATTGTGGGTGTTTTTAGAACAATGGGCGCAGAAGAGGCAGTTATAAATTTGGAAGCATATAAATGTGCTCTTATTCAATGGTGATTTGTAGTCGTAAAACTTTGTGTGGTTGAAACTAAAAATATGCAAAGCACTATACATTCGTATATATAATAGGTTTAGAGTGCCGCAGGCCCTATCCCCTATTCTTTCTCCCTCATCCGACTTCTCATCGTATTCCTATCCCTTTTCCCAACCCAAGGGGCGGCAACGCACTTGTGACTCCTGTGGTGTTGCTTGTGTCTATGGGCGGAGGTAATTGCTTACCATCAGGCGATCCGTCTACTCGTTTGCCGCCTATTACTATAAAAAAGAAAAAAGCTTTCGGGTCTAAAATAGCAAGTATATATAATAGGTATACAACAATAATATTTATGGTAGCAGGACAGCTGTGACTATCAAAATATTTTGACTTATATAAACACACATGCGACCTAGTACGTATTCTTAAAAATAACACAACAACATGTGTTGTTGTGTTATTTTTACGATAAGAAAACAACTTTTGTACTTGGAAATGGACATTGAGAGTCATTTATATAATAAAATCTAAATGTTCTATAAAAACATCAATTTCCTTCGAAAAGATTGAACCGTGAAGGTTAACATTGAATACTAAAAGGGCAATTGATTAAAACGGTAGGAACGAACAATTTGTTAGATTTAAAGAGATCATTACAGAGGCTTATAGATTGATGCTTAATTCTTTTTAAAAGGCTCCGAATAATTTGTTCCGAAACGTTCTGAGTTGTTGTAAATTGGAAAGTATTGTTTTTCGTGGAATTATATTTTGTTGGTAGCTATTTTTAAGCTATAGGCATTGGGCGGAGTCACAGTAAAGTGTGTTTACTGTGACTCCGCCCAAGATTCAGATGTGAGAAATGGGCACGTTATATGTGTGAGTAGGCCTCTAACGTTCTAAGCGGAGAGTCTTGCACACCTCCCCCGCCAGACCCCACTTTGTCGAACATACTCTTACGACAAAGTAGTGCAGTAAAGACAGCTCTAAAAGACGATCCATCGCGTTACAAAAAAAGATGTTTAAAGAATGACGTAAAGATATTTTGTCATCATAATATGCGAAACGACCAGGTGTGCTAGGTATTTTCTCCATTTGGTCCACAAATTATTGCCGACCGGTGAATAAAGTACTGTATCTTGGACAAGTTTATCACCATTGTGCTTGCATTATCCTGATTGCATCCATAAATTTAGATCCAAATCTAGAACCCGGCACAACAATCCGCGCAGAGTTAAAATGCTGCTGTGGCCACTATGCCTTAGACGTACAGCCTTGTTCTTTCGCAAAGCTGCTAAATTGTACGTGTCCGTCGATACACATACGTGAATATATGCACGATCATCCTCCAGTTCAAGCTCATGTTTTTAATCTAAGGGATTATGGCTATAATTACATTTGCATAAGTTATTTTTACGCCACGTTGATGATGTAGTGTAATGCGTGCTACGTGCACAGAATTACCAGCGTTTATTGTGAAACAGGACATTTTTCAACAGTTTATTGCATGCTGGCACGTGCTTAAGAATGTGTAAACAGGGTAAAAATTTGAACGACGTTAAAAGTTTAGGTGTCATATTTTCGAAATTTGCCTAAAGAAATGACGGATAAATGGCCCACAATTTTAAAAGTGATGAATTACAAGTATTATAGGGGAAATAAAATAACAAAAGGCGTGGAAAAGCATGGCAGCAGTATACGCATTTGAGGAAATTTCGCAATATTTACTGGAACCCGCTCTGCTGGATATTACAATAATTTGCCCGCTTCAAGGTCAAACCGTATTTGATTGTCGTGCAAACCAATTAGTATATGTCAACATCGATTGAATATAACTTTTGTCGGTGCAGCCACGTAGTTGAACTCAAGGCTTCCTTGTAGAGTATTTATTTATTTAAACTTTATGTACAATACACGATGTAAGTACAATAGCGGACTTAATGCCATCGAGGCATTTTCTCCCAGTCAACCATAGGGTGATACAGAGATAATTGTGGTAGGTGTACAAATTAGTTTAAGGAGCTTAATATTTGTATATGGCAAGTAACATTAATATGATAATATACAATACATACATATTTTATACAATATGGCTACATATATACATTCAAGATAAATATATATTTAAATCATATATATAATCACCTATATATATAAATATACATAATATATATATACATATACAGTTTTGTTGATGTGAAAAATTATGATGATTGTGACAATAAGTCTTTGCGAATATGCTCGCGTGCCTTAACCTTGAACGTCCAACGATTAGTAGCCATCCTGATCTCCAGAGGCAGGGAATTCACCTCCGTGGGAAATTTTACACCCTGGAAGAATTTCCAAAAATCTTCTCTTAATGCTCCTACATAACACTCCACAAGGAACAAACATCCCAAATTTAAGCTTCTTACAACCAGTAGCTTCGGCTGTGCCTTGTCTGTCAGTCAGTCAGTAACGCAAGAATTTTCATCATATCAGCCGAAGGACGTCCACTGCTGGACAAAGGCCTTCCCCAAGGCTCTTCACATGGACCAATCCTGAGCTACCCGCATCCATCCGCTACCCGCGATCCCAACAAGATCGTCAGTCCACCTCTGCTACGACGTCTGGCAGAATTATAAATTTACATATTTTATCTTTTATTCTCAAATAATCGCGCGATATAGAGCCGTTACTTAATTTTAAATATACTATGTGTGAAGATTGCGAAAGTTTAAAAGCATTCGAAATAGCTACAAGTTTTATAAAAGCTAAATTTCTGCAAGAACATCTTAATATTGAACGCTTCAGCTTGAGTAGTGTAGAGCGATACTCTCGAGACAGAATGCAATGAAACGAGCAGAGATGACAGCGCCATTACCACGACTTACATATCCGCTGGGATTCTCGTCGAGTGCTAAGGCCCGCGCTGACTGAGCAAACAGTTTGTGGCTGATGTTTTGTTTGCTGATAATGAGCTTATATTTGTCAGGTTATTGACTATACCTTAATGATCTATAGGTTGGTAAGGTGTTCTTAAATGAAATATAGTTGGTTTTGTGGTGAATTTAGACTCGACTAAAAATATATGTTACAAAACTATTTTAAGTAACGTGTGACGTTTCTTTTGCATTTTGCAGAATAATTCAGATACACTGTGACTTACTCTTCTCCGATATGAGTGGAAGCGGACATAACATAACTTCACGCCTTTATCCCTGAAAGGGCAGACAGAGGTTTATTACACACCCACACTTCGCCAGTTATGTTTCGGTCCCAATGTAATAGGGAGCGAGCCTATTGCCATCTACTGGGCACATTGTTAAGGGAGCGATAATTAACACTTTTAATATACACATAACTTCGAAAAGTCAGAGGTGTGTGCCCGGGCTAACTAAGGATCGAACCCGAGACCATCGTTTCAGCAGTCCGTTACGTACACAACTACTAGCCACTATGAAAATAATATTTATATTTTTATTACATATAGAAACATAATTTATATTGTCCCCGTAGAAAATATAATGAATATGTTGCAAATAATTATTTTGCACAGGGTAAATAATACATATTTCCAATAAAGGAGTCAACCTAGGCATCACTCTGGGACATCAACTCAAGATAATCTCACAGCGCTGATTTTCATTATAACCTCAAGTAACCCAAGTATAACTAGCCAATAGCAGGTACTCCGCTTAAACACACCTCTTTTATAAAGTTTAAAATATCTCTCGTAATTTATATTATATGTTGTCCTTAGACAAATGTTATCCTAGTGAGGTCGTTGCCTTAAATATCCTTTGGGATTGACATCGAGTAGAAGTCTGAACTTTAGTTGTTTCTTTTTCGTCGTTTACACGAAGATTTAATGCGTACTCTGTGTACCATTAACAAAGACTTTTGTTTGAAAATTGTTTGACATTATTATTTTTCTGAGGTTGAAATTATATAGCAGTGTACTTCTACTACAGTTTGGCACAGGACTTGTGGTTAGAATGTTTTGTAATAAATAAAGTAAATCAAATAAAAAATAAAAAAGCCTTTATTTGACCTTTGCCACAATTTTTCTTAAATACTAAATTATTAACTTACTACTAATACAACTTATTTCCTTCTACTGTAATAATTATAATTACATAATATTTTCTTTTTTAACGTTTTGAATTTTAGTGTTAGACAAGGTCCCCAGAATGGGTAAAGGCCTCCTCCAAGGATGCCTACTTTTCCCTGTCTTGTGCTACTTGACACCAATTTGAGCCAGCGACATTTTGATGTCGTCTTCCCATCGTATTGGGGGTCTTCCTCTAGTTCTTTTACCTTGATCTTCGCTCCATACGTTGGTAATGTAAGTCCATCTCTTGCCTCTAAGCCTCGCTATATGCTCTGCCCATCTCCATTTCAGCCTTTATGCATATCTTGAAGCATTATTGACTTTTGTTATTGCTCTGATTTTTGTGTGGCGTGTCTTGTCTAATCTCTTTACATCAAGCATGCTTCTCTCCATTCCGCGTTGGCAGGTGATGATTTATTGTTTAACTTTGGCAGAAAATTTCCATGTTTGACATCCGTATGTCAGGCACGGTAAGAGGCTAGAGTTCATAATCCTAGTCATAAGATTTATGGACATATTGCTTTTGAAAATTTCTTTCATGCTCCAATATTTATTCCATGTTCGCTGTACTCTTCTTTGAATTTCTATTTCGTTGTTAACTTTATAACAGCTGATTGCCTTTCCCAGGTATATGTGCTTGTCTACGTATTCCAGTGGATTGCCATTAATCTTTATTTGTTTTTTAAAACTGTTTGTCATTGTCTTGGTTTTGGTGAGATTGATTTCAAGTCCAACACTGCTGCTAGTTTTTTTTAAGCTTCTATCATGTGTTGCAATTGTGAGCTTGTCTCAGACAATATTATTATGCCATCTGCGAATCTCAAATGGCTTAGAAAGGCTCCATTTATAAATAATATAAGATTGTGCCAGTTTTACTTATTGATGATGACTTCAAGTACAGCTATAAATATTTTTGGAGACAAAGAATGATCTTGAAGAATGTTTTGTTAATACCTTTTTAAAATTCTGTTTTCATAACGACTTTATCTCATCGATCATAACATTACAAGCCGTAACGCATTCCTCCTTTTCAAAAACCATTACTTTCGTATTACTTTTTTTCACTTTTATTCCTTTCTTCTCTAACGCACCATGCATGATTTCTTACCATCTCGTGCAACTCCTCCGCTGAAGATGCACGTCGCGTCACGTTCAGAAACTGTCCATGAATTTGTCAAATTATGGAAACCCTTTACACAATGGATAAAAGTAAAATGAAATAATATTTCCAGACATGTTGATACGTCAATAATGTGCTTGACGTCACAGGGTTGAAACGTAAAGCGATATTTTAATATGAATAACGTTGAAACGCGAGTTGCACTGTTTTTAGGACAAATAGAATAAATATTTTTAAGTGAACTGCGTAAGCAGGATTATATGAATGGAACCGTGTGTCCTTTTTTCAGCACACTCTGCTCGGAATAAATTCTGTGCCTGTATATTGTGGGTGTTTTTAGAACAATGGACGCACAAGACGCAGTTATAAATTTGGAAACATATAAATATGCGCTTATTCAATGGTGATTTGTGTTGGTCGTAAAGCTTTGTGTGGTTAAAACTGAAAATATAATAAAAAGAACTATACATTGCTTTTCCTACAAAGGATACTAACCGCTTGACAGAGCACAAGTGACTATTTTCCCATTTTGCAAGAACAGATGAGCGCGTAAACTGTCATTTTTCCCACGCTTTTCCGCTGCGCACTAATCTGTTTGTGGAACTCGGATGACTTAACCGATCGCGGTATGTTGCATATCAATAGACGCGTAATTAAATGAGCTTTCCAAGGATATAAATTAAAACCATATAAAATGGTTGAAACCTCCGCCATTTTTGAGCGCGATTTTATATTTCTGACATGTTCCTTTTTCTCGTCGTTTTTTATTATGGGAGGTATATAAGTATTATACACAGTTAGAAAGGTTTTTTAATTTACTTTTAGAGGAAATAAATATAATGAAAAGAAACATTTTAATATTAAACATAAAGAAATAAAACAAAGATTTTTTTTTTAATTGGCGCCAATTTTCATATTTTATTTTTTTAAATACATTATAGATTTCCAAGTATAAAAACCAATTCTGATAAGAATCTGATAAGAATTATTTTTATTGGAACCTGCACAGTTGTTTACTTGTTTCCGCCAAAAAAATTGAAGTTCCCGCCAAAATTTTCGATAGCTAATATCTCATAAATAATATGAGTATTATATATTTTATCATTTTAGCCGTGTGGTTGACGGCATAGAATACAAGTGTCACCACCCCCTATCTTCCCGTGGGTGTCGTAAGAGGCGACTAAGGGATAACACGATGCAAATACCATCTTTGCGTAGAGACGGAAAACTCGACACCAAACCCTATACGACTGCCTCGTTGGTCTCGCGGCATAAATGTGCGCGTGGGATCGGGAGGTCCCGGGTTCGATTCCTGGGTCGGGCAGTGTTATTGGGTTTTTCTGCCACGAAATTCTCAGTAGCAGCACGCAGTCTGGAAATGTGCCCGGTACGGCAATAGGCTCGCCCCTTATTACGTGGGACTAAAGTATATCTGGCGAAAAGTGGGTGTAGAAATACACCTCTGCCTACCCCTTCAGGGATAAAAGGCGTGACGATATGTATGTATGTATGTATATTTTATCAAAGGTTTATTTATATACTCATAATAAAAAAATAATACAACGCATAAATGTAACCTTATATACATACATATGTATTTAAACTTTTTTACATAAAATGACGTTTTTAAGATTATTTTTTGTCTATAATTAAAGTAATACACATTATTTTTTTTTGCTGTAATTTCATAATTAATCAGTTAATTTACAATAAAAACATAAAAGTATGATATATAATTACATAATTTGTGTACAATGATGTTTTTAATCCATAATTACGCCCCACGCGCGGAATGCAAAGTCAGTGAAATATATATTTTTTTCAAATGCTTACATCTAAATAATTTTCTGCAAGTATTGCTATAACCTTATTTTATTACATAGATAATATCACCAGGTACATGAAAATACAACAGCAAACCAGATTCAGCTTACACTTTTATTATGATAAACAAAAGTGTCGAGTAAGTCGGTAAAGACGACATTGTTTACGTTACGGCCGCTCGCCTTAAGTAAACATTTCATTCAAACGTAATTTGTTTTGTACCATTAGAATGAATCATTCATTAGGTTGCAGAAAAATAAACACTACTCCTCTCAAGTTATTAACAATCGCACAAAACTAATTAATTGAGCGAGCCCGTCTTTAACTGGCGGCGCGCACTTGAAATTTGTCGATGCTGAGTAAGCACTTAAAAAATGGTGAGCGGTCAAGCGGCTAAGTAGCTTTTTCGAAAGTCTACAAATAAAAACAACCTTTTGTTCTGTACATCATACAAACTTGCACGGTCCATTGCTAAATATAGAACTCTCTTAATTTGCGACAAAACAGCATTGTAAGTCATTAGGAGGATTTGGCTTACTGTACCGTGGTGACCAGACGGGCTACCCAGACTATTTACCAGGCTAAAAGTAGGCCCAGTGTTAGGTTTATCAAAGCGTGAAAGAATAAGAACCATCCATCCATACTCACAAACTTTCTACTGGTAGTAGAGCCTTGCTGATTTCAGCGTGAATGGGCCGGCTCGACCGGGAAAGTACTACCTTCTCACAGAAAATCGACGTAAAGTAACAGTACTTAAACTGTTGCGTTTCATACGGTGAGTGAGAGTGCCGGAGACCCTATCGCCTATTCCTTCTCCCCCTTTTCGTTTTCCCAACCTAAAGGGCGACGCACTTGTGACACTTGTTTATAGTAATATGCGGTAAACGCCTATTACTATAAAAAAGAAAAATAACTTTCGGGTCTAAAATAGCAAGTTTACAGTGTGTTTCATAACCCCCTGTCCGATCCCGAAACCACATATTACTGACTTGAGAGGCATACTAGGAAAAATAATTAAAAAATCCAGGTCTTCATAAAACATCACAAGTTATTTCCTTAGTACAGTATTAACGAGAAAAATTACCCCAAAATTAGGGATAATTCCCTAAACTAGCAACACTCCACTCAGCGGCGGCATCCTTTATGATTCTATTAATTCTATTAAAATATTGTCGGCTTTCCGTGTCAAAGGGCATGCCGCCTTTAAAATAGTGCAATTTTACCGTCAAACGAGCCGCTCGACACAATACCGAAACGCGGTAGAGATGTTTACGTTCGATAGCAGCTAATATCGATTTAATAAATTTTAACATGAAATGTGACACAACATAAATTTTTCAAAGAATTATTACATTAATAATATTACGATATCGGCACATTACGTAAACAAGACTTAAATAATACTTTTGTGTTACAGTACTTAGAAGATCATCGACAAAAGACTATGATCTACTAATTTAGGTAACCTTAATCAATTAAAAAAGTTACATAATTTTTATCTTATAATAGTTATAATACTTATAATAATAATTATAAAACAAACAATAATTTTGCATTGGATACATGTCCATCTCGTACGGGGCCAATAATAAAATATCGATAAAAACAGAACTCCAATAAGAATGCTGGTTACATCCCTAGCTGGCTATTTTTTACGACTTCAATTTGGCTACTGATCACGCAGTCTTGGGCTAGGATTATTTTCGTTCGGACTTCCGGAATAACTTACGTTTTGAAATAGTTACGTCGGTCGTATTCAAACCCTAACATTTCGATGTGTTTAGGTAGGAGTGAATGCAATTCATGCAGGTGCACGTAGTGATAAGGAGGAACAGTTCGCTGGACGACGAGGTCTGCCAGTGCCGTCGGAGCGCGTTGTTCAACGGCTTCACTACCTCATGAACTACACTGTGCTAGTTAGTGTGCTTTCAAATAGGTACTTTTGATGAAAAGGTACCGTAAGTGTCTTAACCTTTACGGTCGACATGTGGAGCATGGTCGTGCGCAGCTTATAAGTTGATGTTTTTAGGAATTAAAGGTAACCTGCCTAAGTAAAATTTAAAAAACTAGTAATTACCGTAAATACTGCAGAGCTCATAGCGTGACTAAGCTTTTGGATCGTAATAGTTTGGCAAAGTTAAGCACCGGTTGCACAGGTCATCACTTGGATGAGTGCCCACGTACTTAGAAGGCACGGAAAATTGAATCTAAGAATCGTAAGGCCATGTCGTAGGCCTTCGGGTGGTCTGAATACACGGACACCATAGTTGGCTACGCACTCTCACGAAACAAACAAACCACGTAAACAATACCTTCCGTTTTACCTAATGCAGTAAACCAGCTGTTGCAACTAACTCATAAATAAAATGGGTTTACTTACGTACTTAAAATGATGGCACGTGTAAAGTCGACGTTCGGCTTTTGTCAAAGGTTTAGGTAAAGACGCGGCCGCCGGCGGCGCCGGCCGATGCACTCAACGACCTTTTATGAACTTTAGGTACCTAGTTATTACGATTGATGAGTCTTCAGTGTTGCCATGGGTAATCTAATATGATATTATTTAAAATTAATTAAATTTACCAGGGAAAATTTTATCTTGAATTTCCGTGAAATAATGACAAATACCTCATCATTTTACTCTACCCTACAACCCCTTCATTGATCGGACGGAGGGTTATGAAACACCCTGTATATAATAGGTATACAATAATAATATTTATGGTAGCAGGACAGCTGTCACTATCAAACTATTTTAACTTATATAAACACACATGCGACCTAGATGGTATTCTTAAAAATAACACAACAACAACACATTCATAAGAAAACAACTTTTGTACTGGGAAATGGACATTGAGAGTCACTTATATAATAAAATCTAAAAATGTGTTCTATAAAAATATCACTTTTCTTCGAAGAGATTGATCCGTGAAGGTTAACATTGAATACTAAAAGGGCAATTGATTAAAACGGTACGAGCGAACAATTTGTTAGATTTAAAGAGATCGTTACAGAGGTCTTATAGATTGACGCTTAATTCTATTTAAAAGGCTCCGAATAATTTGTTCTGAAACGTTTTGAGTTCTTGTAAATTGAGAAGTATTGTTTTTCGTGGAATTATATTTCGTTGGTAGCTATTTTTAAGCTATTGGCATTGGGCGGAGTCACAGTAAAGTGTGACACTGACATTCAGATGTGAGAGATGGGAAAGTTATATGTGTGAGTAGGCCTCGAACGTCCTTATTAGAGAGTCTTGCACACCTCCCCCGCCAGATCCCCCTTTGTCGAACATACTCTTACGACAAAATAGTGGAGTAAAGACAGCTCTAAAAATGGATCCATCGCGTTATATAAAAAGATGTTAAAGTATAACGTAAAGATTTATTATGTCATTATATGCGAAACGACCTGGTGTGCTAGATATTTTCTTCTTGTAGTCCACAAGTTATTGCCGACCGGTGAATAAAGTACTATATGTTGGAAAAATGTATCACCATTGTTGGGTTAAAATGCTTCTGTGGCTACTATGCCCTAGACGTACAGCCCAGTTCTTTCGCAAAGCTGCTAAATTGTACGTATCCATCGATACACATATGTGAATATATGCATGATCATACTCCAGTTCAAGGTCATGTTTTTAATCTAAGGTATTATGGCTATAATTACATTTGCATACGGTATTTTTACGCCACGTCGATAACGTAGTATAATGCGTGCTACGTGCACAGAATTGCCAGCGTTTTTTGTGAAACAGGACATTTTTTAACAATTTATCGCATGCTGGCACGTGCTTAGGAATGTGTAAACAGGGTTAAAATTTGAACGACTTTAAAAGGTCAGGTGTCATATTTTTGAAATTTGCATAAAGATATGACGGATAAATGGCCCACAATTTTAAAAGTGATCAATTACATGTATTACAGGGAAAATAAAATAACAAAAGGCGTGGAAAAGTATGGCAGAAGTATACGCATTTGAGACAATTTCGCAATATTTACTGGAACCCGCACTGCTGGATATTACAATAATTTGCCCGCTTCAAGGTCAAACCGTATTTGATAGTCGTGCAAACCAATGAGTATACGTCAAAATCGAATGAATATAACTTTTGTCGGTGCAGCCACGCAGTTGAACTCAAGGCTTCCTTGCAGAGTTCCTTGCATCACAGAGACCCAGTTCATAGTAAAAAGAGTGAAGAAAGGTAAGGTCAGGTACCTGAATTGTACATAATAATATATTATGAAATGTGCATTATCTCAAAAAAATCTTCATATTGCCATTTACTCATTGGCTTCACAAACCAAAACCCCGTAGACCACCTACGCAGTCAGCATAATCAAATAAACGCCTGGCTACAAAACCATTCTTAGTATCGCTTCGATTCGGACAAGTAGACTGAGCTCCAAGTAGAAATTGCTACAAAGTATATAATAGTTGTGAAGATCAAGTGGGGGTGGGTGCCGAAACCCGCACTTTACGGAGTGGGTGCTGTAGAACATCTGTCATCTCCTGACCACGCCTGGTGTAAACCATGCCGATGCGTCGAGAAATATATAAGATACACCACCTCCATGGGACATTTTACACACTGGAAGAATTTCCAAAAAGCCTCTCTTAGTACTCCCCTACACTCTATAAAGAACAAACATGCCAAATTTTGCTTCTTACGACCAGTAATTTTGGCTATGCCTTATCTGTCAGTCAGCCAGTTAAGCAAAAATTATACAGATTTTATTTTCAAATAATCACGCGACATAGAGCTACATAAATATTACTATGTGTACAAGTCAGGAAAGTTTAAAACTTTTCAAAATTCCTTCAAGTTTTAAAAGCTACATTTCTACAAGAACATCTACATAAATATTGAACGGTTAGCAGCACGAGTAGTGTAGAGCGATCCTCTAGAGACAGATGCAATGAAACGAGGAGAGGTGACAACACCATTACCACGACTTACATATCCGCTGGGATTCTCTTCGAGAGCTTAGGCGCGTGCTGACTTAGCAAACAGTGTGTGGCTGATGTTTTGTGTGCTGATAATGACCTACTATATTTCATCGAATCTTGAGTATTGCCTAAAGATGTTCGGATGGATTTCTAAGTTGTATTTTACATTAATGTAACTACATTAATGTCAAAGTAAGGATTGCCTACAAACCTGTTACCAGTGCTACTAAAACAGGAAAAGTATTTTAAATGTAATAAAACTTCATATAGGTAATAAAAGGCGAACATTGTGTATTTTACTTTTAGACTGCCTCGTTGGTCTCGTGGCATAAATGTGCGCGTGGGATTGGGAGGTCTCGGGTTCGATTCCCGGGTCAGGCAAAGTGATATTGGGTTTTTCTGTAAGGAAATTCTCAGTAGCAGCACGGAGTCTGGTAATGTGCCTGGTACAGCAATAGGCTCGCCCCCTATTACGTGGGACCTAAAAATTCATGGCGAAATTTGGGTGTAATATTACACCTCTGCCTGCCCCTTCGGGGAAACAGGCGAAACAGGCGTGAAGTCTATGAAAACATTGTGTATTTCTCAAAATAGTACACATTTATTGTGACTTAATCGTCTATACTAATATTATTGCGTTAAAGAATTTGTTTATTTATTTAGACGTGCTCAGGAAGCACAAAATATGAGAGTAAATTTATCGAAGAAGGTAATTTTTATTATTATAGGCTATATACAGGGTTTTAATTGCGGTACACTCTTATTTTGCACGATTCAACAGTTTATTACTACAACACGATAACTTTTGAAATTTAATCAAAACCTGACACTTATTTGAAACGTGACATTATTAATTTGTATTTTTTACAAATAAAAATATAAAATAATCAAATAATTAAAGCTTATTACAAGTTAATTACTTAATAAAAGTGTTGTTTGTAATAATCTATAAAAGTATTAGTGTTTTCTGTGATAATAAGGTGAGTTTATTGTCATTTCTTTTTTGACCACCAATCTACCGGCTAAATTTGCATTGTCATTTTACAAACAGGTATAACATTGTAACTACTATCTAAAATCGACTTATACGTATAAAATAGTTTTAATTAGTATATTTCCGAATAAAAAAATAAAAAGTGCTATCAAGTTCCTAAATAACCACCTATAAATAGTAAAATACATAAACATAACCTAAACCTTGTTAGTTGGTTTCACAACTTCCAAAGAGATCAGCTGTTCTTTCTTACAATAATATTTAGCTTTAAACCCTACTATTACTACGTATTTCAATCTTCTCCTTTACTTTTGAACAAAACTTCCTTTGTACTTGTATTTCTCTTTTTTCACTATGATTATGACTCGTAAAGCTTTGGCTCGCCAGGAAGAATCTAAACTCCAACTGGCTTTAATTGAATTAAAGACCTCTAAGGAGTTGTGTAACAAACTGATAGAGGAAAGAGAAGATAACGAGAAATAAATGTTGAACTTACTGGAAAAAATAAGATATTAAAATGTGAAATGGCTCAGCTACATACTCAATTCTCTGATGCCATGAGTGCTCGGGATGGACTCCAGCTCATTGTGGACGGGTTTGTCGAGTGTAGCTTGCAGTATGAACAAGCACTTGACCGTATACAGTTCATAGACAAACAGTTACACGAGGCAAACAGTAGAATAACTCATCTAGAATTCACCCAAGATCAAATCACTACAACGGCAAATCAAAGTCTGTTCTATGAGCTGGTGGTTCATGCTCTAAGCATGATAACTGATATAAATCATTCTATAGCATCATTTCCAAATAGTCTCTCAGTGTGCAAAGAATCAAATAATTCAATAAAATTGATTAGGGGTAGTAGGAATAGAATTAAGAAATATGTCAAAATAAACAAATTTATAAAAAGGACCCAAAAATTAGTTCACAGGCAAAAATTTTTCATAAAAAATGTTAAGCTAAATAGGGAAAAATTACTTGCTCTTGAAAAATTAAAAATTTTAAAATATAAATATCACCAAAATTATTTGAAACATAAATAAGAAATAAATAATTTGCAGGTAGAATAAATATAAAAGCTCTGGACTACAAATGAAAGAGTACATATTGGCAATGAATGAGTTGGTGGCATCAAATAGTAACAAATGCTCAATACCATTGAACAATGACATCCGGTTTAACCACCAACACTCGCCAGCTTGCTCATTGCCAACATGTGACCTGGTTTTGCCAAATAGTTCTTTAAAGAATACAAATTCAAATATTAAATACACTCTAAATTAATTAAAAAATAACAAACTAGACAGTAAAACTATATTACAAAATAAAAATAAAGTGATAATATTTAGTGACGAGATTGGAAAAGGTATGGGTCAGTTGTTAGCGAACACATATAGTGATGGGTTAGTGATGAACAACTGTTTGCCTGGGTTAAGTTCCATTGCTATTTTAGATAAAATTATAAACTTAAATTTTGACCAGGTTACAACTTTATTGATTCTACTTGGTAAAAGAGGATCTTTACATAAAAGACTTTTATTCTATTATTACAGTAAATTATGTGAATTAAATTTAAATCAAATTATTATGCTCACTTTACCTTTCAGTAAAGGGTTGCCACAGAAAGAAAATAATATTAGACCTAGTCTTAATATAAATTTGTGTAGTTGGTCATACAATAACGATAAATTTCATGTTTTTGACTCTAACAATTATGTTAGTAAAGCTTTACATTTGACGCAAGATTCTTGTTATCTGAATTCTTATTATAAAAGACAACTAGCTGAGTCGCTAGCATTTTGTATTGACATTTCAGCCAAGAATTTGGCTAATAAACGTGTTGCCCCTATACAGCAACAAAATGACATTTATAATGATTCAGCCAGTATTTTGGCTACACAGTCTGCATTTCGATTAATTTAAATTAAATAATTCGACAATAGAGAATACCTCTTGCAATGACACTTTCATTAATAATGGGCTGGTATGTACGAATAAGCCCAATTCAACTAATAATTCATTTAGAAATTCACAAGTATTAAAATTAACTGGTACATCAAAATATACAAGGTAAGTCAAATAAAGATTTAGAAGTGGAGTTGTTCATGAACGGTGAATGCGTCGATATTTTGTGTATAACAGAACATTGGCTTAAAGATCACCAGTTCATGTGCAATTTTAATAACCATCTAGTTGGTAGTTCGTTCAGCAGACAAAATGCAATACATGGTGGATCGTTGATTTTAGTTAACAAGCTGCTTAAATTTAAGAATCGTAGTGACATTGTTAGTTTCTCTGTTGAACGGACAGTTGAAATAGCCTGTATGGAGTTGGACCAACTTCTTGTTTTGAGTGTGTATAGGCCACCATCATCCTGCTATGATAACTTTGAAAGTGTCATGGATGATGTGTTACGGAAGCTATGCCAACAAAATAAATCTATAATAGTAGGTGGCGATTTTAATATTAATTTACTAGAAGATTCCCTGAATTGCCACAAAATTAAGAATTTGTTCAAGTCATATAATCTTGCATGCTTATTTTTGGAACCCACCAGGATAACTTCCACGACATCTACTTGTATAGACAATATATTTACAGATACTGTACCAGTTAGAAAGCAAATAATTAACAAATTAACATCAGATCATTGTGGACAATCTATAACATTTGCTATGCAGTCTAAAAAAATAGGTAGCAAGGAATTGAGTGTGGTGCTAAAAAACTTTGCGTCGTCTGGAGGGACTTAAGGATAAACTCACAAGTACATTACCATACCTATGCTATGATAACGATCCAAATAAGTTGTACAATTCTTTCTTTGACATGTACTGTATTAAATTCAATTCTATCTTTGTCCCTAAGAGGATCTCAGTTGCTGGTACTACATCCTTCGGTGAATGGGAAACCACTGGAATTTATAAAAGTAGAAATAAGCTTTACGAATTATATGAACAGAAAGTAATTAATAAAAATGATGAACAATTTTGTCAATATGTAAGAAATTATTCCAAGTTATTTAAAAAGATTTGTCGTGAAGCTAAGACACTTTATTTAAAATCAAAAATTAAAAACAGTGACAATAAAATAAAAGCAACGTGGGATATTATAAACAATGAGACTGGAAGGGTCAGGATTAAAAGTAACGATTACACTCTTCAATTAAATAAAAAGATATTAAAGTCAGATTTTGAGGTTGCCACAGCATTTGAAAATTTCTTCACAGACATTCCAGTCTCAACCACTAAATCTCTCAACTCGTCCCCTAATGAAGCCGAATCTCTATTGAAACAAAATGTCAATAGGTGTAACATTGAATTTAGTTTATTTATGGCACTGACAGAGATATTGTAAAAACTTTTAATACCCTTAATTTGAAGAAGACTAGTGATCTTTGGGGCAATTCTGTTGTGATTACGAAATCCATAATCAACACAGTAGCACCTGAACTGGCAATGATTTTCAATAGATGCATTGACTGTGGTGTGTTTCCTGATCAAATGAAAAGTAGTAAAGTAATTCCGTTATTTAAATCAGGTAGCATATCTGACCCCACAAATTATAGGCCAATATCTGTGCTACCCACGTTTAGTAAAATTTTTGAAAAATTAATTCTAGTTCAGCTTCAAATTCATTTTAATAACAATAAGCTTTTACATGAAAAACAATTTGGTTTTACTAGGGGTCACTCAACTACCGATGCTGGAGTTGAGCTTTAAGGTAGTATTTTTGATGCCTGGGAGGAGTTGCATGATGCTCTGGGAGTCTTTTGTGACTTATCTAAGGCATTTGATTGCGTGTTTCATGAAACATTGATCAGGAAATTACATTACTATGGAGTTAAGAACACTGCTTTGGATCTATTAACATCATAATTGAGTAAAAGGATACAGAGAGTTGAGGTAAATGGAAAAGTTTCTATGGGTTCAGTGGTCACAATGGGAGTGCCGCAAGGTTCAATTCTTGGTCCATTCCTTTTCCTTATATAAATTAATGATTTGCCATTCATTATGCAATATAATGAAGAGATAGTGTTATTTGCTGATGATACATCACTTATTTTTAAACTAAGACGACAACAATCAAATAATGACGATGTAAATAACGCTCTCTCTAAAGTAGTTCAATGGTTTACAGCTAACAATTTACTGTTAAATGAAAGAAAAACAAAATGTATACGATTTTCAAGACCGAATGTAAAACAAGTTAAATCTAACATATGTTTGAATGGAGAAGAGTTGGATCTTATAAATAACACCGTATTCTTAGGCATAACCTTAGATTCTAAGCTACCGTGGGGCCCACATATAGGTCAGTTGTCGAATAGACTCAGCTCTGCAGCGTACGCGGTTGACAAAATTCGTCAGTTAACTGATATAGATACGGCCAGATTAGTATATTTTAGTTATTTCCACAGCATAATGTCATATGGCATTTTATTATGGGGCAACGCAGCTGACATTCAAACTGTGTTTGTACTGCAGAAGCGGGCTATTCGTGAAATCTACAGTCTTGGTTCAAGGCATTCACTGAGGGAAAAATTTAAAGAAATTAAGATTATGACTGTCGCATCTCAATACATTTATGAGAACTTGTTATATGTCAGGAAAAATATAAATATGTTTTCTAAATTCAGCGACATTCATAAATTAAATACACGAAATAAAAACAAACTTGTTCTACCTTCAACTAGACTACAAAAAATAAGTAACTCATACAAGTGTCAAAGCATACGTTTTTACAACAAAATTCCAGGCAATATTCAGGAACTAAGTATTAATAAATTCAAACTGAACTTGTGTTCAAAGGCTTATTACACAGTTAAAGATTATTTAGCAGACAAAAATACCTGGAATTGAGTTTAAAAATTATGAATTTTGACATTTTGAAATTAGTGACATGATATTTTTATTTACATTAATTTGTAATACTTATATTTTTACATTTTGACATTTTTAATTTGATATTTGTAATTTTATTCATTTTGTTTTGACATTGTTTGATTTGATATTGTTATTTTATTTATTTTCTTTTGACATTTAAAATTACTTAATTAATATATTATTATTCCTAAATTGACATTCAATAATATTTTCTGACATTTTAAATATATGACATTTTATTGTTAAAATTTTTATTATTTGTACTTATTGTTTGCAACATGTATTTTACTGTGTATTACCATGTAAAGTTGTGAGTACGATGTGGGTATTATTAAACATATTATAAACAAGTAGTTGTGGCAACCTGTCTGATGGCTTAGGCTGACATGCTTATGCATACACACATTCTGATGGCATGGAGGCATAGTGATACAGATCGTGCTGGCTCCCTCAATCAAGGTTGAGCCGTACGATTGCTGTTGAATGCGGGCCATCAGTGGGCCGAGTCAGTCAAAAGCGTCAGATAATTTCCTGCATTGTACGTGCATACTAAAACCCTTTATGTGTCTGGACTTTAAAAGATGAAGAAAAGACTAAAGAAATTGAAGTGACAAAAAAAACAATGACTCTGAGTTTGTTTCGGCCTTTCTTTTCAAGAAGTCATTTAGCTAGGAAAAGCCGGCATCATCTAGAATAGGGTTTTGACATGTATAAGTGTTGTAAACAACCAAAATGCAGAAATAAATATGTCTTTATCTCTTTATGTCTTTATTCTGATTTACTATCTAAGTAAAATTTAATGAAAATAATGACTTATGTATATCATCGCACACTATTTGGAATAATTTTAGGTTAATAAGTATAATGTCTATGTTATATTATTATATTTGTCCATGTTATACCTATTTGTCCGTGTGGTGACGGATTAAGAATACGGATTGTAATCGATTTTAAACTTTCGCGATTTGTATACATCATACAATATTATTTAGCGGGTCTTAGTCGCGATCATTTATAAAAAATAAATTATCGCGACTAAGACCCGCTAAATAATACGGATTGTCACCACCCCCCATATCATCCCATGGATGTTGTAAGAACCGACAAAAGGAGCATATTATGTAGAAAACAGCACTGTAAGAGAAGGAAGACTTGATACAAGCCCCATACCAACCCGTTTGGCCAGCGTGGTATAGTAGGTCAATTCCTCCTTTCAAAGGAGAGGCCTGGTCCAGCAGTGGACTGTTAGAGGTTGATGATGATGTATTATTAAAATATTTGGCAAATGCAGATCAACATAAATTGTATAATTCGTAATGTTGGCACGGTTAGCCATTTCCTTAAGTTAAGCACACAGCGCTGATTTTTGTTAAAAACCTCAAGTGATCTATGTTTAACAAGCTAATAGACTATATGTACTCCGCTCAAATATAAAACGAGACAGATTAAAAACGTTAAAAATACAGAGAATCCTTTTCATATAGTATAAAATATTTCTCGTAATTTATCTTATATTTTGTCCTTAGACAAATGTTTACCTAGTGAGGTCGTTGCCTTAAATATCCTTTGGGATTGACATCGAGCAGAAGTCTGAACTTTCGTTGTATTTTTTTCGACGTTTACACGGAGATTTGATGCGTACTCTGTGTATAGCGTGTCTGTCAGTCAGTCAGTAACGCAAGGATTTTATATAGTAAGATAACATCGAAATTATTTACAATGAACATTGACGTCCTTGAAACGTAGAGAAGGAAAACTTGAGATAAACCCGGCAGTCTGTCCCGCCGTTAGGGACCGACTGTCAAATAGACTACTAAATAGTCTAGATCGACAGCAGCCACGGTTGACCATTTTAGAAAAATTTTCGCTTGGACATGTTGACTTTAAGTGACTCCACCCTTAATTTTGTTAACCAATCAAAGAGGAATCTTCGAACAAAAACGTGTACTAACCGTTTGTTTTTATGACTTTTCTTACTTTTGCCAGATGGTATCATATTTGGACAATTGTTATCTAGCACTTGCAAGGAAACAAACTTTTTAAACACAATTTTTTTTACCCAACTTCCAACCATGAGCCCACAAGAACTTGAATACTCTTGAGCGGTCATTAATTATTTAGGTCATTTAGTTTAAGCATTGCTAGGTATACCTACTTAATCATTGAAATAGGTAGGTTTAATTAGTCTTTTTTTGCTTAGAAAGATGTAACGTAGCTACCTAGTTATTAATTTAGTATTAGTAGGTAACTTTAAAAAAAAAAATTACTGAGATAATGACTATAAGTAATGTTGTTTTATTTATTTATTTCAAGGTAGCTTTATTAATTAACCTAACAGTAAATTATACAACGTTAAATATTACAATGTTATTGTTTATTATTTTGAAACTGTGTCATTTAACTAAACCTACAAATGTTATTGTTTATTCCTAAAATAAACATTAGTGGTTCTATATCCTTTTCGGAAAACAAAACAAACATTTGTTCACAAGACGCATTTCTTTTTTATACAATGGACTGCACACATGTTGGTATATTTTTATGGACTGAACTCATTCAGATAAAAGATTATGTAGCCGACCTACGCCCTATTCAAATATTATCATTGTTCTCTAAATAAATAGGTAAGTAATAAAATATATTTTAAACCTTCTAGTCGTTTTGATTCGTTTGATCATAGCAACTTCAGAACATAACCGATGTTAAATTGCTGATTCCTATTTGATAATGTTTATACTAAGTATAAATAATCAATCCCGGCGTTCTTTTTTCGGCTGAGGTCTATCTTTGTCATGAAAGTATGGGTACGGTATTGTATAGACTTATTATTTGGTTAAATTCGTTTTGGCCTCTCTAGTGTAAAACTAAGGCGATACAAACTGCTCACAGTTGAGTTTGTATCGCCTTAGAATCAGTAAACAAATGTAAAGTGTAAAAAAACTCAAACAAAACAAAGGGGCGTGTCACGGGTGGCCTACCAAATGTTGGCGTGTGCTATGCGATTTTAACCTTAGGAGTGGTAAACCGTCGCTGCTGTCGATAGTACAACGTACGTACCACGACTTTTATATGAAAATTGTTTGATAATATTATTTTTCTGAGGTTGAAATTATACAGCAGGGTACTTCTAAGATACTGTTGCGTACAGGACTTGTGGTTACAATGTTTTGGAATACCTTTTAAAAATTCTGTTTTCATAACGACTTTATCTCACTGAAACTTCGCGATTGTCTTATCGACTGTTAATATCCCTGTCTACTTAAACACGGCCATTATATATTAAATAAGGCAGGACATATAATAAATTTATTAGATCATTGAAGATACTTGTGTATTTCTAAATGCATACATTACTTCTGAATGTGGCCTTTTCCCTAAGTGGACTGCGGTTTGCATACGAATATAGAGAAACGACATTAGAAGAAAATCATAATGGTTACATGAAGATATGTCTTGGCTGAAACTAAAACCAAGATTTCTGGGTTAGCATGAAAAATCACTAACTACTAATCCAACATGCTAGTATCTCTAGCGATGTCAGCTCTAGTGACGGGTCAAAGATAATGTATAGCACGGCATATTATTTAAATCCAAATTCAAGGATACGTATATAATTTAATAAGATTGTTTATTTTTCTTGACACGTCCCAACAATAAATTGTTACGACAGATCCTTGCTTTAACACACAAACATGCTGCAAGTTGACACTTACTCTTAGCGCATATCAACTTACTAGCGACTGAGTTCGCTACTCACGCGCGCCCACTTCAATCGATCGCATCTTCAGACACACTCGGGAAATGATAGTAAATATTTTAGTTTCCCAAGGCAAACAACTATTGCGTTCTGAAACCAAGTAACACTAGAAGCACCACTTACTCGATGCCTCGAGACAATTGGAAGCAAAGGAAACAAATTCGAAATTGCAACTTCGAAACATGCAAACAAAACGTCCAACACATGCAGAACGAAACAATAGTTTTCAAAGTCAAATAGGTACATTGTATTATAGGAACACAAAATTGAATTTTAGTTGGCATCTTTCTACAAACGTTTAACAAAAAAGGTATTTACAGAATGGCAGAAAAGTTTAAATGGATGGTATAATTGAAATTATACCGCTGTACGTCTTAAATTACGCATTCGACATACCGGGCGCTTTTTATAAGTGTTCCATTACTATAAAACATTATTGTGAATGCTGTGCTTAACTTGTGTGTGGATTTTTACATGGCTTTTTCAGAAGATTTATTCAAAAGCGTTGTTTTGAAAGGTAGCTGATGTTCCTATGTGGTAGAACCACGAGGTTACAGTACGAGAGAAATGGCTTGATAAGAGTAATATTACCCTCTCACTGGCGATTAAGGTAAGGCAGCAGTATAAGTAATAACTCTACTGCTGTGCTCCTCGAAGCGAGAGAGTGAGTCTGAAGACTGATTCTGGGCTCGTTAACTATATTATGCCAAAAAGTGATAATGAGAAGATGGTATGAAAAAACAATTGGTACAGAATAAAATTTCCTCCTGCTTTCCTTAGGGTTACCAAACTGAGTAATGGATGATTTTCATAATTTATACGCTGATCAGCCGTAGCTTGTTTTGGTTAATGTGGAACTCCATACCTAATCTTATGTAATTATGGTCATTAGATTTATCATTACGGACGTGAAGAATTCGAATGAATCGACGGGACAAACGTCTCAATCTTTGGCACTTGCCGACGTCAGCTTGTGCATTGTTGGACGGTGGCAGTAAGACTGCCTTTGCAGAGTAGAAATGTTTCCTATGCGTGCAAAATGGGCACACAGTGCCAAATCACGTGCAAAATGGGCAAACAGTGCCAAATCGATCAAGATATAATACTTCGCGAAACTGTGCTCGATTTTTTGTGAAGTTACACGTGGGAATGAAGTGATAGTTTTTGACTAGATATAAAGAATTGATCTTGTGAAGAGAATAACTTTGGTGTTCACGATAAATTCAGTGTATTATACGATACACTGAATTTATCGTAAACACCAAATATATAGGTTGCGTATATAGGTTGCATGAGATCCAACTGCCTGACAACATGAGTCTGGCAGAAGAACGACCACAGATGTGGAGATCCACTGAAATATTTATAAAATATGACATGAAGTTTCACATAACCAAAAACGATTATAAAGAGGTAAGAGGCACACGACAAATTCGTTATTTTACTTCTGTAATTAAGCTCTTAACGCTAGTTATTTTGAAAATGCTATACCAGGATAAGCGTGAGTGCTAACTCTTCTATACTTCGATAACGATGCGATCTCTACCACAGAATAATTAATAGTACTAATCTCTACATACTTCTTCAACAATAAAATTAATTCAACAGGAATGTTCGGTGTATTCTAACATTATTAAGTATTGCAATAATGTTGAGGTCACAAGACATTTTATGTTATTATGATCTGTGTCGACTTCAATGAGAACTATTTTCAAATTCCTTGAATTCTCTGATCGAAACCAGAATAGATTTCCTATATTCAAAACTTTAGATTAATGTCCAATTAACTGAAGGTTAATGTACTAAAGGTTTAACGTACATGAAGCATCCATCTTCTTGATTAATACCCGTTACCCCTCCAAAGTAAAAGCCTAGATACTTCGTCAATGTCTCTGGAATCGTTATGGTTATCGCTTAATCATTGTTGGTAAAAATTTATTCAAGAATTATTTTATTTTTTGGGATGAATAGACACGATACTTTTTGTTCAGGATGGCAGGTAATAAAAATGCGTTATTAGTTTATTTGGTGTATTTTTTCATAACACTCGGTGCAGTGCTAAGAGTTAAAGCAATCGCTGAATTAATACGTAAAAAATACAAAACGTCAGCTGAAGCACATTCATGATATACTATAATTTACCCTATAGGTTTTTATCGAGTAGTTTATCCAGAGTTATTAATTTGTTGTCTCATCCTCGGCCCTGTATATAAACTGTCCCACAGCTGGGCACAGGCCTCTTCTCACCATGAGAAGGCTAAGGCCAAAGTCAACCACGCTGGCCTAGTGCGGGTTGGCAGACTTCACATGTCTTTCGAGAACATTATGGAGAACTCTCAGACATGCAGGTTTCCTCACGATGTTTCCCTTCAGCGTTTAGCAAGCGATAATTAACAATTTAATACGCACATAACTTCGTGAAACGTCATTGGTGCGCGCCGTGGATTCGAACCCGAGAACCTCTGCGTAGCAGTCCGTCGGTCTCTCCACTAGGCTATCGCCGCTGTCGATTAATTTGTTGACGTTGTATATATTTATACAATAAGCGGCAAACTAGCAGGTGGATCTTCTGATGGTAAGCGATTAACGCCGCCCATGGACACAAACAACATCAGAGGAGTCACAAGTGCGTCGCCCTTTAGGTTGGGAAAAGGAATAGGGGGAGAAGGGATAAGGGATAGGGCCACCGGCACTCTCACTCACCGCACGAATCCCAACAGTATAGGTTCCAACAGTACCTATAACAATAAAGTAATTTATTATAAAATTAAGTCCACTGTCTGTCTGTATGGACGCGATAAACTCATAAACTTTCGAACGGGTTTTGTACAGTTTTCATTAATAGCTATTTTTATTTTTGAGATAGGTATAGGTATAGGTATATAATCCACGCAGGTGGGGCCGCGAATGAAGTCGAGTATAAAGTAAATAAAAAAATCACGTTCAGAAACTGTCCATGCATTTGTCAAAACTATGGACACCCTTTATACAATGGACAAAAGTGAAATCTAATACAAATATATAAAGCTGAAGGGTTTGTTTGTTTGGTTGAACGCGCTAATCTCAGGATCTACTGGTCCGATTTGAAAAATTATGTCAGTGTTAGATTGGTAATTTATCGAGGAAGGCTATAGGCTATATAACATCACGCTATGAGCCACGGGAGCGGAGCACTAGCCTTAAACAACGCGGGTATAACCGCGGGCATCCTCTAGTCTTATAATATCTTAATATATAAAATCCTTGCGTTACTGACTGACTGACAGACAAGCTACAGCCGAAACTACTTGGCGCAAGAAGCTGAAATTTAGCATGTATGTTCCTTGGGGATTGTAGGGGTGCACTAAGACGTGATTTCTAGAAATTCCCACGGGATCGGGCAAAATGGGCAATTCTAATATATGTGCGTGCGAAGCCGCTGGCGTCGACTAGTAATAAATAAAGCTGAAGAGTTTGTTCTTTTGTTTGTTTGTTTGGTTGAACGCGCTAGTCTCAGGAACTACTGGTCCGATTTGAAAATTCTATCAGTGTTAGATAAGTAATTTTTTGAGGAAGGCTATAGGCTATATAACATCACCCTATGAGCCACGAGAGCGGAGCAGTAGCCTTAAAAAACGCGGGTGTAACCGCGGGCTCATCTAGTGAAATAATATTTCCAGACATGTTGATACGTCATTAATGTGTTTGACGTCACAAGGTCGAAACGTACAGCGATATTTTAATATAAATAACGTTTAAACGCGTGTTGTAAAGAATAAATCATTTTAAGTGGACTGCGCAAGGGATTATATTAATGGAACCGTTTTGTCCTTTTTACAGCACAACTCTGCTCATGAATATTATGTGCTTGTCTATTGTGGGTGTTTTTAGAACAATAGACGCTCAAAGAAAATATGCTCCTATTCGATGGTTATTTGTGTTTGTCGTAAAGCTTTGTGTGGTTGAAACTAAAAATATGATACAGTGGATAATAAGTAGCTTTTTCGAAAGTCTACAAATAAAGCCAACCTTTTGTTCTGTACATCATACAACCTTTCACAGTCCATTGCTGGATATAGAACTCTCTTAATTTGCGACTCAATAAAATTGCAAGTCAACAGGAGGATTTGGCTTACTGCACCGTGGTGACCAGACGGGCTTCCCAGACTATTTACCAGGATAAAAGTAGGCCCAATGCAAAGTTTTATCAAAGCGTGAAAGAATGAGAACCATCCATCCATCCTCACAAACTTTTGGGTATATAATAGCAAGTAAATATAATAGGAATACAACAGCAATATTTATGGTAGCAGGACAGCTGTCACTATCAAAATATGTTGACTTATATAAACACACATGCGACCTAGTAGGTATTCTTAAAAATAACACAACAACAACACATTCATAAGAAAACAATTTTTGTACTTGGAAATGGACATTGAGAGTCACTTATATAATAAAATCTAAATGTCCTATAAAAATATCACTTTCCTTCGAAGAGATTGATCCGTGAAGGTTAACATTGAATACTAAAAAGGCAATTGATTAAAACGTTACGAACGAATAATTTGTAAGATTTAAAGAGATCGTTACAGAGGTCTTGTAGATCGACGCTTAGTTCTATTTAAAAGGTTCGGAATATTTTTTTTTGAAACGTTTTAAGTTGTTGTAAATTGAGAAGTATTGTTTTTCATGGAATTATATTTTCATACAATTTTATTTACGGGTCTTATTCGCGATATTTAATTAATTTAAGGTATAAATACCTATGTTTTACCGACGCTTCAGCCGTCTTACAACAGCCTTGGTCGCGGCAGGACTGATGTCATCTCAGCGTCGTCCTTGTGAAGCGCGGGTTTCGGCGGCTACCCTCACTTGTTTTTTATTTTTATTTTTATCTGAACTGTCGGTACGTCGACACACAACACTTATGACGTCTACACACTGATGAGCTGTGTTACTGCGGCGGAGTTTACATTTGTTGATTACTGGATTCCAAGTTGTAGACGTTTTATGGTAGTAGAGCCTTGCTGATTTCAGCATGAATAGGCCGGCTCGACCGGGGAAGTACTACCCTCTCACAGAAAATCAACGTAAAGTAACAGTACTTAAACTGTTGCGTTTCGTTTGGTGAGTGAGAGAGCCGGAGGCCCTATCCCCTACTATCCCCTCTCCCTCATCCCACTCCTCATCCTATCCCTTTTCCCAACCCTAAAAGGCCGCAACGCACTTGTGACTCCTATGGTGTTGCTTGTGTCCATGGGCGGCGGTAATTGCTTACCATCAGGCGATCCGTCTGCTCGTTTGCCGCCTATTATTATAAAAAAAGACCGTCTGTATCCATCCCGGTTGAAATTTTTATGCTTTTTGATTTCAACCGCTTCACGTACTATCCTGGAGTAATAGTGACGATCGGTAGAATTATATTTTGTTGGTAGCAATTTTTAGCATTGGGCGGAGTCACAGTAAAGTGTGCTTACTGAGGATTCAGATGTGAGAGACGGGCACGTTATATGTGTGAGTAGGCCTCGAAAGTCCTTAATGGAGAGTCTTGCACACCTCCTCTGCCAGGCCCACTTTGTCGAACATACTCTTACATCAAAATAGTGGAGTTAAGACAGCTCTAAAAGAGGATCCATCGCGTTACAAAAAAAGATGTTTAAAGTATGACGTAAAGATTTATTATATGCGAAACGACCTGGTGTGCTAGATATTTTCTTCTTTTTTATTTGATAGCCGTTACACTGTATATAGAAGAGATCGCGAAACCACTGGTTTCCACCACAACAAAGATGGCGGCGATGTTTTATTAGCAGTTTCCAACAAATTATACTCTACTCGGTATAAAGAAGGAGAGAGCCACTGCGAAGATCTATTTGTAAAAGTGGAGGTTAGTGAAAATAAATATTATTATTTCTTCTTTTACGCAGTTTACCTTCCACCTCCATTGAATAGAAATATACTGGAACACTTTTTACATAATTTTAACCGCGCCTGCGACAACATGGAAAGTGCGTGCCCCATTGGTGATTTCAATTTGAGCTATATGTCATGGTTAGATTCTAATGATAACAGTGGTAATTATTGTCAACCATTACCTTATCAAAGTTCTTCACAAGCTCATCCTCTTATAGATTTGATGTCTTTTAATAACCTAAGCCAACATAACAATGTTACCAACAGCACGAATAAAATTCTTCATTTGGTTCTGAGCAATATGGTTAGCGCAATTACAGTTAATGCAACTCTGAACGCTTTGGTAAATATTGATCCGCTTCATAAACCTGTTGAAATAACTATTGAGGATATCCAAAAAGCGTCTTTAACCAGTAAAACTTTTTAAGGCATAACTTAACAAAGCCGATTATGATCAAATCAAATCACATTTGGATGTTGTTAACTGGGATAACGAATTCCGGCAATCCCAAAACGTAGATGAAATGATATCGTTGTTTTATAAAATTTTAAATAATATAATGAATGAATATGTACCTAAAAGTAAATATGCCCGAGAAAAACATCCCCCTTGGTTCATCAAACAATTGACTTAGCTAACACGTGAAAAAAAGAAGTTGTTACATAGATTCAGAGTCTTTAAAAATCCGCTCGATGAAATATCATTAAGAATTTTAAACAAAAGATGTAAAAAGCTAGCAGCGGCTTGCTACAACAATTACATAAGTGTAGTTGAGGACAGTATTAGAAAAGACCCAATTTTTTTAAGGTAAGGTAAAGGTAAACGTAGCAATGCAGATCAGATATCTCAAACTATGTCTTTAAATGACACAAGTTCATCAAACGGCTCAGAAATATGTAATTTATTTGCAACTTACTTTTCTTCCACATTTAACGATTCGTGTAGTCTAACTATACCACCTATCAAAACCTGTCAATATACTAACACTATCGGCAAAATACATATGCAATACGCAAGACGAAATTTTTAAATATTTGAAAGATATTGACATTCATAAGGGTGCTGGACCTGATGGAATATCGCCGTACTTCATCTCAAGATGTGCCTTATCCTTAAGTTATAATCCATTTTATTTTACAATAAATAAATCTTTATTAACTGGTACCTTCCCAACTGTGCGGAAAACTGCTAAAGTGGTTCCTATTTATAAGGCTGGCGGTAAAGAAGTAATTTCTAATCTTTTGGCTTTTGCTAAATTATTTAAAGCTTTATTATAAATTATTTAAAGCCTTATTTGAAAAATCATACATAACATATTGTTGTTAACGAACGGCATGGTTTCATAGAGGCTCGATCGACAAATACAAATCTCGTGGCGTATCATAACGAGCTTACGAATGCAGTTGACGCAAGTATTCAAGTAAGCTCGGTTTATATGGATTTTGCTAAGGCGTTCGATAGAGTTTGCCACGAAGTGCTACTAAAAAAGATAGATTCATATGGAGTGTACCCTCTTGAAGTGGTTTCAGTCATATTTATCCAACAGAAAAAAATATGTTGCAGTTAAGGGGTTTAACTCCAATACATATACATCTACTTCCGGCGTTCCGCAAGGTTCCCATTTGGGACCCTGGCTGTTTAATTTATTTATTAATGACATAGTCTCTTCCATCAAATTTAGTAGAGTTTATCTATTTGCGGACGATGTGAAATATGTAAAACTATTAGAGATTCACTGGACTGTGATTTTCTACAAAAGGATCTTGATTCCAGATGTGAGTGGTGAGCTTTGAACAAAATGTCCTTAAATATTAATAAATGCTTTACCGTCATGTTCACCCGCAACCACAATGTAGTTAAAACACAATATTGAATCAATGGTACAATACTTGAGGAGAAAATGGTGTTGAGGGATTTGGGAGTCCTTTTCGGCTCCAAATTAACTTTTTTACCGCACTTTGACAATATTATTAACAAATCCTCTAAAATGCTCGGTTTCATCATACGCAATCGTAAACTTTTTCGCAAACCAGCTACTAAAATTATAATATACAATAGTTATGTATGGAGTCATCTGGAATATTGCTCTGTTGTCTCAATACACCGTGCATCATAAAAAATGGAGAGAGTCTAAAAGCGATTTCTTAGACATGTAGCCTTCTCTTGTAAGTTACATAATTAACTGTCATCCTATAATGATACGCTACGGTATTTTAAAATAGATAGCCTCTCATGTCGTAGACAAGTTAACGATATGGTTTTTCTCTACAAACTATTAAGAATAATCGATATCGCATCGACTGTCCTGAAGAGGGATCTCTTGGATTAATTTAAACTACGTGTCCCTTGCCGTGTACCTAGGCGTGACTTAGTTAATGTAGGACTTTTACACCAGCCATTTGCCAGGACCAATTAAAAGCAATTTTATTGTCGCCCGTAAATCGGTTATCCAAAGCATACAATGCCATATCGGGTAAAGTTGATATATTTGCGGACAAGCTCTCCATATTTAAAACAACGCTTATAAGGTTATTAAGATTAATTTAAGTTTCTTACTAAAATTGTCTAATTGTCTTTTTTCTTGTCTTTTCTCATTGTGTTTTCCAATTTAGTTTTTAGTTACTTAATATTTAATTGTCTGTTTTTCTTTTATATCTATACGTAAATGTTACCTTTTGGTGCTTTCTGTGACACCTTAGAATGTTGTACATTTAGTTTTTATCTTATTACTTCTGTTTTTTTATTATTTATTACAATGTAACAACTACTGGTTGTCCTAAATAAATAAATAATTTTTTGAAGTCCACAAATTATTGCAGACCGGTGAATAAAGTACTATATCTTGGACAAGTTTATCACCATTGTTCTTGCGTTATCCTGATTGCATCCATAACTTTAGATCTAAATTTAGGACCCGCACCAGAGTTAAAATGTTGCTGTGGCCACAATGCCCTAGACGTACAGCCTAGTTCTTGCGCAAAGCTGCTAAATTGTACGTGTCCGTCGATACACATACGTGAATATATGCATGATCATACTCCAGTTCAAGTTCATGTTTTTAAGCTAAAGGATTATGGCTATAATTACATTTGCATACGGTATTTTTACCTTCGTGCACAGAATTGCCAGCGTTTTTTGTGAAACGTGACAATTTTTTACAATTTATCGCATACTGGCACGTGCTTAGGAATGTGTAAATAGGGTTAAAATTTGAACGAGGTTAAAAGTTCAGGTGTCATTTTTTCAAAATTTGAATAAAGATATGACGGATCAATGGCCCACAATTTCAAAACTGATGAATTATTAGTATTATAGGGAAAATAAAATAAAAAAGGCGTGGAAAAGTATGGCAGAAGTATACGCATTAGAGGAAATTTCGCAATATTTACTGCAACCCGCACTGCTGGATATTACAATAATTTGCCCGCTTCAAGGTCAAATCGTATTTGATTGCTGTGCAAACCAAACAGTATACGTCAACTTAGATTGAATATAACTTTTGTCGGTGCAGCCAAGTAGTTGAATTCAAGGCTTCCTTGCAGAGTAGCACTGCTAGACCTAGTTCATAGTAAAAAGAGTGAAGAAAGGTGAGGTCTGGCACCTGAATCGTACATAATAATATGAAATGTGCATTAACTCAAAAAAATCTTCGTATTGCCATTTACTCATTGGATTCACAAACCAAAACCCCGTAGACTACCTGCACAGTCAACATAATCAAATAAACGCCTGAATATAAAACCATTCTTAGTATCGCTTCACTTTGGAAAAGTAGACTGAGCTTCAAGTAGAAATCGCTACAAAATATATAATAGTTGTGAAGATCAAGTGGGGGTGGCCGAAACCCGCACTTTATGGAGAGGGCGCTGCAGAACATCTGTCATCTCCTGACCACGCCTGGTGTAAACCATGTCGATGCGTCGAGAAATATATAAGATACATGACTGCGCCCGCGACTCCACCTCCATGGGACATTTTACACCCTGGAAGAATTTCCAAAAAGCCTCTCTTAGTGCTCCCTTACACTCTATACAGAACAAACATGCCAAATTTTGCTTCTTACGACCAGTAATTTTGGCTATTCTTGCCTTATCTGTCAGTCAGCCAGTAACGCAGAAAATTATACAGATTTTATTTTCAAATAATCACGTGACATAGAGTTACATAAATATTACTATGTGTACAAGTCGGGAAAGTTTAGAATTATTCAAAATTGCTTCAAGTTTTAAAAGCTACATTTCTACAAGAACATCTACATAAATATTGAACGGTTAGCAGCACGAGTAGTGTAGAGCGATCCTCTAGAGACAGATGCAATGAAACGAGGAGAGGTGACAGCACCATTACCACGACTTACATATCCGCTGGGATTCTCTTCGAGAGCTTAGGCGCGTGCTGACTTAGCAAACAGTGTGTGGCTGATGTTTTGTGTGCTGATAATGAGCTACTGTATTTCATCGAAGCTTGAGTATTGCCTAAAGATGTTCGGATGGATTTCTAAGTTGTATTTTACATTAATGTAACTACATTAATGTCAAAGTAAGGCTTGCCTACAAAGCTGTTACCAGTGCTACTAAAACAGGAAAAGTATTTTAAATGTAATAAAACTTCATATAGGTAATAAAAGGCTAACATTGTGTATTTTACTTTTAGACTGCCTCGTTGGTCTCGCGGCATAAATGTGCGCGTGGGATTGGGATGTCTCGGGTTCGATTCCCGGGTCGGGCAAAGTGATATTGGGTTTTTCCGTTAGGAAATTCTCAGTAGCAGCACGGAGTCTGGTAATGTGCCTGGTACGGCAATAGGCTCGCCCCCTATTACGTGGGACCTAAAAATTCATGGCGAAATTTGGGTGTAATATTACACCTCTGCCTACCCCTTCGGGGAAACAGGCAAAACAGGCGTGAAGTCTATGAAAACATTGTGTATTTCTCAAAATAGTACACATTTATTGTGACTTAATCTTCTATACTAATATTATTGCGTTAAAGAATTTGTTTGTTTATTTAGACGTGCTCAGGAAGTACAAAATATGAGAGTAAATTTATCGAAGAAGGTATTTTTTATTATTATAGGCTATATACAGGGTTTTAATTGCGGTACACTCTTATTTTGCACGATTCAACAGTTTATTCTGATTTACTATCTAAGTAAAATTTAATGAAAACAATGACTTATGTATATCATCGCACACTATTTGGAATAATTTTAGGTTAATAAGTATAATGTTTATGTTGTATTATTATATTTGTCCATGTTATACCTATTTGTCCGTGTGGTGACGGATTAAGAATACGGATTGTAATCGATTTTAAACTTTCGCGATTTGTATACATCATACAATATTATTTAGCGCGTCTTAGTCGCGATAATTTATATATTTCAAGGCATAAATACCTCTGTTATTCTCCTACGTTCCCTCCGCGACCACAACCGTTGCAAGCCGGTAGAAACGTAGGAGAATAACAGAGGTATTTATGCCTTGAAATAAATAAATTATCGCGACTAAGACCCGCTAAATAATACGGATTGTCACCACCCCCCATATCATCCCATGGGTGTCGTAAGAGCCGACAGAAGGAGCAAATTATGCAGAAAACAGCACTGTAAGAGAAGGAAGACTTGATACAAGCCCTATACCAACCCGTTTGGTCAGCGTGGTATAGTAGGCAAATTCCTCCTTTCAAAGGAGAGGCCTGGTCCAGCAGTGGACTGTTAAAGGGTCATGATGATGTATTATTAAAATATTTGGCAAATGCAGATCAACATAAATTGTATAATTCGTAATGTTGGCACGGTTAGCCATTTCCTTAAGTTAAGCACACAGCGCTGATTTTTGGTAAAAACCTCAAGTGATCTATGTTTAACAAGCTAATAGTCTATATGTACTCCGCTCAAATATAGAACGAGACAGATTAAAAACGTTAAAAACACAGAGAATCCTTTTCATATAGTATAAAATATTTCTCGTAATTTATCTTATATTTTGTCGTTAGACAAATGTTTACCTAGTGAGGTCGTTGCCTTAAATATCCTTTGGGATTGACATCGAGTAGAAGTCTGAACTTTCGTTGTATTTTTTTCGACGTTTACACGGAGATTTGATGCGTACTCTGTGTACCATTAACAACGACTTTTATATGAAAATTGTTTGATAATATTATTTTTCTGAGGTTGAAATTATCAGCAGGGTACTTCTAAGATACTGTTGCGTACAGGACTTGTGGTTACAATGTTTTGGAATACCTTTTAAAAATTCTGTTTTCATAACGACTTTATCTCACTGAAACTTCGCGATTGTCTTATCGACTGTTAATATTCATGTCTACTTGAACACGGCCATTTTATACCAAATACGGCAGGACAAAGTTATTAGATCATTGAAGATGTCTAAATGCATACATCACTTCTGAATGTGGCTTTTTCTCTAAGTGGACTGCGGTTCGCATACGAATAAAGAGGAATTATATTGGAAAAAATCATTATGGTTACATGAAGATATGTCTTGGCTGGAAATAAACCCAAGACTTCTGGATTAGCATGAAAAATCACAAACTACTAATCCAAAATGCTAGTATCTCTAGCGAAGTCAGCTCACGTGGCGGGTCAAAGAGAATGTATAGCACGGCTTTTTATTTAAATCCAAATTCAAGTATACGTATATAATTTAATAAAATTGGTTATTTTTTTGACACGTCCCAACAATAAATTGTTACGACAGATCCTTGCTTTAAACACACAAACATCCAGTAAGTTGACACGCTCTCTTAGCGCATATCAACTTACCAGCGACTGAGTTCGCTACTCATGCGCGCCCACTTCAATCGATCGCATCTTCAGACGCACTCACGAAATGTTAGTAAACATTTTAGTTTCCCAAGGCAAACAACTATTGCGTTCTGGAACCAAGTAATATTAGAAGCATCACTTACTCGATGCTCGATGCGAGACAATTGGAAGCAAAGGAAAGAAATTGGAAATTGCAACTTCGAAATTGCAGACAAAACGTATTCCAACACATGCAGAACAAAACAATAGTTTTCAAAGTCAAATAGGTTTATTGTATAGAAACACAAAATTGAATTTCAGTTGGAATACTCTAAACGAACGTTTAATAAAAAGACATTTACAGAATGGCAAAAAAGTTTAAATCGATGGTATAATTGAAATTTAACAGCTGTACGACGTAAATGACGCATTCGACATACCGGGCGGATTTTTATGAGTTCCATTAGGACAACTGTCCCTGTAAAAATATTGTAGGCATATACAGGCATTGTAGGCATTCTTAAAAAAACATAGACAATCGTAAGAACACAACTTTAGTACTTGGAAATGGACATTAAGAGTCGCTTAAATAAGAAAATCCTAAATGTTCTATAAAAATATAAATTTCCCTCGAAGAGAATGATCCGTGAAGGTTAACAATGAATACTAAAAGGGCAATTGATTAAAACGGTACGAACGAAAAAATTGTTTTAGATTTAAAGAGATCGTTGCAGAGGTCTTATAGATTGATGCTTAATTCTATCTAAAAGACTCCGAATAATTTTTTGCGAATCGTTTTGAGTTGTTGTAAATTGAGAAGCATTGTTTTTTGTGGAATTATATTTTGGTGATAGCTATTTTTAAGTTAAAGTCGGAGTCACTGTAAACTGTGATAACACTGATAACTGAGATTCGCATGACTCCACCATTTACGAGATGTTGTATATGTATGTCAGAGAAGGCCTCAAGTGTGGAGAGTTTTGCACAGCTCTCCCACCAGGCCCCACTTGGTTTAATATATTCTTACGATTAAATAGCGGAGTCAAGATAGCTCAAAAAGAGGATCCATTGCGTCAAATAAGTTTTTTTTTTTTATTCTACCACATTCACACAACACCATCCCAAACTAAGCAGAGCTTGTACTATGGGTACTAGATAATGGATAAACATACATATTATACATAGAAACACCCAAACCAAGACAAACATCCATGTTCACGCACACAAATATTTGACTTGAGCGGGAATCGAACCCGCGACCTTCGGCGTGGCAGTCGCTTACACTCCCGCTGCGCCAACCGGCAAAGATTTATGTCGTCGTATTGGGCGAAACGACCTTCTGTGCTCTCCTTATGGTCCATAAATTACTGCCGACGCGTGTATCTTGATCAATTCTTATTTAGTAAAGTACTGAATCTTGACCAAGTTCATCACCATTGTTCTTGCGTTGTCCTAATTGCATCAAAGACTTCGATCTAAATCTGGTGCCCCATACATTACTCCAGGATTAAATGACTGCTGTAGCCACTATGTTATACACATACAGACTAGGTTTTTTGCAAAGCGGCTAATTTGTACGTGTCCGTCGATTAACAGAAGTGACTATATGCATGATTATAGTCCAGTTCAAGGTCATGTTTTAAATCTAAGGGATTATGGC
Source organism: Euclidia mi (assembly GCA_944739405.2). Classification (NCBI taxonomy): domain Eukaryota; kingdom Metazoa; phylum Arthropoda; class Insecta; order Lepidoptera; family Erebidae; genus Euclidia; species Euclidia mi. The sequence goes on from OX123200.2 coordinate 61,289,483, forward strand.
TATAATTTTATTTGCATACGGTATTTTTACGCCACGTCGATAACGTAGTGTAATGCGTGGTACGTGCACAGAGTTGCGAATTTGTTTGTGTAACAGGACATTTTTCAACAGTTTATCGCATGCTGGCACGAGCTTAGGAATGTGTAAACAGAGTAAAAAGTTGAATGGCGACAAAATTCAGGTGTTAACGGATTCTCGAAATTTGCGTAAAGATATGAGGTAAATTATGGCCCACGATTTAAAAAAAAGTGATGGTACAAAATGTGTGCCAAATATGATAGTAATATACGAATTTGGCTATGTTTACTTAAACCCATATGCATCGCTGTATGCAACCGGTAGCAACACGCATAAATCATTGCTGTACGTCGTACAAACCAATCAGTATACAAGCTTACATCAGTTTTAGTGCAACAAGGCTGCAATGCAATACTTCTACCTAGGAGAGTAACACCGCTCGACCAAGTTCATAGTAAAAAGAGCGAAGCAAAGTAAGGCCAAGAATCTGAATATACGAACACATGAATGGCACTATTGTCTCGTAAAAGTCGTCATATTACTAATATCTCATAGACAAGAAACCCGAAACCCTGTTGACTACCTGCACGGACGACACTATCAAATAAACGCCTGGCTTCAAACACATTGTTCCTATGACTTCACTTTGAATAGTAGACTGAGCTACAAGAAGAAATTACTACAGAGTATAATTTAATTTCTTCTTGCAGCTAACTGAAACGTCAACCTTCACTTGCCCCGAAATAACTTTACACAGCAACAGAAAAGTGGCCGATTAAGGTTGTCTATCCGTTTTCCGAAATATCCATGTTCTGTTTCAATTAATTGTGTATTGTATTTGCAGAAATTGTTGGTTATATCGCAGGCATTATTATTTTGAGTCAATAATGGCATACAGAAATACATCATCACTAATTATCCGCAAAATGTCACTGATTACATTTTAGCTGTACTACCGATGAACTATCTTCATAAGAACTATATTAATATCATCATTGAGCAATCAAAACCAAATTGATTCATTCAAATGCAAATTGTATATCATAATTATAACATAAATTAATATACCTAAAATTGATGTTCGTAAAGTATACCTGAATTTATCAAAACTATGGGCACCCTTTCTATAATGGACAAAAGTAAAATGAAATAATATTTCCAGATATGTTGATACGTCATTAATGTGTTTCACAGGGTCGAAATGTACAGCGATATTTTAATATGAATAACGTTTAAACGCGCGTTGTACTGTTTTTAGGACAAATAAGATAAGGCATTTTAAGTGAACTGCGTAAGCAGGATTATATGAATGGTAACCGTTTTGTCTTTTTTCAGCACACTCTGCTCATAATAAATTCTGTGCTTATCTATTGTGGGTGTTTTTAGAACAATGGACGCATAAGAGGCAGTCATTAATATGCTCTTATTCAATGGTGATTTGTATTTGTCGTAAAGCTTCGTGTGGTAAAAACTGAAAATATGATAGAAATAACTATACATTGCTTTGCCTAGAAAGGATACTAAGTAGCTTTTTCAAAAGTCTACAGATAAAGCCATCCTTTTGTTCTGTACATCAAACAACCTTTCACAGTCTATTGCTGGGTATAGACCCTCTTAATTTGCGACACAATAGATTGTAAGTCAATAGGAGGATTTGGCTTACTATACCGTGGTGACCAGACGGGCTACCCAGACTATTTACCAGGATAAAAGTAGGCCCAATGCAAAGTTTTATACAAACGTTCGGGTATATAATAGCAAGTATATATAATAGGTATATAGTAATAATATTTATGGTAGCAGGACAACTGTCACTGTCAAAATATTTTGACTTATATAAACACACATGTGACCTAGTAGGTATTCTTAAAAATAACACAACAACAACACATTCATAAGAAAACAACTTTTTTACTTGGAAATGGACATTGAGAGTCACTTATATAATAAAATCTAAATGACCTATAAAAACATCACTTTCTTCCGAAGAGATTGATCCGTGAAGGTTAACATTGAATACTAAAAGGGCCATTGATTAAAACGGTACGAACGAATAATTTGTTAGATTTAAAGAGATCGTTACAGAGGTCTTATAGATTGACGCTTAGTTCTATTTAAAAGGCTCGGAATAATTTGTTTTGAAACGTTTTGAGTTGTTGTAAATTGAGAAGTATTGTTTTTCATGGAATTATATTTTCATACAATTTTATTTAAACGGGTCTTATTCGCGATATTTAATTAATTTAAGGTATAAATATCTATGTTTTACCTACATTTCGGCCGTCTTACAACAGCCTTGGTCGCGGCAGGACTGATATCATTTCAGGGTCGTCCTTGTGAAGCGCGGGTTTCAGCGGCTACCCTCACTTGTTTTTTATTTTTATTTTTATCTGAACTGTCGGTACGTCGACACACAACACTTATGACGTCTACACACTGATGAGCTGTGTTACTGCGGCGGAGTTTACATTTGTTGATTACTGGATTCCAAGTTGTAGATGTTTTATGGTAGTAGAGCCTTGCTGATTTCAGCATGAATGGGCCGGCTCGACCGGGGAAGTACTACCCTCTCACAGAAAATCGACGTAAAGTAACAGTACTTAAACTGTTGCGTTTCGTTTGGTGAGTGAGAGAGCCGGAGGCCCTATCGCCTACTATCCCCTCTCCCTCATCCCACTCCTCATCCTATCCCTTTTCCCAACCCTAAGGGGCGGCAACGCACTTGTGACTCCTGTGGTGTTGCTTGTGTCCATGGGCGGCGGTAATCTTACCATCAGGCGATCCGTCTGCTCGTTTGCCGCCTATTATTTAAATAAAAAAAAGACCATCTATATAAATCCCGGTTGAAATTTTTATGCTTTTTGATTTCAACCGCTTCACGTACTATCCTGGAGTAATAGTGACGATCGGTAGAATTATATTTTGTTGGTAGCTATTTTTAGCACTGGGCAGACTCACAGTAAAGTGTGCTTACTGAGATTCAGATGTGAGAGATGGGCACGATATATGTGTGAGTAGGTCTCGAACGTCCTTAATGGAGAGTCTTGCACACCTCCTCTGCCAGGCCCACTTTGTCGAACATACTCTTAAAACAAAATAGTGGAGTTAAAACAGGTCTAAAAGAGGATCCATCGCGTTACAAAAAAATATGTTTAAAGTATGACGTAAAGATTTATTATGTCATTATATGCGAAACGACCTAGTGTGCTAGATATTTTCTTCTTTCTTATTTGATAGCCGTTACACTGTATATAGAAGAGATCGCGAAACCACTGGTTTACACCACAACAAGGATGGCGGCGATGTTTTATTAGCAGTTTCCAACAAATTATACTCTACTCGGTATAAAGAAGGAGAGAGCCACTGCGAAGATGAAATAAATATTATTATTTCTTTTCTTGTGCAGTTTACCTTCCACCTCCATTCAATAGAAATATACTGGAACACTTTTTAGATAATTTTAACCGTGCCTCCGACAACATGGAAAGTGCGTGCCCCATTGGTGATTTCAATTTGAGCTATATGTCATGGCTAGATTCTAATGATAACAGTGGTAATTATTGTCAACCAATACCTAATCAAAGTTCTTCACAAGCTCATCTGCTTATAAATTTTATGTCCCTTAATAACCTTAGCCAACATAACAATTTTACCAACAGCACGAATAAAATTCTTGATTTGGTTCTGAGCAATATGGCTAGCGCAATTACAGTTAACGCAACTCTGAACGCTTTGGTAAATATTGATCCGCATCATATACTGTTGAAATAACTATTGAGGATATCCGAAGAGCATCTTTAACAAGTAAACCTTTTTTAAGGCATATTTTTACAAAGCAGATTATGATCAAATCAAATCACATTTGGATGTTGTTAACTGGGATAACAAATTCCGGCAATCCCAAAACGTAGACGAAATTATATCGGAGTTTTATAAAATTTTAAATAATATAATGAATGAATATGTACCTAAAACTAAATATGCCCGAGGAAAACACCCCCCTTGTTTCAGCAAACAATTGATTTAGCTAACACGTGAAAAAAAGAAGTTGTTACATAGATTCAGAGTCTTTAAAATCCGCTCGATGAAATATCATTAAGAATTTTAAACAAAAGATGTAAAAAGTTAGCAGTGGCTTGCTACAACAATTACATAAGTGTAGTTGAGGACAGTATTAGAAAAGACCCAATTTTTTTAAGGTAAGGTAAAGATAAACGTAGCAATGCAGTTCAGATACCTCAAACTATGTCTTTAAATTACACAAGTTCATCAAACGGCTCAGCAATATGTAATTTATTTACAACTTACTTTTCTTCCACATTTAACGATTCGTCTAGTCTAACTATACCACCTATCAAAACCTGTCAATATACTAACACTATCGGCAAAATACATATTTATGCAATACGCAATTTTTAAATACTTGAAAGATATTGACATTCATAAGGGTGCTGGACCGGATGGAATATCGCCGTACTTCATCTCAAGATGTGCCTTATCCTTAGGTTATCCATTTTATCTTATAATAAATAAATCTTTATTAACTGGTACCTTCCGAACTGTGCGGAAAACTGCTAAAGTGGTTCCTATTTATAAGGCTGGTGGTAAAGAAGTAATTTCTAATTACAGGCCTATTTCAATACTTTCGGCTTTTGCTAAATAATTTAAAGCTTTAATATACTCTTATTTGAAAAATCATACATGACATATTTTTGCTAACGAACAGCATGGTTTCACAGAGACTCGATCGACAAATACAAATCTCGTGGCGTATCATAACAAGCTTACGAATGCAGTTGACGCACGTATTCAAGTAAGCTCGGTTTATATGGATTTTGCTAAGGCGTTCGATAGAGTTTACCACGAAGTGCTACTAAAAAGTTTCATTCATATGGAGTGTGCGGTACCCTCTTGAAGTGGTTTCAGTCATATTTATCCAAAAGAAAGCAATATGTTGTAGTTAAGGGGTTTTATTCCAAAACATATAAATCTACTTCCGGCGTTCCGCAAGGTTCCCATTTGGGACCCTGGCTCTTTAATTTATTTATTAATGACATAGTCTCTTCCATCAAATTTAGTAGCGTTTATCTATTTGCGGACGATTTGAAAATATGTAAAACTATATGAGATTCACTGGACTGTGATTTTCTACAAAAGGACCTTGATTCCAGATGTGAGTGGTGAGCTTTGAACAAAATGTCCTTAAATATTAATATATGCTTTACCGTCATGTTCACCCGCAACCACAATGTAGTTAAAACACAATATCGAATCAATGGTACAATACTTGAGGAGAAAACAGTGTTGAGGGATTTGGGAGTCCTTTTCGGCTCCAAATTAACTTCTTTACCGCACTTTGACAATATGATTAACAAATCCTTTAAAATGGTCGGTTTCATCATACGCAATGGTAACCTTCTTCGCAAACCAGCTACTAAAATTATAATATACAATAGTTATGTACGGAGTCATCTGGAATATTGCTCTGTTGTCTCCATACACCGTGCATCATTAAAAATGGAGAGAGTCCAAAAGCGATTTCTTAGACATCTAGCCTTCTCTTGTAAGTTACATAATCAACTGCTATCCTATAACGATAAGCTACGGTGTTTTAAAATAGATAGCCTCTCACGTCGTAGATACGTTAACGATATGGTTTTTCTCTACAAACTATTAAGAAGCGATATCGACTGTCCATCCCTCTTGGATTCATTTTAACTACGTGTCCCTTGCCGTGTATCTGGGTAGGTGTGACTTAGTTAATGTAGGACTTTTACACCAGCCATTTGCCAGGACCAATTTAAAGCAATTGTCGCCCGTAAATCGATTATCCAAAGCATACAATGCCATATATGGTAAAGTTGATATATTTGCGGACAAGCTCTCCATATTTAAAACAACGCTTCTAAGTTTATTAAGATTAATTTAAGTTTCTTAGTAAAATTGTCTAATTGTCTTTTTTCTTGTCTTTTCTCATTGTGTTTTCCAATTTAGTTTTTAGTTATTTAATATTTAATTGTCTGTTTTTCTTTTATATCTATACGTAAATGTTACCTTTTGGTGCTTTCTGTGACACCTAAGAATGTTGTACATTTAGTTTTTATCTTATTACTTCTGTTTTTTTTATTATTTATTACAATGTAACAATTACTGGTTGTCCTAAATAAATAAATAATTTTTTGAAATCCACAAATTATTGCCGACCGGTGAATAAAGTACTGTATCTTGGACAAGTTTATCACCATTATTCTTGCGTTATTCTGATTGCATCCATAAATTTAGATCCAAATTTAGGACCCGGCACAATAATCCGCGCAGAGTTAAAATGCTGCTGTGGCCACTATGCCCTAGATGTACAGCCTAATTCTTGCGCAAAGCTGCTAAATTGTACGTGTCAAATTCAAATTCAAATTTTCAAATTCAAATATTTTTATTTTAAGTTGGTAATTTACATACTCTTTTGAAACGTCACTTTGTCCGTCGATACACATACGTAATATATGCATGATCATACTCCAGTTCAAGGTCATGATTTTAAGCTAAAGGATTATGGCTATAATTACATTTGCATACGGTATTTTTGAATTGGGGCACAGAATTGCCAGCATTTTTTGTGAAACAGGACATTTTTTAACAATTTATCGCATGCTGACACGTGCTTAGGAATGTATAAACAGGGTTAAAATTTGAACGACGTTAAAAGTTCAGGTGTCATTTTTTCGAAATTTGAATAAAGATATGACGGATAAATGGCCCACAATTTCAAAAGTGATGAATTACAAGTATTATAGGGAAAATAAAATAAAAAAGGCGTGGAAAAGTATGGCAGAAGTATACGCATTAGAGGAAATTTCGCAATATTTACTGCAACCCGCACTGCTGGATATTACAATAATTTGCCCGCTTCAAGGTCAAATCGTATTTGATTGTTGTGCAAACCAATCAGTATACGTCAACTTAGATTGAATATAACTTTTGTCGGTGCAGCCAAGTAGTTGAATTCAAGGCTTCCTTGCAGATTAATACTGCTAGACCCAGTTCATAGTAAAAAGAGTGAAGAAAGGTAAGGTCTGGCACCTGAATCGTACATAATAATATGAAATGTGCATTAACTCAAAAAAATCTTCATATTGCCATTTACTCATTGGATTCACAAACCAAAACCCCTTAGACTACCTGCACAGTCATCATAATCAAATAAACGCCTGGCTACAAAACCATTCTTAGTATCACTTCACTTTGGAAAAGTAGACTGAGCTTCAAGTAGAAATTGCTACAAAATATATAATAGTTGTGAAGATCAAGTGGGGGTGGCCGAAACCCGCACTTTACGGAGAGGGCGGTGCAGAACATCTGTCATCTCCTGACCACGCCTGGTGTAAACCATGCCGATGCGTCGAGAAATATATAAGATACACGACTGCGCCCGCGACTCCACCTCCATGGGACATTTTACACCCTGGAAGAATTTCCAAAAAGCCTCACTTAGTGCTCCCCTACACTCTATAAAGAACAAACATGCCAAATTTTGCTTCTTACGACCAGTAATTATGGCTGTGCCTTGTCTGTCAGTCAGCCAGTAACGCTAAAAAAATATACAGATTTTATCTTTTCAAATAATGACGCGACATTAAGTTATATAAATATTACTATGTTTACAAGTGTTCAAAATTGCTTCAAATTTTAAAAGCCACATTTCTACAAGAACATCTACATAAATATTGAACGGCTAGCAGCACGAGTAGTGTTGAGCGATACTCTAGAGACAGAATGCAATGAAACGAGGAGAGGTGACAGCGCCATTACCACGACTTACATATCCGCTGGGATTCTCTTCGAGAGCTTAGGCGCGTGCTGACTTAGCAAACAGTGTGTGGCTGATGTTTTGTGTGCTGATAATGGGCTACTGTATTTCATCGAAGCTTGAGTATTGCCTAAAGATGTTCGGATGGATTTCTAAGTTGTATTTAACATTAATGTAACTACATTAATGTCAAAGCAAGGTTTGCCTACAAACCCGTTACCAGTGCTACTAAAACAGGAAAAGTATTTTAAATGTAATAATACTTCGTATAGGTAATAAAAGGCGCACATTGTGTATTTTACTTTAGACTGCCTCGTTGGTCTCGCGGCATAAGTGTGCGTGTGGGATTGGGAGGTCTTGGGTTCGATTCCCGGGTCGGGCAAAGTGATATCGGGTTTTTCCGTTAGGAAATTCTCAGTAGCAGCACGGAGTCTGGTAATGTGCCTGGTACGCCAATAGGCTCGCCGTGTGCACAATTCATGACGAAATTTGGGTGTAATATTGTAATATAAAGGGGTAGGCAGAGGTGTACCTCTGCCTACCCCTTCGGGGAAACAGGCGTTAGTCTTTGAAAACATTGTGTATTTCTCAAAATAGTACACATTTATTGTGACTAACTCTTCTATGCTAATATTATTGCGTAAAAGAATTTGTTTGTTTATTTAGAAATGCTCAGGAAGTACAAAATATGAGAGTAAATTTATCGAAGAAGGTATTTTTTATTATTATAGGCTATTTACAGGGTTTTGATTGCGGTATACTCTTATTTTGCACGATTAAACAGTTTATTCTGATTTACTATCTAAGTAACATTTAATGAAAATAATGACTTATGTATATCATCGCACACTATTTGGAATAATTTTAGGTTAATAAGTATATTATCTATGTTGTATTATTATATTTGTCCATGTTATATTTGTCCGTGTGGTGACGGATTAAGAATACGGATTGTCACCACCCCATATCATCCCATGGGTGTCGTAAGAGCCGACAGAGGGAGTTTATTATGCAGAGAACAGCACTGTAAGAGAAGGAAAACTTGAAACAAGCTCTATACCAACCCGTTTGGCCAGCGTGGTATAGTAGGCCAATTCCTCCTTTCAAAGGAGAGGCCTGGTCCAGCAGTGACCTGTTAAAAGCACTGACTGCACTGACAATGATGATGTATTATTAAAATATTTGGCAAATGCAGATCAACATAAATTGTATAACTCGTTATGTTGACACATTTAGCCATTTCCTTAAGTTAAGCACACAGCGCTGATTTTTGTTAAAAACCTCAAGTGACCTATGTTTAACAAGCTAATATATGTACTCCGTCTATATGTACTCCGCTCAAACATAGAACGAGATAGATTAAAAACATTGAAAATACAGAGAATCCTTTTCATATAGTATAAAATATTTCTCGTAATTTATATTATATGTTGTCCTTAGACAAATGTTTACCTAGTGAGGTTGTCGCCTTAAATATCCTTTGGGATTGACATCGAGAAGAAGTCTGAACTTTTGTTGTTTATTTTTCGTTGTTTACATGGAGATTTGATGCGTACTCCGTGTGCCAATAGGTGAGTCCACACAGAGCGAGCAGCCTCGCGAGGCATTTGCCGCGCGAGGAAACAGTCCCCGAACGAGCAAGGCCATAGAATAAAGCTGCGTTCACATTTATCTGACGTGATCTCTCGTGACGGTCTCTGTCGTAATTACTTACCGTTTACATTTGTCTGTCGCCGTCTGTCGCGATCTGACACAATTTTAAATCAGTTCTGTCTTGACTCTCGTGGAGTTCACACTTTCGCAATGTTTTTGATGAATTATCCGATTCAGATTAAGTAGATATCCAATTATATCCATAAATTATTTACATAGGATTATATTATTTCGTATTCAATTAGCTCATCTATAGGTACTGTATACGAATAATATTATGAAAATGAAGTCAATTAGTTCGTTGTCCATTGCGCACAATTGCAAACGCGCGTCTGACGCTTTACAACAGACAGTGGCGCGTCCACATTAGTCTGACGAGTTGTGTCGCGCGAGTTTACTGTACGGAACCCAACAATGTTAGCTTCGTCAGCACATCTCTCCCCACCAAATTATCTAGATAATCCTATTGTCATCTTAGCATTAATTTATTTTAAATACCTTTGTAGATCTAACATTAGCGATTACTATTTTATATTTTAAATATACTGTTATAATTAAATAAATGTTTTTTACAATTAATCTGAGTCCAATCTCTTAATTCGCGCTGTACCGTCCCCACACCCCTCCCCCCTCTCTGTCGCAGACCGGGACATTGTCTGTCGCGACATGACAGACGACGTCACGACAGATTACATCAGACAAATGTGAACGCGGCCTAGAGCGCGGCAGCCTCGGCACCGTAGGAAAAAACAAAATTGTAGTTGTCATAAAGTTTGAATTCAGAACATGAAAATATACAGTCCGTTCACAGCGTAGACAGAGAATCCTATAGACATCGGCAAAGCGTGTCGCAGAAAGGGACAAACATAGTACGTCACTCTATATTCAGGGTTACCGAGTAAGGCAAAAATTACCCCTATTTATAGATACAATTAGAAAATAATATGTAGTCCGAAAAGTAACGTTGCCTTATTGAGTTTATCGGCATAGGATAGATAAAAAATACGGTGATGATATTATTATGCTGTCAAACGCAAACTAATTTGGACTTTTCAACTAATACATAGTCAAAAATAAATTATCTCGACTTTTCAATACCTACAATAAAATATTCAAATACAATCCCACTTTCATTCATTATTTTGATGATATACTTAATTTTCGAATTGTTGTAACTAATTTACATAAAATTAGTAGGTATGCTATTTGACGCAAAAATGTGATGACGTCATATGTTGCTATTTCAATGCAAAATTTATAGAAAAGTATCGTTTGTGACATTTCGTTGTCGGTAGTTAAAGGCCGGCGCGCACTGACGTCGCGGCATGGCACGGCATGGCAAAGGATTTTATTACTGATCAAGTAATTTTCATTCTTATTTCAATGAGTTCATATTACTTTGTTTCGATACAATAGTACCGCAGCCCGCCGCGGCGCGTCGCGGCATACTTCGGGACGCCGCGGCATGCCACGGCGTCCCGCAGTGTGCCACGACGTAATCAGGAGGTAAATAAGTTCCTGAATTCACTTTTAGTAAATCTTGTTCTCATAAATAATGTATCCAGAATTGTTTTCTCTTCGACATACCAGTTTGTAGTTGTCGTTCTTCATCTTCAGCAAGAAGTGCTTTTGATACTAAATTGGACGCCTCGGTATGACGCGGCACGTCGCGGCATGCCGCGGCGTCCCGAAGTATGCCGCGGCATGCCGCGACGTGCTGCGACGCGCCGCGGCGTCCCACGGCATGCCGTGCCGTCAGTCGGCGCCGGCCATAAACTGGCATTTCATAGGTGGTTATGTATGTACGTACTGGATTTGTAAGCAAATAGTAAAACATTATTTATGATTAATTTTTATATAATTATATTAAAGGACTATGGGCAAAAATTTATGGGCTCCGTCCCCATATACCAACACACATGGAACTGATGCCAATGTGTATCTTAAGTATCCACTACTTGATTAAAATCCTGTTTTTACTTAAATCCGTGGGATATATAAATAAAAAACAATGTATTATTATTAATTAACATATATTTTCATTTTACACTTGTAAGTTATTTTGACATTATGATTATATTACAGTACAAAACATGATTTAGTAACTATACAAAATAAAAAATAATGTATTTTAAACATTTAAATGATAATGAATTAATAATAGAAAAATAACGAATATAAATGAATCATCATCGCCGTAGCGTTATCCCGGATGCATCCAAGACTTACACGACTTAGAGCCCGAGGTCCACTTACTGGTCTAACCAGATATTACAGAATATCAACTTTTCCACAGCGATAAGACCTGAATTCCTCCTTTCAAAGGTGAGGCCTAGTCCAGCAGTGGACTGTTAAAGACTGATAATGATGATGGTTAAGACCAGTATCAGTTTATTTGAGGGTACTGACTCCACGTAACGACTGTCAAACATCTTCATGACAGCCGGGACCGACGGTTTAACGTGCTCTCCAAGGCACGGGGCAAGCGATAATTAACAATGTAGGACGCACTTAACTTCGAAAAGTCATTGGCGCACCAATGGATTCGAACCCGATTCCCTCTGCATGGCAATCCGTTGGAATCTCTTCTAGGCTATCGCTGCCCTTGTATAATAATCACTACATAGTGTAAAACAGTTTTTTTTATTTTTCTCCACTAATTTAATGCATTCTAATGATTCTGTTGTAAACCCTGGGTTCGCATTTACACTTTTGTACCATGTGGTAAGCGTGAATGGATGAGGCAGACAAGTATTGAATTGCTGTCGGACATACTTGTAAGCCCGAGGACTTATAAATTGCAAACAAAGGGCGAATTTGCGTAAAGATTGTGAATATTTTTTACCACTGGAAGGTTTCAATTTTTTTTTCAAAATGTCTCTATTGGTAGGGTCAATAGACTCTTATAAATCCCCATCTTCCTCAGAAATTAAATATTTGGTTTTCAGCTCTGTAATAACATTTTCAAGTTTAGCTACTTTTTTCGTTAAACGCCTACTTTTTTCTCTAAAACACTTCAGTTTCTTCAAGCGTTCGTACGATACTTTTTCCATTTTTTTCGCAACGTTCGAGGACTGTATTCTGGAACTTTGTTCTAAAACAAAAAAAGCGGTTTATACATAACACATCTTAACTCTAGCATAACTTTGTTACAGACACAATATTTTTGGTTGCGATTCTTACCATTGATGGTTGTTCAGATGTTGGAAGGATTTCTATTACAAATGAATTTTGACCACTAATTGACGGCAAGAGATCAACAGCTGGATCAATCTGGAAAAATGCTATTTGTATGTTGAATTTGACAAATTTTTAGTTTCGTAACATTTTTTTTATGGCAATAGGCGGCAAACGAGCAGACGGATCGCCTGATGGTAAGCAATAGGCTAGTTGACAAAAAATATTTTATAAGTCCGTCCTTTAGATTATTCGAAATTAAGCGATACTTATTTTTTTATTTGTAAATTAAACCAAAAATGACCAAGATATAGCTCATTAAAGTTACGTATAACGTCACGCCGTGCTGCATTTTTTCGCACTAGGTGACGTCACACGTAACTTTAATGGGCTATATCTTTGTTATTTTTTATTTAATCGAAAAAAGAAAAAATACGTGTCCAATATTTTTTTATAATATAGAATACGGACAGACGTATTTTGACCCTGGAAACTACCCTATTACCGCACCCATGGACACAAGCAACACCATTGGAGTCACAAGTGCGATGCCGCCCCTTGGGGCTGGGAAAAGGGATAGGATGAGGAGTGGGGTGAGGGAGAAGGAATAGGGGATAGGGCCTCCGGCACTCAAAAACATACCTTGATCAAACTGATTGGTAGTGAATTAATGTACCGAGACTACAACTAAGGTTATTTATTTTAATAGTGAAAATACGTTGCAAATTGTATTGATTCGAGGGAAACAACATTCTGTTATTGGAAATTGTGTACTTACATGAATATTTAAATTATCTTCCATTTCTATATCTGTTTCTCCTTGTATACTGGTGGAGGAAGATGTTGGAATATAGGACTTGGTTTCCTAAAAAAGTTAATCATCTTTAAGACATTAATCATTACAAACCAGTAGTAGGAAGCTGATGTTTACGGATTTTTTTCTTTTCGCTTTTTTTTGTATTCTAATATTCTGAACAAGATTCATATTCTTCTTTCTCTTTGCGTTTATCCCAGTTTCAATATGGGGTCCGCTTACTAGTCTAACCCGATTTGGCTGAATATTAGCTTTTCCACAGAGCGACTGCCTGTCTGACCTCCGCAACCCGAAGGGATAGCGAAAAAAATGCACAAAATAATGTTTGCAGCAACTAATAACACGATGGTCAGCACTAAACTGTTAAATACACTAAATGTGGATAAAAATCTCATGAAATCTGGCTCAATACTTAATATGTCATTTACTGAATATTTACCAGAATAGGCACAGCGTTAGGAAATAGCAGCGTAAGTTTCGTCTTTTTAACTAGCATTGACTTCTCAAAATGTAGGCTGCAAATTTTCGATGACGGTTTTGGTGTCCTATCTGATCGGCTGTAGCTATAATCCAATCGCGACGTAACTCCTCATGTTCAGGAAAACTGAAACAAGCCATTCAAACTTTGAAATACTTTTTTAATAGGCACTGCAAATCTCAAATATATTATACCCTATTTTTAATTACCCTCAAAAGATGGTAATTATATAAAGAAAAGTTGGCAACACTAAAGATTTGTTATTTTAGTGCTTTTTTCAAGGATAACTTAACATCTAGAATACATTATACACAATTCTGAATATAATATAATGTTACTGAGTGCCTAGTAACAGGTAAAGAATGGAATACTTACGAATGAAAAGACAATCCTGGTGTTTTCATTCCACTATCACTTTTACACCCCATAACGTTAAACCGCATGTTTTTTAAACAATAACACAAAATACAACACAAGTCTCAATAATTCACAACACAATATAGCTCGAATTACTTTATTGTAGCACGTAAATACTGTATTTTTTATGGAGACGACAGCTGCCTACATGTCAGCTGTCAAAGTTTGTTTATCTAAGTAGTTAGCATACCTACAAAAAAGTGGCACGCTCGGTGAAACAAAAAATCTTATCATGCTGTTTCATTTATTTACATTACACCGGCATAAGTTGCTCTTTTTCCTGTGTGAGTGTGACAAAAATATCACTTAGTCTATAGGATTCTCTGTCTACGGTTCACAGTTATTTTACCTCTGACAGATTTCGGTGTTTTTTTTTCTTTATGTTGGAATTGTGCTCTGTGATGATGACAGGAAAGTAAAATAGGGTTACCCGTGCATAACATTTTACCCAATATTAGTGGAAATGCTTCAAAAATTCAAATGCTTGAAGCTCATGGCCGCGAAGTGGTTAGATTACCGCCATACCACTGCGAGCTAAACGCAATTGAACTTATGTGGAGTCTCATTAAAAGGCGAGTCACAAGCAAAAATTTAGGACAAGAGGCAACCAACATTGTGAATTTAGCTGAAGAAGCTTTTCAATCTATCACTGCAGAAGACTGACAAAAACAATGCAAACATGAGCGCCACATTGAAGACAAGCTTCATGAAACAGATGGGTCTACGGATGCAGAAATAGACAGGTTCATAACAGAATAAAATTCTGAGTCTGATACAGAATATAACAGCAGTTACATGGATCATTCTTAAAGACTCACGCCTGTTTCCATGCAGGGGTAGGCAGAGGTGTAATATGACACCCACATCATTCTTATTCAAAATAAATATGAAAATTAAAATTACAGTTTTTGTATTTGATAATTAGAACCTCACGTTGGCGTAATTATGATGCGTTTACCTTTATATATATTAAATAGACAACATTTTTATTATAACTACTTATCTTCATAGGAAATTAGTTATTTCGTAAGAAAATAAATGTACATGCATATAGCCATGCCAATATCAAGAGGTTTTGTTACAAACATTACTTCCAAATATTTAATACGATCGCTTAGGCAATAAAAAAATAAGTACATTTTAGCAATAATGTATATTTAAAATGGGAGTATTATATACCAAATATAGCAACACAACGCCCAGGTCGGCCAATCTAACAGCTAGAGGTAAAATAACTGTGAACGGACTATAGTTGAAAACTATTATGTATTGCGCATGTATCAAATTGTCGACTTGTGAATTAGAGTGAAATAGTACATTTGCCAGGTCTACGTATCAATGTGAGATTGTTGGACTCTCCTCTCTCTTATTTTTAAATTTTGTTTATAAATATAGTACTTGGAAATGGTCATACTGCAATAGGGTTGTGGCATGTGTTTTTACTAGCCGGCTGCATGACTGACGCCAATTGCTATACCTACTTTGGGTACTAGACAATGGTAATAATGGGCCATAATATACATATTTACTTGTACTTACTTTTTTTGTAAATATATACATAGAAACACCCAGACCAAGACAAACATTCATGTTCATGCACACAAATGTTTGACATGAGCGGGAATCGAACCCGCGACCTTCGGCGTTGTAGTCGCTTACACTCCCGCTTTGCCAACCGATGGTCGATTATTGTTATACCTAAAGGATGGAATAGGTAGACATGGAAAAAAATATAGAAAGAATTATAGGAAATGAATATCTGTAGGCAAGGATACTGTAACCGAAGCACAGACTGAAGGATTATTATTCGTACAATAAATAGCGTCAAAGATGAGAATGTTATGATGAATGTATCCTCAGTCATTCAGTGACCAGTGGATAGGGTATGCGAGTGCTGAGCGGAGGTCCCGGGTTCGATTCCCGGGTCGGGCAAAAGTGTTACTGGGTTTTCCCGAATTCTCAGAAGCAGCATGGAGTCTGCTGATGTGCCCGTTAACGGCAATAGGCTCGTCCCCTATTACGTGGGACCTAAACATTTCATGGTGAAATGTGGATGTAATAATATTATAACTCTGCCTATCCTTACGCGGATACAGACGTGAGTCTATAAAAAAATGTCCAACATACAAACACACTTGCGAATTTATATTATTAGTAAGGTATATTATGTTCGAGCGAGGCACGAAACAGCGTATAGACCGCGGCAAAACAAAAACCCAAACTCGATGGCTCGGTCGCTCGCCCGCGGCGGCACACGCGCTTGCCTCGGCCGCGGCACGTCCACACATAGCGCGCAGCCTCGCGCGCCAATTCATCGCGAGGCTGCGCGCTCTGTGTGGACGTGTCTAATTCGGTAGCTCGGGCGCACGCTAAGCTCGGCCGCGGCGGCACATGCGTTTTCGTCGACCGAGCCACGTCCACACAGACTTTTATTTGAAAATTGTTTGATAATATTATCTTTCTGAGGTTGAAATTATACAGCAGGGTACTTCTTAGATACAGTTTTACACAGGTCTTGTGGTAAGAATGTTTTGGAATACCTTTTTAAAATTCTGTTTTCATAACGACGATTATCTCACTGAAACTTCGCGATTGTCTTATCGCCTGTTAATATCCCTGTCTACTTGAACACAGCCATTTTATACCAAATAAGGCAGGACATATAATAAAGTTATTAGATCATTGAAGATACTTATGTATTTCTAAATGCATACATCAAATCATCATCATCATCTTCTGAATGTGGCCTTTTCCCTAAGTGGACTGCGGTTTGTATACGAATATAGAGAAATTACATTAAAAAAATCATTATGGTTATGAAGATATGTCTTGGCTGGAAATAAACTCAAGACTTCTGGGTTAGCATGAAAAATCACTAACTACTAATCCAACATGCTAGTATTTTTAGCGATGTCATTTCAAGTGGCGGGTCGAAGCGAATGTATAGCACGGCATATTATTTAAATCCAAACTCAAGTATACGTATATAATTTAACTAAAAAAAATATTTTTGTGACACGTCCCAAAAATTAATTGTAACGACAGATCATTGCTTCAAACACACAAACATGTAGCAAGTTGACACGCACTCTTAGCACACAACTTACTACCGACTGAGTTCGCTACTCAAGTGCACCCTATTCAATCGATCGCATCTTCAGACGCACTCAAGAAATGTTAGTAAACATTTTAGTTTCCCAAGGCAAACAACTATTGCGTTCTGGAAGCAAGGAACACTAGAAGCATCACTTACTAGACGCCAAGAGACATAAGAGCAATTGGAAGCAAAGGAAACAATTTCGAAATTGCAACTTCGAAACATGCAAACAAAACGTATGCAGAACAAAATAATACTTTTCAAAGTCAAATAGGTAAGTACATTGTATAGAAACACAAAATTGAATTTCAGTTGGAATACTCTCAACAACCGCTTAGCAAAAAAGGGTATTTACAGAATGGCAGAAAAGTTTAAACGGATGATATAATTGAAATTAAAAAATTGACGAAAATGTCTGCGCTTTATATAATTGTTCATTTACTATTTAACATCATTGTGAATGCTATGCTTAATTTGTGCATGGATTTTTTATTCAAAAGAGTTTTTTTTAAAGGCATCTGATGTCCTTGTGCGGTAGAATCACGGACTTATGTTACGAGAGAATAGCTATTACTTATATTCCTCCTAATAAGCCAATGCTTATTAGGTGGAATATAAGTAATAGCTCTACTGCTGTGCTCTTTTAGGTTAGAGAGTGCGTGTAGAGACTGATTCTTCTCATTTTGGGCTCGTTTCGTATAGGCAATAGAGAGATAATAAGAAGATGGTATAGACAAAAAATACAGAATCAAATTTCCTCCTCTCCGTAGGGTTACCTAACTTTGTATGGGATGATTAACATCATTTACCCGCTGATCAGCCGTAGCTCGTTATGGTTAATGTTAAACTCCATACCTCATTTTATGTAATTACGGTCATTAGGTTTATCATTATGGACGGGAAGAATATGAATCAGTTGACGGGAAAATCATATCAAACTTTTGCTATTTGCCTTTGTCAGCTGGTGCATTGTTGGATGGTGGCAGTAAGCCTGGCTTTACAGAGTACAACTGTGTACCTGTTATCTATATCTTGAATGATTTGGTACTGTGTGCAAAATGGGCACACAGTACCAAATCATTCAAGATATAAATAACACTTCCCGAAACTGTGCTCGATTCTTTTTGAAGTTACATGTGAGAGTGAAGTGATAATATTTGACTAAATATATAGAACTAGGCGATGCCCGCGGTTACACCCGCGTTATTTAAGGCTACTGCTCGGCTCCTGTAGCTCATAGCTCGATGTTATATAGCTATAGCCTTCCTCGATAAATAGACTATCTAACATTGAAAGAATTTTTCAAATTGGACCAGTAGTTCCTGAGATTAGCGCGTTCGTTAGGCATGCTACGCTATGAGCCACGACAGCGGAGCAGTAGTATTAAATAACGCGCGTGTAACCGCGGGCTCATCTAGTGAAATAATATTTCCAGACATGTTGATACGTCATTAATGTGTTTGACGTTACAAGGTCAAAACTGATGAATAACATTTAAACGCGAGTTGTATAGAATAAATCATTTTAAGTGAACTGCGTAAGCAGGATTAAATGAATGGAACCGTTTGTCCTTTTTTCAGCACACTCTGCTCATAATACTTCTGTGCTTGTATATTGTGGGTGTTTTTAGAACAATAGACGCACAAGAGGCAGTTATACATTTGAAAGCATGTAAAGAAAATATGCTCCTATTCGATGGTGATTTGTGTTTGTCGTAAAGCTTTGTGTGGTTGAAACTAAAAATATGATACAGAGGATAATAAGTAGCTTTTTCGAAAGTCTACAAATAAAGTCAACCTTTTGTTCTGTACATCATACAACCTTTCACAGTCCATTGCTGGATATAGAACTCTCTTAATTTGCGACAAAATAGCATAGTAAGTCAATAGGAATCCTCCTATTGACTTACTATGCTATTTTAGGCTTTCTGTACCGTGTTGACCAGACGGGCTACCCAGATTATTTACCAGGATAAAAGATGGTCCAATGCAAAGTATTATCAAAGCGTGAAAGAATAACAACCATCCATCCATCCTCACAAACTTTCTACAGGTCGTAGAGCCTTGCTGATTTCAGCGTGAATGGGCCGGCTCGACACGGGAAGTACTACCCTCTCACAGAAAATCGACGTACAGTAACAGTACTTAAACTGTTGCGTTTCATACGGTGAGCGAGAGTGCCGGAGACCCTATCGCCTATTCCTTCTCCCCCTATTCCTTTTCCCAACCTAAACGGCGACGCACTTGTGACACTTGTATATAGTAATATGCGGTAAACGCCTATTACTATAAAATATAAAAAAAAAACTTTCGGGTCCTAAATAGCAAGGATACAGTGTGTTTCATAACCCCTTGTCCGATCCCGAAACCATATATTACTGACTTGAGAGGCATACTAGGAAAAATAATAAAAAAATCCAGGTTCATAAAACATCACAATTTATTTCCTTAGTACAGTATTAACGAGAAAAATTACCCCGAAATTAGGGAAAATTCCCTAAACTCGCAACACTCCACTCAGCGGCGGTATCCTGATTCTATTAATTCTATTGTCGGCTTTCCGTGTCAAAGGGCATGCCGCTTTTAAAATAGTGCAATTTTACCGTCAAATGAACTGCTCGACACAACACCGAAACGCGGTAGAGATGTTTATGATAGCAACTAATATCGGTTTAATAAATTTTAACATGAAATGTGACACAACATTAATTTTTCAAAGAATTATTACATTAATAATATTACGATATCGGCACATTACGTAAACAAGACTTAAATAATACTTTTGTGTTACAGTACTAAGTAGATCATCGACAAAAGACTATGATCTACTAATTTCGGTAACCTAAATCAACTAAAAAAGTAACATAATTTTTATCTTATAATAGTTATAATACTTATAATAATAATTGATAAACAAACAATAATTTTGCTTTGGATACATGTCCATCTCGTACGGGGACAATAATAAAATATCGATAAAAACAGAACTCCAATAAGTGTCTTTGGTTACATCCCTAGCTGGCTATTTTTTACGACTTCAATTTGCCTACTGATCACGCAGACTTGGGCTAGGATTATTTTCGTTCGGACTTCCGGAATAACTTACGTTGTGAAATAGTTACGTCGGTCGTATTCAAACTCTAACATTTCGATGTATTTAGGTAGGAGTGAATGCAATTCATGCAGGTGCACGTAGTGATAAGGAGGAACAGTTCGCTGGACCACGAGGTCTGCCAGTGCCGTCGGAGCGCGTTGTTCAACGGCTTCACCACCTCGTGAACTACAGTGTGCTAGTTAGTGTGCTTTCAAATAGGTACTTTTCATGAAAAGGTACCGTAAGTGTCTTAACCTTTACGGTCGACATGTGGAGCATGATCGTCGTACGCAGCTTACAAGTATGTTGATGTTTTTAGGAATTAAAGGTAACCTGCCTAAGTAAGATTTTTAAAATTAGTAATTACCGTAAATACTGCAGAGCTCATAGCGTGACTAAGCTTTTGGATCGTAATAGTTTGGCAAAGTTAAGCACCGGTTGCACAGGTCATCACTTGGATGAGTGCCCACGTACTCAGAAGGCACGGAAAACTGAATCTAAGAATCGTAAAGCCATGTCGTAGGCCTTCGGGTGGTCTGAATACACGGACACCAAAGTTGGCTACGCACTCTCACGAAACAAACAAACCACGTAAACAATACCTTTCGTTTTACCTAATGCAGTAAACCAGCTATTGCAACTAACTCATAAATAAAATGCGTATACTTACGTACCTAAAATGATGGCACGTGTAAATTCGACGATCGGCTTTTGTCAAAGGTTTAGGTAAAGACGCGGCCGCCGGCGGCGCCGGCCGATGCACTCCACGACCTTTTATGAACTTTAGGTACCTAGTTATTACGATTGATGAGGCTTCAGTGTTGCCATGGGTAATCTGATATGATATTATTTAAAATTAATTAAATTTACTAGGGAAAATTTTATCTTGAATTTCCGTGAAATAATGACAAATACCTCATCATTTTACTCTACCCTACAACCCCTTCATTGATCGGACGGAGGGTTATGAAACACCCTGTATATAATAGGTATACAATAATAATATTTTTGCTAGCAGGACAGCTGTCACTATCAAACTATTTTAACTTATATAAACACATGCGACCTAGATGGTATTCTTAAAAATAACACAACAACAACACATTCATAAGAAAACAACTTTTGTACTGGGAAGTGGACATTGAGAGTCACTTATATAATAAAATCTAAAAATCTGTTCTATAAAAACATCACTTTCCTTCGAAAAAATTGATCCGTGAAGGTTAACATTGAATACTAAAAGGGCAATTGATTAAAACGGTACGAACGAACAATTTGTTAGATTTAAAGAGATCGTTACAGAGGTCTTATAGATTGACGCTTAATTCTATTTAAAAGGCTCCGAATAATTTGTTCTGAAACGTTTTGAGTTCTTGTAAATTGAAATGTATTGTTTTTCGTGGAATTATATTTCGTTGGTAGCTATTTTTAAGCAATAGGCGTTGGGCGGAGTCACAGTAAAGTGTGCTTACTGATATTCAGATGTGAGAGATGGGAAAATTATATGTGTGAGTAGGCCTCGAACGTCCTAAGTAGAGAGTCTTGCACACCTCCCCCGCCAGATCCCACTTTGTCGAACATACTCTTACGACAAAATAGTAGAGTAAAGACAGCTCTAAAAGAGGATCCAACGCGTTATAAAAAAAGATGTTAAAGTATAACGTAAAGATTTGGTATGTCATTATATGCGAAACGACCTGGTGTGCTAGATATTTTCTTCTTGTAGTCCACAAGTTATTGCCGACCGGTGAATAAAGTACTATATCTTGGACAAGTTTATCAGCATTGTTCTTGCGTTATCCTGATTGCACCCATAACTTTATATCCAAATCTAGGACACGGCACAATAATCCGCGCAGGGTTAAAATGCTGCTGTGGCCACTATGCCCTAGACGTACAGCCCGATTCCTACGCAAAGCTGCTACATTGTACGTGTCCGTCGATACACATACGTGAATATATGCATGATCATACTCCAGTTCAAGGTCATGTTTTTAATCTAAGGGATTATGGCTATAATAACATTTGCATACGGTATTTTACGCCACGTCGATGATGTAGTGTAATGTGTGCTACGTGCACAAAATTGCCAGCGTTTTTTGTGAAACAGGACATTTTACAACAGTTTATCGCATGCGTGCACGTGCTTAGGAATGTGTAAACAGGGTAATAATTTGAACGACGTTAAAAGTTTAGGTGTCATATTTTCGAAATTTGCATAAAGATATGACGGATAAATGGCCCACAATTTTAAAAGTGATAAATTTAATAACAAGTATTATAGGGAAAATAAAATAACAAGAGGCGTGGAAAAGCATGGCAGAATTATACGCATTTGAGGAAATTTTGCAATATTTACTGGAACCCGCACTGCTGGATATTACAATAATTTGCCCGCTTCAAGGTCAAACCGTATTTGATTGTCGTGCAAACCAATTAGTATACGTTAGTCGAAAATGCAGACAAAACGTATTCCAACACATGCAGAACGAACCAATAGTTTTCAAAGTCAAATAGGTATATTGTATAGAAACATAAAATTGAATTTCAGTTGGAATACTGTCAACAACCGCTTAACAAATAAAAAAATAGGTTTTAAAACTATAACCCGACTACGTAAAAAAAGGGTCTAAAAGGACAAAACAAGAAAAGTATGAGTACAGAAATACTCAAGCTAGAGCCGTGGTCGCACCTATTTGTATACCTATCTAATGTGTGGGTGCCAGGAATATTTAACCTGCAATAGACAAACGTGGCAGGTAATTTCATGTACACTAGTATACAATAGGTGCGACCACGGCTCTAGCTTGAGCATTTCTGTACTTATACTTTTCTTGTTTTGTCCTTTTAGACCCTCTTTTGTACGTAGTCGGGTTATAGTTTTAAAACTTATTTTTTTATTTAATCCTTTTCCGTATCCAGGGCAAGGGCATGTAAACTAACCGTGCAATATTTACATTGGCACATTTAAATGAAGCAAGAAAGAAAAATATGTAACTCAAAGCGTCTGTACCGCGCGAATTGTAAATACAATCGCGAATAAAACTTATATTTTGACTCAAACAGTATAATATGTACATATTTGTAATGTACTCACCAATACCCTTCTTTTGATACTAAACACGTAATGATTATCCCAGTTTTATTTTTTTTGAGGTCGGAATCTGAGGTATTAATTCCGTAACAGAAAATTTAGACAAAATTAATATAGCCTATATCAACCGGGCCATTATTACAAATCTTTTGACACCCCATTTATTAAAATTGGTTTGGTAGTTTAGGCGCTACGGTGGAACATACAAACATATATACATAGACTGCCAAAAACATTACCCTTCCTTTTGGCTTCGCCGTAGTCGGGTAAAAAGTTATTTACAGAATGGCAGAAAAGTATAAAAGGATGGTATAATTGAAATTAAACCGCTGTACGACGTAAATGACGCATTTGACATACCGGGCACTGTTTATGTGTTCCATTACTATTAAAAATCATTGTGAATGCTGTGTTTAACTTGTGTTTGGATTTTTACATGGCTTTTTCAAAAGATTTATTCAAAAGAGTTGTTTTGAAAGGTAGCTGATGCTCCTGTGTGCTAGAATCACGAGGTTACAGTACGAGAGAATTGGCTTGTTAGAAGTAATATTACCCTCTCTTTGGCGATTAAGGTAAAGCAGCAGTATAAGTAATAGCTCTACTGCTGTGCTTCTCTAGGTGAGAGAGTGAGTTTAAAGAGTGATTCTGGGCTCGTTAATTATATTATGCCAAAGAGAGACAATGAGAAGATGGTATAAAAAAAAATTGGTACAGAATTAAATTTCCTCCTCCTTTCCGTAGGGTTACCAAACTGAGTAATGGATGATTATCATAATTTATCCGCTGATCAGCCGTAGCTCATATTGGTTAATGTGGAACTCCATACCTAATCTTATGTTATTATGGTCATTAGATTTATCATTACGGATGTGAAGAATTCGAATGAATCGACGGGACAAACGTATCAAACTTTTGCCATTTGCCGTCGTCAGCTGGTGCATTTTTGGACGGTGGCAGTAAGACTGCCTTTGCAGAGTAGAAATGTTTCCTATGCATGCAAAATGGGCTCACAGTGCCAAATCACGTGCAAAATGGGCAAACAGTGCCAAATCGTTCAAGATATAACACTTCGCGAAACTGTGCTCGATTCTTTGTGAAGTTACACGTGGGAGTGAAGTGATAGTTTTTGACTAGATATAAAGAATAGATATTGTGAAGAGAATAACTTTGGTGTTCACGATAAATTCGAATATGTAAACACCAAATATATAGGTTGCGTATATAGGTTGCATGAGATCCAACTGCCTGACAACACAAGTCTGGCAGAAGAACGACCAAAACTGTGGGCACCAACCGAAATAATTATAAAATATGACATGAAGTTTCACATAACCAAAAACGTGTATAAAGAGGTAAGAGGCACATGACAAATTCTTTATTTTAGTTCTGTAATTAAGTGCTTAACGCTAACACATAGTTGTTTTGAAAATACTATACTAGGAAATGCGTGAGTGCTAACTCTTCTATACTTCGATAACGATGCGATCTCTACATACTTCTTCAACAATAAAATTATTTCAACAGGACTGTTCGGTGTATTCTAACATTATTTATTATTGCAATAATGTTGAGGGCACAAGACATTTTATGTTATTATGATATGTGTCGACTTCAATGAGATCTTTTTTCAAATTCCTTGAATTCTCTGATCGAAACCAGAATAGATTTCCTATATGCAAAACTTGAGATTAATCTCCAATAAACCAAAGGTTAATGTACAAAAGGATTAACTAATACTATATACTAATTAAAATTATTTGATTAATACCCGTTACCCCTCCAAAAAAAAAAAAAAGCCTAATACTTCATCAATGTCTCTGAAATCGTTATGGTTACCGCTTAATCATTGTTGGTAAAAATTTATTCATAAATTATGTTCTTTTTTGGGGTGAACAGACACTATACTTTTTGTTCAGGATGGCAGGTAATAAAAATGCGTATTTAGTTTATTTGGTGTATTTTCTCATAAAACTCGGTGCAGTGCTAAGAGTTAAAGCAATTGCTGAGTTAATACGCAAAAAATACAAAATAACGGCTGTTTAAAGAGTTAGTCAGCTGAAGCCCTTTCATGATAAACTATTATTTACCCTATAGGTTTTATCGAGTAGTTTATCCAGGGTTATTAATTTTTTGACGTTGTTTATATTTATACAATAAGCGGCAAACTAGCAGGTGCATCGTCTGATGGTAAGCTCTCACGGTATAGGTACTAACAGTCCACTGTCTGTCTGTATGGACGCGATAAACTCATAAACTTTCGAACGGATTTTGTACAGTTTTCAATAATAGCTATTGTTACATTTGAGGTAGGTATAGGTATATAATCCATGCAGGTGGAGCCGCGAAGGAAGTCCATTATAAAGTAAATAAAAATATCACGTTCAGAAACTGTCCATGATTTAGTCTAAACTATGGACACCCTTTACACAATGGACAAAAGTAAAATGACATAAAATTTCCAGACACGTTGACACGTCAAAACGTCAAAGGGTCGAAACGTACTACAATATTTTAATATAAATAATGTTTTATCGCGTGTTTTTCTCTTTTTAGGACAAATATAAAAAATCATTTTAAGTGAACTGCGTAAGCAGGTAAGCAGGAATATATGAATGGAACCGTTTTGTCCTTTTTTCAACACACTCTGCTCAGAATAAATTTTGTGCTTGTCTATTGTGGCTGTTTTTAGAACAATGGACGCACGCAACAGAGGGAGTTATAAATTTGGAAGCATATAAATAATTATGCTCTTATTCAATGGTGTTTTGTGTTGGTCGTAAAGCTTTGTGTGGTTAAAACTGAACATATGATAGAAAGAACTATACTTTGCTTTGTCTACAAAGGATACTAAGTAGCTTTTTTGAAAGTCTACAAATAAAGCCAACCTTTTCGGTGTTTCGGTTTTATAATATAGTTATAACATTAACCTATTTGTAATGTCTGATCACAGATTTAAGCAGAGTTTATAGTTTCATTGATGATTTGTATACAATTGCACCTAATAATATTCTACAAGGAATGAAGTATTATGTTATGATAATATAATTACCTGTAATGATGTTGTTTTTCGATAACCACATATTATTATAACACTTGTATTAACCAATACTATCTGATGAACTGTGGGAGTATGTTTGTTATAAAACATGTTATGTTTACATCACGTGACCACGCTGAGCTAAATACTTGTTTATAATATGATGCTCGCCGCTATCGCAGCGCCACCACCGGACAACACGAGTAACCAAGTGGTCAGTTACGTAGAATTCTAAACAAATCACTAGCACTTTATTTATCACCCCGTTCCTACTAATTATTTGTATTTCTTGTTGTGTACGCATATAGGCAATTTTTATATCTTATTTGATAGACTGGTAGTGAGTATAAATTAAGTTTTAATTAAGTAACTTTACGTTTATTTTATTGCGTCACTGACGTCACTTGGGGCAGGCATTGAAAACCAGCAAGTCGTTAACGTCACGAACGAAGCAACGCTGAATGTCTGCCTCATTGTCACATCGGCGGCGTACAGTTAGTTATTTTTATATATGTGGTGATCAAAATCTGGCTAGGAGGACTGGAATTGTTTGCAGACGGTAGTGGAAGCGTGATTATATTCATCAGTCTTGTAGCCACAACAAATCTCTGACATATATGCACTGTGTTTTCACAGCGGTGAATTCAAACTAATAGGTACATGTGCAAATTTACCTGATATCTTCCTGTGATGTTCCGGAGTAGACCTATAAGATTACACTCATAATTTTGGCCAAAGTGACAAGCAAATCGTTATAGTTACTCAGCCGGTCCTCTAACAATGTTTTCCGCCACGATACATGCGGACGGATTCACACAAATTTCACAAGGGTTCAACAGTTCACAATTTTATCACAATTCTTGCCGGTAATGTTCAAGGGGCGGCAGATACAAGAATTTACAGTTCAGGTCTACACAATACCACTACGATTCGCGAAGCACCCATGTGCTTTCAAATGGCGATATTTCAGGACGACGAAACCGTGTTAATTTTACTTTTTGTCAATCGCTCACAACCTTGTCGGACGAATTCATATAGCGACGGTTGCGAGGTTGTTAACCAATATAATTAATTACAAGACGCGTGAAAGACAAACGGCGCGAGCGCAAGAAATTTTATGTCCGGATCCGACAAAGAAAGAAGAGTGAATGATTTGACAGTCCATAGTGTGACCAGTCGGAAATTTTCAATAGGCCAAGTAATACGCCACTAAACTGATGTAATCGATTTAACTTATCATAAACTATATTTCTATTTCAAACATCCACCCGCCCCAGACCGGCCTACCAGTCCGCTAATCGGTTGGAAGACGTGACAATGTTGCAACCGCTCTCCTCAGAATCGGACCGTCCACCAAGACCTCAGCAAATCGGGGAACTCCATCAGTCCAAGTTACCAAACGAAGAATGCGCCCCCTGCGCCATCTGACTGGCGGAAGGTTAGCCTCCTTGATCAAAACGAGGTCACCAATCTTGGGTGGATCGGTCTTGTCAATCCACTTAACGCGTTGCTGGAGTATGTGCAAATATTCCAAATTCCAGCGTTTCCAAAAGCTCTGAGTAATCTGGCTTACCAATTCAAAACGCGAGAGACGATTAGGTCTCGTATCAATATATAGGCAAGGCAGACTCAGGCAAGGCGACAAGTGGGCGACCAATCAAAAAATGGCCCGGCGTAAGGGCCTCCAAATCATTCGGATCTGAGGAAATCGGGCACAATGGCCTAGAGTTCAAAACGGCCTCAATCTTACAAAACACAGTTGCGAGTTCCTCAAATGTTAGGACAGATTCACCGATTGTCCTGCGCAAGTGTGTTTTGGCCGATTTTACAGCAGCCTCAAATATACCACCCCAGTGTGGACAATTTGGTGGGGAAAACAACCAATTTATCCCACGGAGGGCAAGCCTATTGCCTATATCAGCCTTGTTGGTTTCAAGGAAATTAACAACATCATTCAAATAATTATAAGTGCCCTTGAAGTTAGTGCCGCAAACAGAACGGATCAAGGAGGGCAGCCCTTTGCGGGATACAAATCTGTCAAATGTGGCTACAAACGCCTCGGTCGTAAGCGAGGAGACCAGTCGAAAGTCGAATCGTTGTCATTGTGGAGAAGCCGTCGATAGCCTCGGACACCATGGACTATCTTGCGGCAGAAACGCGGGCCGAATGCCTCGTCACGCCTATCTTAATGACATCATCCGTCGCACTCTTGTCACCGGAGTACCAGCCGTACTTGAACCCAATGGTTTGGTGCGCGACGATGGGAAGAGGCCCGACGGTATGTCATTGTTGCCTTGGAAATTGGGTAGGCCTTTGGTATGGAACGCAACGTGCGTAGATACCCTTGCGCCATCACATCTTCCAAGTACAGCCAGTTGTGCCGGCGCTGCTGCTGCAAGCGCAGAATCCCTCAAGCGGCGAATAATCCCTCAAACGGTAATTTAATAGGTAATTACGTATTTGAGCCGTTTCTGGTGGAGACGTGGGGACCATGGGGTCCGAGCGCTCGTACTTTGTACAGAGAAATCGCCAAACGATTAATCGACGCTTCACGTGACCAAAAGGCTGGGCTGTATTTCGGCCAGCGTATCAGCATTGTCATCCAGCGTGGCAATGCTGCCAGCCTTCTGGGCACGTTACCAATAGACAGCGATGCGGAAGAATTCTACGACGCCTAAACCTGTCTGTACTTTGTATTTTGTCCCCGTTTTTGTACATATTTCTTTTTTATGTACCTATGTAAATAAACAGTTACTTCGTTCGATTTTTAAATAGTAAATAGGTTAGTACGTCAATAATAAAATCATTAAAATAACATTAAAAAAATTACAATTTATTGTTTACATTTTGATAACCTTTAAAATTATAATTTAAACTTATTTAATTTGTGAAATATTTCTATAGCTTAAAAAAGGTTTTATCTTAAATAAGGATTTATCTTAGTAATTTAAAAAGTTGTGAATATACTAGTTCAGGTAATGACCAATCAGAGCAGGACGCTTGTCTCGAGCGGGGTCAAAGAAATATAACCTAAGGCATAGAAGTAACACTAAATAACAACAGCGGTTGCTATGATTGATATCTTCTTTCTAATGGCACATGCAGTATGATAGAGAGAGCTGTCGATAGGTTTAGCAGCACGCTCTTATAGCAGCATCGTGGTAGGCAAACAGTAGACAAAACATAGAGTTAGGAAACCGAGTGTTGTTCGTTACAGTGATGATTTATCGATAAATATTTTTGGTCAAATGTCTAACTTTAGTATGTGTCGATATATTTAAGCCGTAGAAGTAAACAACTAAAACATTGAAATTGTAGTTTTATGCTGTTGACGCCGGACAGTGCTTTGCAAAGACTTGCCAGACAGACAGTACTAAAAAAATCACGTGTTTAATTGTTCGTTTTAGCCATAAAATCTATTGACAAAAAGTATTCATAAACTAATGAGCGATGCGTTGCGATGCGATGCTAAGAAACTGTCACTTAGATTATGTATTGTACGAATTATACCAGAATGGCTAATGCGGCACGGCAGGCTTTGGCAATTTGTTTGCATCGCATCATATCACGTTGCTTGCTATCGCTAACGTTGGACACTGCTCGATTTTTTTAGAGTTGTAGGTAATCCGACTGCCCCGCCGAAGCTTGCGGGTTTAATTCCCGCTCAAGTCAAACATTTGTGTGCATGTATATAGATGTTTGTCTTGGTCTGGATGGTACTATGTATAACATGTAATATATTTACAGAAAAGTATATATGCATGTTTATCGATTGTCTAGTACCCGTAGTACAAGATATGCTTAGTTTGGGACCAGATAATGTTGTGTGAATTTGAAAGAATATTATATTTTATGGTAGAATTTTATGTAGCGGACTACAAGGCAAGACGTCTTTGATCAGTCAGGATAGCACTAATATGATAAATATAGAAGTAGGTAGATTAATTAAAATCGTTGTAATTATTATACTTTATTAATATGTTCAAACTAAAATTACACACTTTTCGTTTAGCTTAAGTTTGGATAAATAATTCTACCAGGTGTGCAATGTCCGGGCATAAATGTAATGTAGGCACAGCTTTCGGTTTTAAACGACGCCAGGTGTTTTCTGTCTTTAAAAACAGTCTTTCTCAAGATGAAGTGAACAAATACGATGGTACTTCTGCTAAATCAGACTAGGCCGTCCAACGGCATTTATCCAAAGTTTTCTTGTGACGTCATTAATAGGCAACCTGTAATAAAAAACACCTTCTGAATAATAAAAAAATGCTACTCACATCCCTAATCCATCTACTATTTTATAGATGCAAAAATGTAAGCCTACACACACGCACGTACTCTGGAACACTTGGCTTTAGGTTAATAGACGCTACTTTTACTATCAAACGCGCGATAGAAAATTAGACTGCTGGACGTCTTTGTTTATTGCCAACTTAGCAACCGCGGCTACCCGCTGTCGCTTCCAGCTACAGTTTTACATTCATGCCGATAGTTAGTTTCCGTATTTATCCCTCATTCAAAAAACATCGATATCTCCTTTCACTGTCAAATCCCATCACTAAGGCACAATTAAATCAATAAATGTACAAAATAACAATTTGTGAGTTAAATTCATAACACATACGTATGCAAGCTGTTCCTTTGATTTGCAATACAATGATATTGTGTAAACTTAACACTCATTATAGCATTAATACGAGAAAGTAAATAAATTTGTTAGAAAATTCCGACTCACTGCTAGAAGATAAAGTTTCTCCTGTTATTTCCGTTCCGAGAATAGCGGCATCCACATCCCGATATCACATACACGATGTGTATTAATTAATGAGTACACTATTTAATTATTATAAGCTTACTTACTATTTAAATGCAAAAAAGTTATAAAAAACGTAAACACAAACGTCCAACAAATTTTACACTGATGACAGATCACAACACGGCTATTTAGAGAATGTAGTCAACGATATGAGTATGTAAAGAGTCTATGCCTCTTTAAATGAGACGCGTAATTTGACGTTATGATTAACCAAATAAAACCAACTGACATTACATGTTGCACGTTCGGTATAAGGAAATTTATAGGGCATGTTCTCTCTAGTCTAAACGTCCAACCTCTCTGAGCGGGGTCGAGGCGAAATCTAATTTAAAAAGAGAACTGACAGCGAATGGTGACATTGTCTTTTGAGTGCAAATGGCAGATCGAGTTGGATTATTGAGTATAAAGAAAGTAAATTAAGATAGTTGCCTTGAACCCGCTGCTCGGTCTTGTCTGATAGTTTTATTAGTATTTAGCAACAGTGTAAACTGATAAATATTGTTCAACCCTAATTAAAATAATATTGACAAACTTAGCTGATTGTGTTTTGTGCTCGCATCTTACCCCAATGACGCCTTGTAAAACGGCTATTTTCAATATTCGATCCATACATAGATTTTGAGATTCGAGATTCGTGTTCGACATATTTTGTAAGGAACTTATGTCAAAAACGAATCTAAAATCTACAGATTGATCTATAGTTCGAATATTGAATTCCGTACACACACACACACACACATATATATATATATATCAAATCACAATTCATGGCGAAATGTGGGTGTAATATTACACCTCTGTCTACCCCTTCGGGGATACAGGCGTGAGTCTATAAAAAAACGATATATAAAAAATTATATATACATATAAGATACATACATATACATCAATAAAAATATATAATATAGATATATAAGCAATATATAATATATAAAACCATAATTTCAAATAATATTATTACTACATACTAGTACATCTACATATAATATATATAAAAATATATAC
Organism: Euclidia mi; assembly: GCA_944739405.2. NCBI lineage: Eukaryota > Metazoa > Arthropoda > Insecta > Lepidoptera > Erebidae > Euclidia > Euclidia mi. The sequence continues at coordinate 61,321,986 of OX123200.2, forward strand.
ATACAGTACCTATAATAATAGTTGCTTCACGGACAGGCGCTACAGAACATTAGTCATCTCGCGACCACGGCTGGTGTAACCCATGCCGAAACGTCGGATACAGTATTTTACCTTTTATTTTCAAATAATCACGCGACATAGAGCGTTTCATAAATAAAACTTCTATGTGTGAAAGTCGCGAAAGTTTAAAAGTGTTTTAAGTTGCTTCAAGTCTTATAAAAGCTATATTTCTACTAGAACATCTAAATATTGAACGCTTAGCAGCACGAGTAGTGTAGAGCAATCCTTTGGAGATAGAATGCAATGCAACGAGCAGAGGTGACAGCACCATTACCACGACTTACATATCCACTGGGATTCTCGTCGAGTGCTAAGGTCTGCGCTGACTGAGCAAACAATTTGTGGCTGATGTTTTGTGGACTGATGATGAGCTAATGTATGTCGGAGTATTGAATATACTTCGATGATCGATGATTTGCTAGTTGTTCTTAAATGTAATATAGTTTATAGGTTTTGGCTACAAACCTGTCTTCAGTAGGGAGTGTAAGCTAGACTGCAGAAAGCATAGGAAAAAAGATTTTGGTGTCATGAAATTTCGTGTAATAAAACGGGAACAATGACCACGCAATAATACATATTTATTGTGACTTAGTCTTCTGTACTATTATTAATGTGCCAAATAATTTGTTTATGTGTTGAAAGCGCTTAGCTCAGGAAATACTAAACACTAGATATTGAATTTATCGAGGAAGGTCATAGGCTATATATAATTTGTAATCCTGGCACAGGTTCCTTAAGTTAATCACACAGCGCTGATTTTTGTAACCTCTAGTGACCTTTGTATAACAAGCCAATAGCCTGCCGGTACTCCGTTCAAACATAGAAAGAGACAGAATATAAATGTAATACAAACACACCTCTTTTCATAGAAATTTATATTATATGTTGTCCTTAGACAAATGTTTGCCTAGTGAGGTCGTTGTCTTAAATATCCTTTGCGATTGACACCGAGTAGAAGTCTAAACTTTGGTTGTTTCTTTTTAGTCGTTGACACGGAGGTTTGATGCGTACTCTGTGTACCATTAACAAAGACTTTTATATGAAAATTGTTTGATAATATTATTTTTCTGAGGTTGAAATTATACAGCAGGGTAACTGTTTTAAGGCAGCGATAGCCGAGTGGATATACCAACAGACTGCCATGCAGAGGATATCGGGTTCGAATCCACGGCGCGCACCAATGACTTTTCGGAGTTATGTGCGTATTGAATTGTTAATTATCGCTTGTTCCGTGCCTCGGAGAGCACGTTAAGCCGTCGGTCCCGGTTGTCATGAAGATCTTTGACAGTCGTTACAGGGCGTCAGTACCATCTAAATAAACTGACACTTGTCTAAACCATGGAATATCGCTATGCCTTCGGGTTGCGGAGGTCAGACAGGCAGTCGCTCCGTGGAAAAGCTAATATTCAGCCAAATCCGGTTAGACTAGAAAGCGGACCCTAGATTGATACTGGGATAACGCTAAGAGAAAGAAGGTAACTGTTTTACACAGGACTTGCGGTTAGAATGTTTTGTAATATCTTTTTATAATTCTGTGTAGCTTTCATAAGGTATTTATCTCACTGATATTTGCGATTGTCTTATCGACTGCTTAACACACCTGTTTTGGTTATAATATTACACGAAATCTGATACCAAATAAAATAAATAAAATATTTTTATTTAAGGCAAACACCCATATTATTAAAGCATATTACATTCATAAAATTTCATACATTCAAAACTTTCCATTACTACTAAATTAATTAAACAATTATTCCATAATAAAATAATTGCACTATATTAAATATTATTTTACATATATATAGCAGACCTTAGATATCGACATAATTAGTATAAATTTTGAAGCAAGCGTATCAATATATGTTATTTGTACCGTTTTAATTAATTAATGTAGTTGGAGTATTGAAAGCCATACACGAAGAAGAGGCGGAATATGTTATATAGTAATAAGATAACTGGCAAATACAATTACTTATTTCTAAATTCACTCGTCACTGCTGAATTTTGGCCTTGTATTTCTCTATATGAATATGGAGAAAATAAAAGCAAAAAATAAAAATAATTGCCATAAGTGATGCTCATATAAAGATTTGTCATGGCTGGAAATAAACCCAAGGTTTCTGGGTTAGCATGAAAAATCACTAACTACTAATCCAACATGCTAGTATCTCTAGCGATGTCAGCTCAAGTGCCGGGTTGAAGATTATGTATAGCACGGCATATTATCTAAATTCAAATTCAAGTAAACGTATATAATTTAATAAAATTGTTTATGTTTTTTCTCACGTCGCAACAATTAATTGTTACGACAGATCCTTGCTTTAAACACACAAACATCCTGCAAGTTGACACGCACTCTTAGCGTGTATCAACTTACTAGCGACTGAGTTCGCTACTCATGCGCGCCCACTTTAATCGATCGCATCTTCAGACACACTCGCGAAATGATAGTAAACATTTTAGTTTCACAAGGTAAACAACTATTGCGTTCTGGAACCAAGTAACATCAGAAGCATCACTTACTCGATGCTCGATGCGAGACAATTGGAAGCAAAGGAAACAAATTCGAAATTGCAACTTCGTAACATGCAAACAAAACGTATTCCAACACATGCAGAACGAAACAATAGTACTTTTCAAAGTCATATGGGTACATTGTATAGAAACGCAAAATTGAATTTCAGTTGGAATGCTTTCAACGAACGCTTAACAAAAAAGGTATATATAGAATGGCAGAAAAGTTTAAATGGATGGTATAATTGAAATTAAACCACTGTACGACGTAAATGATGCATTCGACATACTGGGCGCTTTTTATAATTGTTTCATTACTATTAAACATCATTGTAAATGTTGTGGTTAACTTGCGTGTGGATTTATACACGGCTTTTGTAGAAGATTTATTCAAAAGAGTTGTTTTGAAAGGCAGCTGATGTTCCTGTGTGATAGAATCACGAGGATACAGTTTGAGTAGATAAGCTTGATCAGAGAAGGATCACCATCTTGCTGGAAATCGAGGTAAAACAGCAGCTTAATTGAGTATCTTGCCATTGCGTTCCATTTCGTGAGTGTGTATGTCTGTAGCCTGACTCTCTTTTCCCATTCTCTGCAGGCAAAGTGAGATAATGAGAAGAGATCTTAGGAAGAAGAACTGGAGAAATTGCCTAATTTTGAGTTAGCTTCTTCAGTAATGTTTGATTGCCATAACATACATACATACATAGACTCACGCCTGTTTCCCCGAAGGGGTAGGCAGAGGCATATTAAACGCCCACGTTTCGCCAGTGTTTTGATCCCACGTAGGTGGCGAGCCTATTGCCGCTTATCGGGATATTTTGTTTGCCAGAGCCTCGTCCTTTGATCGGCAGGTGCACTACCTGCAGGTGTGTTTGATTTGGGACCCTAAGTTCTTGGTGGGAACCCTATGCCATTACTGTTACCTAATAGCTATATTTATCCGCTGATCTCAAGGCCGTAGTTTGTTTTAGTTAATTTATTCAATTATGGTCATTAGTAAGGACGGGAAGAATTCGAATGTATCGACGAGCAAACCAATCAAACGTTTTTCCATTTGCCGACGTCAGCTGGTGCATTGACGGACGGTGGTAGTGAAGCTGGCTTTGCAGACACAAAATTTTTACTTGCGCTTGTGAACTGGGCATAAAGTGCCAAATTGTTCGGGATATAACACTGACCGAAACTGTGCTCGATTCTCTGTGAAACTACAAGTGATAGTATTAGACTAGAAATAAAGAATTTAACTCGCGAAGAGAATATTTTTGCGTGTTTAAGATTAATTCAATGAATCGTACATAGTATGAGCTTATCCAACATTAAGTATTTCGGTATAACATGTGTCTACCTCAATGAGATCTATTTTCAAACTCCTTTGAATTCCGTTCGAAACCGGAATTGATCTCCTATGTTCAATACTTGAGTATGATGTCCAAAGCTTCGGTGAATGTACATAAGGATTAAAGTACATGAAGCATTCATCTTTATTATTAATACCCGGTACCCCTCCAAAGTAAAAGCCGAGATACTTCATCAATGTCTCTGGAAACATTATCGTTATCGATTCATCATTGTAGGTAACAATTTATTCATAAATTATTTTCTTTTTGGGGATAAACAGACATGCTATTTTTTGTTAAGTTTGGTGGGTAATTAAAAAAACAATTTTCGAGATAGACACCCGAATTTTACTTTAAGACAAATCAGAAGTCTACTGGTCCCGCTTGACTGTCTGTGCATCGGAATGACCAATAATGATAAAGCAGAGACTTATGCAACATAACATAACTTCACGCCTTTTATCCCCGAAGGGGCAGAGGTGTATTACACACGCTCTTTTCGCCAGTTATGTTTTGGTCCCAATGTAATAGATTTATGCAAGTTCTTCGCCTAAAACCGCCTGCCCTCTCCACTTGCGTGACAACCAGCCTTGTTTATATTAAAATTCAGAAAGAAAAGAAAAATTTAAATACAACAAATATCTCTTCTTCATTGGGCAATAATATCATTAGTGTTGCTACTCTTAAAATCATGATAACACAGATATTTGAGACACGATACTCGAGCGTAGTAACGCCTACAGCTAATCGGTATTGCTTTAGCGTGGGCCGAAAAGTGCTTAACTTTTGATAAACATCTAGATATTATTTTATGAATTACTTAGTATGAGCTTGTTTTACTTACAAAAGTAAATATAGACAAGATTGTTCACTTGCTACAAGATCCATGAAATTTCTGTTATAAGATAATTCCTAAGTATATTTAGCTGAAATTATTTATAAACGGTTGCTTTTGTTTTACACCTCAGCCCACCCCTTCGGAGATACAGGCGTGAGCCTATAGAAAAACTACTTTTTAACATTTGCCACGCAACTGCTCATTCTGAACGAAGTCAAATAAAGTTAAATGGCATAAAAGAGTGAATCTCCAAATTACAGACACATATATTTTGAATTGAATTTGGAATTCTTAACTAAACGTCAAATATAAGATCAAAGTGGCCAGTTTCACAAAATGACAATTCCATAATGTAAGGCCCAAATATTTTTCTACAAGTTTTGCTACATAAGCGAATAAGAAGTCGCATCATTACCAAGAAGTCTTGTAAAAGCAGTTGATACACTCAGGAAAACGACATGACCTTTTAAATAAAAGGAACGCTAGATGGCGTTGTAAAGTAAACACCTCGAAGAAAGAGCTCTTAAAAATTATTTATTAAAAATAGTGAAATAGTTAATTTCAAGTATAAATGTAGAATCAGTGTGTTAATATTGAAGTAAAAGTGTTATCTATACTATTTATAAACTATGTACTAGTTAAATATAGGGTTACACAAACATCTTTGACAATATAATATACAGTGAACAAACAAGACAAAATTAAACAAAGTGACAAATTAATAGTGAAAACCCGTATCTGGTAAATTATATACCACTTTTGCCCAAACAAAACCAGTGAAAAATGTGTTGTAACATAAATTACAACATTTGTGATCGTTATTAAAGAAATTCAAACTTCGCTATTCAGCACCTATCATGAGCGACATCTATTACTAAGGAAAACAAACACCACATCACAGAGCAAAATTGTCGATAAATCAGGACGATGCTACAGATAATTAAAACCATACGATCATAAAACATTTTTATCATAACGACATCTAGTGAGCATATAAATAAATTCCAAGAATTGATACAGGTCAATAATTTGAAATAGTCTCGATAACGTGCGGCTAGCGCCATCGTGCAGCATTGGACTTTAACACAGGTGACTGCCAGTTCGAATCCTGATAGTTCTGTTGTCTTTTTGAGTATTATTTGAAATTTAATTATAATTGTCTAGCGATCAAAGTGATCGCGCACTAGACATAATAACGATTACTACGCCACCAGCAGTTGTTAATCAAGAAAAAATGGAACTTGATAATTGCAACATTACGTATAGAAAACGTCGGTCGAACTCATACAATTTTGCATCAATACAAGATTTATCTGTTCTTTCACCTACAAATCTGCTTGACTCAACGATGATGAGTTTACCGAACACATCGATAGATGGAATTAACACATGCTGCGAAGGAATACAAACAAAAATTATTCAATTAACATCCGATCTTTTATCAGTTAATAATGAAATTGACTTGTTAAATGAAGAAAATATGAACATGAAAAAGGAAATTCAAAGGTACCAAAAAACGATTGAGGCATATAAAAGTTTCAAGTATTCCGGCAAACAATCTTTGGCTTCCACTAGAAAAAAAAATAGAAATAAAATGCATGATATTAACCGACAACAGCCTCTTATGTCTCTAGAATCCCTTCAAGTGACTCAGAATGCTTCAACAATAGAAACACCACATACTCTGCATACAACATCATTGCATGATGATGCAAGTCATGTTCAAAAAGAAAAGACGCCATCCAAACAGAACCCAACAAGTAACGAAATTAAAGTCAAACAACGAAAAATCTTAGATGAAGCAAATTGCCTAGAGTATAAGAAAGTACTAGTGATTGCAGACGATCAAGGGAAAAGTGTTCAACGAAACCTCCAACAACTCTTGGGTTCTAAATTTCGAGTTATTTCTTACTACAAACCAGGAGCAAGGACAAGTGACACCACGAATATAAATGACATGGCAAATTTGACAATGCATGATTATGTAATAATTTTAACAGGTACAAATGATACTAACCCCTACGACTATCAATTAGCTTTAAGTAAGTGTTTGACAAATATTAATAATACGAATGTAATTTTATCAGAAATTCCTAGAAATAGACATATGAACGTCAAAAAATTGAATGATGTGCTGAGACACTTATGTACGAGACATAAAAATGTAACTTATGTAGACATGGGATACAGTAGATTTATTCCTTATAAAAACATGTTTGCATCTTACTTGAGTAGATTTTTACTAAAGGACATACTGCGCATTGAATACAAAAAACAGTATGATAATTATATAGCATCTAATAACACTGATGAAACTAATAGAAAAGTATTGAAAAGTAGCTATACTCAAACTGAACCCTCTGACTTTGAGCCGCAACAGAATTTGAATAAATCTGACATATTAAACATAAATAATAATAATGAATCTATACTGACTAACGATAATGAACTCGACAAGAGATTTTTTTTCGTTTACAAGCACATACGCATATTACATCAAAATGTTAATGGGTTAATCAACAAATCTGATTTAATTAGTGTTCATCTACATGAATTTGCTAACATATCCCTATGTTAGCAAATTCATTTAGATGAACACTTAATAATTAAAAACAAAAAATAATAATTGGGTATAAATACTTGGTTATAGTCACTCTGTTTCATTTTATGCTCTGTAACGCAAATAATGTCTATTGAGTTCCCACTCAATAGACATTATTTGCGTTACAGAGCATAACATGAAACAGAGTGACTATAACCAAGTATTTATACCCAATTATACACTCTCAGCATGCTATGCTAGGGATAACAGAAATGGTGGTTCGTGCATATTAATTAAAAATGGCCATAAGTGTAGTAACCTAAATATGGAGAAATGGAGTAAACCTAATCTTATTGAGTGTTGTGGAGTCAAATTAACAAAGCACAGAAGAATAATAATATGTATTTACAGACCACCAAAATATGATAGAGATTCGACAAACACGTTCCTTAACTTAGATATAATGTTAAACGAGCATTGTCTAAAATTTAAGGGTAAGGTTATATTATGTGGCGATTTCAACATAGATCTCTTGAAAAATAGTAGACTATGCACTGAGTTCGAAAATTTGTTACGCAGTTACAATTTGCAAGTCAGTGTGCAAACAGCAACGCGTTTAGGCAGCGGCACTTGCATTGACAACATCATACACAATATAAGAGGCAGCAAATGTGAGGTCATATAGTTGGCTATATCCGATCACACTGCTCAAATTCTAAAGTGCCCCGTAAACCAAACATACACATTGCCACATTGGTTTCTTTACAAACGAGACTATTGTTCCGAAAATATTTTAATGTTTAATAATTGTTTAAAAAGATTATCTTTTGCTGACGTCTATAACTGTTCTAGTGCTAACTATGCTTTCAATAATTTTTATGACTTACTTAAACTCTTTTACAATTTGTGTTTCCCTTTCAATAAAATAAGGATTTCTACATCAAAACGACTAAAATGGATTAGTAAAGGTCTTAGAAAATGTTGTAAACGCAAACGTGACATGTTATGGCAATACAGAAAATCCCAAAGTGCCGAAAATAAAAAACTCCTTCTTTCTTATTCAAAGCGATTAAAAACTATAATTCGTATGACACAGAAAACACAAAATAATTATTTAATCAATAATGCAAAAAATAAGTCAAAGGCCGCCTGGCGAATTATAAATAGAAGTAAAACTAACCACCCAAGGAATAATACAAGTGAAATAAAATTTAATAATAAAATAATAAGTAAACCACAAGACATTGCACAGACATTTAATACATACACACATACATATCGTCACGCCTTTTATCCCCGAAGGGGAAGGCAGAGGTGTATTTTTACACCCACTTTTCATCTGATATACTTTAGTCCCACGTAATAAGGGGCGAGCCTATTGCCGTACCGGGCACATTTCCAGACTCCGTGCTGCTACTGAGAATTTCGTGACAGAAAAACCCAATAACACTGCCCGACCCAGGAATCGAACCCGGGACCTCCCGATCCCACGCGCACATTTATGCTGCGAGACCAACGAGGCAGTCGTATAGGGTTTGATGTCGAGTTTTCCGTCTCTACGCAAAGATGGTATTTGCATCGTGTTATCCCTTAGTCGCCTCTTACGACACCCACGGGAAGATAGGGGGTGGTGACACTTGTATTCTATGCCGTCAACCACACGGCAATTAATTAAATAATTATTATATTGACCAGTCTAAAAATATATGTACTAATAATAATATTGACATTATAAAAATTAAATCACATCATAAATCACTTTTTATGACTCCAACTATACCACAAGACATTAATAAAATAATTTATTCATTAAATAATACAAATAGTGCCGGTTATGACGAAATCACAACAAAAGTAATTAAATCAGTGTCTTTTGTTATTGCACCCATATTAAGTCACGTTATTAATTTATGTATCGAAGAGGGTGTATTTCCAACAGTATTGAAAACTACAATTATAAAACCTCTTTTTAAAAAAGGTGATAAGAAAGAACTGGGTAATTATAGACCAATCGCTCTAATACCGATATTCTCCAAAATAATTGAAAAGGTAATACACCAAAATCTTTATTACTTCCTTGAAAATAATAATATTTTAGCTAATGAGCAATATGGTTTTAGGAAAAATGTTAACACAAATCTGGCCATATACAAATTATTTAAACATATTATTACTAACATGGATACCCGAGTGCACGTAGTTGGTCTTTTTATGGATATGTCAAAAGCATTTGACCATGTAAATAATGAAATTCTTTATAAAAAAACTAGAATTATATGGAATCCGAGGTAACGTTTTGCAACTAATCAAGTCATATCCAAGCAACAGGACACAGATGACATGTATTTCTAAAGTTTGTACACGATCAAAAACTGAAAATTTATACATGTCAGAACCTAAAAATACTGTTTTTGGTGTCCCTCAGGGAAGCATTCTTGGTCCATTGTTGTTTATAATATATATTAATGTCGACGCCGGTTAGCCCGATTGTCGACCGTAACGCTTTCCTGCAAGGCGCAAATTAATTTACTTTATATCGAGCCAAACACTCCACCAATCATACTTCACCTTACACGAACACGTCACATATACGTCATACATACACCTCCACTCACAACCATCTCAACCACGACACCTAACAGAACAATCCACCGAAATAATATTGTATCCACCTAAATCTGGATTAAAGGAACATTAGTCCAGCCTATCTGCATTTTCTTTTGTTCATCGTGAACAAAAAGTGGCGACCGTGACAGGACCTGTACAAAATCGGGTTTGTAGTTCGTGCGCAGGACAACGGTCGAAGGACACTAGAAGGTCATCGCTACGTGTGAACACTAGATCGCCTATATTCCCTGGGCTGCAACCAGCGGCACGCCTATGGTCTACACTGCTCACCGTGCTACGAGATCGTCTTTCGCCTAGCCGTTGCATAGCCGAGCCATTTCAAATTACCTACCAAGAGCTTCACGTCTACGCAGACAGCAGCCCTCATCCGGAGTTCAAGCATATCTCTGGGTCTACAACGCCTGCCTGCTTATGTAAAAGTGAGCCCGTTCCTATTATTTCCTATTACATTCCTTCCAATTTGTGCAAACAGTAACGTTAGGTTTCTCAAAAGGACCTACCTACCTACCTACTTGTAAATCTATCGCCTAATTAATTTTCTAAAGCATCTAATGCTACTATTCTTACGTGTTTGCTACAGCTAAAGCCTAAATTCATATAAATAAGGATTATTTTTGGTGTACTTACAGCTAAAACCGTTTCACTGCTTCCGTTTTTGCAAGTCATCACTGCACATACTACTTCATTGCACTATATTTGCTACTACTGATTATTATAAACGTATAACATCCACTAATAAAGGCTTATAGCAATCATATTTCATCTTATCTAAACTTAATTTTAATAATTTAGCTACCTATTGTTAAAATGTATTTTAGAATAAAACAGGTAACTTGTTATAACTGTGTATATTTAACAAGGTAAAGAAGCACTAGCACAATCACACATTGATTTAGTTGCACTTAGCCGTTTATTTAACACAATACATAGATTTAGACTTCACTTCTACAAACACTATTTATATACTTGAGCCTTTTTTAAAACTTAATTATAATTCCACTTTTTAAACCGACAACGTAACAGCGTATTTATTGAGATGTTACTCGCTCCGCAGAACAAAATAAACTGAGCTCGCAAATTCAAGTCGAAAACATCAAATGTCGCATCGCCCCGCCCACCGCATTCCAAACTAGAATGGCGCGAGTGGCGTGACGTTGCGCCATCATAAAGTTCTCAATCTACCTACATCTTACAAGTACACGAATGTACTATATTATAAATCATACAAATTAAATGCTTATTTAATAAAAATATAACAGGAATAACTACAATTGAGGTGAAACCATAATGTCACCAAAAAATATTAAAGCATCTAACATGGCGACAACATCCGGCCGTCCTGCGCACGCATCCGTCCCGGATAGCGTCTTGGTCTGGTGCAGTTTGCTGAGAACAACAAAGCATAATTAGCACATATTTTTTTGGTGTACTTTGTAATGGATAAAGGCTTTAACTTGTCTTATCCATTGCTATGAGTGTCGACATCCTACTATTCCATCAACGGCCAGCAGATGAAGGACATCTCACATCAAAGGACTAAGTGCCTACAGAACATAATTCTGGTATCCAAACTTCTACATAACTGTTCCATCAACGGTCAGTTAGTGATCATGTTAAGGTTTGCAATTTACCCTAGGCGATGCCTTTGGCCAACCCTAGTTGCATATAATTACCAACCAAAACATAATTAACAGATTCACTTTACACGAGTAAATACTGTTGTCATTTACAATGTCAAAATACCAAAATATGTTCGAAGCAAGTGCACTAGACAACATTAATGAAGAAAAGTGAAATGAGGCCATACTAGCGCGGTGGAAAATTGGCTGTTAACAAGATAAAATACCTGACAACATCCTAGGCCAAATCCTTGGTATCTAGTTCCGCCAACTTAATCCAAGGCTTCATATTTTCGGCGCAAGTGGTCCCCTCGTAGCGTTTACTGGTCCTTTCTGCGCCTCTCATATCCTGTACCTTATAGCGATCATGTCCCATAACTTCAGTAACCTGAAATGGACCCTTAAACAACGGCAGTAGCTTCGTGCTTTGCCCATCATTAGATTGACTAGGAATTTTTATAACGACCAAATCTCCGATATTGTATATTCGAGCCGCTTTCCGTTTTGAATCAAACAACTGCTTTTGTTTGTCAGCATTAGCTTGGATGCGGTCATTGACTGTATTTCTTAATAGTGTAACGTCAACAGGTTGATCTTCACTGTTATCCACCAATTTGTCAGAGTCGGTTTGAAGTCTGTAACTATATAATACTTCGCTGGGGATTGCCAACGTAGTTTTGTTAATTGTACTGTTAATGCCTTGCTGGATACTGGCAATATGAGTATCCCATTTGTTATTGTCAGTGTTAGCCCCCTTACTTCTTAAGGCATCAAGGATGGTGCGGTTGTAGCGTTCCACCTGTCCATTTGAGCGTGGAACTGCTGTAGCTATAACATGTTGACGTATATTTTTGTCCTTACAATACTTTACAAACAGCTTGGACGTAAAAGAGCTTCCTGCATCACATATAAGGCGTTTAGGGTTGCCAAAAACTTTAAATATTTTATCTAATTCATTTATAACAACTTGACTCTTTGTGTTACGAACAGGCGAAATAAATACAAATTTTGTAAAGGAATCAACTGTTACCAAAAGATAAGTATTGTTATGCGTAGTTTTTACAAAAGGACCCAAATGGTCAATGTGCAACGTATGAAACGGCTTTGCATATTTAGGTATTGGAAACAATTTACCTTCCTTTTTGCCGTGGACATTCTTTGAGTAAATACAGTTAAGACAATTATTAATATATTTTGTAACAACCTTTTTGATTTTTGGAAACCAATAATGTGCCTTTATCCTTTCAATTGACTTGTCCACGGCAAAATGGCCTATGTCATCATGGTTAGCTCTTATAATTTGCCAAATGCACTGTTTAGGAACTACCCACCGTCGGCCATATTCAGTTCGACGGTATACTTTATTGCCCAATAGCTCATAATCGTTAAATATCTTTTTATTGAGCTCGGCCTGACCTGACTCTAAGATTTCTCTGATTGCACAAATACTAGGATCTTGTAACTGTACTGAGAGCAACCAATCACCTTCACTAATCGCCAACACACTTTCATTACACATGGGAGCAGAGTATTCCGTGATCGGATTCCTACTTAATGCGTCAACATGTTGCATTTGGGTTCCTGGTTTGTGCATTATGTCAAAAGTAAACTCTTGCGTCAGTAACACCCACCGACCTATTCTTGAATTGATTTCTTGTTTATTCATGGCATATCTAACAGCATTACAATCTGTATAAATTTTAAAAGTTGACCCTATCAAATAATGACGGAACTTTTGCAAACCAACAACTATAGCCAAGAATTCTAACTCAAACGAATGATATCGTTTTTCTTCATTGGATGTTTGGCGACTGTAAAAATGGATTGGCTTCTCCCCATTATCAGTTACTTGAGTTAGAATGCAACCTACACCATCACGACTGGCGTCAGTGTAAAGAACGATTGGCAATTTAGGATCGAAAATAACTAATAAAGCATTGTGTAACAATTCGTATTTTAATTTATTAACTGCCGAAATCTGATCCTGACCCCATTCCCATGAAATGTCCTTCTTTAAGAGCTGAGTCAGTGGCTTTGCAATAATAGCACAATTTTTGATGAATTTACGGAAATAATTTATAAGCCCTAAAAATTGTCTTACTTGATGTATATTCTTGGGTTCAGGGTAATCTTCAACAGCCTTTAGTTTCTTTTTGCCCGGTCGAATACCCTCTTTAGAAATGTCATAACCAAGAAAGTTAACAGAGCTCTGAAAGAAGTAACATTTATCTAAATTGATGGTAAGACCGTTATTTTCCAATACTTTTAAAACTTCATCTAATTGCTTAATATTCTCGTTCAAGCTATCGGTGCCTATAAGCAAATCATCCATATAACAGATCACTTTATTAAAACGTAATTTACCTAGCACAGTATTCATTAACCTCTGAAATACTGACGGAGCATTGCAAAGCCCAAATGGCATTCTCTTGAATTCAAAATGGCCGTCAGGAGTAACAAAGGCAGTTTTAGGAATAGAGTTTTTATTTATTATAACCTGATAGTAGCTGCTTTTTAAATCTAAGGATGTGTAAAGTGTACAACCTCTCAGTTTATCTATGAGATCTTCTACAAGGGGCATCGGGTATTTTTCCTTGACTGTAATTTTATTTAAAGACCGATAGTCAACGCACATTCGTTTTTCACCCGAAGGTTTATCGACTAATAATACTGGACTAGCATAAGCGGAGTTACTTTCCTGAATTATGTCATTTTTTAATAAGTCGTCAATAATTTCTCTAGTAACTGCTTTTTCTGATTCGGACATACGGTACGGACGATGGCAAACAGGTTTATTAGTTATTAATTCAATGTCTAATTCTACGCAAGAAGTGTGACCCAAAGTCTGTAAATCTTTAGACACAACCCGGGGGTATTTTTCAAACAATTTATTCAATAACGAAATGTGGTCAATAGAATCAGAGTTAAACATAGATTGTTCTATTACAGCTACCTGATCTCTATTTAAAGGGCAAATTGACAAGCTATTTCCTACACGAGTATACATAATACTTTTATCCTCGGTGAAATTCCTACCAATTAAAATGGAGGAGCCGGCCAATTCATCAAGAATGTATAGCACAATGTTAAGTTTTGCTGTATCAACACAAATGTCTACCTGAACACCTTGAGTTACTTGAGAGCAAGAATCAACTTTAAACCCCGTCAATACAACCGGAGTATTCAATTCAAACGGTACAAGCATCAACTCGCGCGCCAAAGATGTTGTTATAAGGGAACAACTGCTACCCATATCAATAAAAGCGCGTTGTTTACATCCATTGATTTCAATATCCTTATAAAACTTATCTTTAGAGGAGGGTTCAACAATTAATTTAACTTCATTATCCTTTTCAATCTTAGGTTTAGGCTTAGATCTACATGCCAGCTCCAAATGACCCAACCTATTACAAGAATTACATTTAACATTATCTTTTTGAACACAATGGGTCTTCTTATGCCCCGGTTCACCACACCGAAAACATGTAATATTTAAACTAGTATTACTTGGGGTAAAACTATTTGATGAACCAGTATTAGAATTATTTTCGGATTTCTTATCTAAATTGTTAGAGGATGAACGAGTTAAATTTTTACTGTGAAAGTTGCTATGCTTTTGATTCTGTTTTAAATCAGATTCTGAATATTTTTTTCCATGTAAAAATGAAGCTAAGTCATCGCAGTATCTAAAATTACCGGCCTCTGCCGCTGTAATTATATTTTTGTCACCAATAGACCCTACAATTATAGAAATAATATCTGCCTCAGAAAATGACAATCTCATTTTATCAATCTTACCCTTTTGTAAAAAATAAAATTCATACAACGACTGACCTTCTGTAGGTTTAGTTTGAAACAAATCTTTAAGTAAATTATACATATTTCGCTTAACTTGAAATGTGTCTAACAGGGTATTTCGCCAATCCTTCCACTTCCAAGTTGTCCATCGTGTTGCATTTTTTTGAAGTGAGTCATACCATGTCTTAGCCGTATTGCGTAATTTTTGCAAAGCTTGATAACGCAAAACACGATCAGACCAACCGAAAGCACGAGCATTGGCTTCAACAACATTTATCCACATTTGAATATTGTCCACTAAAGGGTCGAACTCGGGAATCACTGATGATAAAATAACATTTTGGCTTACTGCGGGAGACGCACGCCTGGTGCGTCTCTTTTTCCTGTGCTGGTGACCATCAGATCTGCTGCTGCTCGAGTCTGTCGAGCTAGAGCTTGAAGACGAGCTGTAACTCGTGGTTGAGACCGACCGTCGATTCCTCGTTTTCTTGTCTCGGGTTCGCTTACGGCCTCGCGGCATACTGGGCGCTTAATTCTTTCTCACTTCTGATGTTAAAATGTATTTTAGAATAAAACAGGTAACTTGTTATAACTGTGTATATTTAACAAGGTAAAGAAGCACTAGCACAATCACACATTGATTTAGTTGCACTTAGCCGTTTATTTAACACAATACATAGATTTAGACTTCACTTCTACAAACACTATTTATATACTTGAGCCTTTTTTTAAACTTAATTATAATTCCACTTTTTAAACCGACAACGTAACAGCGTATTTATTGAGATGTTACTCGCTCCGCAGAACAAAATAAACTGAGCTCGCAAATTCAAGTCGAAAACATCAAATGTCGCATCGCCCCGCCCACCGCATTCCAAACTAGAATGGCGCGAGTGGCGTGACGTTGCGCCATCATAAAGTTCTCAATCTACCTACATCTTACAAGTACACGAATGTACTATATTATAAATCATACAAATTAAATGCTTATTTAATAAAAATATAACAGGAATAACTACAATTGAGGTGAAACCATAATGTCACCAAAAAATATTAAAGCATCTAACATGGCGACAACACTATCAGTACACATATCCATCACTTTCGTTACAACCTTAATCGTACTTAAATAATTTATTTACATCTCAATTTACTGTTAGTCCCTCAGCTGTTCATACGTAACTGTACTTATTAGATATTTAGCTGTGCATAAAATATCATTTACAGTGTATTGGCGAGGTGTCGTCGCGCTACGTCACCCATTGTCTACACAGCTACCTGAGTACCGCGGCCGGCAGCCGCCGGCGGTCCCGGGCGCCTAAACAGCTGATTAGAACCGGTTCCTCGCACGCCCGCTGTTGCATCATTGACGAGGAGCGTATCGTATTGTGATATTTTATTTCATTAACTAATTGTAAACAATTTGCATATATTAAACTAGATATTTTCATACAATGGAGCCTAAAAACGATGATATTAAACTTTTAAAAGAACTTAGTACTAAACGTAGCAATATTAAAGGTCGTTTAAATAGATTTAAAAACTACATAGATGATATTAAAAAACAAGACAGTTTAAGTGATTTAGATATGCGCAAAATTGAGATGAAACTATTTAGGTCTGAAACGTTATACAAAGAATTTGACGAGCTGCAGGCACAATTTGAAGCGTTGTTGATTTCTTCCTTAGAGGTAGAATTATCTTTATGTGAAGCTATTGAACAATAATTTGATCATTATATTGCGCTAGCCAAGTCAATGTTAGCTAATAATTGCTCGCCTAATCTTAACGAGTCTAGTTATTCAAATGCGCCGGATCATATTTCTTGTTGCGGTGATGGTCAAGGATTTATGGGTTTTAAATTACCCGTAATTAAGATACCTATTTTCGATGGAACGTGTTACAAATGGCTTGAGTTTAAGGAAACATTCAATTCATTAATTCACAGCAATAATAAGATCAAAAATATTTACAGATTTCACTACCTTAATTCTTATTTAGAAGGCGAAGCGTCACGCGTTATTAGCAACCTAGAAGTAACCGATAAAAATTACATTGAAGCCTGGAAACTCTTGTGTGACCGTTACGATAATAATCGTCAACTTATAAACAACCACTTAAAGGCACTATTTACATTTGAACCGGTACGAGAGACCGATAAGTCATTACGTTTTATAATTGACCATATCACAAAAAACCTACGGGCTCTCGGGACTCTCGGCTTACCCACCGACAAGTGGGATGTCTTAATTATATATATGGTCTCAGCAGAGTTAGACAACAGCACGGTATAAAAGTGGGAAGAACATAGAAATAGCTTATCGGAAATTCCAACCTTAGATGATTTTTTTATATTCTTAAAAAACCGTTCTGATGTTTTAGAGACTGTTAACCGTAACAAACATGATCGGCAAAATAAGCATTTGGCCCCAAGTGGCTCAAACAAAACCCAGAGTAAGAGTTTTATGGCTACGTCTAATAATAATAATGCTTAATTCACCAAATCATCTTATCAATGCATTTTATGCAAGGAAAATCATCGCCTATTTGAGTGTTCGAAATTTAAGGCTATCTCACCCGAGGATAGGCGGAGTACCGCCGCATCTTTGCGCCTGTGTCTTAATTGTTTAAGACCCGGTCATGACATTGCGCAATGCAGTTTACCTGGACATTGCCGTTCCTGTAAAAGACGTCACAACACATTACTACATATCACGCATGAGCCCGAATCGAATTCGCTACCCGCACCGTCACCGATCGTTATGTCTGCCCTTTCTAATACTTCACATGTTTTATTGTGTACTGCTAGCGTTCTCGTATCAAACCCTGTAAATAATGAAACCATTCAGATTCGCGCTTTGCTTGATAGTGGAAGTCAGTGTTCCTTTATTACTGAGACAACGACTCCATCTGTCTAATGAATCAACTAACGTCGATATTTATACCATAGGCAATAATCAACTAAACCTAAATACAAAACGATGTATGATACATCTACAATCAAACGACAAGCTATTTTCTGTAACAATGTTTTGTCTTATACTACCTAAAATAAGTGACAAAATACCTAAGTCAACATTTGACATAAGTAGTCTAAACCTGTCTAAATTTACTCTAGCAGATCCTAACTTCTATAAATCATCGCCTATCAATATGCTTATAGGTGCTGATCTATTTTGGGATATCATAGGAACCCAACAGCATTACCTATCGGCTAAGGGGCCGATATTACGTAGCTCTAAGTTGAGATGGCTTGTTGGCGGTACTATATCCACCCAGTCATCCCATATATTAAAGAATAATTCCATTCATACCTGTCATGCTTACCTAAAGGAAAATGATGATAATTTTCCTAACCTAGAGCATCAAGTGGCTAAATTCTGGCAACTAGAAAGTTTCCCGCAGGTTATACCTTATACGAAGGAAGAACAGCTCTGTGAGAGGTTCTTTGTTGCCACTACTACCCGTTCAAATGACGGTCGTTTCTGTGTTGGTCTACCCCTTCGCGATGAAAGATCCTGTTTGGGTGACTCATATGAATTAGCCAAAAGGAGGTTCTTTAATCTAGAATCACGTTTTAAAAAACAACCAGAACTTAAGACAGCCTATGTTGAGTTTATACGTGAGTATGCAGCTCTTGGTCATCTGTCTGAAGCCCCAATACAACGACCTATTAACTCTTATATTTTGCCCCACCATCCTGTAATGAAGGCTAACAGCGAGTCAACGAAGTTACGTGTCGTATTTGACGCGTCGGCTCGCACTACCTCTGGGATTTCTCTTAACGACCTTCAAATGGTTGGTCCTACCATTCAAGATACTTTATTTAATATTTTAATAAGGTTTCGTCTGTATTATAAGTATATCGTCTCAGGTGACGTAGAAAAATTGTTCCGTCAAGTAAGAATGAGAGACGAGGATCGCGATCTACAACTGATACTATGGCGCGAGAATGAAAACGAACCTCTCCGCACACTACGTTTAAATACCGTGACCTATGGTTTTTCTTTCGCAAGCTTCCTAACCACTAGATGCATTTGGCAGTTAGGTGAGGAAAGTACAGATCCTAAAATAAAAACTATTATACAAAATGACACATATTGTATGACATTTTGACAGGCTGTGACTGTCCTCAAGAATTACGTTTTATTCAACGTTCAGTAGCCGAAGAGTTAGCTAAGGGTTGTTTTCCATTGAGAAAATATAGGACTAATTTATCTGATCTTTTTCTAGACCCTAATATCTCTGAAAAGGGTAATTTGATCATCAGCAATGCATCTAGCACTTTAGGCATCGGTTGGACCCCCTCTTCAGATGAATTACATTTTCCATTCCAAATTCCTACCACGTCCACTATTACTAAAAGGATTATTCGACCCACTAGGGTTATTATCATTATATACTATTAAACTGACAATTATGTTACAACAATTATGGGTTTCAAAACTAAGCTGGGATGAAACAGTTTCCGAAAATATCAATAGGACGTGGCAATCATTTTCTCAAAACATGACTAAATTTAATAAACTTAAAATAGCTAGTTTAACTCTAATTAACAATAGTTCTACTATTGAAATGCATTGTTTCTGTGATGCTTGACAGCAAGCGTATGGGACATGTATTTACTTTAGATCTATCGATGCACAAGGGTTGGTAGAAGTTCATCTGTTGTGCGCTAAAGCACGCGTAGCTCCTCTCAAAGCAACTACGATTCCGCGTCTCGAACTATGTGCGGCTGTATTAGGGGCACAGTTGAGTTCAGCTGTAACAAAAACCTTTCGCCGTCCCATCAACCGTCACATTTATTGGACGGATTCTCAAGTGGTTCTAGGATGGATTAATACGCCCAATAAAACAAAGACGTTTGTCGCTAATCGTATTGCTGCCATACATGAACTTACAGAACCTACATCTTGGGTCTACGTGCCTACGGCTCTAAATCCCGCTGACTTCGCCTCTCGGGGTGTAGACTTAAAGGATATGTCTAATGAACAGCCTTCTTTATGGTGGCTTGGACCTCAATTTCTTTCCCAACCCGCATCTATGTGGCCGTCAATGTCCAAGATTGACATTTCAGATCTGCCCGATTTAAAAACTGCTGTCGTTTTAACGATGGATGTCGAAACTTCAGCACCTATAGATTTTAATAAGTATTCTTAGCTATGTAATCTTCAGCGTATTTATGCTTTAGTATTAAGATTTATTAACAATTGTCGTAATCGAATTAAGGTTACAGGGCATATACAAGCCCATGAGCTTGACTCTTCTTTAAAGATTATCGCTAAAACAGCTCAAAGAGAATCTTTCCCTAACTAACTAAGTCGTCTACTTGATAAAAAATCGTTACCAGTGAAGTCAGCCCTAACATCCCTAAATCCTTTTATAGATGCAGAAGGCTTGTTTCGAGTAGGAGGACGTATTCCCAAGTCGAAGTACTCTTATGACAAAAGGCATCCTATTTTATTAAGGGCAAACCATGCACTTACTAAACTGTTATTTCATGCAGAGCACGAACACGTCTTGCATGCGGGACCCCAGCAACTATTAGCTTCTCTACGAGATCGCTACTGGCCTATCGGAGGCCGACAACTTGCTAGGAATGTTGTCCGTAATTGTTTTATATGTCGTAGATACAGTGGTCAAACATTATCTAATATAATGGGTAATTTACCTAACGCTCGCATAGAGACTGACTTTCCATTTGTTACCGTTGCTACTGACTTTGCTGGGCCATTCTTTATTACAGATCGTAAAGGTAGGGGATGTAAAATCACAAAATGCTATGTATGTATTTTTATATGCTTCCGGTATAAATGTATCCACCTTGAAGCGGTGAGTGAGCTGTCTAAGGACGCATTTATACTGACCTTGAAGAGATTCATCTCTCGAAGAGGTGCACCTAAATTAATCTACTGTGATAACGGACGCAACTTTGTTGCCTCTGCTAAGGAAGTAACAATGTTTCTAGAATCTCATCGGGATTCTATTTGTGACTACGCGGCTCGTCAAGGAGAAGAATTTAAATTTTCTCCCGCGTACGCTCCTCACTTCAATGGTTTAGCAGAGGCTGGGGTAAAGTCGGCTAAACACCACATTAAGCGCATCCTAGGTACAGCGCACCTAACCTTTGAGGAGCTATCGTCACTGTTTGCACAGGTTGAGGCAATCCTCAATAGCCGACCCCTATGTCCTTTAAGCCCTTCTCCAAATGACCTACAAGCCCTTACCCGGGTCACCTTTTAATTGGTAGGTCGCTAACGTCGCTGCCATCACCAGACTACGCGGACAGTAATACCAATCACCTTGACCGCTTCCAGCACCTGGAGCAAGCCAAGCAGCACTTCTGGCAACGCTGGGCCGATGCCCAGCTGTAGCTCAGCAATATACTCCGATGAGTATATTGCTGAGCTACAGCAGCGGTCTAAGTGGCGCACTACAAGCAAGAATTTGAAGCTCAACGATCTCGTCCTGATAAAGGAAGACAACGTGCCGCCGCTATGCTGGCGCTTGGGGCGCGTCTCAAAGCTGTTTCCTGTGTCCCGCGAGTTGCTGACATTACAACTTCTCAAGGCCTTGTAAGAAGGGCAATTAACAAGATTTGTCTACTACGTAATGAGTCAAGTTGAAAGCTCCGCTTTCAACGGCCGGGAGGATGTCGACGCCGGTTAGCCCGATTGTCGACCGTAACGCTTTCCTGCAAGGCGCAAATTAATTTACTTTATATCGAGCCAAACACTCCACCAATCATACTTCACCTTACACGAACACGTCACATATACGTCATACACACACCTCCACTCACAACCATCTCAACCACGACACCTAACAGAACAATCCACCGGAATAATATTGTATCCACCTAAATCTGGATAAAGGAACATTAGTCCAGCCTATCTGCATTTTCTTTTGTTCATCGTGAACAATTACTGATATGCCTAATATCATTCAACATCCAATGGTCTTATTTGCTAATGACAGCACTGTAGTATTTACTGGAAAAAATGCAGAAGATCTAGAAAAAGTAATAAATTATAATCTTAAATTATTAATCGAATGGCTAAAAAATAATAATTTAAAAATAAACTTAGACAAAACCAAAATAATAGAATTTAGACAGCGAACGAAAAAAATGGAACTTACTATACGCTATGATCATACGAATATTGAAAACATCAGTCATCATAATTTTTTGGGAATCTGGCTCGATGAATAATATATGTTATATGATGAATAGGATATGTTTACAAATAAATGCTTTGACTTTTACTAAATTCCGAGAAATTTTAACGAACACGTTTATACCTATTAACTTGAGTATAATGTTTTCTTCAAATATGTTCCTCGTAAATATACCATTACTAAGTTAAAATGGCAATACATGAATAACATAAGCATCCGACCGTTTTCTCTAATGGTACATCACATCGTAAGTAAGAGTTATGAATAACATTTCAGGGTTCAGTGAAACTCTTAAGATATTATTTTATTTATGTGTTATTTAGACGGCGAGGGCTTTTAGTTAGATATGAATTGAATGGAGGTTATGACTTATATGAGACTTCTGAAATATCGACCGTGCTTTTAAGAGGTGTCGGTTATGATGGCATATTTTATAGCCATCGCCGGTGGTCGAACCAAAGACCCGCTTCATGGCCAAAAGTGACTCTTTGTTAAGAAAATTATAAAAGCAAAGAAGAAATAATTATCATGGTGACTAAAAAGATAGTAAGAAGAGTGTTCGATAACATAAATAGGATTGTATTAATTCAAT
The DNA here is from genome assembly GCA_944739405.2 of Euclidia mi. Taxonomy (NCBI): domain Eukaryota; kingdom Metazoa; phylum Arthropoda; class Insecta; order Lepidoptera; family Erebidae; genus Euclidia; species Euclidia mi. The sequence continues at coordinate 61,345,099 of OX123200.2, forward strand.
AATAGCTAAACTCAGAATTATAACTAGAAAATAATTTATTCAAAGTTTCAATGGATGACTTTGGTGGTCTAAAAAAGCCTGTATTATTCAGCAATAATGTAGCATTTTAATGGTGTTTTTTTGTGATTAATCCTTTTTTTGTTACAATCATACAAGATACAAATATAGATGTAATGAAACATTGACATCATATCATTATCATCATCAGCCTTTAGCAGACCCCTGCTGGACTAGGCCACTCCTTTGAAAGGAGGAATGAGCCTTCTATACCACGCTGGCCAAACGAGTTGGTATAGGGTTTGTATCAAGTTTTCCTTCTCTTACAGTGCTGTTCTCTGCATAATATGCTCCCTCTGTCGGCTCTTAAGACACCTATGGGATTATATGGGGTGGTGACAATCCGTATTTTTAATCCGTCACCACAAGGACCACACACACATCATATATGTACATTAAAATATTACCATTGCTAATTTTGTGAACAAGACCGAAATTTAACGCGTCACTGGCTCTATATAGCAATTTTCTCAGAAGAACCCATTACTTCATTTGGATAAATCAAAACATGTTTGTTCCTGATTTACATTTGCATAATAAGCCGATAATCTATTCGTTGTAAGTTTGAGTTCTTAGTATTTACCTGCTAAACTTCTTGAAAATTTCTAAAGCAGAGTTCTGCTTAAGAAATTAATCCATGGAATTGAAAGGCTTTAGACTGAAGGCTCCAGCGCCTATCTCATAAGACAAAAATAAACAGCAGTACAACCTTTCTTAGAATATCATCGCAATATCGCATAATGTCAACTATACAGTATTTTAACTTCATACAAATGGTCCAAGCGCGAGTCATACCTACTCGCCGCCAGCTCAGTACAGGTACCGAGTGTGTACCTACGTGCTTTGAGCTCAGAACACAATACGAACACGAACCGCTTGTTCGTTTGTCTTCCTATGCTATAAAAAAAACAGCAGTGGCGGGTAGCAGCGGCAGCGATTTCGATGTACATTGCGCGTTCTACTCTGACGAGACATCGGCCGCGGCGGAGTAGAGAGCGACATGTACATCGACATACAGGTATTTCTGATGAAGAAGTCTGTGAGAAACCCTAAGTCTTTTAAGTTTTGCTAAGGATTTATGTTTCTAAACAAGACCGAAACTGGTTTACTTTGTGACTTTCGAAGCGCCATACTGCTTGATATAAACGCGGTCACATATCCAAACATTGACCTCTTAAAACGGTGTTTAACTTTCTTCACATGTTATTAATGGCAATTCAAGTCACGCACTAAGCTCTACATAGGATTATCAGGATTATCTACAGGGTGTCACAAGACCCATCACCACGCCGAATTCTGCTCGTTATGGACATCATGCCAAGTCATAATAACCAAAAATAATACCTGGGAAACGATATTTTATTTGAGTTTTCACATTTTTTAAACCGCAATTAAAAAAGCGCGCGTGCAATGCTCGAAATACCTACTTATCCATGGGGTTATAGGGCATCTAAAGAACATATTGGCGTGGTAAATGCATCGATTTTGTAACTAATTAGAAAAATTCCATACTAACTTTGAGCCTCAATATCTCCTGAACCAGTAATTTTCCATGGTGCCGAAGTAAAAAAATTTCGTAGTGATTGGTACAACATGGGATTTCAGTTTTCGTTAAGGGTCTTTTTACACCCTGTATACACATAAATAAAATTGGAGTGTTTGTTTGTAATATTAAAATAACAGCTTTTTAGTAAATACATAATTATGTATGTATACACGGTAAACATACCGAAATGACACCAACATTTTTGTCTGTCTGTCTGTCTGTTTGTTCTCGCTAATATCTGGATCGGCTGGACTGATTTTGACGGGAATTTCACTGGCAGACAGCTGACGTACCAAGGAGTAACTTAGGCTATAAATTAACCGGGTACGTGAAATAGTTCCCTCTAGACGCGAGTGAAACCGCGGGAAACAGCTATATCTCAATATAGAACAAGATTTGCTGATTTTACACATAATGATAATATGATTTCTTTATTATTCGTTTCCTTACAATTTCTTAGTCAATAAACCACTTACCGGAATAACAGTTATGTAAATGTTCGATAGTAAGTTTGCGTTAAAAGGCTATCTCGGAACTGCAGTGCTTGTACTTGCGTTTCTAATGAACGTGCCTTGGGTTTGTACGGGATCTTTACTGGTACTGCAGTTAGGTAAGAATAGGCGGGTATAAGACGATCAGTGTGTAAGGGATACTTGTTGGCAGATTTTTTAACCATTCTCTTAGTAAGAACAGGCCGTTTCAGTTCAATAAATTAAAAAAAACAGCGAATGCCCTATGTTCTGAACGCTAAATAATAATTATTAGATAATAGGCAAGCTCATCTTGGAATTAATTTCTTTTAAACTAAATTATAATTTATTTACTGTATATTAATATTTATTGTATTTCTTACGTTAAATGGTATTTGTCATCATCATCAGCCTTTAACAGTCCACTGCTGGACTAGGCCTCTCCTTTGAAAGGCGGAATTGGCCTACTATACCACGCTGGCCAAACGGGTTGGTTATAGGGTTGTATCAAGTTTTCCTTCTCTTACAGTGCTGTTCTCTGCATAATATACTCCCTCTGTCGGCTCTTACGACACCCATGGGATGATAGGGGGTGGTGACATTCCGTATTCTTAATCCGTCACCACACGGACAAATGTATCAATACATATAAATAAAAAATTTAAGTGTCTGTCTGTGATTTCAAAATAACTATGTTTTTTCAAGTGCATATAGTTAGTTACACGATTCTAAGTCCAAAACAACCCTTTTTAACATTTTTGTCTATCTGTCTTTCTGTTTGGTCCGAGATAATCTCTAGAACGGCTGAACCAATTCAAATGAGAGTTCACTGCAAGGGAGAAGACTTTATAGCGCTACATATAGGCTACAATTTGACCCGGTAGTTGGCGCTGTTGTCGCGATAACAAGTCTTTACTACTTCTACTCATCTATACATCTATACATATAAATAAAATTGAAGTGTCTGTCTGTGATTTCAAAATAACTATGTTTTTTCAAGTGCATATAGTTAGTTACACGATTCTAAGTCCAAAACAACCCTTTTTATTATTTTTGTCTGTCTGTCTTCCTGTTTGTCCGGGGTAATCTCTGGAACGGCTGAACCGATTCAAATGAGACTTTCACTGCAAGGCAGAGGACTTTATAGCGCTACACATAGGCTACAATTTGACCCGGTAGGTAGCGCTATTGTATACCGAATCTATGTGGTATATATACCTATATGTGTATATTTTCAGTTATTATTAACTTTCGTAAATAGCCAGGCGTATAAAAAATTTATTTGGCTGAGCTGCAATTTATTTATTTTAGGCATCCACTAAGAACGAATTTTACGAAACGGGTTGATTGAAAAGGTTGTAGGGTTCGCGCAAAGTATGAAAAATAAAATAAATTATTATTATTATCTGCGTGCGAAGCCGCGGGTACCAGCTAGTTTGTAATATAAGTAAATGGTATTTGTAATATAAGTAAATTCAAAAACTTGTCAGAGCTCGCGCGGCACCTTTGAGCTTACACCGCGAGTCGTCTAACTTCAAAGGGCACGCTGATTCGTTCGCAAAACCACGTACCATGGGAAGCCGGCCTAATATACACTAGTAACCCTTCATTTTATGCGTAGGTATTATGAAATAGAGAGTAATATAATCCTCTTTGCCACCCACTGAACATTTTAGTTTTCTGAGCTTATTAACTAGCTATATAGCTTATAAATGAGTTCATATGAAATGATAGGGTACGATTTAATTACGGGAGAGATTATGAGAAACCTACCACGCAAAGCGATCGTAAAACTTACCACTCTCATCAGTGCCGCATTTCGTTTGAAATATATACCGAGCTTGTGGAAAGTAGCCGAAGTTATCATGGTTCCAAAACCAAGGAAACCACCTCATGAACCTACATCCTATAGACCAATTTCTTTGCTTCGAGTAATGTCTAAATTATTTGAGAAGCTACTATTGAAGAGACTTACACCAGTCATAGAAAATAGCAATCTTTTACCGGACCATCAATTTGGCTTTAGAGAAAAGCACTTCACGATCGATGAAGTGCACCGAATAACCAACATAATTGAAAAAACACTAGAAGAAAAAAAGTATGTTCCACAGTATTTCTCGATGTCGCTCAGGCATTTGACAAAGTCTGACATGAGGACCTAATATATAAGTTAAAAATGATGCTGCCACAACAATTTTCGGATATTCTCGAGTCATATATTTTAGACCGAGTCTTTCGAATAAAACAAGAAGATGCCTACTCTGAAATAAGGCCAATAAAAGCTGGTGTGCCACAAGGTATTGTCTTAGGGCCGGTCCTATACCTACTGTATACCTGTGATATCCCAGTAACTAATAATAATTTCATAGCGACCTTTGCGGATGACACAGCTATCATGGCAATAGGAAAAATCCATGAAGAAGTCGTTGAAAATGTTCAGGTAGCTGTCAATGAACAATTAAATTGGACAAAGAAATGGCGAAGCAAACTTAATGAAAGCAAGTCGACTCATATTGACTTCACGAACAAAAAAGGCCAGTACCATCCTGTAACCATAATCAGCCAACCGATACCAAACGCGAACACTGCCAAGTATCTTGGTATGACACTTGACACAAAACTACGCTAGAAAGCACATGTCAAAAAGAAAAGAGAAGAGCTTGGTAATTGGTATAAAAAATGTACTGGCTGATGGGTCGACATTTTTCATTGTAAGTATATAATAAAATTCATTTATATAAGCAAATACTCATGCCAGTGTGGACATACGGCATCCAGTTAAGGGGGTGTGCCAGTAAGAGCAATCGGCAAATCATCCAAAGATGCCAGAATAAAGTACTGAGGGATATTGTCAATGCGCCCTGGTATATTCGCGATAGCGATCTCCATCGGGACCTCAATATGGACGACGTCGATAAAGTTATACAGAAATATGCAGAAGCACACGAACGGCGTCTTCATCATCACCTGAATGTCGAGGCGATTCAGCTCCTCGACAACACTAAATTAGTGAGAAGACTGAAACGGACAAAACCATTTGAGTTAGTATAGTATAGTGACGTTAAAATAAGAGTGTAATGATAAGTGCACTGTGAAAAAGAACACAATACGAACTAAGTGTCTTCGCCTTAACGTAAACTAAGAAATTATGTTGTTGGACAATTCTTAGATAATAATGTTATGAAGCAATTTAGGTTTAATTAAAATTACTCATTAGCTTCAAGGCTAGATTGTAATATAAGTAAAATATCATTTAGGTATTTTATACAATAAAAAAAAGGAAATGATACTATTAAATTCTTTGCCTAAAATATCTGACCTGGCTGCAATCAGAATACTGGGAATCGTATTAGGTTTGCCAAATATAAACTGTACCATATTATGTTACTCGCAGTATTGAATTTAAGTATCATTTTGCTTGATACTGTCTCTCTCAGTATTATAATATTGATTAGTACCTCTTAGGGCTATTACGCACTATGCGAGCAGCCGCATCACAGTGCGACGAAAAACTACTTTCTCGCACAAATTTTTGACTGCGGTCAACCGCATGGCTGGCTGCATTTTGGCTAACCGCATGTTGCGTAGGAGCTCTTAGATTCATCTAATGTTTTGGATTTTATAAACATTTATAGACAAAACTATGTAAGATATATAATAGGCACCCTATGTTATAACGTTGGGTGCAAAAATATTCTAAACCCATACAGCAAATATGAATGTGCAGTTGTTTAATTTAGGTGTGAAATGGGTACAAATAAGAAACTCAGATTTTTATCTATAATATTAATAGCTGTTGTCCACATTCTGATAATGCTTGCTTACATGGGACATGCATTAATTTGACATGTGGAGAAGATATTTTACTCGTATTTGTTCTTATCTATACATCTTTATATACATACATATAAATAAAATTGAAGTGTCTGTGATTTCAAAATAACTATCTTCTTTCAAGTGCATAACACTGTTAGTTACACGATTCTAAATCCTAAACAACCTTTTTTTTAACATTTTTGTCTATCTGTTTATCCGTCTGTCTGTCTTTCTGTTTGTCCGGGATAATCTCTAGAGTAGCTAAACCAATTCAAATGGGACTTTCACTGGAAGGTATAAAGCTACATATAGGAATTTAAACTTTCGTGGTCACTATCATAACTTTTTACTGTTCCTACGGGATATATACCCCGTACCTTTATTTTGAGTAACCGATATTTCGGCACTGTTGCAAGCGCCATGTTCACGGATGTACATCCGTAAAAGTTAGGCTACATATAGGCTACAATTTCACCCGGTAGGTGGCAAGGTTGTCGCGATACCGAGTCTTAACTTCCTCTATTGTTGGAATTAAAAGAGGAAGATCACTCATAATGAAATTACGAAAATCGCCTGACAGGTTAAGATAAGATTTGGCAGAGAAGTAGTTTATACTTAGAACGCCTCCAGTAAGGACCATTTTTTTAAAGGGCTGGGTTAAGGAGGTCTCAGTATTCTCGCAAATTTGTGTGAAAGTTAAATAAACTAATTTTTATTCATGTGCAAAGCCGCGGGTAATAGCTAGTTGTTGAATATAATAGGGAGTAGTAACACAGATCCAAGACTTTTGTTCTTTGAATAGCACGGCATATAGAGGGCAAATACTACCGTAGTACTCAAATGCAAGCAGTCGACTTACAACTTACCGTCACGTTTTAGTTGAATGCGGAATGGAAATTATCGAAACGTGGCGAGCTTGTGCATTAGCTGACAATGTGGCCTATACTTACACTGAAGCCGACTCAAGCCGTGATTCAGCTATATTTAACTATTTACAATAGCTATTGCAGGGTAGAAGGCGGAGTATCGAGGCTAGATGGCTGAGTATTGCTTTTAGAAGATCAAAGTTACTCTACTCTAAAGCAAGTCAAGGAAAATAAGGTACATACGGCAAGTTTTTATTGCCGGTATTTTTTTTTTATAGTCTCACCCCTGTATCCCCAAAGGGGTAGGCAGAGGTGTAATATTACACCCATATTTCGCCATGAATTTGTAATATTTAAAGATACCTAGATTTTAACTAAATCTGACATAGCAAGAGACAAACTTTTATGAGACAAACATTTTGGTCCAAGTTCCAAGGGACGATCGATCTCCCTTATGTCTAATAACGGCGAAGCCAAAAGGAAGGGTTATGTTTTTATCTGTGTAAATATGTATGTAAGTATGTATGTATGTTTGTATGTTCCACCGTAGTGCCTAAATTACTGAACCGATTTTAATAAATGGGGTATCAATAGATTCGTTATAATGGCACGGGTGACATAATATAGGCTATATACATTTTATAAAAATTTTCTATTACGGAATTAATAGCTCTGATTCAAACCTCAAAAAATTAAACTGCGATAATCATTACGTGTTTGGTATCAAAAGAAAGGTATTGGTGAGCATATTACAAATGTGTATACATATATATATATTATACTGCTTCAGTCAAAATATAACTTAAAACGCGGTTGTACTTACAATTCACGCGGTTCAGACACTTTGCGTTACCTTTTTTTCTTTCTTTCTTCCTATAAATATAACAATGTAAATATTGCACGGTGAGTTTACATGCCCCATCGGAATACGGAAAAGGATAAAAAAGGGGTCTAAAATAAAATAGCTCATTCAGATATAAATCCAGAAATGTCCAAGCTAGAGCCGTGGTCGCACCTATTGCCTATGCACCAAACCTCGAGGTAAACATGTTTATGTAAATAGATTCTTTGGTGTCCTCGGACCTTTCCTATATAATAAATTAAATAAAACCTTCGATTTATATAGCATAAGTTATAAGCAGTGTCACCTTGTTGCTGCAAAACACCTTATGACAATGACCTACCCTGATACAGAGAATTTGCTTACAGTAATAAAATAGTGTGTAAGTACCTACGCTAAGTTACAACAAATCATAATATTAAGTCTACTTTCTATTACATATTGGCAGTTCATGATTATTATTATGTAAAAAAATAGCCCTTTATTATTATTATTTTAGATTTTTCCTGAAACACAGGTTGTCTAGAATTACCGTAGCCAGGCAGGAATTTTCAGGACAGAGTTGCAGTGGAAGGTGTAATACATCTACCTGACCACGATAGACAATATATCCAGACACAAAGCACTGCGTTGCACAGTGAGTAAAGTATTGAGTAGGTACATGAAAATTTTACCTTATATCTCCTGGTGATGTTCTTGAAGTGGACCTATAGGATTAACTCATAATTTTGGCCAAAATAACAAGAGAATCGAATAGATACCAGTGTACAATTCGGCGAAGTCCTTCTCCAGACCACGATGCACGTTTGCGGTTCACAAAACTTTTCACAAATGTTCAATATGTCATCAATTTACAACAAACTTTGCCGGAAGTCAAAAGCGGCAATTACGTATTAAGTTAATTACAAGTTGATTCAATTCGCGTTAATTCAAAGGGCGATCAATTTATTAATTAGGTACAAGGCACGCGAGAGTGCAAACGGCGTGTTAATTTTTCAAGGCGCCAACGGAAGTGACAGTTCAGTGTGACCATTGTCAGAAATTTTCAATAGACTAAACAAAATGTTACTCAATCGATGTAATCAATTTGACTTATAATAAAAACTAATTCTATTTCAAACACAGGTTTTACAGCCTAGTTCAGGTAAACATTAAAACAGCTATATATTTACCAAATATAATGTATTACCGTAATAAATAAAGTACCTACACAATAATGTACCACAATTTAACAAAGGCACTTATCGCATACATTATACTTAATTATAAAGTTTAAATATTTTTACTGTAATACTTTCCTATGTAACATGTGACGTTTATTTTATTGAATTAAGTTTTATTATTATTATTTTTAGAATCCTTTTTGACGTTGTCGGGTTACAGATTTTAAACTTCTTTTTTTCCAGTAACAAAAACGGAATGCCTCAGAAATACTCTTATTATAATTATGTCCTTCAATGTGTATTAATAGCTACTAGCTTGGCGAGGCGGTCAATTTACATTACATTCTAACCTGCTTCCAGTTAGGAATTTTAGACCTTACTGTACAGAAATTTCGCAAAAAAGACTCTTTAATATTACCATGTATTTTTTTATAATCATTGCTTAGGCCACGATGTCTTGTGTCTACGGCGTAGCATTTTACGCTAAGCGTAGAACATTCGTAGATGATACAATATAATTTCGAGAGAATTCTGTCCAAGCCTAACAAATACATTTCTTCGAAGTGTCAGACATATAAATATAATAACAGACAAAATAAATAGCACCTGTCTTACCAGGAATTGTTTTGTTATTATTTTTCATGGATACTTATAATATTTTTATGTGGTATTTCAATATTTTTTCGGCAGTATAATATATTCGCAGTTTTTAGGAAAAGATGGATAAACAGAAATATTTATTTAAAACAGCTTTACAGAAAAAATATTCCTTCCGGGTCCATTTTACCCTGTCTATTTATATATATATTTCTCCTGTGTGTGTATGTATGTCACTGAACTCCTCCAACAATTTTCGTGTGTGCTCAAGAGGACTTGAAAATGGTTTAGATTCATAATTTAGACCAAAAAACAATCTAGAGAAATAAAATATGGCGGTAAGAAGTTCGCCGGGTCAGCTAGTATTCATAGTAAATTCGTTATTTCTGACGACAAAATGTCTGTATTAGGCTAAGGCAGTCTGTTGGTATCTCCATTAGGCCGTTGGTCCTCCAAAGTGCAAATATTCAAGTACAGATAGTATTTACTTGTCCATAAAATATCCAAACTCTAGCCAATTTTTAAGAAACACAGCAATATCTAAATAATATTTGGATGTGTATGTTTTGTTTTTTTAGGTCACATAAACGAACATACACGACACAATACGATTTATTTGAGAATTTCTAAGGCCTCTAAGTGAGAGAAAGCATTGATTTTCAAAACCTACACGTGCCCAACTTCTTTGTATTGGAATAGAAATATTTTTTACTCTTTTGTGTTAGGAGGGATTGTTTACTATTTATCAAAATATGTAGGTTGAAGAGAAGTAATTTTCAAAGTAAATGTGAAAACGGAAATGAAGTTCATAGGGTGTTTTAAAAGTATTATGAATATTGTGTTTATAAGTATTGTGTATTGTAGATGCATTTGCCATCTTGTAGATGATTGGGACAAAAATGCAGCTTTGGCGAAAATTATGAATTCTAAGGTTTTGATTTGATCGTAGTATACAAGTATTAATATAAGTATTTAAATCCTCTAAGATTCTCATTGAATAATCAGTCGATTTGGGTGTGACACAAACTCGTGGCGATAATAAGAACGTCCAAAACGACTTTGCCATTTTGAAATACTCAAGCGCGTCAAATTAAGATAAATATGCTTCATCCTAAGTCCTCGACATGCGTTCTCATAATCTGACGATTATCTGGAGGAAATAATAAATTTTTATGTTTTTATCATCTAAGCTCTGCAACCCCATAGGTCTATATGACGCTCGAGTAAATCCCAATTTAGCATCGTGGGGTCCCCTATGATGAGGAATGACAAGTGCTTGGGCTGTACCGGTGGTTATTTCTTATAAAACTATACCTGTAGTAGAAAATGAGTACGGCGGGGTACTTTTAAAACATATAGCTAATGAACAGAGAGAAACAGACACAGAATCAGAGAGAAACCCCAGACTCGAAACAACAGCTTATGGATTACACAAAGTCTGGTCTTCTATACGTATGGAACCCATTAAACACGAACAAGACCCTGCTACCCAAATTTTATGTTTCTAGCTTCTGTACTTTATGCTGTACGATGACGTGTCAGTTGGAAGAAGTAAGTATCACGAATAGGTATATGAAATTTTGCCGTAGTGACTCTAGACGATGACACGACAGTCGAAACTACTAAAATTTTATAATGTTCCTTTCCTCTACACTCCGTAAGAGTGCATTAGCAGAGGATTTTTTTAAATTAAACTATCTGTAGAAAACTTTCTATCCAAATATAATTTACGCAGGCAACAGATAGTTTTGGTAATGCATATTGTCCTAAAACAAACCACACACCACGCTAACTTATGACACTAATCTCACTAACAATAAGAGGCGTAAAGATATTGTATGCACTGCACATTCCAAATCTAAATTCGTCTTCACAAACAGGTTTTAAGCTTTGTTAGGGCCTTTTATATATAACAAACTAAACAAAATACTGTTTATATATGACGTAAATTATATCAACTGTAAGCAATTAGTGTATAAGTATTTACAATCTTTGAATTATACGCAGACCGAAAATTTGCTAGCAGTGTTAAAATAAATTGTAAATACTGTTTATATATGACGTAAATTATTTCAACTGTAAGCAATTAGTGTATTAGTATTTACAATCTTTGAATTATGAGCAGACTGAAAATTTGCTGGCAGTGTTAATGGTAGCGCCATCTACCTTCCTATCTACAACTAATCGCATCAACATGAATCGTTCCACGCTTGTCTAGTGCGAGCGATACCATATTTCCGTCCCGCTCTATCCCACTCCCTGGAAGGGCACTGCCTTCCGCCTGATTCGTCGACGCGATCGTGAACGCGAGTGACAGTCTCGAACATTCCGCTCGCTAAGAACGCCGTCTCGATACCGCTCCGCGCCGCGCCGCTGTATGTGATTTTGCCGCTTCCACCAAGGAAACCCGCTCGTGAGTGAAGTGAAAACAAGCAGCTACATCACGAAAACACTAGGAGGAAAAGAAACGAAGAAGGCTGTATAAGGTAAGTGCCTTCCATCCTGGAAGTATCCTATACCCACTCAATCACCTCCTCCCGTATCCATCTCCTCTTCCCTTATTCCTTTCTAGGCGGCGAAGAACCGCTATCCTCTGAATACAGTCCATTTCCTTCTCCAAGTCGCCTACCCTAATCGGTTTCGGTGTAAAGCCGAGCCAGTTAAAATAAATTGTAAATACTGTTTATATATGACGTAAATTATTTCAACTGTAAGCAATTAGTGTATAAGTATTTACAATCTTTGAATTATAAGCAGACCGAAAATTTGCTAGCAGTGTTAAAATAAATTGTAAATACTGTTTATATATGACGTAAATTATTTCAACTGTAAGCAATTAGTGTATATTGTATAAGTATTTACAATCTTTGAATTATAAGCAGACCGAAAATTTGCTAGCAGTGTTAAAATAAATTGTAAATACTGTTTATATATGACGTAAATTATTTCAACTGTAAGCAATTAGTGTATAAGTATTTACAATCTTTGAATTATAAGCAGACCGAAAATTTGCTAGCAGTGTTAACATAAATTGTAAATACTGTTTATATATGACGTAAATTATTTCAACTGTAAGCAATTAGTGTATATTGTATAAGTATTTACAATCTTTGAATTATAAGCAGACCGAAAATTTGCTAGCAGTGTTAAAATAAATTGTAAATACTGTTTATATATGACGTAAATTATTTGAACTGTAAGCAATTAGTGTATAAGTATTTACAATCTTTGAATTATAAGCAGACCGAAAATTTGCTAGCAGTGTTAACATAAATTGTAAATACTGTTTATATATGACGTAAATTATTTCAACTGTAAGCAATTAGTGTATAAGTATTTACAATCTTTGAATTATAAGCAGACCGAAAATTTGCTAGCAGTGTTAAAATAAATTGTAAATACTGTTTATATATGACGTAAATTATTTCAACTGTAAGCAATTAGTGTATAAGTATTTACAATCTTTGAATTATTAGCAGACCGAAAATTTGCTAGCAGTGTTAAAATAAATTGTAAATACTGTTTATATATGACGTAAATTATTTCAACTGCAAGCAATTAGTGTATAAGTATTTACAATCTTTGAATTATCAGCAGACCGAAAATTTGCTAGCAGTGCTAAAATAAATCGTACCTTTGTCTTGACATTGAAATTGCATAATTATTATATTATAAAAATAACTCCGATCTATGCGAGATAGTAGAGCCTTGCTGATTTCAGCATGAATTGGCCCGCTCGACCGGGGAAGTACTAACCTCTCACAGAAAATCGCCGTAAAGTAACAGTACCTAAACTGTTGCGTTTCGTTCGGTGAGTGCGAGTGCCGGAGGCCCTATCCCTTATTTCTTCTCCCTCATCCCACTCCTTATCCTATCCCTTTTCCCAACCCCAAGGGGCGGCAACGCACTTGTGACGCCTGTGGTGTTGCGGGTGTCCATGGGCGGCGGTAATTGCTTACCATCAGGCGATCCGTCTGCTCGTTTGCCGCCTATTATTACATAAAAAATAATGCATTGGTCTTGTAGGTATTTATGTCATTATGTAACTTTATAAATAGTGTAGGCAGTAATAAGTATTGGTATATACATATTAATTAGTAGTAACTAAACATAATAAACATATGATCGTGCTCTTACCGTCTGTGGCACATGTCCAACCTAGTACAGACACCCATTATAATCTAGTACTTACCTACCTTACCTTATATATACTATCATTGTAGAGAGATAAATAAATAAATTATTATTATTATATTAAAAAAGTTATACACATAATAAGAAGATAATTGTTATTGAAATATAGTGTACTAGGCATTTCAAAGGTATTTCATTCAAAATATCGTTATTTAGTCGTATTAGACACCTCACATTAGCATTTACGTAAGATTACTGAAGTTTGTTTTATTATAATCCGCGAAAGCTTATAAATAATACATGATACCTACTCTATAACTATAACAACTTGGGCCTTAAAATAAGCTAAATTCAGCATTTCATAGAAATAACATGAATATTGTTGTTGATGTGGTGGTAAGGACCCTATGCCGAGGACCGTGGCTACGATTAGGACGAATCACTGTCCTCCTAGCGGACGAATCAGAGTGATAAAACCCATGGTTGAAATATTTTTTTCTACTTAAGGGATGGATTTCCAAAAAACCTCCCCTAGAACATCCCTACACTCCTCAAGGCATATACTCGCCAAATTTCAGCTTCTTACAACCAGTTGTTTCGGTTGTACGGTGTCTGTTTATCAGTCAGTACCGAAAAAAATATAATATGTCTTGATTTGTTCATTGCTAAAGCAGATTCAATTTTCTAAGTACACATGTCATATTTGAAGAATGAGTATATATCTATATATATTGATGAGTATTATATGTATAGTACTTCGAAAATAATCCTGGGTTTGAGCAATGTTCTGTATAAGAAGATAATATGAGGCCATGCGTATATAAAATTATATAGAAAAATAAATTAGATATCATGTCTTATAACAAGCAACTTCATCATCTCCCAAAACCTTAATAGGATAAACAACTTACTACTTAACATCGCCTTTCACTTCATGGTTCCCAAAATTTTCCCACGCCACCAAAGATAGGTGACGAAAATTTGCGAGAAAAATATAAAGTAATCAGTACCCTTATCAACGTAGCACGGCTGCCAAATTACTCTGTCAGAAATGACGCCTTCACCGACATAATCGCGATTTTTCTGGCCCCAATCTCTCTCCGTAATAAGGACCACTTTACGGCAAGGATTTCTCGTGTAATGCCTAACATTCGACCCCCTAGTGGAAGCCTTATGACCCTTGTGATTGCATATAAACTTTATCCCCTAATTTAGAACGCGCTTATGAGTTTATGGTTCGCATTTATGAATTATTATTTTAATAGTTGGGCCAGTAAAACAGTGTTATATATGGGTTGATAAGTAAACCTGTTGCGTGCTTCATAAAATGTTTAATGGTTATTACGAATTTATTTAAGATTAATGATCATAGTATAATACTCGCGTAAAGTATTAAGTAATACTTAGGTGATTTGGTTTGTTTACAGGACTCGATCGGATTTGATCTGTGAAACAACAATTTTCTTTTGCAATTAAATGGAAACAAAATACTGCAAACATCGTACAATACGTAAATTCTTTTCTGAAATATAGAGTGACTAAACCCTTTTTCCTGGGTAAAAACTACTAATAATTTTTATCTAAATCGACCAAACTGCATCAAGTGAAATAATTGTTTACTACTTTTTTATATAGACTCACGCCTGTAACGAAGGGATAGGCAGAGGTGTAATATTACACCCATATGTCGCCATGAATTTTAAGATTCCACGTATTAGGGTGCGAGCCTATTGTCGTTACCGGGCACATCACCAGACTCCGTGCTGCTACTGAGAATTCGGACAAACTCAGTAACACTTTCGCCCGATCCGGCAATCGAACTCTGGACCTCCGAACACCAGGCGAATACGCTATCCACTGGACCACGGAGGCTGTCAAACTTGTTTACTACTTACAAGTAGATAGTATTGATTTATCGTATTTTAAAATACAAGTTGACATATTTCAATGACAAATTTAATTAATATCTAAAAATAATTCCATCGTCTAGAGTCTAGACGAAGGACTTAACTTCAATCTTCAGACATTATTACTGACAGTTTAAAAAATAAAAGCTGCATAAATAAAATATAACCGTGTCAAAATTTTTAGGTACAAAATTTTATCAAGAAATATTTATCTTGACTTTACAAACGATGAGCTAGACATAAAAGAAAACAAATGAAAGCTTTTAAAAAGCAACGAAAATTCATTAGATACCTATATATTTTTTTAATAAGTACCTACTAATGCCACATATTTCTGGAGCTTTACAGATGGCTGTAAGGCTACACTGTAATCATGGGATTACAGTCCTTGATAATAGTGTATATTTTTTATTTTTAAACAAATTTTGTGAACGGATTATGATGATTGGTCATCATCATCGTCATAGCGTTATCCCTGTCACATCATAGACTTGCACGTCTTGGAGACGCCTCAATATCCTGGGTATGGACATACGCAGAAATCTCAACTAGAAAAACTACATCGAGCGTGTCATCAAATCCGCATCTCGGAAACTCGGAGTCCTGAACAGGGTGAGGAAGGTTTTCGCGCCGGAGCAGTTGTGTCTGTTATACAAGACCCAAGTTCGCTCCTGCGTGGAATACTGCTCTCACCTTTGGAATGGCTCTCAGTACTTATTGGACGCCCTCGATAGGTTGCAGCGGCGTGCTGACCGTATCATTGGGGATCCAGAGGCCACTAAGACTCTTGAGTCACTGCAATTACGCAGATACGTGGCCTCAATGGCTGTCTTCTGTCGCATTTATCACGGTGAGTGCTCCGAAGAGCTCTTTCAACGAATGCCACCCTCTCCTTTCCTATCCCGAACGACACGTGCTGGGTTAAGGTGCCACTCTTACACAGTATAACAGATACCGTCGCGCACCAAACGGTTCGGCACCTCTTATCTCTGCCGTACCATTAAGATGTGGAACTCATTGCCAGCCCATGTGTTCCCCTCCACTTATGATCCCGGGTCCTTTAAGCGGGGCGTGAAAAAGCATTTCTCAAGGCCGTCAACGTGAAGGCCATCATGCCATAATGCCATGCTGGCTGCTGGGATGATGGCCATCACTATGGGACTTCACTGACTGCTTAACATCAGGCAGCATGGAGTCAATTTGATCGGCAGAAATAAAAACAAAAAAAGACCAGGGTCCGCTTTTAGTCCAGTATGTCACGTTTTAATTTGACAGTATATCAGCTTTTCTACAGAGCGACGGCCGCATGACCTCCGCAACCCAAAGGCATAGCGATTTTTTATGGCGGGAGGGATAGCGATATTGTAATAAACTGATACTGGTCTAAACCAGTTTTAGTTTATTTGAGGGTACTGACTCCCTGTAACGACTAACAAAAATGTCGGTTCGACCGCACCGCCCAGTTTAACGTGCTCTCCTTGGCACAAGGCAAGCGACAATTAATAATTTAATACGCACATACGGATCCAATACCCATTGCATGGCAGTATGTTGGTTTATCCACTAGGCTATCGCTGCCATTTGATAAGGAGTTGGCAGTATTCCAAAGAAAATTCAGTCAAAAACCGAACAGAATCTTCCATGCTATAACGAAGGAAGTCATCATCGAAGAACGTGATTCCATTTTCTTTTTAATAACTTATATGGCGTTGATCAGCCTTTTAATAATACTTTAAAAATAATACGTTTGAAAATATTTTAAAGGCAGATTGGCCGTCAATTACTGCCATTAAAACTTGATGTCATAATATAAGAGCTAGATATTACAAGAACAGCTAGGGAAATAGGGATTAGGGTTCCTGTCCGATTGTATACAAGAGGAATTAGGCTAGGGCTACCTAAACTACGCTTACATTTTGCACAAATGTTCTAATACGAGACGACCGGTTGGCGCAACGGGAGTGTAAGCGACTACTACGCCGAAGGTCGCGGGTTCGATTCCCGCTCAAGTCAAACATTTGTGTGCATGAACATGGATGTTTGTCTTGGTCTGGGTGTTTCTATGTATAATATGTATGTATTTACAAAAAAAAAGTATATATGTATGTTTATCCATTTACCTAGCACCCCTAGTACAAGCTCTACTTAGTTTGGGACTAGATGGCATGTGTGTATGTGGTAGAATATTATTATTTGTTTCTCTTTCACGCGTACTTTTCTAACATATGGTGTTAAAAAATTACACGGCCTTTTGTCTGGCGTACACGGAGACGTAGGTCCAACGCGCAGAGGCCCTTTGAGAATTTTAATCTAGGATGTGATGGGGCACCTACTGAGGAGCCTCCATAACTGCACTATGAAGTACAGCCTCAGTTTAGCCGCAGCAGGTGTAGGACTATTGCTACTTATATGAAAACTAATTACTCTGGGCTATTGTGATGGGTGTTCAATGGGTAAGTGGATATAGAAACTATGGATGTAAATCGGCGTCTGCCCTAAGTACTCTTATAGTACAACCAAAAGAGGCAGACGGTGACTCGCCAACTCACTAGATGGGCCCTCTCTAAATAGCCACCATGGTAAATTAAGTCTGCCATAAAGGCAGCCACAGGGCAACACCGGCGCGAGTGGCTAGGAGTGTAGAGCGGTGCGGCACCGGTTTCGCCACCGCGGGTCGTGACCCGGAGTGGGTTTCCCCGTAATTCGCCCTTGAAAATGACACTTCCACCCCCGAGCTAATAGCTCTTGCGCCTTCCCTCTGGCCGGCCAACTAAGGCAAGCCAGAGTTGAGAGTCCTGCGGGTGCTCTTGGAAGTCCACTCCGACCAGCCAACAAAGGCAAGCCGGAGACGAGGCCCTGACCGACTCTCTGAAGCATTCGGGACCGCAGTATCGTCACACACATTCAGCTCGCCACAAAGCTGCCCTGCGGTTTGTGAGCTTTCTTTTCATCTTGTAATACATTTTTTTGTTCATAAAGCCGTTACTCTGCCCTCTGAGTTTGCGTTAGTCTCATGTTAAGATAAAGACTGCCCCAGAGGGGGTAATTATTATAATTATTAGATATTTCCACACACCGCGCTTGTGGTTTGTACTTACAAATTTGTTCAATCATTACTATACCGATGTAACCGCGTAATTTAATAATTAAAGTCAATTAAATGCATGGCGAAACATTAATTCATTCGCATATGAAATTAACTCGAAATTACATCAGAGCTTATAAATTGCAGTGTCTGCGGTTACACCGCTGTCCAATTTCGAAATTGGATTTAAAAATAGAACTTCAATATGTAATTTGTTTTCGCGGTAACAATGAACTCTTTTATTAATGATGTATGATATGGGCCCATCAGTGAGGGCTGTTCCACATTTGAAAGTCAATTTCTACTTTTTTTTATTGGTTCTGGTTGACACTACTTAGCATTTTTAAATTTGGTTTGTGTAGCATATTCCATACAGCCTATATGCAACCTAACTGACAACCTGTGGCACGACCAAGCAAAAGAGCTCTATGGAAGAACTGGCGAATCTAGGCACTTAAACGATTGGCAATTTATAATTATTAAAGTGATCAAAATAATATTTTTAAAGATTTCGCGATTCATACTTGTTGACAAAACAATAATGTACAAATTAGTTCCACTTAGCCTACCCGTGACCATAGTTGCTACTTATAAAGCTTTCCCTTTCATATGCGTCAGCGTTTCATGTGGATCATTGATGAACGTAAATATGATAATAACTTTTATTTTTGAATAAAACCATGCTAAAACGTGGGATCAATAGAAAAATATTAAAACTCCATAAATATATTGACGTGTTGAAAATGGGGTTTTCCCTTAGAACCCCGATCCCTGAGGCACACGTTCCGGAGAGCCCCGAAAACGTTAAATTTTATTACATTTATCTTGTTAATTTTTTTATTATTTTTAACTTGTACCGTCGTCATAAAAAGTGCATAAATGTATGTGTTTGAAATAGGTATATAAGACGAAGTTTTAATTTGAAATTTTGTACAACACCTTCTCATAGATTTTAAAATTAGATGTACTCGCCATTTTTTTTCAACTTGACTATACTATTTCCATATTATTATAAGTTGATACTAATGTTGATTATTTTTATAGTTAATTGTCGAAAGTCCAATTTTGTCTGCTTTTAAATAATGTTAATTTTCCATTTAGTCTAGATATTTTAATTTTTGTGTAAAGAAGCGATTGTGACAATAATTAAAACTTGTGATCACCATAAGAAACTCTACTTTGTATTCTTAAATTATAATATTTACTATAGCCAAGCAACACGCTATATTTTTTCCTGATACTTAAAGTTAAGTATTTAACCAATAATATTTTATAAACAGTATATTGCTGTTGACGGTACTTTCAAGCTAAATTGACTTTTAATTGAGTTTACCAAGACATAAATAAATCAGTGCCCTCCAGTACGGGTGCCTCAAAGATTGGGACCCTAAAGGCTGCTACACACAGTGCCGCCGGCTATTGTCGGGCGTCGCCGTCGGTGCCGCGGGTATCGGCCGCAGAAAGCCGCCGGGCATCATTCCAGTTGTATAGAACGACCAGACACAAGTAGCACGGTGCAACCCGCGAGGCCCGCCAGCCTACCCGGGTGGCCATGCCGGCGGCTCCTTCGTGCGGCAAAGCCGGCAGCTTTATAGGCCGCCGGGTTCACGCGGCTAGGCCTGCACTGTGTGTCTTTAGAGAATAACCCTTGAAAACATAAATTAAATGATAATTAATTGAATCCATCCGATTTCTTTTTCTTGCGAAAACATGCAAACAATCTCTTCCCAACTTTACCCGTACAGATAACGTTTTCTTTTTAAACGCCCTCCAAGTTAACGGCACCCGTTATCATTATCTACAGCCAGTCTTACGTCAGTCCGTATACATTTGCTTAAGAATAGCTCATTACCGCCTATCTTGGAATACAAGTGATGATAATTACTCACACGATTTAGTGTTTATTTGTTTTCTTGTGTTATTCTCTTGTTTTTGATGTCTTGGAGGTATTTCTTAAGCTTTGCTTATATTGGCATGTTTGTAGATGAGTAGTGAGTAAAATGTTTTGAAAAGGCAGAAATGTCTTTATTCATGTTTATTCTTATTCTTGTAGTAAATTGAAGTAATTCGGCTAAAGAAATACTAAAAGTCTTGTAAGCTCAAGTAAAAAAGGTAGATTCCTTCGAGACGTATTTTCTTGTGGTCTTCTTTTTGACTTTCACTTGCAATAAAGGCTGCACTGTTGATAAAAATAAATTATTGATAAGATATTGAAAGGAATATAAAAAAACAGATGACTTTAGTTTTATGTTAAAAAGTTGCAAATAAAATGTTACCTTCCAATCTCGTCTTATTTTATAATAACATAAATTACTGACACATTATTTAATTTTATTCGGCTGATTCTACAATTCAAATAAGTTACCATAAAACTAACAGGTCAGGTCCAATAAAACCAATAATCTACTGGATCAACGTATACACAGACATCTAATCGCCAGCCAGACAGAGCCTGCAGGTACATAGCACGGCAATCTGATGAACACAATTATTCAAATATATTTAATAAATAGGTGATATTATTTTTAATTTTTTTAAAGAGAACTCCCGTACTTGGAATTAATTCTGTGTCGCGGGGAACTTTACAGACATACAAGTAACAAGCACAATGAACACCCAGACTCGAAACAACAAATTATGGATCACACAAAGTGTTGTCTCGTGTGGGAATAGAACCCACAACACTCGGCGCAGTTTCAAACGGCGAAGCGACCGCTTAAACCACTACGCCAACCGTGCAGTCAATATATCATCTAAATAAGAGGATGCCCGCAGCTACGCACGCATATTTTCTTTATACTTTGGAAATGTCAAAAAATCCCGTTTAAATGCACAATACATACGATGAACATTCGTGCCAAATTTCAACTTCTTGACATTTTTTATCTGTATATATAAAATCCTTGCGTGACTGACTGACTGACAGACAAGCTACAGCCAAACCTTTAAGGCGCAGGAAGCTGAAATTTGGCATGTATGTTCCTTGGGGACTGTAGGGATGCACTAAGAAGGGATTTCCTGAAATTCCCACGGGATCGTGCAGAAACAGTTAAATTAAATAAAATGTGCGAGTGTAGCTGCGGGCGTCCTCTAGTTTACTGATAAAAAGCGACAAAAGCACTGTGACTTACATATCTTATTCGTGGTGAAAATACTTTGTATCCGTAGATATTTATGTGCAAATAGCCTGCATATCTTACAACACACATTTTTAACGTTATTGGAATAGCATTCAAATACTTGTAACTTACTCCTCTAAGAACTCTTACAACTAAATTCTAGTTATCTGGACTTGTAGGAACCATGCTTCAGCTATCGATAGTACAGTGAAAAATACTAAAGTTATTGATAGTACAGCGAAAAATACTTTATTTACCTATAGTACAGCGAAAAATACTTTATTTATCGATAGTACAGCAAAAAATACTTATTTTTTTGCCTTTTTATTATGAACTTCAATCATACCAATATATTTTATGCAACGGGTCTGTATTACGTAATTCTATGAAATTAACGGTGATGATATCTTAAATATATTATAAACCAGCCATATATTATAAACCTTAAATATATTATATACAGCTGGTGTAAGCCATGTTGAAATGTAAGGCAAACGTTCCAACATGGTTTACACCAGCTGTGCTCACGGCAAATATATGTAATAAAGCCATAATATAAACTCCTTAAATAAGTATTATTACATGTGGCGAAACTTATAAATTATTTCTAATCCAATCAGTTTTAAAAATTGTATATTAGACGAAGAAACTCACAGTTTCAAATCTCTATACTAGAAGATACGACCTTCGTGGACAAAAGAGCCTATATTTTTGCAATTCTATTTTTGAATTCGTTACATTCAAGATGGCATAGAATCATTTGGTTTTAAAATTGAGCAATTCAAGTTTATAATTGATTGAAGTTTGGATTATGTTTCATTTTCAATTTATATTTGATATTAGTTTTGATTAAATTGGATCGAGGTTTGGCTTGAAATGTAATCATCTTAGGTTTAAAATAAATGAACTATTATTTTAGGTACGGTCCAGTAAGATATTTTAGTGTCCAGTAATAATATAGTAGTAATAATTTATTAGTAATCAGTAAAATAGGTAAGGTCTACCACATAAATGCAATGCCAGCACCTGACCATTATAATAATTATGATCCCCATTTAGGTAGAGCGTGTACCTACTAAGATAAATATTCAGACAACTACTGAAATTGAAAAATTACACCCACGGGTAACCTAAAACTCAATATATTTATTTCCATAAAAATGTTAAAAATTTTTTGGACACGTCAGAAAGTCATAGATAATAATATAAAAAAAAAGTAACTTGAAATGCATATGTACTTAATTGATCATTAAAAAAATGGCCTGTTAAAAAAGTAGAGCCTCATGAGAAGAATCAGGCAAAAAGCTCAGGGCCAATCTTTTCATCATCACTCAATATATTAAATCATTGTGCTCTTCACAGAAAAATATAAATATCTGTGATAATGTCGGGTGGGAATAAAACCCCCTCTAACTACTAAACTAACAGGCCACTCTGCCAAGTGTACAATTTTTGTCATGAACGTCCAAAAGCGGCAATATCTACACTTCTGCCTACCCCACATGTAATTGAAATATAAAACGTAACTACGCCTTACATTGTTTGCTTCCACATGTTCTTGTGTAAATGAAATTCAGTTCCAGCATCATAACGATTTGCATAGTCCATAAAATAAAGCCATTCTCATGTTAAACACATAGCATTACAGCATTCACATTTGTGAGGGAAAACGTGCGATTGCTTGAAGGCACTTTATGTTTTCTGCATGCCTGGATTAAATTGTTTAAGTATAGGTTTTTTAGGAGGTTAGCAACGATATTTAAGTTTCTTAAGGATCCTAAATAAATTACTCTTCATAGTAAGCTTAACTTTCCCCACGTCGGTTTTGTCTTATTGCTAAATATAATTTTCGTGAAGAGCAAAACAGGACGAGCAATAAAAAATCTAATAATTATTGTCACCACGATTTCAATGAATAGACTGTTACTAGTCTAAGCCATGGCATATAGCTACCGCTTTGGGTTGCGGAGGTTAGACAGCAGTCGCTCTGAGGAAATGCTAATATTCAGTCAAATTTGGTTAGTCTAGAAAGCGGACTCCGTGCTTTAACTTGGATAATGCTAGGAAGATGATGATCGTTTGATAAACATGAAATGTCGAAGCAAACCATCGCGAGGAAACCTTCATGTCTTAGAGTTCTCTGTAATGATCTCGTGTAGAATTCTGCCAATCTGCACTTAGCCAGCGTGATGGACTATGGACTTACCTTTCCTATACTTACTGAAAAGACCCGTGATTAGCAGTGAGACAGTTTATGTACAGGGCTAATGCTGATCATGATATGCCGGTGACGTACATATTTCAGACTAAGTATAAAAATATATGAAATGAACGCATTGCTCTGTAAATTTATTTTGTGTTTAATTCAATTTATTTCAAGCCCTCAATCGTCTTTCAATATTCAGACAGACTAGCCATGTAATTTCACTTCTATTGATTGGATTTCAGAGAAACCGCTTATTCAAAAGTTAATGCGATGTGTGGTGGGGTAGCCGTTTTTCAATTTTGGTCGTCAATAAAAGGCTCACCCAAACTGCGGACTATTAACGAGAAATAGTAAGCAAGTATAGTATATGTACCTATGTATATAGATATTTATTTACTTAGACATTTTGTGCCAGTAACTTTGCAGTAACTTTGGATTGTGCATGTGAAGAAAAAAAAAATATATATATATATATATATATATATTGATTTTAGTAGATAAATTGATTTCAGTTTTCAACATTGGTAGTCCTCTAGTAGGTACATCATTCAAACAGATTTCTCATACTAAGACGAAAATATCGTTAAGTACACAAACAGCACCGAACGCTATTTGAATTCTCATTAATGCGTATCTAGCTGTTACGACATGTCGAGATACATTAACCCATTTCTCTAATTGGCTTAAGAATAAAACATTTTCTAAGTACCAACACAATGGAGTTTTCTGAAGTATCCTATGTGTCTTGTTAGTTTGAATTCTAAAGTTTTAACTGTTTACTTACTGCCAAAATATTAACACTTAATAATTGGATTAATATATACTTCTATTATAAGCTGAAGAGTTTGTTTGTTTATTTGCTTAACCGCGCTAATCATAGGAACTACAGGTGCGAATTATATAATTAGTTTGTTGGATAGCCCATTTACTAAGGAAGGTTATCGGTTATATAACATCACGCTATAAGCGACAGTTGCAGACAGTAGCTCTAAACAACGCGAGAGTAACCGCGGGCTCAGCTAGAAATTTTATAAAGTAAGGTTAAGTATGGTGTAATAGCCAAGAGCCTCCACCGCCACCTATTGAATAAGCAACAATCACCATCTCACAAAGTAAATAAACATATTATTATCTGTATATATAAAATCCTTGCGTTACTGACTGACTAACAGAGTACAGACAAACCACTGGTTGCAAGAAGATGAAATTTGACATGTATGTTCCTTGGAGACCATAGAGGTGCACTAAGAAGGGATTCACGACGCAGCAGACTCTAGTATACAGGGTGTAAAAAGACCCTTAACGAAAACTGAAATCCCATGTTTTACCAAACACTACGAACATTTTTTACTTCGGCACCATACCTGGGAAATTACTGGTTCAGGAGATATTGAGGCTCAAAGTTAGTATGGAATTTTTCTAATTAGGTACAAAATCGATGCATTTACCCCGCCAATATGTTCTTTAGATGCCCTATGACCCCATGGATAAGTAGGTATTTTGAGCATTGCACGCGCGTGCTTTTAATTGCGATTTAAAAAATGAGAAAACTTTAAAAAAAAATCGATCCCAGGTATTATTTTTGGTTAGTATGACTTGGCATGATGTCCACAACGAGTAGACTTCGGCTTGGTGATGGGTCTTGTGACACCCTGTATATGTTACCGGAAAATAACACGAACCGTAATATTATGAATTTACTAGGAAATTTATAAACTTTCGTAGGATTCTAAACGAGCAATAAATTGTATTATTTTACGCCCATATTATCGTAAATTGATAAATTTACCGAATTCATTCGTAACATAATACGTAAGCAATAACCGAACGCCATGTGCGCTCTGATTGTTTGAATAAGTCACGTCTGCGATTTCCTTTTGCGTCACCGTCATTTTTCGCTATTTTTATAAATAAACCGGAATTTTAGCGATGCTAATGAGGCTAAGTTGACGGAGCCTTGCTTCGCAGGGCTCCTATTTTTGTGTTCAGGGTCACAAAAAAATCTCACATAACCTATTAAGTTGAACTGATGCCGACCTTCAATATCACCGACCGACCAATCAGAGAGCAGTGTGCGATATGCCGTATTTTACAGAAGCGTAAAATTAAAAGCTCTTCTGTGATTGGTCGCACTGTGTAGAATCTTACGTATGGATTACCGTCAGTTCATACTTTTATGACGAGATGTCCCAAATTGATAAATTTACGGAAATATTTGCGTAAAGTAATACACTTTATCTCTCGTTTAGAATCCTACGAAAGTTGATAAATTTCCTAGGAAATTTATAAATTTACGGTTCTTATTATTTTCCGGTGACATATATAAAGATGATAAAGATAAATAATGTAGCCTGAAACACAGTCCTAACACAGCCTTAGCCTTACATAGGCAACCTCTACTACAACCTAGAATCTTAAGTACTAATTAGTAACCAATTATTTCTGATATGTACTTACGCGATATAATTAGATTAAGCACAATCAATTATTATTTAATCAAGCACAATATATCCTAAGTAGGTACGAGGTATGTATCCCGAAAGAGAATTTCTAACTAAATGTATACTTTATATTTGTTTAAAGTATGTTAAGTTGTTGTAGCCAGGTTTCCACAGCACTACAAAAAAGACAATAATTCTTTTAAGGGTTTTCTAAGTCCAAATTAACAATGTACAAAATACAGGGTGTAAAAAGACCCTTAACGAATACTGAAATCCCATGTTGTACCAATCACTACGAACATTTTTTACTTTGACACCATATCTGGGAAATTACTGGTTCAGGAGACATGAGGCTCAAAGTAAGTATGGATTTTTTCTAAGTAGGTACAAAATCGATGCATTTACCCCGCCAATATGTTCTTTAGATGCCCTATGACCCCATGGATAAGTAGGTATTGCGGGGATTGCACGCGCGCGCTTTTAATTGCGGTTTAAAAAATGTGAAAACTTAAAAAAATACGTTTCTCAGGTATTATTTTTGGTTAGTATGATTTGGCATGATGTGCACAACGAGCAGACTGAGGCTTGGTCATCACCAAGCGGAAGTCTACTCTGGTCTTGTGACACCCTGTATAATAATTAATATAATTAATTATAATATAACACTATGTGCCCATATAACAAACCAAAGTACGCCAGCAGCTATGCCTGCATTTTTTTTTATTTACCCGTTTTTCCCGATCCCGTGGGAATTTCGGGAAATTCCTTTTTGGTGCACCTCTACGGTCCCCAAGGAACATACATACCAAATTTCAGCTTCCTGCGGCCAATAGTTTCGGATGTAGCGTGTCTGTCAGTCAGTCAGTAACGCAAGGATTTTATATATTACTTGGCGGAAAAATTTCAGCCAATCCAGCTTGGCTTTGGTTCCAAGGGAGGCTGTGAGGCTGCCGTACATGCGCTGTCTACGTACCTTGGCTGCGGTAAAGGTGAGGTCATTCTAAAGATTGATTTGAAAAATGCCTTCAACTCAGTGAACAGGGACACCTTGTTGACAGAAGCTAAATTAGAAACTCCCAAAATTTTTAAATTCCTTTGGCAATGCTATAGAAATCCATCCAAATTAATTTATAAAGACAATGTGTTGGAATCTGCTGTTGGTTGTCAACAAGGTGACCCTCTCGGGCCAGTCATTTTTAGTTTAGCCATTCACCCAATAATAAAACAAATAAATTCAAAATTTAACGTCTGGTTTTTGGACGACGGGACCCTGGGAGGGGACGTTACCACCGTCTTACAAGACTTAGAACTAATAAAAAATAAATTTAAAGCAATTGGTTTGGAATTAAATTCAGACAAATGTGAAATTTTTATTACTGACAATTTGGATACCGTTTCGATCTTAACAAAATTTAATTCTTTGGCGCCAAATATTAAAATCATAAATAAATGTTCCTGCCGCCTCCTTGGATCCCCTATTTTCGACGACGCTTTTGGTTCTTTTATAGATGAAAAACTACAAAATTTCTGTGAAACTTCAGAACGGCTTTACAAAATTAATATTCATTCGGCTTTCACGATTATTCGGCACTGCCTTTTTGTTCCAACATTTACATATTACTTGCGGTCCTCTCCCTTTTGGAAACATTTATCCCTATTGGAAAACATTGACAATATTATTCGGCACACCTTGAGCAAAATTCTAAATCTTGACATGAACGACCGAGTGTGGCTTCAATCAACTTTACCAGTTCGTTTGGGCGGCCTCGGCGTTCGCAAAATTACCGATGTAAGTCTTCCAGCGTTTTTGGCCTCGGTCCACGGCACTGAGGAATTGACCAGGAAAATTCTAGAACCCACACTGGTTAATTCTGAAGTGCCGTGCAAGACTGATGCAATTAACGCTTGGAAAATGGCTTGCCCGAGCTCTGACTTACCCCGATTTCTATCCTCTCAGAGGCAATGGGACGGGCCGCTCTGTAGCAGGATGCGAGAATATCTTTTAAATACTGCATCCAGTGTTTCAGAGCGTGCCCGTTTGTTGGCTGTGGGAGAGTGGGAATCGGGGCTATGGCTTCAAGCACTTCCATCGTCCAACATAGGAACTATGTTGGACGATACAACTTTCCGCATCGCTTCTTGCCTACGCTTGGGAGCTGTTTGCGTTTCTCCGCATCGCTGTCACTGTGGTGAAGCCGTCGACAGTCTTGGCCACCATGGCTTATCGTGCAGCAGGAGTGCTGGGCGTATTTCCCGACATGCCCACATTAACGACATACTCCGTCGAGCTCTTGTTACCGCCGGAGTACCAGCTCATCTTGAACCGAATGGCTTGGTACGCGACGATGGGAAGAGACCAGACGGTATGTCCTTATTACCTTGGAAGATGGGCAGGCCTCTGGTATGGGACGCGACATGCGTCGATACCCTTGCGCCATCACATCTTCCAAGTACAGCTGGATCGGCTGGCGCTGCTGCTGCATCAGCGGAGACCCTCAAACGGCGCAAATACGGAAACCTTTCTGGTAATTACGTTTTTGAGCCGTTTGGGGTCGAAACGCTGGGGCCATGGGGCCCAAGTGCACGCGCTCTTTACAAAGAAATCGCCAAAAGACTGATCGACGCTTCCCGTGACCAGAGGGTTGGTTTATATTTCGCAGAAAGATTAAGCATTGCTATTCAACGTGGCAATGCTGCCAGCCTTCTGGGCACGCTACCAGCTGACAGCGTTGCGGAGGAATTTGTTGACGCGTCGTTGTCAATTTCCTTTTTTTATTGATTTATTTTTTCTTTTGTTATCATTAATTATTTAGTTTTTATAGTTTAGCTTAGGATAGTTTAGTTATATAAGTAGACTTATTTTGTTTGTATATATGATAAATAGCTTATAATTTAGTTATAGCATACTGTTTGTTTTCATATTAACATGAAATAAAAAAGATTAGTATTAAATATGTGATCGCATACACATATCGAATGCGAATCATCATCCTCTTAGCGTTATCCCAGTTTCAATCTGGGGTCCGCTTTCTAGTCTTACCGGATTTGGCTGAATATATTAGCTTTTCCACAGAGCGACTACCTGTCTGACCTCCGCAACCCGAAGTGATAGCGATATTCCATGGTTTAGAATAGTATGTCAGTTTATTTAGAAGGTACTGACGCCCTGTAACGACTGTCGAAGATCTTCATGACAACCGGGACCGACGGCTTAACGTGCTCTCCGAGGCAGGGGACAAGCGATAATTAACAATTCAATACGCACATAACTCCGAAAAGTCATTGGTTCGCGCCGTGGATTCGAACCCGATACCCTCTGCATGGCAGTCTGTTGGTATATCCACTCGGCTATCGCTGCCTACATATCGAATGCGAATAAATGTTCCAAATTTATTTTCAAGAATCCTCTATTTATAAGACTGTCCTTTCAGAGAGTTCTATTTGATCTTCCTGGATACACAGAATTCAAAGTAATTATACGTACCGTGATATATTATGTCAAATTTCGAATATGTAACGACTCACGGACAGATAAATATTTGTATTTTAAGAAATGAAATAAACATTTTTTTGTCATTGGGGCATTACATTATACGTTAAGCCTGTGTGGAGAAATGAAATACATATGAATAAGAATAAAATATTCACACTAATTACCAAACTAGCTGAGCCAACATTCGTTATACTACTACAGGTATTTAAGGCAAGAGCCTTTGTGAGTGATTTAAGAAGACTTAAATCACAATAATAGTTTATTTTTACAAGAAACAAATACTAACACGCATTTATCAACTCTCCAGGTAAGATGCAATCTCTATTTTTATAGGATACAATTTTTCTGCCAGGATGTCACTGGGGGCGTCATAAGTGTACTAATGGGAAAAGCGATTGGAGGAGGAACGAGAAGAGGGAGAAGGAAAAGGAGATAGAGTCTCTTTATTATAGTAATAGGCGGCAAACGAGCAGCCAGATCGCCCAATGGCAAGCAATTACCGCCACCCATGGACACAAGCAACACCACAGGAGTCACAAGCGCGCTGCCACCCCTCGGGGTCGGGAAAAGGGATAGGATGAGGAGTGGGATGAGGGAGAAGGAATAGGGGATAGGGCCTCTCACTAATCGAACAACACCAAACTATATAGATGCTGTTACTTGGCATCTATGTATGTCGTCGATATGCTAAGAGAGACTAGTCTATTTACTTGTTCGTGTCGGCTCATTCATGCTGAAATAAGCAAGGTCTCTTTTCTATCTACTTCCTGTAAAAAAAGGTTTGAACAGTCATCGAGATACAGCATTTATGCCCAGCACAGTACTTTTTTGAAAAATGTTCAAAAAAGAAATGTTCTTTGAAAAAATCCAGGTAGAAAATGTGTTACGATAAACTATAGTTTGATGCAATTTCTCTTATTTGTACAGCTACACCTACACTAGAAATGACGCTGTTAAAGCGGTGGGTGTAAAATAACTAAAAATGGCTTATTGATAACGACAGTCTCTAGTTTACAATTTACTTGTGGATTCGTCTTTTAGTAATTATACCCGTTATTGGCATAGACAGCTACCCACGATTGTAGTCACATTGTCATGGATAACTCTGTTTATAGATGACTAGATGAGCCCGCGGTTACACCCACGTTATTTAAGGCGACTGCTCCGCTCCCGTGGCTCATAGCGTGATGTTATATATAGCCTATAGCCTTTCTCGGCAAATGGGCTATCTAACACTGAAATAATTTTTCAAATCGGACCATTCGTTTCTGGGATTAGCGCGTTCAACCAAACAAACAAGCTTTTCAGCTTTATATATTAGTCTAAGATATTTATCTCTTATTATTAAAATTTCTTGAAAATTGACGTTTTCCTTGTATTATCGTTGATTTACAAATAAAATATTTTGTGCTCAATATTAGCGTCCTAAAATGTCATAAAACGTAGTTCATTATTATATGCAATATTATCATCCTGTTGTATTCTGGCTGCATCTAACATTTTTCCTTAAGAGCTCGGTGTCCGCTTTCAAGTTTAATCAGATGTGTCAAAATATAAGTTTTTTCCATAGAGCGATTGCCGTCTAACATCTGCAACTCAAAGGGCTGTGAAAGGCATGGCTGAGACCAACGTCAGTATGTTAAAGGGTCCACATGACAGCCGGGAATCGTATGGAATTTTTGTGCTCTCTTAACCCCACGTTCCTTTCCCATTCTCTCGACGTAACCGAGCCATTGGGGTCTGTGGGCTTTTATTTCCCCAACTATGTTAGGAATGGCTACGAGTTCCTCAATTTCGATATTTTTGCGAATCCGCCAGCTCTCGTCAGTTCTCTGCACAGGGCCGAAGATCTTCCGGAGGACCTTTCTTTCTGCGACCAATAGCTTATTCTCCTCCTTTTGTGTCAGTGTCCAAGTTTCGCAGCCATACGTTAGAAAACAGATTTACATAGAAACGCAATTCTTTAGGATTTCGTGTGCCGATTCCAAGTGGGGACTATCTCCAGTTTAGTTCGTAGTTGGCGCCGTTGGCGGCGCTGGCGTCGTTCTCCGTCTCTCATGCTCTCGCAGTTAAGATACACTCGAGGAACGTTCGTCTCTCTTGCTCTCGTAGAGACAGCTGTCACAGCGTGACTGCCACGCCACCAAGCGGCAATTTGGGTCACAGAAAGTTTGTCTTCAGAGCACCCATAGGAAATGCGCCTCTATGTAAATATCTGAGCTCTTTGTCAATAGTAACAACTGTCAACGGAAACTTACGCCTCCACATCTACAAGACTACATCTATAAACAAAAGAATTACCTCAAAACAAGAACATTTTCAGCAGTTCCCGGCAAAGGTTTAGGCTTGACATTTACGATAGCAAAGATTAGCGGAGGATTGAATTTAGCTTTAGAAACCTTTTTGTAAAAGCAAAAGTACATTACATAACGTCACGCTTTTATCCCTGAAGGCGTTAGCAGAGGTGTAAAACACACACACACTTTGCCAGTTATTTTTCGGTCCTAACATAATAGTGGGCGAGCCTATGCCATCTACCGGGCACATTATTCAGCGAGCGATAATTAACATTTTTTATACATACACATAACTCTGAAAAGTCAAAGGTACGTGGGGTACGCGGGGATCGAATCTGAGACCATCGTCTCGGCAGTCCGATACGTACATCACTAGGCTAACGCCGCTCTAAAGTAAAAGTAATACCTATGAATAAGATCGATCTGCAGAAGATAAAAGTGAATCATGAACGTAAATTATCTCTAGAATGGGGACTTGTAAGTGAAGTCTGTAAGTACTTAGTTCTTGTAATTCGAACAAGATATAAGTAAACTCGGTAAGTTCGCTTTAAAATAAGGTAAAAAAAAACACGATAAAAAAAATAGACAGACAGAAGAACAAAAGTTTGCAAGCAGTCAAAATAGGACCTGGTTCAGCATAATTAGGCTAGTAAGGTGCCTGACGCCATATTTCAACCAGGCCTTTTAGTGGCTCACGCATGTGAGTTAACTCACTCAGTGTATCGTATCATGTGATACCATAATACGAGGCTTAGTGTATGTTACCATGAGTTTCTATATAACGAGAGCCCTCCATGCCAATGTCGTATTTGTTGATTCAGAACACGGTCTTAAATCTTGCCAAGGTACGAAAATAAGTACAGTTATTTTAAAGGACCGAGCCTTTATCCGCCTTCATCAGTTTTGTTTATAATCAGTCCCATTGCTGGACACAGGTTTCTGCTCATTATGTGCAGGGTTAGGTTAGTCCACCGCTTGCGCTTAATGCGGGTTCGCAGACTTACTTTTATAGACACATATCCATCGAGAATAATACGAGGAACTCTCAGACATACAGATATATTACACTGTTTAGCAAGCAATTATTAATAATAACTCAGCCATGTAGTATCCGAACTCAGACTTGTCACAAATACACAGCTTAAAACCATGCCACGGCATAAAAATGGACGCATTTTACCTAACAAATTTTTCTTTTACACAATATAAGTTGACTAAGATCAAACATTCTCAATTTAAAGGTTAAAATATTACTTGCTAACAAATAGTAAAGTCTTGCTAACTTGCTTGCTGTTGACATGAATGTTGAAAAATGTTTTGCTAACACGTTCTTACTATTATTTGACAATTTAATAGTCAGAGTAAGTACTGCTTACAATAATACGATCTGTTAGCTTTCTTGCCATTAAAAATTCAGAACCGAAGAACTTTACTAAGGGCCACGGCCATGTTTCTTCGCTTATCTGCAGCGATCTTCGCTTTGTTATAAACTGACCCTAAGAGATTATTTCTGTACTCATCCTTTTGTAAAATGTCCACATTTCCAAAGGATCGACCCTTTGGACTTTGATCCTTTGTTGTATATATTTAGGCAACAGTGTCATTCTAATATTTAAAAAGATACAGCCTGTTTGTGGTTAACACAATTCATAAAATAATCCAGCTTAACGTTGGTTTGTTTGATGTTACTGTTTGTTACACGTGTGGGATTATCGTGGCCGTTTCACCAAAAACGCTTATACGCGAGGTACATTATGCGCTTCAAGAAACCGGACTCTCATAAACGAAATATTTCGGCGTGTTCGCTCGAAATGGTAGTGATATCGTGTCAGTATCAACATTGATTCGCGTTTATACGAGCTTAGAAGCGCGTCAACGCTTGTACGAGTTGCACGTATGCCAAAAGGCGCACCTACATGTGCCTAGATGCGCTTCTAAAAAGAGCTAATACGGGCGTATAAAAAGCTAGTCTGAAACTGCTCTCAGAGAGCACGATAATTCCATACAATTCCCGGCTGTCATGAAAATCTTTCGTCAGTCATTACGGGGAGTTCTCCTTGAACAAACTGACGTTGGTCTCAGCCATGGCTTTCGCAGCCCTTTGAGTTGCAGGTGTTAGACGGCAATCGCTCTGCGGAAAACTTATATTTTGATATATCTGATTAAACTTGAAAGCGGATGCCGAGCTCTTTAGGAAAATTTTTAGATGCATCCGGAATAACCCCAGGACGATATCATCATCATTCTCTTAGCGTTTTCCCAGTTTCAATCTGAGGTTCGCTTACTAATCTAACTGAATTTGGCTGAAAATTAGCTTTTACAGAGCAGAGCAGTGCTTTTACTTACACAGAGCGACTGCATGTCTGACCTGCGCAATCCGAATGGATAGCAATATTCTATGGTTTAGACTAGTGTCAGTTTATTTAGAAGGTACTGACGCCCTGTAACGACTGTCAAAGATCTTCATGACAACCGGGACCGACGGCTTAACGTGCTCTCTGAGGCACGGGACAAGCGATCATTAACAATTCAATATGCACATAGCTCCGAAAAGTCATTGGTGCGCGCCGTGGATTCGTTGTTGGTATCTTCACTAGGCTGTCGCTGCCTGGATGCAATATTATCATCGCCAGAATGATAATATTGCAAATAATAATGAACTACGTTTTATGACATTTAAGGACGCTAATATTGAGCACAAAAGATTTAATTTGTAAATCAACGAACAAGCAAAACGTCCGTATTCTAGAAGTTGTAATATTAAAAGATAAATATCATCTATAAACAGAGTTATCTCTGACTAACACCTACAATTTGTAGGTAGCTGTCTAAGCCAATAACGCGTATAACTAACAGATGAATCCACAAGTAAATCCACAAGTTTTGTTTTAATTGTAAACTAGAGACTGTCGTTATCAATAAGCTGCTATTTTTAGTTATTTTACACCCACCGCTTTAACAGCGTCATTTCTAGTGTAGGAGTAGCTGTACAAATAAGAGAAAATGCATCAAACGATAGTTTATCGTAACACATTTTCTACCTGGATTATTCGAAAGAACATTTCATTTTTTTACATTTTCCAAAAAGTACTGTGCTGGGCATAAATGCTGTATTTCGATTGATTCATCAAACATTTTTTTTAATACGTAGTAGAACCTTGCTTATTGCAGCATGAATGAGCCGACTCGAACAAGTAACGAGCGTTACGATTTGTCTAATCAATCTCTCATTGATTAATAGCCAGAGGAATATATATTTCCTTCTCCCTCATCCCGCTTCTGCTCCTATTCCTTTTCCTATCCAGGTCGGCAACGCAATTGTGACTCCTCTGTGTCCATGGGCGGCGATAAACGCTTAACATCAGGTGTTCAAAGTCAAAGTCAAAATCCTTTATTCATTTGGATCACAATGTGACGCTTATGAATGTCAAAATAATAAATTTATAAAATAATTACTTAAAGACTATACATTTACATTTACTGCCAGGTTCGCAAAGCAAGGGCGTAGAACCATGATAAAGAACGGGCAATAAAACTCACGGTCACTCTTTTTCACCGCCACGTTTTGCATATTACACATAAATTACATTTTGTAAGGTGCTGCAACTGTTACACCTTCTATATCACTTGTATATATTTACTGTACATAATAATACTCAAGCATAATACTGAATTTTATCGATCCGTCTAGACGTTTGACATCTACCCGGTAATAAATAGATCCTATATCTATTTATTATGGTACTACCCTCTCACAAAATATTGACGTAAACCAACATTATGTAAACAGGCTGTTATGTTTCATTCAATGAATGAGAGCCCATCCCTTTTTTCTCCCTCATCCCACGCATCCACAAAACGTACAGTAACAACATACAGTGGTAACAGGTGGTATTCATTTTTATTCCTGTATTACGAAATAACCATACAAAATGATATCTCATTCCCAAGAGGCAGAAAATTAGACCAGGCTTACACCCTTGAGAATATCATAGCACACGCAAACCAAGCAAAAGCGGCAGTATGAAGTCTATTTCATAGAATTATTATTGAATAATTAACGCAGCATAGTTAAGTAAGTAAGCATACGCTTCTCTATTTAGCAATATGGCAAGTGTATTCGATCCCCTAACGTGGCAAAACTTTATGAGCTTCTCAAACAATGTGCCAAAATATTCTGTTTACAAAATGTTCGTAAAGATTCCAAGATGCAGGATTTATTACTAGTGCAAGAATTATATTTTTAAGCTATTAAATTATCATGTCCATAAATTTATATCCGATTAAAAACAAACAAAGAATAAAATTTAGTCTATACCGAAAAAATGTTTACTTCATCCTTTTGTAATACCAAGATTGGCCTAAAGCCAAAACGCCGCAGAATAGCTAAGACATTCTTTTCACAGAGGCAGGAAACTTCGAATAATATTATCATATCGCGGATACATTATATTAAGATATAACTATGTTTCACCTAATATTCACACAAGAACTTCCTTCTAACTATCCTCCCAAGGCCCGAAAGAACCAATAAAGAAATTATTATTGGAGGAAAACACGTAGCATTATGATATATTTTTGTTGTAAACTATGTTACGAAACTATGCTCTCCGAGGAATTCTCAAGCCCTTTATTAGGTGCTATTGTCCTTCAGGAATGTCTACTTACTTCAATAATATTGTAAGTCCTTCAACAATAACAAGTGATAATTCAGTACGCCGGATATCAAAACAAATATTTCTTGTTATTATACAATAGTATATTATGTATACGTAGTAAAAGTGACTAATAAAGTATGTCCGACAGTTTCACGGCGCATATTTTCCAAATAAGAACGTGGGCAGCAGGCAGCGTTAAGCCGTAGACGAACATTAGCTACGCTCAGTCAGTATACAGCCAGCGGCCGATACGAACCTCCGTACCGCTCCTAACCTTCAACTATACGATAAACAGCGAAACTTGGCTGTACGCAGCTATACATAGTCACATCGAAGAAAAAAAGTTATTAAAACAAATTATTTGACATTACAAAGACTAAAAAATAAAAAATATTTTTTTTTGCAAATATTCTGACAGTTTATAAAAAGTGTCTTGCTAAGAAAAAAGAACAACCGAAGCTGGTTGCAGTTTTTATTTTCTTATTGTGATCGTTTTCAAATTAAGAACTGTGCAATAAAGTTGTCAAAGGGAACTATTTAAACTTTATTGTTTGTGGCGGTTTACGAGTGTAGTGTTACCCGAAGTTGCCTCGTGAAAAAGGTTTGTAAACATTTTTTATTTTCCCTTTTTGTTACCTCGGCCGTTGTGAAGTTGTTATTAGATTAGGAAATATCTAGGGATATAAAAGGATTTATTCGAGTTTTATGTGATAAGATACCGCACATATAGTAATACGTTTATTACACGCGATAATATATTTAATCCGTCGGCACTGTCACAGCTTTATGTTTTATTAATTATAGTAAGTATTCTAAACAATGTTAAATTAATAGGTCGGCTAATTAGTAAAAAATATTTTACATATTTACGTAATGTATTTAAAATGTTTTACTGTCAATTAAAATGATACAATTTCAAATCAAAAAGGTAAAAATAAAAATACAAATATCTCAATATTAATTTGGCAAAATTGTGGATTATAGAGATGTTACTAACAGTTTAGATCGGGAATTATGTAATACAATTTTACAGCAAGCAAATACTTTATTTACTTTTTTCAGTAATAATAATGAATTAACTATGCTGATTACAAATTCTCATCATTTATCATAATATGGATGTTGACAAGGATAGTAAATATTATCACTCCTATATAAATTAATAATATAAAATACGTTATAGCATACATAGCTGTATATTTTCTTATTTTTACCCTAATAAAATAACGGCATTAAAATAACTAAAATAAATTACCTTAACTAGTAACTACTACTTTAGGTCTTTTCTTACTATGCAATTCAGACAGACTAGCTTATAATAAATTATTTAACGGCACTGAACAATTTATTATAATATAATAATGTAAGTAATGCTAATTGCTAGGTTATGGTGTAGGTAACCTATGGGCATAGCATCTTAGACAACAATCTGTGACTGAAGATTCTTATTACTGCAATGACACAATAATATTCTACCACATACACACAACTCTATCTAGTTCCAAAGTAAACAGAGCTTGTACTATGGGTATTATACTATTGATCACATACATACGTCTTTTTTATAAATACTTACGAGTACCTACATAAAATGGAACAAAAAATTTAAAGCTTGAAATGGCTCTTTATGCTGTATATTGATAAACGACTGCTAATTTAGGAAAGGTTTAAAGGGAAGCCCTGAATACCTTTTCTACAAAGGCTTATTAAAGATCACAATGAACGAATAAATGAATAGAAATATTCCGATGAAAATGATTAACGATGCTATTATAAATTAATAAAATTATTAGCGAATGACAAATCCCTCGCTGCGTATCCATATTAATGATTAAATTGACGGTACGTTTCAAATATTAAACGGTAACTAACATTCATTTGAGGGTCAATTTCCAAAAAAGTTAAATACTATTTGGAACAGACTGTTTTGATGTAGGCCATAGCATTTTAGCGACTCCTCAAAACAAAAATTTTCAAGCTGTTCATGCTTAAATTGATAATAATATTTACAATTAAATAGAGTCCTATAAACATGTTTTTAGTTAAAAGTCCTCACTAATTAAAGAAAAAGTCAGGATGTTATGTCCACTTTAAGCTACTTACTAGCTGTTTGCCCACAGCTTTATAGTAGTATTTAGTAACCGTTTCACTGCCTTCGAAATCGGCAGATTTCAACACAAACTTTCAATCCCTTTTTACCCCTTTAGAGGAAAGACATAAAATCATCCCTATTAAATAATGGTGCCTACGACTTGCAATAAACACACTGTCCAAATGTCAGGTTTCTAGCTTTAGTAGTTTTGGCACTGCGATGGTAATTATACCAATAAGGACGTGATGATTTAACATAATTTAAATGTTAAGTAAATACTATGGTTTGTTTGTTTTTCGCTTTAGTGTGTGGCCAACTCTGGCTAACTCGGAGTTTTCAGACCGCCCGAAGGCCAACATTGTTTGTCAATTCATTTCATGGGATAAGAACTGGGACCGACAGTTTTACGTAATAAAGCTGGTATAATATCTAAGATCGGCACGAGGCCTATACTTAAGTATACCAGTCTAACCCTGTTGATGTTACATTACATTGATGTTACATTACATTTCACAATGTAATTTTACCAAGAGTAAGAACTTATTCAAAACATAGTTGAATATTATTTCAACTACGTTCCATAATAAAGTGGAACTTTGACAATGAATGATCAAAGGGTCCATTTTAAACTATAGGAGGGTAAGATAGGAAAGTTTTAACGACCATAATCAGGTCGCGAGTAACTAGTAACGATGTCACACGGTTGCCAGTCAAAGCTTTGACAGCCGCCATTTTCAGAGCACTCATCAACGCCATATTGTAATTCTTTTGGTACTCGGCAAATTTGGAATCTGATGAGACGAAATGATTAAAAGTTTTAGAAGTTTCATTTTCAATGTTGTCTAGATTTCTGTCATAGAGGTAATATTTTTCAATCTTATGTCGGTAAATGATCGGTCTTTTAAAGTTAAGTTTTATGTCAAAATCTTTTTACATTAATTATTTCCCTATAGCGTAGTGCTTTAAGCACTCGTCTCGTCGTTCAGATGTATGGCGAGTGTTGTGGGTTCGATCTCCACATGAGACATCACTATCCACAATTTTTTACATACATACATACATATATACATACATAAACTCACGCCTGTTTCCCGGAGGGGTAGGCAGAGACTACGGAACGCCATTTGCAACGATCCTGACATATCTCTCTTACTTCATTCACTCCCATCAGATTCCTCAATTTTTTCATGTTTTTAAAGTCTTGACACAGGAGTTCCTAGTCCGACAGAAGCCTTTAAAAATAAATGGGATTTTAATATGTCAGTGGGCTCATTAGGTTTGCCTGATTTCGTAATTATTCTTGTACATGCTCTGAGGTCTCATGTTCGATGTCCGAGGTGAGCAATAGGGTTTTACAAGTTTGGAGTTATATGATATCTACAAATCTATAGGTATAGTGGAAACATATCAGGCAACATACATAAAAATGTGAAAAACCAATAATTTCTGTGCAAGAAATATCTTAACCAGAAAACCAACAGATCACTTCCAACCCTTACGAGGTTTCGTGATACGAATATAGTAAATAAGGAAAAGCACCCTATTATTATAAAATAAATAGAACGAGACAAGGAACATGCAGTAGAGGAAAATACAAATAGTATAAATATGAAATATGGGAGCAAACGCATTTTCATATTTCATTGCCCGCGGTATAAAAGGGTGAATGGACATCTGCTGAAATGTCGACGCAACGTGTTTTGTCGAACTATTGGGAATATTTACTGGGGTGAATAATAATATAGTTATTTGATCACATAGTGCTCGTGCTATGGTAACTACATGACTGATAAACATGCTTATAAATTTCTTGATCTGTTTTTATATATTATGGTTGCGTTAATGACTCGACTGCAAGACAATGCACAACTAGCAAAACTACTGGCCACAAAAAAACTGAAATTTCTATATGAGGTGCATTAGACATTTGGAGGGTTATAGCGTCTTCTAAAATTTTCTGCCGCCGAAATGATTCTGACAGTATTATTTATGAATTTTTATTAATATTTTCTAAAATTTACGTCAAAATCAGCACCGAGAATTTTAAAAAAGTTAGTACTATTTTTACTTACCTTTAACACCTCAAACCTAAATATTGGCCGTCGATCCAAGATAATAGGTATGCACTCACTCATGGCGTATACTAATACTACAATCAATCAATCAATCAATCCTTTATTTGCTAGAATACGGTCACATTTTACAGCTTATCAGTTTTTAGATTGTACAGCATATTCTGCCACATGTGGCGTGCAAAGATGAAATAATACACATTAAATATACTTAACAGCTAAATACAATGACATGATTAGTTTCTAACATTATTATGACATGTATAAATATAAGTGAGATCCAATTAGAATATTTATTAATGAAATAATAAAAAAATATAATTGCAATGTATGAGAAGTAGTTAACAATAGTTAAATTATGGCGGTAACAAATAATAATAGAATATGTCGAACAATTTAAAAAAGATAATAAAATTAAAATAAAGCAATAAAAATGTCAAATAATAAAATAGAAATAATGTCAAAGTAATAGTAAATTGTCAAGCAGTACATAAAAATAATAAAAAATAAAAAAAAACATTATTCTATAAGTACATTTTATTACTAAGAAAATAAGTAACGTCAAAGGGGCCTGGGATTTTACTATTTCGATTGTCAAAGATCTTCATGATAGCCCGGAACGATAACTTCACATGCTTTCCAAGCCACGGGGGAAGCGATATTAAAAATTCAAACAAGAAGTACGTGCTGTGGATTCGAACCTGATACCCTCTGCATGTC
Organism: Euclidia mi; assembly: GCA_944739405.2. Lineage (NCBI taxonomy): Eukaryota > Metazoa > Arthropoda > Insecta > Lepidoptera > Erebidae > Euclidia > Euclidia mi. The sequence continues at coordinate 61,386,679 of OX123200.2, forward strand.
AGTCGGTTGATACACCCAGAAATAAGATACTTATCAAAAACCGACATTATTCTTATTTCATTCACATTCAGTTTCTATTTCATGCCAATATTTACGCATTCAAAACCTATCCCATTGCTACCATCTTCGTAAATAGAATATTAAAATTTACGAATTCTTTCTCTGTACAAACATTTGCACAAACATTGTTATATACACACATGTTATATGTTACACACACAGTGTAAACACATTAACTATTTTTTCTTATCGACACACGCGATATGGAAATCTAGGTCATTGATTTCTCTCTCAATGGTTTTATTGGTATTCTGTATCAGATACAATGCGATGTGGAGTGAATGATGAGGCGATGGCGATGTATGCGTTTTTTCCGCAAGAATTGATTTCGGGTTTCGATTGCCAGGTTGAATAGATTTATTTTAGGTTTTTCATGCTAAAGTAAAATAATTGCAAATGTGACGGCAATGTTTTTGGTTGTAGTTCCTTCTACTAATAGTGCCTTAAGTAGGTACAACTGTAACGACTGAGAGTGTAAATTTTGCCAAAAGTAGGCTAATGAATTCTTATATATTTGTGTTACCTAAATTATGATTTATTTTTTAATGTAGAATTTACTTCTTCATTTTCTAGGATGTTAAGAATATTTCATCTTGTTTGTTTTAATTTTCTTACAAAATTAAATAATAATAGTTTACTGCGATTGCTATAGGTTTCAAATTTTTTTTTTCAAATTCAAATTCATTTATTTTTGCTTAAACATGGTAGTGAGTTTTACAATAGTTTATAATTAGAATCACATGTTTTGCTGGTGAGACAGCATGCAAAAAGGGAAAATAACAGATAATATAAAATTTAAAACAGGCTACTAATGAAAAAAATCGAATTAAGTACATAATGTCAAAGTACACAATGTCAAATTATAAAATGTCATCATAGTTTTATGTATGTTCAATTCATTCAAATATTCAATTCATTCAAATAAAATAAAATATAATATAACCAATGGAGGCATGAACAGAACAAATCGGACTTAAAAATGTTTCTCATTCATCATGAAATTTAAACAACATACTATTTAAAAAAATCGAATTAAGTACATAATGTCAAATTATAAAATGTCATCATAGTTTTATGTATGTTCAATTCATTCAAATATTCAATTCATTCAAATAAAATATAATATAACCAATAGAGGCATGAACAAATCGGACTCAAAAATGTTTCACATTAAGGTACTCAGTAACAGAATAGTACGCCTTTTGAATTAAGTACTGTTTAAGGGCAATTTTAAACTGTCCAAGCAATTGAATTTCCTGTATATATTTGGGCAGCTTATTATACACCTTTGGAGCCATTGTAAATATACTTCTACTATATAAAACCGTTCGTGATACTGGTATACGCAATTTTTGGGGATTACGCGCGTTATTGCAGCTCTCGAATAGATTCATATGATTTCTTAGAAATACTGCACATTCATAAATATATAAACACGGTAATGTGAGTATGGTACGACACAGTAATTTATTACCCAATACGTTCTCATTTAAAAAAAAATATCCTCGTTTTCATTTCTACTGTAACTTTGTATTTTAAGTTTATCATAATGTGTTAAGGAGGAACCGTTTTTAAATGTCTTTATAGATTCTTCATTACTTTTGGAAAAGTTTTTACCTTATCGCGATTATATTAGCCAACACTGATGCGGAGTAATTTCTATTTACTTGGTATTTCTAAAAAAAAATAATCGTAATTATAATTTTTACTGCTAAACGTTGGATAGTTTTGATTATTTGTATCTGGCCATGTTTTGAGCAATAAAATGCTTTATTACTGAATAATTTTATTTACTGTGGATTTTCCAACAACTTTCCAACCTTTATTTTACTTCTACTTTTTTTTTAAATAAAATATTTAGTGGGTGTAATATCCTTCCTTATTGGGTGCCTAGATCATAAAATAAATCTGCCGTCCAAATTTTATGTTTCATGCTTCAGTAGTTTGGGCCCTGTGGTAATATGTTCTGTATTTGATGATTAATCAAAACTGAAACTATTTTATTGATATCTATCCTTTACAGCTTTCTGCAGTCCACGGCTAGACTTAATTTGCTTGAAAATATTATCATCATCGCCCGAGCGTTATCCCCGTTGCATCCAAGACTTACACGCTTTGGAGCCCGGGATATCTGGTGAGACCAGTAAGGGGTACTGGTCTCACCATATATGACAGAATATAAACTTTTCCACAGAGCGACTGCCGTCTGAACTCCGCAACCAAAAGGGATAGCGATATTCCATGATTTAGACCAGTGTCAGTTTATTTGAGGGTACTGACTCCCCGTAACGATTGTCAAAGATCTTCATGACAGCCGGGACCGACGGTTTAACGTGCTCTCCGAGGCACGGGACAAGCGATAATTAACAATTGAATTTGCTATATAGTATCACTGTGAGTAAATAAGAGGATTTGGCCTATTATACTACGCTGGATGAGTTGGCTCAGAGTTTGATCGTCGAGTCTACGTCTTTTTATAAAGATATTATTTGCTTCGTCTATAATCTTTATGACTCCCACGGAATGTAAAGGGGTAGGTAGTGACATTTTGTATTCTTAATTCACACGGAAATATCATTTTGCTAAAAATGTGATAAAAAAATAAATAATCAATAATCCATCTGCCCAAATAATGCGACGCGATATTCCGTATTCCATAACACTATTCACAAAATTTAAAAATCGTCATTTTTAGTAAAAATGATTAACAAAAAATAATGCAATAATAGTTCACGATATAAAACGGACGTGATGTTCCGACAATAAACAGTTCTGTGTTAAAATTTTGACAGCGTTTATATTTTTTACTATTTGAACTAAATCGGGCTGAAAAAATACCTAGGATTGTAGAAATATAAAAAAGGGTTTATTATTCGCTGTCAAAAACAATTTTGGATAGCGTTGGTTGGGATTGAACTGGAAGGATTAATTTAAAATAAGGTGATGGTATGAATTATTGTGTCCCAATTGTTACTAGATACCACCGTAAGATTTTATTTTCTAATTATTCGTTCAAATATTTTTTAAATATGTCAATGTTTTCTAATAAATGTTTATAGTTTCTGATCAATAAACTAATTACAAATCTACCAGGTTGTCTGTGAAATTTTTGCCATATGTAAACAATTTATTTTATACTTATACTTGCATTTCGCGTTTAAAGAAATGTATAAACATTTATTGAGTTGTCATTCTTCACTTGGCGAAACTGTGTTTAATAATAGTTTTCCTGTACTTAGCATCTTATCATATTTCCGCGTTTTATTCTACGAAAAGTTAATACAAAAACAAGCGAATTTAAAAGTGACGCCAATCTTTTATCAGTATGTTATCATCAACTAAGAGTTGAGTATACTCAAATGTTCAGATATCGCGTCGTATTACCAAAGTGATGTAATTAAAATTTCTTTGTGATACTGACAGAAAATAATGAAAAGATAAAAGGTTGAACGGCTTGTTGTTAAAATCATTTTAAGAAAAACGTACTAGAGTTCATTACATTATATAGAAAAACGTATGGGGATGTGTAACAATATATTAATACGTGAAGAAAGATCTCTGTTAACCTTTTTAGGGTTTTGAGTGACCGAGACAAGTTAGATAAGTTCAGAAGGAGCGATTGGAGAAGAAAAATCCAAAATTATTAAAGAAAATTGAAATTTAGTGTAATTTTGAAGACTACAGGATAAATTTCAAAAAATTATATTGCACACCAGTTATTTTAATTAAAACCATCGGAATATAAATCTGTCTGTAGCATCACATTATTAAACTTTGGTAAAAATCTTTGAGCTATCTATGATGGATTCAATTTGAAATAGCTTTATATTTTAGCATTCGTCAATTACAGTCACCGCGATGGATAGAAATAGCTGCAAATCGTACGATATATTATTAATCACTAGATGATGCCCGCGGTTACACCCGCGTTATTTAAGGCTACTGCTCCGCTTTCGTGGCTCATAGCGTGATGTTATATAGCTTATAGCCTTCCTCAATAAATTACCTATCTAACACTAAAGGAATTTTTCAAATCGGCCAGTAGTTCCTGAGATTAGCGCGTTCAATCAAACAAACAAACTCTTCAGCTTTATATATTAGTATTAGATATAAGATATACCTCGATTATTTTGCCAACCTGTCATTTGGTTTACATACACTTAGGTCATGATATCTAAATGTATGTTTATCTAAAATTCGTGAAAATTACACATTAAATTTTGTAAAGTAACAAGAATAATCTATTTGAAAACTTAACACAATAGACTAAAGGTTTAAAATCCTTTACCGTAGCATTACTCCTTTACCCTTCGGCGATTTCAAACTATAACCGTAGCGTTAAACAATTATATAGACTGTCCGGATCTAATCGGCAAGACAAACATCTACGTATCTTTTAAGCTCCGATCTAATCCGTACCACCTACTACAAGTAGGTGGTACGGCCCGTAGATCCTGCTAATCTTAGTAAACATGGAACTATTGTCAGATTAAGTAACATATGTAATCTTGTGTTGAGACTAGAGGATGAGTGTCTACGCAAAAGAAAGATTACAAACAGAGTATTATTATAGAGCATTCTTAATTTTTCTTTCGTGTGAGTGTGTGGCCGACTCGATAGGAGTTTTTAGACCGCCCTAAGGCCTACGACGTGCCCTAAGAATTCTTGCTCTATGACAAGAACCGAGACCGACAGTTTTAAAAGCTTTCCGAAGCGATAGCGCTTTAACGCAAATGCCACATGAAGTGGTAACCCATCCTAATAGTGACCAGTGTAACGTTGCTTAACTTTACCAATCTGTTACAAACAATACCTCATTGTTTCTCTGGTTATGAGAGCTACCGCCAAATTGTGGAGGAAAGCCACTGATACGATAGAAATATGTAAAGATATTTGATAATAATTATTATGATTCCATCTTGTTTCATTGAGAAAGTGATTGAAAATGTGATTAATTTAAGCCGCTTTGATGGTAAACAGTTGTGAATCACTGAGTGTTTGTGTATTCTGTATCTTGTTTATTTGGACGCATATTTTATCATGATTTTAGATCAGGTGACATCATGGTCAAGCAAAGTCTATTGACATAATAATAAGATAAAATGCCCAACAGAAGGCGAAGTGGTTTGACTTGCCGCTTCGGTTTGCCACAAGACTGGGCTTGTAGTAATCAAAATACAAACTGTATTATACTTTGAATCAGTTAAAGTTTTAATCAAATTGAAAGGAGACTAGTCTCATCAGAGTTTTATTATAAAATCTGTCAAAACGATAAATCTAATCCTTAGGTAAAGCCTTTCAAATTATAAAACAGAGCTACAATTAAAACAACCTGAACTCATAAAAAAAACTTTACAGTTAATACTCATATAAGTGACTTTATAGCTTTATTTTAATGACATTTATTTATTATAAAATCCTCTTTAAAGTGGCTTAAGTATTTAAATCGCAATTTTCATTTACGAATTTGAATAATTTTTTTGGTCTTTGAAAAGTTCCTACTTAAGTAATCCCTTCATCAATTAAAATCTTATGAAATGAAATACTAAACTGATCTAGTATAAGTCTTGTACCTATTCAATAATGTTTGAATTACCTTTAAAAGTTAAAGAAATCAATTCGCGACAATTTCGTCACTCTGGCGATACTGATAACTAAACAGAAATTACTTCACTTCACAATGACATTCTTACGAGATTTACAATAATCTTCTTTGTGTGAATATAAAATTCTGGCGTTACTGTCTGACTGACTGATACAGCTAAAACTATTGGATGTAAGGTGCCGAAATTTTGCATAGTATGTTCTATGGGGACCGTAGCGGTGCACTAAGAAGGGGTTTACCCAAAATACCCACAAAATCGAGAAAAACGGTTAAATTAAAATAAAATGTGCAGGCATAGCTGCGGGCATCCTCTGGTTAATATTATAACGTTGTTTAAGTGGCACAAATATTTAATCCGTGACATTCATTTGCGAGCTCCAAGAGATTTTTTGGACTTTGAGAAGTATTTAAGTCACCACTTCATTAAAAGATTCATGAAATTGAAAACTAAAGCTTAGATAAATTTAAGAAATCTTCTGCCTTTGTTAAAAAATCGGCTCGTATTTTTCACTGTTATAGAAGTGGACTATAATTGTACCCTTGTCGAAAACTAATAAACTCTTGATGCTTTTTAATTAATTTATACGTCAAAAGTAGTACATATGTTTTTTAATAAATTCATTTTAATTTTCAGAAAATCCTCCAAAAATATAAAATTTTATCACTTAGGACCCTTTATTTCTAAAATCTTGAGATATTTTAACCGATTTTTTTTTGTTTCGATTAATTGATAGTTAACATGCTTTCCGTAAAGAAACATTTTAGAGCCAAAAATGAATAGATTTTTTTTTAATTTCGATGATTTGGGTGACAAGGTGGTTGGTAAACAAAAATCTTTACAGCTCGATATCTTAGTAACAGTCAATTTGTTGCAAATGACCTCAAATATAACCTCCTTCAAGGAATAGGTCGAATTACCAAACACACTGTATATATCAGTCCTTATGGTGACAGCCGGGACCGACGGCCTAACGTGCTCTCCAAGGTGCGATCAAAAATTTATATTTTAATACGCACATAACTTAGAAAAGTCAGTACTGTAGTGCACGCCGTTTTAAAGCGATACCCTTTGCATTGCATTTTGTTGGTATCTCCACTTGGATTTGACAAAATATAAGTTTAGTCTTTATTGGTCGTCTTAAAATTATTGAATTATGAAATTTACTCTCAGACCTAAATATTCTAGACATTTCACACCTTCGTACCTATCATTTCTTTTATTTTCATCATCATCATCTTCTTTCTCTTAGCGTTATCCCAGTTTAAATCTGGGGTCCGCTTTCTAATCTAACCGGATACATACATACATACATATCGTCACGCCTTTTATCCCCGAAGGGGTAGGCAGAGGTGTATTTCTACACCCACTTTTCGCCAGATATACTTTAGTCCCACGTAATAAGGGGCGAGCCTATTGCCGTACCGGGCACATTTCCAGACTCCGTGCTGCTACTGAGAATTTCGTGACAGAAAAACCCAATAACACTGCCCGACCCAGGAATCGAACCCGGGACCTCCCGATCCCACGCGCACATTTATGCCGCGAGACCAACGAGGCAGTCGTATAGGGTTTGATGTCGAGTTTTCCGTCTCTACGCAAAGATGGTGTTTGCATCGTGTTATCCCTTAGTCGCCTCTTACGACACCCACGGGAGGATAGGGGGTGGTGACACTTGTATTCTATGCCGTCAACCACACGGCACGGCCTAACCGGATTTGACTGAATATTAGCTTTTCCACGGAGCGACTGCCTGTCTGACCTCCGCAACCCAAAGGGATAGCGATATTCCATGGTTTAGACTAGTGTCAGTTTTATTTAGAAGGTACTGACGCCCTGTAACGATTGTCAAAGATCTTCATTTCATCATCATCATCATCAGCCTTTAACAGTCCACTGCTGGACTAGGCCTCTCCTTTGAAAGGAGGAATTGGCCTACTATAGCACGCTGGCCAAACGGGTTGGTATAAGGTTTGTATCAAGTTTTCCTTCTCTAACAGTGCTGTTCTCTGCATAGTATGGTCCCTCTATCGGCTCTTACGACACCCATGGGATGATATGGGGTGGTGACAATCCGTATTCTTAATCCGTCACCACATGGACAATTCTTTCTTTCTCTTCTCAATTTTATCTTTAATTTAGGTACTGGAAAACTTCAATACTGTAGGATTCTATGTAACAAAAAATGCCAACAGTGTACAAAGTTTTCTTGCGATAATAATTGACCATATACATGCACTTTGACTTTACTATTTCCTAGGCAAACAGGACTATATTCTAAGTCGGCTACACAAAGTAACTTTACAGTTCCACAACATTTTCCTACAAACTTAGTTATTAACAAATTCACAACAGTTTCCATAAAGTTATCTAAGTTTTCAACTTTCAAGTTACATATAAGCAACTTTCTACTTACCTCGTATTTGGTGAAAAGTAGAGAAATTTCGCCTCGATAGCTTTTGTTCCTTTGCCGATTTTCGGATAGCTTTTCGATATTTTGATGCGAATATTTTTTTTATATATTTTATAGACTCACGCCTGTATCGCCAAAGGTGTAGGCAGAGGTGTAATATTACACCCACATTTTGCCATGAATTTTTAGGTCCCACATAATAGAGGGCGAGTCTATTGCCGTTACCGGGCACATCACCAAACTCCGTGCTGCTACTGAGAATTCGGCAAAACCCAGTAACACCTTTGCCCGACCCGGGAATTGAACCCGGGACCTCCGGTCAGCAGTCGCATACGCCATCCACTGGACCACGGAGGCAGTCAGTGATTTGAATATCGTGTAAATATTTATTAACTAGAGGACGCCAGCAGCTACGCCTGCATTTTTTTCAAATTTACCCGTTTTGGCCGATCCCGTAGGAATTTCGGAAAATCCCTTCTTAGTGCACCCCTACTGTCCCCAAGGAACATACATGCCAAATTTCAGCTTCCTGCGTCTAATAGTTTCGGCTGTGTCTGTCAGTCAGTAAGTAACGCAAGGATTATATATATTAAGATTAGCAATCGCCCGCTTTATTTCACTCCTTTAGAGATGAAGTATAAAAAAAATCTTTCCGTAATGGGGACTACGTCATAAAAGGAACCCCCTTTTCTAATTGCATGTGCTCTAACTTCAGTCAATGAATACAGATTTACATAGAAGCGCAGTTCTTAAGGATTTCGTGTGGTTTCGGATTTCGATTCCAAGTGGGGACTATCTCAAGTTTAGTTCGTAGTTGGCGCCGTTGGCGGCGCTGGCGTCGTTCTCCGTCTCTCTTGCACTCGCAGTTAAGATACAATGAGGAACGTTCGTCTCTCTTCTTCTCGTAAAGACAGCTGTCACAGCGTGACTGCTACGCCGCCATGCGGCAATTTGGGTCACAGAAAGTTTGTCTTCAGAGCGCCCATAGATAATGCGCCTCTATGTAAATATCTGAGCTCTTTGGCTCTAGCTTCAGTAGTTGGGTATCGGCGATGATAAATGTCAGTCTAGACAAGCAATTTCAGATAAATGATTTCTAAAATATTGGGTTATTTAACCTGAATGACCAGCGTGTGCAAAAAATCATTATGAGTAATATTTAAGTATTGGTGCAAAGGAGTAATCTATTTATTCAGACCATCAAGTTAGAATAAGATCAATTTTGCCATTATTGAGAATTGTTCGTGAATAAAGAATCAAATTATTGGAAATTTTATTGGTACTTGTACATAATAAAACTGTCTGTTTGTTTTTCGTTTGAGTGTGTGGCCAACTCTGGTGTCGGAGTTTTCAGACCGTCCAAAGGCCTTCAAAGTCAAAGTCAAATCATTTATTTGTTCATATTATGTTAATTATTATAAACACTTAAACAAAGTCATACCTTTTTTAAAAATTAAGCTAGACGAGGCCGGTGTTTCCTAACTGACTGCCCTAAGAAGAAACATCCGAAACAAACTCATACGTAATAGTATCTTTTAAAGTCCAAACAATTATTTAAAAATAAAGATAATAAGTATACAAAAAAAGTATAAATATGTGAGTACAATGTGAGACGACTATACGAGTGTGAGACCAGACAAAAATAGTTATCTTTTATAGGATTGCGGCAGCAGTTCAGAGCCGACCACATTCGACATAGCCTAACGATTTTTATCCTTAGACAAGAACCGAAGCCGATGGCTTTACGTGCCCTCCGAAGCAAGGTAGCGCAAAGATGTAAATGCCACACACGGTCACCCATCCAAGTGGTGGACCTGTGCAAGCGTTGCTTTACTTTGCCGATCTGTTACGAACAATAAGCCAAGTCTTGCTATGTGCACTACATATTATAAAACTTTGAGTTCATATTATATATTTACTATACTGTGGAAGTAATGTTAATTATCGCTCGCTTAATAATGTGCCCGGTAGATGGCAATAGGCTCGCCCCCTATTACATTGGGAACGAAACATAAGTAAACCTGGTCACAATAAACCTTGTTATTGCACAGTGCAAACAGCGATTATTTTTATTACAAAATCAAAAACTGCGACTGCTTAAAATAACCAAAAAAAAGGGGGAAAGAAGCTATCAGAGAATAAATTGCTTTTTGAATTTGTTTCATAGAACGAAGGCTCTGTAGCCATAAAGCCGAATTATTTCCTAATTTAATTTATTCAATTCTTCCATAATATCCTAATACTAGCTGTACTGCAGCTTGTATAAGGATATAATTATTACGTTTAATACAAGAAATTTCCTGTGATATAAATAAAAGTGGCTAGTACTACAGTTTTGGCATCGTCCATTTTCCGAATCATTTTTTAAGGCAATGAGGGTGTTTGAAATTCTTTCTTCCACCAGACGGCGTTTCATATGCGTCAGGTCCAAACGCTGTCAGATAGCTGTGCAGATAGGTACTGACGCGTACACACACATGAAACAAGCAAACACAGATGTGCAAAGTTATAGGCGCTTTGACACTTTTGACATTTTTCTGGACCTCACGTCTCAGTGCTGCCGCCTAGTGGGCCTCATTTCAGCAAACCCTCATTTGATTCAAGTCTTGTCGTTCTTTGAGTCTACGACTTAGCTGTGGGTAAAGTTGACACATGATTGCCAATTAATTTATCTAAATGGCTTTAGCAATTCACTCTTATTCATATCTTCCCTTTGCTAACGGTACCCTTCCCTTATTTTCTTCCATACCAAACACCTTTCGGGTAGAACATGATATAAAATGCACTATACGTTACGTTCAAGATTTCTAAGATATTGAAGTCAATTTCACAGTCAATAGATTTACTTGGCGCTCGCGTGGCCCTGTGTTTGAGATGAAAAGAGCTCGTGAGATTTTCACAAATTGGTTCAACTTTTACAATGGCTCAGCTTAGTTTTATCCTTCTATCTTATGAGAGGAAACAACTTGTCACTGGTTTAGTGAACAATTGCCATACGATAAAAATATTAATATGTTGTTTTAGTTTAATTATATTTTTTCATAGACTCACGCCTGTATCCCAAAAGGGGTAGGCAGAGGTATAATATTGCACCCACATTTCGCTATGTTATGAATTGATAGGTCCCATGTAATAAGTGCCAAGCCTATTCCCATGACTGGACACTTGCCAGACTCCGGAGAATTCGGCAAACCCCAATAACACTTTTGCCCGACCTAAGAATCAAACCCAGGACCTGCCTAACTCCTGATTAGCATACGCATACGTTACCCACTGGAGCACGGAGGCAATTGTTTTAGTTCTGTTCTTTATATTCCTAGATGGTGATCAGCTCCTTGATATTTTGCTTTCTACGTAGCTTGTAGTACAGCACACATAATATATTTTTTCCATTCAAATTTAGATCTTTTAACGCGAGATGTGAATCGAAGTGGAATTTTGAAAGCTCATTCACCTCATTAAAAATAATTAGTGTCCCATCGTCCCAAACGTAGGGAACGTTGTAAGAAAATTTTGTGAAAAATTCTAAATTCTAGTTTGCCCGGTTTGCTTAGCGAATACAGTTTTATGTCTGGTTGACACTTTTAAATGTGTTTTGCAAAGTATTCAACAGATAACACAAATTTTAAGACCTTTATATCGTTGGATTTGTTATAATGATTGAAATTATTTGTATTCTTACCTTTTTTTCCATCTGATTCTCTTTTATGGCAACGTAAACTAACAGAGAGAAGCGATATGATATCAGTATTCATAATCTTAAAGAACGACTGTTACCATCAAGGTTAAACTATCCAGTCATCGTGTGACAATTTTTATCATTTGATTGTCTTGATTGCATGACAATAAACAATTTTATCTATGTATTTATTTGTTAAAGCACCTGAGCAGAAAACAAATAAGATAAAGACAGTTTTATAATAACATGTTATACAGTTAAGATTTATTTTAACTTCTAAATCAATAATTGAGCGATACAAAAGAAGGGAAATGTAATGAAAATGGTTACAATATAGCAATTGATAATTTTCACGTACTATTATAGATACTATTAACTCTAGCTTGCCTTGCATAACCGATCAGAGGAAAACCGCAAGAGCTATTTGCTTGGTGTTGGAAATGTCATTGTCAGGGACCTAAGTACATGGAATGGTAACGCTCTTATGGGTCCCCGATACCACGACAACCTTGATGGCATAGCCGGGGCTAGACATATCAGCTCCTCAGTTAAATCCCTAGCTCTTCATGCAGATGACCTTTTGCTGCCTTTGTGGCAAACATAAGTAACGAGAGCCCCTATACAACCAGCGAGCCACTATCAGCTATTCTGAAAACTATGAAAGTTTTCGCATCGACCTTTTTTAATAACCTGTCCCATTACGGAGCACAGACCTCTTCTCACCAAGAGTAGAGTAAGGCCGTAGTCTTAATGATACCTCCTAATTAGAGGGAAAGATGCTGATTATGAAAATCGTCCCTAATCTGGAAAATATAATTTATTTTATACTAGCTTTTGCCCGCGGCTTCGCTCACGTTAAATTCAGGGTAACACAAAACTCCTTCATCGTTCGATAGTAATTTTCGTTTTAATTCTGTTCATAGGGACTTATAAGATATCCGCTATTTTTTAATTAGTACAAAAACCTTAAGGACAGATTAGCGAAGATATTATAATCATATATGTGACGTAAGAATTTCATAATATCAATAAAGAGCAAAGTTATTATCATTTGTTTATTGTAGAAAATCCTACTTAAATCATAGTCGTACTTTACAATCCATTCATAATTCATTGATAATATTCCATCCTGCTCATTCGCATTCTCTCTGTCGCACTTATGATGTAGGTAGCCATAGAAAATAAAATGAAGAAAAATAATAAATGTAGGTAGTTATTTTTTAATTTTGTTAATTCTACCCTCTCCTTCATACTTCATTCGGGCTTAGGACCGGCAAAATTTATCGTTTAACAAGTAATTAAATACGGAGGTATGTAATTAGAAAGCAAACAAATATCAAAATAAAAGAAGGTGTTCTGGACTAAAAGAAAAGAGTAATTTTGGCGTATTTATGAAGTTAGAATCATCTGCTATTTACAAATATTATTTTATCATCATCATGTCAGCCTAGAGGCGTCCACTGCTGGACATAGGCCTTCCTCAAGGTGTGTGGAGAACACAGACCGATTTTGAGCCGCCAGCATCAAATTATTATTTACTTAAGTACGTGTTATTTACTAAACTTACAAGTATTTCCATTGTCCTTTGAAATGTCCACCACCGTTGTCATCCAATATGCACTGTTTTAATTGTTTGACACTGACCGGATCACTTTTGTACACTCACAATAAGATGTCCATGGGTACACAGCTGCACTCGCGATTTTTCCACTCAAAAAGTACGCACGAAGCATAGCTACATACTCCCGTGATATGAACTGATATGATAGGCCATCGCGTCGGGCAAACGAAGACAAACAATTAACTTTTGCAACGAAATTAGATACGCTCACTTTTGCTAGCAATTTAGTACTGTTTGTCGCATCGCCGGGGCGTGGCGCAGGCGCAGAGGGGCGGGGGGGAGGTTCGTAGTACTCGGTTCGGTCATAGTATTAGTATTGCATTTACCAATTATCACGTATTTTTGTGGACAGTTTTGAGACAGTTTTGGGACTTAGTGTTATTATTTTTTAACTACATAAATATGATCAGTTAAAGATACTTAGTGCTGTGTTAAATTTTTTGTACTAATTAAAAAATAGCGGTGTATAACCGCAAGAAGTATTTAAAACATTTCTGTTAACAGTATTTAGTTCTTAGAGTTCCGTAGTCAAAAATGGCTTAACACGGAATCCTTATAGACGCGCTATGTCTATCAGTATATCCGTATGTCACAGCCACTTTATGCCGAAACTATTCAGTTTACACATTTAGAAATTGGTAGGCAGATAGATGTATTCGGTGAACCGCTTTACAACGTTATAGAAAATAAAAAATATTGAATACTAAGGGGGACTCTTCATGATCTCTCTGATGTGAAAAATGGGTCGTTAAAAATTACTTTGAGGTTCCTAAAACCATTGTCTCTCAAAGTAAATCGTTTGAAAGATATACGGTTCCAAAGTGGTAAAATTGATGTGTGTGTCCCTCTAACTTTTAAAGTCAGAGAAAGACAAATCTCAAAAAAATATATGCTTTAGATCGTTATAAAAACTTCCAACGAAAATTGGTTTGAACGATATGTAGTCAGCAGCTTTTGAAATAAAGCACATCTTAAAAATAGCAAATATAGCTTTTTTGTTAATACAAATACTATTAACAGTTAGTAGAAGATAATGGCTATGGTAAGTGGATACATACCTCCACTACGGAACTCTTCATGAGCGAGTCTGACTCGCAATAGCGAATAGCTTTTATAATGTTTCGTCCTTGGTGTTACTTGTAGCCGTTTGCCATTACCAAGCTTTGGTGGATTAAGATTCCGCATTAACAGGACTGGAACAACAACGTTCAGTCTCAAGTTGCGGGAAGGTACTCTTGATAATTGTAAAGAGTTCAGAAACTCTATAGCGTACGAAGTAACTTGGTCAGTATTAATGACATTATCTACCGAAAGGTGCTCAACAACATCACTTTGCATACAGTCAAATGTCAAAGACATAGTCCGATATATTTCTATACACACTTTCGCATTTATGAGTAGAAAATATTAGTTCAGCCGGTTTAGCGTGAGATCGTTACATACATACATACACATTTTTTATTTATACCTTATATTAGTAGGGATTAGCCAAGGTTGTTACAAAAATTATTTGTTTATATAAGTAAGCGAACGAAGTAATGACAGTGCACCATAAGACAATGTATAATGTGACAGTACTGACAGGTATACGATAGCACATGCGCAGCACTCAGTTATTACAGCGCATGCGTTCGTACTGTCAATAGGTAGTAGGTTTGTCCGTACAAACTTCGATCCTCTCTATAATCCCTCCCAGATTATTTTTTGCAACTAATTGTATCCTATTTTCCTATTTCTGAGATACCTCTCCACCAATTTTCAGTCAAATCGGTTGAGCCGTTATTGTTTTATAAATAGTGTTACTAACACGACTATCTTATATACACCACTATTTTTTAATTAGTACAAAAAATTAATGGGGCGCTAAGCATCTTTAACTAATCATATTTATGTATGTAAAAAATAAAAAGACTAAGTTCCAAACCTGTCCCAAAACTGTCCACAAAAATACGAAATGATTGGTAAATGCATAACTAAATACTATGTTGTAGTAGTAATTTTACGCGGCACTACTCCATTGATAAATTTGTGCAAACTCGAAGCTCGCCACCCCATGTCCCTCTGCGCCCGCGCCACAGTGCTACATTGAAGGCGGTAGCGAACGGATCCTTTTTTCGCGGCAACAATTATTGTTTGTTTACGTTTGCCCAACGCGATGGCTTATCAGTTCACATCACGCGAGTGCAGCTGTGCGTTTGTACAGGGAAATGTTTGGAAGCCAGTGGATCGGTCGAGGCGGGCCTGTAGCTTGGCCTCCATGCTCACCACTGTGTACAAAAGTGAGCCGGTTGGTGTCGAACAATTTAAACAGCGCATATTGGACGCTTTTGACGCAGTGAAAAGTCAGAGAAGCGTACTTTTCTCGTTAAGAAACAATTTAATAAAACGTGTTGTGTATTGACAATGGTGGTGGACATTTCGAAGAACAATTGAAATACTTGTAAGTATAGTAAAAATTACCTACTTAAGTAAATAATAATTTGATGCGGGCTGCCCAAATTGGTCTGTGTGGAGAACCTAGAGGGAGGCCTATGTCCAGCAGTTGACGTCTCTAGGCTGATATGATGATGATGAAATAATAATTGTAAATAGCAGCTGATTCTAACTTCTTATATACGCCAAAATTACTCTTTTCTTTTATTACAGAATACCTTCTTTATATATTGATATGTGTTTGCTTTCTACCTCCGTATTTAATTACTTGTAAAACGGTCAATTTTGCCGGTCCTAAGACAGGATAAAATATGAAGGAGAGGGTAGAATTTAGAAAATTAAAAAGTAACTACCAACACTTATTATTTTGCTTCATTTAATTGTCTAAGGCTACCTATATTATAAGTGCGACGGAAAGACCGCGTAAGAGTAGGACGGAAAGTAAGTACTATCAATGAAGTAGTGAATGGATTGTAAAATATGTCAATGATTTAGGTGAGATTTACTACAAAAAACAAATGATTATGACTTTGCTATTTATAGATATTATGAAATTCTTACGTCACATATATGATAATAATGTCTTCGATAATATGTCCTTAAAGTTCTTGTACTAATTAAAAAATAGTGGTGTATATTAAAGATTTTAATTGTATTATATAAATTATTAGGGACCATTACAACAATTGGTAGAGTAATGTATATGGGTACAGTGCCCTACAAAAAAAGTTTAGTAATATTCATGGCGTTTGGATTTGTTTTACGAAAAAATCGCATTATAACCAGTTTCACCTGTAAATAGAATACATTCAGAAACATAACAAATGTGGTATGTCATTATTTACCATTTCTCAACCAGTAATGTTTTTGTGTTTTCCATTTTCTTTTACGTAGACATTAAAGAAAATGGAATCAACAGAGGTTTTTGTATGATTTGTAAAGATTTATGTAGTATATTAATGCTTGTTCTGAGACTAGCATGCACAATAAAATTCAAACAACAGCTAGTAAGTCAATTGTTTAAAATATCAGTAATATAACCTTTTATCACGCCAAATATATTCCCACGAAAACCTCATCAGTGTCATACCTATAAGCCGTACAATATCCAGTCTCGTATACTAATAGCACATAACGAATTACCCTAACCTATTCCATTTCGTGTAAGCCGTAACAAAGACACGCTTGGTTAATATGATGTCATATGTCACTGACATGAAAGACATTGATCCCACACTGATAGGTGCAAAGACAGCAAAGCGCCTTTATTTTTGGATTCTATTCTTAGGGAGAGAATGTTTTATCACAAAAATGGTCAAATGACAGCGTGAATGATCCGTACGGAAAGTATTTTTAAAGGAAGAAGCATTATTTTCGGGTTAAGGTATGTAAAGATTTTTCGGAAAGGTGAATGAATTGCTGTTCTTTGAATAAGGAACTTTGTATAAGAATAAAGTTAAACATAGATCGTTTTGTAAGTATTGGGGTGTTACAATTTACGAATAACCGAATATAAAGCCACAGCTAGCTTTTTATGCTATTACTTGACTCAACACATGATATAATTTTTTACGAGGTATGGGTATTTTAAAACAATATATCTAACCTCTTTTGGTTGTAAATATTTTTAAGTAGGTCCTCATAATAATTATGAAAATTGCATATACAGGTAAGTCTTGCTGTCTAAATTAACATTTTACAACTTTTATAAAAACGGTAGTTTGATGAGGCATGGATGACGATTAGGTGCAAAATAAAATCGTATTTTCGTCAAAATTGCGCACGGGTTACCTTTTTCCGCGATAACTCTCACTCAGCCAGAGACACGGGCAGAATCTGGTACATGTATATCTATATATATAAAAGAAAGTCGTGTTAGTTACGCTATTTATAACTCAAGAACGGCTGAACCGATTTGGCTGAAAATTGGTGGGGAGGAGGAGCTCAGAACCAGGAAAAACACATAGGATACAAGTAGTTGCAAAAATTAATCTGGGAAAGATTTTAGAGAGGGTCGAAGTTTGTAGGGACAAACCTACTGCCTATTGACAGTAAGAACGCATGTGCTGTAATAATTGAGTGCTGCGCATGTGCTAATCTGTCAGTACTGTCACTTTATACATTGTCATATAGTGCACAGTCATTACTTCGATCGCGTACTTATACAAAAGCAATAATTATTGTAACAGCCTTGGCTAATCCCTCCTAATATTAGGTAAAAATTCGAAAATGTGTACGTATGTATGTACCAACTTCACGCTAAACCGGCTGAACCAATATTCTCTACTCATAAATGCGAAAGTGTGTATAGAGATATATCGGACCATGGCTTTGACATTTAACGGTATGCAATGTGATGTTGTTGAGCACCTTTCGGTAGATAATGTCATGAATACTGACCAAGTTACTTCGTACGCTATAGAGTTTCTGAACTCCTTTAAATTATCAGGAGTACCTTCACGCAACTTGAGACTGAACGGTGGTGTTCCAGTCCTGTTAATGCGGAATCATAATGCACCAAAGTTTTGTAATGGCAAACGACTGCAAGTAAAAAAACATTATAAAGACTATTCGCTATTGCGAGTCAGACTCGCTCATGAAGGGTTCCGTAGTGGAGGTATCCACTTACCATAGCCATTATCTTTTACTAACTATTAATAGTATTTGTATAAACGACAAAGCTATATTTGCGGTTTTTAAGATATGTTTTATTTCAAATACTGCTGACTACATATAGTTCAAACCAATTTTCTTTGGAAGTTTTTATAACGATATACAGCACATATTTTTTTTAGATTTGTCACTATCTAACTTTAAAAGTTAGATTTAACATTTTACCACTTTGGAACTAATGTATGTATCTTTCAAACGATTGGCTTTGAGAAACAATGGTTTTAGGAACCTCAAAGTAATTTTTAACGATCTATTTTCCATATTCGGTTCCATGTATGAAGAGTCCCCCTTAATATTAAATATTTTTTATTTTCTATAACGTCGTAAAGCGGTTCACAGAATACATGTACCTACCAATTTTCAAATGTATTAATCTTATTTTGAATAGTTTCGGCATAAAGTGGCATTGACATACCTACGTATAGACTGACAGACAAATATAGCGCGTCTGTAAGGATTCCGTGTTTAGCCATTTTTGACTACGGAACTTTAAAAATACTGTTTACAGAAATGTTTAAAATACTGCTTGAGATCATATTTCTGATAAGTCCTTATGAACAGAATTAAAACGAGAATTACTATCAAACGATGAAGGAGTTTTGTGTTACCCCGAATTGAACGTGAGGGAAGCCGCGGGCAAAAGCTAGATTTTAATAAAACGGTTTTTCCATTCAACAACATGTTTCAACATTTCACGCGTTGTTACCTAAATTAGCCTGACATTAAACCCTTGACATCTATTTACTTTTACACCAAACAGTTCTCTCATTATCACACTTTAAACGCCCACACGAGCATTACATAACTTTCCCTCAAAACATTCAGAGCAATAGGCAAACAAATCGAGGTCTAGCATAGTGTACAGTATAACATTTTTTTTTATATTCTCACGCCTGTATGCCCGATAGGGTAAGCAGAGGTGTAATATTACTCCCACATTTCGCCATGATTTTTAGGTCCCACGTAATAGATGACACATCACCAGACTCCGTGCTGCTACTGAGAATTCGGGAAAACCCATAAACACTTTTAGACCCGCGACCTCCAATCAGCAGTCGCATACGCTATCCACTGGATCACGGAGGCAGTCCGCATAATGGTGTGAACGCATATATAACAATATATGCGTTCACACCATTAAGATAAATATGAATTTAGCTATACTTATGTGAAGGTAGTTACTAACTGACCCTTAGGCAAAGAATCTTGGATTCAAATCCACTTCACGCACCACTGGCTTTTCGAAGGTAAGTGCGTATTTAATGTAGTAACATTAAATGCGCCTTAACGTCAAAAAGTCAGATGGTTTCCTTCACGCTTTTCATAAACGGTAAATGAAAACATCGACAAGAAACATGGATGTCTTCGAGTTCTTCATAAAGTTCTCGAAAGACATTCCTGTGAAATCTGTCAAGCCCTGCTTGGTTGGTTCAGTGGTCTAAGGCTGTGTGGGACAAGTTAACAGGGCCGATATCATTACGTATCTGTAGAAACAGTAGATACAGGTTTAAAGCCTCGTATTCATTAGAGGACATTTGTCCCGCGACCTTGTCGCCCGACACGAATTCTACGTGTTGAGCGACGTCGCGGGGACATCGCCCGACATCGCAGGCGACATCTACGTGTCGGGGAACAAGTCGCTTGTCGACGCTCCGATAGCGTCGACCTTGCGCGACTTCGTGTCCCTCGACAATTTCCGACGGCATTTGACTTGTGAGGACGTGTGTTGCTATTTGTTCCGCGACTACCCGCGATTATAGCACACTTCGTTGGTCCACACTACCAACGAAACTGTGTTAACACTTAGGCGACATCTTGATCACAATGCCGGTATGTGGACGAGCGAAATGTCAGTCGACATTGTCGCGGGACAGTCGCACGTAAATGTCCTGCGACTGTTCGCGATAAGTCGAGCGACTTTGTCCCCTAGTGAATACATGGCTTAAGCCTCGTATTCATTAGGGGACATTTGTCCCGCGACCTTGTCGCCCGACATGAATTCTACGTGTTAAGCGACGTCGCGGGGGACATCGCCCGACATTGCAGGCGACATCTACGTGTCGGGGAACAAGTCGCTTGTCGAAGCTCCGATAGCGTCGACCTTGCGCGACTTCGTGTCCCTCGACAGTTTCCGACGGCATTTGACTTGTGAGGACGTGTGTTGCTATTTGTTCCGCGACTACCCGCGATTATAGCACACTTCGTTGGTCCACACTACCTACGAAACTGTGTTAACACTTAGGCGACATCTTGATCACAATGCCGGTATGTGGACGAGCGAAATGTCGGTCGACATTGTCGCGGGACAGTCGCACGTAAATATCCTGCGACTGTTCGCGATAAGTTGAGCGACTTTGTCCCCTAGTAAATACATGGTTTTAACTTATTCGATGTCACTCAGATGATCCAGTTTAACATCTGTCTGTGAACGATACGCTTACATGTCGATAGTTTATCTTATATTGGACAATTTGCTCGAAATTATGTAATTATTACGCGAAAACATTGATTGCATTCTAGACATGTATATCTGCAGGTACCCATTTGAGCATTACTGATTTCAGCATGAATGGGACTGGCTCTGCCGGGGATATAATACCCTCTCACCAAAAATCATCGTAAAGTAACGATACCTATATTATTGCGTTTTGAAATTAAACTACAGTTTACGGATTATATTGCGTTATATTGGTTGGGATTGATAGTGACCTTCCCTTTTCCTTCTTCCTTATCCAGTGCCACTTACTATGGTGTATATTGCTAGCAAAAGTTAAATTTTTGTTATTGAGGTCTAATATAGATAGGTGTCCAAATAGCCACTATGAAAGCTTTCACCATGTTTAAGAGGAATCACTATAAAAACTTTTTGCTTACGAGCACGATGGATTCCATGAAAGTCTGATGGAACAGATTGTTATTGTTTTCAGTATGAAATCTATACGAAAACAGTGAAGTGATACGAAAATTGGAATTAAAGAGACAGTAAATGCAGTTAAATTTTTCAATATTTTGTATCTACAAAAACCTCTGTAAGATTCGAATCGAGCTGACTTATTTAATTTTGTTTTATATGTATTAAATACACTTAACTCGTCTTAAAGCCCTAGTAAATGAGATTATCTAATTATTATCCTTATGTATAAACGGCATAGTTACGTATCTACTTCTAATCTACATTTGTGACGATAAGCTACTCAACAAAATTCATTTACGTTTCCGTACTTACAATTTCATAATCCTCCATATTCACATAACACAGTGATACAATATTTTTAGAAGCGTGCCGTTGCTCTGGCATAACCTGCATTGATTTCAATAACCCGTGGTCTCTGATCTGTAAAGTTTGACTCGAACGTAAATACAGACGTCTCGTGCAGTACGAAGCGTAGGTACGGTATTCAGCAGAGATATTAAATTACGTGCAGCGGCATCATTTAATTGAATTTGTTTGTACCCAATAGTTTTTTGGAATCTGGGTGTTCTATTGACTTAATTGTTTAGTCTCTAATAAGCGTAGTATAATTATTAATCATACAGTAACTATTCGGAATAGAATATTTGACTTTAGTCAAAACACATGAAATTATTACTGATAGTTTCGCTTTGAAGAGATAACAGTAAAAAATATACGATTGAGGTGCAGCATAAATGGATGATGTTTATAGATTTGATTTGACCTGAATGCCGAATCTTCTTTGATCGTCTTGTGAATAAGGACAATCGATTCATCTGCAATTTAAACTAAGATCATCTACCTGCAGTTTTCAAAAAGGCTTCCTACAAACCGGTGCCGTAGTTTCCGTGCTCTCACGAACCGCCAAAGAGAGACGGGCCTTATCATACTAGCGGATTGCGAACATCCTCAAAGCGAAGCGGGTGCGCAACGAATTCGTTACGGGCTCACAACATACACACCGCGCATGCGCAACGAATTCGTTGCGGATGCACAACTAGTAAAAGTGTCGCGCAACGAGTAAAAAGCGTCGTGCAACGAGTAAAAGTAATAAAGTCAACAGCAGTGTTTCCTCGTCGGAATCCATTTTATTACTGGATGTATTGTACGTCAATAATCTGCTACAAACACGCGACGAAACCGTAACGTATTTGCCACGCGTCCGCGACGTCCTCGCTGCGCAGCCGCGGCGTGTTCGCGACGCATTCGCTGCGCGTCCGCCCCGCCCCGCAACCGCTCCCAAACCGCTAGTATGATAACGCCCTAAGGTAGTCGTGAAGTCTATAATCACAGTGAAAACTTTTGTAATGAATAAACACAGTCTTCTTGACGGATCGTGTTGGCTGACAGTTTAACAGCTTACCCAACTGTTCGTCCCAATTATCTTGTTTGAGTTAAAAGTAAAAGTCTGCGATGAAATTTTGCTATGTTAATTATTTATTGTTCATTATTTTTCGAGGTTAATTAACGTAAATTCAATTCCGATGCCTGTTGTTTAAACAAAATTACAAAGTTGTGTTATTGTTTTTATTCCTCTTCGATTTTACTCGTTGTTGTTGTTGTACTTTGTTGCGCAGTTTTTGTGATTTAGCTAGCAGTTGCTAACAAAACTTTTTCCAGAGCCGAATTATAACATCAATGCAAAATTTTCAATAAATTTGTTATTTCTAAATAATTGATTTCGGATTTTTAGGTAAAACAACTTAACAAAAAATAACACCGTAGCGTACTAATGTGCAACAAGACCAGCTGCTAATATTTCAAAGAAAAAAATATAACAAAATTACCCAGTAACAGAATTATGAGCAAAAATAATGCAAATGAAATAAATACACACGTTTTGATATGATATTCATTATAATTGAAACGATAGATAACGAGATTAAATTTTCAAATGATCCGCCCGCAATGTTTATGTAACATTACGGGGTCGTAATGGAGACGAAATAATAATGATTACTTTTGTACTGAAGTGAATGTGATAGCAAAAATTTTTGGTTTTGTATGAAATTGCCAGTTGCAGGTACTAGGCACTTTAAAATCAAATATCGGGAGATAGATTTTAATTTGTTCCATATTCAAAATAGTTGTAAATAAAAAAAATATAATGAAAAAATTACATAATATGAAATTGTTCATTAAATATAACTTTTGGCGAATTTGAAATTAAAGAAAACAATTTAAAAGACATTTTTATATGTTTACTCTCTGGAATTTTAGATTTAGGTAAGGAACACGTCTAATGTTGTATTTTCGATTCGATTCGATTTTTAGATTCGTTTCCCACACAAATACCCATAAATCGTTCGTTGTGTTTTTCATCTGCTTTAGTTGAATAGGTATCAATGCGACAGCTTTTTAAGCGTCTATGATTTTTTTAAAGAGTTTAAAATCAATAATTCGCAGCGCACGTTCCATTGGAGTCTTTAAATTAGTTTTAAGTATAATATACTACTATACCTAAGTAACTTTTGTTACTTCGCCTTGTAAAAGTTTCTAATTATAAAAATAATCTGTATTCTGTATTAAAGTAATAAATTTCAACTCCAGTCTCGCATTTTCCTGTAATTTGTCAATGTCTATCACATTTTATATTCTAAACAAAATAAAAATAAATATTTTTAATTAGAATTATAATTGCGTCTGCGAGACTAAGAAAATCACAATTTATTTCAAAATTAATTAACCATGACGAAAAAATATAGAGATTTCGAATAATGAGCCTCGAAACGCTGAGAGGAATAATACCTATTTATCACGATTAGTGGAAATAAAATAAAAATAAATTTACGCGTAGGTTTTCCTACTGTTGAGCCTTGTTTTCGTATTGTATCAACTGAAAGGAAAGCCTAGCAATGTGCCACAAAAAATGCCACGTGACTGCGTAATTATAAGGTTGCGTAAATATACGCCTCCTGTCACGTTAGATAATACTTTACGCGGCGTAAAGGTGACCACTGTTTTGACGTAATATTCATAGTCATAGTCTTTAACTTAGACTTATAATACATGGTTTATCAAGTTGATTGTAGATTTACGTGACAAAGCGTATGATTAAATGAAATTCAACTACTTTTTAGGATGATTTTGTAAGTTCTCTTTTAATTCTTTATAGAAAAAAAAAGTATGTTGGGTGCATAGTTTGAATGTGCTTGGTCTATAAGAAATAATCCAGCAAGAAAGAAAGAAAAATAATAATAACCGATTACAATTTAAAATTATATAAATATTCAGCGAGAGGGATTCTTTAGAAAACCATCGAGCGAGCACCGAAATAGTGCAGGCTATATATAGGTATATAGGTTCATAACATAAAAATAAAATACAATAGGTGTAAAGTATAATTAAAAAAATAAGATACACAATAAATACAAAAGCAGAACATGATTGTAACGTATTAATTTAAAAATTGAATACACAATACCAGCCATATTTATCAAACTGCTTTGTCGCCCGAAACGGTTCCTAACAGTATAATCCGAGGGTATTAATGCACCCTGTTATTTTAAATTAAATTTAAGAGTAAATACCGAAATATAATATCCGCGTATTGTTGCGACGCAAAGAGTTTGACAGGTCTTTAGTCTGAGAGCCTTGTTCCGGGATTAAGAGGATATTTAGGTACGCGAAAATGAGGAAATATCGTAGAGATTATAACTCAAAGTATTAAGCTTGGTACACTAATGTTTCAGGCTAAAGTAAAGTTCAGAAACCGTGCACGAGGGATGGATATTCGTGAAATGTCCTAGCTTTGTCCTGTGTGAATATCAAAAATATTACGCTAGGCTCCGTGGCAATGGTCAGATAAACACTTATCTGACCATTGACACTATTTGCTATTTATAAATATCGCAGTAACCAGACTTTACCACCTTTGTCCGTGTCTGCCATGATAAAGTCATTTCATATTATTTATATAGACTCACGCCTGTATCCCTAAGGCAAAGTGTAATATTACACGTTCATTTCGGTATGTTATAAATTTTAGGTCCCACGTAATGGGGAGCCTATTGTCGTTACCGGGCACATTGCCTTGCTGTTACTGAGATTTAAAAAATACTCAGTTACACTTTTGCCCGACCCAGGAATCGAACCCAAGACCAGCAGACGCATACTCTTGCCCCTGGACCACGAAGGCAGACAGTCAGTCATTTCATACTGGATGATCATTCGGTGGCATTTTATTTTTTCATTAGCCCACAGAAGCCTCTTATTAAGCAGCCAAATTTAACGACATCTCCGTAGTAATAAGCTTTGATATTTTTTATTACACCCGTCGTCTATTAAACGTAGTATTTTCAGACGTAAAGTAGGTTCCTGAAAATAAAATATTATCTCTAATAAATGAAGCGTAAAGATATCCGAGTTTACAGTTTAACCCAGAAATAAACCGTTGTACCCGTCAGACGTAATAAAATAATTTGTTTCTGACTTCTCAAAATGGAAGAAAATATTACACGAAGAAATAATTCTTATAAGGACTGCCCATGAACTATTACTATTTTAAACTAAACAGTTGCTTTTATTTCGGTTTTTAGGTTGGAAAAATTGAAAAAAGAATTATTTTAGATTTTATTATAATTGAATTTCTGCATACTGCATTCTAGGTTTGTAAAGTTGAGACAAAAGGACGTAAACAACTCTAGACTGAAATTCCGTCTAGACAGTCAATCTTAACTGGCAACAGATCCGAGATAGGACTAACGGCTTAACGTGTTTTCCGAGCACGGTTAAGTGACATCACCAACTTATATTGGATACTTTTTCGAAAAAACTCCACATCACTTTGTGCACAACCTGGGAAACGAAGTCTAGATCACAGGGAACGCACAAGTTTAAGTACATTAAGTTTGGATGAAATCATAATTAAATTAGCCAGATATTAAAAATATCCATCGATAAATAAAAGTAATTAAAAAAGACACATATTAATAGTACCCATGGGTATGAAAAATGGGCTACAAGGCGACTGCCTTTAATAAATACACCAGATATAATACACTTCCGATGTCTTTTTATTTGTACCCTCCATCAAATCTTACTCCTCCCTCATATCTCTCGTTCTTGTGTTCTCTTCCTCTTATTTCTTTTCAAATCCTCGCGATCGTCAGTGGCTTGATTATGTTTTAGCCCACAACCAAGTGTATACGCCGGGGCTACCTCTTACCGACAGCTAGGCCACTGGCTCGTTTGCTTATTGCTGGTAATAAAAACAGTTACTAGAGGCCGATACTAAAACTAACTACAAAAGATCTTTCTCACTTATTTCGACTTTAACTTCTATTTTATTGATTTGCTTGTAAGATTCAAGTATTTTGTAAAAGTGTTAGATTTTGTCTATCACTTTTCGAATAGATGCTGATTGAAGCGTTTTTGTACTTCAAGGACATTCTTTGATAAATACGAGGTGTAAGAAAGACCCTTAATGAAAATTTTAATCCCATATTGTATCAATCATTACGAACAGTATTTACTTCGGCACCATACCTAACAAATTACTGGATCAGGAGATATTGAGGCTCAAAGTGACCATACATTTTTTTCCAATTAGGCACAAAATCTATGCATTTCTTGCGCCAATTTGTTCTGCACATGATCTTTGCACCCATGGATCTAGAGCATTGCACCGCGCGTACATTACATAGCGGCATATAAAATGAGTCTATTTAAAAAAAATCGTTTCCCAGCAATTATTTTTGGTTAGTGTGAATTGGCATTATGTTTAAAAAGAGGAAACTTTGGCTTGGTGATGAATCTTTTGACACCCTGTTTGTATGAAGTATGTCATACAACTTTTCGTAATTGAATGTTCACGTTTATATTAGGTAAACTACGTAATGACAGTGTTTACATTATAACCATTGCGGATGCTGCGGTAACTCATTCATTTTACTCTGTCCAATAAACAAATGTGTTATGGTTGTGATACAAATGTAAGTTTGTTTAAACCAGCTTAAATATAAAATGCCTAAACTATCATCTCATGTGCAATGTGATATATTTTGAAAATGTTTTTTCATTTCGAATTTGACTTATTTCTTCTTTGTGATTGTTAACATTGACAGCGGAACAGATCCTAAACTACTATTTAACAAGGTACCTACCTATCTACTCAACAACGAATTACAGATGTAATAGCGCTGAAATGATGACAATACTCAATTACTTTCTTATTTGTTTCTAGGTACGTCGGCCATTCTTTATCCTACCCAGCCCCAGAATCACACGTAAGTTTATATAATAACATTTTATTTAACAAATATACAGCGCTAGCTTAATAGAGAGACAAACAGACTTCTACGAAAATAGTCACGAATCCACATATTCAAGCCTACGTCATGTCCATTACGATAGTTATAATTCAACATTTGGAGCAGACATGAACTTCAAATTTATTTATTTAACACTCCCGCATCCGTTTCTTGCCACGTCCTTTCATATGCAGCGGTAAACACATTTTAAAACTGATATACGTGAACCAAGTCTCTTGCCATCTCTGTTTTACCCTTCCTGTAAGATAAAGACAGCTCTATACATGTTAAAAGAAGTCTCAACGTAAACAGATATTAGTTTTAGCATTTTATTGAGTATAACGTAGATACGCTTAATCCTGACGTACTTTGGTCCAGTGATAGCTTATCTAGGTCTTAAAGTCTTTGAGAGGTAATGGTTTGCAAACATAGTGTGTGTTTTGAAACTAACCAAACCAACTTAAATTTTTTATTACATTCTTAGGGCCGGTTGTTTCACCACAATTTAACGCACGCGTAAACGTCAAAAATGGCGCTAACTATCGTCAAACCAAAAATTGTTGTTTCACAAAATGAAAGCCTTGACGTACGTCAAAAAGTAACGTTTACGTTAACCGGTGCTGGACCCATTGGTTAGCGCCATTTCATTGTAAACATCTGCGTCGAATACTTGTGAAACAGGAAATAAAAACAATGGACTCCCTAGTATATTCGTCTTTGTTAGACGATAGTTCGTCTGATGACGAAACATATGTTGTAGAAAGAAAGAGTAAAGTATTTAAAACACGTATTTATAATCTTAACCTATGGAACGAGCAGGAATTTATTGCACGATACCGTGTATCAAAGGAAATAGTTATATAATTAACACGTCAAATCGAAGAAGAAATTAACTTTGCCTTTAGATAATAAATTGTCTTAAAGTCCTAGGGTGGTCTCCTCCGGCATTAAACTCGGCATGTATGGCAGCCCAAGTTTAATTTTTCTTGACAATGCTTATATTGTCAGTTGTCAGTCTTTTTGGAAAACAATATTTCCTTATATTTCTCAATCAAAGATTGAAATCGGTCTTTCTCTAGTTTTGAGAAATTTACTGCACGTTCTCTGTAAAATAACGTAACTATAAAATACCACGTGAAATCACAAAGTTACACAAATATGGTGCTTATTAAAATACTTACTTTGGTGAAAAAGTATCCATATTTATTAAGGAACAACGAACGTATAAAAATATGTGTCGATTATAAATTATTTAATATAAAATGGTGTTGTTTGGATATATTGTTTACAAAATCACAAGCACTCAAAACAAAATAAGAAATAACACAAATCAAATAGCCTATTCCCGCTTTTAGATGAAGTTGACCATAAGTTGACGTTAACAGCGCAATGTTCCCATACTACAAAAATCTCCCAATCATTTTTCTTGGGCTAAAGTATTGCTTTATACTGGCAACTCGAATGACTTTGACGATCGTTTTTTTTTGCTGTGAAACAACGCTTTGTATTTTACGTACGTTAAACATGGCACGTAATCGTCAGTATTTAACGGACGTATGTTACGTTAACCAACCATTTGAAACAACCGGCCCTTAGAAAGATGAAAAAGATTTTTATAGGTGTAGCGTAGGGTGCCCTCCATCAACGTGGAGTGGAGTGTTAATAAAAAATCAAGCTCAATTGCGTAATATGTGAGAGGCCTAGATCCTCTACCTACATAGTGGATTAAAGAAGGCTGATAATGGTGATGCTGAAAGATAAATAATTATAAAAATATAAATATTAGGTTTGTATACAAATAGTACACCACCTATTACGTGGTGTCTAAAATTGATAAGGTCAAATGTGGGTGTAATATCTCTGCCTACCCCTTCGGGGACATAGGTGGGGGGCTATTAAAATATAAAAATATCAGCCCCGTGAAACAGACACCAGTTGGGCACGAGCCTCTTCTGAAAGCCCGTATGTCAATGCATCGTACTTGCAGTACTTGTGTACCTAAATTGTCATATTTGGCACATCTTGTTGTCAGACAAAGTGCACAAATAGTATTTAAATCCACAGAGAATTGTTTGGAATTGTCTGTTTTTTAACTGTGATTTAGGGCCTCCGCATACTAGCTTCTTTTAGCATCGGCGACCGGCGATTCAGTCGCTTTTTAGCATCCAGATGCAGCGTCCGAATTCTTACACCGCACACTGGAAGATGCCGATCGCGGCGACTGTCACTTAAAATAATAACGAAGGGATCGTCCATTAATAACGTGATTTTATGTCTTTTCAATTTTAAACTTACTCTGTGATGATACCTGGGTAGGTTTGAGGCTTTACCACCTCTCCTCATTCTTTCAAAAGTCAGTTTCAAAAGTAGTTTTTATACAAAGTAAATAAAAAAATATTTTAACCAAAAAAGACATTGCGAGCTACTGGTGTCAAAATTGAAGCTAAATTAAAAAATATTACACTCATTATTCTCTTCATCTCTTACCTGACTTCAATTTGTTTGGGTCGGCGCTGTATGGACATACATTCTCTTCCATACTTCTATGTCACCAGTCATCCGATCACTTCCCCCTTTCCTTACATATCTATTCTCACACAGTTATTCCATCTTTTATTTGGTCGCCCCCTCCCTTTATCTCTCTACCCTCCTATTTACCACTTATTTACCTAAATACATAATTATCCACTCTTCTCATAAGATGTTTCTAAAATGCAAATCTTTTCATCCATGGACGCTACTTGCAGACTACTTTGATAGGTATTTTCTCTATTTTGGCATGGTAAAAAATTATAAATATATCATGCATACTTTTAAAATAGCGTTCTTAAAGGTCCTTTTAAGTATACTGGCTCATTTTAGTCTTAACTCGCAATAATTGCAATTGGATCTTGCAAAATATAAAAGCATATCACACATAAAGAATTCCAGAAATGGATCAGAAAATTCAGAGACCGCTGTACCTACATAAAAAGAAAATATCCAGACCAAACTGAGGACATCCTCCTTTTTGAAGTGGGTTGATTAAAGCATCCTAGAGCATCCAAAAGCAACGAAAGATCTTAATATAGGACTTTTCTGAATCCCTGCCCATCGAACGAACGATCGTTGTTTTATGATGCGTATAGGATAAAAATCTCTGGCTCATGAAAAACAAGGACACTTGATATCTGTCTACACTTATTTGTCCCTTCCACCTATCAAGACTCACGTGATTAAAGGACGACTCCTTACTATAGGTTGTCACTTATTTGTTAACCCTTAAATAACACCGTGGGGTATTAAAATTCTTTACCCCAGGGGCACAACCTGTATTTTTTTTGCGATGGTAGTATCATCTCCTAAAGTTGTCAGTCACGTGGCGTTAAAAAAACTTTCATCTAGTCTGCTTAGCTATGTGAGAAAATTACCCCAGGGTGTCAGTTACGCATGCATTAATTTCTCATCAATTCAGTCAAATGTTTGATAAACTAAGTTTACAGAGCCCTGCAAAGCTCCTTTTTTGGGTGCAGCGTCACAAGAAAACCTAAGATAACCTATTAAGTTTTCTGAGTGGATAAGTTTCCGGAACCGACGAGACTTTTCATATTTAAATGATATTTGTAGATCGATCATTAATTTGGTGTACAATTAGTAATTTAATGAAAGAATGAAGTTTTTTAATGTAACGCACTTTAGTGTTTTTTTTTTTTGATGCTTTGTTAAAAATAGCCCCATGTAAACTACAAAAATAATTTATTTTGTACACTACAACTTTTAATAGCCGTTTGGGGTAATTTACCCCAAAGTTTATTTATTATTCTGTAACCGAAAATAAGGATGTTATTATAGGGTTTGACTAGTGACTGGCTTAAACAGAATAAATGTCGATACAAATATGACAGCGCTTATAATAAATATGTAAGTTTTCATTTAGGCAGTACACGACCTAGGGTGATGTACTAGATTTTGACGACGCGATTCTTATCATAGGTTATGATAAAGCTACATTACCTACTGCTTTCTTTACACCGATGAAAATATTAAGCAAGCTAAAGTCAGTATTTTTTACCTACATCCAAAAACCAGTTCTCGTATTACTTTCAGTGAGCATCATCTATCAATTCGTACGTTAATATTAATACGAAGAAATGAGTGCAGTACTGTCCATGCCATCTATTGTTTAGAGCATAAAATGTAAAGTACTAGGTACTTGCAAGTTTTCTATAGTATAAGTCTATTAATAATAGAACATAATTTAACATCATTGTAACGAACACCATTTAATTATACTGGTATATTTATGTTTTTTTATAGAAACCTTTACTAATAACCTCTTTTATAGAAACCTTTTACTTATATTGTACAATTATTGTATTACAACGTTGAAAAAATAAATGAATTTATCGATATTCGACTCGGCCGATCACCAACAATACACTACAGCACTACGGTCGCCGCCACATGAGTAAATAAACCGAACAGAGAGACAGCTTCTTAAGAGCTTGTAAATTTGTTACCTATATTGGTAGGGTTGTCACAATAGGTTAAGACAAATCGCTTGTTCGGTATAGGACAGATTCTGGATTGGACAGATTCGTGATTTGACAGATTCCCAACTCGACAGATTCGTGGATTGGGCAGATTCTTGGACTCGACGGATTCGCTATACGGCAGAAGTGCAGTTGTAAATAAAATAGCGAGTGGAACCAAAAAAGGCATGCACCTGAAACTTTTAAAAGCACGGAATAAAAATATACATTTGTTACCAAGGACACGACGTGACGACGTGATTTATTTGACATTCCCAACGATACCACTAATAGTGTTGAATATTTTCTGGTAATATGATCTATTTTGCTAATAAACATAGGAATCTTCTTTAGCTATTATGGCCACTAGTTTTACCACGGGGATAGGTATCTAAAATAAGTTTAAAAAGAAATTGTGTAAGACAAATGATCGTCTACAAAACAAATGACTATAAAATGATCAACCATCGATAGGGCTTACAAAAAACAGGTGCATGCGATTTTCGACCTTATTGACAATTCATGACAGACATTTTTTTGGTATTTTCTTGCTTTCTGACATTAATACGTTATTAAAATTATAAATTCTGAGTTACGTCAATAAGGTCGAAAATAGCATGCACCTGTTTTTTGTAATCCCTATCGATGGCTGATCACTTTCTGATAGTCATTGGTTTTGTAAACAATAATTGCTTTTACACAATTTCACAACTAATTAGTTGTTAAGTATTTCGTTGCCAACATTGACAATATTTATTTCAAGATCGAAATATTCGCGAAACTTTTGCTCGAGCAATTCAACAAATGCGATAAAATTATCAGGAGGTATAATCAAAGAACCCAATTGTATGTATTATTAATAATGGTTGTTTATTGTACTTTGTGTATGAATTTAGTATTATTCATACACAAAGTACAGTAAACAACCATTATCTTAATATATAAAATCCTTGCGTTACTGACTGACTGACAGACACGCTACAGCCGAAACTATTGGGCGGAGGAAGCTGAAATTTGGCATGTATATTCCTTGGAGACCGTAGAGGTGCACTAAGAAGGGATTGCCCGAAATTCCCACGGGATCGGCCAAAACGGGTAAATCAAAATAAAATGCAGGCGTAGCTGCTGGCGTCCTCTAGTTAATAATAAAATACCACATTGTTACATTAAAACATTAAAACTTGCAACGTAAAAAACAAACAACGTGCGTCGTAATAACCCTAAGATTGTCAACTGCCTGTGCCTACGTAAACCGGTTCTTTCCAGTCTCGCCGCGTACACGACAAGCTTCCAGTGGTCACGCACACATATGCCGTGTACTTGTAGTAGTGCAACCGATTCGCGCTGTTGTATGAAGCTGTGTCTCTGTTCCGTTTTTCTACTCATGTGGTCGCCGCGTCCGAACGCAGGGAGTCGCTAAAACGCGATGCAGCATCGATACAGTTGCAAAATCGCCGGTCGCCGATGCTAAAAGAAGCTAGTCGGCGGTGGCTCTTACAGAACTGTAAAACCATTCAGATGCTCTTATAACATTGTAGTGTTTGTCGCATTTTGTTGCATACTGATTTAAAATTTTAAAACTTCATGTTTAGTTCAGAAATAAAACAGAGTTAATATTTAATGTATTTAAAAATAGTGCATAAACGTAGGATTTATTAAATTTTAAATAAATCTAAAATTAGGAACAAGTTATTCTTGAGTTCTTTTTTTTTCTTATGTGCTGACCTTTTATCTACAAATTAGACATGACAGTTCACTAAAGGCAAATCATCATTGCTGCTTAAACTAAGATACTATTTAACTAAGTATTCTAACAAAGCTACGAGCGACTTCTAGTGTTGGCGTCGCAAGGATGCTTTGACAAATACCACCGTCCAATATTTAAATGTCAAAATCTGCGTTACGTAAACATTTAGAGTAAAAGTAAAGTCATTATGTTTATAAGTTTTCTGGTAATAGGACAGGCTCTGTCTTAAATATAAATTTTATTATCTACAAGAGGATGCCCACGGCTACGCCCGTAATATTTTTTAATTTAGCCGTTTTACCCGATCCCGTGATTATTTCGGAAAATCCCTTCTTATTGCACCCCTACGATCCCCAAAGAACATAATCATAATCATGCCAAATTTCAGCTTTTTGTGCCCAATAGTTTTTGCTGTAGCTTGTCTGTCAGTCAGTCAGTAACGTAAGGATTTTATATATAAAGATTTGACGCTATCTACTCTACAAGTAACGTTATTTCCCCTAAATTAAAAAAAAATAACAAACTTCCAGTTAAAAGCAGTATCATGTTTAAAACACATACTGCAGTCTATTCGCAACAAAGACTTTCGTTAACTGAAATCTGAGCGCAAACAGAAGCAGTTTCTCTAAGGAACGTGTTACTAAGACGAATGGACGTTTGTTTGTACCATTCACGTGGCTAAGACGTAATAACATGGCGGTCTATCTTAAAATGCTATTGATTCTTCTTTCTTTCTGTGGCACTGCCTGCTATTATTTTGAAAGATATACTCCGAAGGTAATAAATAATGATGTAGTTTATTGATTTGTATAATATTCGTATAAGCTACGGCGCGGTCAGTTTTCAAGTAGTAGGTATAAAGAAGTTTAATTTTACTGATAATATTAGACAGACGTATTTTCTAATATTATCAGTAAAATTTAACTTCTTTATCCCAGATGTATTTGTCTAGTGGTCAACCACCTATATTGCTAAGTCATGAGTTTGACTTCTATCCACATTGAATATTTGTATAATGATCAATACTTTGTGTGCTTGGCTGGTATTTGTCTATAGCAAAATATCTTCTTAGGTCTTTGTAATTATATTTTTTATTAGTTGTCTACTTGTCCTAGCTGTACAATTTCCTATTTGGGGTGAGATGACCGATTGTGTGTTGTTGTAAGTTATTATAAACAAAGAAACTTCAAGTTAGTCAAACTACACTCAACTTTCTATTCGTGAAACGAGCCAATAGATTTGTCTTCACGTATTAATAGATGAACTACGAACATAATATCCTTCTATTTAAATAATTCAATTTTAATAAATGTGTAGAAGCTTTGTGGAGTCTTACAGAAGACGTCTCTAGGCTGAAATGATCATTACAAAATGAGACACAGTTTCCGCCGAGTTTTGTCTTTAAAAACGCAATAGGCTCAAAAATTATCGAACGAATTTTTGTACGATTTTCACCAAGACATAATGTGTGGGTCCTGACGTGTTTTAGGTGTATAATACACGCGAGCGGAGTTGCGGGCGAAGTTTAGTATCAAATAATAGTATTTAACAAGAAGCATATTCAAGCTTATACAGCCAGGTAAACGATACTGCCAAGTAAAGGACCTTTGTGGCAATATTCATATATATGGATATACCCTACTATACGAGCACAATTTGGCGTGAATTTAATATAATCAATGATTTAATTAGTGCGTGGCAAAAATTCTCGCTAAAGGTCATTGGGCACCTTAGTATGGAAACCATACCCATGGCGGACAGAAATGAAATATAGCAGAGTGTATTCATCTACAGCTCTCATTTACTATGGCACTAGTCGCATTAATGTGAGCTACGGGAATCTAAAAAAAAATCAAGTATTATCTATGTATATATCCATACTCTTTATCTCTGAAACTGCTGATCCGATTTGAAAAAATCTTTTTGTGTGTGATAGCCACATTCATGCGAAAGGTATAGGCTCTTTTTATCCCGATATTGCCGTGGGATCACTGAATGAGGCCGACGAAGTCGTGGGCGTCTGCTAATTAACTGATATAGGTAAGAAAATAAAATGCTAATACATTAAAATATTTTTTATTCAATTTAATCCAAAGCAATCATAAGATCATTTAAAAAGGCAGTGGGTGCGTCTGTTGCTTCCTGGTGTATGGCCCAAGACAGATAATAAACAATGCTAGCGGTATGGGCGCAGCTATTTAATATGCGAAAAAAAAACTGTTCAATGTGCGAAAAAGACATTGTATAACATATCTCTAAACATTAGCTCATACATGCACCACGCTGTACGGTTTCGATATTATTTTTATGCCTTTATAAGATGAAATAAAAACCTTTGATACCGTTTGTTTTCTTCTTTAAGGATCCTGTACATTTTTCTCCGTTGATTTTTAATCAAACAGTTGTATGCAATGAAAGGTCATATTATTCCACTTCGTTTAAAACTATTTTGGTTAATGTCCGCCACTGTTCGCAAAACGGGTCAGATATGCCCAATGACCTTTAATGAACATTCTAGGTTATATGTTGATTTGAACTTTATTTTGGTAATGGAAAATATTATTATAGGACCAGACGGTTTATTTAGTTTATATTATTGGTCCTGAGGCGTGGACGAACTTGAGAAAAATATTTGCCGTTGAGGAAAAGCGAATTTCTTATGTGACCAGTAAAACAGCTGTTATTTTTTTTTGCCATTTTTGGAAGATGAGCGATACTATTTTATAAACATGTAGTACTCTAAATAATACATTTTCGGCATTAATCCGGGTATTATTTATTTGGTAAAGCTCATACTAATATCTTTAATGGCCAACTGTAATTATGATATCACTGTTTTACAAATAAAATATTATTATTCAGCACTTTGTATTTTAAAATTCGTCGACAACATTGATTACTTCTTTATATGTTTTACTAAAAACACTCATAACAAACGATCATCTGTTAAATTCTAATCTATAAAACTAAATACCACAAACACTGGTCCCCATAACTCTAAATAAGAGTCACTTTCAATACCATTACAATACTCATGAATGTGCCGCAATGCATCACCGAAAAGTGGTTCTTCATCTAAAAATAAAATAGATTGTGTAATGTATAGATTCTCTAACAGCATCTATAAGAGCAAACTGTGATTGAACTTTGATTGATGAATCAATAACTACGAGAAAACCATTATGATATTTTGTTTAAGAGATTTTAAGTGGAGAGATTTTTGTTGATGATTTGTAATGGGCACAAGGTTTGTCTTATACTGAAATGTATAATTTTATTTGAGTACAAAAAAAAATGAAATAGAGAAAGTAACATGAGAATTGAAATGATGTTAGTTTAGGACAAATCCTAGATTCGATAGATAAACTTTACTTTGCAGTGTTGGGGTGTAATTTTTAGGTCAACGATAATTTCCTACATCATTACATAATTGAATAATTTCTTTATTTGTCATTCTTACAATAAAATATTTATCACCCAAAAATGAATTTCCTTATTTATAATAATGACGATAAAAATATTAGTCAACCCAATATCGAGCTGATGATGTAGTACGTAAAACAAATAAATTGAAAAGCTTTTAATAACTTTTGAAGTCATATATCTACAGAAGTAACTTGTTAAAATATCTGTCAGCAAGAATTGCTGCCATTCGTAAAATTTATCGCCCAAGAACATCGTTTGAGGTAGATACGAGAACTGAAAGAGCAAAGAACAAGAAACGTATAAAATTATGAAGTTATACGAGTAAGACGTGAAATAAAATTATTTTCAATACATGTGATTATGTGAGATAAAATTTATGAGTATTATTGAATACGGTGGATGAGTAAATCTTCTTAAATACTTGTTTGATATCGACAAAAAGCGAGCGAGCGTTTATAAATAACCTTTTACAAGCATTTTAGCAGCATATTGAAATATTGCAGACATGAATAAACGACGAATACAAAATGTCACTACTCTATTACAATACGTTGGTAATTTGAGTAGATAATCATCATCCACCTACCATATTCCACTGCTGAATATAGAGATTTACAATACAGAGTAGATACACTACCTATATTTATAAGAACCCTAGACATTCTCAAGCCAAGTATTTTAAACAATGGCATGAATTTCCTACAAATCCTTTACATAGACCTGCTACGGATTCGTTCATCCATCTAAATTTTTTTAATGTTTTAATCTACATTCTAGTTGGAAAAATATAAAACTTTTTGACTGTTATAAGTTTTAGTATATATCAATGTAAATAATACTTTAAAGTTCAGAATACTTTACACATAGTAATGCGTTCCCACTCGGCTGAATTTCGTACGAAAACGCATATAAAATGTCCGCGTCCCTACCGCCCTCTAACCATCAGTACTACTGTACTAATTATCGCGTTCCTCACAAGACTGTCCCGCCAAGTGCCACGTTACCGACTAACTTGATTAATCGACTCACGGCGCGCCAATATGTCACAAAGTGTCTAGTTCGCGTGGTTGGACCATAATGTATGTAATGAATCGTTTACAACACTGCACGGTTAGCGTAGTGGTCTAAACGGCCATCTTGCCGACTTATGTATGCTAAGAAATTCCACTATGTCTGCTGCACATTTCGCATCTAAGCACGAAAATTTTTCAATGTTCACGCGTCCTTCTAGATCAAACAAAATATTTTTCTTATTCAGCGTCGATGTATCGGGTGTAGAGACGACACAAATTCTTGCGTTCGCCCGGTGACTTGTCTAAGCATGTACAAGCGCTCTGAAGGCGCTTGTATACGGTAAGAATTTCCACCGCGTCTGTTAACACAACTCATCATGTTGACGGTAAAAAAATTTCGGATCTAGGCTAGAACTAAGAAAAATAATTTTCTTAAGAGGCTACCTCAAAAATTTAAAAATAATTCAGTGCTCATTGCTTTAGTGTTAGCTATAAATTTGAATATCGCACGATTTCTGTAATTGCGTGCAAGCCCGAATACTTGATTTAAATTGTCTTTCGGGATAATCGGGATATATACCACGTACCTTTGTTTGGAGTACCCGGTATTTCGGCACTGTTGCAAGCGCCATGTTCACGGATGTACTGAGGATATTGCGGGTGGATGAATGTTACGAGCAAGTATAACGGTCTACCCGCTTTCTTACTCGTTTTTTGCGTACAACACCACTGCCACTGTTATCACTATCGCACTGTACCCGATTACGACATACTACACTCGATACATAATATTAAATATTCCTACAGTTGGAGTTGTCACAAAAAAGATGATAGGTACACTTAAACGTAGAGAGATAATGAATAAAGTTATTTGTTAGAACTTTGAGTAAAAGATAAAATTGTCTTAAAACATATTATAATATACGTTATGAGAAACTTTTGTATACGTTTTATGCGCATGGAGTCGTTTGATCTTAAGCATAGTTAAAAATTGTATGGAGATAGTAATGATTGCAGCTCATGATTTGGCATTATTCGCTACTTATTAAAGTTTGAATATCAGTATTACTGTTAGTTTTGTCGAGGAAGAAAGGTGTGGTGTTCCTTCAACTTTTCTCAGACCAGGCTAGGTAGTATTAGGTCGTGTCCCTTAGATATCACCGTGTTGATTGTCTTTGCGGTCAAACGATATATAGCCCCAGTAGTATATAGCTACTGCTACAATTTTTATAATTTGGTGATCATACCTTTATCTACCTTTGAACTTGGCAATATCTTTTTAGTAAAAGATATTGCCAAGTTCAAAGGTGGTCTCATTCTGATCACGTAAAAACTCACGTCTTTTTTACAAGATATAACCTTTTATTATGAGATTATAGATAAGTGTTCTGGGTAAAGTGGATGATAATGATATTGCAAAACTATGGCTCGTCATTGTTATGATTCCATTTATATATTTGATCTTATATTCTTAGTTTCCTTCAAGGAAAGAGCTTGCTTTGCAAAATGTTATTACGTGGTTTCTAGATAAATAGAAAAGTAGTGGTAGAAGATTGGTTAAAGTCAACTCTAAAATGAATTCTCCAGCCTTGATACATAGCAGGTCCCGTCTTGTTAAAGCAGCTGGAGTGACATCACACCATCCTCGCTTGCTGATTTACTCATGTGTTAACCGGCTACGGTTGCTTTGATTAGTTTTTGGACAGGTTTTTGATAAGCCCGGCTGTCATTAACCGTTTGAACGCCACTGTCATGTATAGGTGACATCAGTGGCAAACCAAAATGTAGCCTACCCTACACATAGGGTGCTAAGTTTACTTTGGCTTGTCACCTATACATGACTGCGGCGGTTAACCGGCCACGGTTGCTTTGATCGGTTCTTGGACAGGATTAACCGGGATGATACGCCCGGCTGTCATCAATGCGACAAGTGCCACAAAACATTTCGCTACATACCTTGGTGAAGCGTTCTGTCGTAGGCACAGCAGTGATCGGTTCGAGTGTACCCTCACTTTACACAATGGTACAAACTAATACAAAATTGATAATTATTCGGACACTGGGACGATCTGAAATGGAAGAATTTGAAACCCCACTGCCTTGTCTTGCGAGAAAGTAATCCTGAAAAATCAGTCTTGATGCAATAAATCTATGAAATCAGTCCATTTGGCGCCCACAGAAATTACAAACAGATTTTTACCGTTACACTAACTAGCTTTTGAGCACTCCATTCATAAACCCAAGCAGAGTGGATTATAGAATGGCAGTATGAAAATAAATCCGTAGCTTAAAAAATATTACTTTAAAAACTGTAAACGTTGAAAATATACCTATATAATCTTTTTAAATGACCTTGCTTAATTCAGAGGAGTCTCTGGGCATTGGTTTATCTTTCGAGAGCCATATTTTCTTTGGACTGAATACTTTTATAGATATCTCTCAATCTATTTCAGCCTCAAGTTAGCGTGATCGGTTTGTATGTAGAGCTTGAAAGGATGCCTATGTCCATCAGTACGACGACAATGATATGTTGATATGCCTAGTTTTATAGAACTTCTTAACAAGATAAAAAATAATCAAATGCCAGCTAAACCAAAGCACAAATTGATGACTGTCAATACAGACAGCAGCTACGAAACTTAATGAGTTCTGACTAGGAGCCAAAACTATCGCTATTGTGTATTATTTATAACTTGCAATGTTGGTTTATCCTCTTATTAATGGTCATAAAATTTGGACATTTTAGGACAATCATCCCCTTTAAATAGGTTAAAACGGTTGTATAGTTTGGATGTCTCGGCACATTCAACACTATTACGACATGAATAAAAGCTTATCTAGCTTTATTGCCTATCTATCTATCAGTTCCTTTGATTTACTATCAATAGTACCATATTAGCTGTACCAATTTGGATGTAGTTATCAATCCATTTTATATAAATCGCTGCCGTATTCCGAGAACACATTTCTCCTTAGCAGCGTATTCTCGGAATATAGCAATGGTCGCACAATCCGTCAGCCAAGTATTTGCCGATATTTGATTGAATATAGTTCTCCGTAGTAAACTGTGGTCCTGATGAAGAGAAATACTCTATACATAAAATTAACTACCCTGTCAAATCAGAAGGCCAATTCTTGTATTTTATATGACATTCAATTCAATTCCGTTTATTTAAATAAGTACATACACAATACATATATTATTCACGCATCACCATCTAGTCCCAAACTAAGCAGAGCTTGTGCTAGGTATGGGTACTTGATAATGGGTTGACATACATATTTTTATTAAGAAACATACCTTACATACTAACATACATACAATATACTTATATACTATGTTAATATTGCTTCACTTACGGCCACGATATAGTTGTGGGTTCTTGTGGCACTTGTCCGCGGAAGCAACGGAACACCATACCTTTCGGCCAAAAGTCCTGCTTCATAACAACTGGCAGAAATCACGTTGGGATCGGTACCACAAACGCCTTGAAGTTGACGTTGCAACGCGACTCCAGCAGTTGTACTCTCGGCATGTAGTTCGACTTTTGGCGCACGTACTCCGCGATGTCCTCCGCCTTAGTGGTAAAGTGCAGGCGAGAGATGTACACGAGTGTGTTCGGCGCGGCAGCGCGCAGGGTTGCCCCAGGCTCCACAGGAGCCGTGCCGCAGTAGTTCTTGACGGTCTTCTGACGACGCTTCCTCCTCTGCACCGTCACAAAACCATCATCTGCTACGTCAGCCTGTTTTGTCGCCTTGTCTGGGTTGGACTTTGTAGCTACAGGGGTGCTCGCAGTTTCCTGCTGAGCCTTTATTGATTTAGGTCGCGCGGCGATACACGAAGAACGAACGAACAATATTACGCGGCGATAGAACTGCTGACGCAAAGCTTGCGACCGATGTATTGACACATGCAACTCGGCGCGTGTTGATGTTACTACGCGCCGGTGACATACTTAAATCGACAACCTTACGTAAGTCGTCTAACTCCGTGCGCAAGAGTGCGACGGTATCTTCAGATGTCTTTAACTTCTTGTGTACATCCGCTACACTTGCCTTAAGAAAGACTATGTCCTTCAAAAGGCTTGTAACATCGACGTGGTCGAAAGTGACAGGAGGTAACTTGTTTAAGTCTCTCGCCACAAACGTCGGCACGTCATCAGCATCGGTCTCTTTGAGCAGCGTGATGATGTCTTGTAGGCTTTTCTTTGTCCCGTCACGCCTGCGGGACACAATCTGGTCACAGTTATTTAGCGACCTGTATACAAGCAGCTTGGCAGCCGCAATGTCGTCCTCGCTGAAGTTCGTTGCACAGATCTGGATAGCCAACACTTCGTCCACGTCATCCAGCTTCTGCTGCATGAACGCCAGCAGCTCGTTCACCACATGTTATCACTCATGGCGATAAAAATTGCGAGCGTCGGCTCGCGCCGCACGAAACAATAATATACAATTTATTTACGCGACACACGTCCGCCTTAGAGCGCAGTCAGACTAATCAAGAACAACATTGAAACTATATATTGAGCGAAATGGGATCTGATTTTGAATTGACTCAAAATAGGTATTCTGCTAACTTAATTTGTCATTATCGTCTAATTTCACTTCTATAGTTTGACGTTGACACATTGTTCAATTTACGATCTAGTCCCGATACCATTCTGATATCACTTATTTTAGAAAAATACCATTTGTGACATGAGTATAACACTGAGATTAAATCGAAACTCCATTTTGAACATATACAATTAAGAGACGACGGCCTCCGTGGTCCAGTAGACAGCGTATGCGACTGCTGATCGGAGGTCCCGGGTTCGATTCCCGGGACGGGCAAAAGTGTTACTGGGTTTTGCTGAATTCTCGTAGTAGCACGGAGTCTGGTGATGTGCCCGGTAATGGCAATAGGCTCACCCCCTGCTACGTGGGACCTAAAATTCATGGCGAAATGTGGTTGTAAAATTACACCGCTGCCTACCCATTCAGGCATACAGGCGTGAGTCTATAAATTAAAAAAAAAGAGAATTGGCCTCTGGTAAGAGCAATAGCGGACCCCGAGCTCCAGAGTGAAAGTCTTGGATACAACTTATCCCAGTTGCACGTTAGGATGAGAGTGTTCCTATATTAATAATAGACTGATTTAATTAAAATACTGTATATATATTCGGGGAGATGGGCCTCGTTAGCCTCGGTTGGCAACCTGTCTAGAAGGAAAACTCCGAAATTAAACCAACTTTCAGGGAGCATACCCGACACAAAACCCCGATCTAAGGTGTAAACCGACCCGTGCCGAGGGATTCGTGGCCAGAGGGCAAGCTGGTCTCAAACGGAGGGTGCCTGTGTTGGTGGTCACAGGGCACAGCTAGGATTCCATCTTGCCATCGTACAGGGCTCTGCGGGGATGGACCTTTTAAATCCCAATTACTCGTGGGAACGCTATGAGGACAGACATTAATTATTCTTCAAATGGCGGCGACACGGTTCGCAACCTGTCACGTCTCGTTTCCCGCGAGGGCGAAAAGCGGCCTACGGAAAGCCGATTTGCAACATTGAATGTTGGCGGTGGAATGGACGGAAAATTGGATGAAGTATGCCAGATGATGGATGATAGAAAGATTGATGTTCTGTGTGTGAATGAAACGAAAAAGAAAGGATGTGACACTACAAAGCATGGCAGCTACACGGCGTATTGGTCCGGAGTAGATAGTACCACCAGAGCCTACAAAGGGAGTTGGCTTAATACTGTCTGCGCGAATAAATGAGTGCGTAAAAGAGTTTGAATGTGTAAATGCAAGGCTACTATGGATGAGAATGAAAGTAGGACTTACTCCTCTTCTTATTGTAGGGGTTTACGCCCCGGTCAATATAGTAACGGGTATGTCACAACAAGAAAAAGATGAAAGGCAGGAGTTTTGGGAGAGTTTAAGAGAGATTCTGAGGACCTGTAAGGATAACGAGAGATTGATTTTGTTAGGTGATTTCAATGGCTGGGTGGGAGTAAAGCGAGATGGATTTGAAAGGGTTTTAGGTGGATTCGGTGATAAAAGTGTGAACGAAAATGGAAAAGAACTGCTTGAGGTTTGTTTGGAGTGGAGCCTTTGTGTGACAAACACCATGTTTGATCACAAAAGGATACATTTGTATACACGTGAGGCGAAAAATGTTAGAAGAAGTATGATTGATTTTGTAATAGTAGATGAACGACTGAGAAAGAATGTGTTGGATACGAGAGTTTTTCGAGGGATCGGCATCCATACAGACCACTGTTTGGTGTTAAGCCGGATAAGTGGGCTTTTTAAAGGATGGCGACACCGAGAAAATAATCAAGAGAGGGTCTTGGAAAGAATAAAAGTAGAAAATCTGCAAGAG
Organism: Euclidia mi; assembly: GCA_944739405.2. Classification (NCBI taxonomy): domain Eukaryota; kingdom Metazoa; phylum Arthropoda; class Insecta; order Lepidoptera; family Erebidae; genus Euclidia; species Euclidia mi. The sequence continues at coordinate 61,431,428 of OX123200.2, forward strand.
AAAGATGTGAAAGATGAGTATAAACGAAGATTGATAGCAAGATTTGAGAGGTTCGATGGCATAAATGATATGGAAGAGTTATGGCATTCCTTTAAAAAAGAGGTAGTATGTGTAGCGTCTGAAGTATGTGGTGTGATCAAGAGAAGGAAACTACGAGAGGTTAAGAATACATGGTGGGACAAGGATGTACAATCAGCAGTATCAGAGAAGAAGAAAGCGTGGCTAGATTGGTTGGCTGCCAGAGCAAATGAAAGAATGGGAAAGGCAACGAGTGATGACATAGATGAAGCAAGAAAGGAGTTTGTTAGGTCTAAAAGAATAGTGAAAGAAATGGTTAAAAGGAAAAAAGAGGAAAAGAAAGATGAGTTTAATAGTAGATTATCTGACGACTTTCGGAGAAACATTTAGTGTTTCTGGAAGTCCGTTCGTGCAGTTCGAGGAAAAACTCAATCCTCAGAATACACAGCAATCAGAGACAAGAATGGAAAGATACTGTATGGTGAATCGTGTGTGCTGAAAAAATGGAAATAGTATTTTGAAGGATTATTTGAAAGAACGACAACAGATACATCAACAGGTGAAATGAATGGTAATGATAGCAATGATGAAAGCGATATTGGCGTGGATGAAATTTTGAAGGCACTGGCCAGTATGAAATTAGGTAAGGCTGCAGGGTATGACAGAATTACAGTCGAAATGCTGAAGGCTGGACAGGGCATCATAGTTAGTCAGCTGCAGCGTTTATTCAACTTGTGCTGCAGCACCGGCCGAGTACCTGATGACTGGGCCACAGCAGTAGTTGTGCCTTTTTATAAAGGAAAAGGCTCGCAACAAGACTGCAAAAACTATAGAGGCATTAGCCTTCTCAGCATTCTTGGCAAATTGTATGCGAAGGTACTGATTGAAAGAGTTATGAAAGTAACCGACAAGAAAATATGGGATGTACTAGCGGGATTCCGAAAGGGTATGGGGTGTACGGATCAAGTCTTTTCCTTGCGATGCATAGCTGAGAAATTTTTGGCCAAAAGTCGAAAGGTCTACTGCGCATTCGTGGATTTGGAAAAGGCTTACGATAAAGTGGTGAGGAATGAAATGTGGTCGGTACTGTCGATGTATGGGGTGAACAGCAGCCTAATTCGAGCTCTGAAATCCCTTTATGAGGATTCTAGAGCTTGTGTGAGGATAAACTGGGCATACACTGACTGGTTTACCATCAACACAGGTGTTAGACAGGGATGTGAAGCGTCGCCGTGGCTGTGCAACCTCTTCATGGACAGTTGTTTGCAAGACTTGAAACATAGTGATTGTGGATTAAGGATGAATGAGTTACTTATCAAATGCCTCCTTTATGCTGATGATCAGGTTATACTTGCGTCTTCAGCGGAGGAGTTGCAGGAGATGGTAACAATCATGCATGGTGCGTTAGAGAGGAAAGGAATGAAAGTGAATGTAAGTAAAACGAAAGTTATGGTTTTTGAAAAGGAGGAATGCGTTACGGCTTGTAATGTTATGATCGATGGACAGCGAGTGGAGCAAGTGAATGAGTTTGTATATTTAGGTACGCTGTTTACAAGAGATGGTAAGAATGTAGAAGATATTGAAAGAAGAGTTAATGCAGGTAATAGAGTGAATGGAGCTCTGAAGGCGTTTATGAATTGCCAAAACGTGTCCAAAAAGGTACGTTTGGTTGTGCATAGAGGGGTATTAGTACCTACTCTTATGTATGGTAGTGATAGTTGGGTATGGCAGAAAAGTCATGAAAGTAGAATAAATGGTGTAGAAATGAGAGCACTGAGAAGTATGTGTGGTGTCTCTCTGACTGACAGAGTAAAGACTTGTGTGATAAGAGAGTGTTGTGGGGTAAAAGAAGATGTAGTGACAAGCATCGAGAAAGGTATGCTAAGATGGTTTGGGCACGTGGAGAGGATGGATGACGAAAGACTGACCAAGCAGATATATAAGGCAAGTGTGGAAGGGAAAGGACGAAGGGGAAGACCTAGGCGGACGTTCTCTGATCAGATTGGAGACATCCTAAAAACAGGACAGTTGAGAAGTACCCTGAACAGAAGAGCATGCATGAGGAATCTGATGGGAGTGAATGAAGCAAGAGAGATATGTCTGGATCGTTGCACATGGCGTTCCGTACTCTCTGCCTACCCCTCCGGGAAACAGGCGTGAGTCTATGTATGTATGCATTATAGGCACGAAATATTGAACATTCGAATTTAATTCTTCGCCTGACCTCATTCACAGAACTAAAACTGGTGACCTGGAACGTTTATATAGCTAGATTACTTGTAAACAACTAAACTGTGTTTATATTAAATAGTATTTATGTATGGACATTTATGTTTTTTATTTTTAAGTATTTATATTATAATACTTCAGGATTGTCATGTTTCTCATCACTTCAAGTTGCACCTGCCTTGTTCTATCTCTGCATCACCCCAAGGTGGACTGGCAGAGAATGCCTCAGGCATTAAGTCCGCCTATACATGTTCTGTGTATGAAGTTATCTTAATATATAAAATCCTTGCGTTACTGACTGACTGACAGACACGCTACAGCCGAAACTATTGGGCGCAGGAAGCTGAAATTTGGCATGTATGTTCCTTGGGGACCGTAGGGGTGCACTAAGAAGGAATTTCTCGAAATTCCCACGGGATCGGCCAAAACGGGTAAATTAAAAAAAATGCAGGCGTAGCTGCTGGCGTCCTCTAGTAAATAAATAAATAAATAAACTAAAAGTGTAACGTTTCTAATATCTTAAGGTGTTTGAGAAGTCTTTGACATTATTTTAGCCTAGTTCATTACCATTTTCGCGTTGTTAGAACACTTAAGTAATTTAGTAAGAAATGAGAACTTATTTTAAAATGTCTTTCGGGATATATACCATGTACCTTTGTTTGGTGTAACCGATATTTCGGCACTGTTGCAAGCGCTATGTTCACGGATGTACTCTCAGTACATCCGTGAACATGGCGTGGTATATATCCCGAAAGACAATTTAAAATAAGTTTAAATTACCACGAAAGTTTAAATTCCCATAAGAAATGAGAAGTTTGATACAATTTTAACTTCAATATAAATAGGATGCTGTGTACCAAGGTCTCTTTTTCTGAAAATGTTTTGAGAAAATTTAATAATATATATGATTTGGTGATGTATTACGACGACACAAAGTATCAGTACTCCACTTCATCTCATGGATGTCCTAAGAGGCGATTAACCGCTTGCTTGCTCCGCTCCGCAACCCACGCCGGCCCCTCTGCCCGGCCACTTGAAAGCGATAACGATCAAATGCCCGCGCGTTTTTATCGCCTCGGCGCGCGGGTCGGGTTCCACACAATCGGTCCTTGTGACTCAATTTGTTTTGAAAGGTTGTCAAGTGTTATATTATTTATGTTTGTTATGAAACTAACTATACAATGTTATCTTTGTTTATTTAGATTACGACTCTGGTGTCGAGTGATGCTCGTTTGAAATTGAGATAGCGCGTTTTAGAGCTCGCTTTGTATTTATAACTTCATACCTCAAAACTTAAAGCGGTGACATATCGTTTTTAATATTTAATTACGTTACTTATATATTAGATAATAAGATAAAAATAAAAAAGTACACTTGTTTATACATATTTATGAATTACAGGCCTCTGACTTCAAACCATTATCTGGCGCCGCACGGCGTAATTTATGTTAAATTTGATAAGGCCATATAATGCACAAATAACAGTTTTAAACATACAAATAAATAAACACTAAATAAGTAGTCTCATATTCTTTTAAAACAAAAAGAAATCATACGGATAGCATTCACCACTTCTGAGTAATATGAACATTTCTGAAACTGTTCCCATGCTCTCAGTAAAATCACTGTTGCGCGCCAAAATCTACTTAAGGTCTCGAAAAATGTCAAATCTTATATTTCATGCTGGAATTATTATATATACGTGTTAGTTATTTACATACCTTTATAAAAACAATAGATCTTAAAGAATAAAACTAAATTTAACAGAAATACAGCACAAATACACTCACACATTCCGCACATTCCGCACCGACTCAACACTCAATGACAACATTGACAACGAACGTTTTTTTTTTTTTAATTTCTCTATGGAGTCGAAACTCGACTGGGATTAGTATGACGGGAAATTTAAAGTAGAAACGAGATACATAATACAAACTAAGCCCTAGAGCGACAGAGACGAGTATATTTCACTCTTTCGACCGCGGGAGCCATGTCATATACAGTATGACACGGGCAAAGTAGACTGAGATGCGATGTTATATGCCATATAACACGGGCAATTTAGTGTTTGAATTTTGTTATATGCCATATAACACGGGCAAGCAAGCGGTTAAAGAAAATATACGAAGCCAAAGTACCTTTGTGAAGAGACATCAATCCTTATACCAACTCGTCTCGCCTGCGTGGTATGCTATTGATGGTTTTATTGACCCACAAAGACTGCCTCGTTGGTCTCGCGGCATAAATGTGCGCGTGGTATTGGGAGGTCTCGGGTTTGATTCTCGGATTGGGCAAAGTGTTATTGGGTTTTTCCGTTAGGAAATTCTCAGTAGCAGTACGGAGTCTGGTAATGTGCCCGGTACGACAATAGGCTCGCCCCCTATTACGTGGGACCTAAAAATTTCTGGCGAAATGTGGGTGTAACATTACACCTCTGCCTACCCCTTCGGGGATACAGGCGTGAGTCTATAAAAAAAATTGACACACAATGCTATCGTAAAGCAAATTAAGGAAGGCCTTAGTCCAACAGAGACCTGCGGCACGCTGAATGATATATATCAGACGTTCACTTTGAGAGCGGCCAGTGGACGAAAGGACAAAACTGTTAACAATGGATTCTATAAAAAGATTCTGACCAATCAAAACCTGAGAACCATTAAACCTACCAAGTTGGAATAGCCTATAAAATGTACTTGGGTGTTAGGTTACTTAGGTGCTCGTTAAGATCTTTTATAAATTATGCTTGTTATCGTATTGAAATAATAGTAAAGGTTTCGACACATGATTTTATTATGAACATTGAAATTGCATTTCATTTGACTGCAGGGTGGGCGTAGTGGTCTAAGCGGCCGCCTTACCGCTTGACACTGTGACGAGTGTCGTGTGTTCGATTCCCACACGAGACAACACTTTGTGTGATCCATAAATTGTTGTTTCAAGTCTGGGTGTTCATTGTGTCTGACATAATGCTATATCGATCAAACTATCGACTGTTACAAATTGAATGATCCTAGATAGTTGTTCGATTTTATTTTAGACTAGAGGACGCCAGCAGCTACGCCTGCATTTTTTTTCAATTTACCTGTTTTGGCCGATCCCGTGGGAATTTCGGGAAATCCCTTCTTAATGCACCCCTACGGTCCCCAAGGAACATACATGCCAAATTTCAGCTTCCTGCGCCCAATAGTTTCGGCTGTAGCGTGTCTGTCAGTCAGTCAGTAATGCAAGGATTTTATATATTAAGATTTTACAATTAAGGTTTTAATTATAAAACTATATAGTTGGGCATATGCGCTCCTACATGCATTATCATAAACATATAATAACATATATGCAAACCGTCGTCGAGCGTAGACGTGCTTGCGTGGCTACGCGCCTATTAAATAGTAATTATTTAATAAGTGTAGTTCGCGGCTATAGAGGTCACACGATACTGTAGATATGAGTTGTTCACAGCAACTTATAGCCAATTAGGTGTTGGCATTCAATACAACGTGCCATCGACACCATGGACGAGGTCAGCATTCTGCATATCAGCAAGTCCAACTTTAAAGAAGAAGATATTAGTGCTGGTAAGAAGCTGCTATATCAGGCGCTGAACTAGTTGGACCAGTTGCCGTCTCGGCGAAGGGATGGCACGGAGAAGAGCATCCAGGACATCATCACTTTATTAAAGATGACTGATCCGGACGACGTTCCTGCTTTCGTGGCGAAAGATCTTCATAAGCTGCCGCCCGTCACTTTCGACCACGTCGATGTAACCAGGCTGTTGAAGGACATAACATCCCTGAAATCCAGCCTGGCCGAAGTACAATCTAAGTTCGAGAAATCGGATAACACCTTATCTGAACTACATGCAGAGGTACTGTTATTACGAAACACTATGTCTGCAAGTAGGTCACCGCATGCGTCAAACGTCAACACACGACGCGGGGCTCAAAATGCATCTGTCTGCAGTTTCGAGTCAGCGAATTTACTTGCGTCACCTATCGCCGCGAGTAATGCAAGCGGTGTGACGTGTGCTGTGGATGACCTCGGGTCATCGACACCGGTCAAGGTTTTGTCGCATTTAGGTGCGTCAAGCCCTAAGCGCGACTATGCAGCTGTTACCGGCGAAACCAAAACGCTGGCAAAACGGCAGCAAAAAAAGGGGCAAACAGAAAGTTTATGAACCCCCCTGTAACAAGGAAGTGGAACGGGCAGTCCCAGATAAGATAACGTGCGACAAGGACGCCTTCTCAAGGTGGAGAAAAAGAAAAAGAAGCCATCTTGCCGTAACCTTTGTGGTACCGGACTAGCAGGACCTATCCAAGAAGATACCTTACTTGCAGTGCCTATACTGCTGTGTGCGCCGACTACGCTTCAACACGTTTTTCACCTCTGCTGGGCATCTTAATGAACGTTTGGCAAATGGTAGCTTCAATTTACGCTAAATTTGGCAATTGTGCATACTTGTCTTATCAGCAAAAAGATCATGACCTTGGAGAGAAGAACTCCATTTCTTTACCAATTTATTTTACGGGTCTTTATTTTTGTAATTGTTACATAACAAAGGTATATTAAGGTCTAATACATACAGGCATAATATATAGACTTTCGACGTTTCCATCTATGACCCCGACCAATGTATTTAACACTAACTTATTAGGGTAAAGTTCAGTGCACATCTTTATTATCTTCAAAGTCTAATCCCGCACTGACAATATATGACATACATTCAATTCTTTATTACAACATTCAAGTCAGTGCTCTCTCGCTGGCAAGTAACTGGCATTTTACATGCCAATAACGTTGGCACTCAGCGCTTCCCTTATTTCGGATCATATACGTGCCATGATGGCCCGTTACTCCCACACATTATTAAGGTCATACTTGGAGCAATGGTGGTGAACTATGACACACTTATGACAGCTTTAGGCTCATTCTTGCAGCAAAGGCCTATAAAATAGTAATACGAGCTTAGAATTTTGTAAAAGCATTAAAAATTTCTGCCGCGATATAAGCTGGCCCACTTCTGGGCACCTCTTCTCAATATGAGAAGCATAAGACCACGCTTGCACATTGTCATACAATGGGGGCCGCCCTACCGCCCTTACGCTTATCAAAGTCGTGGTCTACACTCCAGGCAGTCCATCGGACATCAGTACTTTTATAGATATGACCAGCCCACTACCATCAAGAAGGTACATTATGGCAATTTTATGTACTGGTATCCCCAGGGTGTCTGCCATATCGTTCAGCAAGTGATAAATAATTAAAAAATATGCATTTCATTTCGGAAAGTCATTATAGGCTGCCGGTGAACTTAAGACACTCTGAATAGCAGTCCATTCATCTCTCCACTAGACTATCGCTGGCGTTTATATAAAATGCTGATATTTTCTGGTCACTAGGTTAAACAAGGTTCGAAACGAGTACATAAGAGGCAGCTTCAAAGTAGCCCTATCGCTGACAAAGGGAAAGAAAATGGCCTGCGATGGTATGGGCACATCCAGAAGAAACCCAATGATCACAGGTCAAGCAATGGTCAAGCTTGCCCTAAACATGCCATCGATGAAACGCGGACGCGGAAGACCGCCTGCCACTTGGTTAACGACGGTCGAAAATGACCTGAAACAAGCTAAATTGGATGCAAGTGCTGCTGAAGACCGTACACTATGGAGGAAAAGGATAAGGAGGGCCGACCCCAAGTAAATGGGATAAGGTCGCGACAGAAGAAGAAGCTGATATTTTCTGGTCAAAACCCCCGTTGCGGATCTCTCTTCACCTCTCAGAGATGAGTTTCTTGGTGGAGAGAGTAAGTGCGACAACCGAAAATTCGACCTAACTAAAAGCAAATTAAAACAGGCGAATCTTTTCTGCTAGTATGTAAATATACCTATCAAGCAAATAACTTAAGGTGGTTTTAAATTAATTTATTTGAATCCTATGCAGCGTACGGCAGCTAGAAGCGTTGACGTAAACAGCTCGTTATGGGGCGAAAATGTGACCTATTCCCATGAAGAGCTTAGCATTCCTTGCGCTCTTATAAGCGACGGTAAATCCTAATTTATACTAACTTTATGGGGAAGCTATAAATAAAAAATGCCACACTATCGTCACTAACACTACAGCAAGACAAAAGACAGTTTTTTTCTATAATTGGATTTAGGAAATTTGTTTTGTTACCTTCCCCTTTCGCTCTTCAGCTATAGTAAAGAATGATCAGGATCACCGAATAAGAAAGAAGGCTTAGTCCTCTGATGCATTAATTTACCGCTAAATTCAATATCCGATCTATCGATAGATTTGCGATATGAGATACATTGTTGTTTGACATATTCGTGATATTTCGTCTGAGCGATTTATTTTAATGCAGGACTCGCAATTTTTTTTTATTGCCTCACGCCTTTTTCTTTTTGGTGTCGGATTGGAAAATCCTCATGGAGTCCCTCCGCCTTGGGGGAAGGATGAAGGGGACTGTCAGACTCTTACTGACTAAACCAACTCGTGTTCTAACATGTACCCATGTTTCGTAGGGTCGGGTATCGCCGAAGCATTCCTCGCTACCCCCGACGGGTATTGGCCCGCTAGATGGTCTGGCGGGCCCCGAACAAAACCCCCTTGGCGGCGGATGAAGGTGTTGGGATCCGCTGCCAAAACACCCAGCGGCCGAAGAGGATAGGGAGGACGGCAACGCAACTCCGCATCTTCTCCTCCTCTGCGGCCCCACCGCGACACAACAATGCTGCGCCCCCATTTGGTCGCAGGAGATAGGGCGCGCGGGAACGCAACACCGACACGTCTCTCCTCCCGCGACCGCGCCTGACTGCGAGGGACAGAAGAACTGTCCCTCGCACCCGCACCATTGGACGCATCCTGCGCAGGCCTCCGTCAAGCCCACGCGGAGCTTCTACTCCCGAGACCACACCGCGACAAGGTGGGGATCCCACGGGGGGGATTGTCTCACGCCTGTATCCCCGAAGGGGTAGGCAGAGGTGTAATATTACACCCACATTTTGCCATGTTTTTTTAATTTTTTTTAGGCCCTAATAGGGGCGAGCCTATTGGCGTACCCGGCACATTACCAGAATCCGTGCTGCTACTGAGAATTTCCTAACGGAAAAGCCCAATAACACTTTGCCCGACCCGGGAATCGAACCCGAGACCTCCCAATCCCACGCGCACATTTATGCCGCGAAACCAACGAGACAGTCACTAATTGACATATTTATGTATAAAATATGTATATCAAATCTGTAAATCCATGGATACATCAGATATTGCAACCAGCCGTTAACGAACATAACACAACACTTACTGTACGCACATCTTACGTCTATCCTCTAGGAAATAAACGCCACAGCTCTGCTACAACGGGAATAAATTTCAAAGGTAAAAAAACTTTTTTTCATTCAAAGGTTATAATGCTTTAATGTATACAGAAAAATATATTTCAAAGTAATCTTTAAAGGGTATAATTCCCAATAATATTTATTTAATACCGATTGCTTTGATAAAACGCAATAAAATCTTAATGAACAAACTGCTTTGGTTTAAAGGTACGTATGTTAAGTTTTTTATTTACTCCAGCGAATACAACGAATTGCGATCTTTGAAATTTAATATACCGAAGGTTTTATGTGATTGCATAGACGTTCAAAGAAAAGTAGAGGAATAAAGATATGACAAAGGTATTTAATGGTTATATACCTAAAACGAACGCAAAACCAGTGAGCTTACTGGGATTGTCAAATATAGCACATGTATTTAATAATTAGTTTAAATATAATCTGGAAGGAATTATCGCAGATACACACTTGACAAACTGGTGCCGAAATTAGCAAAAAATTTGCTACGGTGACGTACATAACACCGTTCGTATAAATTTCAAGTACTTTATTTACACCCGAATGCAAAATAAAACATCGTGTTGATCACGCAAAGATTTGTCCACTAGACAAAATTGGCCTAGTGGTTTAATATACTTTTTAAGTGACTACCTCCGTGGTCCAGCGGATAGCGTATGCGACTGCTGACAGGGTTTTTCCGAATTCTCAGTAGCAGCACGGAGTCTGGTGATGTGCCTGGTAACGGCAATAGGCTCGCCCCCTATTACATGGAACCTAAAAATTCATGACGAAATGAGGCTGTAATATTACGCCTCTGCCTATCCCTACGGGAATAAAGGCTTGAATAAAAAAATTAAGTGACAGAGCAGGTTATCGCATAATCAGTCTGTCTAACTAACAGACTTTCAGCATATCAGACAGAGGTCCTCACACAAAACTCACAATTCACTGAACGCTCAATGCAGCAAGAATAATACATATATACATAGACTCACGCCTGTTGCCCGGAGGGATAGGCAGAGATTAAGGCACGCCATTTGCAACGATCCTGTCATATCTCTCTTGCTTCATTCACTCCCATCAAATTCCTCAAGCATGCTCTTCTGCAATAATATTATCTACGTATTATATGGAAATCACACTAAAACTGTTATATCATAGTTCGCATACTTTTTATATGTCTATGAATAAACCCAAATACAAATTCACTAAATCTCTACATTAGCAAATTCGATTATCTTAATAAAAATAATTGAACCACTCGTCCCATTCTTAGAGGTTTCGTAGGCATACCGTATAATCTCCCTCGGGAGTTTCGCATACTTGCCAGATCGTTTGAATTCCTAAGGCTGTGGCATCTAAACAAATTAATGTGCCAATGTGCGTCCCCAATGGAAGCTTTGGTAGGAATTATGTTACGTATGTTTTCTTAGAATAATGTGTAGCTTTACTGGTTGTGGTAATGGACCTTCTCATGGGAGAAATACTACCTTTTCCCAGAATATCGACATAAAGTCGCTCAATTTTTGAGACCAGGTGTGTAAGACCATTCCTTTAAAGCGGGAAGTCACTAAAACTACCCCAAACATGATTACTAAAACTTGTTTACGAATAAATAAATTCAAACAAATCAAGAAACTGTTCTTTAACTTACTAGACTAATCCTTTTAAATATTTTTATTACGAGATTTTATGCCCTCCAGAAGACGCCATCTTGAATTAATCATGATGTCACCGAGCCTATAAACCGCTTACAATTAAGACGCCCCATACAATTCCATTACGCAATACTTACGACATAATAAAGTGTGCACTCGCTTAGACTTTCTTTGGCAATTTTTTAACGTTACTTACGCGGGAGTTGAATATTGGTAAAAGATCGAACCAAGGGGTAGCAAATACATATCTATGGTCTATTATTAAAGTAGCAAAAACTACACTGGCTCAAGTACGTCCATATTGCGCAATATTAATATAGGCGTATGAGATGCCTATATGCTTTGGAGATTTTGAATACGCCGCGACCAGAAGACTGCCATGCAAGGGATATCTTACAAAAACAAAATATGTAACATAACACTGGCGATTAAAAAGAGTGGCCACGAGTTTTATTGCCCGTTCTTTCTCGTGGTTCTACCTATTGCTTTGCGAATGGGCAGTAAATGTAAATGTAGAAGCATTAAGTAATGTACATTAAAATTTGACGTTCATAAGCGTCACTTTGTGACCTAGATGAATAAATGATTTTTGACTTTGACTTTGACATCTCTGTCCCACTTCACCAAAAAGTATGCGGCGAAAAATGTATGATTTACGCACTAACCCAGGGTCATCGACTTACCTTACTTTCTGGTTCACGGAAACCTAAGTGTAGCGACACATCTAATTAAAGCTCAGCGCCGATACTTAAGCGACTGAATTATCTGTCGTAGTATTCGGTTGGCATAACACAAAACACGCCTAATAGTTGGCACTATTCGCCGATCTTTGATCGTGTAACGCTTCGCGTGATGTGACGATCGAAAGAAGGTTTAGCGCCATGTTTTACACGACGTAAATTCAACTGATACCTTATAGCAGATTTCAAAAACACGACGAGCTTTCATTTAATCGTTCGGTGCTGAAAGTTCCGCAAATGTGTCTCGACACTTACATAGTGTGTGACCCCATAAGACCACTGGAATCATATCAGCCCTACCCAGCTCAATTTAAGTTATGCCATATATCCCAGTTTAGTGAAGTCCGGTAAGTTTAGTTTAATAAAGCATAATGGTTACCATTAGCCGGGTCTTTGAAGACATTTTAAACTTTAAACGAGAGCCAAGTCCTAATGGCGCTACATTTAAATATTGAAACTTAGTAGGGCATTTGGCCAAACTTTACACTTATTTTATAGTTATGAGAATCCCTCTACAACTTTTCGCTGACCACTGTTGGACTTAAACCTCTCTTAATTTGCTTCACAGTAGCACTGTGAGCAGATGTAGATGCGACTACGCGTAAAAATATATACACACATCAAAAAAGTCTAAGCAACACATACAAATTTCAATTTTACAATGTGTTTTCGCATTAAATCAGTAAAGTAGTATTTTCTTATTTATATTATTTTTTAATTCTTTTTGATATTAAACTACAATTCGTTTTTTTTAATAATCTTAATTAACAATAATTACAAGTAAGTACTGAATGTACGTAGTACAAAGTAAGGTGTCTAATCAACTAAACTTAAACTAAAATGAAATGGTTGTACAAAAATTGCAAAATTTAATCAAAGTGTGGCCTCCTCTGTTATTGAGAACTTGCTGGCATCGATTATTCATAGAATCGATGGGTTGTTAATGTTATCCTGCGGCGATCGCTCCCAATGAAATTTTAGTAAGTCCATCAGTTGTTGGGTTGTTGTCACTCCATCTAAGGCCTTTATGTACGTCTCTGGAGCATGTCCCATGCATGCTCGATGGGGTTGAGGTCTGGCGATTGTGCAGGCCAAGGCAATACCAGGATGTTTTCCCTTGCCAAGTACTCCAGTGTGTGCAAAGCTGTATGCGAACGCGCATTGTCATGCATCAACATGAAATCGGAGCCAAGCATTTATGCAAATGGTCGCACATAAGGCCTTAGAACATCCACAACGTAATTTACAGTGTTCATGTTACCATTTACAAAAACGAGCTCAGTTCATCTGTTCTTCATAATACCCGCCCATACCATAACTGTTGAGCCGTTGTACAGATGCACTTCCTGAACACACCTCAGTCTTTCAGTATTTCCAGGACGACGGTACACTCTTACCCTTTTAGTATCAGGCTTGAACCCAAATCGAAACTCATCGCAGAATAAAATTTTATCCCATTGTTCCCGGGTCCATGTAATGTGTTCCCTACACCATTCATTTCGACGAGCGCGACTCCCTAGACGTATCGGTTGGCACCTAATTGGCCGTCGCGCTCGTAGGCCAAACTCATGCAGTCGATTTCGTACAGTTTGGCAGCTAGCAACAACACCACTTGAATTTTGTAGCCTTAAACCTATCTCTCGGGCGGTTAACATCGGCTGGCGTCTTGCAGTCAGTTGTTTGTATCGATCTTGTCATGTGGTTGTACACTTACCTCGACCTGGGTGCTGCTCAGCAGGATCTCCCGTGTTAGTGTAACGCTGATGAAGACGGCAAATAACGCTACTGTTGATACCAAAATACCGAGATACCTGAGATTGTCTTCTTCCCTGACGTCGCTCCATGACGTAAAAAATGTCTCAAAATCCAAATTTGTTCAAAACTCTTCAAATTATTGTTTAAATCATAAAATTGATACAGAATACTATATTTTAATAAGCAAAGGAAACGCTATAAAATTCGAACAAAATGCATTCGCTATTCAATTTCTGAAAAAAAAAATATGATACCCGATTTTTTTTTTACAACCAGCCAGTATGTCCTCTAGATCAAAAAAGTTTACATAGGTATTATCCTTTCTTTTTTGTTTTACGAGGTGGTAATTCCCTTCAGATCTCCGACTTTTGGGGAAATGACAGCCGGAATATGTGGTGTTACCACTAAAAACCACCTCACTTTCTCATGTACCCGTATGTTGGAGTATAAATGTGCCCTTTGTAGATAACTAGACGTCGCCAGCGGCTTCGCCTTCGTCAATTATACATATAAATCTTCCTCTTGAATCATTCTATCTATTTAAAAAAACCGTATTAAAATCCGTTGCGTAGTTTTAAAGATTTAAGCATACATACGGACAGACAGACAGAAGACCGACTTTGTTTTATTCTATGTAGTGATGCTACTAATTCAAATATTGCAAATCAGAATTTAATAAATAAATTGTTGGGGATTTAAATGAATAATTAATTCAAATTTAAACCGATATCTACGTGTATCTATCGCGTACTGAACTCGTGAATGTACTTTGCAAAATCTTATAAGTATTTTATTAGCACCATATATCCTTACTATATCATTCTCAGAGAAAATGGTTTTCCCTGACAATTTACTGAATATTCAAACAATAGAACAGTCAAAAAGGAAACAATAAAAATATGCATGGGCCAGACAAATTGTTTCCTGTTTCGATATTGAAGCAACAACACTATTACAATATCAACTTCTCTTTTACGTCATCCATGCAACTCAAAAACAAAATTAGTTTTTGCATTTTTCTGAAAACGATAACAGCATGAGATATTGTTTGATAAATCATCCTGCATATTCGGCTATTATTATTTTCGAAAATCCCGTGATCGAAATAAAATATTTATCATGTTCGAAAAATATTGCGCCTACGGAAATACCTCAGATTTACTCCGACGTTTAGACCGGTCAATAACGACGTAGTTGTAAGCCGGTTAAAAAAGACAACAACGCTTCTATATCTTTAGATCTTAAATACCATGAATTCATGTTCAACTTACAAGTCATGCCAGAATGACACTGCCCTAAGTACTGTTTCTACGAATTTGCGAACAAGAAGTATCTCTCTCGAAAAAGAGTTCAAGCCGTTAAAGAGAGAGTAAGAGTCGTCTCACTTTCTGTTAGTCATATGATCCATCAACAATCACATTCTACCTGCTGCCCTCACAAAATTATGTTACACCGATAAAACCGTAGGTTACGCGAGCGGGCATTAGTCCCTCGTATATCTAATAAGCGATCGTAAGCATTTGATGTCGGTGTCATTTGACGACGGACGATTACCGATTAGACATGGTTAATATGGCGTGATCTTATCGCAGCTATTAGGGGATTTTGCGAGATATAACCAGGTATTATGTTTCGAATGGTTTTGGTGTTATCGTCGGATGAGGATTAATGGCGCGTTTTTTGTAAGAGTTGTAAAAATATTCAGATTTGGCCCGTATAACTAATGGTCAACTAAGTTGGATTTCTATATGACTCTCTAAATGGATGCACTAATTCATTCCTTAGGTGTCGTATGAGGCCCCTAACGAAATAGTAATAACGCAAATAGTATCTATGGAAAGAGACGTTAAACTCTAGATTAAACATTGTAGCCTTTTGTTGTTGTATTATTCACATGTATTTTTTCTCATTCATTTATGTATTTCTAATCAGTGTCGCGAAGTGTTTTAGCTGTGAAGCAAACGTGGTACCACAAATTGTTTATTATTAAACCGAACTTGGTTGTAAAAAAAGAATTGACATTCATAAGTGTTGCTGTGTAACCTATATGAATAAATGAATTTGACTTTGACTTGGACATGGGTGGGGGCCATGTGCCCAGCGTTGTCAAACCCACCGGTTGACTCGCAATGCTATTGTGTCGCAAATGGTATTCTCTCGTTTTCCCTAAATTCATTTGCACTAATATTGTTTGCCATAATCATCCCTGATCATAATATTTACTTGCACTATTATCATTTATACTAATAACGTTTGCCTTAACAACTCAACAGTGATAACTTTTATTTGCCATAAAATGACTTTCTATAACAACATATCTCATAATAATTAGTTTCCATAAGTAACACATCTCATAATCGACTCTTGACATAATCAAAATTTGATATAACTATGAAAATAATACATAAATTGTTAGGTCGAAATTAATTATCGTACTCAGTGCAATCCGACTCGGATAGGTTAGCTTAGTGTAGGACGGTGTCCCGGGGTGGGGTGGTGCTGGCGGTGTCTTTAGACATCTCCAACGCATTCAACACCCTACCCTGGAGTTGTATTCGGGAGGCTCTGAAATACCATCGCGCGCCTCCCTACCTCCGCCGTACAGTAGGGGCTTACCTGGAGGATAGATGCGTCACCTATCGGGGACGTGACGGTGCCGGTCGGCACCTCATGTCGTGCGGTGTTCCGCAGGGATAGGTCTTGGGACCGCTCCTGTGGAACATCGGCTACGACTGGGTGCTGAGAGGCGAGCTCCCGTCGGGCGCCGACTTGACGTGTTATGCGGACGACACGCTCGTAACTGCCCGGGGGAGCTCGCACAGGGAAGCGACGTTGATAGCCATGGCTGCGGTGTCACAGGTGGTGAACCGCATCCGGCACCTGGGCCTGGAGGTGGCCCTAAACAAGTCAGAGGCCATGGTGTTTCATGGTCCCCGACGTGCGCCGGCGCCGGGATCGTACATCGTGGTCAGCGGGGCCCGGATAGCTGTCGAGTCCACCATGAAGTATCTGGGATTGGTGCTCGACAGCCGATGGGAATTCGGGCCCCACTTCCGGCGGCTGGTGCCCAAGCTGATGGGCGCAGCGGGCGCGATTTCAACGTTGCTTCCCAACCTGGGGGGCCCGAGCGCCGCCTGTAGGCGGTTGTACGTGTGAATCGTGCGGTCCATGGCCATGTATGGGGCCCCTGTGTGGGCGATGGACATGACGGCCAGCACTCTCGCCATTCTGCGCAAACCGCAGAGGGCGATGGCCGTCAGAGTCGTCCGCAGGTATCGCACGATTTCTTACGAGGCGGCTTGCGTCCTGGCCGGATCCCCGCCCTGGGACCTAGAGGCGAAAGTACTCGCGTCATTATATAAATGGCGCGAGGAAGAGCGGACACGGGGCTCGAGGCCGCAGAGAGGAGCTTCGTCAGGTCTTGATGGCGGAATGGCGGCAAAGGCTTCCCCGCCCTACCGCCGGTCTCGCTACCGTCGAGGCGATCCGGCCAGTACTCGACGACTGGCTCGGGAGAAGGCACGGCTCCCTGTCGTTTAGGGTGACGCAGGTGCTGCTTCGGCAAGTACCTGTGCCGCATAGATAGGGAGCCGGACGCTCGGTGCCACCACTGCGTCGATTGCGGGGAAGACACGGCGCAACACACGCTCGCCGAGTGTGCAGCTTGGGAGGAGCAGCGCCGTGTCCTCACAAATGAAGTAGGAGGTGATCTGACGCTGCCGGCCGTAGTACGGACGATGGTCGGTAGCGCAGAGTCGTGGGACGCAGTGGTGTCCTTCTGCGAGGACGTGATGTCGCAGAAGGAAACTGCGAAACGGGAGAGGGAGATCTCGACTCCCTTCCCCGGCCGCAGAAGGCGCACCGGGCGCAGGAGAAGGGCGGACAATGCCCTTTTCCAGCCCCCATAAATGGGTCCAGGGGCGAGGGACTTGGGTAAGTCCCCGCCCCCTATTCGATGGACCCGAGTTGCAGGCGCACGCGGGTGTCGGCGCGCACCTCTGAGGCGATGCACGGGGTAGTTCAACACCTCACTACCCGTGCAGGAGACGAGGCCCGGAAAGACCCGGCCAGCACTAGTGTGGGGCCGCGGAAGAATCTGGATTCCCGCGGCCCCGCGCCCACGTGCGAGGAGACACCGGGGTGGTTTTAGCCGGTAAGAGTCCGGCACGCCCCTTCGCCTTTCCCCAGGCGGAGGTAGTCCATGAGGATTTCCCCCCGCAAAAAAAAAAAAAGAAAAAAGTGTAGGTTCGTGGTTTTTTTTTAAGCCACCCAGAAGAAGAAGCTCCGCGTAGCGGGGCTTCGTTGAGCTTAGTTAGTAGACGCCATAATTATGAGGTTTAGTTTTAGGTTTAATTGTGAATAAAAAATCTGGGGTTGGGTTTCGAAACGAGTCGCTCGAATTTGAGGGTATTGGTGGTGTAGGGCGCTTAAGGGAGTAAGTTTTAATCCCCTTAAAGTAATTTTGGCTGCCGGAGTTGCGTCCAAATATTTTTAAACAATTTCCAAAAATTCTTCATTCAAATACGCAAAACGGAACGTAATTTTAGGTTTTATGTGAAAGTAACTAAATAGGTTGTGTTAGGTTCTCTTTTGACCCTTAACTCGAAAATAGGAGCCCTGCGAAGCAGGGCTCCGTCAACCTCAGTTTATTAAACTATTGGAATCAATAAAAGCGATATTTAGGTTTTATGTGAAAAACGTGAAACGAAACGCAACTGCTATCTTGTATGAATGATATAGACAGCTAATGTCAAATTTGTGCGTCATTGCTTTCGAGTACCTAGGGTTAGGTGCGACTGTAATAAGTAACTAAATAGGTTATGTTAGGTTCTCTTTTGAACGTTAATCCGTAAATAGGAGCCCTGCGAAGCAGGGCTCCGTCAACCTTATGTTAATAGCAAAAAATATATTAACTTACTCATTAACATAAAAATTGCAGGCGCTTGTACTAAATTATCTTTATTTATATTATGGTGAATAAAAGTTATGGAAAATGGCATTATTGAAAACGAATTATAGCAAATACATTTATGGATTTAAATTATTATGACACTTGATCGATTATGACCAATGGAATTAGTGAAAGTCATTTTATGTCATTTCACGATTATGGCAACTGAAGCGTTATTTCTAATGTAATTATGGCAAATACCAGTATGGCATATGAAATTATGGCATTTTAAATTATGGCAAACATTAGTAAACCGTCGCAAATTAGGAGTGACCTGTCCCGCTTTGGATCACGAAACGCTGTATAATGACGTGCAATTCTCAATTCGTAAGTTACCTTAATAAGGGCCATTTACTATATTAATTTCGGCATTTGCTCTTATTACCTAGTTTAATAGCAAGCTTCTGTAATCCATAATTCATCCAACGCTGCACTACACTCTAATTTTACTCGTAGCAAAATAACTCCAGTGGGCTAATTTTCGTTGTAAAACATACCAACTATATGATTATACGTCACTTAAACAAGGCCATTTCCCAGAGCAATATATAATAAAATCCATAAAATACTGCCTCAATTTCCCATGAAAATACATGCAAAATATGAAGGTAACTCACAAGTGACTATAAATATTTTCAACCACTTTTGTAACATACTGAAACGTCGTGGCAATTAGGAGACATTATACCTGAATTTTCAATAAAAACTCGATATAGACGCATTGCAAAAACATAAGTACAAGTTGTTATTCTTTGAAAACGGCATAATATTGATAAATAAATTTGATTCGCGCAATTTTGTAGTAAAGCAACCCGTCTGGTGGGAACCGGGGTAGGTATAATTTCAACCACCAATATATTTTTATTGCAACATAGAACTACGAGTACATTGTCCTTATTACCGTTCGTATTGAATTTACATTCAATTGACGTAAAATTCTTGTAGATACAAATTTCTTTTTAACAAAAATAAATCAGCCACTAATTTAATCAAAGTTCTGATTTTCTAAGGTTTACTTTTTGGAGAAATATTTTCGTCGATATTCTTTTGCTCGGACTGAATAGATCATTAAGTTACTGAATCAAATGGACGGTACCTCAATTTGTATATTATTTTCTTTATTGAACACAAATATATAAATCAGCGCTGCCAGATTGGTTTATATTTATTTATATATTTACAATACAGAGACAACAAACACTCAACTAACATACTCAAAGAACACTTAGATTTGAAACAACAATTTGTGGATCAAACAAAATGATCACGCGTAACCTAACAAAAATAATGAATTAGTGATTTAAGACTAATTCTTATTCCTCCGCTATCTCAGGGTATGCTATGGAAATATTAATACCTCTGCTGCGGAGGGTTTTAAAACATTAAATTAGAGGAAACAAAGCACACCTGACTTGACACAGCAATTAGTAGAGTAGGCAAACTACTGTCCCGTGTAGAATTTGAACCCTCAACACTCAGCGCAATTCTTAACCTCACTTAAAACAATACGCCATGAATGCAGATCAAAATATAGTAACCTATCTTATGTAGCGCACAATCATAATACATGCATCAATAAACTGAACGCAAAATTGAAATACCCATTACGCAATTAACCCCACTGCCACTTCACTCTTATTTTTATTTTTCGCTTCCAACCCTCTTCAATATACACCTACAATTTGTCTTACCTCAGTGCCACGGAGTGAGTCCATAATATTGTTGATAACATGCTAGAAAATCGAGTTTCGCATTAGGTTCCAAAGAGGTTATTTTTTATCGTAAATGGCAATAAAACATAGATACATGAAGCTACCGAGGGAAATACCAATTTGCGGGAGGTGAATATTTTTACAGCGTGTTTTTTAGCACCTGTGAGGTTTTATATCAAGTGTACGTGAGTTTATGGCAAAATTAGGTAAGGTGAGTGAAATAAATGATTGCAAATCGGTCTTAATGCTTAGTCCTTAGATAAATTATTGGTCTTGCTTCGCTATACTAGATTCCGCCCTACCTAAGAACAATACATCTGTTTGGGCAGCAACTCATTCGTAGAGCCCATCGAGACTAATCATTTATCTAAGGCTTGGTTGGAACTTGGCAAGAAAGCGCATTAGCGAATATATTGTCAATTATTTCCAAAATGCCAATGCTTCTAACCTTTTTATTTATAGCATATAAAAGATGTTAAAGTTATAATAATCTGCTGCAAGCACTACACATGTTAAAAGGCGTAAATCACATAAATACAAGTTAGTACTCCGTCCTTTATTTTCACACCCGAAATATCCCATAAAATATATAAAATATTCACGGAAGCATCGCCCGAGTTCATTCCAACAAATAATTCAGAATCCGAACTCGTTAACGCGGCGAAATCACGAAAAATATTCGCTCGAAATCCGTATTCAATATTCGTAATTTGTATTCACACAAAAATATCCTGTGGCATTATTCAGCTTAATCGAGCTGAATAACTCACATACACGATATAAAGATGCATAGATTACCTATTAGATTCTGCGGTTGACAGATTAGAAAA
Organism: Euclidia mi; assembly: GCA_944739405.2. Taxonomy (NCBI): domain Eukaryota; kingdom Metazoa; phylum Arthropoda; class Insecta; order Lepidoptera; family Erebidae; genus Euclidia; species Euclidia mi. Next base: position 61,452,655 of record OX123200.2, read on the forward strand.
TTGTTCAGCAGAGCCAATTTATAAATTGTTCGGTAACAAAAGGCCACTTATTGGCTCTGTCATTTTAATACGCTCACCGGCGCGTGATGGTTAAATACGAGCCGGGAGTTGTATTATACAGTTTAAATGCAAGTTTGTTATTAGATGTTTTATTGAGAATACCATTCGTATGGAAGTTGGTATTTTATATTTGAATGTTTTGATGTCTGGTGTTATGTGAGTGTAAAAAAGGTTTCAGCGAAATTTTTGGAAACATGTTTAATATGTTTTCCAAATCTTGTGTCTTAACGTTGGTCTTTGTCTTTCATGTTTTATTGTAATTGTTTCATCTGTTTCTTTATCTCTCATATTTATCTGTTCTGTCTATTTTTTTAGTTTCGTCAGAATTCTGTTTTTATTTTCATTCTTAAAAAGAATCAGGTATATCTAGTCTTATGTGTATTCATTCCACTGGTATATTTTTTTATTAAAAATGGGCGGATTCATTGATAGTAAAACATAATTACTACGGAGATTTTGAGTTGTAAAATGATTAAACGGTAAAGCTCACATTATGGTGTTTGATTATGCGCAAATATTTTTGATCCCAATTGGATATTCTAATCATGAGCAAGTCGTCCGTGTGTAATCGTTCAAATATGTACTTACTGTCGGTTACGGAACCTGCTGATAATTATTATTCATCAATAAAGCCTTGGTTTTTTTTGGCATGCTAATCACCGTGGAAGCCAGATTCATAAGTGTCATAGTAGAAAGCAAATGATTTCCAAGATAACATACGCTGTACTTTAATATTGCTTTACCTTTGATTAACACCAAGCTGAGAGCTCTAAAATGCAGCTCTACATGCAAAATAATTAATTTTCAGTTCATTCTACCGTGAAAATGAACTGAAAATTAATGATTTTAACTGTAGCATCAGGTGTATTGCCCCAGCTAGTTCGAAATAATTTGTCTTTTAGTTACCGTCATACTATTTTCTTACCGATTCACAATCAAGAATTATCTGTTTTCAACAAATGAACTATGATCTTTGGTGACCGGGGCCATGGATTCGGGTGGGACACCCTCTAGTCTGCCTATATAAGCTAAATTCTAAAAATATTTTTTTATAAATACATAATTATGTTAAATGTATCTCTGTAAATACATTCTACGGTTCATAAACATAATATAAACGACAGATATGTATGTTCACGATGAACAAAAGAAAATGTAGATAGGCTGGACTAATGTTCCTTTAATCTAGTTTTAGGTTGATACAATATATTTCGGTGGATTGTTCTGTTAGGTGTCGTGGTTGAGATGGTTGTGAGTGGAGGTGTGTGTGTGACGTATCTGTGACGTGTTCGTGTAAGGTGAAGTATGATTGGTGGAGTGTTTGGCTCGATATAAAGTAAATTAATTTGCGCCTTGCAGGAAAGCGTTACGGTCGACAATCGGGCTAACCGGCGTCGACATCCTCCCGGCCGTTGAAAGCGGAGCTTTCAACTTGACTCATTACGTAGTAGACAAATCTTGTTAATTGCCCTTCTTACAAGGCCTTGAGAAGTTGTAATGTCAGCAACTCGCGGGAGACCGTCGGTGCCAGGAAACAGATTTGAGACGCGCCCCAAGCGCCAGCATAGCGGCGGCACGTTGTCTTCCTTTATCAGGACGAGATCGTTGAGCTTCAAATTCTTGCTTGTAGTGCGCCACTTAGACCGCTGCTGTAGCTCAGCAATATACTCCGATGCCCAGCGTTGCCAGAAGTGCTGCTTGGCTTGCTCCAGGCGCTGGAAGCGGTCAAGGTGATTGGTATTACTGTCCGCGTAGTCTGGTGATGGCAGCGACGTTAGCGGCCTACCAATTAAAAAGTGACCCGGGGTAAGGGCTTGTAGGTCATTTGGCGAAGGGTTTAAAGGACATAGGGGTCGGCTATTAAGGATTGCCTCAACCTGTGCAAACAGTGACGATAGCTCCTCAAAGGTTAGGTGCGCTGTACCTAGGATGCGCTTAATGTGGTGTTTAGCCGACTTTACCCCAGCCTCTGCTAAACCATTGAAGTGAGGAGCGTACGCGGGAGAAAATTTAAATTCTACTCCTTGACGAGCCGCGTAGTCACAAATAGAATCCCGATGAGATTCTAGAAACATTGTTACTTCCTTAGCAGAGGCAACAAAGTTGAGTCCGTTATCACAGTAGATTAATTTAGATGCACCTCTTCGAGAGATGAATCTCTTCAAGGTCAGTATAAATGCGTCCTTAGACAGCTCACTCACCGCTTCAAGGTGGATACATTTATACCGGAAGCATATAAAAATACATACATAGCATTTTGTGATTTTACATCCCCTACCTTTACGATCTGTAATAAAGAATGGCCCAGCAAAGTCAGTAGCAACGGTAACAAATGGAAAGTCAGTCTCTATACGAGCGTTAGGTAAATTACCCATTATATTAGATAATGTTTGACCACTGTATCTACGACATATAAAACAATTACGGACAACATTCCTAGCAAGTTGTCGGCCTCCGATAGGCCAGTAGCGATCTCGTAGAGAAGCTAATAGTTGCTGGGGTCCCGCATGCAAGAGGCGTTCGTGCTCTGCATGAAATAACAGTTTAGTAAGTGCATGGTTTGCCCTTAATAAAATAGGATGCCTTTTGTCATAAGAGTACTTCGACTTGGGAATACGTCCTCCTACTCGAAGCAAGCCTTCTGCGTCTATAAAAGGATTTGGGGATGTTAGGGCTGACTTCACTGGTAACGATTTTTTATCAAGTAGAAAACTTAGTTCGTTAGGAAAAGATTCTCTTTGAGCTATGTTAGCGAGAACCTTTAAAGAAGAGTCAAGCTCATGGGCTTGTATATGCCCTGTAACCTTAATTCGATTACGACAATTGTTAATAAATCTTAATACTAAAGCATAAATACGCTGAAGATTACATAGCTTAGAATACTTATTAAAATCTATAGGTGCTGAAGTTTCGACATCCATCGTTAAAACGACAGCAGTTTTTAAATCGGGCAGATCTGAAATGTCAGTCTTGGACATTGACGGCCACATAGATTTGGGTTGGGAAAGAAATTGAGGTCCATGCCACCATAGAGAAGGCTGTTCATTAGACATATCCTTTAAGTCTACACCCCGAGAGGCGAAGTCGGCGGGATTTAGAGCTGTAGGCACGTAGACCCAAGATGTAGGTTCTGTAAGTTCATATATGGCAGCAATACGATTAGCGACAAACGTCTTTGTTTTATTGGGCGTATTAATCCATCCTAGAACCACTTGAGAATCCGTCCAATAAATGTGACGGTTGATGGGATGGCGCAATGTTTTTGTTACAGCTGAACTCAACTGTGCCCCTAATACAGCCGCACATAGTTCGAGACGCGGAATCGTAGTTGCTTTGAGAGGAGCTACGCGTGCCTTAGCGCACAACAGATGAACTTCTACCAACCCTTGTGCATCGATAGATCTCAAGTAAATACATACATGTCCCATACGCTTGCTGTGAAGCATCACAGAAACATTGCATTTCAATAGTAGAACTATTGTTAATTAGAGTTAATCTAGGTATTTTAAGTTTATTAAATTTAGTCATGTTTTGAGAGAATGATTGCCACGTCCTATTGATATTTTCGGGAACTGTTTCATCCCAGCTTAGTTTTGAAACCCATAATTGTTGTAACATAATTTTCAGTTTAATAGTATATAATGATAATAACCCTAGTAGGTCGAATATTCGACTAATAGAGGATAGAATAATCCTTTTAGTAATAGTGGACGTGATAGGAATTTGGAATGGAAAATGTAATGCATCTGAATCGGGGGTCCAACCGATGCCTAAAGTGCTAGATGCAGTGTTGATGATCAAATTATCCTTTTCAGAGATATTAGGGTCTAGAAAAAGATCAGGTAAATTAGTCCTATATTTTCTCAATGGAAAACAACCCTTAGCTAACTCTTCGGCTACTGAACGTTGAATAAAACGTAATTCTTGAGGACAGTCACAGCCTGTCAAAATGTCATACAATATGTGTCATTTTGTATAATAGTTTTTATTTTAGGATCTGTACTTTCCTCACCTAACTGCCAAATGCATCTAGTGGTTAGGAAGCTTGCGAAAGAAAAACCATAGGTCACGGTTTTTAAACGTAGTGTGCGGAGAGGTTCGTTTTCATTCTCGCGCCATAGTATCAGTTGTAGATCGCGATCCTCGTCTCTCATTCTTACTTGACGGAACAATTTTTCTACGTCACCTGAGACGATGTACTTATACAGACGAAACCTTATTTAAATATTAAACAAAGTATCTTGAATGGTAGGACCAACCATTTGAAGGTCGTTAAGAGAAATCCCAGAGGTAGTGCGAGCCGACGCGTCAAATACGACACGTAACTTCGTCGACTCGCTGTTAGCCTTCATTACAGGATGGTGGGGCAAAAAATAAGAGTTAATAGGTCGTTGTATTGGGGCTTCAGACAGATGACCAAGAGCTGCATACTCACGTATAAACTCAACATAGGCTGTCTTAAGTTCTGGTTGTTTTTTAAAACGTGATTCTAGATTAAAGAACCTCCTTTTGGCTAATTGATATGAGTCACCCAAACAGGATCTTTCATCGCGAAGGGGTAGACCAACACAGAAACGACCGTCACTTGAACGGGTAGTAGTGGCAACAAAGAACCTCTCACAGAGCTGTTCTTCCTTCGTATAAGGTATAACCTGCGGGAAACTTTCTAGTTGCCAGAATTTAGCCACTTGATGCTCTAGGTTAGGAAAATTATCATCATTTTCCTTTAGGTAAGCATGACAGGTATGAATGGAATTATTCTTTAATATAGGGGATGACTGGGTGGATATAGTACCGCCAACAAGCCATCCCAATTTAGAGCTACGTAATATCGGCCCCTTAGCCGATAGGTGATGCTGTTGGGTTCCTATGATATCCCAAAATTGATCAGCACCTATAAGAATATCGATAGGCGATGATTTATAGAAGTTAGGATCTGCTAGAGTAAATTTAGACAGGTTTAGACTATTTATGTCAAATGTTGACTTAGGTATTTTATCACTTTTTTTAGGTAGTATAAGACAAAATATTGTTACAGAAAATAGCTTGTCGTTTGATTGTAGATGTATCATACATCGTTTTGTATTTAGGTTTAGTTGATTATTGCCTATGGTATAAATATCGACGTTAGTTGATTCATTGGACAGATGGAGTCGTTGTCTCAGTGTCTCAGTAATAAAGGAACACTGACTTCCACTATCAAGCAAAGCGTGAATCTGAATGATTTCATTATTTACAGGGTTTGATACGAGAACGCTCGCAGTACACAGTATTAGAAAGGGTAGACATAACGATCGGTGACGGTGCGGGTAGCGAGTTCGATTCGGGCTCATGCGCGATATGTAGTAATGTGTTGTGACGTCTTTTACAAGAACGGCAATGTCCAGGTAAACTGCATTGCACAACGTCATGACCGGGTCTTAAACAATTAAGACACAGGCGCAAAGATACGGCGGTACTCCGCCTATCCTCGGGTGACATAGCCTTAAATTTCGAACACTCAAATAGGCGATGATTTTCCTTGCATAAAATGCATTGATAAGATGATTTGGTGAATGAAGCATTATTATTATTAGACGTAGCCATAAAACTCTTACTCTGGGTTTTGTTTGAGCCACTTGGGGCCAAATGCTTATTTTGCCGATCATGTTTGTTACGGTTAACAGTCTCTAAAACATCAGAACGGTTTTATAAGAATATAAAAAAATCATCTAAGGTTGGAATTTCGGATAAGCTATTTCTATGTTCTTCCCATTTGTATACCGTGCTGTTGTCTAACTTAGCTGAGACCATATATATAATAAAGACATCCCACTTGTCGGTGGGTAAGCCGAGGGTCCCGAGAGCCCGTAAGTTTTTTGTGATATGATCAATTATAAAACGTAATGACTTGTCGGTCTCTCGTACCGGTTCAAATGTAAATAGTGCCTTTAAGTGGTTGTTTATAAGTTGACGCTAATTATCGTAACGGTCACACAAGAGTTTCCAGGCTTCAATATAATTTTTATCGGTTACTTCTAGGTTGCTAATAACGCTCACGCGTTCGCCTTCTAAATAAGAATTAAGGTAGTGAAATTTGTAAATATTTTTGATCTTATTATTGCTGTGAATTAATGAATTGAATGTTTCCTTAAACTCAAGCCATTTGTAATACGTTCCATCGAAATTAGGTATCTTAATTACGGGTAATTTAAAACCCATAAATCCTTGACCATCACCGCAACAAGAAATATGATCCGGCGCATTTGAATAACTAGACTCGTTAAGATTAGGCGAGCAATTATTAGCTAACGTTGACTTGGCTAGCGCAATATAATGATCAAATTCTTGTTCATTAGCTTCACATAAAGATAGTTCTACCTCTAAGGAAGGAATCAACAACGCTTCAAATTGTGCCTGCAGCTCGTCAAATTCTTTGTATAACGTTTCAGACCTAGATAGTTTCATCTCAATTTTGCGCATATCTAAATCACTTAAACTGTCTTGTTTCTTAATATCATCTATGTAGTTTTTAAATCTAGTTAAACGACCTTTAATATTGCTACGTTTAGCACTAAGTTCTTTTAAAAGTTTAATATCATCGTTTTTAGGCTCCATTGTATGAAAATATCTAGTCTAATATGTGCAAATTGTTTACAATTAGTTAATGAAATAAAAATATAACAATACGGTACGCTCCTCGTCAATGATGCAACAGCGGGCGAGCGAGGAACCGGTTCTAATCAGCTGTTTAGGCGCCCGGGACCGCCGGCGGCTGCCGGCCGCGGTACTCAGGTAGCTGTGTAGACAATGGGTGACGTAGCGCGACGACACCTCGCCAATACACTGTAAATGATATTTTATGCACAGCTAAATATCTAAAAGTACACTTACGTACGAACAGCTGAGGGACTAACAGTAAATTGAGATGTAAATAAATTATTTATAGTACGAAACGTTTGTAACGAAAGTGATGGATATGTGTACTGATAGCTAGCTAAATTATTAAAATTATGTTTAAATAAGATGAAATATCACTGCTATAAGCTTTTATTAGTGGAAGTTATCAGTTTATAATTATCAGTAGTAGCAAATATAGTGCAATGAAGTGGTATGTGCAGTGATGACTTGCAAAAACGGAAGCAGTGAAACGGTTTTAGCTGTAAGTACACAAAAAATAATCCTTATTTTATGAATTTAGGCTTTAGCTGTAGCAAACACGTAAGAATAGTAGCATTAGATGCTTTAGAAAATTAATTAGGTGATAGATTTACAAGTAGGTAGGTAGGTAGGTACTTTTGAGAAACCTAACGTTACTGTTTGCACAAATTAAAAGGAATGTAATAGGAAATAATAGGAACGGGCTCACTTTTACATAGGCAGGCAGGCGTTGTAGACCCAGAGATATGCTTGAACTCCGGATGAGGGCTGCTGTCTGCGTAGACGTGAAGCTCTTGGTAGGTAATTTGAAACGGCTCGGCTAAGCAACGGCTAGGCGAAAGACGATCTCGTAGCACGGTGAGCAGTGTAGACCATAGGCTTGCCGCTGGTTGTAGCCCAGGGAATATAGGCGATCTAGTGTTCACACGTAGCGATGACCTTCTAGTGTCCTTCAACCGTTGTCCTGCGCACGAACTACGAACCCGATTTTGTACAGGTCCTGTCACGGTCGCCACTTTTTGTTCACGATGAACAAAAGAAAATGCAGATAGGCTGGACTAATGTTCCTTTAAATTCAGTTTTAGGTTGATACAATATATTTCGGTGGATTGTTCTGTTAGGTGTCGTGGTTGAGATGGTTGTGAGTGGAGGTGTGTGTGTGACGTATCTGTGACGTGTTCGTGTAAGGTGAAGTATGATTGGTGGAGTGTGTGGCTCGATATAAAGTAAATTAATTTGCGCCTTGCAGGAAAGCGTTACGGTCGACAATCGGGCTAACCGGCGTCGACACGTATGTATGTTAATATAACATATCTAACATAGATTAGTTTGTTTATTGCTCCATTATTGCCCATGTTATTGATGGCTTTAGTAATAAATGTTTATCGGATTTATTAATCACATGAATGTTACTGCCATCCATTTACTGATGGAAGCTTAATGTTGTCAACAAATTTGTGGATATGACTCAGAACTTGGTAAAGTCAAAATGTAATTATCATATTTTCTTTAAATATAACAAGACTTCGCCCCTGCCTCCGCTCGCGTCAATTATAACGTAACCGTTTATTAGGATCGCACTATCTACTGGTGAAAACCGTGCAAAAATCTGTTCGGCGGTTTTTGAGTTTACAGCGTTCATGGATAGATAGATAAATCTTTCTTGTACACCACATAAGAAGAACATACATTGAAGGAGCACAAACAAGAAATGCACAATTGGCGGCCTTATCGCATACAGCAATTTCTTCCAGGCAACCATTAGGAATGAACTTATGACTGTAGAAGGAGCCAAAAGAATTTGATGGCGTAGTTTAGAAATTTTTAATAAATGTATTTTTCGCATAGTACTTATACAGAAAATAAATACTTACTAAATAGGTACGTTGACATACTTATATAATATATTATATATTCATACACTACATATAGGCAATACATATAATACATATATATATATACAAATATAAATAAATAAATATATATTTATATAATAAAATACATAATATTATTCATATCCATTATTCATACGGAGGGACAGGACGAAAGGGGAACTTCATTTTATAATAAGTATATTATGTAGATATTAAACACTTAAGTTTTACCAAAACAAGTCCTGTAGTTTTTGTGTAAAAGAATAACAAACGGTTCTATACCATCCATTCCTTCAAACTTTCTCATTTATAATAGTAGTAAGATAATATTCAGTTATGCAGTTATGCTGGCTATATTCTATAAGTAACTTCATAAAGTCATAAAAACTGTGGTATACATTTCGCTAAAAATAGAAGCCTGTACGCTCATAATTCAATTTAAACTTTCGCGATTTTTTTACATCATACAATATTATTTAGCGTCCCTCCGCGGCCACGACCGTTGCGAGCTGCAAAGTTCGTTCGGTCGTGCGGCCACGACCGTTGCAGTTCGGTTGAAACGTTGGAAAATAACTGAGGTTTTTATTCATCATCAGCCCCTTACAGTTCACTGCTGGGCTAGGCCTCTCCGTTGAAAGGAGAAATTGGCCTACTACACAACGCTGGCCAAACGGGTTGGTATAGGGTTTGTATCAAGTTTTCCTTCTCTTACAGTGCTGTTCTCTGCATGATATGCTCCCTCTGTCGGCTCTTACGACACCCATGGGATGAAATGGGGCGGTGACAATGCGTATTCTTAATCCGTCACCACACGGTTTTTATACCTTTAAATAAAGTGTCACCATGTTTTTTTTACAAATTAACTTTCATTCATAGATTGGTGAACGTTTCTAAATACAGATAGAACTGATCTTATATTTCTATTTCCAATAAATGAACGGAGTGTTTTAATTAAAAGCGATAATGCGAAGGGTAAGTCAATATGTAATTAATCGAATCGTGTGATTCATGAAACTGATATTGGATTGGTTGTGTGAAATGAAGAATTTGCTCCTTTTTTAAATTGGTATTTATGTTATAAGAGTGAAATTGTATTTGTATTTAAAATTGTTTGATTACTATCAGGCACAAAAAGGCTATTTATAATAAGGGCGAGTAATTTAGACTTTGTCTAATATATTAAAATGGGTTATTGCTCATCAACGTTGGTGTAATCCATGCTGAAATGACAAGATAAAAACCTTCGCTTTTCAAATTTTTAAATACGCGATTGAGGGTTGTTTGTAGGTTTTTATTTTATTTTTGTAGGTATTTTAAAAAGACAACTCCCGCACTAGGACTAAAGCTGGGTCGCGAGGGGCTTTACAAACATACAACTCACGGACAAAATGAACACTCAGATTCGAAACAACTAACACTCGGCGCAGTGTCAAGCGGTGAGGCGGCCGCTTAAGCCACTACGCCAACCGTGCAAACGCAAAAAGTTAGGTAAAAGTAAGAATTAATAATAATTAAACCCAGAGTGAGTTGGACTCGCCCATGAGGATTCCGTCGAAGAGGAATTCACTAAACATACCCATTATCTTTATCTAACCATATACCACCACTACTTTTAACCAGCACAAATAACTTTGTTTTCCATAGGGTTTGTATGAACGACAAAGTTATGTATGAGGTTTTTTCAATATGTGCTATATCTCAAAACCTGCTGACTACATATTGTTAGATCTATCTATGTAAGTATATGACCATGGAAAAATATATTTTCAAGTCAGTTACCTGTACGGAGAGCCCCCTTATTTTTGTTTCTATTTTATTGTAATATTGAAATCGTGACGCGGTTCACAGAATATATCTACATACCAATTTTCAAATATGTAGTCTCAATAGTTTCGGAAAAAATGGCTGTGAAATACGGACGGACAGATAGACATGGTGATTCTATACCTAAGGGTGCCGGTTATTGCCATTTTTGACTACGGAACCGTCAAAATATGAGGTTTCAAGCGTACAAAAATGCAAATTTTTAAACGTACCTAATTCATATTTTATACTACCAGAATATTTTGACAGAAATCCATTGCACTCAAGTGTCACCCACTTCATTAAAACCAAGTTGAAAAAGGGAATAGTTAAACATAAAATGACATTTTTGGAACCTTAATGTGTTGATATATTCCCAACTTCAACATCGTATTTCGGAGATTAGGAGCTGCTAAAGGTACATGTTAAAAGTTATTTTACATCGCCATGGAAGCAGACAGACATTAATAATTAAAACAAAAGCCAAATAAACACACCATATACTGCGAAGAATTCAGAGAGGGTATTGTCCGTGTGGTGACGGATTAAGAATACGGATTGTCACCACCCCATATCATCCCATGAGTGTCGTAAGAGCCGACAGAGGGAGCATATTATGCAGAGAACAGCACTGTAATTGAAGGAAAACTTGATTCAAACCCTATACCAACCCGTTTGGCCAGCGTGGTATAGTAGGCCAATTCCTCCTTTCAAAGGAGAGGCCTAGTCCAGCAGTGGACTGTTAAAGGCTGATGATGATGATAATCCAATTAAATAAGGGTCAGAGCTCCATAAGTAGAATTTTTAAAGGCACATTCAATGCTAGCAATTTAGATTGCTTTACAAAAGTATCTAGACATAATACAGTATCAAATAATGTGTGTTTGGTTCACGTTTGGCGTTTGGCGTCTGAAGACCGTTGCGGATGGAACAAATTAGTACCTAACGCGCATTGTTCAAAAGCGTTTGAATTGTTCGGTTTCACATTGAAACTCATTAATTTAATTTCATTGGGCAACCGACGCTTGGTGCATAGATTAGAATATGGCTTGGTCATTTGATCTCAAATAAAATAGGCAGAGCCTCTACTATAGCAACCAGACGACTGTTAATGGTTATTTTGAAATGAAGAAATCGTAGCATTATTTAATGTCTTTCTTACAGAATGATGTTTCAGATCAGTATATTAATTTGAAGATAGCTTAAATCACCAAATAGCCGCCTTAGACGAACCATATTTGTCTAATAAGCAAAATTAAAATGCATGTTATTTGAATATTAAATTAAAAAGCGATGTGGTTTTCTCAGTTTCGATGTTCAGCGTGGGCTACAACAACTGTTTTCACGAGATAACTATCGTCATCAGCTGATGTCGGATTCAGAGCAAGTACTAGGTATTTCATCTCCATTTTGTATTAAATAAGAAGTAGAATCCTAAAATATTCCAATCACGTTGTACTAGCCTCTTTTAACTATGTACCGGTGCGGGTCGAGCGACTATAATTATTATAGTGGAGGGACTATCGAGGGTGAAGAGGGTGCAAGATATCTACTGACCTAAATGACCTCTGATTATTAGATTATATGGGGTGGTTTATTTAGGGACTTCAGGCAAGACTGAATCAGTGTAGCAAGGAAATACACAAATATATAAACGGAGATTGCGTGTTTTCGCTTTTTGCGTAATGATAATAACATTTTCTATTTATACTTATTATTATATGAAGTCCCCTTTTTGCCTGTAAGTCTGTATGACCGCGATAAACTTAAAAACAGGCAAACAATTTTTTGTGCGATTTTCAACAATAAATAGTATGATTATTGAGGAAAGTTTGTCTAGTTTAAATTAAATACAGTAAAACTTACACAATTGCACTATCTTCTACTAACACCGAACTAGCTTTGGTCTCGGTCTACATCCCGTGTCCCCCAAGACAGCTTTCGTTATTATTAGGTACTGGTTGAGCTTAATCGAATGTCTAATAGCTAAATGGAGGTGGCAAATAATTATTCCACGTGATTAAACACATGCTTTAGAGTAATCTGAAGTTAGCAGGCTGGTAAGTAATTGTGGTTATAGCTTACTGAACGGGTCCTTAGTAGAATTACTACGTGGAGTTTATGATAAGTGGAATGTATGAATAAATAAGAAATTAATACTAAATAAAAGTATACTATAATAATTAAATATAAAGTCTACTTATATAGGACTACCTAACCCTTATCATAGAGAGAAGAGCCCTGTGCCTAGCAGTGGGACAGTATATACTTTCTCGTAATGAATACTCTGAAACTTTCACGACTTGTTCACATAGGAATATTATTTGAAGTAAGGGGTCTATATCGCGTAATTATTTGAATATTTTCAGGACATTAGTCATCTCGTAATCACGGCTGGTGCATCTCATGCCGAAACGTTTTGTCAAATATAAGGTACTTTACTAGTTTACGCAATAAGAAACCGCGACAATTTACATAATAAGCAGTTAACTTTGCCAAATGATGATATTTACATGGACAGTGCACAAGACATGAAGGCATCTTTCATCAAAATAATGGCTGGTATCGAGGAGCGCATGACAAATTTCGAGGCAGAGCTGCAGAAAAGTACTAAAAATCCAAACAGTGCACTCAGTTTGACTAGTCTTGCAGCTGATTTTGCATCTTTCCGGACGTTTGCAATTGAGACAATGGGGGCCTTCTATAGGCAAATGGAGTTGCTGGCGCGTGAGGTGGACAGCATCGAGATGCGCAGCCGTCGCAAAATTTTGTTAATCCACGGCGTAGCAGAACAGAAGAACGAAGATCCTGGTCAGTCTGTCTTAGGCATCATGAAGGATCTCCAGCTGTCTGATATTGTCATCGATGACTTCAAACGCTGTCACAGAATGGGTCGATCTTCAAGCGGTCATAAACCTAGACCCATATTGGTCAAGTTTCGGCACGTTGCGGTGCGTGACAAGGTCTGATTCTCCAAGACGAAATTGAAAGGAAGCGGCAAAACGTTGTCTGAATTACAGAGGATTTCTTGTTCATACAACGTACTACGTTGTAAAAGATACCCACTCTCCTAAGGAGAGATTTTTAAATATTGCTCTCTTAAAATAATTGAATAGTGGTAAGAAATTAGTTTGAAAATAAAGTTATTTTGAACCATGTGTCATGAATTCGTATCATGAAAATTCATGGTTGGTTCTCTAGTTAATTAGGAAACAAATGTTTTCGCCACATCAACCTCTACGGGGGTAAAATAAGGGATGCAGGTTTGTCCATATCTATACTTATTTTAAAATGAAGTCCCATTTTCGTCTAAAAACTACCGAACGGATTTTCGTCTGGTTTTCACCTATAAATAGCTTGATTCCTGAGAGAGATTTAGGTGTATTCATTTACACGACTGGAGTCTCACGCAGGCGAGGTCTACTTTTATATAAAAAGATACCTAATAAACAGCTGCTCGTAGTCACGTCGGGTATAAATCGTATCTATAACATCTTCGTCGATTTACGTGCCGTCTCTACCTCTTTGGGTATGTAAAATCGCACACATAAATAATAAAACCTGATTCACTGCACAGTGACACTTCCAATGATGTTACATTTCAAGACGCTTTTCCCCTTTCTTTTGTCCGTATCTCCGAAAGAATTACTGAATCCTTATCACTCTTGCGTCTGTCAGTGTTATTTCCGGAAACGATGTGACGCAGGCTTACGTAACATGGCATATTGTAATGCTCACGAGAAATAAATAACATTGTTTTGTGTTGTAATGAGGTTTGAGAAGCCGTGTTATAAATGAAATTGTTATGTCTTGGAAGTGTAGATGGACAAAATGCTTTTGCAATTTGGACCACATCCGACGTGCGGCGAATGTTTGTGACGCAGTAGTTTTGCATGCAAACTGCAAATGAATATGAATTTTTCATCTGAGTTGGTGCTATTCATGCAATTTCAAGTTATCCTTAAAGTCTCGTAGCGACAAAACATAATGAGAAAACCTGCATGTCTGGTAGAAGTATTTGATATGCAGGTATCCTCGCGATACATTTCCATAATACTTCAAAGAGTTGTGAAGTCTGCCAAATCACACTTAGCCAGCGTGGTGGATTCAGATGGCCTAACCCTACTCTCAGTGAAAAGAGGCCAATGCCCTGCAGTGGGACATTAGAAATACAGGGCCTTACAGGATTTACTCACAACAAATCGTCATTGTCTTGCCCTGGTCCCAATTTATTTGGGGTCGGCGCTGTATGTCCTTTGCTTTCATACTTCTCTGTCACCAGTAATCTGATCGTTTACCCCTTTCTCTTTCATATCTATTCTCACACAGTCCATTCATCTTTTCCTTGGCCGTTCTCTCTCTTTTCGTCCCACTACATGTATATTTACCCACAACAAATACTGTGCTATATTTACTTTTTTACTTGATCTGAGCAAGCGGCATAAGTTTCTCAAAAGTATATATAACTTTAATTTTATAATCGAAATTAAAGCTCAAGGTTGGGTTCCAGTTATTATATTACAGCAAACAATGTTTGTTAGTTATTTGAGTTTAGTACTTCGTCTGATGTTTTATTGTTTAATTTGAATCAGAGTCGCGAAGGTATAAAATATACTAATTAAGTGCGGTTTCAAAGTAAAACACACGGGGTGGAACAAATTGATTTAGTTGTTTAGTGTTTCGTGCTGTTAGGGAGAACTAAATTGGAACATAGTTATAGAAACTATAATTTTTTTTTATTAGTTAGGTATATACCTATCTTTACTTCTTGAATCAACACAAATATGAACCGTAAATAAATATGGGACAATTTAAATAAGTCACACAAACATTTTAGCTCTGGATTAAATATCAAAGGGTTGCTCCATATGGGTCAACAGCAAAACAAACACAACCACAGAATAATACTTTTGTGATCCATACATTATTTTAGAGAGCCTGAATCTTCTTTCTGTATGTACGTTGATTGAGAATTTACAAAGTTAAGTGGTTTCTTGTGGGGTAGTTAATATTAAAACACATTGTGTTGCGCGTAAGTCATACATTTAAGCCATCTTAAGGAATCACTTTCCCCATTTGTGCAAACCGTACAAAAATGCGTTGTGTAGTTTAAGAGCTTACCGTGTTCATACAAACAGAAAGTATGCAGTGAGTTCATATTATAATATGTATAGAGAGACAGATATAAATACGCTCAGCAAATTCTTCGAATATATTCAGAAGACAAGTGAATGTAGTTACAATGCTGAGGACTCTCTTGAACATTTCTAGGTATGTATCGCAAAGTCCTTGCAAATCATACAATACAGGCCAAACCATTTCCATGTAAGGTTAAATCGTTAGTGATCGTAAGTCGAAGTGTTGCTTAACTTTGTCGAAATATTACGAACAGTTGGTGAGAGCACATTTATCTGCTTTATTATCTCATTTAGGTTGCAATGCTTTATGTTTGGTATTCTCTCGTTTTCCATAAATTCATTTGCACTAATATTGTTTGCCATAATCATCCCCGATCATAATATTTACTAGCACTATTATCGTTTATACTAATAACGTTTGCCTTAACAACTCAACAGTGAATGAAAGTTATTCATTTGCCATAAAATGAATTTCTATAAGAACATATATCATAATATTTAGTAGACATAATCAAAATTTGATATGACTATGAAAATAATACATAATATTGTTAGGTCGAAATTAATTATCGTTAACACCCCGACTCAGTGCAATCCGACTCGGATAGGTTAGGTTAGGGTTCTCTTTTGACCCTTAACCCAAAAATAGGAGCCCTGCGAAGCAGGGCTCCGTCAACTTAGTCCACATTCTTCACACTACTTTAATAAACTGAAGTTGAATTAATTATCGTTAACACCTCGACTCAGTGCAATCCGACTCGGATAGGTTAGGTTAGGGTTCTCTTTTGACCCTTAACCCAAAAATAGGAGTCCTGCGAAGCAGGGCTCCGTCAACTTAGTCCACATTCTTCACACTAGTTTAATAAACTGAAGTTGTTCAACTTCAGTTTATGATCTATTTTCTTCTTAGATTATTGAAAACGAAAATTATAGCAAATACATTTATGGATTTAAATTATTATGACACTTGATCGTTATGACCAATGGAATTAGTGAAAGTAATTTTATGTCATTTCACTATTATGACAACTAAAGCGTTATTTCTAATGAAATTATGGCAAATACCAGTATGGCATATGAAATTATGGCATTTTAAATTATGGCAAACATTAGTAAACCTTTATGTTTTCGTTGTTTGATTTGTTGGTGCTGTATTTTGTTTGTCCAAAGAAAGAATGTGCCTGCCCTTTGCAAGGTTTTCACGGAGACATAGGTCCAACATGCAGAGGCCCGTAGAGTTTTAATCTAAGATAGGGTGGGGTACAACTGCGAGTCCTCCATAACTGCACTTTAAAACTGTAGTCTTATATTATTTACTCTTCAATTTCTTCTACATGTCTTTTGTCTGTTATAGAAATAAAAGACTTTTCTTTACTTTCCTTCTTCTTTCTATTGACGACAACTATGGACTAACCAAAGGACATACGTGAAGGTCTATGGAATATAGTAATTTATTATTTCGTGTCCATTTCAATAGTTGTGAGGTAAATCTATTCAGGGTCGCTATGGTTCATTTAAGCGATATACGCTAATAAACAACACCTGTCATGTGCTCACAAATACATCTGTCGTATTATTGGAAATAATTTGAATATTAAAATTGATAAACAACTCGATATTTGGCAGTTTTGAGTAAATTGTTGCAAAATTTGTAATGATAACGAATTGTATGCATTGTGCTATGTAGGTACAGTGAGAAATACTGAATAGCGAAAAATATTTAATTTTATTAATACGAGATTACATTTGCGCAAGTACTTTCATGTTAAAGGGGGTATATTTTATGGTGCTGATCTGCTGATACACTTCAGCATCCACCTGTTATGTCCAAATGCGAATTCCCTATAAAACAATGTTGCAAAAAGGGCTAACCTGCATCTGGCATAAATCTAACATAGTCAGTAAATTTGACAATATAGAAGGCACTAGTCGTTACCTTTTGTAAAACGGTTAGCAGCATCAATAGTTTTGATACAAAACACGATAACTGATTTTGAGAAATAATATTACAAATATATTTATCGGGTCTCCCTTGTTTGACCGAAAGGAATTTGACAAAGTTTCACTTCCCAAAAAATTTTTCGCATAATTTCATTTGCCAAATTATTACTTAGCAAAAAATCTATTCACAAAAAAATTGTAACGCAAACCTAATGTTTGGGAAATGAACGTTTGAACTATAACTTGTTTACCATCTAGTACTTTTAACATTTTTTATTTAGTCAAATATTTCAATTGAAATAACAGTTTTTACGCAAAATCAATAATTACCCTAATCTAAATAGTCCAGTTCCGGCTAACCTACTAAAAACAAACTCTTTTTTCTATTAATGCAAGTCGTTTCTGGCACTCGCCGGCCGCTACCGCGGCACCGCTCGCTTCGCTCGTTCGGCGCGTGCGTAGGAGGTCACAGCTCTAACCTAACCTAACCTTACCATTTTTTTAATAATTAACCTACTCTAACTACTTCCATAAATAAACAAATATCACCAAACGTTTATTGTCTGAATATTGTTTGCTGTAATAAATCATTTGATTAAAGACTTTGGTCTTTAATCAAATTGGCATTTGTGCCATAATGACATTATACTTGGTAATATTTTGCCAAGTAAAAATTTAACCAAATAAAAATATGCGTACTAAAATCATTCGAAATGTTGCAATGGTATAAAAAAAGCTAAAATTTGTTTGCGTAATCAAATTTTGTCAAAATCTTTTCGGCAAAACGGCAGGATCCCATATTTATCAGCAGTCCACCAGCGTATTATAAAACTAGTAACAAAATAAAAATCGCGATATGCTTACCCATAATGTTTATTCTTTCGTATTTCTTTATGCATATATGTATGTCACTTTCTATTTACAGCTGTGCCTAAAATAAGCACCTTTCTTTCGTTACAAAATGTAAGTAACAATAGGTAATAAACTAACACAAAGAGGGTAGTGTGTATCGAATAAGTGTCCGGTATTGTCACCATAACAATGGCTGATTTGGGTAAAACATAACACGTATAATACTATGTATCCTTTTCTGCATTAAATTTTGAATATGTGCATAATATTATTACATTGTCCCAAGCAGTAGCGTGACTGGAATGTTTTAGAATTAATACCAGTGTCCGTGTACAGATGGATTACATACAAAATACAAAATAATTATTACCACCCCAGTTATTTTCATTTATAAGTAAAAAAATATTCTACCACATTCAGAGCTTGTACTAAGGGTACTAGATAGTGGATAGTATCTTTGCAAAGAAACGGTAAACTCGACATCATATCTTGTAATGTCTAAAGAGTACTTCGTATGGCTGTAGGTATGAGGATTGAACCCATAGGTTGACGCAGTTCTTTAATTTAAATACTAGCTATAATTTCCAATAAGAACCCCATAACTGCCAAACATAAGATTATATTCATAGATAAGTAAAAAGTATGCAACCATTACAAAATTATCTTCTTCGGTTTACGCGAATGTTACACATTAGTATTAAACTACTGTTTACGAATTTTATCTCGTTTTTATTTAAACTATTGGTGTTAGTATAGTTGAAAAATGTTCGGGTACTTTGAGATTACTTACACAAAGAAGAAAAAGACTCACTTGATCACATCACCTCAGTCTGCCATGGCCATGAATCCTGTAAATAATTCGAAACGTCGGCTAATAATATATTATAAAACGTAATTTTGAGATCATTCGGTTTAAATGTAATAACTCAGTTAAACCTATATACCGTGATAAAATCCGTTAACTGTAGTTTAATTCCAACATTTAAAAATGTTTATTAATTTTCATGTGTTTAATTTTACAGGTAAATTCGCAGAACCAGCTGTCCATAAAAGTAAGGCTTCATTTCCTGTACATTGAAACTATAAATAAACTAATACTGACCCAAACTGTATGACTGTTGAACAACTGACAAAGTTTTGAAAAGAGAATTATGTTTTGTTTCATAAAAGTAAAGCCGGATATGAGACAAGTATACAACAGGCTGACCACAAACGATAAATAATTTGCTCTCATTTTAAACTTTGTCCCTTTTTCATCTGTTACACATGTGTGGAAAGCTTTATGTTCGAGCTGTTGTTTGGCTATATTAAGACACACACAATGAAACTAGTTTCGCAAAGCAGCCAGTCACAATTTTGTTGAAGTTGCCAACAAGTAAAATAGTTAAAGTATGGAGTAGGGGTTGCTATTTAAAGTAAAAACATGTAGTAGATATATTATTTGTAAAGTTATATTGTTTTTCATGAAACGTGCCGTGTTTATTTACATTAACATAATAAGATAGCGTGCATTTAAACAGCAACTAGAGAGCTTGTATAACATGGCAAAAATGCATAATTTTCTTGCAAATTATTGTACATTAAGTGTATTTTAAATACAAATTCAAATTCCTTTATTCATTTGGGTCACAATGTGACGCTTATGAACGTCAAAATAATAAATTTATAAAATAAATACTTAAAGACTCTACATTTACATTTACTGCCACGTTCGCAAAGCAATAGGTAGAACCATGAGAAAGAACGGGCAATAAAACTCACGGTCACTCTTTTTCATCGCCAGGTTTTGCATAATTTACATTTTGTAAGGTGCTGCAACTGTTATACCTTCTATATCACTTGTATATATTTACTGTACATAATAATACTCAAGCAAAATATTTTTGATGTTCATTTGTTTAGCCTCCTCAGAATAGACATGGTGAAACAGGAGCATCCACTTACATTATATATACCTAATACTGCAGGCAATCCGCGAAAGTGATCAGAAGGCCAATTCTCGTTTTTAACAGACACTGACACTGAATTTTGACTGAACTGCGATTTAATTTTGAATTGACTCACAATTGGTATTCTGCTCCACTTAATTTCCTTATAGTATAATTTCGATATAATCAATTTATAATCTCTTGTTGATCTCAGAGGTAATGTCAAAAACTCAAAAACAAAAACATGAATTTTGCCATTGTATGGGAAAATACATTAATAGGAATGGTTATTGGATGCCAATACGTTTACATGCCAAATTAAAATTAATATACAACTAAGTAATAAAATTTCGGTAAGTAAATATATTGGTTCCTTGGATCGGGTGAATTATTTTCAATAGGTATTCAATAATTAAAAAAATTAATATTCAATCATAGAAATAATTCAGACATTATAAAGATTTTAACGATGGTAACGTACAATTGGGTTTTTTAATTCGTTTTTTCCTCCTGATAATTTTATCTCATTTGTTGAATTTCTCGAGCAAAAGTTTCGCGAATATTTCGATCTTGAAATAAATATTGTCAATGCTGGCAACGAAATACTTAACATGTTTGCATGTTGTCCACCAGGATCTCCTAGCCAGATCCCCCAGAGGATCCTCGTGAACTCATTAGTTGTGAAATTGTATGAAAGCAATTAACGTTTACAAAACCAGTGACTATCAGAAAGTTATCAGTCATCGATAGGGATTACAAAAATCAGGTGCATGCGATTTTCGACCTTATTGACGTAACTCAGAATTTATAATTTTAATAACGTATCAATGTCAGAAAGCAACAAAATACCAAAAAGAAGTTTATCATGAATTGTCAATAAGGTCGAAAATCGCATGCACCTGTTTTTTGTAAGCCCTATCGATGGTTGATCATTTTATAGTCATTTGTTTTGTAGACATGAATTTGTCTTACACAATTTCTTTTTAAACTTATTTTAGATACCTATCCCCGTGGTAAAACTAGTGGCACATAATAACTAAAGGCGATTCCTATGTTTATTAGCAAAATAGATTATAAATATTACCAGAAAAATATTCAACACTATTAGTGGTATCGTTGGGAATGTCAAATAAATCACGTCATCACGTCGTGTCCTTGGTAACAAATGTATATTTTTATTCCGTGCTTTTAAAAGTATCAGGTGCATGCTTTTTTGGTTCCACTCGCTATTTTATTTACAACTGTACTTCTGCCGTATAGCGAATCGGTCGAGTCCAAGAATCTGCCCAATTCACGAATCTGTCGAGTTGGGAATCTGCCGAATCACGAATCTGTCCATTCCAGAATATGTCGTATACCGAACAAGCGATTTGTCTTAACCTATTGTGACAACCCTACCAAAATAGGTAACAAATTTACAAGCTCTTAAGAAGCTGTTTCTCTGTTCGGTTTATTTACTCATGTGGTTATATTATGTACGATGGTATCATTGTGAAAAAACTAGAAATACCTTAGCTGCTCTACTAATAATTAGCAGAATACCGTTCACACTAGTTCACACTTGGTTCCACTTTCGATGTAGTCCCGATCTCATTCAAGTGTCAGTTAAGTTACGAGAATACCATTTATGACGCCGAGACTAGATCGATATGGAATTTGAACAAATATAATTACCAGAATTGGCCTTCAGACCCATGATGGAAATGATGCAGTTAAATATTAAAATCTAACACCAGCCCGCAAGACCGTCATCGACCAGTCATCGCAAGTAGCACCCGTTCACGAGTATGACGCATGTTCCAGCCATCATCCCTCTCGCCATATTAGAGGGATATGGATGACCCGACACACGACGCCATCACAAGAAATTACATTTTAGTGAGCATGACGACAACGGTATACGAACCAGCAGTAAGAAACAATCTATTGGTATACTGACCATGACCGCCAATTACGTCCATTTTCCAGATCGTTATTATTAACATAAATTAGTGGAACGCGTGAAGGAATGCAAATGTAGAAAGAATTTTGTGAAGGTGACAAGTAAACAACGATATGATCAGGGATAAATAATGTTAAACTACATTCAACAAATCATAAAAATATCCAAATTCTGCAAAAATCATGTGTTCACGAGGCACCTCCACTTAACATGTCACTTATCAAAACTATAATTTAACAGATTTTTATAACAATTATATTAAACGGTCAGAAAATAAACTAATCGTGAGTTAAACAAGCCTAAGCCTATCCCCACGGTGTTTTATCACTTAAAAAATCCTTAACAGTGTAATAACGCCTTTGTAAAAGAAAGTTCCTAATTGTCCGTTTGTATTTGTGCATGGGTAAATTCATTATTTCAAGAGGCAATTTGTTGAAAAATCGTATACCAATCCCCGCAAATGAGTTTTGAACTTTATGTAGACGGTAGTTAGTTCCCACCAGTTTATGCTTATTCCTTGTGTTCACTTTGTGCAAATCACTATTTTTGCGGTATAGAATTAAGTTTTTCTTAATGTACATTAACATACATACATATACATACATATCGTCACGCCTTTTATCCCCGAAGGGGTAGGCAGAGGTGTATTTCTACACCTACTTTTCGCCAGATATACTTTAGTCCCACGTAATAAGGGGCGAGCCTATTGCCGTACCGGGCACATTTCCAGACTCCGTGCTGCTACTGAGAATTTCGTGACAGAAAAACCCAATAACACTGCCCGACCCAGGAATCGAACCCGGAACCGCCCGATCCCACGCGCACATTTATGCCGCGAGACCAACGAGGCAGTCGTATAGGGTTTGATGTCGAGTTTTCCGTCTCTACGCAAAGATGGTATTTGCATCGTGTTATCCCTTAGTCGCCTCTTACGACACCCACTGGAAGATAGGGGGTGGTGACACTTGTATTCTATGCCGTCAACCACACGGTACATTAAGTTAGCATATATATATTGCGATGCAACTGTCAATATATCTACTTCTTTAAATTTATCACGTAAAAAGAATCTCTAGCACCTAACTTATAAATTGCACGTATGGCCCTCTTTTGAATGACAAAAATAGTCTGTATATCAGCAGCTGTACCCCATAACATTATTCCGTAAGACATTACGCTAAGCAGTGTTTCTTTACACGCTAACGTTATAATTAAATAACGTATTTTATATGCCAGCACAAATTCTTTGAAATTTTCACTTGTTGGATTCTAATAACGATTATACAATACCTTTAAAAGAAATGGTTTTAAGTTATGACAAAAATTATCGACACGCCGAGGCCTTTAACTCCGTATATCGACGATGAAACATTGCAATAGCGTATTTGACCAGTTTCTTTTATGACAATAATTTCAAATAGACTTCAAGGTTATTAGGTCTTAGGACATCATGGCTTTTATTTTCATTCACGCATTTAGCATTGACTTATGGGTTTGTTAATAATGTTTCTAGACTGGAACGTGAAGCCCTTAAGTAGTCTGCCTTGTACATACAAGTTGTAATAACATCATAAATAATTTATGAATCTAGTCGTATAATAACATATTTTGGGAATACTACAAAAACAAATGTACACCTACACCAGAGCTGTACAAACAAAAGTAACTTCTATACCATTCAACTCAAAGTAACTAATAGAGTGACCACAAACTCTTTTTTGTGGATGCACCCTAAACCTAATACAGGCGACATCCCATGAATGAGGTCAAGCGGACGCCCGATATGTACATCGCCTTAAAGATTTATGAACAGACAAATTGTGTGATAAAATAAGGCCGCCCACCTTCAAGATTTTCGACATGATTCTTTGGGGTTTCTTGTAAAGAATGTATGGTATTGTTATATCATAATATATGGTATAGGTACATGTACATTTGGGGTGTTTGGTAAAAATGTAGATGAGTATGGAATGGGTTTATATGGCTTGAATATTTACTAAGAATAGGGTGAAGATGAGGAATATGTAAGAAACCCGTTTTGTTAGTATTTATACTCGTTTACAATGCGTGATATTGCATGCTTCTCCAATAGATTTAGACTGAGAAGATTGTTTGAAAAGGTCTCGAATTATAGGATTTCGAAGTAAACTTAGGCACTCTTATAGTTAATCCCTGACTAACACTTCTTTCGCATTTTACCTGGGAAACTTAAAGATACCAAAGTGCTGAACTCTTAAAAGTTTTGTATTTACATCGTGCCTACGAAATATCTTCTCCACATATCAATTCAAGTGTTTATTTTATTTGTCTACAACTGTATATAGCCTTTCTTCAGATTAGATGGTTAATTTAACTAGGTTATATTCAGAGATACAAAAATACGCAGCTATTTATGGTTTTCACTTAACCCTTTTGTATCAATGATATTAATAACGAGGTAGATACGTTACCAACGTAGTAATCAATCCTTGAAATGGTACACTGACGCATACATGGATAACTCCATATTTTATTATATTTTCGGTTGACAAGATGTGTCAGTTTCACTTTGACGCCGGCTCGCGACTTCACACACACATATACTTGCCAACTGGCTTATGTTTAGCGTCATGCTTTAGGTACGTCTATAACATATCTACTTCTTTTTACTTTTGTAACATCATTGTTCTATATACTAAACTTTGCCTAGCCGTCTATTGATACTCTACATAATAGCACTATACATAATATTAGTTGAAGAAATCTTGATAATATTCCTTCCTTGTGCTTAATATTTTTGTTGGTGAAGACATAACGCTGATATCGCAGATATACACGCAAGTTTATCATCTCGTAATTCATTTAGATGGGCATCTACCTAATATACATATCAACTTAATGACCATTAAATTACTTTACGCGAGACCAACGACTGCCTCGTTGGTCTCGCGGCATAAATGTGCGCGTGGGATTGGGAGGTCTCGGGTTCGATTCCCGGGTCGGGCAAAGTGTTATTGGGTTTTTCCGTTAGGAAATTCTCAGTAACAGCACGGAGTCTGGTAATGTGCCCGTTACGGCAATAGGCTCGTCCCCTATTACGTGGGACCTAAATATTCATGGCGAAAAGTGGGTGTAATATTACACCTCTGCCTACCCCTTCAGGGATACAGGCGTGAGTCTATAAATAAATTACTTTATTTTGTTGAGAAATCACGGTACATTTTACAAAACAACATTCAAATACTTCTTCATAAAATAATTAGGTATGACTAACTGCCGGTACCAATATTAGATATATATTATATCTACTAGCTTTTGCTAGCGGCTTTGCTCGCGTTGAATTCGGGGTAACACAGTTGTGTGAAGACACTCCTGATTGTTCTAAGGACTTCAGAAACTCTATAGGGTACAAAGCAACTCGTTCAGTATCCATGACATTACCTACCGAAAGGTACATAATAAAATTACCTTGCATACAGTCAAATTTCAAAGCCATGTTCCAATACATGTCCAATTTATATCTAAAAACACTTTCGCATTAATATTATTAATAGAAGTAGAAAATGTCGTTTCAGCCGTTTAAGCGTAGTATATAATTATTAGTTAATATATGCGAACAGTGTAATTACCGTGCACAATATGAAATTATGTATGATGTGCCATTATTATCAGATATACGATCGCACATGCGCAGCACTCAATTGTTACAGTGCATGCGTTCTTACTTTCAAGAGGTAAATTTGTGCTGTACAACCTTCTACCCTTCCTACAATCCCTCCCAGTTTAAATGTTTGCAACGTACCTCTATGGTAGCCTATGTCCGTCTCCATGGTCCAATATATCTCTATATTAAATATCAACAAAATCGGTTCAGCCGTTTACGCGTGAAAACGGAACATACATACATACATACATACACACTTTCGAATTTATAATATGTATGTATTTGTAGGGATAATTGGGTACCTTGGATTTGGCTACTCGTCAAAAATGTGTACTTTGCAGCCAAGAATTTGGATAAATCAAGTTCTGGGACCGGTTGTAATTTAAATGGGCTATCCAACACAAAAATATATATTCAAACTGGACCAGTAGTTCCTGAGATTAGCGCGTTAAACCAAACAAATACAAAATCTTCAGATTTATTATATTGGTATAGATAATTAGGTATAATACGTTTATCAAACAATATATTGTGTTATTTTATAAATTAATGCTGTATAAATAATTTAAACTTTATCTAATTATAATTGTTTTGTTCTTGTCTTGTAACGGAAGGGTCTAGTGAATCGCGGTTAGCACATTTTATCGCATAATATAACATAGCATAACTTCACACCTTTATCCCCGAAGGGGTAGGCAGAGGTATATTACACACCCACACTTTTAGGGGGCGAGCCTATTGCCGTATCGGGCACATTACCAGACTCCGTGCTGTTACTGAGAATTTCCTAACGGAAAAACCCAATAACACTTTGCCCGATGAATTTTTTGCCCGATGAGTTTGCTCATGCTAACTGGGGATCGCTCGATCCCCAGTTAGCATGGGACCGTGACCATCATCTCGGCAATCCGATACGTAAACCACTGGGCTATCGTCGCTTAAATTTATTTACAACTCACGCTTTACGCAACTCCACCAAAATTTTTTTACAAGAATTTCTTTTACATCCCCACGATTACCCCTCGCTAGATACTCCTTTGGCATTTTTCTACCCTTCTCTGTAAGTTTTAATTATGCTAAGCTTTAAAAGTCCTCTCTTGCAACCAAATTATC
This sequence comes from Euclidia mi, assembly GCA_944739405.2. Lineage (NCBI taxonomy): Eukaryota > Metazoa > Arthropoda > Insecta > Lepidoptera > Erebidae > Euclidia > Euclidia mi. Next base: position 61,479,588 of record OX123200.2, read on the forward strand.
TTATTATATTATTATATTATTCCTAGTCATTACAATGACCTGTTTGAAACTTTCAGTGATGCTAACGTTCATGCCATTCTGATTTCAGAGAGCTGGCTGAAACCTCATTTACCATCTGCTTACTACCCTCTCCCTGGTTTCATTCTTATACGCAATGATAGGGTGTACAAGAGAGGTGGTGGTGTAGCTATATATCTCCGCTGTACGTTCTCGTACAAAATTCTATTATCTTCACCGCCTAATAATTTTGCTTCTTCCGAGTATCTCTTCATTGAGGTTTCAGTCAGTGCAGTGGAGCGAAAATCGTTCTTGGAGTTGTATATTGTCCCCCCTCCGTTAATTACTTCTCCAGTCTCGAATCGATTCTGGAATCTTTAGGGTCGGAATATGCGCACCATATTATCATGGGCGATTTTAACACTGACCTCCTAGCCATCAATTCCTCTCGCTCACATAACCTTCTTAAATTAATTGAGTCTGCCGGTCTACACACTCTGTCTCTTGAACCTACTCATCACAATACTGAAGGTGTAGACACCTGGTTAGAATTGATCATCACCTCAGCCCCATCCTTGGTACATTCCCATGGCCAATACCTTGCTCCCGCCTTTTCCAATCACGACCTCATCTACCTATCCTATCACCTTAAACCTCCTAAATCCCGTCCTAAGGTTATGCACATGCGTTGTTTTGGGCGTATGGATAGTGTGAAGCTGCAAGAGGATGCTGCTGAGCTTGATTGGTCTTCTCTGTTAGCAGCCAACACCGTAGATGAAAATGTCTCAATTTTCAACAACACGCTACTCGGTCTCTATGACCAACATGCTCCAATCATACGAGTTAAATTAAAACGTCCTACCGCTCCTTGGATTTCAAGGGGCATTCAAATGGCCATGAGGTGCTGAGATCGTGCTTTTCGGAAGTTCAAAAAGGAGCGGTCTGACGAGAACTGGAGCCTATACAAAACTGCAAGGAATCGGTGTAATCAGATGATACGCAACGCTAAACGCCGCCATATTTTTGACAATATTAATTCTTCTTCCTCCGCTAGTATCTGGAAGTTCCTTGGGACCCTAGGTATTGGCAAACAGCAACATACAACTCCTCATATCACGATTAGTTTGGATGATTTAAACAACCATTTCACAACTACTTCTCAACTAGATCACCAAACCAGGTGTCAAACTGTTGATTAAATTGCTAGTTTTCCGCGTCCTAATATCGATGGCTTTAATTTCTCTCTAATTGCATTGGGTGAGGTCAAGAAGATTATCCTTTCCATTAAATCTAACGCTGTGGGGGTTGATTCTATCAGCCGCTGCATGATCATCCCGATTCTCGATCATCTCATCCTCCCCATATCCCACATTTTAAATTATTCAATTGACTGTGGCTCCTTCCCCTCCCTGTGGTGTAAAGCCTTTGTTATCCAACTTCCTACGATAACGAACCCTTCTCTCCCTAACCATTTCCGTCCAATCTCCATTCTGCCGTTCCTCTCCAAAGTGCCTAAAGCCTGTGTACATAAACAGTTGTCTCAATTTGGGTACCAAAACAACTTGTTCAGTCCATTGCAATCCGGCTTCAGGCCTGGTCATAGCATGACTTCTGCTCTCCTTAAAGTGACTGACGATGTTAAGGCAGGTATGGAGGCCCTATCCCCTATTCTTTCTCCCTGATTCCACTCCTCATCCTATCCCCTTTCCCATTCCCAAGGGGCGGCAACGCACTTGTGACTCCTGTGGTGTTGCTTGTGTCCATGGGCGGCGGTAATTGCTTACCATCAGGCAATCCGTCTGCTCGTTTGCCGCCTATTACCATAAAAAAACAGGTATGGAGGACACTGTGCTGACTTTGGTTGACTTCTCTATCGCTTTCAAAACCGTCAGTCACGATATCCTTCTATCGATCCTCTCCCATCTCATGATCTCGCCTAATGCATTGGAATGTTATCTTCTCAAGTTATCTTCAGAAACGCCAGCAGTCTGTTTGCTGCGATGAATCTAAATCGAGTTGGCAAAACATGAGCTCTGGTGTTCCTCAGGGTGGCATACTCTCTCCTCTACTATTCTCTATTTTTATTAACTTTTGAACTCCAAATCTTCAATGTTCGTATCATCTTTATGCCGACGACTTGCATGCAGTTGTACTCGCAATCGAGGGTGCATGATGTGTCAGTTGCCATTGCCGACATAAATAGGGACCTTGAGTCAATGATGGACTGGTGTCATAAATTTGGCTTAGAAGTTTACCCAGCGAAGTACCAGGCCATTATTGTAGGCAGTCGCCGTTTATTACAAAGATTATATGTCAAAACTCTACCGCCTGTAATGTTTAATGGCTTGATCATCCCATATAGTGCATCCGTAAAAGACCTAGGCCTGTACACCGATTCCACTCTCGATTGGCAAGTGCAGGCGACTAATGTTAGTCAGAGGGTTACCGGAACTCTTAGAGCACTATACCGCCTCAAGAATTTTCTCCATTCCAAAACCAAGACAATGATTGTGCAGACTCTATTCTATTTCCCATAATCGACTATGGTGATATGTGCTATTATGACCTGAATGCAGAACATCTCAATAAGTACGACCGACTTCTCAATAACTGCATTCGATTCATTTACAATCTTCGTAAGTATGATCACGTATCTACTTATCGTTCCGAACTAAGATGGTTACCAATTTGCCAGCGCCGGTGTTTGCGTGCTCTTACTACCCTCTTCTCTATTCTCAAGTCTCCTTCCCCTCCATCTAATCTCACCTCATACTTCCAATATCTATCGTCTATTCATGAGAGAGATCTCTGTTCTTCTCATAACCTTCTTCTTTCTTGCCCCAATCATACTACTGGGTTCGTTAACTCTTATTTTGTGGTGCAATCTATCATCTTATGGAATACACTCCCTCCTGAAATCAGACTGTCCACTAAACGTTATGCATTTAAAATGAAAGTTTGAGAGCTTCTTTTTGAGAGATTGAAGGAATCAGCACACCAGTCTCATCCATTATTATAAGTATTTATGTAAGTATATAGTATGTATGTAGTATAAGTATTTATGTAAGTGTATAGTATGTGTAGGTGTATATACACTTATGTATAAGTATGTATATATAGAACTATATATTTTGTATATATTTACATATACTATATATAATAATTATTACGATGTTATACCTTGTAACTTTTCCATATTTAAATTTATATAGTTAATGCACCTACCACTTTTATCTCTGCTCCACATTAAGGTTGACAGGTAGAGAATGCCATAAGGCATAATGTCCACCGATGTACACAATGTATGTGCATAAAGAATTAAATAAAAATAAAAAATAAATAAATTATGCTAATATATAATACTTACTGTTTTATAAAATAAGTACAAAATTTGGTTTTTCGTGTTTTGCATGACATTTATTTTTACAGTATACATTAAACATCTAACGTCCAGTATTATCGATTTCTTCTTGAAAAGTAGTAAGCTGTCTTCTTTATTAGGTAAGTTACTTGTCAAAAATATTGCCAAGAAACGTTATACAAGCCAAAAACAATATGGTGGTTATGTACCTTAATTCAAATAAAAAAATAAACTTCTAGTTAACAATTCGAGAATATTCACATACATAACTTCACGCTTGTTATCCCGGAATGGGTACGCAAAAGTGTATTACACACCCACATTTTGCCAGTTATGTTTCGGTCCCAATGTAATAGGGGGCGAGTCTATTGCCATCTACCGGGCACATTATTAAGCGAGCGATAATTAACATATTTAATACACACATAACTTCGAAAAGTCAGAGAAGTGTGGCCGGGGTACCTCTGTCCTGGGGATCGAATCCGAGACCATCGTCTCGGCAGTCCGTTACGTACACCACTGGGCTATCGCTGCTTCGAGAATATATTTTTTTAATGAAATATAGATGAACATCAATTCAGAATTGATCTTAAGCTTAAGGATAGCGTATGCGACTGCTGATCGGAGGTCCTGGGTTCGATTCCCAGGTCGGGCAAAAGTGTTACTGGGTTTTGCGAATTCTCAGTAGCAACACGAAGTCTGGTGATGTGCTCGGTAACGGCAATAGGCTCGCCCCCTATTACGTGGGACTTAAAATTCATGGCGAAATGTGGGTGTAATATTACGCCTCTGCCTACCCCTTCAGGTATACAGGCGTGAATCTATAAATAAAAATAATAATCAGACTTAACTCCAGTAGGCATTTTAAATTTACTCTAAAAAATAATAACGTCATCATCATCCGGGGAAAAATCACCTGCTCTTGACGATGCTATAGAAGATCTGGATTTGGATGAACAAGAACTTAATGATCTTGCTCTAGATACCTGAACAGAACTTTGCAAATTAGCTGTGCTCGGTAGATTCTCGCCCGGTTGTGTAAAATAGTGAGCACTAATATTGAATTCCTTAGACTGGATTGAATCTGAAATATGTGTCCCAATGCTAGATGAAGATGAACTGCTCGAAGAGAAAGAGCTGCATGACGAAGATGAACTACTGTTGCTTAAACTACGTAACTTCTGATTGTTTCCAAACGAGATCTGTAGTGGCTCTACTTGAGTAAGAGTATGAAACACTGGTAGATATGAGTTTGATTTTTCATCACTACAGTCATTTTCTCTATTTTCAAGTGAAGCTTCAGTAATTTATCACGCCGCTGCATTCTTTTGCACACCTTAAAACATGAAAGCCATAAATTAATGTTTGTGTAGTAAGAATACCGAAAGTTTAAATAATGGAATCGTCCTAAATAATATTTTGAAACTTTACTCTAATACGTAGTTACTAGAGTAAAGTTTCAAAATATTTCGTTATGGATTACTGTAGAGGAATCCCTAACGTAATTGATCAATTTTAAATGCCAACCGTCGGTAAAAGTAATCGTATAGGTACGATAAAACCATGATAAAACGACACTTTGCGTTAATAATTGCCATAATCCTGACAGCAAAATGACACTTTATGAAATAAAATATTTTATCAATTAGTTTAATACATTTTTTTAAGGAAATTATGACAGCAAAAATGACATAATAAGCAATATGACGATTATGCTGTAGCGAACAAAATGACAAATAACTAATGATTTTAAAGCTAAACTGACACTAAACTGAAAGTGTCATTATGACATCAAATTATTGAATTAATAATGTCGTAACTTTAATGCAAACTTGACACTAAGCAAAAAATGACAATATGGCGTCAAACCCATGATATAAATAAGAAAAAAACTTAGTGCAAATATGAACTTAAACGCAAAATGTCACTGTTTAAATTAAAATAATGCACTACTTACCAAAAAATATCACTAGTAAACCGGTTTAATCGCTAAAATGACACTTATGCACTCAAAAATCGTTAATTTTGTCCTTGGCGACACGTACTTTTTCGTTGAAGGTCAGTGTTCTACTGAGGGGAGAGGAATATTTTGTTTAGTGACAAAGCGAACTACTGCCATCTAGCGGGTATTCTTGTTACTTTTTGACAAGTGTCAGTGCGATTACTCGTAGGTCCACGTTTCCCAACAGATGACATTAAAAAGTCGTTTTGGCAAAATTTTGGATAGTGACAGTATTGGATTAAGCGTGCGATTTATGTGGCGTCTACATCAGAATTCTACCGTGCTTTAGCACATAAATCCATCGGTCCCAGTATATTTCTCAGGACAAGAAGCGTTTGGCCATATCGGAAATCTTTGGGTGGTCTTAATACTCCAAGACCAGAGTTTGCCACACTCACACGAAAATAATTCATATTTAATGCACTCAGAGGAAAATAACGCATCGTATATAAAGTGTCAGATCTCGCGTGTGTGCTCTCAGTAACATATGAAAAGTTTACGATCGCCCGAAGACATAACGAACCCAATTGTCTCAGTTCGTATACACGAACGGATGAGAGGATAAAATGTATGATGCACTTTGACCAGAGGGCATGTTGAGGTGTAATGGAAATGTGTGATTAGGAGTTTGTTGTTGTAGTGATGTGATGAGACTACAAAAATACGACGGCAAATAAGAATGTGACGCTAGAGGATTGGTGGTCTGAGTGATATTTTTCAAACGTCAAGTTTTCAGTCGAATGTTTGATTCTTTTCTCTTCTGCGAAAATCACACATGGACATTTAATCCCAATTTACATACCTACATAACTTAATCTTATTTATTGGAACCGGTTACACAATTGTATAGCTTTTCACGGCGACGCCGAAAAATGCAAGGTCTGTAATATGTTAACACTACTAATACATTTCTAAACATAGCCATACACTTTATAGGTGAAGTAGAAACAATGCCAAATCGTACTATATAAGACAATATAAGTATCATTAAATCCATGACTTCCAGCCCACATTAGACAAATTTCAACGTAAATTCAATTTACAGTAATAACCAGCAAATTTAGCACAAAATTATCTTACCTAGCCTCCTGTAAAACAATTTAATATGTACACTTTAGCAATAGGGTAGTACAAGCGGTTACAGGGGCGGAAATCAAGTGTTCCCGGGCCGCAATCATCCGGGGATTCTTTTGTTGTGAACACGACGTCGATGTCTGCGTAGTGTTTGCGAACATCAGGATGTGGGTAAGTTCGTTTAAGGGAACGTTGGATTTAGTTTGTGTGGGTATTTCTGGCGGGGTAATAAGGATAGTAAATAAAGGACACTGGCAGATCTCCATACATCAAAATGTCTGAAATTGAAGCGTACAGTAATAAAAAATATATCAAAAAAATTGGCGTAAGTAACAGAGTCTGTACGTGATTCTATTTTCACTGAGGAAAGGTGGAAAAAGATGATATCGGTGTTTGAATTTTTAGTTAAGAATGAATGTAGGTAAAAGGAAAGTTGTACTATGAAAGTTAAACAATGTAGGTAGGTACGTTTGATTTATCAAATGACATAATTATGTAAGAATGACATCAAAACGCGGAAGTATTTTGAAGCAACTAACTGTCACAGCCAAAGACAAAAGCAGAGATGCACATTTTAAATCGATTTTATGTGAAATCGATACAACATTAAAATGATACTGTGACGTTTTTATTTGATTTAAACGTTGTTTTGCTTCAAAAATATTAGCTTATTGATATAATGTTGATTAAATATTAAATAACTGCATTTTAAACCAAACCAACTCTAGAAAGGTCGATCGTATCGATTACTTATTTAATAATCGATACGGATATAGCATGGCAACAAACAAATATTAAAGTATTCGTAATCAATTGGAACTCTTTTTATCATCATAAAATACTCCAGTGTTAACGAGACAAAGTGAAAATATTAAAAATGGTAGAAAAAAAAACAATTTGTTTTGTTCATATGAAGTTTAAGGTCGCCACAACAAACCCAGACAAATTCTGCCGTTGTTCTTTAGAGCCAAGATATTTCTGGAGGATGATGGTGAATTGGCTGATGTTTTGTTACTACTAGTACCAGGATATCTCCTAGTAGGTTTAAATACACGGCCCGCATCAATGACTTTTCTAAAAATGTACGACTTTAATGGGTAATTATCGCTTGCTTTGTGCTTCAGAGAGCATATTAAGCTGTCGATGCCAGATGCCATGAATATATCATAAAATTTTATTAAAACGGGTCTTATTCAGGATATTTAATTAATTTAAGGTATATTTACGTCTGGTTTACCGACGTTTCGGCCGTCTTACAACAGCCATGGTCGCGGCAAGCCTTATGTCATCTCAGCGTCGTCCTTGTGAAGCGCAGGTTTCGGCAGCTGCCCTCACTTGTTTTTTATTTTTATTATTATCTGAACTGAACAATTGCCATGAATATATTTGACAGCCGTTATGCGAAGTACCCTTGAATATACTTACTAACACTGGTCTTTACCTTCGAATATCGCTTTCACTTTAGGTAGCGGTATCCGACGCTAGTAGCTGTGAGAAATTTGATGGGAGTGAATGAAGCAAGAGAGATATGTCAGGATCGTTGCAAATGGCGTTCCGTAGCGTCTGCCTATCCCTCCGGGAAACAGGCGTGAGTCTCGACTTTTTTTTAACAAAACTCCCGCATTAGATCAAAACTCCCGATTAGTAAATTCCTACTCTTAGGGAGAAAATAGTCCCACGCGGTCGAAGCCGAAGGTGAATTGAAGTGCATTATAAGTATATGTATCTATCTTATATATATATATATATATATGTGTGTGTGTGTAAATTCAATATCTTCGTCTATATATTTATGTAAATTCAAACTCAATGTTCTTTTCCTTATATTTATATAACGCCTTCTTCTTTTCTCTCTGCACCACTCAAAGGTAGACTGGGAGATAATGCCCATGGCATTAAGTCCGCCTGTATACGCTCCGTATATAAAGATTAAATAAATAAAATAAATAAAAATTATAATAATGGTATGCTTTAGTAAATGTGTAGTATCATACCGAAAGCAATGTACACTCGAACAACTTCTCGCTAGACCACCATAAGGGCAAGAATCGCTCAGCAAGACATCGTCGCTTCCAGTGCTACTTTACACGCACATTCACATTCGTATACCAAAACCAGTTTCTAGTGTGCCTCGACTATAGAGTCGAGCGAGCCAAGGGAATTTTTTTCAAACTGGTCCAGCGCCAACTTGTTTGATTATACATACAGCGCCAAGTTAAGCTTTACAGTTGCAGTACAATTTTGATTCTTATTGCCTAAACCATAAGAACCAGTCCAAAGGTCAAAGTGTCTGGCTTGACGAATAGCAGTGCGTACATACCTAAGCCAGTCGTAGTGTCGTTAATAAAAGTGATTTAAAAAACTTAACGTAAAAAATAACTACAAAATAAGAAGAAATTCATAAATATAAGCTTGTACAAAATTCTACTTGCGTGACCAAAATTTCAATATTAATTAACATATCTGGTTGTCTGGTAAATAATTTAATTATAACATACTCCACGAACAGTTTCAAATTTATTAATAGTGTCCGTTAACGAGTTATGTGAAGAATTAATTGGCAGCTGAAAGGATTATTCGCAATCCATGTGTGAGTTAATGTGCATAGCTGTCGTTGAGTTGCACTTAGGTTGCGCGCTTTAAGTACATATACATACTTATACCTTTTATACATATACATAAACTTTTTAACTAATAATTAATCAATTATTAGTTAAAAAGTCTCATTAAAAATAAAATTTAAGCTACTAAACTGTATTTCTTTTTTTAGGTTTTCTGAAAGCTCAAATTTCAAAGTGTTGTCATATTTGAACGGGGGGGGGGCGATTTGCACCTTGTCATAGTAGGGGGGCTCAGTAACCGTGGCTTGGACACCCGCGGTGAAGCTAAGAGAGATCCCGGGAGTGGACGCTCCGCGTGGGCCTGCGCAGGATGCATCCAAAGGTGCGGGTGCGGGGGGCAGTTCTGTCTGTCCCTCGCAGTCGGGCCGGTCGCGGAAGTCGGTGCCGCGCGCCCTATCTCCCACGACCAAATAGGGGCGCACCATTGTTGCGTTGCGGTGGGCCCGCAGAGGAAGAGGAGATGTGGTGTTGCCAGGTTGCCGTCCTCCCTATCCGCGGCCGCTGGGTGTTTTGGCGGTGGAGCCCAACACCTTAATTCGCTGCCAAGCGGGTTTTGTTCGGGGCCCGCCTGACCATCTAGCGGGCCAATACCCGTCGGGGGGTAGCGACGAATGCTTCGGCGATACCCGACCCTCCGACACTCGGGTACATGAGGAACACGGGTTGGTGGCCAAAACGCTGAAATAACTATGGTATCCAATCAAATAATAGTCACTTCATAAAAAATATCATATCTTTCAGTTAAATTATTAATCAGAAACATGTTGTACGTGTTATCTCACAAATCAATTTCACTGGTACTTATCAGAGACAGGCACTAGCCTTAATAAAAATACTAGCAAAAGAAAAATCGACCTCAGTGGCTTGCCATTGAAGAGGTCTAAATCTAGCAGTGGATTATGATAGGCTGATAATGATGGTGATAATATTTAAGTAACTTACAGTAAACGGTGTCTTTATTGCTACTCGCTTACAATGGGACAGAAGCCCAATCACGAACATTTACACTGCCATTTAAACAACTGCCTGTTTGAACGAATCACGTAATTACATGCCAGACTATTTGGGAACCAATTAAAACGAAATGTTTCTAGTTCTCAGGATTTACAACAAATTAACGAGAGTATGTAATTGTGACTGATAAGTTGGGTGTTGATAGATTGGTACTTCTATATTGAAGTGAAAAAACTCTTAATGTTTAGTGAGTGTGATCCTTTTCTTTTAAAGGGAATATATTTGGAGTACAGTTACGAGGAATCTAAAAATTCATGGCGAAATGTGGGTGTAACACCTCTGCCTACCCCTTCGGGGATAAAGGCGTGAGTCTATAAATAAATATTTAAAAAATACAAGTAAGCTTTGAGCTTAATGGTGATTCCAAATGAGCGTAATTTTAGACTTGACTCGCTTATTTTGAGTACAACAATTAACGGTCAATCAATTGATATTTGGTAAGGCTGCCTGACGGGCACGTAGCTTTAGTTACGATCTAATTTTAGTAAATTATAATTAGTATCATATAAAATAATTTAGCGGGTTACTACTTGTGTCTTCCCCTGATCGTAGTCGGGGAGAGACTTGTATTTATACCTTAAATAAGCTAATTTCACACAATTAGGACCCGCTAAATTATTTTGTATGATGTATCATCATCAGCCCCTTACAGTCCACTTGACTGCTGGGCAAAAGTTTAAAATTGATTATAATCACCATCATTAGGTATCTTATACTAATATATAAAGCTGAAGAGTTTGTTTGTTTGTTTGGTTGAACGCGCTAATCTCAGGATCTACCGGTCCGATTTGAAAAATTCTTTTAGTATTAGATAGCCCATTTACCGAGAAAGGCTATAGGCTATATAACATCACGCTATGAGCGACGGGAGCGGAGCAGGAGCCTTAAACCAACAGTTAAGAGTTACAAGGTAGTAGAGCCTTGCTGATTTCAGCATGAATGGGCCGGCTCGACCGGGGAAGTACTACCCTCTCACAGAAAATCGACGTAAAGTAACAGTACCTAAACTGTTGCGTTTCGTTCGGTGAGTGAGAGTGCCGGAGGCCCTATCTCCTATCCCTTCTCCCTGATCCCACTCCTCATCCTATCCTTTTTCCCAACCCTAAGGGGCGGCAACGCACTTGTGACTCCTGTGGTGTTGCTTGTGTCCATGGGCGGCGGTAATTGCTTACCATCAGGCAATCCGTCTGCTCGTTTGCCGCCTTTTTTACCATAAAAAAAAAAACGTTAAACAGGATGTAACCGCGGGCATCTTCTAGTGTTTAAATAAAACACTTGTCCTAATTGACACATCACAGCAGAGCCCGTGCCTTTCTCACAGAGCAACTGCCACAAATATACAAGGTAACTAAGGTACTTGTAATCGTACCAAATACATGTATTAAATATGTGTAATATGTATTAATATGTATGTATGTTTATGTATATATGTCTATATTAAGTATGTATAAATTATATAGCTTTGTGTACTAGTACACATGCAACTACCGATTTTTTCCTACCAATAATATTTCCATCCAAAGGTTGCCTAGTAGAAATCGCTTTTAGCGATAAGACCGCCCCTTGTACTCTACTTAGTTATAAGATTTCTAATGATATTTTTTAATGTGTACAATAAAGTGTAAAATAAATAAAAATAAATATACCGTGATTCTATCAAATAAATAATGTTCTATTCTATTCTGGTCTACATAACTTTGCACGAATTCCAGTGCAAGAAAACAACAGGTACAAATTGAGCAATTTAAAAATAAATATTAAAAAATTATAACTTCTTACCTTAAAAAAGTAGCTTTACTTTCCTTGCCAACGCCCACAGAGAGTGAAGTCTTGTAAGTGTAAACGTAGCCTCTTTGTTGAAACTTTTTACATTAATTGTGTACCTATTGAAAATATAATAAGAAAGTTTTTGTTCAACATTTGACAGGAATAAAATATTTTGTAAGGATTCCTTCTATTTAGTATAGGCAAATAAGGAAGTTATGATCAACAATTTGTGAAATTGACACTTATTATATTTGTATAAGCCCTGTAAATAAACAAGCCTAGGGCTTGACATAGGCTTTTTAAGGTTAACGCCAAAGGCCACCACGCTGCCCAAATGCGAGCAGACTTGACATGTTTTTCGAGAACATTATGGAGAACGTGTTTTGCATGATGTTTTCCATCACAGTTTAGCAAGTGAAAATTATAATTTAACACATATGCACTTAACTTCGAAAAGACAGTGGTGCGAGACGTGGGTTTGAGTTTGAGACTCTCTGCGTGGCAGACTGTCAGTCTCTACAATGGGCCATTGATGCTTACTAAAAAAATCTATTCATTCATAAAAGATTTTGCGTCTTCTAAAGATCTATGCTCTAATATCTCTATTCAACTCTCCCATTGACAAGCACTAGTTTTCATTCCAACTCACTAAATAAGGCAACTAAAACCTTTCCCAGAAACTTCCTCCGCAAATTTTTTTCGAGATGTTTTCAATCAGCGGCCAATCGGTCAATAATTCGGCTTCAAAGCCTCCGAAATAAACTAGGGCAGCGTCTAATTGACTCGGCCCACTGAAATGGACCAATTTCTAGAGTAACGTCACAAATCTGGATTCTCATCACGTTGTTTATGGGTCGAGTTTACGAGAAACCGAAGGCGATACCCATATTTGATTATGGAGGACGAAACTTGTGATAGCGGTAAGAAATGTTGTCAATGTGTGTGATTTTGAAAACTTTAAGTTTAAAACGTAATTTAGTCTCTAATTCTCATAATTTGTATACTTACTAATATTGATTTCTATTCATGGCGAAATGTGGGTATAATAATTACACCTCTACCTATCCCTTCGGGGATACAGGCGTGAGACTATGTATGTCCTCGTATGTAACATTCTTTGCTCTATGGTCACAGGTCACAATTTGCTACACCCACTATTCGCCAGATTTATTTTAGTCCGACGTAATAGGTGGCGAGCCTATTGCCGCACCGGGCACATTACTGGACTCCGTGTTGCTACTGTAAATTTCCTAACGGAAAAACCCAGTAACACTTTGCCCGATCCGGGGATCGAACCCGAGACCTATCAATCCCACGCGCACATTTATGCCGCGAGACCAACGAGCCAGAATGTTCATATATTAATAAATCTTTTACATATTAAAATCAACAACAACTTTAACAGAATACCATATATTCGAATAGCTGTCACCATCATACCTAGTCTTTATTTCATTCAGCACGTAGGCTTACTCTTACAATATGTACTCATTAAAAAGCGAACGTCGCATCGATTTTCGGTTGTGATGGCAACAGATGTACCGAACGGCAGTCGTTATAAGAACTTAGCAGGAAAATGTGTCACACTCGGAATTAAAGCACATTGGTGAACGTCACAAGGCAACGTTTGATGTGTCTGTGTGCGTGTGTCTGGGCCGACAGGTTGAAAGTTAAGAAAACGAATATGAAAATTTAAATATGTTGAAGATTCGTGAATTGACTGTCTAGGTCGTTTTATATTTGTATTATTGTTAGAAATACTAGGCATGCTGGAATGTTGCCTATCACATCCAATAGATGACGAGGTTTTATTATATCAGATAGTATGTAAATTATAAGAACGCACAAATACGACTATTCTACTCATATTTTAGAAATTACAGCTCAATGTAGTACAGAATACCTAAGTTTGTGTATACTTACGAATACATACACCACAGTTATAAAGAAATCTACTCGACGCCGAGTTTGCTCGAATGCAATCTTTACTTCTCAAATATGCATAGGGCAGTCGTGATCTACACATATTTTAGGCGTCTAAAATTCAGTTTATTTATAATTAAGCTATTTCCTTTATTTCATTCACAAATAATACAATTTCGTCAGAACGAAAACTATAAAAGAACTTAGAAGAACATGCCAATTTTATATCGGAGCGCCTGCTGCAGGCTGCTACGTACCGACGGATGGATGGCTATTGCCACCTAATCTGTTTTATGTTACTATTATACATTTTATACTTTTTTAAATGCTGTTTTCTATTGCGTGTTAACCTTGTATATGGATCTTAGAGCCTGAAATAAAGTATTATTATTATAATTATATCACCACATTGATGCTCCGGGGAAGTACACATGCATATTAAATTTTCAGTCCTATACAAGGTGCCCAACAAAGAACATTTTCAATATCATCCATCGATCAGTAAGACATTACTTAGTGAAATGATCGACGTATATGACCGCTACGACAAGCCTCCATCATATTTATCGCCATAAACTTAAAACATCTATATACAGATGTCATTTTTATTATATTTTAGAGCCTTCAGGAAATATTACCTTTACGTGGAATACCCGCTTACGAGTAGAAACCGATAAAATAAATATCATAAAAGAATTGCATTATTATTGTAAAGACGATACGATCTAAGTATCAGATTTTAATATTTTCATCCTGACCTACTTACAATTGTAGTACATGACATACAGTGTAAAGTGTGAGATATCATGGGTCACGTTGCTACAGAATTAATTATGGTGCTTTAAAACAGATTCGTGTAGAATCTTGCTGGCCCTTATACGCCCACAGGATTGATCTACATCGCGAAATCGAAGTCGAAAAGAAAAGAAAAGTGAGATTTTAAAAACTAACAAATATAAGAACTAATAAATATATAAGATCGATAATGCCCTACAAACAAATATTTCGATTCTCACCTCAAACAGCCATACATTACATGTCTAATCCATTAGACCAAACACGCTTTCTAAAGACATTTTTTTTAATCTTCAACACTAAAAATAAGTATGAAATTACACCTGCAATGCTTAAGCAATGAAATCAGTGGAAACTTTTTAAAAATCTAATAAATTTCGCTTCAAATTTTTATTCAAGATAAAGTTCGTAGTGACATATTTCTCGCAATACCTTAGACAGTATATATCGCATGAGGCAACTTTTACCAGCTTTTATTTATGCCATTATGTCACGTAAATTAGGGAAACTTTTTGCCAACGTATCCAATTACAAATTAAAAAGTCTATTTGCGTTATTTTTCCTTACGCTTCATATCTGTATTGACGTTTTGTAAAATATTTCATAGATTTGTGCTGAACAAGTTTCAATATTTAAAACTAAAATTGAAAATATACGGCAATTTATAGTTTCTCTTACATAGGCGCTAAAACTTGAGGCCTGTCGCATATTTGTCTAACAGGGCATTATTCATCACATCGCGTTTAAAAAGAAGAAAACCGAAAAGGATGCGTAAGTTAAATTTTTATTTGTAATAATTATTTCGACACTGTTAGACAGTTTATTTTCTGTTACTGACCAAAAAATCTTGTTGGCACGGCCCTTCCTAAAAATACCTACTTCGTAACACAGTTAACCTTCCTACATAAATAAACATCAGCCCCGTTTCTTGTCCAGAGAAGTCAATGTTATGAAATTATCAAAAAATATGTTGAATTAATTTACTGACGAAAATCATAACATTTTATTGCAGAGTGCGTCTTAAGAAACTTCTCCTCATAAAATACTGTGATCCATGCTCCTTATCCAAACCTATCAATAAAAGAACAAACAAAAGCAATCCGATTCTCCAATAACAACTCAGCACATTATCTAATAGTACTGGAATGTTTGCCTCCCTTATCTCTCAGAAGTCGTTAACTGCACGACCTGACTCCGTACAAGTGGTTAACCACAAGTTTTGCTGCATCTTACTCATCCATTCAATTGTCTGCCTGATCACAAAGATTGATTTTTATAACTTCACGCCTGTACCCCGAAGGGGTAAGTAAAGGGGTAATATTACACCCACATTTCACCATATTATGAAATTTAAGTCCCACGATATAGGGCTCGAGGCTATTGCCGTTACCGGGCACATTGCCAGACTCCATGCTGCTACTGACAATTAGAAAAAAAATAGTTACAAATTTGCCCAACCCGGGAATCGAACCCGGGACCTCCCGATCTGCAGTCGCACACGCTATCCACTGGACCACGGAGGAAGAAGTTATATTATTTATAATGAACTTTAAATGCAGTGCCTTCAAAGCGGTTTATTCATTTTAAAATGCGGCCAGACTCCAGCAAGTAGAACTAAGTTAGGTCGGTAAGGCAGGTCAGTCATTCTGAATGAAAATTGTTTGAGAGGCTATAAGGGTATCGTTTACAGAGGTGGTTATATTACAAACGTGCGATATCGTCCAACTTTTGAATTTGATAGTCCTTTGACGGATTGAAACGAGAATAAATATTGGATTTTTTTGTAGTGGACGCCTCCATTGGTGATCTGATGCGCCAAAATTGTTATTTGGCTCATATTGATGAGGCCTGGAATTTGCTTAGCTACTCCACAAATATCATTAAGTTGGCCTTAAAAATCATTAAAAAATTGTATAAAATTTTAAAATGTTTGTAAGAGATTAATGCTTTCAATTTCGGCAGCAGATTTGTGACTATAATTTTAGTGGGTTACCACCCAAAACATAATCACAATGAACGATTTGGTTGCTTAATTGCCATAACAATTACGAAAACTCGATGCATTACTCGCTACTAATGGATGGCTCTAAAAGATTTATCCATTTCAGTCTCAAATGTTCCAAATACTAAGAAATAATCTCAAAACATTCGTTAAGATAATGTTAAGTCCATTATCCTTAATTGCTTGCAATTGTACACTAGTTTCGGCTACAGAAAATGGACAATATTACATTATCTGACAAGTGAACAAAACAACCAGGCAATCAATATCATTTAAACGGTTTAAAACTCAAAATCAGCATCCATAAAATTATCACAACTACCAAACCGTTTTAAAACGAGTCAGGTAAAACCCAAATAAAACTGAAAAATACCATGCATTCACTAGTTCAATCCATTTTGCTTATTGAAATTCCATGCACGTACCCACTTGGAAATGCATACGAAACCATGTTCTGCAAATTAAAGTAGGAAACGTACGGTGAACGTCCCCCGCCGGCGCCGTAAAAACTACCCACTGATATTACCGGTTCTTAGTAGGCAATGCAGTTTCAACTACCCGCCTTATAAGGCTAGCTATACATAAGAGATGAACGCGTCAGCAGGGCGTGATAAAGTGGTAATTTATGAATCTAACAATTCGTAAATGTCACTCATCGCCGTATACTTCATAGTTATCATAATCACGAAAGCCATCTTCTCGGTGTATCGAAGAGCCCGTAAAGCTTGTATTTCTGGATAGCTTCAATACCTTTGAGAGTCCTTTTGATGGACAAGAAACGTCCGATGCCTTTTCAAACACTCGTTTAAACCATGTGACCTTTTATGCCTGTTGCAGTAGTTAGGTATAAACAGCCATAATCGTCCATCGTACCATGATGGAGACACATTAGCAACATTTACCGGATACCAACGGAACACCAAGACAATAAAGCATTGGAAACTCTAAATAAAATTGCACTAGTAGAAGTATCATACGGAACAAACACAAGTTACCGATAGGCATTGTAGAGGCGTGGTTCTGCAGACCCTAAACATAAACTGTTATAAATATAACACCGTGTTACTCCAAATTCCATCAGAAGGTAAAACCCGTGTGCAAATTGAAAGTTTCGAATCACAACTGTTAATTGTGTCCGTCAGTTGCATGTTTATAATATCTCCCGCGATACAGGTTTCACTCTTAGTGCGTGAGTTGTCTTTAAAAAAACAATATGCAAGAATTATGATGAGCTGGACGGACATCCACCTAAGATGTCACTTGATTAGCCTCGCTTGCTTCATAGCTATATATATTTCGTACACCGCTTATCTCTCACATCACACGCACATCTTTGTAAGATGCACAGCTTATCTTCCAGTTGTGTAATAGCTTTGAATCGATCCAGCTTTGTCCTAAGCATCGGTAATTTGTTGGCACTTCGGAGACGGCGCTAGGTAGTTTCAGGAATAATAGCAGTGTTAAGCGTTCATACAAGTGATTAAACTTTAGATGGGTTATCGTTTGGAGAAGTGAATTTAAGCTAAGTGTTTCTTTGGCTTTGTATTATGTTGTAGAATATTTTTTGTGCTAAACTCATTATAAATAATCATCGGCTTCATAATTATGAGGGTGTAAACTTAAAATGCCAACATTGTTTTTTATGCAAATTATGACGTAAAATGAGTTCTATATCATTGTAAAATGCCTTTGTTCTTTATTATTATTTGGTGTAATTAGCAAGGTCAACCTGATGGTTTTTATTATTCTAAGATATGTAATGTAATGAACAGTGTTTTTAAATTTTATAATTTATAACTCTTATTTTCAATCACAAACATAAGTTTTTATAAAGAAATCAACATTTTTTTTTCACAATGACAGCGAATCAGTATAACATGTGAACAGTTCACATGTATTTATACTGATTCGCTGTCATTGCCAGTAAGAGTAAGAAAGTCAATATCGTGTATCTTCATTAGCATGACTGCAAAAATATTATGTAGTCTGCCTGCATTTTAGAACCGACCTATCTGTCTAGTTTTTTAGATATACATGTATTATAATGATGTAAAAAACATACATAAATATATGTATGTTTTTTACATCATTATAATACATGTATATCTAAAAACATACATAGTATGTAACATACAATGTAAAAAACATACATAGTTGTAGTTGTAGTCTGTAATATTTTTATAATGTGGGTATTGCTACAAAATGTTTGTGAAGTATTTATTATGTACCTACCCTTATTATTGGGTGTATTATTTCTACGTGCCTACCAACTTACTATAAACGGGTTATATTTGTACCTATGTATGTATCTACTTACCCTTGTATGTAACATGACGATTGTACGTTGTTATGATGAGACAATAAAGAGATTACTTTACTTTACTTTACTTTACATAAATTGCAGCTTTGCTGAAACACTAGTTCCCTGCGAAATGAAGAGTGAGAAAATCAAAATCATGCAACTTCAATAGAACGACTGAGAAAGTATAGTGTGGTCTGTTTTTGTAAATATAATTATGTTTATAATAATAATATAAATGACATATATAATTTTAAGCTTTGCTAAAATAACGCAAATTTTATAAAATTTTGGAAACTATCATAGTTTCCAAAATTTTAATGATATAAAATATAATAGGAACCGGAACAAGTGTCTGCCATTAAGTTTTTCTATTTAAATATATATATATATATATATATATATATATATATATATATATATATATATATATATATATATATATATATTAAGATATCAAAACGGCAGACATGCTGCGTTTTGAAAGTCGATTTTCATGCTTTCCGGCTTCTAAGCACGCCTAAAGGAACCCTCTATGGGAATAGTGAACCCCCATTTGAATCCTATATAGCATAAAGACTGTCACAAAACCCTTCATTGTAGTATACAGAACACGATACTATTCGTAGATAAAGGTGAAAGTCCAAGATGACACCACTAGTTTCTATGAATCTCTTTAAAATTGATTCTAACCGCGACCTCAGGCAAAACTACCGTGAACAGCCGCTAGCCGCAATGACGCCTGCGGTTGCAGTCTGCAGTCCAAATCGGACTTGTACCTTTACTCAGAGGTTTGATTCACAAAGTTTTAATACAATTTGAATCTACCTCTTTGCGGTTTCTTTAAAGTCGCTCACGGCTTGAGTTATGATTACTGAATTACAGTGGACTTCACAAACATTTAATTAACGGACACAAAGTACACCTAAACACGACACAACAAATTCTGGATGTGTGTTGTCTCGTGTAAGGGTCGAAACCCATGAAGTGATAGTGGTCACTTACAATATACGTGTTTAAGTGTTGAGATAGAAGGTGAAGCGTGTGAGGAAAAGAAAGCAAAGGCAGAAGACGAATGCGTAATGAATTTATTTACTTATGACACGAGTATTTATAGGTAAACATAATTAATAATAATTAACGATCACGCCTGGCACTTTTATAATAAAGTTTCGCGCTTGACACTTTTTATCGAGGGGCGTACACAAGTAACCATGTTGCGCGGGCGCCGGTCGACAATAGCAGGTAGCTAGCAGGTAGCTGACCCTTTACTTGGGGGCGCGGCCTAATCGTCGCCGGTGGTCTAGTCATAATTGTGGCGTGATTTTACAAGGCCCAATATAATGACTTTTGCGATGATCTGTATGGTAGCGGATTCGGGTCGCTACACCCACAACACTCGGCGCGGTATTACAGGATAAGAGACCGCTTAAACCACTAAACATCCATACAGTAATCATTAAAGACCACATAATCAAAACGTATAGGTTAATGTTTTTTTAATTTCTTTATAGACTCACTCCTGTGTCCCCGAAGGGGTAGGCAGATGTGTAATATTACACCCACATTTCGCCATGAATTTTTAGGTCCCACGTAATAGGGGGCGAGCCTATTGCCGTTACCGGGCACATCGCCAGACTTCGTGCTGCTACTGAGTATTCGGCAAACCTCATTAAAACTTTTGCCCGACCCGGGAATCGAACCCAGGACCCTCGATCAGCAGCACTGGACCACGGAGGCAGTCAATATATGCTTTAATTTAGAGAATTTGCCTTTATTTACAACACGTCCTTAGTAAATACCTGTCTAGCAATTCAGTCCTTTGACAACATGCCTGAAAATAGTACCTACAAAATACCTAAAATACTATAATATTAATTAGCTAAACATGACTAAGGCATCTGTCAAGAAACAGATTTGTGTTGCCCTCAAATTAATTAACCGTATTTAATTTATAACTAGCTTTATTCAATTTCAACATTATTAATATTCATGAGCATTTTTTACATTTTACGCTGTTGCGTCTTTCAGTTGAATATTATTTACTAGCCATTTTTCATCGTCTGGTAGCTTATCCCAGGAATAAATCAAATATTTTGTTTATATTAGAGCTGTCAGATCGCCATTTTATTTTTCAGTTAATATCTGCCAGTTCACGTCATGCGAATCGTGTCTGATATAAAATTATAAATAAAAATGTTTGTAAAATGCTTTCAAATAATTTATTTGCCAATGGATTAAAATAGTCACGTAATTATCTTCTTAATATATAAAATCCTTGCGTTACTGACTGACTGACAGACACGCTACAACCGAAACTATTGGGCGCAGGAAACTGAAATTTGGCATGTTTGTTCCAAGAAGAAGGGATTTCCCGAAATTCCCACGGGATCGGCCAAAACGCGTAAATTAAAAAAAATGCAGGCGTAGCTGCTGACGTCCTCTAGTTTAAAAATAAAAGTGTACCATGTATACTTAGACATGTCATTATTTTACCTTTTATACATTTTATTTACTCCATGGTTTTCCCCACAGGTTACACCAGCCATGAAGTTATCATGGCATTTTATAATGATGAGTCGGATGCATTATGATATTTAATATCTATTAATTTTTCCTTTCTTTGTGAGTGTTTGGGACGTTTATATATAAGCCAATACGTTGAAAAGCATATCAGTACCGTATTTAAATAACATTAGTCTTCACCTACGGCACTAGCCTCGTGAACTTAACCTAATACTTTAATCTTGCTCAGGAATCATATTATCTAGTACTGAAAACCCGTAAAAAGTTCCGCTCCACTCATACAGACAAACAGACGCAGCCGAAAGACTTCATTTTATAACTCGTGCAGATTTAAAACCCCGCAAAATAAAACAACTCCACATCTGTATACCCAAACTGTTTACGTTTTCTCATCTGTGAAAAATACAGGTTTACAACACGATAACTTTCACCGGCGACTATTAACATGAAAAGCTGTATAGTTGTAAAAAGGCATGTGAAGTGTCGTTCAACAAACATCAGGCTTTACCGCTGCAGGTTGTTGGAGGAACTTGTTGACATTTAGCAAGCAACGTTTGTTTAAAACGTAAAGCTTGTTTGTTAAGTTATGACCTTACGCAAACGGGTGGCGAATGTTTTTGAGTTTTAATCGAAAATATTAGCGAATGAAACTCGGTTTTTGACTTCATTTTTGTTTGATTACGAATAAAAACATCGAGAAATAAATATTTGAATTCGTAGTCGTATTGTGTATAAATGTTGTTTATAAATCAAACTAATAAATGTTACAACCTTGAGCCCTGTTTACAGAGCTAGGTATGGGCCTCTTTTTACATTTCTTGCTCAAGTGAAGGTTGGCAAGCGCCACACGTCTTTGACAATATCACGGAGAGCTCACAGACATACGGAATTCACGACTGTTTTTACCATTGAGGAAGCTAGGATTAACAGATTTTTTCAGTGACCACCGTCACTTCGAAACCAAGACCCTCGCGTAGCTGTCTGTTAGTATATCCTACTAGGCTATCACTGCTAAATAGCTACAATCTATTTCCTGTTACTATTAATTTTCGATAACAACTTGAATATAAACATGATTGGAAGCAAGATAATGTGCTTAGATTTTATGTGGGATTTAACGAGATTGTTTGCTTGTGCTAAATCTACTTTTTTAGATATAGAGCCTCATATAATATCATATTTATACGTGTAAAAGTCTTACGTTACTGACAGACTAAGTGACATTGCACAGCTGATACTACTATGCACAAGCATTTGAAATTGGGCCTTGGAGAGTGTAGGGAAGCATTTAGAATTACCTCCCTTTGGCTAAAACAGTCCTACGTGGTTGGATCCGAGGGCAAAGTCCAGTATTTTATAACGCATTTGGGCTGATTGAAATTGACTAGAAGTCAAAGATCCCATTGCAAAATGTCTACCATTCACATTTTTTAATAAAATATATTTTGATTATGTACCTTTTATAAAGTAAACAATACGGATCCACAAGGTGGTCTATAAAAATATAGCCGTGCATTATTGATATATAAAATGTAATTATTTTTTTACTTTTCACTTTTTGGATAAAGTTTTATTCATTTGGAAGGAAAAAGTGATGAAGTACACCCAGACACAGGACAAATAATTATTCTTATCACACAATAATTTGTCGAATCGAACCACTTCGGTTAAGCAGTTAAGGTTACTAAATCCTAGACTAACAGTTCAATATAAAACTAGTACTTTAGTTTATTCTTTTTCATTCCAATCTGCCGTTAGTTTTGATTGAAAATGTTGAATTTATATAATTGAATATTGAATTTATTTAAGTTGAATATTGAAAATATTCAAAACAAATATTGGCATAGAAAAAAAAATAAGTTTAAAAACTATAACCCGACTACGTCAAAAAAGGGTCTTAAAATAACGAAACAAGAAAATAGCTCATACAGATATAAATCCAGAAAAGTATAAGTACAGGAATGTTCAAGCTAGAGCCGTGGTCGCACCTATTGTATACTAGTGTACATGAAGTTACCTGCCATGTTTGTTTAAGGCAGGTGAGTGTTCCTGGCACCCACAATGGGTATACAACTGGTGCGACCACGGCTCTAGCTTGAACATTCCTGTACTTATACTTTCTGGATTTATATCTGTATGAGCTATTTTCTTGTTTTGTTATTTTAAGACCCTTTTTTGACGTAGTCGGGTTATAGTTTTTAAACTTATTTTTTTTATTTTATCCGTATCCCCATGTAAACTCACCGTGCAATATTAAGATTGACATATTTAAAGGAAAAAAGAAAGAAAAATAGGTAACGCAAAGCGTCTGAACCGCGTGAATTGTAAAAACAACCGCGATTTAAAGCTATATTTTGACTGAAACAGTTTAATATATGTACATATTCGTAATGTGCTCACCAATACCTTTCTTTTGATACCAAACGCATAATGATTATCGCAGTTAAATTTTTTTTGAGGTTGGAATTGGAGCTATTAATTCCATAATAGAAAATTTGGATAAAATTTATATAGCCTATATCACCCGCGCCATTATTACGAATCTGTTGACACCCTATTTATAAAAATCGGTTCAGTAATTTAGGCGCTACGGTGGAACATACAAACATATATACATAGACTGCCAAAAACATAACCCTTCCTTTTGGCTTCGCCGTAGTCGGGTGAAAATAGATTTTTGTTTCAAATATCAATCTTTGAGCTGGAATTCAATGATATACTAATGTCCTTACGGAATGTGGAACAAGTGATCGATGTTAGAATAAATGTTAGGCGTCTGGTTCATTTGTCCTTTCATAAGTTTTAAATTGATCTGCCTGTGAAGTAGCGGGTTTGATTCTCGGCATTGATTTGAGTAAAACATTATTGTGCTACAACTCTAGAGATAACTTTTAACTGTAACCCTTAGATACCTTATTATCCACTCGAGAGCGAAGGACACTCAGACGAAGTTTCATCTCTTTCCAGAGATTTCATCTTTGCCATCTTTCTCCCTTCTATCTATAAACAAATGTAAGAGGGTAGATAGCTCTGAATCGCTAACACTCATCATTACGGAACGAATCTCATCAGTAGCTGGGATACTGCAAGCTTATTTATTTATTTACATACATACATACATAGACTCACGCCTGTTTCCCGGAGGGGTAGGCAGAGACTACGGAACGCCATTTGCAACGATTTATTTATTTATTTATTATATACTTTACTGTACACCTATAAAATTAGTACAAAGCAGAAACTTAGACTATAAGAAAAGTACAGTGGGCGGCCTTATCGCTAAAAGCGATTTCTGCCAGGCAACCTTTGGATGGATATGGTTTGCAGAGGAAAATAATGGTGGTTGTAGGCGGCCTAAGTAAATACTTACTTTATTTTCTTATTTCTTTCTTTTCTTTCTTTCTTTCTTCTTTTACAGTATGTGGCCTAGCTTCCAAAACCTGTCCACGTTTTAAGTCAATGCGCGTTCAGTACTAGGTAAGCATCTCACCGCATCTGACAATGCACGTGCAGTATTTCATCTGACAAGGTACGCAAGTTATTATGACGTGAAGACTGACGATCTTCGACTATTGACCAACACGATGACAGGTTTTCGTGCGCCATACATATGGTATGGGCACATCTAATGCAACATTTAAATCTCTACCTCTAACTCTCTAAATACGTCCTATATTCTGTCTCGTGTAGGCCTAGACAATACTCTTCATTACTCATTGATAGATAATATTATTTTTCCACATTATTTTCTTATTCATAACTATATATAGAAAATCTAAACAATATGGCAATAAATCACGCTACCCATAAAAACCGTTCTGTTCCGTTGATATGTTTATTTATTTGAGCTTCAAATAGTTCACAGCTATTTTTATATAACTTTTTTATATATTTATGTGCACGTAATTCGTATCGCATTAAAATGGCACTGGTATTTATTACTGGTATAAAATTAAATGGTTTTAAACTGTTAATCATCACTTGCCAGCCTCGAAAAGAATGCTAATCCATTGATGCCGGCTGTTCTGAACGGGTTCCTTCTATGTGGCAGAATCTTGATACCCCGAATTTTATTTGGCATAACACACTTGGCATAATCTTCTTTAATCGAATATTTTTAAGACATAAAAAATATTTAGCATAACTTTTGATTGGCAGAATCCGAATTTGCAACGGCATACTTTTAACATGGCAGACTTTTTGACGGAAACGAATCGCCGCAAAACTGACTTTCCTACCCCTAGAGTGTAATTTAAAATCGCGTACGCACGGAGGGGTATGGTGGCCCGCGAGCTGAGGAGCAGG
This sequence comes from Euclidia mi, assembly GCA_944739405.2. Lineage (NCBI taxonomy): Eukaryota > Metazoa > Arthropoda > Insecta > Lepidoptera > Erebidae > Euclidia > Euclidia mi. Next base: position 61,505,274 of record OX123200.2, read on the forward strand.
TGGCAAGCCGAAGCTGCGGCGGTGAGCGTGGAAACCATCTGCGACGATAAGCTCGCTTGTGGCCGCCCATACCTCGCAGCGTCGTAGCCGTGACATAACGATGCTTGCTGTATGCTGCATGCCTGCTTTTCAATTATTCATCATCATCATGGGATTTTATCATTATGGATTTTAGTAGTCCGAAATAAAAGTATTATTATTATTCACATACATCTTTAATATATTCTCATAATAAATAAGTACATTTTTAAATATATCAATTATAAAATACATTTAAAAATATAAAAATCATTATGGGGACCCACCAGTATCGGGAACAGGGTCCAAGCTACTGGTGGTTAGGGCTCCAGAGACAGGAACCGCCTCACTATGCGTGCCGTGTCCAAAAGTACCGCCTTCTGTATCAGACCCTTGACCCAAGGATCCAACGCGAGCCTCTTAAGATGGTGGTCGAGGTTCTTGGCTATAAGACCATTCACTGTGACGATTATCGGCACAATAATTGCTGAATCGACATCCCACAGGTCGACAATCTCGTGCGCCAAGTCCAGATATTTAATCTGCTAATCTTTCTCAGCCTTCACGAGATTCTCGTCATGAGGGATGGCGACATCAACAATTATTGCGCGGCGCTCTGATCGATCTACCACCACAATATCAGGTTTGTTGGCTACAACAGTCCTGTCTGTGGTGATAGATCGATCCCAGTACAATGTGATATGACCACTTTCCAGAACAGGTTCCGCCACATACCTGTAGTACGGCACCTCATCATCTACAAGCCTGTATTTCAGAGCAAGTTGCTGGTGAATGATCCTGGCTACTTGGTTATGCCTGTGCAAATACTCGCCGTTAGCAAGACGCGAACAGCCGGAAACTATATGTCTGAGGGATTCACCAGGCTGGTGACACGCACGACAAATGTCCGTGGTGCCATCCCTCAGAATATATTTCCGGTAGTTATTCGTCTTGATAACTTCATCAGCAATTGCACAAACAAACCCTTCGGTTTCCCCAAAAAGGTCACCGAAGTGTAGCCAGTTCACCGAGGCTAAAAAGTCTACATCTGGCCCATGCAGGGTCCGGTAGAACCTGCCATGAAGCTCCTTGCTCTGCCATACAAGCCTGCGATCATCAGTACTACAGGTCTGCGCCAGCTGTCCTTAGAAAGACTGAGCGGGGTAAACCCGGCGTCCACTGCTACAACATCGCGATGCACATACACGTTCGCGTTGAGAAAATAATCTCTGAGGTTGCATACCTCGCGGTTGTGCAGGAATTTGACATTTAGAAAGCCTTGACCCCCACACTTCCGCGGAATATGCAACCTAATTACGGATGAGCGTGGATGATGCATCCGGTGTGCCGTCAGTAGTGTACGGACCTTTCGGTCTAAGGTGTCCAGTTCAGTCTGAGTCCACTTGAGTATGCCATAGGAGTACATGAGAACCGGCATGACCCAACCGTTGCAAGCTCGAACCTTATTGCCACCTGATAAAAGACTATTCAGTACCTTTTTCAGGTGGCCAAAGAACCGCTCTTGCAACGATTGTTTCATGTCAGCCTCATTAATACTTAAAGCCTGTGACACACCCAAGTATTTGTAGGTGTCGGTTCGGAGAAGTGATCTTAGGTTAATGGAATCTGAGAGTTGAATCCCTTCAGATTCCACCATCTTTCCTTGCTTTACATGAATCACAGCACATTTATCCACACCAAATTTCATGTTGATAGAATTACTAAAACTTTCAGTTATTTTTAGTAAACTTATCGATCGAGGGTTGGTGTGGGCAAACAGTTTTAAGTCATCCATGAACAACAAGTGGGACACTACCCGACTACTTCTTCGTAACCTGTAACCTAGCCTTGAACCATCCAGCAAGGTACTGAAAGGATTCAGCGCTAAGCAAAACCATAATGGACTCAGACTATCACCCTGGAAGATACCTCGCTCAATCTTCACAAGTTCACCATTCCCGTGGATCCGTCGGCACCCTGGATAGCCAAGAACCGTTTTCCAGTGCCCCATACATGACTTTAAGAAGGTGCGTAGAGTTGTATTTATTTTATACAACTCCAACACCCTCAAAAGCCACGTATGAGGCACAGAATCGTACGCTTTCTTGTAATCTATCCAACATGCCGCCAGATCCTTTCGGTTACGACGAACTTGCTAGGTAATGGTCATATCAATAAGGAGGAGCTCCTTAGTACCACGAGCCCCCTTCCTACATCCATTCTGAGTGTCTGACATAATTGAATACAATTCAACATGTTTTGATATTTTAGCATTCAGAATAGATGTAAGAAGTTTATAGACCGATGGCAAACATGTAATCGGTCTATAATTACCGGGCTCTGTGGTACTACCTGTCTTGTGGAGCAAGTGGGTTACTCCAGTTGTCATAAAATCTGGGACTGAACCAGATTCTAGGGATGATTGAAACTGGGATGCTAAGCAGCCATGTGAACTACGTAGCCATTTCAGCCAGAAATTGTGCAGTCCATCCGGTCCTGGAGCTTTCCAATTTGATAACGAACGGACTGCACTTGTAACATCTTAGCTGGAAATGACTACGTTTTCCATTTTTGGAATGTGTTCACATGACCGCTCAACATCCCGCATCCAACCACCCTCAGTGTGGCCAATAGGCGCCGACCATATGCTACGCCAAAATTTGTTAGTGGCGTCTGCATCCGGCAGCTGTCCATTAGCCACATCTTGGGCTGGTCGGTCCCAGTTCCTATAAACCCACTTTTGGTCCCTTTGAAATGCACGATTCAAGGTATATCGGTCCACACGTTTTTATTTATTATTATTATTATTATATATTTTCCTATCTTTTACATTTTTAAATAAAACATTCCGAACAAAAACTGACATTTAAAAATATAAAAATAGATTCCCACCGACGACGGGAATAGGATCCAAGTCACCGGTGGTTAGGGCTCCAGAGCTATCCTCACAATGCGAGCCGTTTGCAGTATTACTGCCTTTTGCATCAAACTCTTGACCCAGCTGCCTAGTTTCAACCTCTCTAGATGGCGTTCGAGGGTTTTCGCTATAAGTCCATTAACGGACACAACTATCGGAGCAATGATTGCCGAATCAATATCCCACATATCGACAATCTCGTGAGCCAAGTCCAAATATTTTTCTTGTTTGTCTTTTTCTGCTTTCACGAGATTGTCGTCATGCGGAATAGTGATGTCGACAATCATTGCGCGGCGCTCTGATCGATTTATTATCACAATATCAGGCCTGTTGCAAACAACAGTCCTATCTGTGACAATAGATCGATCCCAGTACAGTGTTGCATGACCATTCTCGAGAACTGGCTCATGTACTTGTAATATGGCACTTCGACGTCCACAAGCCCGTACCTCAGAGCCAGTTGCTGATGTATGATCCTGGCTACTTGGTTGTGTCTGTGCAAGTACTCGCTATTAACAAGACGAGAACATCCGGAGACTATATGTCTGAGGGACTCACCAGGTCGATTACAAGCCCGACACAGGTCTACTGTGCCGTCCCTCATTATATATCTCCGGTAATTTCTCATCTTGATAACCTCATCTGCAATTGCACAGACAAAACCTTCGGTTTCCCCGAAGAGATTACCGAAACGTAGCCAGGCCACAGAAGCTGGTAGATCCACATCAGGTCCGTGAAGGGCCCGATAGAATCTACCATGCAGCTCCTTGCTCTGCCATACAAGCCTGCGTTCGTCAACGCCTAAAGCTACAGGCCTGCGCCAGTTCTCTTTCGCCAATGAGAGCGGGGTGAGGCCACCATCAACTGCAACCACATCCCGATGCACATCGACACTGCCCATAAGAAAATATTCTCTAAGTTTGTACACCTCGCGGTTGTGTAGGTCCTTAGCGTTTAGAAACCCTCGGCCCCCACACTTCCGCGGGATGTACAACCTCATTACAGACGAACATGGGTGAAGCATTCGAAATGTGGTCAACAGTGAACGGACTCGCCTATCAATCTCATCCAGTTCCGTCTGAGTCCACTTGAGTATGCCGAAAGAGTACATCAAGAGTGGCATGACCCAACCGTTACAGGCGCGCACCTTGTTGCCGCCTGAAAGAAGACTCTTCAGAACCTTTTTCAGGCGACCAAAGAAGCGCACCCGCAACGATTGTTTCATGTCTGTCTCGTTGATACCCAAGGCTTGCGACATACCCAAGTATTTGTAGGTATCAGTTGCGAGGATCGATCTAAGCTGAGTGAAATCTGATAGATGTACTCCATCAGATTCTACTATCCTGCCTTGTTTTACATGCATAACTGCACATTTGTCTACACCAAATTCCATCCTGATAGAACTACTGAAGTTTTCAGTGACCCTCAGTAGCGCTGTCAGTTGGGACTCACTGCATGCAAATAATTTCAGATCATCCATGTATAACAAGTGGGATATACTTTGACCGTTCCTGCGCAACTTGTAACCAAGCCCAGAATCTCCCAGCAATGTGCTAAGGGGATTCAAGGCCAGGCAAAACCACAAGGGACTCAGACTGTCACCTTGAAAGATACCCCGCTCTTTCTTAATAGGGTCACCGTTTCCAAGAACCTGTCGACACCCTGGATAGTGAAGAACCGTTCTCCACTGCCCCATACACGACCTCATGAAGGTGCATAGATTTGTATCTACTTTATACAATTCCAGCACCCTCAGAAGCCATGAATGAGGCACAGAGTCGTAGGCCTTCTTGTAGTCTATCCAGCATGTGGACAGATTCTTTCGGCTACGGCGAGCCTGTTGGCTAATGGCCATGTCTATGAGGAGAAGCTCCTTAGTACCGCGGGCCCCACTTTTACATCCATCCTGACATACTGACATGATCTTATTGTCATATATGTGTACATTAATTTTCTTTGTCAGAATGGACGTAAATAATTTGTATATAGTTGGTAGGCACGTGATTGGCCTATAATTGGTGGGATCCGCGTGCTACCCGACTTGTGGAGCAAGTGGGTAATGCCTTTAGTCATAAAACTTGGTAACAATCCAGACTCTAAGGATGACTGAAACTGTGAAGCCAAGCAAGCATGTGAACTACGAAGCCATTTTAGCCAAAAGTTATGTAGTTCGTCCGGCCCCGGTGACTTCCAATTTGATGCCGGACGTATGGCATTGGTTACGTCTGCAGCTTCAATATTTACAGCTTCCATTCTCTCGATAGGTTCACATGCTTGCTCTACTTGACACATCCAATCACCCTCAGTATGGGCAACAGGCAATGACCAGATTTTACGCCAGAAGGCTATAACCTCGGCTTCCTCCGGCCGATCGCCATCACCCATACACTGGTCTGATTGTTCCCAAGTTCTATAAACAGACTTTTGATCACTTTGGAACATACGATTATGGGAATACCTTTCCACACGCTTCTTGTATCTGCGAAGACGACTTGCCCACGCATAAACTTTCTGCTTTAGAAAGTCGATGCGCTCCGTGACACGTGTAATATATTCTTGAGGTCTAATATTAGTCCCCAAAAACGCACGTCTCACGAAACGCATCACCCGTAGGCGTTGATTACCCAATCTGAAGCATACCAACTTGCTGATGAGCACCCTAGTCTCATTGATACGTCGTTCAATTCTGCACTGCCATGCTGGTTTTTTCGGTTTTGGTCGCGTAACAGAATCATTCTTAAACTTGACCCCTGCTACGCGACATACCGCAGTAGCACCGCAGTACAGAATTGAATGCGTATCTGTTAGGTCCCGGCTGTCACTAAAATAATTAGCTAACATTGAGTCCAGGGTGCACACCAGCGCTAGGTTTTTTTTATGCGTGGGCAGTCGTGGCAGACGTGGCCGATAGTCTGGAGGTGTGGAACGATAATCCCGTAACGCATCCTCCAAAGCGCTCCTCAAATTATCAGTGTACTGGGTACTCACATTTATAGCTACATTATCCATTTCCTCCTCAACATGTTGTATTGATTCTGTGTCCACAATTGGTACAGTGTCAGAAGAGGTAGGGACAACATAGCTACACTGTGCGTCCAAGCGTAGCCGCTCAAGTGCCTCGTCATCCAACAAGTGACATCGCTGGATAGCGCGCACTTGATCTGATAGTCGTTGCACGGAAACATTAACAGCTGGTTCAAGGGCCTGAAACAAAGGCAGTATTCTGTTACGGTACGCTGTGAGGTTAATTCCTCCCTCTGTAGCCGCAAAATATGCGCGCATGACGTTTTCGTTTATTTGACGAGTCCAACGCATACGCTGCACATTACCACCGGTAGCGGGGATCCTATTCGTGGCCGGTGGGACACGCGATCTCAAGCATGCTGGTGGCCGGCCTCTCCCCCGCCGACGTACAGATGTTGGCGACGTCAGTGGGGAAAAATACTCGCCGCTCGACGAGCTCGACGCCTCTCCACTGGCCGGCGCCGCCGATGTGGTTGCCGGCGTCTGCGAGGCGGAGCAGAGCAGCGAGTCCGGGGGTGATGAGCGTGCTCGTGCTGCTTTAGCCCGTGTTAACATAGTACATTCTTGTTATTTGTTATTGCTTATAACACATTTTATGTGATGATGACGGATGTCAGCTGTCAGCAAAATTTTCATGTCGCTTAATATATTTTCTTTGTGTATTTATGAAAAAGGTTTCTATTTATCTATTGAGTTTCTTACGGAATTATATAGTGGTAACTGTTTTATCTGAAATAGTATATCAGTACTAGTAAAAATAAATAAAATAGTTCCATGAATGTACTGTCAACCTTAGTGTTGCCAGGTTATTATTATTATTATTTAACAGTCCACTGCTGGACTAGGCCTCTCCTTTGAAAGGACGAATTGGCCTACTATACCACGCTGGCCAAACGGGTTGGTATAGATTTTGTATCAAGTTGTCCCTCTCTTACAGTGTTGTTCTCTGCATAATATGCTCCCTCTGTCGGCTCTTACGACACCCACGGGATGATATGGGGTGGTGACATTCCGTATTTTTAATCCTTCACCACACGGACAATCTTTCATTTATTATGGCCAATCAGTCAGACAAAGAATCAGTTTCAATTATTATGGTCATGAAAGTTTATTTTGTCGGACTAACAAAATTATTTATGATAAGTGAGTGTATGCCAAACAACTTTCTGCGAAATGAAGGTTATGCTATGCGTTGTTACGCAAAATAATATGACGAAAAAAGTGTTGCTTTAAAAGGTAAACCGGTTCTAAACATCGATGTCAGTCGCTATGGGAAATCAGAACCCTTGAATATACTGACACTGGTCGAAGCCATAGAATATCACTTTCGTTTTAATCTACAGCGCTCAAATCAGGAAATGCTAATATTCTGACAATTTAGCAGACGATCGGGTCCTCTTTCTAAAATAACGTAAAGAAAACAGATGCACGCACTAATAACTTTTTATCTTTATGCAGTGTACAAACTTTTTTAATATATCGTACAGTTCATGCCATTTACCACTGCATATTTTTGTTGTAGCTCTCTCGTTATCTCATATCTGTGACCGGGAGACACTGTACACAAATGTGTGGTCTGTGTCGAGCCCGTCACGGTCATGTGTAGATAAAACTTTACACAATACATAATTGTATTATGTATGAAATCCGTGCGTTACAGACTGACTGACAGACAAGCTACAGCAAAAACTTTTATATGAACGTACCTAGGTACTTTGGCGACTTTTTTGGGCACTAAGGGGATTCCCTAAAATTCCCGTGGTATCGGGAAGAAACAGTAAATTAATATGTGCGAGCGTAGCTGCGGGAATCCACTAGTTCAGTTATAAATAACGTTTTACAGTAATACACATAAAATACATACCCACATAAAAAACGTCCAAACATTACTCAAACAATATAAATTGAACGTTTTTTTTAACTGCACGACGATCAAAGCAGGAATAAAATGGTTACCATTTATTTTGAATTTATCTATGAAGCAATTTGTGTTCTAATATTTATGTTCTGATTTTTATATTTTGCTTTTAGCTTCTGAATTAAAATAACATAATAAATGTTAATATTTTTGGGAATAAAAAGGACACAAAAAATAACATAAGAACTATTTTGCGCACATTTTATCGAAATAGATAAAGTGAATTTGTTTTCCCGAGGAACAAAATAACTTTTTAGGTTCCATTTCAATAAATGATGGTACATACATACTTACAGAAAATTATAAATTTTACATTTTTACGCTGAGATGGGATTGCAGCAGCATAGCATAGTGATAAATTTTCTTAAGTCTTTAACCTCAAAAATCAACTCCTAAGAGTAAGTTAGTGTTACTTACAAATATATAAAAAGGTACAAATACAAACATCGTTTTCCGATACACAATAAGTCGTAACAAAAGAGGGATATAAATCGTTTGCAGAAAGCATTAGTTCTAAGGCAGCAAACACTAAGGAATGCTGCAAACTGCGATACATTACTAGACAGGAAAACTTCTAGGAAATCTAACATTCCTTTTAAAATATCTTGTTAGACAAATTTAGTAAGTAATAAATACTTTGAAACTTTTGCGATGTGCATACTTAAACTATTATAATTATTTCATGTAACGGTTCTCAATCGCGTATAAATTTGAATAGAGTGGTGAAATTAAAATTACAAATATCATAAATGACGCATTCTTACTTTATTTTAATATTAGAGTCACATATCAAATGGAGACAGGCATATTGTACCGCCACTCGCCAGACTTGAATACAATCATCATCATCATAGTTATAAAATCATTTGTCATGTCTGACATATCATCGCAAACCTTAATAGATAAACATTTCAAACATAAGATTCGGTGGTGGGGTCCTATTATGACGTAGGCATACACTAAATAAACGTAAACCAATGAAGGTAATAGGCAGAGGTACACATACCTGTGTTGTCCGTGTGGTGACGGATTAAGAATACGGAATGTCACCACCCCATATCATCCCATGGGTGTCGTAAGAGCCGACAGAGGGAGCATATTATGCAGAGATCAGCACTGTAGGAGAAGGAAAACTTGATACAAACCCTATACCAACCCGTTTGGCCAGCGTGGTATAGTAGGCCAATTCCTTCTTTCAAAGGAGAGGCCTAGTCCAGCAGTGGACTGATAAAGGCTGATGATGATTATGATGATGACACATACCTGTAATTCTCGGCGACGTCACCGCAGGCGTTCTGTGGCAAATTCATTGCAGGCTTCACCGCTGGTGTAACCCATGCTGAACTGCGGTAAAGTTATCTGTATAGTATTCTAACTTGATACAAACGTTCCGATCGTGAGTTATAGCTACACACTTCGGACTCGGTACTCAGTGTATACCAAACGCCTTGAGTTTGTTATGCACTAGGTATTGGGCCTGAGGCTTTAATAATAATAATAATAATCATGACCATTTATTCATCATCAATAAGTATACAATTTCTCTTATAATAATAACTATAATTAATTCAACCAGAAATCAAAGAAAACAGTTCGGCTTAAAATAAGAGGTCGTGGTTGACGACCGTACTAAATTGTGTTACAGTCGCCAGCTCCTTCCACCCTACATAATTCATTATTGGTTTGAGATACTTTGACATTATTATTAAATTAATTTGAGGCTTGTAGGTAAAAATCGCAGTCTGCCTGTATATATGCTATTAAAAGACTGTGGACATAAAATTACCGTGGACGAAACGTCAAGGCATATAGAAAATAGATTTGAATTTATTTTCAGGTATTTACTGTTGTTGAGACCTGTAACATTAACAATAGTGGAAGTAAGAAATATTTGAAAATGAGGTCTGGACTCAGGAATTTATTAAATACGTGTGTGTATTTCTCTAAGAGATATTTTCTAGAGAAAATAAATGTCCAAGTTGAATGCGAAGAATTTCACAAGTATATTGTGATGTCAATATGTTACAAGTAAGATAGGACTTACGTCTTGTTTGTGTTGGTCCATAGGCATGGCACTGTAGTAGGATTTTGGTTTATTTTATTATTTTCCTGCTGAAATTATTAAGTAAAAATCTAATGGAGATGTTATCACCAGAGGGTTCAATCACAAACAGACTTTTCGACGTCATGTACATATTAGAAGTAATAAATAACTAAAAGCAATTATAAGCAGCAGCGATAGCCGAGTGGTGAGACATCTATCGGTCTCACCACTCGGCAAGGGCTCGAATCCACGGCACGCACTAATAATTTTTCGCAGTTAAGTGCGTATTAAATTGTTAATTATCGCTTGTCCACCATCTTATCGGTGAAGGAATACATCGGCATCGTGAGGAAACCTGCGTGTCTGAGAGTTCTCCGTAATGTTCTCGAAAGACGTGTGAAGTCTGCCAACCCGCACTTGGCCAGCATGGTGGACTATGGCCTTATCCTTCTACCCTTCTCATAGTGAGAAGAGGCCCGTGCCCAGCAGTGGGACAGTACAAAGGGCTGATGATGAAATAATTATAATTATTACTTGTCCTGCTTGTCCCGTGAATCGCAGTATACGTTAAGCTTTCAGTACAGGCTGGCATGAAGATCTTTTAGTCTTAACAACAAAAGTCAGTAACATTGAATATGACGAATCTGGATTAAACCATAAAACAAAAGTAACCCTATGATTGCAGCCACTACGGTCGATGATAAGCTTCAAGTCTTCAACAAAGCTGTCTTAGACCTTTACGACGCTCATGCTCCGGTCAAGCGAGTCAAACTGAAGCGCCCACCAGCGCCATGGATGACGGAAGGGATTCGAATGGCTATGAGGCGCAGGGACCGAGCTTTCCGAAAATATAAAAGAGATCGCTGTGACACCAACTGGGTCGTTTTCAAGGCTGCAAGGAATCGTTGCAACCAGATGATACGTAACGCCAAACGCCGTCATATTCTCGAAAATATTTCATCTAGTTCTGCTGCAAATGTCTGGAAGTTTTTAGGAACTCTAGGCATTGGCAGGCAGCGACAGATTGACCTGCCAAAAGTCGTTGGTTTGGATGATACTAATCAACATTTCGCCACCACGCCTGCCTTGGATCGCCAAACCAGGGATCAGACGGTCAATTATGTCGCCAGTTTGCCACGGCCAAACGTAAGTTCTTTTCAGTTTTCTCCAGTCGCTGAAGGTGAGGTCAGAAAGGTTATCCTATCCATAAAGTCTAAGGCGGTGGGTTGCGATAACATTAGTCGTCATATGATTGTCGCAGCCTTAGATGAACTCCTATCCCCAATTGTTCATATTATAAATTTTTCACCCGTGCCTGGCGTTTTCCCCTCGGTATGGCGTAAAGCCTATATTCGTCCTCTACCCAAGATTCCCAACCCCACTTTACCTAGTCATTTTCGCCCTATATCCATTCTTCCTTCCCTATCCAAAGTGCTCGAGGCTTGTGTCCACCAGCAGCTGACCCGATTTGTACATATTAATGACCTGTTGAGTCCTTTTCAATCAGGATTCAGATCGGGACACAGCACAACCTCAGCCCTCCTTAAAGTGACTGGCGATATTAGAGCGGGAGTGGAGGACACCAAGGTCTTGGTAGATTTCTCGAACGCCTTTGTGACCGTCAGTTACAAAGGCGTCATATCCTCCTCTCCATACTATCCCACCTTTCGATCGCACCTGAAGCTTTGGAATGGTTCTCATCCTATCTTCGTGGGCAACAAAAGTCTGTTCGGATTGATGAGTCGTTATCTCGTTGGTGTGATCTTGACTCTGGCGTCCCACAAGGTGGCATTCTTTCTCCACTTCTTTTTTCTCTATTTATTAATCTCTTAACTCACAATCTTCGGTGTTCATATTATCTGTATGCAGACGACCTGCAGCTGTATTCTTAGGCGAGGGTTGAGGATCTAACACGGGCCATCAACGAAGTGAACCAAGACTTAACGGCAATAAAGCATTGGTCCGATCAGTTTGGACTATCAGTTAACCCGTCAAAATGTCAAGCTATTATCGTGGGTGGTAACCGCATGATGTGCAGAGTGGATACTACAGCTCACCCTCCAATCATCTTTGACGGGTTAAACATTAAGATCACTTCGAGCGTTAAGGATCTAGGACTACACATAGACGACACACTTAACTGGAGAACGCAAGTCACTAACGTGTGTCAAAGTGTCACTGGGACCCTACGATGTTTTTATCGTCTGAAGAATTTCCTCCCCTCCAAAACAAAGACTATGCTAGTACAATCTTTAGTGTTCCCTATCATCGATTATGGTGATGTGTGTTATTATGACCTGAATGCAGACCTTCTCAACAAACTCGACCGGCTTCTCAATAACTGCATTCGATTCGTTTTCAATCTTCGCAAGTATGACCATGTGTCATCGTTCTCAACTGAGATGGCTTCCCATTCGTCAACGCCGTAGCTTGCGTGCTCTCACTACTCTCTACTCCCTACTTCACTCACCCACTCCTCCAGCCTATCTAACATCCCACTTTCAATACTTATGCTCTTCGCATGATAAAGCTCTTTGTTCTTCCCACAACCTTTTACTTCTATGTCCTCAACATAGCTCTGGCCTTGTACATTCTTCCTTCTACGTTCAAGCTATACTCCTATGGAACGCGCTCCCTCTGGAAGTCAGGACGGCAGACAGTCGTGGGACATTTAAAAACAAAGCTCGTCAATGGATTCAACGTGGGTCATTGGCTGAATCATCGTAATCATCACTGGATTATGTATGTATTTATAATATTTTATAGAATATATATGTATATATATAAATATATATGTTATAATATTATATTATAGTATATTAAGTATATTAATTATTAAATTTATATGTGTATTGTATAAGTGTGTTATGTATATTATTTACTAAAGTACCTATCTAGTTATATATAAATTCAACTATAAAGTACTTCCACCTAATACCTGCCTTAACTATCTCTGCATCACCCTAAGGTAGACTGTTAGACAATGCCTAAGGCATTAAGTCCGCCTATGTGCAATATTGTGCAGGAAGTTTAATAAATAAAAAAAAATAAAAAAAGTAATTATAGAAAAATAATAAGGATAAGCACTAACACTACACCATAGGAATTTAAACTGTCGCAATATTTAAGAACGCCGAAAGACAGTCTTCCCTTAGAAAAGCCAGGTGTATACAAAATTGACTGCAGCTGTGGGAGTTCCTATATAAGACAAAGTAAACGCACCATCTCTTGCCGAATAAAGGAACACATTAGGGCAGTCAAAAATAATGAACCACACAAGTCGGCCATAGCTCAACACCTCTTAGACTCGGGTACCGACCACTGGATTGAGTTACATAACCCTCAGGTGCTTTTGACAGAACGCCACTACATACCTCGAATGGTTAGGGAGGCTATTGAAATTAAAAAGTTCAAGAATTTCAATAGAGAGGATGGGTCTCAACTGTCGAGTATCTGGCATCCAGTGGTACGTCTATGTAAAACCCGTGAAAAGAACAAAATCAAACCGCGAGCTGACGTAGTGAGTGTAGTATGTCGTGATCGGGTACAGTGCGATAGTGATAACAGTGCTAGTGGTGTTGAACGAAAAAAACGAGTAAGAAAGCGGGTAGACCGCTATACTTGCTCGTAACATTCATCCACCCGCAATAAATACCAGCAGTACATCCGTGAACATGGCGCTTACAACAGTGCCGAAATATTGGTTACTCCAAACAAAAGTACGTGGTATATATCCCGAAAGACAATTTAAATTAAACACTACACTACCTTTCAGCAGAATATTTTGTATTACAGGCCAATTCTCGTATTTTTATATGACACTAGATGAGCTCGCGGTTACACCCGTGTTATTTAAGGCTACTGCTTTGCTCCCGTTGCTCATAGTGTGATGTTATATAACCTATAGCCTTGCTCGATAAATGGGCTATCTAACACTGAAATAATTTTTGAAATCGGTCCAGTAATTCCTGAGATTAGCACGTTCAACCAAACAAACAAACAAACAATTTCTTCAGCTTTATATATTAGTATAAGATTGAAATTATATTTTGAATTGACTCAGAAGCGGCATGCTGATAACCTAATGTCATTATCGTATAATTTGAAATAAACAGTTCGTCATTGACCCCTTTTTTGAAACTTGTTTGAACAAGGATCTCGTTACAATTTCATTCAAATATCAGACAATTTAGAAGAATACGCTTATTGTGACGTAAGTATGACACTGACTTTATATCGAAACTGTATTTATTTAGGAGAATTGGGCCCCATCTTAACATTGTAACGTCATGGAGTTATTTATATAGAAAAAGTATGTAACAATATGAGTAGGCGCAGAACCGAACTATCTACGTTTGTGAGCTTCTTAACTTTTGATTGAAATAGCCTATACAACTTATTTGTATAAAACACTTCACAACATTCACTTACTTTAAATTAAAATATATATACAAAGCTGCAGCTACCACGCATTATCAACACAGTAAATTTTACCTGCGCTTAGGGCAATAATTTTTAGTTTATTCGTAGGCGTTCTACCTCTGCACAAAAGTTTACACATTTAATTACAATGTAAAGTTTAATGAACTGAAAATGCCAAATACAGGTAGATAGTCGTTTTGGATTTCGTCTTGCTATTTAGGGCTCATGATCACGTTTCAAATGAATGACATGATGACTGAAAGCTGCTTTAAGTTATATTCCAATCTTTGCAATAGGCAGTTTATTAGACTGGAGTAAAGTCGATGGTGTTTGTAACACGAATAATAAGCTTGCAAGACCTTTTAAATACTGAAAACTGAAATCTTTTGTGAAGTTTAACCTAGCTTGTTACTCTTATTACTAAAATCAGGAATCACTGTAATCAGACAAAAGTGTCACAGTCTCACTCAATTCTTTTACTGGTCGATTGATTAGTTAATGACCTTATCCGCTAAGCCAGATCTTTTCTCACCCAGGACAAGGCTATAACCTTGAATCAAGTATAATAATTATTTTCATGTCGGAAAAAATTTATCTAAAATATGTTACATACATTAATAAAGAATATAATATTATACATACATACATACATAGACTCACGCCTGTTTCCACGAAGGGGTAGGCAGAGGCATATTAAACGCCCACTTTTCGCCAGTGTTTTGATCCCACGTAATAGGTGGCGAGCCTATTGCCGCTTATCGGGATATTTTGTTTGCCAGAGCCTCGTCCGTTGATCAGCAGGTGCACCACTTGCAGGTGAGGTTGGCTTGGGACCCTAAGTTCTTGGTGGGAACTTGGTATGCACCCCAACTGTTACTCAGTAGTAACAGATTTATTGATAACATAATATTTATCAATAGAACTGTTACTACTGAGTAACAGTAGTAACAGTTCATATCTTCTTCATTCAGTGAATGAAGACGATAATATTGAAAGAAGAGTAAATTCAGGTAATAGAGTGAATGGAGCTCTGAAGGCGTTTATGAACAGTCAAAACGTGTCCAAAAAGGCACGTTTGGCTGTGAACAGAGAGGTGTTAGTGCCTACCCTTATGTAAGGTAGTGAAATTTGGGTATGGCAGAAGAGACTTGAAAGTAGAATAAATGCTGTTGAAATGAGAGCACTGAGAAGTATGCGTGGTGTGTCTTAGAATGACAGAGTAAAGAATTGTGTGATAGAGAGTGAGTGTGAGAGTGGTGTGGAGTAAAAAAAGATGTAGTGACAAGCATGTTAAGATGGTTGGGGCACATGGAGAGGATGGATAACAAAAGACTGACAAATAAGAATTGTCCAAGGATATCTTATAGCATTATATTACACCACAGCAAAAAAACACTTTTATTTTATACACCTGACAAATTACCTGTGATTTCATATCCTTGGTTTAAAAAATAGGAAAATAAAAATACTGGCCAGATTTCTTTGTAAAAACAGGCTAAGTTTGTTTTGTAACTCATTTCTCCGACATGCCACAGGTTTCAAACAAACTTTTCGAGGGTAGTTTGTTGTATAAGTATTAAAATCAAAATTTCCACATTTTACCTGTGCCAGTATTTCTTAACTTTTCTTTATTTATTTTTTAGGGACTTTCGCAACTTGTGTCTTGTTCTGGATTGAGATCGAATCAACTCACAAACACCGAATGTTATAGCAATAATTTTAAATAATATATGGTCCTCTGTCCAATTCTATAATATCTTAATATATAAAATCCTTGCGTTACTGACTGACTGACAGACATGCTATAGCCAAAACTACTCGGCGCAAAAAGCTGAAATTTAACATGTATGTTTCTTGGGGACCGTAGGAGTGCACTAAGACGGGATTTCCCGAAATTCCCACGGGATCGGATAAAACGGGAAATTCGATAATATGTGCGTGTGAAGCCGCTGGCGTCGACTAGTTATTGATAAAAAAACTTGGTGTTTAAGTTGCACTTCAAAAAACATAAGTAGGGGAACTATAAATACCTTATTGCAATAGATACACATACCTTCTACTGAATACCTTTAACTTTTGCGATTTGTATTTATGTATCGAGTCTATATCGCTTTCTGATATAAAAATAAAGGTTCAACTTTATATTTCTCATCGTTTGGGCATGAGTTACACAATTGCATCAGCTCTGGGGTCACCATAAGACTAACTCATACCGTAACTTCTAGACAAACAAACAAGACTAAGAATTGCCTTTTTAATATTAAAAATCTCAAAAAGAACTTGTAGGTTTGTTTGAAACTCCACAAACAAACATTCAACTTCTATTTTAACTCCAATAGTTGGTATTTTTATGTGAACATAGGAACGTTTTAACACACTGTTCTATCTACTCTATTCATGTTATAACCAGCACACTTTTGTACCTCTAAAACGAACAGTAAACTGAAAAAATATTGAAATGTCACGATTCGTACATATTATATTTATCATGTTGTTTTTTATTTTATTCGAGAGCAAAAAATTTTGCACTGCATTCTCGGCGTTTCAATATTCTAGCGAAGCTGGCGTTAATTAAACACATTTATTTTGTTGTAACTACAATTTGTATTATACTATGTAGCAAATACGCTGGCGACGTTAAAATTATGTACTATTATAAATGTGAATACTATGATTATTTATTATCCTCACGTTATCCCGATTGCATCCAAGTCTTTCACCGTAGCCCAGGCTCCGGTCGCTAGTCTATCTGATTCGATAGAATAACGTTAAGGATTTGTCTGTCTGTGGCTAGGATGACTGAATTTTTTTGTAAACGGTCGTCCACTACGAACCAAGCGCAGGTGAAAACAGAAGTGAAATTCACAAGTTTTATGAGGTTGCACTTTTCCGTAATCAGCGACGGCATCGAACGAATCGGAACTTTATAGATAATGTTGCGTTTCGTTCGATGTGTGAGAACGCCGGCAGCCCTATCCCCTTGTGCTTAACGTTCACCCCGTGCCTCCTGCTATTTCTTTTCCCAAAAGGCCGGTAACGCACGTCTGACTCCTTTAGTGTTGCAGGTGTCTATAGTCTGCGGTAATCCCTTACCATCGGGAGATCCGTCTGCTAGTTTACCTCCTATAATATAAAAAGAAAAATTCTGTTGTCACAGTTGGTAATTTCAAACAGTGATGCGTAACAAAAACAGTTGTCATCAATAACCATTGAAGATTTATTTGGTTTCAGACAAAAGCGAAGAAAACATTTGTTTATATTGGCAAAAATATTGTCCGTATGGTTTGCTTCACTGTCGCGATAAAATAAGAAAAGAGGGTCAAGAGAATGTGGTAATTTCGTTTTTAGCTGCATAGGAAATTATACATACATACATAGAATCACGCCTTTTCCCGAAAGAGGTAAGCAGAGACTACGAACCGCCACTTGCAACGAACCTGAAATATATCTAGAAAAAGACCGTTAAAATGGTGCAGATCACGTAGAGGTCAACAGAAAACGAAACAGTTTTCTCCATTGTTCAAGAAAGTCAAATAAAGTTATGACTGCCGATTCAAGGTCACTGACAAGCATGATAGCTTAGTTTGTTAGCTTCAACTTCATTGACCTAAAAGTAATGTAATTTTTCGCAATTTGCAGCAAACACGGCTTTGGTCAATGTTTTTCCAATGCAAATGCATTTTTTATTACGAAAGGTCAGCTGCAAGATGTTTTCTATACAAAAAGTTTAAGATCCTGTGACCTTCCTTTACACAACATTTGTTATAGACTTTGTTTGCTAAGCTGAAGTTTGTATTTTCAAGTGACTTTTATATTTTGTTGTTTTGACCTAATACTGTTGTTTTGAGTCTATATGTATGGGCGGGAAATAAATAAGTAGAAAACATGAAATCTTATTAAGGCATTATTAGTTTTTTGTTCTTTTCTCATTTGCAAAAGCTTGGGTAACTTATGTACGCAATTTTACACCTTTTTATTAAAATAAATCTCCTATAACTACTCTTTTCTGTTGCGTGGTTCTTTACAAATATGCAAAAATAAAGAAGACCGAGTAATAGAACAAAAAGTTGTTATGGTTTTAAGTGTTTATTGTAATAATAGATACTGCCCAACACTCCGCGCGTGTGGGTGTCGGTTATCAAGACGAAAATGTAGGTTATGTGTAATTCTGATCTGAGCATGCATGAGGAATCTGATGGGAGTGAATGAAGCAAGAGAGATATGTCAGGATCGTTGCAAATGGCGTTCCGTAGTCTCTGCCTACCCCTCCGGGAAACAGGCGTGAGTCTGTGTATGTATGTATGATCTATGATATTTTATAAAAGTCTGATAAGTCGTATTTCGTGGTCCTTTTTTCGTTTATTATGATTTAGTTGTCAGAAATACGATAAAATTATATGACAGTTTTTGACAAATCAACATTTCTTAAATAATTATCTCCTTGGTTCATCTAGTACAGGGTTTCTTAAACTTTTTGCAGTCACGGATCACTTTCAGAAGGTTAAAATTGCCATGGACTCCTACTAACGAATAACTTAGGGTAAATAAACAAGCCATATTTGTATTAAAAATCACTTTCGCTGCCCAACGCTCGTCAAACAAATTCAAATATATATAGGTATATATAACTAAGCCACTGCGGACCCTTGTAAATCATGCTACGGACCCTCAAGGGGTCCATGGACCCCACTTTAAGAACCCCTTATCTAGTACTTTCAATTAGGTTAGCAAATGAAACGTAGGAATTAAACAACGTTGACTTGACTGGACTCGAGATAGAAACAAGCATATTAGATATATTACTCTACGGATGACCTTACATCAGATCAATCCAGCGTAAACTGAGTCCTCTCTGCACCTACACGTTGTACAAAGATAGACCATCTCATCCTGGTTATAATTATATACGTATATCTTGATGGCTGTTGTTTCGGATGGGACTCGGGATGTCGTCTTTGAACATGTAATAAACCTCTCTAGGAGGTTAATGAAACTTTCGACTATGTTGACACGTGTATTTACTTCTTAGTATTCCATATAAATATTGCTGACAATATTGCTCTCTTAGAACAGGATCATCGTTCCCTGAGAAGAGGCCGCTGGACAAAATACACTGGGATTGGGTTGATGTCTTGTTCTGGGAGGAAAATATTGGTAAGCTAGAGTAGGGAAAGTGGAAAGCAGAAATAGTGTAATAAAAAATACGATATTTTTTATAGAAATGTCATGTGTAAATTATATTGGGTGATGAGGTATTTTCGTTACAATTAATGTTTGATAAGACTTCAAGGTTTATAAAAATATAATTCAACAATATCTCGATGTATGGGTAAACACTGAAGGTACTCAATATGAATCATAGTTTTATTAGTGTCCTTATATAATATTTAATACAATATATATTGTGTAACTGTTTAAATTTTTTGGTTAAAACCCAATAGATAGGTACAGGGCAGAAAATCCCAACGAGTATAAAAAATGTGGGTAGTGAAAGTACTGTCCGTGTAAAAAATACTGTCCCTTTACAATTTAATTCAATTCAAGTAAAAGTAACCACGTATCTCTAAAATTAGTACCTACTAATGATGAGATTGTCAATGATAAGTGGTACCGAGGTCCGAGACCCAAATGGGTTAATGAATTTGTTGGGATCATTCTATGATTCCAGCAAAGGAGGTTGAATGCTTTCATGTCATGGTTACATGCTTCCAAATTGAAAAAATAAAACACCCTGTATGTATATACACCATACAATCTCAAAACACGCTATCAGTGACAATGTATAATTATTGACTAATGACAGAGCATAGCACACATGATGACGTCAATTGACAAGGTCATTACCCTACCCCTTGTTTTGAGAGGACTTTGAAATGGCGCCGGCAATTCTACTAATTAGCCATGAATAGGTTTGAACGTTAATGATTACTATACACAGGTTGTAGGCAAAATAAATGGTAAGTGAATGGGAACAAATTAACATAAAGTGGTGCTTTTTTTGGCTTGGCAGAAAGAACCGCCTTGGGCGTCAATTGTGCTCGAAATGAGATAAGGAAAGATGCATATAATTATATCATCCTCCTAACATTATCCCAGTTACAAACCGGGGTCCTCTTACTAGTCTAACCAGATTTGACTGAATATAAGCTTTTCTCCAGAGCAACTTCCTGTCTCACCTTCGCAACCCAAAGCCATGGCGATATAATTATCATGGTTTAAACAAGTGTCAGTTTATTCAGAGCTGATTAAATATAACGACTGTCAAAAATCTTCATCACAGCGATCGATGGCTTAACGTGCTCTCCGAGGCACGGGGCAAGTAATAATTAACCATTCAATTCAATTAGATAAAAAGCAATATCTATGTAGATAAGTACCTGCTTCAAATAAAAAATAAATGAACTTGACATATATAATTTTTTTTTATTTCTTCTTATAGACTCACGCCTGTATACCCCAAGGGATGGAAGGTGGGGATTACACCCACATTTCGCTATGAATTTTTAGGTCCCACGTAGGTAGGCGGCGAGCCTATTGCCGTACCAGGCACATTACCAGACTCCGTGCTGTTACTGAGAATTTCCTAACGGAAAACACAATAACACTTTGCCCGACCCGGGAATCGAACCCGAGGCCTCACAATCCTACGCGCACATTAATTATGCCGCGAGATCAAAGAGGCAGTCATATATAACCCGAATTAAATTATCCTTTTACGACAAACCTGTACAATAATAAATCAGCTTTTACGGGGAGATAAGCTTGATTTGTTTAAGTATTGACGGTCTCTTTGATAGATAAGTACATTAATGGGATGGTTGTAAATAAAATAAATGATACTGAACTGCCTGTTATGTAGTTTATTATAACCTATTGGATATTGGTGTGTTTTATGGGTATTAAACGCTTTGGAATAATATACTATTTATAAAGGTGCAAGTGCGTTCCCCTTTAAAAATACCTGGTTGAATTGGGTATATCATAAGAAATAGCGCTTGAGTATTTGATTTTCCAGTTAGAAAATATTTTTGAAAGGCACGAAGTGATCAATAAAAGCAATTCTTTATATCATGTCAGCCTAGAAACGTCTACTGCTGGACTTAAGTCTCTCTCAAGGTGCTGGACACAAACCGATTATAATTAGGTATTTGTTTAATCCCCTCCGTAGGATCTCCACCTTGTCGTGGTAGGGGGGCTCAGTAATCGTGGATTTGAGGTACACCCACGGTGAAGCTAAGCGGGATCCCGGGAGGGGACGCTCCACGTGGGCTTGCGTGAGGCCTGCGTAGGATGCGTCCCAAGGTGCGGGTGCGGGGGTCAGTTCTGTCTGTCCGTCGCAGTCGGGTGCGGTTGCGGGAGGAGAGGCGTGTCGGTATTGCGTTGCCGCGCACCCTATCTCCCGCGACCAAATGGGGGTGCACCATCGTTGCGTCGCGGTGGGGCCGCAGGGAAAGAGGAGATGCGGTGTTGCGTTGCCGTCCTCCCTATCCTCTGCGGCCGCTGAGTGTTTTGGCGGCGGAGCCCAACACCTTCATCCGCCGCCAAGGGGGTTTCGTTCGGGTCCCACCTGACCATCTGGCGGGCCAATACCCGTCGAGGGGTAGCGAGGAATGCTTAGGTGAAACCCTACCCTCCGACAGTCGCCTTCGTCCTTCCCCCCCAGGGCGGAGGGACTCCATGAGGATTTTCCAACCCGACAAAAAAAAGGTATTTGTTTATTAGGCCCAAAATAGGATTGAACATAAGCTCTAAATTGAGCTTGTTCCATAACACAATTTTTCTTTACAAAGACAACTCCCTTTAATTGCATTAGGACTAACTCTTGTATCGCAGGGGAATTGACAAACATATAACTAACAGACACAATTAACACCCAGACTCAACAACAATCTGTGAATTAGACAAAGTGTTGCCTCGTGTGGGAATCGACCCCACAACACTCGGCATAGTGTCAAGCGGCGAGGCGGCTGCTTAAACCACTACGTCAACCGTACATTCATAAAGTCACTTAGAACATATGAGTAACCTTTTGATAAAGCAATTCAATGAATAACCCCGCAGACTAAGTGATCCACTCGACACACCGATATTACTTCCAAAAACGATAACACCGTTGTGTTTACAAACTATTTTCATAGATAACTCTCTTCGTCTATGATAAATAATCCATAGATAAGAATACTCTATGACGTGAGCATAAATAAAATGAATGCCAGTATATTTCCCGAGCGAATATTGAATAGCAATTCAAATATGGAACGATTTGAACCGAAACGAGTGTGTTTACGGAGGCCCCATGTCAAATTGTGTAAACTTTCGTTAATGGAGGCCCTTTTTGGTTGTGACATTAATATTCGTATATTTTTCTGGACTAGTTTCATGGGATGTGAATAGGTATATATATACATATAGCTGAGAAAATAGGCTGTCAAAGCGTGATATATTTGGACAGGTGATTATGAGGATAGGCTTTCCTTGAGAACTTATTTGAGGTGTGATTTGGCTAGAAGTTTCTTTATATTTATACCAAACAATATTATCAAACAATTCAAACACATATTTGCGCCGGTGTTAACACATATTTTTAATTTATGTTTACACGAAGGAATTTTCCCTCGCTTATTTAAAAAAGCAGTAGTTACTCCTATTTTTAAATCCGGTGACAAAAAATGTATATCAAACTATAGGCCAATCTCAGTCTTAACGGGCCTTTCTAAGATCTTAGAGAAAATAATAAACATTAGATTGATTAAGTACCTCGAAGATAATAAGCTGCTTTCAGATAACCAATTTGGTTTCAGACCAAAAAAATCCACTAACCAAGCAGTTCACCAGCTTACGGCGCACATAACCAATAGTCTAGATAAGAGCATGCACTCCATGGGAATCTTTTTAGACCTTGCCAAGGCATTTGATACAATATCCTGCTCCATACTTTTGCGCAAGCTTGAGACATTCGGTATAAGGGGTACACAACTTGCATTGTTTTCTGACTATCTTAGCGATCGCTATCAATGTGTGAAAATTGGTAAATATGTTGGTGCTGAACGTAAAAATAGTGGTTTTGGCATACCACAGGGTAGTATTTTGGGGCCAACTTTGTTTCTTATCTATATAAACGACATTTACAGCTTAAATGTTCAAAACGGTATATTAATATCATATGCTGACGACACAGCGCTTTTATTCTCGGCCAATACATATTCTGAGCTTTATGACTGTGCGCAAAATGGTTTTAATATTGTTTCAAATTGGCTACACCAAAATCTGTTAACCATGAATATAGACAAAACGAAATACATTTTATTTAGAATGAGAAATACTAATCCATCACCTGCTAACCTACACATTTATGCACACAACTGTAGAATGCACGCTGACCTAGCTTGTACTTGTCCTACATTAATTAAAACTGACAATATTAAATATCTAGGTATAACACTCGACACAAATCTAAATTTTCGTAAACACGTTGATATTGTATGCACGAGAACGCGTAAATTAATTTATATCTTCAAAAAACTACGTAACATAGCCGATTACAAATTAATAAAACAGGTTTATTTAGCTTTGTGTCAGTCTATACTAACATATTGCATTACAACGTGGGGTGGCGCGGCTAAATCAGTTCTACTGCCGCTAGAACGAGCACAAAGAGCAATACTTAAAGTTGCTACTTTTCGTCCTTTTAAATTCCCTACGCACCAACTCTACTTGTCATGCAACGTGCTAACAGTGCGCCAACTATTTATACTCAATATCATATTAAAACAGCACACTGAAATCCCTTTTTCTCCTATTCCTTTTGAAAGAAGAAGAAAGGACCTAGTCTGTACAACACCTCACACGAATCATGTCTTTGTTAATAGATTTGACACATTTCTAGGCCCGTTCTTGTATAATAAGTTTAATAAATTACTCAATATATATAGTCATAGTTATAAAATGTGCAGTACAACATTATTAGAATATTTACAAAAGCTCAATTACGACGACACAGAAAAATTACTAGACATTTTAAAATGAACTTTACCAATATTATCAGAATTTTATCCTTATTTTTACGTGTTGTGTTTTATTTTTACGTGTGGTTACACACTGATAAATTTCATTACTAACTGATCTGAAATTTTAAATTGTATTTCGTATTTGTATCATTATCTTTAAATAAATTAGTCTATAAAATTTTACTATAAATCATAATAAGTTTTATTACTTAATTACTGTGTTTTAATGTTTGCATACAACAAAATATTATTGTCGATTGTATCATTATGTAATAATCAAGCGTCAGCTCGAAACACAGGTATAACCTAGTTCGAGCAGGTAGCCGATGTATTATAACGCAATCTTTGTTTTTTGCCAATAGTGCAAATAGTTTTTTTTTTTGCCTTATGTACACTATTGTTTTTTCAACCATGTATGATATTATGTAAGACTAAATATAAGACATTAGTCTAGTTATTCCAATTAAACTAATTTAAGGCTAATTGTAGTGTACCTTTTTGTATTTTTGAGGATAAATAAATTATTATTATATATTATTATATATATATTATATTCTGTTGACGAAAAACATAACACTAAAAAATGTGCGTAACGTAAGCATGTTATAATTATTTTCTTTCTACTGAAATAATAATTTTTGTTACACTTCTATCACACTACAAAGCAGGAGTACTATGCAAGAATAAGTATATATAGACTAAAAGCTTTCTGTAAATTGATAGAAACATACAAACAAGGATACCTATAGGCATTGTAACACACAATATAAATCTCATTATTCCAAACTTTACAGAAACTTTAAAATAACTATCACTAAAGCATTGTAACAAAACACAAAATATGCTCGGCTAATTAGATATAGAGAAAGAAATAATTGCTCTACAAGGTGTGATTCGGCCCAACGAACCAATATTTAAAACTACCATCACCACTTTCTCAAGAAGCTCACCATGTACCTATGCGTTGAGTCATGTGTTTGATGCAGATAGCAGTACTACTAGATACGACACGTATTGCGAGGAGATGAAGCTCTAACCACCAGTTGCTTGACATCTATCACCGGTATTGATAGGCTTCCATAAAAGTATTTTAGTATAGCACTATTTTCAAATACATTAGGCACTTTTTCCTTCCAAAAAAGATCTTTACCTAACTACAGTTAACAAAAGTAAATAATTATCATCATGATTATTTCATAACTAGAGGACGCCAGCAGATACGCCTACATTTTTTTTAAATTTACCCATTTTGGCTGATCCCGTGGGAATTTTGGGAAATCCCTTCTTAGTGCACCCCTACGGTCCCCAAGGAACATATATGGCAAATTTCAGCTTCCTGCGCCCAATAGTTTCGGCTGTAGCGTGTCTGTCAGTCAGTCAGTAACGCAAGGATTTTATATATTAAGATAAGAAAAAAATACGATACCTTCCTCCAAAATGTGTTAAACCACAATAACAAATAACAAAAGAATATTACCTCTCACTACCAAAACAACGAACTCGTATCTGTTTAAGAAGTTTCTCCGTAACCCTCATTTGTTGAGGTGCTGATAAGGCCGGTAACAGTCCATTACCGCTCTCGACTCAGATAAGCGCCCTTCCGACCTACCGATACACGCGAAAGTACTACTTAAGAATTAGAGGAGGATGTAAGCTCGTAGTTTAAGAATGTTTTAGCCCGACGAACTGGGGAGAAATATAGTCAGTGAGTAAATAAAGTCAATTTTCAAAAGCAAAATAGCCAATTCACTTCTGTTATCTAACGAGTAGAAGCTTTTCTATCTGCCTATATACCGAGTAGAAATTTCAGAAGATAAGTCGGCAAAAGACCGATAAACAAATAAACTGACCGACAGCTACAGAACTTAAAATTGCTTGTATTAGGTATAAACTTCCAAATTCATTAAGTAAGAAGCAAACAGATACTACAAATTAATTAATTTCTATGTGTAGTTTAGTGGATCTTAGTTGGAATAGGCGAGATTATTAATAGAGACCGGCTATTAATAAGCTCGCCTATTCCAACTAAGATCCACAGTAAACACAAATTTATCAGGAAAATGTTAGTTCCGCATGAAGTAACTGGAACAAGAAAATATTTTTATAGTCAATTTAATTCTGACTGAAGCAATCCCTACAGGCTATTAGACTCAGGTTTACAATTTTGGAAAGGCGCCAAAGTACTGGGTCTGAAGATTATGCCCTCACATATTGTTATTTTTAAGTCCAATTCATGTTTTAAAGATCCCTCACAAGTACTGCTTGCTGGTAGAACTGTTTTATTATGCAATCTAAGTAGTAAAATGCAACGGCAAATTCACTGAATCTCCTACCATTACAGCTAGTAAAAGAGTTAGTGAACAATCCAAAGAAAATTCAGACTAAGTGGTCATTATCGAAAGTACTACTTTGTCCGATTTCTTTTAACGAGAAAAAATAAACATTGGAACTATCGAGACGCCGAAGTTTGGTCCTCCAGTTTCAGATACCTAGTATTTTTCGTCATTCCGGTAGATCCATTCGTTATTCGGCAAAGAAATAACGAGTAATAAATAATGTTACATGGCTTGAGTTAGTGTCAAGTTTTTGTATAGCTCTCGGTGATTGCATGCATGCATGCATAGTCTCACGCCTATAACCCCGAAGAGGTAGGCAGAGGTGTATTTCTACACCCACTATTCGCCAGATATACTTAAGTCCCACGTAATAAGGGGCGAGCCAATAGGCTCGCCCCTTATAGCTTATATATTTTTGTGCCTTATAGCCTTGCCCGGCAATTGCCGTACCGGCCACATTTCCAGACTCCATGC
This sequence comes from Euclidia mi, assembly GCA_944739405.2. Taxonomy (NCBI): domain Eukaryota; kingdom Metazoa; phylum Arthropoda; class Insecta; order Lepidoptera; family Erebidae; genus Euclidia; species Euclidia mi. The sequence goes on from OX123200.2 coordinate 61,532,434, forward strand.
TGCTACTGAGAATTTCGTGACAGAAAAACGCAATAACACTTCCCGACCCAGGAATCGAACCCGGGACCTCCCGATCCCACGCGCACATTTATGCCGCGAGACCAACGAGGCAGTCGTATAGGGTTTGATGTCGAGTTTTCCGTCTCTACGCAAAGATGGTATTTACATCGTGTTATCCCTTAGTCGCCTCTTACGACACCCACGTGAAGATAGGGGGTTGTGACACTTGTATTCTATGCCGTCAACCACATGGCTAACTCTCGGTCTTGGTGACTTCTGATCAATAATCTTCATAACAGTTGGTATCGACGCTTTAAAGCACTCTGCAAGCCACTGAGCAAGGGACCTACCAAATTAATACGCAATTAACCTCAAAAAGTTACACCAATTATTGACAGGCTGGGACGAATCACAAAAAATCCGTGACGTATTATCCAACTAGAAAATTTACAATGTTGCAAACATATTCAACATATTCAGAATGTGTGCAAATTTTGAATTCCAGGACCGAAAATACACCGAATATGGCTGCCCCTCTGCATAATATAGCGTTTTGTTTGTTGTGAAATTTCCATCAGGTGTGGTTGGCAAGGCAATTACCTCTTCAATGCGCCGACCGTGATAAAGTTCTGTATGAATATTTTAAATATATGGCTATATAAATTAAACACGAGTCAATTTCTGCAACAGAACACGACGCAAACTGCTCTCTCACTTATATTGACTAAAGATGCTATTGCGTTTCGTCCTATAACGTCAAGGCCCTGAGGCTGGTTTAATAATAGGCACAGGCTAGACCGTATTTTATTAGCATTTCCTCTACTACAGTCATGTTATAATAACACAGCCATTTCTACACCAATATCGTTATTTGACTCTTGACACACTTTACCTCTTACTCGAGTGAGTAACCGGTCTATATTATTATGCTATCGATGGCTACACTATTAAAGTAGCATCTATCGTACAAAGAACACCATCAACACTGGCGATATTTATTTATTTAAATATGGTTCACAAACAGCATACTTATAAAACTTTTCTTAAAATTAGTTAAAAGTTATGTTTATATAATATTATGTGAGACATTTAAAGGTAAATACACCATTCATATTAAAATCTAAACACAAATGCAAATTTAAAAACTCGCAAGGAAATCAAAATCTACAGGATACTTCCCGTGAACTCAGAATCTTAAAATTTGGTACGAATTATAGCACAAATTAAGGAAAAAATTCCAAAAATGTAAATTTTTTGTTATATCACATAATATTTTTTTTTTTTTTTAATTTAAAGTTACTACCTCTTTCCTCATGAACACGTAGAGTTATTAAGTTGTAATTCATATCAAATACTCAGGTCTATAACACGGTTAAGCTGTAATAAAATCAAACTTTTATGTCAACGCAATCAACAGAAACAGCAATTCAAGCATATTTTCAAACTCGCAACTACTCGCAAGGGAATCAAAACCAACAAGACCCCTTTCCTCATGAAGCCGTAGAGGTCTAAAATTAAAATTCATATCAAATGCTCAAGTCAAACCTAAAGGGTACTTCCAGTCGATCTAGAATCTTGAAATTTGGCATAAAGCAACGTTTTATGGCACATAGGAAAAGTTTCAATTTCAAAACCTTAAATTTTTAGTTACATCACGTATTTTATGAAATAATTATATATACCTACAGGTTTGTACGGAACCCTCGGTGCGCGAGTCCGACTCGCACTTGACCGGTTTATTTGATATGCAGCTTATTTTTAAGTGTTGCTCCGGTTCAAACACACCTCTTTCGCTTCCTCGACATTCATTAATCTCATCATACATGCTCGCCGGTTATGGGTACCTTTAATTTGGCCCTTTTTTAGTACGTCACCTATTTGGTCGGCGTACGTCCGTCTTGGCGTATTCTTCCTTCATCTATCCGTTCCAAATGTCCAAACCATCGCAACATTCCTTTTTCAATCTTTATCACTACATATTCTTTTAGACCACACTTCTCTCGTATCACACTGTTTTTCACTTTATCTATCAGCCTTACTCCGCCGCACATACTCCTCAAAGCTCTCATCTCCACAGCATTGATTAACAAAATGTTTGTTATATTAAACAAAATATTATTATTTTCAGTACAGGGTATATTTACGATAAAATGGTGTCTGAACAACAAGATTAAAAGGCCTTTAACGCTCTGGAATAGTGCAAAAATAGTACATCTAGAACATTGTTGTAATGAGAACAACAAATACTTATATTACCATGACACAAGAAACATGTGTGTCCTTGACTATTATGCAGATCGCGTAAAATGATTCCTAAATCTTATGACGTAACCTAAATCCAGTATGTTTTGTGAGCAAACCACTAGCGTAGTTCTGCATAATATTACTACACACAACAACAATTTGTAGGAGCTATAACAGTGAAATGCGGCGACATTATGGCGACATACTAGACTAGAGTCCATTCTATTTGGGGAATGGCGTCAGGTTTCGCTGAAATCCTAGTAATGTATGCATGCTTCTCGAAGTTATAGAGAAAATAATTAATCTCCCGTTTCATTGGTAACGGAAAATAGCTCTTAAGTCCCAACCCTTAGTAATATATATTGACCATGATTCATAAAATTTCCTACTGCAGAGTACGTTTTTGTTTTCTCGCTATAAGAAGGATTATACCCGAGCCCAACACTCTGAGTGCGAGTAGGCAGACTTTACATTTAAAGACATAAAGACATATTTATTTCTGCATTTTGGTTGTTTACAACACTTATACATGTCAAAACCCTATTCTAGATGATGCCGGCTTTTCCTAGCTAAATGACTTCTTGAGAAGAAAGGCCGAAACAATCTCAGAGTCATTGTTTTTTTGTCCCTTCAATTTCTTTAGTATTTTCTTGGTCTTTTAAAGTCCAGACAAAAAAAGGGTTTAGTATGCAAGTACGCTTTTGACGCTTTTGACTGACTCGGCCCACTGATGGCCCGCATTCAACAGCAATCGTAAGGCTCAACCTTGATTGAGGGAGCCAGCCCGATCAGTATCACTATGCCTCCACGCCATAAGAAGGTGTATGCATAAGCATGTCAGCCTAAGCCATCAGACCGGTTGCCACAACTATTTGTTTATATGTTTAATAATGCCCACATCGTACTCACAACTTTACATGCTAATACATACTAAAATACATGTTGTAAACAATATGTAAAAATAATAAAAAAATAAACAATAAAATGTTATATATTTAAATGTCAGAAAATATTATAGAATGTCAATTTAAGAATGTCTAAAAATAAAATAATAATATATTACTTAAAAGATTGATTTATTACTTGAAAGATTGATCTTGTTAGGGGATTTCAATGGATGGGTGGGAGTAAAGCGAGATGGATTTGAAAGGGTGTTAGGTGCATTTGGTGATGAGAGTGTGAACGAAAATGGAAAAGTACTGCTTGAGATTTGTTTGGAGTGGAGCCTTTGTGTGACAAACACCATGTTTGATCATAAAAGGATACATATGTATACGCGAGAGGCGAAAAATGTTAGAAGAAGTATGATTGATTTTGTGATAGTAGATGAACGATTGAGAAAGAATGTGTTGGATACAAGAGCATATCGAGGGATCGGCATCCACACAGACCACTTCTTGGTGTTGAGTCGGATAAGTGGGCTCTTTAAAGGATGGCGACACCGAGAGCGTAATGAAAATAGGGTCTTGGAAAGAATTAAGGTAGAAAATCTACAAGAGAAAGATGTGAAAGATGAGTATAAACGAAGATTGATAGTAAAATTTGAGAGGTTTGATTGCATAAATGATATGGAAGAATTATGGCAGGCCTTTAAAGAAGAGGTAGTATGTGTAGCGTCTGAAGTATGTGGTGTGATCAAGAGAAGGAAAATACGAAAGGTTAAGAATACATGGTGGGACAACGATGTACAATCAGCAGTGTCAGAGAAGAAGAAAGCTTGGTCAGATTGGTTGGCTGCCAGAGCAAATGAAAGAATGGGAAAAGCAACGAGTGTAGACATAGATGAAGCAAGAAAGGAGTTTGTTAGGTCAAAAAGAATAGTGAAAGAAATGGTTGAAAGGAAAAAAGAGGAAAAGAAAGATGAGTTTGATAGCAGATTATTCAACGATTTCCAGAGAAACATTAAGTTTTTCTGGAAATCCGTTCGTGCAGTTCGAGGAAGAACTCAATCCTCAGAACACACATCCATCATAGACGAGAATGGAAAGATAGTAAATGATGAATCTTGCGTGCTGAAGAGATGGAAAGAGTATTTTGAAAGTTTATTTGAAAGGTCGGCGATAGAGACACCGATAGCTGAAATGAATGGTAACGATAGCAATGATGAAAGCGTTATTGGCGTGGATGAGGTCGTGAAGGCACTGGGAAGTATGAAAGTAGGTAAGGCTGCAGGATATGATAGGATTACAGTAGAAATGCTGAAGGCTGGACAGGGCGTCATAGTTGGTCAGTTGCAGCGGTTATATAACTTGTGCTGGACCACCGGCCGAGTACCTAATGACTGGGCCACAGCTGTAGTTGTGCCTCTTTATAAAGGAAAAGGCTCGCAACAAGATTGCAAAACCTATAGAGGCATTAGCCTTCGCAGCATTGTTGGCAAATTGTATGCAAAGGTACTTATTGAAAGAGTTATGGAAGTAACCGACAAGAAAATATGGGATGTACAAGCGGGATTCCGAAAGGGTATGGGATGCACGGATCAGGTTTTTTCCTTGCGAAGCATAGCCGAAAAATTTTTGGCCAAAGGTCAAAAGGTCTATTGCGCATTCGTGGATTTGGAAAAGGCTTACGATAAAGTGGTGAGGAATGAAATGTGGTCGGTGCTGTCAATGAATGGGGTGGACAGCAGCCTCATTCGAGCTCTGAAATCCCTTTATGAGGATTCTAGAGCTTGTGTGAGGATAAACGGGGCATACACTGACCGGTTTACCATCGAGAAAGGTGTTAGACAGGGATGTGTAGCGTCGCCGTGGCTGTTTAACCTCTTCATGGACAGTTGTTTGCAAGATTTAAAACAGTGTGACTGCGGATTAAGGATGAATGGGTTACTCGTCAAATGCCTCCTTTATGCTGATGATCAGGTAATATTTGCATCTTCAGCGGAGGAGTTGCAGGAGATGGTAGCAATCATGCATGGTGCGTTAGAGAGGAAAGGAATGAAAGTGAATGTAAGTAAAACGAAAGTTATGGTTTTTGAAAAGGAGGAATGCGTTACGGCTTGTAATGTTTTGATCGATGGACAGCGAGTGGAACAAGTGAATGAGTTTGTTTACTTAGGTACGTTGTTTACAAGAGATGGTAAGAATGAAGAAAATATTGAAAGGAGAGTTAATGCAGGTAATAGTGTGAATGGAGCTCTGAAGGCGTTTATGAACAGTCAAAACGTGTCCAAAAAGGCACGTTTGGCTGTACATAGAGGCGTGTTAGTGCCTACCCTTATGTATGGTAGTGAAAGTTGGGTATGGCAGAAGAGATTTGAAAGTAAAATAAATTCTGTAGAAATGAGAGCACTGAAAAGTATGTGTGGTGTGTCTTTGACCGACAGAGTAAAGAATTGTGTGATACGAGAGTGGTGTGGGGTAAAAGAAGATGTAGTGACAAGCATTGAGAAAGGCATGTTAAGATGGTTTGGGCACATGGAGAGAATGGATGACGATAGACTGACAAAGAAGATATATAAGGCAAGTGTGAATGGAACAGGACAAAGGGGAAGACCTAGGCGGACGTCCTCTGACAAGATTGGAGACATCCTGAAAAAAGGAAAAGTCAGAAGTACCCTTAACAGAAGAGCATGCATGAGAAACTTGATGGGAGTGAGTGAAGCAAGTGAGGTATGTCAGGATCGTTGCAAATGGCGTTCCGTAGTCTCTGCCTACCCCTCCGGGAAACAGGCGTGAGTCTATGTATGTTTGTATGTATGTATATTACTTAAGTAATTTTAAATGTCAAAAGAAAATAAATAAAATAACAATGTCAAATCTAACAATGTCAAAACGAAATAAATAAAATTACAAATGTCAAATCAAAAATGTCAGAATGTAAGGATATAAGTACTACAAATTTAAATAAAAACATTATGTCACTAATTTCAAAATGTCGAAATTCATAAAGTCAATTCATAATTTAATGTCAATTCATAACTTTTTGACTCAATTCCAGGAGTTTTTGTCTGCAAAATAATCTTTAATTGTGTAATAAGCTTTTAAACTCAAGCTCTGTTTAATAAATACTTTGAATATATTAATACTTAGTTCCTGAATATTGCCTGGAATTTTGTTGTAAAAACGTATGCTTTGACATTTGTATGAGTTACTTATTTTGTTGTAGTCTAGTTGAAGGTAGAAAAAGTTTGTTTTTGTTTCGTGTATTTAATTTATGAATGTCGCTGAATTTAGAAAACATATTTATATTTTTCCTGACATATCATTCGTATAGTCATTATCTTAATTTCTTTAAATTTTTCCCTAAGTGAATGCCTTGAACCAAGACTGTAGATTGCACGAATAGCCCGCTTTTGTAGTACAAACACAGTTTGAATGTCAGCTGCGTTGCCCCATAATAAAATGCCATATGACATTATGCTGTGGAAATAACTAAAATATATTAATCTGGCCGTATCTATATCAGTTAATTGACGAATTTTATAAACCGCTGCAGAGCTAAGTCTATTCGACAACTGACCTATATGTGGGCCCCACTGTAGCTTAGAATCTAAGGTTATGCCTAAGAATACGGTGTTATCTATAAGATCCAACTCTTCTCTATTCAAACATATGTTAGGTTTAATTTGTTTTACATTCAGTCTTGAAAATCGTATACATTTTGTTTTACTTTCATTTAACAGTAAATTGTTAGCAGTAAACCATTGAACTACTTTAGAGAGAGCGTTATTTGCATCGTCATTGTTTGATTGTTCTCGTCTAAGTTTAAAAATAAGTGATGTATCATCAGCAAATAACACTATCTCTTCATTATTTTGCATAATATATGGCAAATCATTAATATATACAAGGAAAAGGAATGGACCAAGAATTGAACCTTGCGGCACTCCCATTGTGACCACTGAACCCATAGAAACTTTTCCATTTACCTCAACTCTCTGTATCCTATTACTCAAATATGATGTTAGGAGATCCAAATCAGTGTTCTTAACTCCATAGTAATGTAATTTCCTGATCAATGTTTCATGAAAAACGCAATCAAAAGCCTTAAATAAGTCACAAAAGACTCCTAGAGCATCATGCGACTCCTCCCCGGCATCAAAAATACTATCTAAAAGCTCAACTCCAGCATCGGTAGTTGAGCGACCCCTAGTAAAACCAAATTGTTTTTCATGTAACAGCTTATTGTTATTAAAATGAGTTTGTAGCTGGCCTAGAATTATTTTTTTTTAAATTTTACTAAACGTGGTTATCACAGATATTGGCCTATAATTTGTGGGGTCAGATGTGCTACCTGATTTAAATAACGGAATTACTTTACTACTTTTCATTTGATCAGGAAACACACCACAGTCAATGCATCTATTGTAAATCATTGCCAGTTCAGGTGCTACTGTGTTGATTACAGATTTCGTAATCACAACAGAATTGCCCCATAGATCACTAGTCTTCTTCAAATTAAGTGTATTAAAAGTTTTTACAATATCTCTGTCAGTGACATAACTAAATCTAAATTCAATGTTACACCTATTGACATTTTTTTTAATAGAAATTCGGCGTCATTAGGGGACGAGTTCAGGGATTTAGTGGTTGAGACTGGAATGTCTGTGAAGAAATTTTCGAATGCCGTGGCAACCTCAAAATCTGATTTTAATATACACACACACAAAACGTCACGCCTTTTATCCCCGAAGGGGTAGGCAGAGGTGTATCTCTACACCCACCCTTCGCCAGATATACCCTAGTCCCACGTAATAAAGGGCGAGCCTATTGCCGTACCGGGCACATTTCCAGACTCCGTGCTGCTACTGGGAATTTCGTGACAGAAAACCCAATAACACTGCCCGACCCAGGAATCGAACCCGGGACCCGATTGCATGCGCACATTTATGCCGCGAGACCAACGAGGCAGTCGTATAGGGTTTGATGTCGAGTTTTCCGTCTCTACGCAAAGATGGTATTTGCATCGTGTTATCCCTTAGTCGCCTCTTACGACACCCACGGGAAGATAGGGGGTGGTGACACTTGTATTCTATGCTGTCAACCACACGGCACTTATTATTTACTTATTTTAATATATTTTTATTTAATTGAAGCATGTAATCGTTACTTGTAATCTTGACCCTTCCAGTCTCATTGTTTATAATATCCCACGTTGCTTTTATTTTATTGTCACTGTTTTTAATTTTTGATTTTAAATAAAGTGTCTTAGCTTCACGAAAAATCTTTTTAAATAAATTAGAATAATTTCTTACATATTGACAAAATTTTTCATCATTTTTATTAATTACTTTCTGTTCATATAATTCGCAAAGCTTATTTCTACTTTTATAAATTCCAGTGGTTGCCCATTCACTGAAGGATGTAGTACCAGCAACTGAGATCCTCTTGTAGTACATGTCAAAGAAAGAATTGTACAACTTATTGGGATCATTATTATAGCATAAGTATGGTAGTGTACTTGTGAGTTTATCCTTAAGTCCCTCCAGACGACGCAAAGTTTTTGGCACCACACTCAATTCCTTTTTACCTACTTTTTTAGACTGCATAGCAAATGTTATAGATTGTCCACAATGATCTGATGTTAATTTGTTAATTATTTGTTTTCTAACTGGTACAATATCTGTAAATATATTGTCTATACAAGTAGATGTCGTGGAAGTTATCCTGGTGGGTTCCAAAAATAAGCATGCAAGATTATATGACTTGAACAAATTCTTAATTTTGTGGCAATTCAGGGAATCTTCTAGTAAATTAATATTAAAATCGCCACCTACTATTATAGATTTATTTTGTTGGCATAGCTTCCGTAACACATCATCCATGACACTTTCAAAGTTATCATAGAAATAAATTATTTCGAGAACACTAACAGACCTTCCAAAAACACTATGGAATACTCTCAGGCATGCAGATATCTTATAATATTTTCCTTCGCCGTTTAGCAAACAATAATTAACAATAATTGTTAGACTAACTTCTTCCTAAGATAAATTAGTTACAAAATTATGTCTGAAAATTGTGTTATGCTCTTAATATTTTGAATTCATTATTATAAAAGAGGAAGCATTGCGCTTTGTATTCATGAAAACAAGTTTATGAAATCTGCCAATAGTTGTTCAGGCTCCGGGTGAAATAAGTTCGTCACTCCATTCTACATATATGTTTAATGGAACAAGAGACGCTGAAAAGTTTTCCATTAGTAGTACTCAATACAATATGTAACATAACATAACTTCACGCCTTTGTCCTCGAAGGGGTAGGCAGAGGTGTATTAAACACCAACAATACAATACAATTTGTCCACTGAAATAATAATTATAATTTCCATACATAAAAAACTATTACAAAATACGCATATTCAAAGAGAGAGAGCTAAGTTTTGACCTGATTGTCCTAAAGGCTATCCATTTATCTATCGGAACTTGAATGAACCTAAATAATATAGCAAGCATCTCGTCACAACCTCCACCCTCGAATGCCAGCGAGCATCTCTTTTTAGAAGTGGAACTAAATTGTACTAAAGTTCTTCTAGGTGTTTATTATTCTCCTTCGTTACGTTTAAATTTTTTCCCTTCTTTTGAACATATCCTAGAAACTTTGGTACCTTCTTACAGTCACACAATTATAATGGGCGATTTTAACACCTGTCTCTTAAAACAGGATAGTCGTTCCACCATATTTGAGCGTATTTTAAATTCTAGTAATTTATCTATTCTTCCCCTTAATGCTACACATCATTTTCCAAACTCTGTACCTTCTCTTCTTGATCTCATTTTCACTTCTTCCCCTACTTTTGTTTCCAAGCATGGTCAGTGCTCTGCAGATGCGTTCTCCTACCATGATTTAATATATATTTCCTATAAAATACGCCCACCAAAGGCAAAACCGAGAACTATTATGCAGCGCAATTTCGGGGGTATGGATCGGTTGAAGCTCTGCGCAGATGCCCGTAGCATTGATTGGTCTCCTATATTCTCATCAGACTGTGTAGATGACAAAGTACAAATACTTACAGATAAATTAACTCAGCTGTACGATAAGCATGCACCAATCCGTGCCATTAAATTAAAACATCTACCTGCACCTTGGCTCACTGATGAAATCAAAATATTTATGTCTAAGAAAGCTGCTGCCAAGGCGAAATATAAATGTCGTTCAACCCCTGTGAATTTGGAAAAATACATTAGTGCCAGGAATCTCTGCAATAAGGTGTGTAGGAAAGCACAGCGCCACCATATTCACAAATCGGTTGAAAATGGAGATCCAGTTAAAATCTGGAAATTTCTGAGAACCTTGGGAGTTGGCAAATCACGCAATGACACAATCCCCAAAGATATAAATATCGATTCGCTTAACGCACATTTCACTGCTTCGTCCAACTTTGATGGGACAACAAAAACAAACACTTTACAAGATCTTTCACGTATCCCAACTCCCAAATATTCCCCATTTGTTTTCGAGCAATTTTCCGGTTGTGATGTTAAAAAGAGCATAATTTCGATCTCATCCAATGCTGTTGGCAATGACTGTATCAGTCGAAACATGATCCTACCTATCCTTGATGAAATCCTGTCTGTCCTTTGTCATATCTTGAACTACTCTGTTACTAGCGGTGTCTTTCCATCAGCATGGAAAGATGCCCAAGTGATTCCGATACCTAAAAAATCCAAACTCTGTTCCTATACTGACTTCCGTCCAATATCCATACTACCCTTCCTTTCCAAAGTCCTTGAGCGTCTTGTACACGCACAACTCTCTTCTTTTCTTTCCAAGAATGCTCTCCTGAATCCTTTCCAATCCGGTTTTCGCCCTGGACATAGTACCACCACAGCACTGGTTCATATTACTGATGAGATAAGGCTGGGCATGGATGGTGGAAAACTCACGCTACTCTCCTTACTTGATTTTAGTAACGCATTTAACACTGTGGATTTCCACATCCTGCTTGCCATACTCCGCTCTATTAACATATCTCCAACGGTAATTGACTGGTTTCGTAGTTATCTGTTTGGACGCCGACAGCGTATACGCGTTGATGAGTCGTACTCCTCATGGTGTAATACATCTGTCGGTGTACCGCAGGGTGGAGTGCTATCACCATTACTTTTCGCAATTTTCATAAATTCTATCTCCAAAAACTTACTTTCGTCCTACCACCTTTATGCAGATGATTTACAGATATATTCACAGGCACCACTTGGGACGATTTCAGAGGCGTTTACTAACATAAACTTGGATCTGGCGCAAATTTGTACGTGGAGCAGAAAGTATGGCCTAAAGGTGAACCCGTCAAAAACTCAAGTTATTCTGATCGGCAGTTCCAGGATAATTTCCAAGGTAAACTGGCCGCAGCTGCCTCAGATTGAGTTCGACGGTAAAATCTTAAGAATCTCAGATAGTGTAAAAAACCTAGGTATTTATCTGGATAAAACTTTATCATGGGGAATTCAAATACAGGAAACAAGTCGCAAACTGTTTGCCTCAGCAGGATCGTTGCGTAGGCTGCGGAACTTTCTTCCCACATCCACCAAGATTACGCTTGCACAATCCTTGCTTCTCCCAATACTCGATTATGCCGATGTCAGCTATCCTGATCTTAATGAGGACCAACTTGATAAACTTAAGCGTCTCCAAAATTTCTGTATAAGATTCATTTTTGGTTTACGCAAATATGATCATGTATCTGAATTTCGATCTAGGCTCAAGTGGCTCCCAATTCGTCTTCGCCGGAATACCCATATTCTTATGTTACTGTATAATGTGTTATTTAATCAAATTTCCCCTACATATCTCAAAGAACGTTTTAAGTTCCTCCATGACACACATTCAAGGACCTTGAGGTCGTCGGTGGATCTGAGACTGCAGATGCCGACCCATTCCACAAACTTCTACGACAAATCCTTTGCTGTTCAAGCTGTACGTTTGTGGAATGCGCTTCCGGTTGAAGTTAGGCAAGCTAAATCACTCAATATATTTAAAAATGCATTAAATAAGCACTATTTGTCACTTTAATCTATTATCTATAATTATGTATATAAGTATATGTTTTATAATGGAATTATATATATATATATATATATATATATATGTATGTATTATAATTATGTATCGTTAGTATGTATATATGTATTATTTTGTATGTATACCTTATGTTTTTTGTATATGTATTTATACAAATATATATAGGTATCTACATATGTATGTACATTGCATTCAAATAACTATAAGATTCCACATATATTTGATAACTACACCATCAAACCTATCCTTTCCAGTCTGTCCATCCTAAGGTTGCCTGTAAGAAATCGCATTTTGCGATAAGGCCGCCCTTGTGCATTTACTATTTTTATTTTTGTAAATTTAAGATATCTGTACATAATTTTTAACAATTGTATTTGCGCAATAAAGTTGTTATCTATCTATCTATCTATCTAATATGTATAATTTGTTTTGACATTCATAAGTATTCTGTGACCCAAATTAATTGGAATTTTTATTAACGCCATTATCTGATCCGCCTGGCTGCTCCGAGTTTTAAGCAAAATATTATTAGATTTATAATTACTTAATTCCGATCCCTACAAATACCTTAATATACTGTTGACCAAAAGTTTCTAAATTAAGCATTTTATTTTTGTGTAATACTCGACTCCAATTCATAAAATTCTCATTAAATTATTTATTAAATATGAAGGATACTCCAGTAATAAGGCCCCAAGGTACGATAAATATTCGACTTAACATAAATTGTATAGATATTCTAAGCGGGATTAGCCATTTTTTGAATTAATATTTTTTGAGCGATTTACACGTCATTATTTAAGCTGTTCGTTGAACTGATGTTTTATTCAAAGCATAGAAACATACATCAAGAAAAAGGTTTTCTTCTTGCAAACATGTAACTTTTAATACCTTTTTGGATCTTAGGATTTCGTATCCGAAGAGTGTCATCCTATCAAGGTTCCCGCTCTCCGTCCATTCGTCTCCCTGTGGTTAGGCAGTATCTAATGCATCATAAAAGTTAGGCCTCCTTTAAGACTCTTAAATCCGTTTAGCCCGTTCAAGATAACATAGGACATAGTACAAAAAGTACTTGGTATACCGATATTATAAAAAATCAGCATCGTCATTATCCAGACAGATTGATAAGTCTATTATTTTCTACATTTAAGCTAAATTGCAAGTGTTTGAAATAGAATTAGTTTTATGATAAGTCACGTCGATTATATCGATTTAGTAACGTTTAGTTTAGTCTATTGTAAATTTTGACTATGGTCACACTGAACTGTCAACTTCCGTTCTCTGAAAATTGCTTGAAGAGACGTTTTTGGCTTTGGGCTCGCGCCGTTTTGTGATATTGTAATAAAATTGGAAGCCGATTGAGTGCCGCTTCTTTGATCAGAAGGCATCGGTTCATTTGTGATAAAAGACATTGTGAACTATTGATTGACATTTGCGAAAATTGTGAATCCGGTATCGACGTGCCATCGTGTCTTGAAAGCGTCGCGTTTGCAACCTAATAGCTAAGTATAAGATACTTCATTCACTTATTTTGGCCAATGTATTTGTATGAATGTGTCTAATTTAGCTCAAGACTGACATCAGTGAAGATATCAGGTAAGTTGAAACATTTACTAATTTGGATTTCTATTCATCACTGTGCAACACAGTACAGTTATGTCTGAGATTTGTTGTGGCTGACAAGGACTGATGAACATAATCACGCTTCCACCAATCTGCTGCAAATAATCCCAGACCTTTCTAGCCAAACTCTAGACAGCAAGTATATCCAATCTAAACCAAAATTCTTTTCTACGCACAAAAAATTGAGAAGTGGACCCCATTCAGACGTGAATCAATCAGTAATAACTTTTGATTGGAACCGCAGTGATTGATCGCCTATAAGCAATATTGATGTCGGCTCATGTATGAAACTTGTTTCCATACGTCACGGGTTGGTTACCCTCTTTATTTGTTTGTGCTGTCTGCCAAATTGATTGATTCCGATTTTGTTTAGCCTTTGTGCTGTTCATGATGTGCGGGTTTTGGACAAATCGACGTCTCTTTTTTGTTAAATGGCATAATAGTAAAAACGTTTATTTCAAAAAATACCGGTTTCATACTGAGACTAGCGAGAGTTTTGAAGATTGGTAATTTAAAGATTTCGATGAGCTCTTTCCGGTTTGCAAAATCGCCACTTCGTATATTTGCTGTCTCATTTTATCTCTTTTCCAACTTATTTTACGTTAAACACATAAATTCATAACACAATTTAAAAAATCTTAAAACTACCAAATAATTATACTAGAACTTAAAAACTACGGCCATCGTTAATTGAATACTTTCACAATTATGCAACTGGTACGTATGTAAAATAATAATTTTTAAATTCATGAACATCGCCTTCGAATATATTATATCTTATATTTGCATTGACATTTTGGCATAGTCCGTTGTTACCGTGACTACTAAACACAATAAATATTAACAGTCAATTGAATTTGCAACTCGGTTTTGTCAATGCTTCCAACAGATTTGTTCAATAATTGTACGTTTTATTCGTCACTAACGACGAACAAATTCGATTACAATGTCGATTGTGAAAAGCTTTTAATATTACAGTTCGTGTGTCATTTGATTGAATAGTTCTGCAACTACGCATGAACAGTTTTTTATGTGACCTGTAGAATTTGTAAAATCTGTATTTGTGAATATTCGATATTTGACAGTATTTGAACTGGATTATAAAACTATTTTAACATTATTATTTTCGTATTCCTACTAATGTGCTTCTTTAGGTTAGTAAGAGCAGCGTAGGTCAAAATCCTACGGACTATCTTTCTTACTTTACCTGACAATTGCTCCTTCTTCCCGAGAAATGTAAGAGCATGAGTCCAGCCTTCTTGCCAGCGCAGACATCTTAAGCAGACTAAAGGTTACTTTCAGATTGTCGATATGACGCAGATCATAGCTTGCTTTGTAACTTATTATGAAAAAGTAACTCTTAATAAAATTTTACTATAGCTGTATCAGTGGAAAATACGCTGTTTTAATAAAAACTGCCATACTTTTCACAAAGTCTACATGGTCATAACAAAATTTGGAATCCGTACCTGACGGTTTATTAATTTTTTAAAACTGCAAACGTCACTCCGCACTTAACGTGCGGTATTTTGCTGGTAATGGAGTGTATGGGTTTTAAGTGCTCCGTTAATTTTG
Organism: Euclidia mi; assembly: GCA_944739405.2. Lineage (NCBI taxonomy): Eukaryota > Metazoa > Arthropoda > Insecta > Lepidoptera > Erebidae > Euclidia > Euclidia mi. The sequence goes on from OX123200.2 coordinate 61,547,841, forward strand.
CTGAAACTAACGTACATGAATAGACACACGATGAAAGGCCATACAGGTAAGCTGAGGGTTATTGCACACATGCTTAGACAATTGTAGTTTTGTACATGGTAGGACTTAAAGTATGAAAGAGAAGGGACTTACTTAGCCTGAGGACGGAAATAAAGGTAAATGGCAAAGAAATATCAAAATCATATACTCTAGGGTATATACTCTACATAATATTATGTATGGTTGAGTATAGGATATAATTTGCGAATATTTGCAAGGACTGAGAATATATTCACGACTAATTCAATTACGACCGAGACCTAAAAAGGTCCTCAACCCTTCTCTTCACAAGAAAAGTTACAGTTGAAATTGATGTTTACTTTTAGTTAATCTATCTATTTTGTTAGGACCGCTAGGTTCTCTAGGATAGGGATACCTTTGTAAGTATCAAAATAATAATATCAGAAATTATTTTAGCTAAAACTACGACATAACTTATTCACCACACTTAAAAAATAACGTTTGTAAGATTGATCCATTTTTTCTGTTAATGTTTTTTCAAATTGGTAATTATCTCTTGCTAAATGGTGAGGGTAAATATCGCGTGGGAATCTCACACTTGAGATTTCTTCATCATATTCTCGAGAATTACATGATGTCTGCCAACCCGCCCAAGTGTGGACGACTAACCTTCTTTACTGACCCATCTCATATTGAGGAGAGTGGTTTGGAGACAGCATTTAAATTATGCTGTTTGATTTCATTCGTTCAGCCGCAACACACTGTATTTATATGTAAATATTTTTTTATTTGTTATATGTTACGATGGCGTCGATATAAATATTACTGGTTGGAAAACTCTTAAAAAATAAAAAAAATATTGTGGGGAGATGTCAGTGCCCAGCAATAGGCCAGTTTAGTTAAGGGCTAATAACGGTGACTTAAAAGGTTGGGGAAAAAGATTCTTCGCATTTTTTAAGAAAATTCAAAACATTTTTTAATATTGTTCGATAACTTTCTGCCATCTTGTAGGTATCATGATAATCCCACCACACACACAGCATCACCTTGTTGCGAGTTAACCCGGGTTTCGCCAAAGCCTGTGAAGCCTGACCGGCCTTTGACCACGACCTCTTTCGCACGTTCTTGTCGTACGTGATCCACTTTTTATCACCAGTTATCAGCTTCTCCAAAAATAGTTCGGTTTCATTATGTCGTAATAAAGAATCACAATTGAGTACACGGTTCATTTGGTTTCTTTCAGTGAGCACGAGAGGTACCCAAATACCGAGCTTTTTTGAGTACTCAGTTTTTTTTAAATACGCCAAAACTATTTTGTGGTCAATTCCCAGTTCTTCAGCTACGTCGTAATTACTGATATACCGATCTTGCTCCACGTTCTCAAAAATGGCATCCATTTTATCCGTAATAGGGTGACCAGAGCGACGTGCATCTTTGACATCAAAATTTCCGGATTGAAAACGCTTAAACCAAATTTGAGCTACTCTAATAGACACTGCACTAGGTCCATAAACATCGCATTTTTTCGCTGCTTACGTTGCATTTTTACCTTTTTTGTTGTAAAATTTTAAAATGTATCGAATTTCTTCATTAGGTTGCTTGTACACGGCGCATGTAGCTTGAGCATGTTGAGGCACTTGCGCGGGTTACATGCACCGTAAACGTATCGTTTAAAACAATGTGCGGGTCCAGCGACTCGAGCATGTACCAAAGCGAGCCACCCACGCAAGTAACTCGCGTGCTCTGCGGCGCGCGCGGGTCACTCGCGCATGTTAGGTACTTGTTAAAATTACATTTTTAACATATGATTTTAAAGAATTTTCGTTCATCGAGATATTTTGACGCGATTCAAGTCATAAAGCTACCGCGCGAATAGCATGTACATGTACCTAACTCTTGACCACGAACAAACAACTTGACACAGACTACACACAGTTTGCGCAAGTAGCCCGCGTCTTTACTTGCTCCAGTTATTTGCACCATGTACAAGTACAAGCGAGTAACTTGATCAAGGAGCTTGCGCATATTACTCACGCGTGTAACCCGCACCTTTACTTGCTCCAGCTACATGAACAGTGTAGATTCAATCATCTTGACAGTACGAAAAACAAATAAAAATCACACATTTTCCTAATTTGAATTTGGAATTATGTTCTTTAAAATTTAAACTTTCAATGATACCAAAACCAGCCAGATACAAATAGTATAGCCAAAGAGATTTTATTACAAGTTCATACATGCTATAATGCGAAAAGACTTTTCCCCCAACCTAATATAACGCACCCGGTTTAAAAGTGATAACCGTAAAGCAGAAAAATACCGTAAAAAGTTTTATTTTATTTATTTCAACTGGTATCAAAATTGATGAAGTCACTGGCTCCAGTTGCCAATATTTTCATAACTCGTTCGATTAAACTTCAAGTTTAATATCACAACCCATTTACATCCATCCTTATTGGCGTTTATCTATCAAACTATAGCAGACAGCGATCAATATGGCCAAGTAATTGGAGGCGAAGGTTTAAGCCCTTCGTCCTTTATTAAGGATAGCAATTAACCAGTGATATTTCTGGACGCCTTTGGGATGACGTCGTCAGTCAATTTAGTTCCGAACACTTGTGGGTGATGTCACTTTGGCGAATATGCGAACGGAGATTCTGCGAAGTGATTGGCAAATTTGTCGAAGTACTGAGGGACATTGATTTAAGTTGTTTGCTTGTTGTTTCAAAACTTATGGGTGATAACTTACGTGCTCGTACGTTTTGATGTTTGGTTGGTAATAAAGGTAACGTAAAAAGGTTAGGATTATTTCAGGTTTTGGTCGATATAGTTAGTTATCAGTAGCAGCATGGAATCCCAACATGGAGAACAAGGAGAAAAAGCCTATTTATTTAATGCTATGTTGTGGCAAAAATCATTTAAATATAAATTTATTATTGAGTAAGATAGGCCCATTGGCTCTTAACCTTGAGTTACCCGTCTAGACAAGTGTGGGTGTTTAACTTGATATAGATTTGCACTATTTTACCGTATAAAATTATGGTTATTTTTGCGATAAAAATTTCTGTAAGGAGTTAAAGAAAAGAAAATATAGATCATAATCTTTTGCTTTATCGATGTATATTTAGATAGCTTTTTTTTTTCATAAAATGTACCTCCTCCGTGCGCGACTGCCTCCGTGGTCCATTGGATAGCTTATGCGACTGCTTATTGGAGGCCCCGGGTTCGTTCGTTCCCCATTTATAGGGACCCTATTACCTGGAACGGAACGGAACGGGCTCTCCGGCACTCTCACTCACCGATCGAAACGCAACAGTTTAAGTAGGTACTGTTACTTTACGTCGATTTTCTGTGAGAGGGTAGTACTTCCCCGGTCGAGCCCAACCTCAAAAATGTGATTGATCTCGAAAGCAACATTGGAGTCCGTCTCGCACTTGATGCATTCTATTTTGTATGAAGTGTAAAATTCTGTTGAAAATATTTTAGACGCACATACATTTGTATTTTGTGGCTATGTACGGTTGAAAGAAAGCACTAAGCTAAGGCGAATGAAATAGCTTATAAATAAGAGAGCTGTATAAGCTTACTTTATTAAACCTTAGCTCAACTCCCGATAAACTTGTCACCTAACTAAAAATACGATATTACATTATAGAAAGCTACGCCTTAATTTAACTGTCACATTTAAGTCGACCTCTAGTACCTTACAAGGTACTTAATACTCCTAAATAGTACTCGTATTTGCATAAAGGTTAATTAAAAACACTAAGGGTCGAGCAAGAGCGTAGTTTTGTTGCATAAACATGTGGTGGTAGTATTTCAGTTAAGCGTTAATATGGCGGTGTTTTAATTTTACAATGAAGTTTAATGTAACTTTCAATAAAGTGTATGTGAACTTGGAACAATTAACACCACAAATTCGCACGGACACTCTGATACTATGCTAAGCAGAGCTTTATTATTTCAAAGACTAAGCACAAATTATAGTAATACAAAACTCAATACCACGGGGTATTGAGTTCTGTTTAACGATTATTTGTATACACGTCTTCCCAGTCAGGGACATTTCCCTTATGACCTGTATAAATTGTAGGCATACGTCTAGAAAGCACATAAAATTAGATACCTGCGTCTAATACTAATATGTAAAGCTGAAGAGTTTGTTTGTTTGCGTGAACGCGCTAATGTCAGGAACTACTGGTCGGATTTGAAAAAATCGTTCAGCGTTAGATAGCCTATTTATCGAGAAAGGCTATTAGCTATACAACATCACGCTATGAGCCAAGGGACGGGAGCAGTAGCCTTAAATAACGCGGGTGTAACCACGGGCTCATCTATGTATTTTAAATAAGTATACTTCTAGAAGTATACTAGAAGAGATTTTTAAATAAGTATACTTCTAGAAGTATACTAGAAGAGATTTTTAAATAAGTATACTTCTAGAAGTATACTCGAGTAAAATCATAGTTAAAGGTGATATGATCGATATCGTTTATTCACCTATTTCAGACTATATTGTTACACTATTTTGAACCATATTGTTTTAGCGTACGTAACACAACATAGATACAAACAGAACAGCTCTTAGCAATGAATTCCGGTTTTTCAAAGAGCAACGACAACCAGTAAAAACAAAAAATATGAATTGCGGGATATATATGTCACGTCATGTATAACGTTTCTTTGTTTGGAATATGCGATATTTTGACGCTGCAATTTTGCAAGCGCCATGGGCGCTAATACATTGAGTGAGCTTATACATTCAGTTCTTGAAATAAAGATACGTAGACTTATATTCCGAAAGCCAGCTTAAAATTAATCTTGAAATTACTCAACGAAAGTCATCGCATACATTATCTATCGATGTAGACACTAAGCCACTATTTAGTACACGATAGCATTAGCACAGTATAAATATGTGCTTCAACGTCTTACATTGTCTAAAAGCTCAGCTATTTAATAACAGATATTGCACTACATTGACGTAAAAAAATTCACACACCAATCGAGTTAAGTTCACGTGATCGGGAATTTAATAAAAAAATATTTATTTATTACAAAAGTACAATGTTTATTCTATAAAATCTGATACAAGACTAAAGAAACTTAAATAACAAATTATTATATTAAATTGATGCATCGGCGAATTGACAATGATGCATATTGTCGTAAAGGTTGCAACGTCGGCAGGAAGCGGTTGTTATGCCATGGTAACTCCTCCCTCCTTAAGACGGAAGCAGGGACTGCTTCCGGTAGCGTCCTCGCTTCCTGCGGGATCCTGCGCAGCGGTCTTGGCTTGCAGGATTCTCCATTGGCGTATTTTACAAATCGTTATTGCTATCAGTAGGATGTATAGCAGCAACGTAGTCCAGCTTGGAGTCGCGACTATTAGAGGCCTTCTGCTCGGTTGATCAGTTTGTGGACATTGTCGAATGATATATCTTCTAGTTGAAGTTCAAATTTCACGGTTTCTGGTATTGGTTGTTCCTTGGGCAACGGGATGACTTCGTTGACGAGTATTGTACTGGTATGCGAGACGAGAGTCGTATTCATAATATACATCTTGCAATCTTCTGTCAGTGAGATTAGGATGACTCCGGTGGCTCGGTTGTATTCTGTCTTGGAATTACATTCAGTTCTTATAATTTGTTCTTCTTTCAGCACTACCAGCCAGCTATTGACTCCGATCTTCTGTATTTTTCCTTTAGCGAAATTCATCTTGGCTTGTGTACAGTTGGCTCTTCTGTGTTGAATGAGGGATACGATGCAATCTTGGGTGTTATCTGTCCTCCTTGTTTCCAGAGTTTTGCAGAGCTGAATGCCATCAATCAGTCAACGGATTGCAGGTTTCTTCCATATAAGTGTACTCATCATTGCCAAGTGCAAGGTATTTGGATTTTGGGATAATAGTTAGGTTATTTTTATCAGGAATGGAATAAAGGTGTATTAAATCATAAATATTTGGAGAAACTGATGGAATTTCTAAAATAAAGTTAATTGAGTGTGTTGTACTATAAGCTTTCACTGTGATAGATTTTTCTATTATATGTATGTTACTAATATCTATCTCGGCTACTGGTCTTAAAGTATATAGATTATGTAGTTTATTTAGTTCAGCAAGAAGATTTTGACTGTCAATAATACTGGGATGCATGGTACCTAATCTAGCAAACGTCATTGCATCTTCTAAGAGCATTAATCTATCTAAAATTATCTGTAAACTAAAGTCTATTTGTACGTATACATCTAAGAAATGTAAGTGATTTTTAACACTATTATTATCTCTAGTTAAATTTGAAAGTATGTTCGCTAAATGTTTCTGATTTTCATCTAATTTATTTAACTGGTTACTAAACTCATCTATTGTATGTTCTGCTAATACCAAAGACTTTTTCTGAGAGTTTTGGATGCTGGTTATTTTATTTTTAAGATTAGTAATATCCTTTTCGAATTGAACTGCATCTTCATTATCAAGATTACCTGTAATAGCTTTTACTACTGAACCTAAACCGTTAATAATACCGCGTTTCTTTCTACTTTGAGGCGTTAAAAATCTAAGTTTTTTACTAATGAGCTTGAGGCTGTACTGTATCTGATCATTATAAGACTTATGTAGCTCTCCGAAAGTTAAGCCTTCAGCGTTCCTAGTACTTGCATATAATGATATTAGTTTCATATATGTAATACGTAAACTATTTATATTATAAATACAAACTAAACTAAAGGAATTATCTTGCTTAAAGATCTGCCCTTCTTTAAGCAATAGGATGCCATTCCTGTTATCAATGGGTTTTATATCTACGGTGGCTGATGCGTAGAGCACGATGGCTCCTGCGATGATGGTCCTGCAACAAGATGAGGCCTCCGTAAGAACTTAAAATGCACCCTAATAGACTTAGAGTTAGGGTGGTTACCTACTATCTCAGCGACGTCCCTTGAAGACAGGCTTCGTTTTGTCACTGCGGGCTGTTTTCGCTACCTGCTTATATACAGTTTCACCTACCTTGAACATGATTTCTTCAGCTGCCTGGTTTCTTTTAGCTATAACCTGTTCTTTATTTTTAGACATATGCGCTGAAACACATTCCTGGACGGCTTCAGCGTTTGCACGGTGCTTAATAACATAATGCTGGTAGAATTCCTTAGGGTAATATAATTCAAATGGGTTTCTAGAATTTGTGTGGCCATATAATAATTCATGGGGTGTATATCCTGTAGCTGAATGTATGGCGTTATTATATGCTATAACAGAGTACATCATTATAGATTGTATGGGGTCGTCTTTATTGGTCATACGTTGTATACGAATTATTTCTCCAATGGTAGAATGGAATCGTTCTATTAGCGAATTGGCGAATTTTACTGTCTGAATCTGTTGTTATTTTACATGGTAAACCTAACACTGAAAATACTTTTATTAACGCTTCTGCTATGTGAACACTACTGGTTGCGTTTAATGGAACAGCCTGTGCAAATTTTGAGAAGTTGTAAATAATAGTAAGAAACGTAGCTCCGCCCGTTGAGTATAGGTCCATAAATAGATGTTCCATGGGATTAGTTGGTGTATCAGTAAGTGCTAATGGTGGTCTTAAAGGGTTCCTTTCGTACTTTGCCTTTAAGCATATATCACATTGATTGATATAACTTTGTATAGTGAGCAACATATTTGGCCAGTTAGTTATTATTAGTTAGTTACGGTGAATCTGTTTATAGGTTTTTTGAATACCACGATGCACTGTCTTGCCTTCGTGATATTTCTTAATAATTTAATTTTGCTCAGATTTGTTTTCTACTAATGTTACGCGTGAGGTGCATTTAATAAGTTTAGGGCCACGTTTATTAAATATAATAGTATATACTCGAGAAAAGGCATAATACAATTCCTCGTTATAAAAATAACAATGAAAGACTCCATCGGCAATTGTGTGTTCTTTTAAAAATCGAATTATTTCTGGTTAGGTATTGTTGATTGGGATGAAAACGTCTTTAATGATATTTCTAGCGCTTGATCTGTTATCTACTCTGTATGTGTATCCTGGGGTAGATCTTATGTGGAACTGTTTAAGTTGCCTATCTATTGCGTCTGCTATAATAGGAATACCTTTATTTTCGTTATCTGGCTGTGTGTGATGAGTCGACACTAATTCTGGATTCTGGGACACAATACTCATACTATCTGTTACGGTACTTGTTTGCGATTCAGAAATGCTTGGATTATTTTCAGTTGGGTTATTATTTTGCGTATCAGTGGGTTCGGCTGCAGCTTCTCGACGTGCGTTATCAAAAATTCTATTAATTATTTCATCGTCATTATTGTCATCTAAATTTACAGCTAATGAATCCATGGTATGGTGAAATATTTTAGCACGAGATAAAGCATCCGCGTTGGTGTTTTGTAGACCCTTTTTGTAAACTACATTGTAGTTGTATTCCGTGAGTTTTAAACGCCATCTTGTTAATTTTGAATTTGGATCTTTTAGTGGCATTAACCACGTAAGAGGCCTATGATCTGTATATATTGTGAACTTCCTACCGTAAAGATAGAGTCTAAAATACTTAATCGCCCAAACTATAGCCAGTAACTCTTTTTCTATAGTTGAATAGCGTGATTCAGTTTCAGATAACGTGCGAGATGCGAACGCGACGGGCTTATCAGAACCAACAATGCCCTGAGATAATACAGCACCTAAAGCTATATCTGATGCATCTGTAGTTAAAGAAGATGTAGTGACAAGCATTGAGAAAGGCATGTTAAGATGGTTTGGGCACATGGAGAGGATGGATGACGATAGACTGACAAAGAAGATATATCAGGCTAGTGTGAATGGGACAGGACAAAGGGGAATACCTAGGCGAACGTTCTCTGACCAGATTGGAGACATCCTGAAAAAAGGACAAGTCAGAAGTACCCTTAACAGAAGAGCATGCATGAGAAACTTGATGGGAGTGAGTGAAGCAAGTGAGGTATATCAGGATCGTTGCAAATGGCGTTCCGTAGTCTCTGCCTACCCCTCCGGGAAACAGGCGTGAGTCTATGTATGTATGTATGTATGTAGTTAAAATAAAATTCTCGTCAAAGTTTGGGTATTGGAGTATTGGGGCGTTAGTTAATATCTGTTTACATTTATTAAATGCTTCGATAAACTCTGGTGAATGGACTACTTTATGTTTTTTCTTTAGACATACGGTCATAGGTTTTGTTAGTTTGGCAAAGTCTTTAATAAATTTTCTGTAATATCCAACAAGTCCTAAAAATGATTTTATTTCTTTCTGAGTGCTTGGTAGAGGGAAGTTGAGAACTGCTTTAATTTTATCTTTGTTAGGTTTTAGTCCTTCATCTGTAAACTCGTGTCCTAAGAATGTTACATGTTTTCGAACAAATTCCGACTTATCTAGCTGTATTTTAAGGTTATGGGTTCTAAATCTTTCAAATACTTGTTTTAGCTTTTCTATATGTTGTTGGAGGCTAGTAGAAATTATGATTACGTCATCTAAATAGGTATAAACGTTATCTATTCCTCTTAAGATATGGTCCATTAGGCGTTGAAAAGTACTTGGTGCATTTTTCAAGCCAAAGGGCATTCTTAGGAATTCGTAGTGCCCTCTTTCAGTAGTAAATGCAGTTTTCTCAATATCATTGGGATGCATTTCCACCTGGTGGTATCCGCTAGCTAAATCTAGCGTAGTAAAATACTGTGCACGGCCTAATCTATCTAAAATATCATGAATATTTGGCAAAGGGTACTTATCTTCAACAATACGTTCGTTTAAACGTCTATAATCTATTACAAGTCTCCACTTGACTTTTCCAGAAGAATCTGGCTTTTTGGGCACAATATGCACGGGGCAAGACCAAGGAGATATGCTTTCTCTAATTATTCCCTGCTGTAAAAGTTTGTCTACTTGTTTCCGAATTTCGTTACGCTGCTGTGGAGCTTGTCTATAACTACGTACAAAGATGGGAGATAAAGATATTATCGGTAAGTCTAAGTTCATGTTTGACGGCGTGTGTAAAGGTAAGTGGTAAATTTTCTGAGTAGAATAAGTCTCTATATTGATAACATAGTTTGGTAATTTCTCGCTGTGGAGGATTTACCTGCTGTTTAGGGATGTTCTGCTGATTTCTGTAGTTGCCACTATTATTTCTAGGTACATTGGCCCTTAAGTTACTCGATCCAGGCTTATTATTCCAGGATGGTAACCATTGCTGCTTAGGGGCAACATTGTTTTGTTGTGGAGTAAAATTATTTGAAATAAAAGGATTATGAAAACTAGAAGGATTGTTAAAGTTTGTATGCGGTTTATTACTAATAAAGTTACGGAATGGACCATTATTACCACTAGTCTTAGATAATTCCTTCGGTTTTGCTTGAGACGTAGAAGGGTTGCCAAATGAAGTTGATCTATTATATGCAAGTCTATTTTCTTCCTGTCTAGCCGCTATTATCGCTAGCTCAAGCGTCTCGGGCCTAGCTATTTTGACACCTATTGACACTTGGAAGTCTAGTTGATTAACGTACTGTTCAATAACCATTTTCTCATAATAACTTTTATTAATATGTTCGCCTATAGAATACAAAGTATCCAGAAGGTCACGTAAACGTTTCCCGAAACTATCTGCGTCCTCATTTCTTTGCCGCCTAGTGCGCGTCAGTTCCTGCATAACTTGGATCTCGTTACGCGGTTCCCTAAGACGACGTATCAAAGCGTGCTTGATTAAGTCCCAATTACTAAGATTTTCGTCATACGCTATAGCATCAATAGCTGTACCACTTAATTTGCTCTTAATTAAACATATCAATGCCGGGTGTGCACAATCTGCCTCATTCATTAAGCATAGTATGTTTTCTACCTCTCTAATATAATAATTCAATCTTTTCGGATTGCCATCGTATTTAGGCATTAGACCTGTCAATATTTTAAAATGAGCACTATCACAATCCTTTAGAGACATTTTTACTAAGTATTAAATCGAATGAAATTAAAACAATGGATGCTCGAGAACAATGGGAGTGTCTTGTTGCACTACACTATTGTTCAATAACTTTATTTTATTAAGAAAGCGTTTATGTACCGATTTGTTATCTATTCTTAACAAATGCGTTTTATAACTTTGGTTAATATAGTTTTAAGTAATATGGAATGTCTAACGCGATTGTAGCTAATAGACAGACACACACAATATAAAATAGTATAAGAAAATTATAGTATATAAATAATGACACAGGAAATAGAGCAAGGAACACTTGAATACAACGTGAGTACTTACCAAAGTGATCTCTGCATCTCCCGTGGAGTCTTGTCAGCAGCAGCAGCGCCTCTATTTCTTCAGAGATTCAGCAACGAGGTGTCTGACCGCGCGTAGGTTCTTTACGGATCGCGAGGGAACGATTTGAGAACCGTCACAGCTTACTCAAAGAGATGTATTCGAGATAAGTGTACCGCGATCCTACCGACTGCGCCAGTTAAGTTCACGCGATCGGGAATTTAATTAAAAAATATTTATTTATTACAAAAGTACAATGTTTATTCTATAAAATCTGATACAAGACTAAAGAAACTTAAATAACAAATTACTATATTAAATTGATGCATCGGCGAATTGACAATGATGCATATTGTCGTAAAGGTTGCAACGTCGGCAGGAAGCGGTTGTTATGCCGTGGTAACTATCGCACAACGATTTTATCTCCAAAAACTTTTATCTGTAACATATATCTTCCATCACCCAATTCCACTTTCCGGTATCGCGGTGACAAATAGGGGCTTCGCAGGTTTGCGGGCGACTGTTTCGAGTAAATCCCTTTTATCGAGCCTTATTGATGAAACAATGGCATTACGTACCAACAAATCTATACATACTTATTATAAAATGAAGTCCCTGCAACTTCCACTATCATAAAAGAAGAAGAAGAATATCATGCTTCTCTTTACTAATCTATATCTAACTATATTTTGCCTGCAGATCCAACCTCGTGAATTATACACAAATGACACTCTCTATTTTAAAAACCGTACAAAAATGCGTTTATGCTGACAGTTTACAGAGGACAAAACTGGGACTTAATTTTATAATATGTACAGACCTTATGTCCGTACATCTTATACTAATATATAAAGCTGAAGAGTTTATTTGTTTGGTGGAACGCGCTAATCTCAGGAACTACTAGACCGATTTCAAAAATTCTTTCAGTGTTAGATAGCCCATTTATCGACAAAGGCTATAAGCTATATAACATCACGCTATGAGCCACGGGAGCGGCACAGTAGCCTTGAATAACGTGGGTGTAACCGCGGGCTCATCTAGTATTATACACCACTATTTTTTAATTAGTACAAAAACTTTAAGGACATATTGGCGAAGACATTATTATCATATATGTGACGTAAGAATTTCATAATATCTATAAATAGCAAAGTTATAATCATTTGTGTTTTGTAGAAAATCTCACCTAAATCATAGACATATTTTAAAATCCATTCACTACTTCATTGATAGTACTTACTTTCCGTCCTACTCATACGCATTATTTCCGTCGCACTTATGATGTTGGTAGCCTTAGACAATAAAATTAAGCAAAATAATAAGTGAAGGTAGTTACTTTTTAATTTTCTAAATTCTACCCTCTCCTTCATACTTCATCCGGGCTTAGGACCGGCAAAATTTTCCGTTTTACAAGAAATTAAATACGGAGGTATGTAATTAAAAAGCAAGCAAATTACTTTGATAGTAAAAGAAGATTTTCTGTAATAATGGAAATAATAATTTTGGCGTATTTATGAAGTAAGAATCATCTGCTATATACATATATTATTTTATCATCATCATGTCAGCCTAGAGACGTCCACTGCTAGACATAGGCCTCCCTCAAGGTTTTCCACACAGATCGATTTTGAGCCACCCGCATAAAATTATTATTTACTTAAGTAGGTAGGTATTTACTAAACTTACAAATATTTCCATTGTCCTTCGAAATGTCCACCACCATTGTCAATACACAGACGGGTATGTTTTATTAAATTCTTTTTAACGCTTCTGTCTTTTCACTTCGTCAAAAGCATCCAATATGCGCTGTTTTAATTGTTCGACACTAACCGGCTCACTTTTGTATACTCACAAAAAGAAGTCCATGGGTACACAGCTGCACTCGCGATTCCTCCACTCAAATAGTACGCACGAAGCATAACTACATACTCGCGTGATGTGAACTGATAAGCCATCACGTCGGGCAAACGTAGACAAACAATTAATTGTTGCGGCGAAAAAATGGATGCTCTCAGTTCCGCTAGCAATTTAGCACTGTTTGTCGCATCGGGGCGCGGCGCGGGCGCAGAGGGAAAGGGGGGAATTTATCAATGGAGAAGTCTACTACTGTTACTACTTATAGTACGCGGGTCGGTCATAGTCTTAGTTATGCATTTACCAATTATTACGTATTTTTGTGGACAGTTTTGAGACAATTTTGGGACTTAGTGTTTTTATGTTTTAACTACATAAATATGATTAGTTAAAGATACTTAGTGCCCCGTTATTTTTTTTTTGTAATAATTAAAAAATAGTGGTGTATAAGACCAATATTTTGTGAACTGCGCTGACTTCATCATCGTCCTAAAGTTATCCCGGTTGCATCCTAGGCCTTAGAGCCCTAGATGCGTCTACTTTTCTTACCAGACGCATTTACTGCTTAGTTTTAAGCAAAATCTCATAAACATAATACACTTACATAACATTGATATCCAATTCCACATCAAGATAACGGTGACAATCCGTCTGGTAATACGTCATTGATACAAATATAGCATTCGAAGGCTTTACGAGCGATCGGACGCCTATCGGGCCTTATCGTCAAACCATTCCCAGCGGCTGTAAAATGCCAACAGATGAGATAATGTAAGCAAATATTTAAAACGGTAGTAACTTATTTCCAATAGTTGTGACTACGATTGGTGAAATGCGTGCGAAACGTCGGTATATGGTGTTTAACGTGTTATTTATTTCGTGTTTTCATAAAGTGTTTCCATTTGAACAATTATTCTTGTGTGGCCAATTTTTTTTTTCATCACGCTATATGCTACTGGTGTGGAAATCAATAAGTTGCAGAATAACGCGGGCGTAACCGAATACTTGTTTTAAAATAAGACCGTAAAATATTTGACATATAACATATCTTCACACCTTTTATCCCCGAAGGGGTAGGCAGAGGTGTGTTACATACCCACACTTCGCCAGATATGTAAAATATTTCTTTACGTTATAATACTATAATGGATCGTTTGACTTTAGATTTAATTTATATCATTGGTAAAATAATAATTAAATTGATGTATTTTATATTTGTAACAGAAAATAGTTATTTGAAAAATACTTTGCATAATGCAACATACAACAAAAACGGTCAATAAAATTGCATCATCAATTTTATCTCCTAAAAGCCTCTTATCTGAAACCCAATTTTACTTCGCGATATCACGTTTAACGTCAGCAATACATTATAAAGGCTTCACAGGTTTACATGCGATTGTTTCAAACTATCGGCTCATCTATACTACCTTATCGATGAACCAATCGCAGCAGCCATTTGACATCGACATAACGCATGGCTTATGCAAAGGGGTCATGTCAAAAATGTTGCAGAAACCACTGGCCCGAACGCTACTTAGAAGTTGTTTTGGTTTGTTCTACCTAATTTGTGCTTGGATCATCTATGGCTGACATAGTACTGATCCATAGAGTTTAGCGTGAAAGTATTCATAGTTTAAGTATGTAAGGCAAGAAGTTATGGGCAGAACAGCACAGAAAACATGGAGTAAGAAAGTGAGGTATATAAAAGTCTTGCGTTGCTGTCTGACTACTAGCCCTGGAGTAGTCGCGTGGCTTACATATGTAATCCACCTATATAGAATCGATAATTTCGCAAAATCGGTTAGCGCCAGCTAAATAAGCCGCTAGATACTTTCAAATGAATATTTGGGCAAATCGCTCAGTGCAATGCCAGCGCAGTTCGCGCCCTGTGGTCTTTCATAGGAGCTCAGAAAAGGGCGTGGACTACAATTGTAATCCGCGCGACTGATTACGTAAGTATTTTTTCCTTCTTTACTGTTATAATATTTTGTATATTTTTATATATAATTGAGGAAAATGGCATAATTAGACTGTATTTATTCACATTTGTTGCTATAACATAAGTTTACTTATATTTTAGTATCAATTTAGAGTATAATCGCCGAGCTGTACAGATAGAAGCCTGGATTGATGATTTTTGTAGCGCAAACGAAAAATGGATCGATTTAACTCGGATGAAGCCACTGGCTCATAGGAGAATCGAAGAAAATCATTACCAAACATCCTAACAATCAAGATAAAATACTTTTTTGGCATTATGTATCATGAAACTCAAGCAACTACCTCGATACCGAGCAAGGTAGTGCGTCATTTCCATGACTGTGAAGAACCCGCTGTATAAGGACCAGAAAAATGTGTACCCCTTGCAATAAGTTTACATGTTAATTCAAGAAAATGTGTCTATCCTGTGCAGAAAATCGAATTTAGTAGTTAGTTTTTCACACAAAAATTGTGAGTGATCTCAATTTAAGTAAACAATGTCATATTTATGCTTATTTAGAGACGATTTTTGTTTTGGTTACTTATTTTGTACTTTAAGGGTTGTGATTAGGTTTTGCTAATAAAATGTTTAAAAATAACCACTACTGATAGTATTTTTATAAAAATAATAAAGAGTTTACTGCAAATATTATTTTAAGATCAATTTTAAAATGGACTACGTATGTAATCCGCGCGACCACTTACGTTACTTCTAGATGCGCGACTACTGCAGGGCTAGCACGGTCAGCGCCAGTGTATACTTAAGTATACACCAAGGGTTGAGTTGTCACAGGCCGGTGTATACTTGAGTATACACAGTACTATGCCAATTTCGCGGGCCAGTGTGTAGCTCAGAATACACCGTTCCTCACATTTTAGTATGGCGTTTGAAAGCGTTGGCCCTGGAGAATGTACCAGTGTATTGGGGTTTGATTATGTATGAAAATGAAAAAGTTATGATTTTTTTTTAACGATGACTTTTATTTTCTATAGGAGCATACAAAAAAACTAAAATTCTTCTTCTTAAACATAATTATTTTAGTCTTAAATCAACTTATTGTCTATGTTGTCCTTCAAAGAAATTCTTAAAAATTAGTGTGCCTTGTTGAAACATTTTCGGCAATAAAAACATTTACAAATATTGCAAATCGTTATTACTTGGGTAGCGTATTTTCGTTTTCCGTCTATGATTTTGCCTTTTTTTGCCATAAACCATAAATCCAAAAATAAACGTTTTCAACACAAAATTAAAAGTAAACGGGGAAAACCTAGGTGTATACTGTAGTATACACCTGGCCTGCTGAATACAAATCCGTCGATTCTACATTCCCAGGCCGGTGTATAGTAAAGTATACACCTTAAAAAAGGGGGGTAAAAAAATAATAAATAAATAAAAAAAATATATATATATATATATATATGTAATGACTGACACGAGTAGAATCCAAATTTGCAATAAAAAAATATGAAAATCCACACATTTTTACAGAAATGGCTTTGGCGCTGACCGTGCTAGTTATCGGTTTACGTCATGAACCGATAACTAAAAGTAACGGCGATAGCCCAGTGGTATATATAATAGACTGCCGAGACGATGGGCTCGGGTTCGATCCCCAGTTACCCCGGGCACACACCTCTGACTTTTCGAAGATAAGTGTGTATTCATCATCATTCTCTTAGCGTTATCCCAGTTTCAATCTGGGGTCCGCTTCCTAGTCTAACCGGATTTGGCTGAATATTAGCTTTTCCACAGAGCGACTGCCTGTCTGACCTCTGCAACCCGAAGGTATAGCGATATTCCATGGTTTAGACTAGTGTCAGTTTATTTAGAAGGTACTGACGCCCTGTAACGACTGTCAAAGATCTTCATGACAACCGGGACTGACGGCTTAACGTGCTCTCCGAGGCACGGGACAAGCGAAAATTAACAATTCAATACGCACATAACTCTGAAAAGTCATTGGTGCGCGCCGTGGATTCGAACCCGATACCCTCTGCATGGCAGTCTGTTGGTATCTCCACTAGGCTATCGCTGCCTGAAGATAAGTGTGTATTAAAAATGTTAATTATTGCTCGCTTAACAATGAGTCCGGTAGATGGCAATAGGCTCGCCCCCTATTACATTGCGACCGAAACATAACTGGCGATGTGTGGGTGTGTAATATACCTCTGCCTACCCCTTCGGGGATTAAAGGCGTGAAGTTATGTTATGTTAAAAGTAACACTCAAAATCTAGAAATTATTTAGTTAGTAGTAGTTTGCTTCTGAATTGATATCAGAAATTTACTTTTTCATTTCAACGTAATAATAGCGAATATATATATGTAATCATGCGTATGTTTTAAAACATACGCATGATAATAAGACAGTAAAATTTATTCGCACGTAGATGTTAAACCCGAGGCTCTAAGGATGTTTCAATTTTTCGTGTGAGTGTGTGGCAAGCTTTGGGTGTCGGAGTTTCCAGAACGCCCAAAGACCTTCGACATGATGATTCTCTCAGTCTCAGTTTAGAGCCGGGACAAACGGCTTTACGTAACTTCCAAGGCACAGTAGCATTCGGACGTAAATGCCACAATTAGCCATCCAAGTGGTGACCTGCTCAAGCGTTGCTTAACTTTGCCAATCTTTTTTTTATAGTAGTAGGTGGCAAACGAGCAGACGGATCGCCTGATGGTAAGCAATTGGACACAAGCAACACCACAGGAGTCACAAGTGCGTTGCCACCCCTTGGGGTTGGGAATAGTGATAGGATGAGGAGTGGGATGAGGGAGAAGGAATAGGGGATAGGGCCTCCGGCACTCTCACTCACCGAACGAAACGCAACAGTTTATGTACTGTTACTTTACGTCAATTTTCTGTGAGAGGGTAGTACTTCTCCGGTCGAGCTGGCCCATTCATGCTGAAATAGTAGTATTAGTAGTATCCCTCATGTCTCTCTTTTCACTCTTATCACCCTCAACAATAAGATAGTAAATTTTATTTCGTCTGGCTTTGAAAACTTACCTACGTTCAGAACTCTGAAGCAAAAGTACGATTACATTAGACATACTTTTCTATACTTTCGTTGTTAAGAGGTACCGCTACACCAAATTTAGTATGTTGCTATCTTGTTCTCTTTTATGTAATTAGAAAGAGCTGCAAAGCATTCACTTGCAATGAAGACAATGCTATATCTACCTTCCTATTCATGATCTTTTTCTTAGAATATTGATAACACATCAGTGTATTCAGCATAATTTTGATAATGGGTACGGATGTAATTGACAATGTATAGTGACCCGTGCAAAAGTATCACTCACACTGCAGTCCTATTATACAGCCATATGTATTACTTCCCACACAAGTAAGGCTAGGTCATACTGTATAGCGAACTTTTTTCATTTAGCGTTGCTTTCTCGATTAATTTAACTGGTAAATACATAAGCAACCGTACTAGTAACGTATGTGGTTATATTCTGTTGCTCTCTCTATCTTTACGGATCGTATCGGATCTAGAATCTACGGCCCGTGCGGTCTTATTTTACGACGAATTGTTAAATAAGCTCATCAACAATCTTAGGTTATAATTAATCTTTTTTTGAGTTCAGATTAAATTTATATCATCGAATAAATAATAATTTATTGGTATTTTATATAACAGTTGACTCAGTCAAGAAATAAATAAGTGAACAACCGCTAACCTTAGCTATTATGTTTAGAAGACAACACGTATTTGTATGACGGAGCTATTTATTGCTAAAGTCTATAGCATTACATGCATTATTAATTTATCTGCAAAAAGCATAGCATTCGTATACCTCTTTCGTTGTCCTTTATTTCATAAAGTTATATTTTTCATTTGTAAAACTCATCTCCGTTCTTACCTTCCTCGCTCATCTACCAGTTCCACGAAGACTCATCCAATTGCTCGGAGGGGCGTAAAATACATTCAGTACATGGATGTTCAGAGAATTTTTTATAAATGTCCCGAACTTAATCAGGCTGATAAGGTCTGTTTCCCACACAGATTTATTGCCCATAATACGTTTGTGTTATTTGAGGCTATATGGTATAAGCTTCATTGTGTAAGAAATGAGACGAGACAAAAATATGAATTTCTAAGGAATTATATTTTCATTTTTGTTATGATGTTTTCCTTTGACGATTAGGTTTATTAATATCGAAGTGCAATATAATTGTGATCCTCAAAGGTTAAGCAGTGGAATATTACAGTAAGATTGTATTTGGAAATACATTTTGGTGAATATATTATAAAGATCGAGAAATGTGGAGAAAAATTAAATCGCTTTTGATTGAATGTTTGTAATTCAATTAATTATTAAATAACATGCCTATTTTATTAAAATAACAAGAAATAACGGCTGCGAGCCCATTTGTTGGAAGTTGGCAATTCGGCCCATTCCAGAGAGTACGCCCCTTTTGAATTAATAAAAACATTATGTAATATGAGCCGTGTGGTTGACGGCATAGAATACAAGTGTCACCACCCCCTATCTTCCCGTAGGTGTCGTAAGAGGCGACTAAGGGATAACACGATGCAAATACCATCTTTGCGTAGAGACGGAAAACTCGACATCAAACCCTATACGACTGCCTCGTTGGTCTCGCGGCATAAATGTGCGCGTGGGATCGGGAGGTCCCGGGTTTGATTCCTGGGTCGAGCAGTGTTATTGGGTTTTTCTGTCACGAAATTCTCAGTAGCAGCACGGAGTCTGGAAATGTGCCCGGTACGGCAATAGGCTCGCCCCTTATTACGTGGGACTAAAGTATATCTGGCGAAAAGTAGGTGTAGAAATACACCTCTGCCTACCCCTTCGGGGATAAAAGGCGATATGTATGTATGTATGTATGTATTTAATATTTTTATGGGTTGTTGAAGGGCAGCTACAGTTCAGTTCATGTATACATCATTTTACCGCATTGCACGACTGCACATATGCTGTAGCAGTTTAAAATGTCGCTTTATCAGCTAGGTTTATGAAAATAGAACCTACCATACCTACAAGTCGAAATGGTAAACAGCAATATGCTCGCTTAAATCTCAAAGCGTTATGGGCAGCCCCAATTCTAGTAATTTTCGAGTAAACAATGTTATTAAAAAAATAATTACTAAGATTTCCATCGAGTCCTACTTGCCAATTTATTTGCATTTACATAAAGACTCCTACCCTTTGTAATAAAGCAACAGAGGAAACCGGTAAAGTAACTGTGACAAACCAAATTCCGACCAGAAAAAGCGGCTAGCCAAAGCAACTTAGCACTCATATATGAGTGGCAATCAAATCTGACTCGCTTTGGTCGTACGTCGTACAATGAGAACATTGTCACAAGCTACGTAGATACTGCCCGGATTAGTGGGTGCACATGCACTTTATTACCTACTATGTGATGAGAAACAATGTTGGTTGGTTCTGTGGTATCTTGCATAAAGCTGATTATAGTGGAAATTGTACAATGTAATGTATTTTGAAAAAGGGTAATACTTATTTTACAAAAAACGTTTTCGTATAAAATAATTAGGTAGGTACGGAATTATACTCACCTATACTAAATATTACATTCCAAATACAAAAAGTATTCGGAAATGAGAGTGGTTCGGCGTTGCACCTAAATATGTACTAGGCGATTTCGTGATATGGAAAAATATTAATATTGTGGACTGTATAAAGAATGGCTGGTAAATCGCCTAGAAGAGGGGTGAACGGGCGATCTTATGGCTATTGGAATTTATAGGAGGCACGCCTTACCTTACAAAATGGCGGCCGCCGGCATCTTCGAGAGTCGGGCCACAAGCTGATCACTCCACTTGGATCCAGCCCGAAGCTGCACAGATCACTCCACTACACCCGTGGGCGGTTCAGTTCTCGTTTATAGTATAAAAGCGGTAAATATTGCGATATTGCACACGTTCGGCGTGGCGCGGGGCTGCGTAAGCACGCGACCGATCAGCGTGATGATTGATCTCTGACTCCGTCGCAGCGTCATTGAATTCCGCGACCAATTAAAGCAAGGCGTGCCTTTGGGAAGGAAAAGGATAAAAGATCGCTCGTTTTGACACTGCGGTATGCAAAGAAATTTATTAGCTAGGTGTTGACATAATTAACTAGGTATCAATAGAAAGATAGATATCGCCCCGGCACTAAAAGGTTGCCTTTAAAAAAATTTAATTGAACTTAGCTATGTTGGATGTACTACCGCATAACCCATCAATAGGCTAAGACAACGATATGATATTAAAATTAATCTAAATTAACTTTAGCGAAACAATTATAACGAAAACTACAAACTAAATACTTAAACTAAGAGGTAGATCTAACTTCAGGCTAGATCTCACTGAGTTGGAAGCGGACAGAGACGTACAACAGGGCGCACGTAGCTCCCCTTCGCGGTTTTCACGGTAACAACGCGGGTTGTACCGTCTTTGGAAGTATGCAGTTTCTCCAAGATGGCTAACGGCCATGAAAGCGGCGGAGCATTATCATGTACTATGACGACCAACGTACCCTCCTGTATAGGGGATGCAGGACTATTCCATTTGGATCTAGCCTGAAGCTGGTGGAGATATTCCGCACGCCAGCGCCGCCAGAACGACTGCACGAGTTTATCCAGCAGAGTATGTCTCTGGAGCAAGCTTGAAGAGTCTGCTTCAGGAGCCGGAAATGACGATAATGGCACTGTTCAGAAAATGTGCAGGGCTTAACGCGGATGGTTCTGCAGGGTCACTACTCAATGCCGTGAGCAGACGCGAGTTGATCAGTGCCTTGACTTGTGCAAGGACAGTTAAAAGCTCTTCGTAAGAGAGGATCTGTTGACCTATAACTTTAAAGAGATGCGTTTTAATTACTTTGACCATGCTTTTCCAACATCCACCGAAATGTGGTGATGCTGGCGGAATAAACTTCCAGTCAATATGATTTATGGAAAGTTCTTCCTGAAGACGAGTACGATATTCTTCCCTGAGAAACTTATAAAGGTCGCGTAAATAAGAGCTTGCGCCCACGAAACAAGTGCTGTTATCCGTGTACAAACACTGTATAGGGCCGCGTCGTGAAAGAAATCGTTTAAGGGCTGCCAGGAATGACACCGTGCTTAAATCCGTCGCAACTTCAATGTGCGTAGCGCGCGTCGTTAAGCATGTAAAAATACATAGCCAAGCTTTACGGCTTTTAACACCTTGACCACGCACTGGCGTATACTGCATTGGTCCTGCGTAATTACAACCGGTATGTGTAAACGCTTTATCAACCTGATTGACGCGCTGGCTGGGAAGATCAGCCATGGGAGGGAAAATCGGATTCGGACGAATTATTCGTCGAGCAGCTAAAACCCAATATTTATGCCTAAGTAAGGACTTGTTGTCGACCTTCTTGTTGATAAAAATCAACAAGAAGGTCGACAACATGATCATGACGCGGTAGAATGCAAGGATGTTTGTAGTTATAAGGTTCATCCAAATTTGACAGACGGCCACCAACGCGTATGATGCCGTGCTCATCGAGAAACGGCTTGAGCCTAAGAATAGCGGGAGAACAAGGTACATTATTTTTCAAATTATGAATGTCGTTACTAAAATGAACAGCCTGTACAGCTCGTAGTAACTTATATTCTGCAAAGTCAAGGGCAGTACTTGAAACAAAAGTCCCATTAGGTAGGTACCTAAGAAACCTACAGACATAAACGATGGCGCGGAGTAACTTAGTGTGAGTGCATAGATCGGAGATTCAGCAACCTCAACAATCACGGGATGAGAAACAGACTTCCGTTTGGGTACATATTCGTCCTCTGCACTGTGGTCAAGGGGTTGCATGGGCCACTCTGACGGATCATGGGAAATCCAAGAAGGTCCAGGATGCCACAATGGATGATGCAGAAGATTAAGTGGAGTAACACCACGAGACAGGCAATCAGCGGGGTTCTATTGAGAACCATTGAGGGTATTGACCCGCGACGTGATTGAAACAAGTAGCAGGAACAAGTTCAATTAATTTACTAACACGGTTGGCAACAAAAGTCTGCCAGCGGTGAGGAGAAGAATAAATCCAAGCGAGCACTATTTTGGAGTCAGAAAACGCGTATATTTTATTGATGTGTGGCGAAACTGTGTCTTGAACCTTGCGGAGCAACTGAGACAGCAGAAGGGCCGCGCACAACTCCAGTCTCGCAACCGAAATGGTTTTAATAGGCGAGACCTTGGACTTGGCACAAACTAACTGCACCGAGTAGTTAGAACCAATGCGGACTTGCAGATATACGACTCTGCCGTAAGCAAGCTCGCTGGCGTCAGCGAAACCTATTAAGTTGATGGTACATCCATCTACCAACCCAAGATGACGCGGAATAGTAATTTGATTGAGCGCGGTAAGCTCAATACAAAACTGACTCCAAGTGGCGACGATATGGTCAGGGGGTGTTTCATCCCACTCACACTTTGATAACCAAAGTTCTTTGATCAAGAGCTTGGCGTACAAAATTGTGGGAGCCTCAAAACCCATTATGTCCCATAGTCGAGCCACTGTGGACAGCATAGTGCGTTTGGTGCACTTATCATCTGGCGGTGAGACGTCAAACCAAAAACTATCACAGGATTTGACCCAGCGTAAACCGAGAACTTTATGCGGTACAGACTTTTCAAACTCAATGTCTGGAGAAGCTTTATAAGAATCAGGTTTGCGTGCGAGAACCTCCTTAGAATTGCTTGTCCATTTGACAAGATCAAACTGGCCTCGCTTGAAAAGCTGAATAAGCTCTTCACAAAGCGAAATTGCTAGCGGAACGGATATGACACTACAGGCGATGTCATCCATATATAAAGCGGAAGTAGCAACCACTGCTGCGGCGGGAAAGTGATCGCCTTCATCAGCGATCAACTGGCGAACAACTCGTAACGCGTGATATGGGCTAGACTTGAGTCCAAAACAAACACGATTGAACTGAAACACGGATAAAGGTTCCTTATTGTCAAAACGAAAAAGAATCTGTTGAAATCTACGGTCAGATTCGCGAACGCCGATACTGAGAAACATTTGGCGGCAATCAGCTGATAGAGCGATTTTGAAATGACGAAACTTTATTATGATGTCAAATAAATCACCCTGTAGATTAGGGCCGGCATGCAAAATGTCATTAATCGACTGGCCCGATGTAGTCCTATAACTAGCATCTAAAACCACACGAAGTTTAGTAGAGGTTTTATCTTCGCGAACTACGCCGTGATGCGGGATATAATATGAGGGAAGAAAATTGCCCTCGTTGTTTACAACTACACTCAAAAAACCTTTATTTAGGTAGCCACGAATGAAGTCATTATAGGCGCCGCGTAACTTAAGTGATGCATCAAGTTTACGTTCTAAACAATGAAAACGTCTAAGCGCAGCAGCGTACGAGTCGCCTAACGAATAAGGGTCACCATAGAATGGCAACGCCACAACATATCTGCCACTGTCGTCACGAACAGTGGTAGCGCGGAAATGTTCTTCACACTCGAGATCCTTATGGCTCATCGAGGGTATATAATAAAGTTACTCTGTGATGCGCTATCGAGTAAACAACGAACTATGTGCGGTGCGTTATTAATATCATAAACGATAACTTGCGCTGTTGCTAATAGAACCGTTTTAGACGCCGTACACTGCGGTTTAGCAACGCGCTGAGCATGACAAGCGCGCGAGGGTTGTCCGCGTGTGTGCGCCGCCAACGCAATGGACGTCGTACACAACGATACTTCGCACTGAGACGCGGAGGGGGAAGCCACCGTGGCGGCCTGCACCTGCGACGGAGGTGGGCTAGAAATTGTGTCAAGGTTACCGGATTTACCCGACAACGGTAACTTTTATCAAAATGTAATAATGAGTGATGTCGTTGATTACATGAACGACACCTCGTCTTACTAGAACAATCACTCGTTTTATGTTTTATACTTAAACAATTAACGCAAGCTTTGTTTTCTTTTACACATTTGAAACAAGCAGTCGGATTTAAATTATTAAAAGCGGGACATTTATAGAAATGGTTGTGTACTATATTACTGCACAGACACTTCTGTGAATTATTATTATTAGATTCCGAGCATGCTACGTAGGATTGCGGATTAGGGACCGAGTTATTATTGCTATTTCGCGATTTATTCGACTTTTGTTTGCTACTATTATTATTAGACGAGCTAGATGAACTAGGCTGCGTATAATGAAATATTCGACACTGATCTTTGATGAAAGAAATAGAACTATCTAGTGTAGGTATTTTATGATTACGTTCAGTCATCTCGAAAGCACGAATTGTTTCAGTGTCAAAATTTTTTAAAGCGAGTTGAAAAGACATAAAGTCGGAAAGATCTTTTAATTTAAAGTTTTTAAGGGAACTAAGGCCCCTGCCTGACTGGGCGTTGCGGTATCGGCGCAATAAATGACACGTAGTAAAAATTTTACGGCTTCGTTACCGGGCGCCTACATTTGCTTACCCGCATCCTGATTGGCGCAGGCTGTACGAGAGCGGGACGGTATACTTGCGGCATACTGCGTTACGGTACGGCCATCCAGTAGAATCCGAAATACCGAGCGCGCAACACGTCGTTGAAAATGGCAAATGAAAAAGCCTTGTGTATTATTATGGTAGCCGAGGTGGAAAAATATGAACTTTTATATATCTACGAACTTTTATATATCACGGTGACGGCACAAACGCGTCTGAATACTTACCGACAGTAAACCGATAAATTAGGGAGATCTGGCCAACACAGTATACTGACTTTATACAGCATACAGATGCCGCACCAATACCGCACCGCCCAGACAGGAAGGGGCCTAACTGCGGTAACAAAGTTGTCTATAAACAGCTGAAAATTCGAAACAGACGCGGCACCGGACAGTTTAAGATTTAAAGCTTGATCAAAGTTAGTAGACGCTAGAACACGAGTATCTTGATACCTATCAAGTAGTGACTGGAATATGACCTGATAGTTCTCAGCACTGGGTGTGACACCTGCAAATACGGACTGGGCCTTCGGTGACAGCTTACCTATTAAATAGTACAACCTGTCAGCATCTGTCAGAGCACCATTATCGTGCACTGTAGACTTAAAACTCGCATAGAATAACGGCCAATTTCGTATATCGCCATCAAACGACATAAGCTCAATTGGCGGTAATCTCAGTGCTCGAACCGCCGGTCCGGCAGAAACGGGCTGTGTGGAATATCTACCCTGCAATTGTGATTGTATGCGCTTGATGATACAATAAAGATCTTTGAATGAGGTGTACGCCTGATAATTCGGCTGTTCATCAGGATTAATAGAAAGCAATCTTGCGTTATAATTGTCTAACAACTCATGAAAATCTGTTCGAATACTATCTACTGTCATACAATAACTAAGAAATGATTCCCTATTAATATCGGAAGTAGCGGCAGTTTTTGAGCGCTCGTAAATGTTTTGAATACGCTCAAATAAAATATTACGTTTAGCTTCCAAGATTGTCAGCTCTTTTTCTTCCAACATGTGTGGCTTCTTTTGTTGCGCCATGTTTACGTACGTATAAGCTAATGAGACCAAATCAAAATAAGAATACCTAAAGTACCTATTATTTTACCTAAGTAGGTGTTTATGTGGTAGTTATTCGTAAGTAGGCAACAACTTTAAGGCGGTGGAACTAAAAGGTGCTTGAAATATGGAATTTACAAGACAACTATGATAGTTCCAGTAATAATAATTGGGTAGATATATCAGATTAGTAGGTAGCTACATAAAAGTATATTACCTACGAAAGCGTGCGGATGTAACCACGTAATGGGTATGTAAATGGACTAGGAGTATAGCTAGGTACTATAACTACCTAGGTAGGTACTTCTAGAAGATACCTACGCGTGACAAACGAGAAGTTACGTATAAACGCAAATGAATCCGACAGTGAGAGGTGCATAGGGTTCCCACCAAGAACTTAGGGTCCCAAGCCAACCTCACTTGCAAGTGGTGCACCTGCCGATCAACGGACGAGGCTCTGGCAAACAAAATATCCCGATAAGCGGCAATAGGCTCGCCACCTATTACGTGGGATCAAAACACTGGCGAAAAGTGGGCGTTTATTATGCCTCTGCCTACCCCTTTGGGGAAACAGGCGTGAGTCAATGTATGTATGTGAATCCGACTCGTATGGACCAAAAAATGGTTCGGCGTTGCACCGAAATATGTACTAGGCGATTACGTGATATGGAAAAATATTAATATTGTGGACTGTATAAAAAATGGCTGGTAAATCGCCTAGAAGAGGGGTGAACGGGCGATCTTATGGCTATTGGAATTTATAGGAGGCACGCCTTACCTTACAAAATGGCGGCCGCCGGCGTCTTCGAGAGTCGGGCCACAAACTGATCACTCCACTTGGATCCAGCCCGAAGCTGCACAGATCACTCCACTAGACCCGCGGGCGGTTAAGTTCTCGTTTATAGTATAAAAGCGGTAAATGTTGCGGTATTGCACACGTTCGGCGCGGCGCGGGGCTGTGTAAGCACGCGACCGATCAACGTGACGATTGAACTCTGACTCCATCGAAGCGTCATTGAATTCCGCGACTAATTAGAGCGAGGCGTGCCTTTGGGAAGGAAAAGGATAAAAGATCGCTCGTTTTGACACTGCGGTATGCAAAGGAATTTATTAGCTAGGTGTTGACATAATTAACTATCAATAGAAAGATAGATGGCGCTACCAGACAGGCTGCTGTTTCCTACGTTTATTGATATGGGAAATCCCATTTTCGCAACTGAATTGCCTAATTTACCAGCTTTAGCAGCAGTAACCATTGAAGATAAGGAAGTCGAGTTTCAGTGTATTTAGTCATAAGTATATTGGAGAAGTAGAAATGTAATTAATCAAATCGCCTTCATAGGATAAGCGGGTAGTAAAAGATATCTGAATGGTTGATAAAACGAAAAGTCGTCTTGCACATGAACTATATGAGTCTATATTATGAACTTCATAAATAATTATAGGCTCTTATTGCTGATTGCAATAATTGATGATTGCTTTAATATGCATCATAGGTATGCTTAAATGCGCGGGTAAATGAGCCTTTGCATGCCTCTAGATCCTTGTAATATAATATTACTAATTAAGATGAATATAATGTTACGTTGAATTTACCAAACAATATACACTTCACTCATAAGTGCAACTAGATGCTGAACTTCCGGACTGCCTCGTTGGTGTCGCGGCATAATTATGCGCGAGGGATTGGGAGGTCTCGGGTTCGATTCCTGCGTCGGGAAAAAGTGTTACTGGGTTTTTCCGAATACTCGGTAGCAGCCCGGAGTCTGGTGATGTGCCCGGTAGCGGCAATAGGCTCGTCCCCTATTACGTGGGACCTAAAAATTCATGACGAAATGTGGGTGTAATATTACACCTCTGCCTACCCCTTCGGGGATACAGGCGTGAGACTATAAAAAATTAAAAAAGATGCTGAACTTTGGTACAAAAGTGAATCAACAAGCATAATTTAAACGATTACAAGACTTATATGCCCGGTAACCTCTAAGAGTAAGTAAGCACTTACTCTTAGAGGTTACCGGGCATATAAAAATATATGTCTCTTGATTATATATTATCTACGAGTAGGTATATGCACGAAGCCGTGGATTCACGACTTGGTGCATTATTTTAGTTTTACACTTACATAGACTCACGCCTGTTTCCCCGAAGGGGTAGGCAGAGGCATATTAAACGCCCACTATTCGCCAGTGTTTTGATCCCACGTAATAGGTGGCGAGCCTATTGCCGCTTATCGGGATATTTTGTTTGCCAGAGCCTCGTCCGTTGATCAGCAGGTGCACCTTTTGCAGGTGAGGTTGGCTTGGGACCCTAAGTTCTTGGTGGGAACCCTATGCACCCTTTGCATTTTAGTTTTAGATTTTATTTTTCACTTTTATATATTAGTATTAGATTCAGAATTTCTGATTGGGTAGGTACCTGTTCAATATTATCTCTGTTATCGAATCCAATAATGGAGAACATCGTCCATAATTCTGACATTACGATAACGCTACAGCAATTCAGAGTACATTCACATCAATAAATCTATGTTGCCTAGACCAACCTAACCGTTTATACACTGAAATGGTGTTTATTACATCGTGGCCAAGGGGTATTATATACAGGAAATCGTTGAATAATACATGATGTGGCTCATCGTATATCCATTGTCAAAGTAATAACGGATATGAAATGGTAACTGACCAGATTGTGGGATTGTTTATTGAAATATCTCTCGAGTGTTAGTAGGTATATTATTGTACTAACTGAACTTGATCCCAGTAAAAACACAGTCTGCTAAAAAATATATACAAAAAAAAGTGTTATTTGGCTGCCTCCGTGGTCGAGTGGATAGCGTATGCGTCTGATGATCGGATGGTCCCGGGTTCGATTCAAAAGGCAAAAGTGTTACTGAGCTTTTCCGAAATCTCAGTAGGAGTCTGGCAATGTGCCCGGTAACGGCATTAGGCTTGCCCCCTATTACGTGGGACTACAAAAAATGCATAAGGTGAAATGTGGTACTAATATTACATCTCTGACTACCCTTTTGGGGATACAGGCGTGAGTTTATACAAAAAATAAAAAAGTTATCTTTTGACCTAAATGAAATGGTAGCGCTCATAGCGAGGCTTGACTTGCCGTTTGTAACGGATCGGCAAAGTTAAGCAACGCTTGCACAGGTCACCACTTGGATGGGTGACCGTGTGTGTGGCATTTATATCTGAGGGCTACCGTGCTTCGGAGGGTACGTAAAGCTGTCGGTCCCGGTTCTTGTCTAAGGATCAGGATTGTTAGGCCATGTCGGAAGCCTTCGGGCGTCTGAAAACTCTAACCTCTAGAGTTGGTCATACACTGACACGAAAAACAAAGCAATGAAATGTCATTTGGATCACATGGTGACGGTTATGAACGTAAAATTCACAGCATTCTAATACTTGAGGTTAGCTACGAAGATTCGTTATAAGTGAGAGTGTTCGTGTTATCGTTGAAAGTCTGTATATAATTTTGTGCATAAGTAGATATTATTTATCAAGAATTATGTAATACGCCCCTTAAAGACAAGTGATCTTAATAACATTATTAAAATTTTCCAATTACTCAAACATAAGGCTATCTACGGTAAGCTTTAAGCTACATTTCTTAAAGGTACCTCATCTCAACTACATGTAACAAAATTGTTAGAAACGCTGGCAACTCTAACACAGATGCACACCTCAGTCATAAAACTGAGCTGACGCTTGGCTACTGTTAAAACAGAGACAGAAACTACTAAACAATCACTTACTTAGTTGCTCAGAAATAACATAAATACAAACCTAAGCAATTGCTTAGTAAATTAAAACGATTTACCACTATTAATTTGTGGTTTTCATTACCATTGCATACAAATAAATAATTTACAATCAATTGATTTTACGTAAATAACAATAAAACGAACACATAAAATTGGAACGTTTTCTTTTTTTATA
The DNA here is from genome assembly GCA_944739405.2 of Euclidia mi. Lineage (NCBI taxonomy): Eukaryota > Metazoa > Arthropoda > Insecta > Lepidoptera > Erebidae > Euclidia > Euclidia mi. Next base: position 61,578,430 of record OX123200.2, read on the forward strand.
GTTATAGGCAGCAAACGAGCAGACGGATCGCCTGATGGTAAGCAGTTACCGCCGCCCAAGGACACAAGCAGCACCACAGAAGTCACAAGTGCGTTGCCGCCCCTTGAGCTTGGGAAATGGAATAGGATGAGGAGTGTGATGAGGGAGAAGTAATAGGGGATAGGGCCTCCAGCACTCTCACTCACCGAACGCAACAGTTTCGGTACTATTACCTTACGACGATTTTCTGTGAGAGGGTAGTACTTCCCCGGTTAAGCCGGCCCATTCATGCTGAAATCAGCAAGGCTCTACTACCTATAGAGCAATGCTCTCCTACCTATAGTGCTACTACTACGTAGAGGTATAATTAAGTTGATAGACATAAAAACAAAAAAATAATTGTCACATATTTTTAAAGCAATTCAATATAATATAATAATTATGTCAAGCTTTAAAAAATAATTGTGTGACAGAGGGACAGACACTACGAGAACAAACTATAACATACAAAGTCGTAGTCCAAGAAAAATTATGAACTGCTATACAATATTTATCATTGGTTTGTAGTTAAGTATATCCTATTGAGTGAATAAACATATAAACACAAATTTTAATATAAACTTAAAGTTTCTTTGTTACATGCTGCTAAGTGTGAATAAAATTTATCTATCGCTTTTAAATCCCATTTTTCAAAAAAATAACAGACATTCATAGGCTGCTAACTAGAATTATGAGTAAAAGAACAGTAAACCTAGTCTCTGCTTTAAGCAGAAAACAAATATTGAGCTTTTGACAAAATACAATGATATTTGATAGGACGCCACCATGACAAACTACCGTATTCGCTGACAAAATTTTGTCATAATACTTAGTTAAGTAAAGTTGTTTAGTGTACCTGCTTGTAGCGTCATCTGCTTTGTGTAATATTCCATCTATGTAAATTATCTTCTCCACGTTATATTACTTGCATAACCTACACAAGCCTGAATCTAATACTAATATATAATGCTGAAGAGTTTGTTTGTTTATTTGTTTCTTTGCTTGAACGTGCTAATCTTGGGAACTACTGGTCCTTTCACTGTTAGATAGCCCATTTATCGAGGAAGGCTATATAGCGGAACAGTAGCCTTAAATAACGCGGGTGTAACCGTGGGCTCATCGAGTACTATACAATCACGCAATTCCACTCTTTTCGATATGAGAGAAACATACTTTTATACAATCTATGCCTATTAGCTTTAACACATTGCAATTACTATTTAACCTCCGTGACCCATAACAAATAGCGATTTTTCATGATTCTGACCAATCAGTATGTGCTGTACACTTTACTTAAGCGACAGTTCACATTTAAGGAGTATTATCTGCGAAGTTCTACTCAAATATACCCTATAACATAGTGTTTGTTTATGTATAAATGCTTAACCGTCCTTAATTACACCAATTTGGCAAATCGCTAACCTAGTTCTTACACTAACACGAGCTTAAAATATAGGCGCTTACAATAAATAGCCATTGTATTTCATCATTAACTTGGCACTTAGTCTAAAGAGAAATATTCATTGGTGGTAAAACCTTTTCACTTTGAACGCCATCGCCATGCCAAACATTTCATTGCCAATTACTTGGCATTTACACCAAACACTTTTACACTGTAACCGACTGGTTAAAGCAACCTCTTTTACAATTTTTTGTCAAGTAAATACGTGTCCTCTATTATTACACTGTTACTGGCTGGTTCAATCAGGCACTTTTACAAATTCATTATAATAAATAATACACTTTTATTACATTGCTACTGGCTGGTAAAAGCTGAAAACTTAATCAGAAAACTACACCAGATACTCTTTAGTAATTTACCTGATAATATCTTAATGTATAAAATCCTTGCGTTACTGACTGACTGACAGACACGCTACAGCCGAAACTATTGGGCGCAGGAAGCTGAAATTTGGCATGTATGTTCCTTGGGGACCGTAGGGGTGCACTAAGAAGGGATTTCCCGAAATTCCCACGGGATCGGCCAAAAAGGGTAAATTTAAAAAAAGTGCAGGCGTAGCTGCTGGCGTCCTCTAGTGTACCTATATATGTTGAGTAATTGTGAGTAGCAAAAAACCATCCCGGCTTCGCACCGTTGAACATTAAATATAGCCTTTTATACTCAGATATGATGTAGCGTACATTAATGGTGAAAGAATTATTGAAATCTTTCCAGTAGCTTTTCCGATAATCCTAGACCAAAAAGCGGCTTTATAGATTAAATTTTTACATACTTTTAAAATATTTATGGAACATTGACATAATCTGCTACAATGTTTTTCAACAACAAATTAATCATCGTTATTTTCCAGGCAATATGCCCCTGTACGGTACACCACTTCCCTTGTGCCATCGGCAGTAACACCATATGACATGACGTAGCCATTTGCATATAAAACGACGAAACTCAAGTACATATCTACGTACAGTTGATATTACATTCTGATTCAGTCGGCAACATCTGGCATTTACCTACTATATACACACTAGAACATACATATATATGTCACCGGAAAATAATAAGAACCGTAAATTTATAAATTTCCTAGGAAATTTATAAGCTTTTTTAGGATTCTAAACGAGAGATAAATTGTATTAACTTACGCCCATTTTTTCGTAAATTGATAAACTTACCTAATGCATTCGTAAAATAATACGTAAACAATAACCGAACGCCAGGTGCGCTCTGATTGAATAAGTCACTTGTTGAATTTCTTGCCTCGCCACCACCATTCTTCGCCACTTTTACGAATAAACCGGAACTTTAGCGACGTTAATGAGGCTAAATTGACGGAGCCTTCTCCGAGGCGGGGCTCCTATTTTTGTGTTCAGGGTCACAAGAAAACCTAACATAACCTATAAAGTTGAACTGATGCCGACATTCATTATCATCTACCAGTCGGTAGATGATAATGAATAGTCAATCAGAGAGCAATGTGTTATTTGCCGTATCTCAAAGAAGCGTTGAGACGGAGGATCTCAGGTAGGATGTCGGGGTTCAAGAGAAACACTGCTAGGCTGAACAGGTTCTTTATTATGTCTCACTACCGCTTACATACAGTATGACCGAACTAGGTAAGCACTGGCCTGAGGGCTGGAGTGTAGACAGATGGGTGCACACACTATATAAGATTATATAGATATGTATAGGCCTATGACTCACAACTGCCTTTGGCTAGTGAACATGACCATATTTGGTAATATTGCGAACGGCTAAGCTGGCGTTAAGCGCCTGCGAGATATTATAACGCAATACGTGTAATATTACGTTACAACGTTAAATTAAAAGCTCTCCTGTGATTGGTCGAACCGTTTATAATGTTACAAATGGATTTCCGTAAATTTATAAATTTACGACGAGACGTCACAAATTGATAAATTTTCGAAATTGTTTGCGTAAAATAATACAATTTATGTAAGTCTCGTTTAGAATCCTACAAAAGTTTATAAATTTATAAATTTACCGTACTTATTATTTTCCGGTGACATATATACCTCCTATACAAAGTGTCGTGTTCTATTAATACAAAGTCATTGCTATTTGACATCAAAGTTTATTGCTTACCTAAACAATTTAATAAGTCCTTGTCATTTGAATTACAATGTAATAAAATAAAATCCTCAATATCCTTAGCAATATTTTACGGACGAATTCAATTCAATGGATGGATTGAGACTCTCCCTTTAATTTGTGACTCCATCAAATTCCATTTTAACGACTGAATGTTTTCGTGCTCTGATTACGATTTTAGGTGCTACAATTCTCTTGTGGTCTAAGTGATGAAAAACTGATTGAATTTTTTCATAGATATACAATGTTAGATGGATATTGAAACTTAATTTGATGAGGGAATGGTTGAAATCTCTACATATCTACAAAAACATTCGTCTGGTCAATATCTAGTTTTGGGACAATTTTTTTGTCTTGATTCTTAATATTATGGTAAATTCATTCGACACAGAGCTTAAATCTGAAGTGTTAGACATTTTAAAAACAGTTCCATTATAATTATTCGCCAGCTTTTTGGATGACTTGTCGATGATAGCTGTCGTTCATCTTGACTGATTCATCATTTTGTACAAAGCCTTCATTTTGAAATTTTTGCCAACCTTTTACACAGATAGATTGCATTGCCACTTCGAGTCATCATCTTAATTATTAGCAGTACCACAGCGACACTTCGTACTTTTGTTATCGACGAATGGGATTGTTGATTGCCTACATATACTTCCAAATATATTTCTATATGATTTCTTCCCACACTTCCCTATCTGAAAAACTTTTCTTGTAGTCTATACTAACATTATAAAAGCATGAGTGTGTTTCTTTTGTTCTTCTTTCACGTCGTATTGGAGAAAGTAAAGAGGCTGGAGATTGACATTATATGCTTGTTACGTCGTAGCTGATGCGCTCACCCTAACCACTCTCGGCTGGCCGCTTCACCTCCCAGCCACCTAATATATACCGAGGCGCAGGAGTGGCCGCCCCCCTTTTTTTCGGATGCCGGACACCGCCGCTGCAAGCTAAGTGCTCCTTATATCCAGGTGCACCGAAGTCAGCCTGCCTGCCTACGTCCTGAGTTTAGTCTTAGCTCTCAAAATAGTTGCTACCGGGTATATTTTGGATTAAAGCTTGCTCGAATGAAGAATACTTTGTAACCAGTAAATCAATATTTAATTTATCTCCAGTACACATACCTACTAGGTAACACATTAGGCATATTGTCTAATTATCACTTGCTACACACTCACCCAATAACGTTACACATGCTTTTGCTATAACCGACGCCTACGCGGCTGGAGCCGAGGGTGAAGTTTAGTGTCGAATTATCCAAAGTTACTCATTAAAAAGTTCTTTGTGTTTGAGTTTGACTGTCGTTATAGGGAGTTAGTAGCTCTGAATAAACAGACACTAGTCTAAACCACGAAATATGGGCAGAGTATGAAGCAGTCGCTCTGTGGAAATGTTAATAATTAGTCGAATGCGGACCCCAGGTTGAAACTGAGGTAACGGTAACCTCGGATGGTGATGACTGAGAAGATAATATTTCAGTGGCAAATAGTTAATGATTGGACTATTTACATATTCATTGTCTTTTTTTCTTCCGTAATTATAATTATCATTATTTGACAGATGCGTAAAATATTGTACTACATTGATCTGATAAAAAAATGTTTTATAATACGATACCTACCTCTTAGAAAACCTGAAATTACTTCTAAAGAATAAAAACATCTATTTTGAGCTTATCGTCAGTTATCTAACATTAATTTATTTATCTCAACATATAAGTGGAAAAGAACGCACACATTCGTGTCAAATATCCCCCATTTATATATCATCAATACTTCAATTATTATTTATAACAAGATTATTTTCACGAGTTTCTAAGAATTTCGTATTTGCTGATACTACGACGGAGAAATTATGTACTCAATAAATTGTAAACATCTTCAACCTATTATAAGTTGGCAAGAAGTTCCAAGAAATAAAAATATTGTTACCTATTAGAAAGACTGCGTTATCACCATAGAAACATCATTCATAATAACTTTAATATTTACATGTAATGAATGCAATCATTTCTTTATTTATTTTAATAAGCACACCAACAATATAATTACAAGAAATATCTTAAACACAGTTTTCATATTATGTCTAACTTTGAGTACCCTATTACAAATGAAATAACTATGCATAACATAATCGTACAATGACAAAAATACAAATACTACCGCCATCTATTGGTCACCGACGGAACTACGAAAACAAAATTATTGAAAATCTGAATCACGCTTCAAAAAGTATCACACCTGGTTACGTAGCCAAAAACACATGTTTTAAAACACATAGCGGTTATCGAACACCCGTGTGTTCGGGCGGTACTCAAGAGAATGACCAGCCTGGTGAGAACATCCTCTCATATCTTCTTATCCTTGGCAGACCACACGTCATCAATTTTCTTTCGAGCACGATCGTAAACCATGGATTTGGAGCCCAAAGTCTACTTGGAAATCAGACTCGAAGATATTTTTTTTTACTCTATTTAATTTAAGTAGCAGAAAATTATAAGGTGACTTTACGGTAATAGAGAAAACACCCAACATAATATTTGTGCTGACCGATTCGCAGCTTTAAGGTAATAGTAAGTTGTATTATAATTCCTTCTCAAACCTTGAGCTGTCGATTGCAAGTAGTGGCCCTGGCGTTCCTAGTATAGTTTGAATAAAATTTACCTTCAGGTATTTGCGTGTACCGTTAGAGGTTAAGAATGTCAGTTAGTTCAATTTCTTAGTAATTTTACTGACATTTATAAATACAAGAACACACTGAACGTATTAAGGCCGATTCACACATATCAGTGAAGTCACAGTTCCGTCACAGTACCGGCACCGTGATAATTATTCTTTCATACATTTTCTATGAGAGTACTGAGAGTACTGTGTCGTCACTGACACTGACAGGTGTGGATATGTTCATAGAAAATGTATGAAAGAATAATTATCACGGTGGCGGTACTGTGACGGAACTGTGACTTCACTGATATGTGTGAATCGGCCTTTAATGTACAACACTAGTACTCAGAAGAATATCAAGTTTGTTGGCAATGAAGCTTCTATTAAAGACGAGGTATACGCTTTTTCTGATATGAATCTACTGCCTATCTTGAAATTAAAATAATAATCCATATCTCAAAATAAAAAATCTAATACTGTTACAAAGTATCTATTAACTTGAGTCGTATTGTAATACACGACAACCTCACTGCTTATTATCACTTGGTATGTAATCCACAAATTCTTTGTTATGATTCTGGTGTCCGTTGATTGAATTTTTGTCAAGTCCTAAGCAATACCGATTTTGCTAAATACGGGTGCTGCCATTTCACTTAAAAAATCTTTAGCGCTAGAATATGTCCTACAATTTACAAGAAAATTAAAGTGAATAATTTAACACACTTCACATTTCCCGAAATCTTTTCACTTGCAACCAAATACATTTTACGACTATACCTTTAAAAGCGATGTTGCTCCAGCGTTCCTAAACTTTCTGTAGACTCTTAATAAGACCATTAAGACGGGACTCGAGACTGGAGCATTTGAAATATTAGTCGACCAAGCCAACTAGACGAATGTCAACGTGACAAAATTCAACATAATTCAATAATTATAATCCAGAAATTCCTAGTACCGATTGCAGGCGCATTGTATGTACATTCACACGCCGCGTTCGCACGTTACGATAAATAATTTATGGATTATAATTGTTGAATTATGTTGAATTTTGTCACGTTGACATTCGTCTAGTTGGCTTGGTCGACTAGTATTTCGATTAATCTTTAGTTGTTTCTTACTTAATTGCAGCTAAAACAAATAAAGCGAAACTCGCGGTATTCCTAAATTTGTTCCAACGAGTGTGACGGCCGAAAAACGGATTTTCCGACTTCGAAAATGGTGAAGTTCGACTTTTGGTTCATAGACTTTGGCAAAATTGGTACCTTAAGATTTAAAGTACTTTGAGCGGCTTATTTGTCAACAGTAATTTGTTTCTCTTAGACTATTGTTGTTTTTCTTTTGAGGATTTGTTTGGAAACGAAGGTAATTCAGATGAGAAAATGATCCGCACAAAACACGCTCTGAACGATTTCAAAGCAAATCATTTATATTAGTTATTTTTCAATTTAAGGTTTTATATTGCTCTATATAAAAAAAACAGAGAATGCTTTGGACAAAATACAGTTAGCCATTGGAGTCGGATAAGTTTCAGCTAGATAAATTAAGGATTATGATACCGTCATTAGCCCTTGTCGAATTTGTTAAATTGACCCGTACTATAACTATCTGACGAAAATGAACAATTTCTAATATTAAAGTAATTTTTAATCATTTCAATCTTGCTAAACATCACATTTAGCTATACGAAATAAACTACTTATTTTTTGGAGAACATGAAATATTCTCTGTAAGACCACTCTGTGAATGACACATAAAAGCAAGCCTCCGTGGAAGAGTCTCATGATGATTCGTAACTTTTTCTCAATAAAACCGTCGACCGAAATGCGACAGTCACGCATAATAATAATCTCGACATTCGATATTGATGAAGTAGGATGTCGACCCAAAACTTTTAAATTGAATTCTCCTAATTTCATTCGCTGTATTTTTGTAGCTCATCCACATGGTGCCAGAATATGACGTAATAAATTGGCCATGCGCGATAATGTTTCAGGTTTAATAGCAATCGTTTCTGTTCCTATGGTAACAGTCCAAGTAATACATCTCAGACAGCAACCTGCCAAGCAAAATTACTCCTTATTGTTCTATGCTCTAGGTGTAAATTAGCAAAATGTTGGCTGGTCGTAGTTAAATGAACAATGGCACATTTAAATTTCACAAAAAGCCTTTGACCCTTTGTGAAATCCCTGTATCAAATTACAATCATTATTATGTACATGTTTTAATGGTATTTTCTCTTGTTCGCAGATGGACTGGCAAACATCGACAGTTTTCAAACCGAAGATAATCTGGCGTTAACATGCAGTCTGTGTACAACATCAGCCACGGCGACGTGGCGTCGACTATAGGCAGCCGATATGCTCCTGCTGCGATGTCTCTCAACGGAAGCCATTACCTAGGCGGCGGAGTGCTGATCCTCACAAAGACACTCACAGGAGAATCTGTTGAAGTGATAGACGAACCAAAAGCGAATAAGACAACAGACATCATCGACGTCAAAGTCGTCCAAGTAGCCTTCTGTATTTTGTACACCGTCATTTTCGTCTTAGGTGTCTTCGGAAATGTCCTCGTATGCTACGTGGTCTTCCGCAACAGAGCGATGCAAACAGTTACCAACCTTTTTATAACTAACCTGGCCCTCTCCGACATACTGCTATGTGTATTTGCAGTGCCTTTAACGCCTATGTACACGTTCCTAGGAAGATGGGTATTTGGAAGACTCCTCTGTCATCTAATGCCTTACGCCCAAGGCACTAGTGTGTACATATCCACATTAACTTTAACATCAATAGCTATAGACAGATTTTTCGTCATAATATATCCGTTCCATCCACGGATGAAATTGAACACTTGTATACTCATAATAATATTTATATGGGTATTTTCTCTTGTAGTCACTTGCCCATATGGACTGTTTATGGGGATACAGACGACAAACAACAGAACCTACTACTGCGAAGAAAGTTGGCCATCTGATAAATCTAGGAAAATATTTGGAGTTTTCACAACAGTATTACAATTTCTAATACCATTTTTAATAATAGCAGTATGTTATACATGCGTTAGTATAAGATTAAATGACCGAGCGAGGTCAAAACCAGGTGCTAAGAATACGAGAAGAGAGGAAGCAGACAGAGATAGGAAGAGACGAACGAATAGAATGCTCATATCGATGGTAGCGATATTTGGAATATCATGGCTGCCTCTAAACCTTATAAATATATTCAATGATTTCTACGCACAAATGACAGAGTGGAACTACTACTTTGTGTCATTTTTCCTAGCACATTCGATGGCGATGGCATCCACTTGCTACAATCCATTTTTATATGCCTGGCTAAACGAAAACTTTAGAAAAGAGTTCAAACAAGTGCTTCCGTTTTTCGAATCGACTGGCGGAGTACGGAACAGCTATCACTCTGGCAGAATGCCAACGCATAAATCCGACAAGATATGCAACGGTAATGATACAATTCAAGAAACTTTGTTACCCTCTTCTTTCAATAGAGGACCATCAATAAAACAGAGAATTTTTGATAGTAGTGCAAAGAAAGACAACGGTGTTGAAGTAGAAAGCATTGTATTGGAAGATAAGACAATTTCAGCGACTTTTCATACGAAAAGCGAGAATGTGAATCTACAATTAATAGATGAAGAGTCGCAGCTTAGTGAACCAAAGGAGACCAAATCTCCTATATAATTTGTAAGTATGACATATTTGTATATTATCGTAATCAGTAAGTTAGCCACAATTTGGCCATTGTAGCAACCCGCAATGGCCAACTTGTGCGCAAGCACACTGTGAAGAAACGCTTTCGCTCACCTAGCAGTATAATGGCACATTTACAAAAAAGCGAAATTGAGTTTTTACGGCCTAAGTGTTTAAAAGTGTATGATTTATAGAGTGGTAAAACGGCACGGTGTTAGTTTTCCTATTTGTTAAGAAAGGGCGTGAAGTGTCAATGTAGTACTTAGTACGTTCCCCCCGCTTCCGCGCATAACAACGGCTTATTTGTCAGTTGTGCCGGGCGAGGTGCAATCGCTTCTAAATCTGTCTTGGCGTAAGTGGCAAATGTGACATTTTATTAACGAAGTAAGTTAGTAGACATTAAAAAAATTTCAAAACACATTTGGCAAAATGGCACATTTGACAAAGGAATGTGCCATCGCTATTTAACTTAACCGCGAGTATTCTATGCGCATAACTCTCAGCTAACTACAGAGAGACAAAGCTTGCAATGCTTATAGTTTTGTTTACTGCTTATTCAATAAAGATACTTAAAGGTAAAGTAAACTTCCTTAAAATTTCGGAGCAGTAAGGTAAACTTTGATTTGGATCTGGATTTCACTATCGTACCTTTATCATTACTTAAACTGCCAAGCTTTTAAGTGCTTCTGTTTTTAGAACGGAGAGTAACTATCTCACCATAATATGATGATAAAAAAATATGATTATTTACCTACGTTTACAATTAAGAGAAGATTCGTGATTATACTTTATTTTATTTATTATAGTTTAATTATGACTATTTCTTAACGTTTCACGAGCCAAATATAGGTTATTATAATATTTTAGTTAAACTTTTTATGTAAGTATATTTATTTGAATAAAATTACAAATACGAATATTAAAAATCTGAAAATTTCGGGAATCAAGGAAGTGACACAACATTACTATTTAAAAATGTATTTATTGCTTTTCGAAGTATTCTCCGCGAAATTCGACACATTTTTCCATACGATGGAACCAATCATTGAAGCAACCATTCCATTCGGAAGTTGGGGTCGCCAAAATGGCCGTTTTGTAGGCGTCCACAGCTTCTTCAGGTGATGAAAATCTCTGTCCACGCAATTTATTCTTTATTTTACGGAAAGTATAGAAATCATTAGGGCTTAGGTCGGGGCTGTACGGCGGATGGTCTCATAATTCTATGTTTTCTTGCTCTAAAAACTGTTTTGTTCTGTGCGCGGTGTGAGAACTGGCATTGTCGTGATGGAGGATGATGCGGCGGTTGCAGTTCTCTTTATGGAGTTCAGAAACGACCTGTGGCAAACAAATGCTAGCATACCGTTCTGCATTAATCGTTCTTTGTTCCTCAAGAGGAATAGTCGTAGCATGGCCGGTTTTGGAGACAAACGTGGCCGCCATTTTTTTTGCAACACTCCGTGAACGAAAATTTTTTGTTGGCTTTCTCATTTTCGAACACCCAAACTCGTGACTGGTTATTTGTTTCGGGTTCGTACGCGTATATCCAGGATTCGTCACCTAATACGATGTTGTAAACAGCATTTGAGGATCCTGCGTGGAATCTTTCGAGAGTTCTGACGCACCAAGTTACGCGAGCCACTTTTTGCTCTTCACAGAGCGAATGCGGTATCCATCGGAAAAACAACTTTTTTACACCTAATTGTTCATGCAAGATTATCTTTATTTGACTCATGACAATGTCTAAAGTTGCTTGAATTTCGCGGTATGTCACATGTCGATCTTCCTCAATCAGCTTACGCGCAGCATCAACGTTTTCTTGGGTGACTGCAGATTTTGGACGACCTTGACCGGGATCATCACTGAGCTTGACACGTCCACGTTGAAATTCAGCAAACCAGCGATAAATTGTGGTTTTGGATGGGGCTTTATCACCAAATGCAGAAATCATCCGATCAACACACTATTTTTGTGTTAAACCACTTCGAAAGTCATAATAAATCATCGCTCTTGAATTTTCTCGAGTCAATTCCATTTTCTCAACGACTAAACAAGTTTGACAAAACCGTGTGACAAGACCGAGAATCTTTTTTTAAATAAATAAATGGTATTCGATTTTTAAAACCAAGAAGTTTTCAATTAAAAAGATTTTAATATGACAGGAACAGTGGAAATATTCCATTCCCGATACTTTTAGTGCAGCCTATGTAAGTATGTTGATTTGAAATAAAAACGGTTGTTTTCTATTAACCAAATGTCTTTATTTCTTGGTTTTCACATACTGTTTAATTATGGCTTTGGCATGACATATATGACATTTTTGGAAGTTTTTAAAAGTATAACGGCACAATTGCATGGCTCTTCTTCTTTTTTGACTGTTATGAAGCAACTCCTGGAAACCTGAAGTGGATTTTTGTATACCGAAGTATCTATTAAGGTCTATACTAGTTACTAAAACCATAAAATTCATTATATAACGTAAAATGAAGTCATTACTTCGTTTCAAACATTTGTAAAATCTTTGACCCTCATTTCTGTAAAATAAGAAAAAAGTAGATGTGTCATTATACCGCTAGGTGTGCGCTTTGACAATTTGAGTTTACTTTTTAAAGTGTTATCATCACAATTATATATTTTTGCGGCCAACTGAGCAATAATTTAGGCTTTTATTTATTTCTTATCGCAAGGAATTACTAATACATATTTTTTATTAAAATACGTTATGTCAAAGTAGTATGGGCATAAATTCTCCTCAAGCTTAGAATTACGTCTCAGAAAAGCTATCAAGTACCGTGTTTATTGGATAAACTCGTTTAAACACCAACAATATTGATTTTATCAGACGAGAAACACTCAATTCTATAAAGTGGTTTTACTTATCTTACTTTGTAAAGATCAGATCGTACACAGACAATGAATTATTTATTACCTACTTTACAAGAATACTAGCTAAGCTAGTAGCCGTATGGTAAGACGTTTCACTATAATTTATATAACACATATATATATATTTATATAACAATATAGCTAAACCTGCACTCCGTACATACTCAAAAACCGCATAAAAAGCCGTACGTAAATACTTTTTGAGTTTATCGTGAAAAGACATACAGATAGATGCGGTGGAAAACTTTATTTTATATGTATGGAAATAAATACAATATCCATTGACACGTCACGAACAGAAAATACTCATAGCTTTTATATAACAAAGAGCTTCCTCGGCAATCTTATTGAGTAAGTTAATACGAACCGTTGAAATCTCCAGTTTCTTACGATTCACCTTGCCTTTTATTTGCGTAATTGATAAAGTTCGAGCATCTGCGAACTTTCTATGGCACGAATTACGGAGTTGACTTCTCAATTCCGAAATTAGTTCGAAGTTTTTATATGTAATTGTTGATTACAGAAGACTTTTGGGGTCGTATGGAAAGGTTTCCTTTCATGAACGTAGGCCTTTTATGAACGTGTTTATAAAAAGTGTTATGTCAGCTAGCGTCTTTCAATAGAAGATGAATTACTACAGCAAGTAGTCAATATAACATTTAAAATTGTCAGTTGCTCCCAAAATGCAACTTTGGAAATTGTCACTTAGAATCAACTCAGCATCTCTCACGTCATCCTTCTAACAAAAATGCATTAAAACCAGTCCATTAGTTTGAGAGCCTCAATGTTGTAGGCAGATACACAGACAGAGCATACTTATAGCACCATCTGTTCTTATAGTTGTCATTATAAATACAATAAACAAATCCATAATTAATGATCTTTGATCTATAAATGTTGTTCCGATTGAAGTTCAATACCTCCACGTTTGAGTACATAGTTCACTTCGCAGTTTAACCAAACTTGAAAGAATTTAAGCTTTTGTTCGGGACGTGGCTGTCTGACTGCCGGAAACTAAATAATTGTTTTTGCATTTTTTTAATAAGCTACTCCACTCTATGGGAGGAGAGTAAATATAGGGTAGGAAGTATAGGCCAAGCGAAGCCATTTGCGACTGCTTGTAATGCCATATTTTCAAAATTTGTTTGTATTCCATGAGTGCTCAACTAGTTTTTCAATGTGACGTTTTTCATGGAACGATACTCTACCTGTAAGGGAGTATGGTCAATCGCTACGTATGTATATGTACATTTGTGTATTACATCGCCGCCTCCTATCGTAATTTGACACAATAATATAAGATCTTATAGAAGCGTCTTATTTAGAAGTGGTATACAGATTTTATGATATTAAAATAAAATTTTAATCTGTCTGTATATATCAAATTTTTGCGTTACTGACTGACTGACAGATAACGCACAGCCAAAACTATTCGACACAAGAAGCTGTAATTTGGCTTGTGAGCACTAAGAAGCAATTTCGAAAAATGCCCACGAGATCGGGCAGAAACAGTTAAATAAAAAAGTATCAGCCGAAATACGTCCACTGCTGGACACAGGCCATCCCCAAGGCCCTCCACATGGACCGATCCTGATCCGCTACCCGCATTAATATCGTCTAGTTACATAGATAAAACTATACCAGTAAAACGTAATAGCCAGCCAAAATAATCTCATAATCTGGTCACAATAAGCCATCACAAATTGATATTGCACATTAGAAATTCAATTTATCTTAATATTTTCTTGGGTTTACGCGAATGTTACACATTGAAATTAAACTACAGTTTTCGGATTTTATCGCGTTATATTGGTTTCACTTGTTATTACATTTAAACCGAATGATCTAGAAACTACATTTTTATTACTAGCCGACGTTTCGAATTCTTTACAGGATTCATGTTCACGGCAGACTGAGGTGGTATTTGTCTTTGTCTTGAATTTAAAAGTTATCTCAAAGTACCCGAACATTTTTCAACTATTGGTGTTACTATCTAAACAAAATAAAAAAAAATGTTCGGGTTCTTGACCCTAGAGTACTAATCTTATTTTTTTACTGCTCTGGAGGCTACTTCATAAATGATACAAGATTTTAGAAAGATTATTCTATTAAAATTTGTATTCAATGTAACAAATAATGAAGAAAGACCTTGTTTCTTTAAATTTATTGATACATATTCCTTAAAATTATAATTTCAGTCTTAAAATCAACCTTAAATCTAACATTACCCTTGTTTGAACAGTCTTTTGAAAAATAATAATAAAAAATAAAAATACACATATAGCTTCTAATTTATTATTTAAATTAAGTATTGTAAGAGTGGATTGCACCACATCACCGGTTAAAGTAAAAGCTAAAGTCAAATTTTACAATAACTTTAACAGTAAACTTGACGGCTGCCGTAAAATGTGTTGCACCAACGTTTTTGCTGCTAATGTTAAAGTTAACAGGGTTGCTAGACAAATGAGGCGTAATCTACCCTGATTCGCTGCGGGAACTATTTTTAAGTCCGGCAATACTAGAGCTTCGCTGTTATTGATAATGTCAAGATGTCAATTGTCAAATATTATATCGAACGTCAAACGAATTGAACGCGCTGAACGCGCAAAATTTTAAAAGATTTTGATTATCTTTCTTGTTTATACTACACCTATACCTACGAGTTCAAGTTTTACGAAGTGTGAAGATAATAATGGCATCAAATACAAAAAGCTTGTACATACGTAAACAGCCAAACAAAGTAAGTATGCACGACTTATTCTGTTGCCCATAACACTTGCGTGTTATTCTTTTTACAGCTCACAAACTTATGCCTATCTTTACGTTAAATTCTGTATATTTCAGGGAAAGAAGCGTAAACTATACCGGAGCTGAAGTCGATAGACTTCAATCGTTAATAATCAAACATCAAAATGTATTATTTTGTAAGAAAACCGATGCTATAAGTAGTAAGCAAAAGGATAGCGTGTGGACTTTAATAGAAAGCGAATTTAATGCCCTTGGAGAGATCCCACGCACTGTGAAGCAGCTCAAATAAAATTTGAGAATATCAAGAGAGTGGCAAAAAGGTACATAAATAGATACAATGATAAATATATTGAAGGGCCTGGTGCTCAAAATTTCATACTTATTTATTCTTCGCGACAGACATTAAAAAACTCTATAGTGAATAGTGTATTCGAAACCGCGAGTGAAATCGTGTAAAAATAGTGCTATCCAATCGTGCGGTAGGTATACCGGGTTCGGTTCCTGGACGCGTCAAAGTGATAACATAACGCTAGAATAGTGAAAATTCGCAAATCGGTAATAAGTAGTGCCGTGTAGTGTATAAACTTATACTTGTGCTAACCGTAGGGACTTAGATATCGATCATAAATAGTGTTATCAGTTGTAATAGATAAGAACTAATAGTTGATAAACAGCTGTTTTGTTTACATACATACATATCGTCACGCCTTTTATCCCCGAAGGGGTAGGCAGAGGTGTATTTCTACACCCACTTTTCGCCAGTTATACTTTAGTCCCACGTAATAAGGGGCGAGCCTATTGCCGTACCGGGCACATTTCCAGACGCCGTGCTGCTACTGAGAATTTCGTGACAGAAAAACCCAATAACACTGCCCGACCCAGGAATCGAATCCGGGACCTCCCGATCCCACGCGTACATTTATGCCGCGAGACCAACGAGGCAGTCGTATAGGGTTTGATGTCGAGTTTTCCGTCTCTACGCAAAGATGGTATTTGCATCGTGTTATCCCTTAGTCGCCTCTTACGACACCCACGGGAAGATAGGGAGTGGTGACACTTGTATTCTTTGCCGTCAACCACACGGCATTTTTGTTTACATAGTAGTTTTATAAGTGTTTTTTTAGCTTTGAATAGGCTTGAAATCATGTTTAAATAGTTTATTATTGCTAGTTATTGGTTTATATAGTCGAAATAATCGTAATAATAAACATTTGCATGTTTATCATAAACTTTCTTTATGTACGATAAAAGAAAGTAAGTTTGTATTTTATGCATCGTAGGTTTTATTATGTTATCTTAGAATTGAATAAAGCTATTTCCATGGTGTTTGTTTTATTAGATGCGGCCCACCAAAATTACATACCTACATAACTATAGTATTTCATAGTATTTTTATAGAAAACTAGAGGATGCCAGCAGCTACGCCTGCAATTTTTTTAAATTTACTCGTTTTGGCGGATCCCGTGGGAATTTCGGGAAATCCCTTCTTAGTGCACCCCTACGGTCCCCAAGGAACATACATGCCAAATTTCAGCTTCCTGCGCCCAATAGTTTCGGCTGTAGCGTGTCTGTCAGTCAGTCATTAACGCAAGGATTTTATATATTAAGATATAGTGGGCGGATCCTTGTGTGACAACATTTTTCGATATTTTTTCTTGAATAACTTAGTGATGCAAACAGTTAGGTTTATGTACCTATTATATACCGTTCGATAGAACTTTTTGAGACCTATCTAGCTATGTATAGAACATATATGCGTGTACCATAGTATCTAAGATAATTACATGTAAGTATCACAAATAAAGATTTGTTGTGCATATGTTCGGTACGGTGGTCGGCGTTAAGGTAAAATTTCGAAGTAGCTAAGCGACCATATTTTTGGCCAGTTTGTTGGCGTCCCAACCACCATGTTGTAACCAAGTAACTATATGTAGCCATCCAGCACTGAACACCTGAACAGCATCGCTCTCAACGTATGAAGATGTTTTATTTCTGAAGCCCCGAATAGATCGAAGCCATACAGTCCACTAGCACATAGAAGATGATCGTCGTAGGAACACTCGCCAGTCACACACCACCAGCGCACTGTAGCGGACCAGCTAAGGTTCGATTCCTGGCATCGTCACATTTATCTTTTCAACTGTTATTATTTTCATTTCTACATACATACATACATAGACTCACGCCTGTTTTCCCGAAGGGGTAGGCAGAGGCACATTAAACGCCCACATTTCGTCAGTGTTTTGATCCCACGTAATAGGTGGCGAGCGCTTATCGGGATGTTTTGTTTGCCAGAGCCTTGTCCGTTGATTGGCAGGTGCACCACTTGCAGGTGAGGTTGGCTTGGGACCCTAAGCTCTTGGCGGGAACCCTATGCACCTACAATTTCTACCTAATACCTTTCATTTCTACGTAATAAAATTTCAGGTAGCTAGCACAGAGAGTGTTCCGACCGTTGAGCTAGCCACCGCGCTACATTTTTGGAGACTCGAAATCTAGCCAAGAATGATTCGTTGTCCCCTTTTGAAACTCGATCGGTTCTGGAGAAATACACTTTTCTTTTCCTAAGCCTTTCACTTATCGGGTCTAAATCACATTCGTCTTCAGAAGAACTAGTTTCTGCGAGTATTTCTCGAAGCAGTGACATTTTTGGTGGTTATATTCGATGCGTATCAATAATAGAACAATAGAACTGACTTTAACAATAACATTAACCGGCCAACATCGGGCGGTTACAGTTAACGTAAAATTATGACGTCATTTTAACAATTGTCAAGTGGTGCAACTAATTTTTTGCTTAACCGATACTTTGACAGATGTTGCGATCTTTGTCATTGTTAAAGTAAGATGATGCAACCCAGTCTTAAAGTGTTATATCACATAAAAATAAAAATACCATTCTAATTATAAGATATTTGCCTTGAGAGTAAATTAAAATCAGCCTATATTTTTCTATCAAAATTACAGCAGTTTGGAGATCAAAATTGGGTTTGTAGAGCAGCTTCTAACTCGGTGCTTGTGCTTGCTTGTATTTGAGATGTTCCAGCAGTATTTTGGAGATCATCTTCAAGCTGGCATGCACTAAGAGTAGGATCAGCCACACTGTCGTTTGAATCGTAATCTTCAGTTTCACTGTCCGAATCTTCGTTTTCCAAATAATTTGTTATCTGGTTCTCGTCGGGATTCATCTATTAAACAAAATGATCAATTCTCAGTTAAATAAAACTTATTGTTACAAATAAATAAAGAGATAATTACAAAAAACTAAAAAACTACATTTGTAAAAAACTTACCGTTAATACTAATGATCGCCTCCCAGGCGAACGTGAGGTCAATAACTCGATACCTGAGTATTCCCCGCTGAACCCATGACCACTCTCCACCGTGTCGCTGGGTGGGGCGTGGCGCGTCCACGCCGCGATACATAGACGTAATTAAAAAATGTTCTTAAAAAATCAACCGAACGCGGCCTCTCAGGCGATGATTAGTGTTCTAGGGTTAAATAAATTATTCTATAAACATAACACACCTTTTTTGAGCAGTCATGTAAAATTGTGTAGACATTGAAACAAACAAAATAAATGTTCTAAATAAAAATAATATAATAATTGATTGGATCTTATCGATTTCCTTTTAAAATAAAGTAATTAAATCTTTAATATAAAACGAGAACAAAAAGAAATTAAAATAATTATTTTCTGATTCCTATTATAGGAGGAAAAAGTCTTAGTAAGAAACAAGAAATGAGTCCTATAATTCTCTCATTACAAAACTCCCGAAAAAATGGGCAATTCAAAATGTTGTTAATTTACAACAACGTGAAGTTCAATGTTTTTTTTTGTTATTTAATATAGAAATAGTTAATTTAGTGTGAAATAGAATATCCTGACTATTTATCAACGTGAATTGCAATATTTCGCTGCGTATTTACCCTTTTTATTTGTGTTGTATTTTCGTATCCACAAATTTGACACTTAATGATAATATGATAGTATTGGGTCCACGGACCTATAATAAATGGCAACAAATCTATGCATTCTTTGCTAATCTAGTTGTTATACAGATCAATGATCTCCACGGTATATGTTTATCTTCTTGCCATACAACAGTATGGCAAGTAGACATAGACAGTCGCGGTGTACCGCTAACCGTATTCATCATCAGCCTTTAACAGTCCACTGCTGGACTAGGAATTGGCCTACTATACCACGCTGGCCAAACAGGTTGGTATAGGGTTTGTATCAAGTTTTCCTTTTCTTACAGTGCTGTTCTCTTCATAATATGCTCCCTCTGTCGGCTCTTACGACACCCGTGGGATGATATGGGGTGGTGACATTCCGTATTCTTAATCCGTCACCACACTGACAAAACCGTAAAGAGATTTTTTAGTCGTGCCATTCCTATGAATTACTAAACCTAATATAATGACTATGATGTACTATAGTAACATTAGCCGAAATTATTAAAACATCAAAAGTTTTGTTACCTTTGACATTATTATTTAAGTTTTGGCATAATTTTATGTTTTGATAAATTGACAAAAAAGCCCTGGCTTTTATTGGTCTATTTCATAACAACTTTATGTTAACGTAAAGGCAAAACAATGATATTTCGTAGTTTTAAAAAGGATAATAAAACTTTACTTATTCATCTTCTGTTCTTATTCATATTCATCACGGAAAAAATGTAGGCGGAAGAATTGTAGGTTATGTACCTATTATGTATGTATGTATAATTTTTTGTTTCTTTATTATTCTAGTTTTGCCTTGTTTTTGTTTTATTATTCTGTGATATGCTCCTTTGTATACTTTTCTTTTAAATATCCTTAACTGTGTATATGTTTGTATAGTGTTAATGTAATTGGTTTATGAAACCGTGTTAGCATAAATAAATAAATAAATAAAAAAAATAAATAAATAAATAAATGTATACAAAATATGTAAACAGGAAAAAACACATTGAAGTACAACTTTAAAAAACGAATGACAGTATCACAATCAATAATGAATTACAACGCAAAGAAACCTTCATCAAACATAGGTTTGATGAAGGTTTCTTTGCGTTGTAATTCATTCAATGAATAGTCATTGACTCATACAGAATTATTATTTAGACGTATAATTCAAACCTATAATTAAATTTGTACACGTTCCCTTCAAAATGAAAGCACAAGAGCCGTTTATTACAAAAACCATCTTTGATGTATTATTTAAGGCAGACACGTATTTAATTTGGCAGTGAATATGAATTTAAGTCAAATAAACCATTGTTCGTTCAAATTTAATGTGAATTTATGTTTAGATTGCTTAAAAATATCTGAGTGCAAATACTCCGTTGTTTGACTGAGTTTTTTGAAGTTTCTCGTATAACACGGATATTTTAGAGATGCAAATACATAAAAGTATAGTTTTGGCCAAGTTGTGACAAAATATGCTAACTACGTTTTAAATCGGTTTGTTGATTGTTGTTGTAAGAGGCGGAAGATGAGTCTAGGCCGCTTCGGGACGTGGACGGACCCCGCGGTAGTTTTAGTGGGCAGTACCTGAATGACTGTAGGAGTGAGCTTCACCAACCTTCTGGTAATTTGGTCCACCGTGAAAAATAAAAATGAAACATAATATACTGTATATGTACGCTGACCGTGGTGTAGAGCCTTCCTATAGCATTTATTTAGAAAAAAATAAAACGTGTAAATATTATTTTTGAAGATCAATTTCCTCAAAATCAATATTTCAAAGACCTATAACGTGACGGTCGATACATATGGTCGATGGATTCAATGTTTACCAACAAACGAGCTTAATAACAATTGTCGTACACGTCACGTTGTAGTACGGTTAAATTTTGATATGCAAATGCTTCACTGAAAATATCATGTCTTTTGCTATATTTTATAAAATATAATATGTTATAAATAACTTGTATATCATGTTCTGAGAAGTTATTATGAAACAGACAATGCAATGCTCTTTTAATTATACCTGGAAGACTGTCTTGTCTACTTTACGTTGTAACAAATTATTTCAAATAAAATGACATGTTCAGTTATGCATAGTACAACTGTTTACATTTTAAATAAGATTTCATTTTGCGTTATCTTTAAGCTAATTATTTTAAACATTAAATGTAGTTTTAGTCATAATCGCTTAAAGTAAGCAACTTCATTTGAAATGGGATTTAACCCTCTGTGTACGTGTTTGGGTACGATGTACCCCAACTGCTGAACATTGCTTTTGATTTACAACTATAAAAGAGCCCGAGGATTGGTTTAATATTACTAACATGTCAAATGATCCTGAAGTGCCTGTGGCTGTTACAAACTCCGCATAAAAAGAACTTTGTTTGAAACGTCTTTAAAAACAAAAATTCATTTCTACAAAACTGACTCTAGAATTGTGTAGAAATACTAATTACAATTTAGACAAAATAAAAAGGGATAACCTTAAATTAGTAAGTTTGAATAACTAAATTAAATGATCTAATTTATTTACTTACTTTCTCTTTACCATCGGGCATATATTGCAATTTTAACTCTTCACAAAAAAGCTAGGGAAAAAGCACTACTAGTATATTTTCAAGATATTAGTAATTATCTAAGTTTAAAACAATTTAACTACGCCTAGCTTTCCAAATTGGTAGACATGCTTATAAACGAAATAGTAAAGTGTGTAAACGTAAAGACCCCTGTTACAGCTTTTTTTTTTGACATGAGTCGGGCATTCGATTTTGTAAAACATGACCTACTGCTGCATAAATGTAATCTGTATGGTTTACGCAGTACTGCACAAGATTGGCTGAAAAGCTATATGGTATATGTTATTGATAGAGAACAATTTGTTGAAGTCACCAATATTAATTCCAAAAATGAAGAGGTGACTTTTAAATCGAACATGCGACAAAAAGAGTATGTATTCCCCAAGGAACCAAACTTGTTCCGCTTCTATTCCTTATGTACATCAATGACCTACCATCTATAACAGAATACCAATCCATTTTATATGCAGATGACATTTCAATAATAATACTTAATTATTCTAATAATAACAATTTGATAAATGAATTAATAAACTAATACAATGGCTAAGACAAAACAATTTGATTGTAAATATTAATAAAACAAAATATATTCAATTTCATAATAAAGGAGGTAAAAAGCTAGATTTACAAATGAAATACGAAGATCAAAATTTAATGGAGGTCAATGAAGTGTCTTTTCTAGGTATAAAACTAGATGACAATTGAAATTGGAAAGGACAAGTAGAGAATACATGCAATAAAATTAATAGATTTGTCTATGCTCTGTGGCGATTAACAAAAATATGTAACAAAGAAACAGCACTTCAGGCTTATCATGCATTTGTGCTGTCGTCACTAAGATACGGCCTTGTGCTGTGGGGTAATGCGGTAAACGTAAATAGAGCATTCATTGCACAAAAACAGTGTATAAGAGCCATTTGCAACGTAGACTCCTGGGTATCCTGTAAGCCTCTGTTCCAAAGACTTTCTTTATTAACATTGCCAAGTCTTTACATTTTCGAATTATGTGTTTTTGTTAAGAATAATAGCAAATTGTTTATTCGTAAGAAAGATGTGCTCCAGTTCCATACCCGATATCCGAACAACCTTGTATTGCCTCCAATAAGGACATATATATGTAGCCGTAATAGTTACGCCATGGCAGTTCGCATATTCAACCAGCTTCCACATGATTCTCGGGACTTACCCATAAATAAATTTAAATCACAATTATTTAAATGGCTTGCTGAAAAATGTTTTTTTTTTCAGTAAAAGAATACTTAAACTATAAACTTTAAATAATGCCACTGAATGTAACATTAATTATTTATTATTCTATTGTTAGTTAATTTTAAATGTGTTCAATACTGTTCAAATAATATTATAATGTAATACTTTATACCTATAAGTGTGGGTGTGTATACACCTCTGCCTACCCCTTCAGGGATGAAAGGCGTGAAGTTATGTTTTGCTATACCTATAAGTAATAAATTTAAATATTTGTATGTCATGTATAGAAGATGGCAAATGTGCTGGATATTCTATAATAATGTAACACCTATGTATACCACATTTTACAAATAAATGATTTGATTTGATTTGTAAAAGATCTTGTTAAGAAAGTTACAAAGGTCCTTGTGAACTTTATGAACATAGAGGTTTATTCTAAATTACTTCAGAGTATAAACTAAGCCCATATATTATTACATATAAAATAAAGACACAATCGCCCTCAACACACATTGGCACGCACGGCAACACTTTATTCAACTATACTAGAGAGTGGATTCATTGTCTCTTAAGAGTGACTTTTTAATTTGCCTATTTAATTGAACATGCAGTTCAGCTTTCAGCTCCACAACGTGCAGTTAACTGCTGCCCGAAATGTACTAGGCCTTCACCAGCATACGCCTCAAAACCTGCTCTAGTTTTCACCATTAAGTCACTATCAACTATCCTCCTCAAGTCATCTATCTGTCTAGCCTGAGGGCGTTGAACACTGCGTTTGCCAAGACGTGACCTCCATTCGATACATTTTTTATGAGATTTTGGTATTGATTTTATAATGAGTTTTTAGTTTGATGTATATTCATTGTCAGCTTACATCATTAGTTGCACAAAACGGTCTTCAAACACTTACTCGTATTTACTCGTTAGTAATTACGTTGAGCTCGGGATTTGTATTGCAGACTTATATTTGATAGTCAATAAGGGTCTGTGGTTGAGACCCCTTGTCAGAGGTTTTAGGTTTAGGATAGAATTAAATCGTGCAAATATTATACGTCGCCGTTGTGGAGGTCAGACGACAGTCTCTCCGTGGGAAAGTAAGGGAATAGCCAGTATCTATACTAATAAAATAAAGCTGAAATGTTTCATCATGTGAGCCTAGAGACGTCCACTGCTGGACATAGGCCTCCCCCAAGGTTTTCCACACAGACCGATTTTGAGCCGCCCGCATCCAACCACTTCCCGCGATCTTAACCAGATCGTCAGTCCATCCTGCGGGAGGAAATGTTTACTTGTTTTATTTTTTAACTCAGATTAATCTTAGAAACTATTGGTCCGATTCGAATAAATCTCGGACGAGGATGGCTATAGGCTAAATAACATCCTTCTACGAACCACGGGTGCGGAGAATAGCGCAGGCGCTACCGCGGGCTCATCTAGTTCTGTTATACTGGGTTAGACCCTTTTTTTTGGTGTCGGGTTGGAAAATACTCATGGAGTCCCTCCGCCCTGGGGGGAAGGACGAAGGGGACTGTCAGACTTTTACTGACTAAAAACCAACCCGTGCTCCTCATGTACCCATGTGTCGGAGGATAGGGTTTCACCGAAGCATTCCTCGCTACCCCCGACGGGTATTGGCCCGCCAGATGGTCAGGCGGGCCCCGAACGAAACCCCCTTGGCGGCGGATGAAGGTGTTGGGCTCCGCCGCCAAAACACTCAGCGGCCGCAGAGGATAGGGAGGACGGCAACGCATCACCGCATCTCCTCTTCCTCTGCGGCCCCACCGCAACGATGGTGCGCCCCCATTTGGTCGCGGGAGATAGGGCGCGCGGCAACGCAACACCGACACGCCTCTCCTCCCGCGACCGCACCCGACTGCGAGGGACCGCAATGAAACGGGTATATTTCGGCGTGTTCGCTTAAATCGGTACTGACATCTTGTCAGTATCGACATGGATTCTGACGGCTCGCGTTTATACGAGCTTAGAAGCGCGTCAACGCTCGTACGAGTTGCGCGTGTGCCAGAAGGCGCGCCTATACGCGCCTACAAGCACTTCCGAAAACGAGCTTATACGCGCGTATAAAACGCTAATCTGAAACTCCCCTATTTTGAAGCATCATCATCATCCTAGCTCCCAGGACTTTTCGCCTTGGAGCCCGGGGTCCGCTTACTAGTCTAACTAGATTTGGCAGAATACCAGCTTTTCTACGGAGCGATTGCCCACTGACCTTCGCAACCCAAAAGGAAAGCCATATTCCATGGTTTAGACCAGTATCATTTTATTTGTGGGTACTGACTCCACGTTCCGACTGTCAAAAATATTAATGACAGCTGGGACCGATGGTTGAACGTGCTCTCCGAGGTTCCGGATAAGCGATAATTAACAATTGTATACTCACATAACTTCGAAAAGTTAGTGGTGCGCGCCCAGGATTCGAGACCGATACCTTCTGGATGGCAGTCTATTGTTATCTCCACTTGGCTATTACTGCCTCAATGTTGAATAATAAATGCTAATATTTATATATTGTATATTAAAAACAAGTATCATTAGTTCGACATTTCCGTCATTATAGTCAGGGTGACAAAAAGCCGTAGATAGTAGATATTTATTTAATAACTTTCTGCTGAAACCCTTTTGTCACTCCGAGAGTACTTATTAGTTTAATGATTACACCCTACAGTGTCCCATTTAATATAAATTGTGACAATATTATGAAGTGGAACTGAGGAACTTAATTACATAGTATAAATAAGTTTCATGCGTGTATATTGTTAAGGAATACAGTTTATTTTCCCAAATTTTACGTGAACTTAAATTTTATGCTTCATATGTGTGTGCGCATACACAAGTGCACTCTCTATTCCCTCACCTTCATAGTCCGATGGGACGCCATATGAGACACGACCGGAGAGAGATTGGGCGCAGGACCAACGGCTTAAGGTGCTTTCCGAGGTGCGGGGGTGTGACACCGCCAACTCCCTGACTCCGAACTTCTATTGGATAAATCCTAACAGAAAAACCCAATATCACTTTTTGTTCGACCCGGGAATCGAACCCGAGACCTCATGATCCGCAGTCGCTTACACTACCGCAGGACCACAGAGACAGTCAATTGCTAGTAAATCAATATTAAAAGAAACGAAAATTTCTAGGAAATATAATACCCTTAATGAAGATTTTCTAGAAATACTACAGTTAGAAGTATAATATTTATTTTCTCTTGTTGCAGAATACGTCTTCACAACAACGACATTGAATCGACAACCGGACGAAATATATCAAAACATTTATGTTTCATATTTTTATGTAAAATTGTATAGAATTATTGCTTTGCTTACTGTGATTACTTAACGCTGTTTATTAACGTAAAGTAAAATAATGTAAATAAGTAAATATAATGTAAAGAAAACTATATCTCATAAATTAAACGTAAACTAGTCAGTAAAAAACAATGCGAGTATCCGGAACGGCCTACTTTTTCCAATTTGACAGTTTAACTGTCAAAATGTAAATATTGGTGTGTTTTGATTGGTGTTTTCTCGATGAGACTGTTGAGCCCAGTTTCAGACGTGACATTTCATGGCATTATTTTGCAATGTTAATTCCGTTGTTTACATTAAAACTGAAAATAACATTAAACAATCTGCATAATGTATATAGTAAAGTATTGGAAATTATATGATAAAAAAACAATAGTTGACTGCATTATTTGTAAGTAATTCTGTTTCCATAAAAGGTATTTCAAATTGTAACAAAAATTGTGAAAAGGTATAATTTAAAAAATAAAACTGGGAAACGTCGATTCGAATCAGTCTTATAAATGCTATCCCTATGATATTTTTACGGAAAGTGGTAACACTGGTTTGAATTTCTTTTTGTGTATTTCAATTAGCATTCGCCATACCTATAGGATTTTTACGAAAAAAATGTATGCAACGGAATTTCGCTAAAGCTTCGTAAATCTGATTATTAATTGAAATGTCAATGTTTGAAATTCTGAGTTTGTCAGAAAACACAAATCAAATATATAGAACTATTTCATAGATATAATATATTATTAATTTTACAATTCTAGTGTTAAGTGATAGTTTATGTAAATAAAATAAATAATTGCGCATACGTTTTCGTTTCGCTTGTAGAACGTAATATAAAATAAGTATAAAATCAATGTTTTAGTAATTAATATGTATGTTTATTGTTACATTTGTGGAGAAATAAACGAGGGTTGGTTGTTTTGTAATGTATCGTTTTATTATTACCTAGACGAGATATTAAGTGGTATAAATCATCAGCCTCCTAGCGTTATCCCTTCTACAGCCCGGCATCCACTCTAGTAGTCTAACCAGATCAGACAGAATATTAACTTTAGCACAACGTGATTGCGTTTCTGCCTACCTCTGCAACTTCAAGAGATAGCGATATTCCATGATTTAGACTAGTTTCAGTTTATTCAGAGGCGCTACTTTCTCCTTATAACCGTAAAAAATCTTCATGACAGCCGGGACCAACGGCTTAACGTGCTCACCGAGGTACAGGGCAAGCGATAATTAACAATTCAATACTCGCATAACTACGAAAAGTTACTGGATTCGAACCCGATACCCTCTGCACAGTCTGTTGTTATCTCCACTAGGCTATTGCTCATTGATTGAATAAATATACAGTGTGTATTAAAAATGTTTATCATCGCTCGCTTAATAACGTGCCCGGTAGATGGCAATAGGCTCGTCACCTATTACATAGGGACCGAAACATAATTGGCGAAATGTGGGTGTTTAATACGTCTCTGCTTACCCCTTCGGGGATAAAGGCATGAAATTATGTTATGTTTGAAATATACATAATATACTCCCATAGTAAACACACGACTTTATTTTGTAACTAGTTGCCTGCTGATGGTAAGTGGTCTCTTTCTCATACGCATGGTTGTGAGCTAGAACTCAATCAATGAAAATGAAATGAAATGAAATTGTTTTTTATTTGCAACTCCAATGCAGTAGTTACAACAGTATAGTGAGAAATGGACTATAGAAAAACAGTTTTTGGATCGCAAATAAGGTACTTGCGTCAGTATTCGTTGCAGAATCAGGTGAGACTGCAACACTGATCTTCCCGCAGGACCTACTTACTTACATACATATAAACTCTTAAAACTAGTTATTATTAATATAAATAGTACATACACTATGAATTAATATATAAATATCAAATAAATATACATACATAGATTAAATAATCATAATAAAAACAATATAGAATATAAGTTCCTTATTATAAATATGTAGATAACTTTTTTTATGCGTTTCCGAACGCTTTACAATCACGTCTTGTCAAGTTGTCACACACAATCAAGCCGCTACCTATCGCAACGATGAACGAAAAGGAATAAAAAGAACTGGATGAGAGAGAAGTAAAAGGGAATAGGGCCTTTAATGCAAGAAAACATCCTTACTGGCACCGTACAGTCGAACAACTTCCCGCTAGACCACCTTAAGGGCGAGAATCGCTCAGAAGGCATCGTCGCTTCCATTGCTACTTTACACACACATTGACACTCGTGTACAAAACCAGTTTCTAGTGTGCCTAAACTATTTGTGCGAGCCAAAGGTTTTTTTTTCAAACTGGTTTAGCGCCGACTTGATTGATTGTACATATCGAATCTTCTGATTGCTACTACAATCACCATGCCACTTAGCACTGCATTGAGTGTTGTGTGTTTGAACCTCGAGAAGTGTTCTTGAGTGTAGACTATCTTGGCTGTAGAAAGCCCTCTAGCTAGGTGGTGTGCAAAGTGGCTGGCAGCGGCTGGATCCGAAGTGCCGGAAATCGAGTTCAGTGGCGTGCCTTTAAAAACGACTGCATCCAGCGCTGGACTATGACAGGCAGATGATAATTATAGTTTTATTCAATCGAATGTAATGTATTTCTAACGTACCTACATTAAAACTTTAGCGTTCTACACGTTCTATTTATACAAACTTTAACTGTGTCGGATTTCATACTCCATCGTTCGTGTAATTTTCGTTAAAAGGGTCACAAACTTTTGCTCTACGTATTAATATGTAGATTATGGTGGGCTATGAGAGAGATGCAGAATCCGAGGGAAAGAGGGAGGCAGAAAGGATTTTAGTATTTTTTTCGTTTTAGTTTTTTCAGACCCCTCATATGAGAATGTTCTGGGAAAATAATGAAGCAAAATGGCTAATGCACCAAGCAGGTTGAGTGTGGAGTTTCTTTGGCGCATAACGAGCGATCGAGTATAATTATTGCCGCAGGCCCAACTACCACGCTTTTAGTTAATTATAAAATATTATGCTAATACCGCTTACAATTTTGTAGAACATGCAATTTTGATATTATGTTGTCATAATTTTGAAGAGAATTACGAAGTTAACTAGATAATTTACTTCTTGGCGTTATGGTTTAAGATTATTATTAATAGTTCCTCTTACCACTGTATCGAATTCTGTGGGTTTGATTCCCACACAAGACAACACTTTTTATCTATAAATTGTTGTTTCAAATCTGCTGAATTCCGTTTACATTGAAATATGAATACTCAGAAGTTTAGTCAAAAACAATTGCAAACTACAACTTAGAAGTTTGTTTAGAAAATATTACAAACCAAATAAATTGTAAAGAAAATGTAAGCTCCCTAATAAACGCAACAAATACAAATAAGATTCTCTGAACTAATTTCGCAGAGCCTGAATGTATATTCAATAAATATTATTCAGGAATTTGTTATTAGGACACAGTTCATCGAAACTAGGTTTTCTACAAGAATTCGAAGAAACCCTTCAATAACATCTTAATATATAAAATCTTTGCGTTACTGACTGACTGACAGACAAGCTACAGCCGAAACTATTGGGCGCAAAAAACTGAAATTTGGCATGTGTGTTCTTTGGGGACCGGAGGGGTGCACTAAGAAGGGATTTCCTGAAATTCCCATGGGATCGACCAAAATTAAAAAAAAAATGCAGGCGTAGCTGCTGGCGTCCTCTAGTAATATAATAATTACTGAAATTTTAACAGCAAAACAGAAAATTCTTATGGTACCGACTTGAGATTAATGCCAGTAGAATGAGAATAATGTAATAAAAGTCACAACTCGAATGTTGCTCGGTCACGTTGTATGCACTAACCATACCGTCTACTAAACTGTTTGATCGCCATGAAATCTTAAAAGCACACAACACCAAAAGGATAATTTAATTGACGATTTTACTTAATGCAAATGTTTGTAGAAGTATTTAGTACATAATTCTGACTCCATCATATCGCCCCTTAAAAAATTGTTTTTAATTCAGTTTTGTTTTTTAGTACATAATTCTGACTCCATCATATCGCCCCTTAAAAATTTGTTTTTAATTCAGTTTTCCAAAACATGTACAGTTAGATTGAACTAGAAAACCATTGAAGCTACCAGTATCCCACCAACCTGTTTCAACCATACAGATGCATCTGAACTCTCAAAGACACTGTCAAACCCACGCCATCCATTAAGTGACATAATGTCCCTATATATACCGCAATCTTCACCATTAGGTGAACTAATTTTCCTTATCGTGAAGTAAAATTTATTGCATGTGTGCCTAAGTCATGGAACAGTAATTACCAATATCCCATTGATGTAAGTAATAGATCAATGCAATATCCTGTTTCGGTCAGTACGTCCTACATGCGCACCAGAATGGTCGAAAAGGTTGGCACTGTAAATAATTTGCACTTCATGGTAGGTGTCTATGAATATCATCACCGTGCGTCGTCTTAATGTATTCACGGCTTCACGCAAGACCCTCATCTTGCAGCCCACTTTCTATTCTTATCAGATTTGGCAAAATATTTAGATTTACCAAACAGTGGCTGGCGTCTGACCTCCGACTGCCATCTGATATCCTTATGGTATCGATCTCAAAATGACACGCTGGATTTTCAGATGTTATTTTTATCATTTAGGTATTTTATCATAATGAGATGTATATATAACTATATAAGTGAGTAACTAGTTTTCTAGAATCTGTGATTTATTCACTCAAGGTTTTTTGTGTGTGACGCTATTTTGTGTGTTTCTATTTTTTATTTATTTATTTACACTTTCCTGCAAACAATTTGCATAAGGCGGACTTAATTCCTGAGGCATTTTCTGCCAGTCAACCTTCAGGTGGTTCAGAGATGATGTAGCAGGTGTAGAATTGAGAGTAAAACTTACATAGATGTTGATTAATTGATTAATTATTTACTTGAGCAAGGTTTCTATTATGTATGTATTAGATCTTTTAGGCAACTGTACGTGAGTATCCTAAAATATCAGCGACCTAACACATACGAAAAAAAAACATCTTCCAGTGAAGACATCATAGGTTCTGACAAGCGTATCAGTGACCAAGGCAAATTGAAATAGTCTACATTGGACATTCGTTAGATAAATCGGATCGCTTTGACAAGGGTCACGAATTGGGTACGCTGGGTGACATCACTCATAACTAACGGTCAACTGGTCTGAGTTTTGACAGTTAGGTTGACACAAAGATCCTCTAGGGATCGATCTTCATCGCGACATCATCACTTTCTACAGAGTTATGATTGGCAACCTATGTCATCTTTGGTTATGTTCAATGAAAATTCAAGATAAACAACAATTAAATGTCGTAACAAATCACAGAGAATCAACCAACATAGCACTTCCTCCCTTACCTGTTTTCCATTACTCTTTTATTACTTTTCTTCCAATAAAACTATTTGACAGGCTCAAACATAGAATGAAGAGATAGTAATCATTTTCGAGTGACAGTTTTTTTTTCTACGAAAGTACCTTAAGGTGGATCGATTCGACAATCTTTTTGAGACCACGGCAAGCTGTTAGGTGTGAGTGGCTCAAGATTGGTCGGCGTGGAGAGCCTTTTGTTCAGCAGTGGACGTCTTTCTGCTGCGATGATGGACATCAAGTTCAAATATATTTGTGTTTAATAGGTTTGCACAACTCTTTTGAAGCATCACTGATTCTAGGAACACGATTCTATTGGGTATATGTAAGCCCATGGAAAATCCGATACTAACTAAAATCGATCCTTCTAGTAAGTCTAACGGGAAAATAATTGAGATGCATTTTGTGTATTTTCCAGATATAAAAACAGCTTAGTAACTAAATGATATAGTAGATTTCTATTCAAAAGCGTGATAGTAGAGACTCGTCTTTGTGCTAAAGGGTTCGTTGGCTCTGGGGAAATTAGCGCCGCCTGTTTATAGAGAAATGAAGAATATTTTAAGTTTAGCTGCAAAGGTACTGAGCATCAATGATTGTAGTGAATTAACGAAGATCTGTACCTTCACGTGTGATATTTATTACGAAAGATTTCAACGAAATATGTTTTATTCGTGAATTGCTGACAAATAGTTTTGAGAGCCATAAACCAGACAAATCTCTTTTTGTTCTTATTTATGGTATTTTTTGGATGGTTAACTTTGGGAAACGAATATTTGGAGTATCACGAGAATTTCCCAAATACGTGGATAATTTTCAAAAACTCGACTCTCTCTGACTGCCTCCGTGGTCCAGTCGATAGCGTATGCGTCTACTTATCGGCGGTCCCATGTTCGATTCCGGGATTGGGCAAAAGTTTTACTGAATTTTTCCGAATTCTCAGTAACAGCACGGAGTCTGGTGATTTGCCCGGTAGCCGGCAATAGGCTCGCCCCCTGTTACCTGGGTACTAAAAAATCATGGCGAAATGTGGGTGTAATATTACACCTCTGCATACCCCTTCGCGAATACAGGCGTATATAAAGAAAATTTGTTTTCAAGAATAGTTAAAAACTAAGTAACGGGTGAGAAAGATAACAAAAAATATTTACTGTCTTGGACTCCGTTACCAAATAAATTGCATATTTAGTACAAAACTGATTTCGAATAAAGCGGAAATACTATAATGTTTCGTCGAAGAAATCGGAGGTTTTTATATTGCCAACGTATGGTAGCGCTGTAAGAATATTTCACTTGTTGCCAAGAAAATCAAAGAAGGTTCTCCGGAAAACTAACAGAGTGAAAAAACCGTTACCTGCCTCAATAGATGTTGTTCCCTTTCTATTTGATCTTTCCTTTGCCATTTCAAGACGAGCGAGGCGACAGGTACAAAACATTGTACGCTTTTTCATACACAACTTTTATTTCTTGGAAATTAATAACTAGTACATCACTATAACTTCGTTCCACATTTTTGTTTTGATGCTTCTGAAGGTAGAATTAGAGAATATTGCATACTTACCTTCAGAACGGGTCTTCTACATACCGAGCAGCCTTCAAGTTGTAATCAGAGTTCGAGGAAGCAATACCAGTGAGTAGTGATAAGATAGGTCAATTTATGAATCGGTAAGACTTCCTCTCTGCTTTGACTAGAAGGTAGCATTTTAGATCAAGGGTAAGAGTACTGTATTGCATCATGACGATACTAATAATGGAGCATTTTAATGACCATAATAATATGATGAGCAGCGATAGCCTAGTGGAGTGACCGACAGACTGCTACGCAGAGCGTCTCGCATTAAGATCCACGGTGCTCACCAATGACTTTTAGAATTTACGTGTGTATTAAATTCTTAATTATCCCTTTCTTAACGGTGAAGGAAAGCATCGTGAGGAAAACTGCATGTCTGATAGTTCTCCATAATGTTCTCGAAAGACATGTGAACTCTGCCAACCCACACTCGGCCAGCGTGGTGGAATAAGGCCTTACTCTTCTCATAGTGAGAAGAGCTAGCCCGTGCTAGCAGTGGGACGGTTTATATACAGGGCTGATGATGATGATGGTGAATCTCTCTGTAGTCGGTCCCTCATGACTGAGGATCGCGGTCATCGGTGGATGTGGATGGTTTGCACCTGGTTTCGATGATCTGCTTCCACCGGTGCCTGTTCATCGCGTCTCGGGTGACAGAGCAAAACATGGTTGATGATGGGCCTCTCATTTGATCGCTCCATCTGGTTGGAGACCGTACATACCGGACTACGATCATCTTTTCAAGGCTCTCTTCACCCCTCCTCATTATGTGGCAAAAGTAGGTCAATATGTGCTGCTGGCAGATGGTGGAAAAGCGTGTTTGGACACGAAACTGCGCAAGAATCGATGCATTGGTGCGCTTGGCGGTCCAGGGTATTTTCAGCATGCGTCTCCAGCACCACATCTTGAATGCGTTAATCCTTTGCTGTTCTCTGGCTTGTATTGTCCATGTTTCCACACCATACAAGAATATGGGGAATACTAGAGCGCGTATTAGACGGGTTTTGGTTGTGTTGGTAAAACCCCTCTTCTTCCCGATGACATTGAATCGAGTCATCGCATCCTTAACCATACCAATACACCTCTTTATCCCCCATACGCAGCTGCCATCATTGTAGATGATGGTGAATAATATGATGAATTACTATAATGTGAATAATATGCACTTGTGATATTTTTATACTTAACACCGTGGGGAGAAATGTTGTTCCTAAGGACCTGTCCCAATATTTGATATATCCAGGGATTTCGCTACCAGAAGTAGTGTAGAATTGGGGTTTCTGGATCACAGATCCAGAAACCCCAATTCCACACTTGAATTTAACACTATTTTAATTTATCAATTCAATCATTTTAGTCAATTTTCATTTTGCATTACCTACTCGATACTCAGATTCAAAATTGAACCATGATCTCCTTCTGTAGAATAGGGTCATTTACTATAACTTCACCAATAAATAAAACAAGATAATATTTATTTCAAAAATGTATTGCATGGTAATTGTATTTATAATGTTATAGTTTTACACCATTTATCTAAACAGAGAACATTTTTTAAAGCACATGTTGAATCATGATAAATACAACTATACAGATCATGAGACTGTTCATACTGTTTATACAAGTTTAATAAACTAGGACAACCTTTATCTTCTAAGTTATTAACATTATTATTATTTACAATACTTTTTAACCACAACACTTTTTCAGCACCTTTGGTAAAAATACATTTATCTCTTAAAATATTTATAATCAAATTCTGATAATTGAAGTAAGGCACAATTCCTTCATTCCAGTATATCTTTCTATTGCGTTCAATCCAGCTTACTTGTCGTCGTTCTTGTTTAGTCAAATCGTAGAATGGGAATGGAGCCTTTATTAGAAATACTTGTATTTTTTTATCGCATAATATCGCAATTTCTTTTATTATAAATTCGTTTGCTTCTGTTTTGAAACCTTGAACATCTACAATGGCAATCATGACAGCCTGCGCACAATATTACTTAACGGTTTGTATTCCACAAGTCGATCGTTTATAATTAAACAATATGCAGTTGTATTATCTGGTATTAATGTTGAACATTCAAATTCCAGCCTTACGTCTACCGGCCCCGTTTTTAGACAATCATTTTGCCTCGAGCAATCAATGATAAAAAGTGGAGCTTTTTCCTTAAAATCTTCCAGATCAAGTAAGGGATCGACTGGGCTGTTGTAATACGACTGACGAAATTTCACATACATTTCTTATAATATACTGTACTTATTTTCAGAAAACTTTAAGCCTAACGGTTCGTAGGGGTAATATTGAGAATTCAAAAATAGCGTTACGTTTGTTACGTCACAGTGATCAAATAGGGAACTGTCTTTTGATTTATTACTTTTTCTATTAGTTTGTAAGCAGAAAATTACATATCTTGGTTTTTCTAACTGTGAAGCCGTTTTAACTGACCAAGAATGCTTTGTAGATTTGGGGAGTATAGGATATTCATACAAATCCCAATTTCTAAATGCCATTTGAGTAGATTTATCTTTTTCCAAATATTTCAATAGTGTTAGTCGTTCCCGATCTGAGACTTTTATATGTGGCACCCGCCATTGCACTCTTTGAATATCTATTTTAAAATGAGTAATATCATCACTAAGTATGACACTGTTTAAATTTGAATTGCTTCTATTCATTATTAGTTCATGTTTACAATTAATTATAATTTTATTATAATCCTCAGCAAACCCGAAAATTTTATTTAACGGTATTACTGCACTAAAATGACCATCGCTTTTAAATCCGGCCAAATTCCAACCCCATAATGCAGCTACTTTATTTTCTGCTTCGTTTAATGAAATATATGACTTTATTGTTGAAGTTATGCCAGAATTTTTCATACGATCTATTTCAATTCCGTTTATTTCGTATCTGATGTTTTGAAACAAAAACATAACAGGATTATTAGTGAACGTAACAGGTTTTTTGATCGGATTCCCATCTTTTCCGATGAGTTTTGCTTCACCTTCGATGTAAATTGAGCTGGCTGATGGCAGCACATATACGTCTTGTTGGTGTACGGGAATTCTGATTTCATCATTTTCTCTAAAACTGTTATTGTAGGGATTGTAAGAATGGACTTCGTAACTTTCAATCGAAGTATCTAAGTGTGGTAACTCAGCAACCTGTAGTATATTCATATTTGGAATCCTAGGGCTTTAAGAAAATCTTTATTCGGTTTCGTCAATTTCTTCACTTGATTGCTACGTCTTTGCACCTTAAATGCTTTAGAAGAAGTAAGGCGTTTTATATTAACTGCAGGGCTTTTATAATACAAGATCATTTTGTCTTTTTTAAATGAAGGCGTAGTTCAATTTGTTCTTTTCCAAAGTCAATGCACTGACCGGACTGATCAACAATCTTAATAGATATAGATGTAATTAATGTTTTGTTTACAGGAAAATAAATTACGTTTTGTGGTGATTCTATGCACCAATTACCTGTAGCAGTATTAGCTATAAATTCGTGAATTACATGAACTGGTAATCCGTTGGAGTAAGAACCGTACACTAAATCACATTCAATTCTAATAACAGGTAGAATATTATCACGAAAATGATGTACTGAGTTTAATACAGAAAAGTATAGTAAACCACACTCATATTGACCACATAAACTCAAAGGTGGTTGAAAGTATGAAGTCAATTCTGATTTATTTCCGGAGATAGTTACCGTTATAGACATGCTTACATACTGAACAATGCTGAAGTATCTTGTTTATTTTATCTTGCACCCATCCCAAAAATTCTTCAAAAAGTTTAAGCAAAGATGCCCGCAATTAAAAGGGTGATCACGTTGTATATTGTCATAATTATAGCTAATATTAGAACCTAAGTATCTTATAAATTATTTTGGGGGTTTAAGATTACCATAACTATCAAAATATTCTATGTAATCATTATATTTTACATAGGCTACCCAATGAGAACCGAGATTTTTGGAAGTATCTAAATTAATGACACCACATTCTTTTTTAAAAGGTTGTGTTGGGAGTTCATCTCGCATAAAGACCCCTCGAAAATAGGGAATACTATTTCCATATTTCAAAATGTCTAAGTTAGATAAAGGACGATTGGGTAGCCGATACTTTAGTTTTTTTGTTTCGATACGTAAATCCCTAGTCCATTTTTATGAGGTTTAAGATGTAATCCTCTTCCGATGCAAAGAGCTTCCATTTTCTCATTATGCCTCTTCAATTCAGCGAAACGCTTTTTAAACATCTTGTATTCATTAATAGTTTTAGCAATACCGGCCGCACCACCTGCTAAGGCTCCAGTCACCGATAATCCCGCAAAAATTGGAATTAAAGGCAGTACTCCACCAGTTTTTGGTAAAGGAATAATACGAGGAAGTTTTATAGACGAATCATCAATGATTTCTCTTGTAGCAGCCATAGCTAATTCTATTGCTTTTTCCCTGCATTTTGGCTTTAATTTTTGTATATGTTTTTTTGTTTTAGAAATCACATTCTTAAATTTATTTTTCAAATCAAGCTTCATTTTTCTTAAATATTTTGTTTTACGATCATGATGTTTTAAGCCAGCACCAGTTTTAACTTTAGCCAACATAGCTTTATTTACTACATGGGCTGCAATCTTTTCACTTACACTCGCATCAGAAGCAACCGTGCGTTTCCTTGCCATTTTCATTAAAACTAAATCTGCTTTATGTCTATCTTTCAAATTTGAAGATTTGTGATAGGCAATATCGTGTTCTTTGCAATATTCGTCTAATTTATTTATACCCTTATCACCACGTAAAAGTCTTTTCTTTAATTTGGTACCAGGCCCACAATAATTGTATCCTGGTATATGTAATTCAAATGGTAAAT
This sequence comes from Euclidia mi, assembly GCA_944739405.2. Lineage (NCBI taxonomy): Eukaryota > Metazoa > Arthropoda > Insecta > Lepidoptera > Erebidae > Euclidia > Euclidia mi. Next base: position 61,616,925 of record OX123200.2, read on the forward strand.
TATTTATAAACCAATTGAGAAGACTAATCTCTCCTAAACACATTATAATACTGATTGATCATGAAAATAATGTTTAATATATAGGTTTAATTACAATATATTCGATTTATTAATCCAGCTGTTTTCAGAGCAGGGTAAACCTAACCATTTTACCAAAACCTCGTTTCCTTTTCTTCTAAGAACTTTTTCGACTAAGTATACATTAGGATGTTTTGTCTTTTGAAGTTCTTGAGCGTAGAATGCTCCTAAAATGGGATGACCTCTGATTGTGTCTTCAATTAAATAAGTGACAGGGGTTGTGTTTTGTATTTTTCTAACTTTAAATACTTCTGTCGACCAGTTGGGAGTGTATCCTTTTTCGAATGTACCTTTGTACTTACTGATTCGCACATAATCCCCTACGTTAAACTTACTCTTAGTATTAACTTTTTTTACTAACATAAGATATCTTTTTAATACAAGTGCTTTATTAATATCACTAACCTTTGCTGGAATTTCGTCAATTGTTCGATGTTTGGTGTGGTTATATCTATATGTAACGTTATTGAGTGTTTTATTTATCCAATTATAATTACCCTGTAAACTAAATTCCTTGTATAATTTAGATTTCAATGTTCTGATAAATCTTTCAACTATTGAAGCTTTCTTTGTCGAGAAGGTTGAATAATGATTAATATTATATGATTTCATGAGAGAATTAAATTTGTTGTTATAAAATTCTGTTCCATTATCAGTTTGTAGATTATTCGGGATACGTCCTTTATCCAACAAAAGTTTAAATGTATTATATACGTCGTCTTTATTCTTACTTTTCAAGGGAAAAGTCCAAGCATACTTAGAAAACGTATCAATAACGGCAAGAATAAATCTAAAGCTTTTATTTTCCTTAGAAACTGATTGCATATCAATTAAGTCTGCTTGCCATAAATCATCTATATCCTTCATAATAACTTTTCTACGTGGAAAATGTATCCTCGCATTTTTATGAATTTCATTGACTATATCGGCTTTGCTCATAATAAGTTCGGAATTTATCTTATAGTTTGTATAACTCTGAAGCGAGTAGTACCTACTAAGAATTCAACAACCAGATATGCGGGAAGTAAAATATCCACGTTGCGTTAACAATAATTGGCCAATGATCATAATGAATGACTGTATAATACTAAAATAAAAACTATATAGCACATCTATTTATTTATTCCCTTATTACTCGAGCTTCTTTCAATTCTTCAATTATTGATAAAATTTCATTATCGTGATTCGTATTACCAGCATCTCTTGAAGCTATCAACAATTTTAACCTTTCAACCAATTCATTAGGGTCATCCCAATATACCAAGTCAGTTTGGGTTTTATATTTCTTGAGTTTAGACAAACTACCTCCATGTTTGATATGATATTTATCATTCGAAATATTAGAAAACAAGGGTTTGATTATATCTCGATATTTATTTCCTTTATCACCTCTCATTTGACCCTTAGGATTAAAATCTCTCTTATGCGCATTTGTTTGAAGTAATATATTTTTATATACAATTTTATCTTCGCTCGTTATTGATGTCAGATCAGGTTTTTTTCGAAGCAAAAGTTCTTTCAGGCCTGGAGTTAAATTGTAAGTTTTGTCGTCAATTTTTACCATTAATATATTATTTGCATCCAAACTGTCAATTTTTGAAAATGATACTTTTGAGTTACCTATCATTAATTGGTTATTATCAGTTCTTATTCCAAATGGTACATTTAGACCCTCATAAATTCCGTAGACATCTTCACCCTCTAATGACATTTCTAAATTATTACCTTTTTCTTTGCTGTTAGATGCACTTGCAATATTTAAATCGGCATCATAAAAATCATCACACTTAGTAGAACAACTTTGAATACTTTCATCTGATTCAAATACTTCTGAATTTGTCTCATTTTTTATTAGTTCATTATCCAGCGGTTTCTTTTTTAAATTCACTAATGTTTGGAGAGGCTCCGAAACAGGTTTTAGTATTTTATCAAGGGATAAATTCATTTCATATTCCTGGTTTTTCATCTGTTTTAATTTATTTTTTACTGAGTCAACAGACTTAATTAATTCTAATTTAATTTTTTCCTCCATATTATTACTCGACACTGTATTCAACCAGAGAATTGATAACACTGATCATTTTTAACGAATGTATTTATTTATATCTTCAGTCAAAATATAAAACCGATTTATTATTTTCTGTCTCTGAAAGAACTGACATGATCATAAAAATGCTTTTTATTAGTTATTCAAAATTTATATAGTTGTCAAATGATTGTCTGTATCTGCCATTGTTTAGTTCACAGTCTTTATTAATAGTCAAAAAATCGTACGGTGTCAGCCATATTTTAGAACAAATATTTTTGAACTTAGACCAATCCATATCAGAACTAACATGTTCATCATAAATATGCTTCAAGTTCAAATCATCCTGTTTAAAAATAACTAGAAAATTAACATTGTCACGTAGCAACTGCTTCGGTACTTTTGTATAAGTCTGAGACAAATAAAAACAATATATTCCTCTATGCCTTCCCATTGTATAATAATTCCGTATATTCATTTGTTTTTCACCAACCACATCATCAAATATTATTATAGAATTTGGTAAGGCGTCATTAGGATGAATAACGTCCTCATCGAATTCAAAAGTGAACAGTTTTACTTTTGGTACTCTTGCTAAGATTTGTTTTAGAAAACAATATTTTGGTTGTAGGCTTGTTTTGGAATACAAATAAACATTTTGAAATTTTAAACCATTTTGATGTATTAACAAGCTAATCATGACGTTCGTTTTTCCACAATTCGAGGGACCGCATATTATACATCGTATATTGTTCGGTAGAAGTACGCTATGTTTCGGATGCAGTTTATTTTTTTTCACATCAATATTTTTAACTTCTAAGGATACTGGATGCTTAACCCACCTCATATTTAAATCTAATATATCAAGAACATTTGCAGCTGTATTTATACTATTTAGGGCATCTGAAATCATTCTTTTTCATGATCGACGTTTCATGTAGGAATAAATATTATAGTGGTGAAAATATTAGCCAGTCAACAACATTGATACCGAAGCTGACTGCCCAGGACGCGCCGGACGTACCTACTAGTGCTATAAGTATGTAGCGTCACTCGAGGAGGCTATTTTCATGCATCCCATGCATTGTTTATTAAACATAACCAGATAGTTCCAAGTCAGATATTAGAATAATACGAGTACAATAATAATAATAAGTAGAGGTGTTGGAATAAACATTACAATATATTAAAATAAAACACATAATTATTCAACTTATCTTATATTTTAGTCTTGTGTGTAGTACATAATCTATACATAATATTCTTAGAATTAAAATTATAATTAAGTACTTATGTTAAACATATTTTTTATACAAAATAAGTCAGCTGTTAACAAATGTGGCTGGAATGACCCCAAGGCACAGTGTCAATTTGATTTCTCAGTGTATACCTCTTATCATCTATTCTATTTAAGACTACTTTATTTACTTCTTGAGAGAACAGTACATGTTTCATTGATTTTATCATATTCATTTTACACTTTAGTGTTAGGTTTTTAAATAAAACATCTTTATAGTTATACAATGTTAAACGCTTAGAAATAGGTTTTGATACGCCTTTAGCTTTATTTATTTGTGTGTTTAACGATTTAATACAATACAGCTTTGCTCTTAACCCTATAAATTCACTGATTGGATCTCCTCCTAATTCGTCTTTAAATAATCCAGGTACTCTTTCATTTACTTTTGGTATACAATAAGGATTATTAGTTTCAAAATTACTTGTATCATAATGTGAAATATTATCACGCATATCTTTATAAAAATTTTCAGTATGTATTAGATACAATAAACTGTCTGTATCAGTATAGCATAATTTAACTTTATCACCATATTTACTCTTAATGATATTATAATGAAAATTGTACACATGTTGCTTGGAGTATTCTAACACCGCAAATCCAATATATATTGGTCTATCTAAAATAAGTTTCTCTGGGTTCAGCTGTACGGCTAAAAAGTTTTCGTTGAATACAGTAATATTTTTTAAATTAGGCTTTGTAATTATTTTTTCAGCACCTATTACTTTATTCGTTTTATTCAAATGATCACTCCATTTGGTTATCAATTTAACATCGACATGTTTACGTTTATTTTCAATTGTTTTACCAAATATTGAGTTATTTAAAAGTCTAAAGAAGTCTCTTTCAAAGAATGTTGAAGCAGCCTGTCGTAGCGTAGTATTCAAATCTATATACTTTTTCAAAAAACTTTCTTGTCTAAAACAAAGTATTCTATGAATTTTTCTTAAAATTAGACCATTTTTAAGACATTCTTTTAAATGAACATAATGAATGATGTAGTTATATTTATCATACAAATTTGCAATTAATTTTTGTGTTTTCCCTCCAATAGGTATGAATTTCTCAGGAGCAAAAGGCAAATCACTATGTGAATTATGTAAATGATCTGGATACTCTATATCTACTTCTAAAATATAGCCATAATCAGCGTTATCTGAAATATCAAATAAATTGAAATTATTTATTTCGTAATGTGACATGAATTTAAATTCTGAAATTGGTAATTTTCGTGTCATTGCATATCCATATAGATTATTACAGTCTAAATACATTAAATATGAGGATGGTTTGGAATTATCGAAATGAGGTAAATAAATGTTATTAGCTTTGGCGTATCGGTGAGAGCATTGAGCCAACCCTCCACGGATACCTTTTTCCAACATATTATACATTTCTAAATCATTAATTAATTCTAAGCGAACACCAGTGTAAAGAAGCATAGCATCCCAACTCAATCCAGGTGATGTTACGTAATACGCAGGATCGAGTTTATAATGCAACAAACAAATTTTTCTGAAATTTTCAAATACATCACATAATAATAGAACATCACACTTTAAATATAAGTCAGTATATTCACCAAGAGAATTTATGTTAAAGTATTTCCACACAGTTTTAAAGTTGCTTTTAAATAACAATCAATTTGCTCGGTCGTGAGAGGTTTCATGGGTTTTTTTGTTATTAAAATATTATGAATTAACTTTGCCTCTTCTATCAATCTTTTAATGAATACTTCCACACAGTCAGATCCTCTGTATGTTACAAATTTATTCAATCTGCTATCATGTGAGCAACACACATAAAATGCAAAACAAGATGGTTCATGTAATTTATTTTTAACTGTATTTTTATTATTCTCTTCCTCTTTATAGTTCAATAATATACTTTCAAAGTCAGCATATATAACAAAATTAATTTTTTGCTTTCGTTCATAATTTTTAAACTGTAAAATACTGTTTTTGTCAGGTAGTATAGTTAAAATTTTAGAGCAATTGTGGGAATGATACTTTGTTTTGGAAGTAAAAAATTGTAAACATGTTTCACATAAGTACATTGTACCTTTATGGCATGACACTTGTCGTCGTACTAGCCGCAAAAGGTTTTTTATCAAACAATAATGACCTGTATTTTTATTTTCAAAATATAACAAGTTAATGTGTTTATCTTTTTTATCACTCGTAATATAAAGAGGACCTGTTACTTTATCACGTTCATCCAATCCATATATATTAATACTTATCTCAGAATTATTTTTTTCAAAAAGTTTAATATCTCTTGGAGAAGGAGGAAATGAAATACCTTGTAAATTAAATATTGAACTAAAATGTGGATAGGAGTTCGTCCTGCACACATTATTTTTGGCTGGAAATAATGCAGCAACTATGCTCCATAAAAAACAGTATTCATCATTATTTTGTATATTCAAACAACTCTTTGTATTTTTAATAGCCTTGGGTAATTCCAAATAAGTACCACCCCGCATAGGGGAATACTTATTTATATTTATCTTTAAATGATTTATAGAAACAAATGACCAACCAGACTCACAATGCTCAAATTCGGTAAATTTTCTTTTAAATGTCTCTATTAAATTTAAATATATCTCATTAAAATCAGTACTATGGTATATAATTTCATATTTCGTATTAAATGATTTGAGTTGCTGCTCATTTAATTTAGGTAGTAAAAAATAAGCAAAAAGCTCAAAGTTAACTTTAATGCATGTATTTCTTAATAAGGAAAACTTAATAATTTTAAAGATATCTTTTCGTTTGTCATTTAAGAACATCTCAGGCGTAAGGTACTCGTTTTCTGAATATGATGGATTTAAACGATAAGTCATAATTCTGTTTTTGAATGCTGTAGCAATAATATCAATATTTTTAAACCTTGACTTTATTAAACAATTCGATTTGTGGATATTCGTTCTCTTATGATGTCTGTATTTATGTTCGAGGATATAAATTTTACATTTCTCACAATAAATTGTCTTTGATAAATAATCACGCTCATCAACATTCATATTATATTCGGGGATATCAATTCGACATGTATCAGTATTATCAATAATGTTATCAGAACTTGCTGATGGGTCATCGCTGGGTTGTGTTACTGAAAACAAAAGAAATACGACAGATATCATACTAAATTGTTTAATTGATAATTTAATTATTCGATTACAATGTAAGTTATATAATCCACAAGAGTGCCTACCTACGAAATACAAATAATAAGGTTATAATTAGTACATAATTATTACTATGCTTAAAATAACAATAATAGGTAATTTAAATTATTGGTACGAGCCTATAAATGTCGGAGTGCAGTTCTTGAAATCCTTTCTAACGCTCGCTATATATGCGTTAAGGTGGCGCCAAGACTCTGAATCGTCATCAGTTTTGTCTTTGACCGTAATAATAGAGTGACGCCACCTATTTACGGGTTGGACTCGCTCTATCTCGTCACATTTATAAATTTTCAGTTCTACATAGAACGCACCTTTCTTCTCCTCGTTAATTTGGCGAGAGAAGCCGTTCGCCAATCTCCTCGTAATATACGAGTAAATCGGTGGAGGCTTCTTGTCAGCCGCCACTTGAAGGTCGTCGTCGTCGCTGTCGTCTCCGAACAAGTCACGAGCTGTTGACTTGGTCACAGGAGTGATGGGATGAATGGTGGGCTTATTCTTCTTGCTCGTGGACGGCTGCGACGCACAGCTTGATGTTGGCTTGCGCTTTTTATTTTCTTTTGGCTTGGCCTTCATCTGCACCTCGTCGGACGACTCGTCCTCGGAGGGGAAAAGATGCTCAGCGGTGTGCTTAGACCTGAAAATTAATAGTACAAAGAATTAGTAAGCAGTCAAACTACATCTTTTTCAATTAGTAAACAGTTAATTGTGTCATCAGATAAGTGAATGAAAGAAATGCTTGAATGATTGAATAGTAAGAAAAATATCAATAATATTTTTTATTAATGTAATTCATTATTAATGTGTTGAATGAAGTTAGAGCGAATGGCATACTCTAACACAGGCAAGAAATGTAATAATAGGGACCAGTATATTAAATAAAAAGTTATTATATAATAGAAGAAGATTAAGTCATTATTGAAAAGTGAATACTTACATTATGGTAGAATTAGGTAGGTAGTAGAGGTAGTTTCAAGTTCAGATGTGACTGCTTCTAGATGAAGATTTGTTGTGATTCAGCTTCGGCAGCTGCCCTCTTAAATAGTTGTAAATCCTCACTATAGAATCCCATTTAAGGAATAAGGAGTACATAGATAAAACGCTTCGTCAACTCTATCACCAAATATGAAAATAGATTATGTTGCATAAAATCACTTAGTAACATATTTGAGATCATATAATTTCTACTTTATGTGCATAGTGCAAGATACAAAATAACATTCAATTACAGCGTATTATGTTTTATTTGTATTAAAAAGCAATCACATACTATAATTGCACCTGGATTTGTCTCCTCTTAGATGAGATTTATTTTTGATCATTAACTAAATATTAGATTTTGTTCACGCATCTTGAAAAAAACTAAACTTTTACATTATATACAATTCAGTTTGATTATGTAGGTAAGTACATGTAATTATGTGATATGTAGTGTTTGTTTTTACCAACAATTGTATAGAAGATAAACCGGTATACTCGTAGTAGATATTTAACGCAGGTGAAAACTAGCTTTAAAAGACCGATATATTTCTCATACCAAGTATAGAATAGAATAATGACATACAAACATACACACATAAAGGTTCTCCTTTTTTAATCTGCGTAGATACAAAAGAGTATTTTATGTGGACTATGCATTGTACACATCCGTGCACTAAGTGCATGGATGATTTGAGTTGTGCCTCCGTGGTACGACGAGAACAAGTGTAAAATGGCAGCCGGGACGCATAATTCGTATGTTTCACGCCGGTTGCTTTGCCGGTTTCGGTAAGTCAGTGTTGTCTTTAATATTAGGAATGCAAGCTGAGGCGGTATGGTGCCGTATTGTCTCGAATATAGAATTACATTGTCACGTTTGAAGTAAAGATAATTTCGTAACCAATTTGAACTTTATGTCTTTAGAAGAGATTTTTTTAAAAATCTATATAAAGGATAAAATATGAGGGGAAAAATAAATATAAATTAGTTGAATTATAACAGCGAGTGAGAGCAAGCAGCCTATCAATATGTCGGTGAGTAATATTTTATTTTATTTATAATTATTGTGTTGCAATTTTTCGTAATGTTCGCACCGTGATTAAATCATGTTTCACACAGCATTATGGTTACCGAGCTATTGAATATTCAATTCAATAACTGAAAAAAAAAAACAAATACTTGCACAAACACTTTTATAATTCATTTATTTAATTTTATACTAACATAAAATGCGGATGGAATGGCCATCATTCCTGTAAATGACCTGTAGAGAATAGTTTTTGAGTAAGTTATAGTCAAAATAAGTACAAGCAGTTCGATTCCTAGTTGAATTGGTGTTAAATTTATTTCTACCTTTATTTATTCATTCATACACACACCACTCATACCAATCCGAAGGGCCAAGCAGAGGTGTGATACTACATCCACATTTCGCCATTCTATGAATTTTTAGGTGCCACGTAATAGGAGGGGCACGCCTAGTGCCATCATCGGGCACATTTCCAGACTTCGAGCTGCTACTAAGAATTAGGAAAACTCAGTAAACACTTTGCCGATCCGGGAATCGAACCCGGGACCTCTCGATCAGCAGACGCATACGCTATTCATTGGACATTGGGCAGCCAGTATTTTACATAACTCCATTTTGTACTGTTTTGTGTTGGAAAGTATTTTAACAGGACTCATGTTATTTTCAGGACACAGAAGAACTATTCAATTTTATACCCGTGGATCAACCATCAGTTCAACATCATCAGCGACCTGGCCAAAAAACTCTCGGTCTTACTCGCAAGAGATCGAAAACAGAACAAATTATTTTTCAATACATTAAGAAACCGGTCACGCGAGGGACAAAAATAATAAAGATTGAAATCTACGATGCGGACAGTTTCCTAAATTCCCAACAACAGATATGTAACTGTGAAGCTGATGTGTGCGTTCAGCACGTCGTCAAAACTATATTATTTGATGATATATATTCAAGTACAAGAGAATTAATTGCCAAGATTCAAGAGGATATCGAGCCAAAAACATAGGTTTAATAAAATTATACACTACACCGCATAGTATGTAGGTACATACTTACTTAATATCCACTAAGACATATAAAATTTTCGTAAAGATAGGTATTTAATTCATAAGCGAATGTATTTTACTAAAATATTTCAACTAGGTAGGCACTTTGTAAATGATGTAATTCAAATAATTCTTATGTGATTAAATTATTATATTATATAATTATAATCAAATAATGTATGATATTAATAATTAATGATGATAGTTTATTTCATTGCTTGATTGTTTTATGAGTATTTAATAAAAATAATGAAACGATATTTAGTTTTATTTCTACAATTTAGCACAATTTAAACACCTATTGTTTTATACGAGTATATAAGGCAGCGGTCGACAGCGATGAGCACGCATTCCATTCTCATTAGGTCACAAAGTTGAATCGATTACATATCAACATGACATCTTAGTGATTAGATCATATAACGAATACTTACTTGAACGAATAAGCATTGCCTTATTGTGAATAAGTATTTTTCTGAATGATTAAAAAATTATTGAGTAAGTAATTATAATAATTAATGAGATTACTTATAATATTAATTGACTAATAACCCAGTTCACATCAAGTGTGATTCATATGCGAATATTTACGGGTAAATCGATTTAATGATGACTGCCTCCATGGTCCTGTGGATAGCGAATGCGACCGTTGATCGGGAGGTCTCGGGTTCGATTCCTGGGTCGGGCAAAAGAAAGAAGACTAGAATAGCTGAAAAATTGAATTGGTGACAAAAAAAAAGTCTTATAATTCAAGTGTGGAATTGGGGTTTCTGGATCTGTGATCCAGAAACCCCAATTCTACACTACTACCAGAGATACATATTTGACAAAAGCTCTATACAAAATATGTCAAGTATGTACTTTTAGTAGCCCAAACCTTGGAATGATCAAATATTGGTACCTGCCTTAAGTTAACCATGTTGGCCACTACCAAAAATGACGTTTCGGCATATCGGCATATTGGGTAGTTCTAAACAAAAACAAGCTTGTATTTAAACAGGTATATATAAGGCACATATAAGGGTGCATAGGGTTCCCACGAAGAACTTTGGGTCCCAAGCCAACCTCATCTGCAAGTGGTGCACCTGCCGATCAACGGACGGGGCTCTGGCAAACAAAATATACCGATACGCGGCAATAGGCTCGCCACCTATTACGTGGGATCAAAACACTGGCGAAAAGAGGGCGTTTATTATGCCTCTGCCTACCCCTTCGGGGAAACAGGCGTGAGTCTATGTATGTATGTATATAATAATATAACTGTGCGACAAAAATAATAAAAATAAAGTCCTTCCGAAGCTTAGCCAAAGACAATCATGTTCCAAATTAGGAACTACTACTCCACTTTAAATAATTGTTTTATGTTGGATAGCTCATTTATCGAGGAAGCTAATAGACTATTTAACATCACGCTTCGAGCCACGGGTGGGGAGCAGCAGCCCTAAATTACGCGTCCTGAAAACTGGGCTAAAATCGGAACGCTGCCGTGGCGGCTTACTACAACTTAAGCACACATCTTGGTTTGCTGTTTGCCCTAGTGGGTAGGTAGAGGTGTAAAATTTCGCCAGTTAAGAATTTGTAGGCCCAACGTAATAGGTGGCAAGCCTATTGCTGTTAACAGTCACTTTGGCTGTCTACGTGCTGCCACTGAGAATTCGGAAAAACCCAGTAACACCTTTGTCTGTTGAACCCAAGACCTCCTGATCAGTAGACGCATTTGCTACCCATTCGACAAACGACCACTACGTAAAAAATATGATTTGTGGGTATCAAATGCTTCCATATCACCATAGCACAGCACATCTTCGGTAAAAAGGCACCCATTATTATCCTTTAATTAATACGCAATACGTACTTTCAGACAATTTTCGGAATGCTTACATAAGCTTTTGAGCAGCGGTTTGTTCTTCACGAAGCCTTATTTCAACAAAATTGTGCCATGAAATGAAAAGGAAATTAATTAATTCTAAAAGACTTCTCGGGAAATGAAACATGTGTAAGTTCCAAGGATTTTGTTTGACAGTGCCAGAACCTAGAGTTAGTAAGTTTTTAGTATGCATAAATAAAATCCCGGGAAGACATCGTATGCCATACCACATTACTATAGAATTAGTTTTTTTATATAATAGGAGGCAAACAAGCAGACGAATCACCTGATGGTAAGCGATTACCACCGCCGATGGACACAAGCGACACCAAAGTGATCCCAAATTCATTGTGGTCTTTTTGGGAAAAGAAATAGGAGGAGGAGCGGGTTTTTTTTTAATTTATTTATAGTCTCACGCCTGTTTCTCCGAAGGGGTAGGCAGAGGTGTAAATATTACACCCACATTTCGCCAGATTTATTTTAGTTCCACGTAATAGGGGGCGAGCCTATTGCCGTACCGGGCATATTACCAGACTCCGTGCCGCTACTGAGAATTTTCTAGCGGAAAAATCCAATAACACTTTGCCCGACCCGGGAATCGAACCCGAGACCTCCCAATCCCACGCGCACATTTATGCCGCGAGACCAACGAGGCAGTCGTCAGGAGCGAGATGAGGGAGAAGAAAAGGGTGATGGGGCCTCCGGCACACTTACTGACCGAACCAAATGACACAGCTTAGATACTGTTTCTTTTCCATATTCTTTGAGTGATTACTTGTCTTGTCTCGTCTTGGCTGAAAAGACGTTGCGCCTCGAATGTGTTTGGAATCTGGGTATTCTTCGTGATTGCTGATTGAATTGTTGTAATCTGCCCTTCCATACAGGAATTAGGCCTAGTGCCGGCGCTTTTCTAAGAATAGGTCACGTTTAACACCAAGTGCGATACATGATTATCTGCTACATATGGAAGCAATATGCTTAAGCTCATTAGGTATTTCAATATCATCCCCTTAGCGTTATCCCAGTTTTAATCTGGAGTCCGTTTACTAGTTAAACCGGATTTAGCTGAATATTAGATGATCATTTAGAATTTTAATAATATGTCATAAATGGACACTAGATTAAATGGCGCTCATAACGTACAAAATATTTTATGAAATTTCCAAATGACAGTAATTTGAGTATAGGCGTGTTCTATAAAAATTATATAATACTGTAATATCAGGTTATGATGTGATGTTCGATGAACGATGTGGGCGACTAATTAGTAGATATATAAAGGCAATGAGGCAGCGATAGCCTGGTGGAGATACCAACGGACTGCCATGCAGAGGGTATCGGGTTGGAATCCACGGCGCGCACCACTGACTTTTCAGAGTCATGTGCACATTAAATTGCTATCGCTTGCCCTGTGCCTAGGAGAGCACGTTAAACCATCAGTCCCGGCTAGCATGAACATCTTTGACGGTCGTTACAGGAAGTCAGTACCCTCAAATAAACTGATACTGGTCAAAAGCCATGGAGTATCGCCTTTGGTTTGCGGACGTCAGACGTCAGTCGCTCCGTGGAAAAGCTGATATTCTATTATATCTGGATAGACTAGTAAGCAGGCATTGTGCTCCAAATGTTGAATGTAGCTGGAATAACGCTAGGATGATGATGATGAAAATATAAAGGTAATGGATTATTTTATGCAAACAAGGCGGTGGCGCGGCGCATACCCAGAGATTGACTTGTTATTCAAATCGTATGTATGTCGTATAATATATTGCAGCGCTCATGATGTGTAGCTTGACGTTCGTAATTTATCGGCAAAGTTAAGCACCTGACCTTTAGACTTCAAAAACGGATGACAAATGTTTGTGTGACTGATGTGATTTATGGTCATGTGTTAACATTATGTCTAATTCAAAACATTGTTTACTTATCAAAGTACGCTCGCTCGCATGGGTTTGGGGTCTCATGGCCGTACTTACCTCCTAATGTATTATTGTTATTTAACATTGTTTAGAATATTCAAATTTTCCGAACAGCAATAAAGAATCAATATAAACCTTTACTATCATAACTGGCATTTAGAAGTTCAAACACGTTTTACTTAAGTATTCAGGTATTGGGCTGATAATGCGATTACTTTGTTTTTCTTTTTAGACGGCTCATTGGGTATTTAAATAGATAACATTTTAACCTTTACATGATTTTGTAACCTCTGATGTTTATGTATTTACCTAAAGCTTTTGATGGATCATTGATTAAATGGGTTAACTCATAGGAGGACGTATAAGCAATCAATAAAATTATTGATTTTAAATAAGAACTTGGTGGGGTGCTTTTACTAATATTTATTTTGGTTGAAACATTATTTAAAATACTTATTATTAATAATAAATATTTAATTTTATTAAGCTTCATGTACGATCTCCGAAGCCTTATTCTCATATTTTATATGACATTAAAATTTTATTTTGAATTGACTCAGAAGCGGTATTCTGATAACCTAATGTCATTATCGTATAATTTGAAATAAACATTTCGTCGTTGACACATATTTTGACATTATGATCTCGTTACTATTTTATTCAAATATCAGATAATTTAGCAGAATACGATTTTTGTGACGTAAGTACATTACATACATTATACCGAAACTGTATTTATTTAGGAGAATTGGGACCCTGATAAAAAATTTGACTCAAATAAAATTATGTAACTGAAAGCAAAAGCTACTTGCACTACGTTCTTAATTTAATTTCAGACTTTTGAATGCTTTGATCGATTGTCAACATGGTGCCGGTAAAAAAATCATTTCAGTTGCGTTTTATAGTAGGTACTTAACGTTCTATTTTCAAGTTGCTGTGTAAGTAGGCTTTATTCTCTGACATGTAGGTTCTACTTTTTACTCGTCGCAAAGCCGAGAAGTTGATCAACGGAACACGTGTCATAACTTTTTGTTTGTTTGCAGAGCGGAAATTTTATGAATTGGGTAACACTCAAAGTTCGTGCGTTCAGTCATAATTTTGCTAATTAAAGTTCTTTTGCTTGGCTGGTAAGTAAAATATAGAGCATAAATAATATTTGTTTAAGAATAGGCAAAAAGAAAATAAATAATTTCAAACTTAATGAGTTTTAAATGGTTAATTATTGGTTTTAAAACGGCGAAGGAAAACATCGTGAGGAACCCTGCATAAATAATGTTCTCAAAAAAACCTTGTGTAATGTGAAGTCTAAAAACGTCCTTACCCTTTTCATAGTGAGAAGACGCCCTTGCTCAGAAGTGGGATAGTTTATATACAATGCTGACGAGGATAATGATGACAATGAGAATCCAGCAGTTGTGTAGCTTCATCATCATCATCCTAGCGGCATCCTGGTTGCACCCCAGACTCTCGCATTTGATAATGTGGACCGCTTTCTACTCTAACTAAACTGGACAGAATATTTGCTTGTCAGCAACAAGTCAAGCTTATGTGGCAGATATTTATTCCACGTTTAGCACCTGTGCTCCAAAATTAATAAAAGTAAAATAATATGTCATTAGTCCATTAGTCCGGTTTTAGTCTTAATAAATTATAATATAATTTATTTCTTGATAAATTAAAGAAAACCGGACTAATGGACCGGCAAAATTAGTTCTACAATTTCACTAGTAATTGCAAAAAAAAAAATTGGCTATTATTATGGGAGTCAGTGGCCTAAAAAAACTGATACTAGTCTAAAACATTGAATTACGCTATGCCTTTGTGTTTCAAAGGTCAGACTGCAGTCGCTCTGTGGAAACTTTATTCTGTCATATCTGGTTAGATTAGAAAGCGGATCCCGGGTTCTAACCGGGATAACGCTAGAAGGATATGACCCTTTGCATTTCATTGGTATCTTCACAAGACTATCGATGCCTCCGCATGCACTAAGTATGTACCTGCAGTATAAAAAAACAGTACTAGAAACCACTGTGATATTTTCACAACCAACAGTCAAACTTCTAAGAATCTTATGAAATTAAAACTGAATGAAAAAAGTTGACAAAGATTTTACAGGAGAGAACTCATTGCGAAAGTCGAAAGGTTTCACAAGCATACAAGTTCGCGATAAATATAAAGGTATTTTTTTTTTGTATATTTGTGTATTTCTGAGTAAAACAAGGTTACCAACATTTACCGGAAAAACTTCAAGGAAAAAGGAAAAACATAGGTACTTTTGCCACAATTAAGACACAAAACGCAATAAACTTCATTAATAAAATTATGGTTTCTAATCACAAAACTTAATACGGTATGTATTTATAAAATGAGCATTAAACTTTTTTAACGTTTGATAATAATTAATCGCGCATTAATAATAAGTCCGGCGGAGGACAGGGTCACCTAAAATGTCAAAATGACTGTTACAAGAATTGCGACCCAAGAACTAATTTTACACGATGTACATTGAACATGGAAAAAGTGCATCGAATAAAAAATAGTGAGGCATAACATCGCCTCATTGAGTTTTACAACACTTTCCATAAAGTCACCTTACGTTTACAACTGCACAATGTTGGAGTAAGTTGGTAAAAATAATTCCATTGATAATAATATAGGAAGATGTTTGCGAGTCAAAGAGGTATGACAGTTATAATATTTCCAAAAGCTTATTAAATAAATAGCAAATTTCCTTATTTTCTATTGACTGGTCAGGACTTCTCCATCATCATGTTCTAATGATGCCTGGCATGGCCTTAATCCGGTTGCATCCAGCACTATGCCTTGGAGTCCGAAGTCTGCTTTCTAGTCCAACCACATTTGACATGATATTAGCCTTTCCATACAGCGACTGCCGTCTGTCATTCGGAACACCGTAAAAGCTTATCAACTTTCTGAAAAGCCCAGAATTGTACTTGACAAATTCACTCTTAAATTAACAATTTTACAGGATGCGAATATTCTCATAAAATACGAGACAGATTTTACAATACGAGATCATTTCTTATTTTTTTGTGTGAGTGGGCTAAATTCTGATGTCGGCGTTTTTAGATCGTCATTAGGCCCTCAGAAATGGCATTGTTCTTTATGAGATAAGAACTGGCATTGATGGTTTTTCGTGCATTCCGAACCACGGTTGCGCTTTTTTGTAAATGCCTCAATCGGTCCCTCATCTAAGTGGTAACCTATGTAAATCATGACAGTGTATGAATATAGCATGTGAACCACCTGTACAGGTCACCGCTTATTTCTAGATCAAGCAGCTTACGGAGTAAGATGGAATGATTAATGCCATCGAACGCTTTCGTATAGTTTGTGTATACGATGTCTACCTGGGACGGCTCAGACATTACATTTGTCAAGTATTCAGAGCAAGTAAGGAGGTTTGACACTGTGGACCTATTCTTGAGAAACCCGTGTTGGTAATCATTGAGGCAATGTTTTATACCACGATAAACTGAAATACTGCTGACGGTTCAATTGACTGCCCTGAACTAGTAAGTAAGTTGGGATTAATAAAACGCACCGCGTTTGTACGTCAGCCTAGTTTACTTTAAATACCGCCAGTAAAAACCACGTATAGACAAAACTCGTTCCTGATAAGAGCATGTAGATCGTTTAACAAAGTATCTCGACAAGTTGACTTAGATTTGTTCAATACCAGTTTTTCCCGACTAAAAAAGTTACGTGTTGATAAATTTTTCTCCTAGCTATTATTCGTGATAAGTAAGCCTCATTAATTTTATTTCTTGTTCTTTGCAATTAACTTCGTATCTCTGCCGATTTTTGTTGAATTTATTTTTTATGTTTCTTATGAAAACTTGTAAATGGCCCTCAGCTTCATAAAATTGTAAATTTTATGTGTTTGTTAGCTGTAAGTTTTCCGAAAAGATTAAAATAAATTAAATAAAAAGAAAATTTTAAAATCTAAGTTCTATCAAATACCCAGGCCTAAAATAATTATCTAAAGATAACACAAATGTTTGCTTCGCGTGGGTTTGAAACTGCTGCATGTAAAACGTCTACGTCAATTTAATAGTTCAATAAATGCCTCAGTAAATTCAATGGAACCAATAATTGGACGTAGTTTCTGAAAAACGTTCCAGCCCACAAGCTTACCATTTTGAGATAACTGCGATTAAAGTTCAATCTTGTATTATTCTATGAAATTTTATTTTTTAACTACCGATACTTTTCTATGTTAAAGTGGACATGAATTAGTTTTAATTTGACCCTATTTTAGACTTCTAATGTTACAATTTTTTTCAATATTCATAAAAATATGGCTGTGGAACGTTTTTGATTTATTGCAATACTCAAGTTACATTCAAAATTTAAATTTATACAAAACGTTCCAAATTACCTGTAGGACAAGAAAAATAATAATAAAACAAAATTAAATAGAAATAAAATATTATATTTGTTGTGAAAAATATCTATGATTAATGTTCTTCTTCATCATCTTCAAAATCAAAGTCTTGTTCACCAGCAAATCCTTCAATATAATCGGGTCCTTCCATGCCCTGCTGGTTTTTATAAAAAGACAGACAATCCGCAGGAATTAGACTGAACAGTGACTTTAAGTCCCTTAATTTAGCCTGGGTAATAGGTTTTCCGTTTTGCCAGAGTGGAACAAGAAGTTCTGAGCTTAAAGGTAGCACACTTCCTTTAAATTTTCGCCAAATGTACAGCTCTTGATATTACTCAATATCAACAGATCTCATGAACAAAGAGTGTATATTATTTTTTCTTAGTCCTATTGTCCACGTAAACCGCACGTCATGTGCACGCTTTCGTCAATTGACGATTGCAAGACGAATGCTTGCATCTTGCGTATGGCATGCTGCCGCGCGCACCGCATGACGACCGCATGACGCGACGTTGCCGCTCCGTGGACACAGTTTTGATTGTTTATACGCAAGATGCAAGCATTCGTCTTGCAATCGTCAATTGACGAAAGCGTGCGCATGACGTGCAGTTTACGTGCACAATAAGCCTAAGAAAAAATAATATACACTCTCTTTTCATGAGATCTGTTGATATTGAGGAATATCAAGAGCTGTACATTTGGCGAAAATTTAAAGGAAGTGTGCTACCTTTAAGCTCAGAACTTCTTGTTCCACTCTGGAAAAACGGATAACCTATTACCCAGGCTAAATTAAGGGACTTAAAGTCACTGTTTAGTCTAATTCCTGCGGATTGTCTGTCTTTTTATAAAAACCAGCAGGGCATGGAAGGACCCGATTATATTGAAGGATTTGCTGGTGAACAAGACTTTGATTTTGAAGATGATGAAGAAGAACATTAATTATAGATATTTTTCACAACAAATATAATATTTTATTTCTAAATAATCTTGTTTTATTATTATTTTTCTTGTCATACATGTAATTTGGAACGTTTTGTATAAATTTAAATTTTGAATGGAACTTGAATATTGCAATAAATCAAAAACGTTCCACAGCCATATTTTTATGAATATTGAAAAAAGTAGTAACATTGGAATTCTAAAGTAGGGTCAAATTAAAACTAATTCATGTCCACTTTAACATAGGAAATTATCGGTAGTTATAAAATAAAATTTCATAGAGTAATACAAGATTGAACTTTAATCGCAGTTATCTCAAAATGGCTTGTGGGCTGGAACGTTTTTCAGAAACTACGTCCAATTGGCTGATATCAAGTATTAAGTGATAATTATGTATTTTCGAGATGGATAACATTTATTTAAATCAAAAACGCCTCAAATGGTTTGGACCCTTGGTTTAGACCATTTTAATAAAATATTAAATCTACGGAGAGTGCACATTATTATTTTAAACAATATTGTTTCAAGTGGGTTGGAACGTTTTAGTGAAACATTTATTATTACAAAGGTCGTTCAGATTCAATAAATCAAAAACGTTTCAGATGAGTTGGAACGTTTTAGTGAAAAATGTATTTTACTAAAGTCCCTTAGATTTAAAAAAATCAAAAACGTTTCAGATAGCTTGGATCACATTTAAGAAAATTGTATATGAGTTTTTCTTATATTCGGGATGTTCTAAACAGCTTGAGCTCTTTTAGTTTAATATTTATTACTATTCTTCATACATGTGGGTTGGGTTGCCATATCATAATTTCATTATTAAAATGACAGTAGGGCCACCAAATTTTGACAGGTAGTAAATAGCAATCACGTGACTCTTTTGCTATCAATAACTCTATTTTGAACAGATTGTGGGTTGGAACGTTTTTCAGAAACTGCGTCCAATTTATCTTCAATAAAAACATGCAAACTCTTATAAATTTTGTTCATCAAATGTAAATCGAAATTTTCTGTAAAATATTGTAAGGATAAAACTAACATAAGTTTTATCTACGAAATTCATAAACATTAATTATTGTCATATTTATGATTCGTTTTGCATATTTTATGAGTATGTTAGTAAGTTATTTGGAATTTTCGTTCTTTATTCCCTAGCAACGCTCATAGCATGTCATGATTTACATAGGTTACCACTTAGATGAGGGACCGATTGAGGCATTTACAAAAAAGCGCAACCGTGGTTCGGAATGCACGAAAAACCATCAATGCCAGTTCTTATCTCATAAAGAACAATGCCATTTCTGAGGGCCTAATGACGATCTAAAAACGCCGACATCAGAATTTAGCCCACTCACACAAAAAAATAAGAAATGATCTCGTATTGTAAAATCTGTCTCGTATTTTATGAGAATATTCGCATCCTGTAAAATTGTTAATTTAAGAGTGAATTTGTCAAGTACATGGCGGAGGCTCGTGGGAAACGTAAGCCTTCTCGGTCTGCGAGCTCCCAAAGAGAACGTATTGCCAAGTAGGGGCTTGATCTTAACCCGTACGTATTCGTATTGAGCTCGTAGACGACCATGGGATCGCGAGGAGACTCTCTCCAAAGGATCAGCTGGAAGCGAAGGTCATCAGGGTGGATAATAGTCTGCCTGAACATCATTTATATATCGGCCACAAAGACAACCTGATGTCGCCGGAAGCTGGTGATGACGTCACAAAGGTCCTTGACCAACTTGGGACCAGAATACAAGCACTGGTTCAAGGATACGCCTGTTGAAGTCTGCGCAGAACCATCAAACACTGTGCGCAGCTTGCCAGTTGATGGCTTTAACACCGCATGATGCGGGAGCCAATCCAAATTTGACACTGACATGTGTCCCAATTGTTCATATTCTCTCATGAACTCAATGTACTTCTGTCTGAGCTCCGGATCACGACCCATGCGACGCTCCATAGCCAACAATCTCTTTTCGGCTAAAGGTCGTGACTCACCAAGCGGAGGCCGAACAGACAGAAAAGGTGGCTTCGTAATGAGCAGACCAGAACGGAGTCAACCAGTGTTGTTCTGGAAGAACAGCTCGCACTCCTCATGTTCTGGATTCAAACGGGCAGCTTGAGGGGACTCCTCTACCTCCCAAAACCTCTGAACCGCATCAGAGAGTGCGGAGCCTACAGCCA
Organism: Euclidia mi; assembly: GCA_944739405.2. NCBI lineage: Eukaryota > Metazoa > Arthropoda > Insecta > Lepidoptera > Erebidae > Euclidia > Euclidia mi. The sequence goes on from OX123200.2 coordinate 61,637,884, forward strand.
ACAAATTATCAAGTTCGGGTGATGCCTCGGAACGTGGTCACGCGGCCGTGGTGTACTTGCGCACAGTCAGTGCCTCAGGTCAGGTGAGAGTCTCCCTGATCATGGCGAAGAGCAAGGTAGCACCCCTTCGGACATCTCTGACCATTCCGAAATTGGAGCTCTCAGGAGCAGCCCTACTTGTACGCTTGTTGAATCACGTGTCCAGTACCTTGGGTAAAAGCATTTGCATTAATGGGACCTACGCCTGGACAGACAGCCAAATTGTTCTTTGTTGGTGAAGGCTTCTGTCCACACCTTGGAGGTATTTGTCGCTAATCGCGTTTCCCAAATCCAGAAATCCGAAGTCAAGCTTGTTTGGAGACACGTGCCAGGTGAGCTCAACCCCGCTGATTGTGCCTCGCGCGGATGCTTGACGCCTAAATTGATGGGTCATTCGCTGTGGTGGGGTCCGGAATGGTTGAGTCGACCAGAAACTGATTGGCCTCGAACGCCAATTTTGAATACTTCTAATTTGCCGGGTCTACGAACACTCGCTCTTGAGAAGGTGGAATGCGCCTTCGACCCCGATTTTTTGTTAAATCGTTACAGCTCCCTCGACAAGTTGTTAGGTGTCACTGCTTGGATAAAGCGTTTTGTTTTTAATTTTAGGCACCCACAACAGAAACGACTGACACCGTTTCTCTCACCACAGGAACGACAGGAGTCTCTCACCTTTTGGGTTCGTTCTGTGCAATTGGCGCATTTTGAGAAGGAGATTGCTATCCTTAAGTCAGGGAGATCGAAATTATCCGGAGCTGTATCTAAATTGAACCCCTTTTTGGACGAAACGGGTCTCTTGCGCGTTGGAGGGCGTCTTAAGAACGCCAACCTCCCTTACGGGGCACGTCACCCCCTTTTGTTACCTAAGGACGGTCATTTGGTACGCTTGTTGGTAACTGACCGTTACCTTAAAAATTCGCATGCTGGTTGTAATGCTTTGTTGGCCATTTTGCAACGCGAGTTTTGGATCTTGTCTGCCCGAAGAATTATTCGGAGTGTAGTCTTTCGCTGCATCCCTTGCTATAAGCTCAAGGCTTCTACCATGCAGCCGTTGATGGAGACTTACCGGCAGATCGCGTAACGGAGAGCAGGACATTTGACGGTGTTGGCACGGACTTCGCTGGTCCCTTTTTGGTGAAAACGTCGACACTTCGAAACAGCAAGACTGTTAAGGCCTACTTGTGTGTTTTTGTTTGTCTCTCCACAAAGGCCGTACATTTAGAACTGGTCTCCTCGCTTACAACCGAGGCGTTTGTAGCCACATCTGACAGATTTGTATCCCGCAGAGGGCTGCCTTCCTTGATCCGCTCTGACTGCGGCACTCACTTCAAGGCCACGTCTAATTATTTGAATGATGTTGTTAATTTTCTTGAAACCAACAAAGCTGATATAGGTGATAGGCTTGCCCGACGTGGGATAAATTGGTTGTTTTCCCCACCAAATTGTCCACACTGGGGTGGTATATTTGAGGCCGCCTTAAAATCGGCCAAAACACACGTGCGCAGGACAATCGGTGAATCTGTCCTTACATTTGAGGAACTCGCAACTGTGTTTTGTAAGATCGAGGCCGTTTTGAACTCTCGGCCGTTGTGCCCGATCTCCTCAGATCCGAATGATTTGGAGGCCCTTACGCCGGGCCATTTTTTGATTGGTCGCCCACTTGTCGCCTTGCCTGAGTACCCCTATATTGATACGAGACCTGGTCGTCTCTCGCGTTTTGAATTGGTACGCCAGATTACTCAGAGCTTTTGGAAACGCTGGAATTTGGAATATTTGCACATACTCCAGCAACGCGTTAAGTGGACCGACAAGACCGATCCACCCAAGATTGGTGACCTCGTTTTGATCAAGGAAGCTAACCTTCCGCCACTCAGATGGCGCAGGGGGCGCATTCTTCGTTTGGTAACTGGGGCTGATGGAGTTCCCCGATTTGCTGAGGTCTTGGTGGACGGTTCGATTCTGAGGAGAGCGGTTGCAACATTGTCACGTCTACCAACCGATTAGCGGACCGGTAGGCCGGTCCGGGGCGGGTGGATGTTTGAAATAGAATTAGTTTTTATTGTAAGTCAAATCGATTATATCGATTGAGTAGCGTTTTGTTTAGTCTATTGAAAATTTCTGACAATGGTCACACTGAACTGACACTTCCGTTCGAGCTTTGAAAAATTAACACGCCGTTTGCACTCTCGCGTGCCTTGTACCTAATTAATAAATTGATCGCCCTTTGAATTAACGCGAATTGAATCAACTTGTAATTAACTTAATACGTAATTGCCGCTTTTGACTTCCGGCAAAGTTTGTTGTAAATTGATGACATATTGAACATTTGTGAAAAGTTTTGTGAACCGCAAACGTGCATCGTGGTCTCGAGAAGGACTTCGCCGAATTGTACACTGGTATCTATTCGATTCTCTTGTTATTTTGGCCAAAATTATGAGTTAATCCTATAGGTCCACTTCAAGAACATCACCAGGAGATATAAGGTAAAATTTTCATGTACCTACTCAATACTTTACTCACTGTGCAACGCAGTGCTTTGTGTCTGGATATATTGTCTATCGTGGTCAGGTAGATGTATTACACCTTCCACTGCAACTCTGTCCTGAAAATTCCTGCCTGGCTACGGTAATTCTAGACACATTGTATTTATCATGTAAAATAATAATGAAGTGATTATATAACTATTATTGTATAAACAAAATAACTTGAAATACATGAGATTGACCGTTTAAATTAAGTGGACATTGTAATAAATTTTGAAACAGAGACTTTTTGTTTATGAAAGTGCCGAATATTATACTCTAATATGTTTTAATAACAGAGACACATAATTATTGTCTTTTTTGCAAGAAACATTTATTTTGCTAGAAAATTATTTGAAAATAGTGACATCTATCGGTCGGTAAGTAGCCATAAAACACTTTGAAGGTACCTATTTAGACTAATTATACTTTTACTAACAAACTTATAATGATGATAGATGGCACCATATATATAACCAGTTTTGGATGATGCCTGTTTTGTTTGGGACTACGTACAAAGGAGAGGTCAAGCTGTACACCGAAAACCACTCAACCGATTGTGATGTAACATATACTATTTTATAGGTTTGAGTATCCTTTTTATATGAGCGTAAGTTTTATTGAAATCAATTTCACCATTTAAGAGATCTTTAGCAACATAGGGAAAGACGTCGGACAGACAGACAGACATAAATTCTAAAAATCATCATCAATCATCAATCAAGTATTGCTTTTTAGCATTTTCCTAGATTTTTTAGCTAATTTTCGTCAAAATATCTTTAATGTACAGACTTTTTCACCTCTACAGTTTTATTATAGTATATAGATGTAGTTTCTACATCATTCGGTTTAAATGTCATCTCTGTCAAACCAATATATCGCGATAGAAGCGCTAAACTGTAATGTAATTTCAATGTGTAAAGAACAATGGTCACTTTGGCCTTTAGCACGTCTGATAATGAGTCCTATACCAAAAAAAAGTACATGTTTTTATTATTTTGATCAAAGCAAATACATATTTTTAGGACTTGGGAGAAAGAAATAATGTATTTACAGTTTATTTTTTAAACTGTACCCATAAACAAAAATAAAATCTTATGAACGCAGTCAAAACCTTATTGTCAAAATATGCGTTTCATTATACGATATGATAAATAAGAATTATTTATGTTATTAATATAGGTAATAATTATAATTTTTTAAATGAAAAATCAAAGATTTGACGTGAATTACAATGACGTGAAATGGAACTAATTCGCCATTTCTGTATCTGTCACTGTTATAACCGGTACATCAACGTCATTCGTTCCTCGCTTGCTGTGAATTGAGTGTTTAAGGTTGTTTGTTAGAAGAACATGTTTTTCTACACACATATATTAGGTACCAGAATTGTTTAATTTACATATTTTTACGAATAAACTAAATAAAAACACAATTTAGTTCATAACCTCAAACATACTTTATAAAGAATAAAAAGGTATACCCAAGTTTTTAAAATTCATATCTATACTAAAGTTAAATAAAGTAACATAAAAATATTGATAAATAACTCCACAGCAACAAACGTGAAAAAAAAAAATCTGGTCCAGTTTCTAATTTTATTTTTAATGCAAGATACCTTTGACAAACGTCTAAACTCTCAAAGTAAATAAATACCAATAACCCTTGAACAATCTCCATTTCAGCAATGTTAGGTACTAAAAGGAAGCAGGTGTGCCAACCAAAACATAATCCGACAAAATTGAAAAATATCACTTCCAATAGTTACAATAGATGCATTAAGACTATATTAATTAGCAGGATAAACTAAAGTTCAGCTTGAGCCGTAAATGCTTCGGCTAACTTGTAATCTAAATGAATTGCTGGCGCGATACTGAGTTCCAAACAATAGTTAGTAGCTCCAGGGTACGCTTTCTTTAAGAGGGAAAATACAGAAGTTCAATTAGGAGCAAGATTATTGTGGTGGAATGCCGAATCAAATCTCCGGATGGGCTTTTAAAGAGATTTTAGGTCAAAAACTGTACTTAAAGCGGTAACTACGGTAAGGAGAAAATGCAGTAGTTTAATTTAGAGCGAGGGCTTGTGGTGAAATTGCTCAACTCCCTTGATAGGCTTTAAAGACGCGTCAGGCCAAAAACTTTATCTAAAATCAAAATTTATGGCAGTCAGTCGTTTTCTTCAGTAAAATAAAATTCGTCTAGACGTATTTTGCAAATATAAATATTAAGGTTTTCAGTTCTGATTATCGTCCCATATCCTTACTACCCTTCTTGTCAAAAGTCCTTGAACACCTACTCCACTCACAGCTTACTTCCTTTCTATGTGAAAATTCATTCCGTCCGTGTGCTTTCTTGAGAGAGGACCTGTGACAGTTTTGTTTTTATAATTTGCCTAAATTGTTTGTTTATTTTTGAAGTAAGAATCGGACCCTCTCTTACTATCTTGTGGAATATTTCATATACAGTCGACGCCATCTTCAAATTTGTATTGCGCCATCCCTCTCGTGCTTTGGTGAGTGGAAATATTAATATTTCAACTAACAACTTTGAAAAAGTCGTTTGAAGATTTGAAACCCCGACCGCTCGGACGCAGAGTCCGAGCGGTCGGGGTTTCAAATCTTGGGCGACGTCTTGCGCCACTCGACCACCGTTACGTGGACTGCTCGGCGCGAATTTGGTGACTGCAATTGGAATCATAAGTGACAGAGGCGAATTTTATCTGATATACCATGTCTCAGACACCGATTAAGTGCTCGTCAACGCCTGATATTTCACTGACAACGTCTATCAGTGATAATGTAACTCAAAGAAAACGTAAGCAGCCTGAATCTGAGTTTGCTGGAGCCATCAAAACACTCTCCATGCAACTGAACCAAAAAATTTATGCTCTTCGAGATAATTTGGATGGTAAAATGTCTAAGATATCTGAGAATATAGCCAGTATACGGGACGATATCGTCACTGTTTCTCAGATGGCTACGGAAATTAAAGTTGAATTAAACAACTTACGCTCAGATCATGCTACGTTGCAGAATAAAGTAAGTCAACTAGATGAGCAAAAAGTATTGTCAGAAGATATAACCACACTCCAAAAATCTATGCAGTATGCGATGGATATCCAGGAGGATCTTAAAAAACAGGTGAATTCATTTGACTCAAAAGCATTGAACTCTGAAATGAATGATGTGGTGTCCGGCTTAGAAACGAAGATTGACTCTCTTGAACAACACGCCCGTGAGTGCAATCTAGAACTGTGCAATATACAAGAGAAGCGAAACGAAAACCTGTTTCATATATTGGATAATATTACCACTACAATAAAATTTTCGCTGTCTCAAAGAGATGTTTTGTCCATACACCGGGTGCCTCATGCGCATAAAGAAAACAACAGACCGACAAACATCATCGTCAAATTAGCGTCACGTACTCTACGGGATAATTTCTTAAGCACGTATCGGCTAGCGAAGGGTCTAAATACCGAACAACTTGGATTTATTGGCACCTCATTACCTGTGTTCATCCATGAGCTTGAAACTTTGAAGAGGAAGCATTTATTTTGGCAAGTTAGAGATGCGGCCAAAAAGAATAACTTTAAATACGTATGGATTAAACATGCCACAATTCTTATACGAGAAGCTGACAATGAGCCAGCAATTGCAATTCGCTCAATCCAGGATATTTAATGGGATAAAACAAATATCTAATAAAGAAATATTTTGTTACATCTGAAATGCACATAGCAATAACTAAACGTCAAAAGCGAGATTTTATAAGAATCATTAAATCCTCTTTTATGAAATCGTTAGAAACCTTACAAAAAACGACGAATCGCGTGAATTTCTTGTCATCTGTCATTGATACAGTTGTCACAGATCTTATGGATGAATGTCTGTATTTTATTTATTTTACGCTTATTCGCATTGTTTTGAACTTTTCTTAGCTTAGCTTTCGTTTCTGCTTTCAGTAAAACTTTTGCATCCTGAGTGTTGAATACCTACTTATGGTGTTACACAATTATGTTGTTGTGATACTGGACATACGTTTGAGACAAAAATCTAATACGTATTGTTATTTTGAACAGATTTTTTATTTGTGTAGTATGGGATTTGATGATTATACATTATGTGCATTGTATGATATCTGGGATATATTCGTCGCCAAGCTATTATTCCGTCACCAGTTCAGTTTTTCGAAGAAGTCGGAGGCATTATATAATGGTTCAAATGAAAATAAATGCTTTGTTACCAAACGTATTTTATTTTCACTTAATTACTATTTTATGATACATACATAAGGCTGATGAAACGCCAAATCAGTAAAGTATCCCTAAATGCTAAATAGCGCGAGAGTTTGCAAAGTATAATTAGGTAGTGTAAGTTTGCTGGATCTATCCAGCAAACTTACACTACACTTCGCTGTAATTATGTTGCTCTATACTCTAGTATAGAGCAACATAATTACAGCGAAGTGTGATATATCTATATAATTATAAAGAAAATCGTTAAAGTAAGTGTTCGAAAAGGTACTCTCAGATGATTTAACATTCCAATCACAGTTCTGTTATGCTCATGATACCTACCTACGTATTAGCAAAGAGCTCAAATATTAAGGTACTCTGTGTATTTACATAGGTAGCTCCTTGAAACGTCACCTGACGTTAGTCATTAGTGTTCTGCGCAATGTACGTTTATTCATTGTACTGCACATAAGTGAACTTATCACTGTGACAGCTGTGACATTAGTGACCACAATGTGACCACACATGATATACTATAACGATATTAGTGACTAACTTCAGACCTGCCCACACTAAATGCGCGAGGTGTAACTTACAACTCTTTAACTTCGTTTTCTATTAAAATCCCATAACATAAAAATATTCTGAAATTACATTTTACTTAATAGGCCTTAGATCTATCTTTTTAAAGTATTTGTACTAATGCTCGCGAAGTCGTAATGCGACACTGATAATGTACGGTGGTTTGCCATTGTTCTTTAATAATGAATGTAAAATAAATTACACGCGATATATAAATTCCATCGAAGAAAACGTTCGTATAAATATAAAATACTTATGGTCATACGTTGCAAATCGTAAAAACTACGCTAGTATACCATCCACAATGACATACAATAATAATTCGTCCAGCGATCCCAAAGAAATATGTAATATGTTTATGCATTATTTTAGTACAGTTTACGAAGTCTCTAGTTTTAAAAAGGACTGGCTGCCACCCGTAGAGACCGATAGGAACTGTACCCTCATTTCTAATATTACGTTCAGTGCCGAACAAATATTAAAAGCTTTGAAAGCTCTAGATACGTCTAAAGGACCAGGACCAGATGGCATTCCCCCATATTTTCTTAAGATGACTGCTGACAATATATATGTACCTCTACATATAATTTATAATAAATGTGTTTTTGAAGGTGTTTTCCCCGAAGTATGGAAACGTGCGAATATCACCCCAGTGCATAAGTCAGGTTCTAAACGGGAGATTGTGAATTATCGTCCAATTTCTATTTTGTCGGCCTTGTCGAAGCTTTTTGAGAGGGTTGTCCATGATGCAATCCACACAAACATTTATAATAAATATATTTAAAACATGGCTTTGTCAAAAGAAAATCAACCACCACAAACTTGTTACTATTTACCGATTATTTGTTTAACAGTATGGACCGTCAGATACAAGTAGACGCCATATATACTGACTTTCAAAAAGCTTTCGACAAGGTTGACTATGCACTGCTACTATCCAAAATTGCGTATAATGGAATTCGAGGAAATTTACTTCGATGGTTTACTTCATATATAACCAATAGAACGCAAAAAGTAGTAGTCAAGGGGTACCGCTCAAACACAGTACTGTCTGGTGTACCCCAGGGCTCAATATTAGGCTCCCTCTTGTTTATTCTATTTATTAATGATATAGGAGAGTGCTTTAGACATTCGAAGTTTTTGTTATATGCTGATGATCTAAAAATATATAAACCTATAAAACATAGCTCTGATTGTTATTTGATACAAGAAGATTTGGATCGTTTATCTGATTACCGCACTAAAAACAAATTATACTTAAATACTTCCAAATTTTTTGCAATTTCTTTTACAAAAAATAAAAATGTTACTGTCGATAATTACAGCATTAATAATATCAATTTAACAATGATGTCAACTATCCGAGACCTTGGGGTACTTCTAGATAATAAACTACATCTCGATCAGCACATTGATGCTATAATCAAAAAAGCGTATCGTATGTATGGCTTCGTGATGCGATCACTAAGCGAATTTAAACAAGCGAGTACATATATTTGCCTCTATAAGGCTTTAATTAGGTCCCAACTCCGTTGCAATTTGGAATCCATATTATAACAAATATGTAGAAAGTTTGGAGATGGTACAGCGAAAATTCCTCAAATCTACGCATTATCGATGTTTTCATGTTTCCCTATCATATAATAATTTATTAAATACATTTAAGATTATGAGCTTAAAATCGAGACGCCTGTTTTTAGAAACTATGTTGCTTTACGACATGTGCAATAACAGATATGATTGTAATGAGCTAATTCATAAGTTATGTTACATTGTACCAAGAACCGTTGTAAGACGAGAAGTGCGTTCTCGCCCCTTCTTTGCTGTTACGTCATGTAAGACTAATGCTGGATGTCGCGCACCTTTGCGTCGGATGTGTCAGAATTACAATGAGCTTTTTACAGATCTAGATATGTTTGGTGTATCTAATAATAAATTCCGTAACCAATTAAGTATGGCAATTAAATAATTGTAAAAGATTAGTAAGCTAGTGGTAATTATTGTTGTTGAACTATTAAAATATGTTATAGCTTTTTGTTTTATATTTGTAAAAAAAGAAAAAATTGTGTATTTGAATAGAATTGTCATTAATCTTTCTTAAATAATCTGTGGATAACGGTGTGGGTGCACAATTGTACAAATATCATATAGGTACATTTTTAGTTTATAAGTATTGTGTAACCGTTTGTTATTCCAAATGAATAAATAAATAAATAAATAAAATGCACTCCTAAATCCGTATTAATCTGGTTTCTGCTCAAGTCACAGTACTGTCACTTCTCTGGTCCGCGTAACTGATGAAATAACGCTTGGTATCATCATCATCAGCCTTTAACAGTCCACTGCTGGACTAGGCCTCTCCTTTGAAAGGAGGAATTGGCCTACTATACCACGCTGGCCAAACGGGTTGGTATAGGGTTTGTATCAAGTTTTCCTTCTCTTACAGTGCTGTTCTCTGCATAATATGCTCCCTTTGTCGGCTCTTACGACACCCATGGGATGATATGAAGTGGTGACAATCTGTATTCTTAATCCGTCACCACACGGACGCAACGCTTGGTATGGATTGTTTAAATCTAACGATTTTGATTTTACTAGACTTTAGCAACGCTTTGAATACCGTAGATTTTCACATCCTACTGGGTATTCTACGCTCTCTTAACGTATCTCCACCGGCAATTGGCTGGTTAAACTTTTAATTATTAGTTAAACTCAAATAATTATTATTGGCAGCACCAAAATGGTTTCAAAAATTACCTGGGCTGATCTGCCGCGTATCAGATTTGATGGAAAAGATCTCCCTTTTCGCAAAATTGTAAAGAATCTGGGCATTTACATTGATGAAACTATGTCCTGGAGATCCGAACTACAAAAAACGAGTCGTAAATTATTCGCATCGGCAGGGTCGTTGCGTAGATTACGCAACTTCCTTCCAACTGCCACTAAGGTTGCGCTCGCTCAAGTTTTGCTTCTACCCAGTATTGACTATGCTGACGTCAGCTATCTTGATCTCACCGAAGAGCAGCTTGACAAACTTGAGCGTCTCCAAAACTTCTGCATACGATTTATATTTGGACTGCGCAAATATGATCACGTTTCAGACTTTCGCAATAATCTCAAGTGGCTTCCAATTCATCTTAACAGGAATACTCACATTCTAACATTATTATACAATGTTCCATTTAATCCTAGTACTCCCCCCTATCTTAAAGAACGTTTTGTGTTCGTTCATGACACACATGTAAAATCCTTAAGGTCGTCTGAGGATCTAACACTGAAGATGCCATTCCACAAATTACTTTTTGAAATCCTTCACTGCTCAAGCTGTGCGTCTGTGAAATGCTTTACCACTGGATATTCGAAAAGCAAAGTCCTTAAACATATTCAAAACTTTGGTCAAAAAGCACTACCTGATTTAATTTAAAGATTTTCTTGCTACATCATCCATATTTACTATATCTGTATCGTCTGGTTTTTATTATATTGCACATGTATATTTTATGTTTGTATTTGTATGTATGTTCGATTGTGTAAAGTTTACCACAACGCTCGATAGATGGCGTTGTACCGAGTTTCTGAATCGCGATATTAAGATTCTCCGAGGCAGCTATATAAGGGTCCGAACAATTAAAATGTTTTAACTCGCATCAAACGGTTGTTTCATTTATTAGCCAAGCATACCGTACCAGAGCAGCCGACATTCAACCATTTTTTGGCCCTTCGGAGTCGGACGGGGTTATTGTGTAACAACAATATTCCCCCTCTCAGTTGTTCGTTCCGTTGGCTCTTTGTTTATCCTGTTACCCCGCTGGTAACAGTGTACGGTCAAAGTTCGACATGACTTATCCTTGAGTATACAAGTGTGTGAGGCGCTGTGAAGCGCTATAAAGCGACAATCATCGCTACTTGGAGTTGTGACAAGAATTGGCAGAGGGCGCTGTAAGTGCCTTTGAGTTCGAGCCTGCGATACGAGAGGGCGCCACTGGGCATCCTATATCTGGGTGCGTTTGGAGCTTGTGACGTCAAGGGACGTGACGTAACATATCGGCAGTGACGTGCAGTGAGAGGTTTGGTTAAGTAAAACTGTAAGTAGTGAACAATTAGTAACTTTGAATTAGCAGTGGTAATATCATCAACTTAGAAAATTTGCAAGTGTCTTGTATTTAGTGAACTTTAGTAAAGTAGAATCATTTGGGACTTGTAAAATTTAGTGTTAAATTAATTGTAGCTTATAAAGTAATTTAGACTTAGAATAATTAAGTAAATTTGGTTCAGACGGGGAATCCATGCCCGATTTTGCCCCGAAGCACAAAGTAGTTAAAAGACTTGTAAAATTTTCGGTTTTTGTCATAGACTTGTAATTTTAGCAACTTAGTCGGTAGTGTAATAATCTGTAACTTAGATATTTGAGCTTGTACTTTGGTGAATTTATTTAGTCGAAACTTGTGTACATTCATAAAAAATATTTATAATGAAATCATTAATTAAATTACAAATTAATAACAAAGCAATAATTGAAAAGGCTAGAATTAATTATAAAAAATCACCCAAAGATCGTATAACACAAACATATTTACAAACTAGATTAGAATCATTGGAAGAACAGTGGAAACAATTTGTAAAAACACATAGAAATATTATAGAGAAAGCGACAGATATTGATTTAAATAACGAGTACTTTTCAAGTGAAGTATATGACAATACCGAGGAGTTATACATATTATATAAATCAGAACTCAAGGAACAAATGAATGTAAACACAAATATTAACATAACTTCTAATCAACAAGAAAAAACATCGACAAATGTAAGATTACCAAAAATCAGTCTACCCACATTTTCTGGTTTGTATACTGAGTGGACCACTTTTAGAGATTTGTTTTTGTCTCTTATACATAATAATGTGTCTTTGGACGATGTACAACGTCTTCATTATTTAAAATCACATTTGTCAGGAGAAGCAGCTCAATTACTGCGACATACACCAGTCACAGCCGCTAACTATAGTGAATCTTGGTCTATTTTATGTAAGCGGTATGATAATAAGAAATTTTTATCTAACAGCATGTTAAAACGTTTTGTCAAACAACCAGTTATTGTAAGGGAGTCTTCAACTTCTATTAAAAATCTTTTAGACACAACAGTCGATTGTTTGCATGGTTTGAGTACCTAAGGCATTGATGTAGATTCTTGGGATACAATTGTAATATTTTTAGTGAGTGAAAAATTAGATAACGAATCTCGAAAGTTGTGGGAATCTAAAATTAGTGTTGATGATAATTTACCTACATTTGTTGAATTTAAAACATTTCTTGAATCGAGATTTCGTGCTTTAGAATATTTAAGCCCTAAGCCCAGTAGCCAACCCAAGAATAATAGTCAACATTCTAATGTAAAGACTTTTCATGTTGCTTCTTTATCCTGTACTTTGTGTTCTGGAGACCATAAATTGTGCCATTGCAAGCAGTTTGCAAAGCAAGATTGTGATGCACGTCGCGACTTTGTTCGAGCCAATAAGTTATGTTTTAATTGTTTAGGAAAAAATCACGCCGTATATTCTTGCCGTCAGCCCACCAAATGCCATCTTTGCAAAAAAAGACACCACACACTACTTCATCCAAAAACAACCGTCGAGGCCACTGAACCACTAGATGGTTCAGCGGACAGGAATGTTGTGGTAGCCGCGGCCGCCGCTTCTTCCAATCAATGCGAGTCAACCAACACCATTTGTTGTTTTGCAGATGTACACAACCAAGGTTTGCTTGCCACAGCCTTGGTCGATATCGAGTCAAGAACTGGTACTGCCATTGTTCTAAGAGCTCTAATGGATCAGGGCTCTCAGGTATCCTTTATCTCGGAGGCCGCAGTACAGTTACTCGGTTTGCGTAAAACACCTGCTCACACCGACATTCTACGACTAGGCGATGATGAGGGGGTTTCGATGCCTTCTAATTGGATAGTAAGGTTTAGATTACAGTCACGCCTAGATCCCACATTCAGTTTGTATGTCGATGCCTATGTGCTGAACAGACTCACATCACGACTTCCTGAAAGGAAGATCGTCAATGTATTGCCGTCAATCTCATCCTTGGAACTTGCAGATCCGTCTTTCGCTACCCCAGGTAAAATAGATCTCCTGCTGGGTACTCGCGTGGTCGGTGAAGTTCTAATGGACGGTTTGGTCAAGGGCCCGCCTGGAACTCCAGTTGCCCAAAGGACCAAGTTAGGGTGGATCTTGTCTGGTGAGATCCACACATCGCTCAGGACTCGACCAGTATGTTGCAATGCAAGCGTGGACGTCAACGGGCTCTTGAAAAAATTTTGGGAGTTGGAGTCTGAGTCTTCTCCTTATCGGGTAATCTTGACTGAGGAGGAGCAGAAGTGTGAGGACTTATACTCCAAGACTACCACAAGAGATGCAACAGGACGATACATCGTCCAGTTGCCGTTCAAGACTGATCGTCCTAGTTGTGTTTATGGGAGATCCGAGGATATTGCTCGTAAGCGCTTCAACATGCTGGAAAGGAAGTTGTCAAGCAATCCTGAGCTAAGAAGGCAGTACACTGAGGTTATCCAGGAGTATGTTAGATTAGGACATGCTGAGGTTGTTCCCCAAGCAGATTTAAATAACGATGCCTTTTATTTACCGCATCACGCCGTAGTACGCGAGGATAAAAGTACTACTAAGGTTCGGGTCGTCTTCGATGCCGCTTGTTCGGGATACAACGGGGTATCGTTGAATGACGATTTGATGGTTGGCCCAACCTTACAACCTGATTTACGTCATATCATTATGAGATGGCGCTGCCATCCCATTACCTTAGTCGCTGACGTCATCAAGATGTACCGGCAGGTTAGAGTAGCTGACGACAGCGTAGACTTCCAACGAATTTTGTGGCGTGACAACCCAAATGCAGAGTTACAACATCTACGTTTGTTACGTGTCACCTTTGGTGTTTCTTCGGCTCCCTATTTGGCGGTACGTACTTTGCAACAACTGGCACGCGACGAAGGTAAAGGTTATCCTCTAGTTGCAGACCGAATCCTGAAGGATTTTTTCGTCGATGACTTTTTGTCCGGTTGCGAATCTGTAGCTGAAGGAGAACAGATATATCATCAGCTGAATGACATATTAGCACGTGGAGGTTTCCAGCTTCAGAAGTGGTCCAGTAACAACAAGGAGTTATTAAGTAAAATACAATGTGATACAAAGACAACACATAATTCAGTGGATTTCAAATTTGATAACATCATGAAAATATTAGGCTTAACTTGGAATAGAGATAGAGACGAATTTTATTATACTGTCCACCTTCCTCCACTGGAATCTCCCGTGACTAAGCGAAGGGTGATATCTGACATTGCCCGCTTATTCGACCCACTGGGCTGGCTCGCCCCAGCAATAATTACAGCTAAGATATTTATTCAACGTCTGTGGCTTTCGGGTATTGATTGGGACGATGCATTGCCAGATAACCTATTGACAGACTGGCTCAGCTACAGGAGTGAACTCAACAGTATAGTCGGTTTTCGTCTGCCTAGATGGATTCACACAAGCAAAAACGACCAGCATCTCGAACTGCAAGGCTTTTGCGATGCCTCTAATGAAGCATATGCTGCAGTTGTCTATACTCGGTCCATAGATTCCAACGGCCAAGTTTTCGTCAGTCTCGTGGCATCAAAAACCAAGGTGGCCCCCGTCAGACAGGTATCCATACCTCGTCTTGAGTTATGCGGCGCGGTGCTGCTATCAAAACTTCTGCGTGAAGTTTCCGTCACCTTGGCGATTGACAGGAATAATATACATGCCTGGACTGACTCATCAGTGGTCCTCGCTTGGTTGGGGAGCCACCCCAGTCGTTGGAAAACCTTTGTTGGCAACCGAGTTGCCGAAATTCACACCAGTATGGACAGCGAACAATGGTCGCATGTTGAATCCAGGGACAATCCCGCTGATTGTGCCTCCCGTGGAGTAAATCCTTCAATGTGTGCAGATCTTGAGTTATGGCTGCAGGGACCTAGTTGGCTTAGAAACAACATTATTGATTATAGTAGATCAAAAATCAATCAAACTAACCTAGAAGAAAGAAAATCAAATACTGTGTGCAATGTAACAATAAATAGTAAAAAAGAGGATAACATATTAACAAAATTTTCATCTTTAAGACTGGGTTGCATCATCTTACTTTAACAATGACAAAGATCGAAACATCTGTCAAAGTACCGGTTAAGCAAAAAATTAGTTGCACCACTTGACAATTGTTAAAATGACGTCATAATTTTACGTTAACTGTAACCGCCCGATATTGGCCGGTTAATGTTATTGTTAAAGTCAGTTCTATTGTTCTTTTATTGATACGCATCGAATATAACCACCAAAAATGTCACTGCTTCGAGAAATACTCGCAGAAACTAGTTCTTCTGAAGACGAATGAGATTTAGACCCGATAAGTGTAAGGCCTAGGAAAAGAAAAGTGTATTTCTCCAGAACCAATCGAGTTTCAAAATGGGACAACAAATCATTCTTGACTAGATTTCGAGTCTCCAAAAATGTAGCGCGGTGGCTAGCTCAACGGTCGGCACACTCTCTGTGCTGGCTACCTGAAATTGTATTAGGTAGAAATGAAAATAATAACAGTTGAAAAGATAAATGTGATGGATGCCAGGAATCGAACCTTAGCTGGTCCGCCACAGTGCGCTGGTGGTGTGTGACTGGCGAGTGTTCCTACGACGATCATCTTCTATGTGCTAGTGGACTGTATGGCTTCGATCTATTCGGGGCTTCAGAAATAAAACATCTTCATACGTTGAGAGCGATGCTGTTCAGGTGTTCGGTGCTGGATGGCTACATATAGTTACTTGGTTACAACATGGTGGTTGGGACGCCAACAAACTGGCCAAAAATATGGTCGCTTAGCTACTTCGAAATTTTACCTTAACGCCGACCACCGCACCGAACATATGCACAACAAATCTTTATTTGTGATACATATCTTAGATACTATGGTACATGCATATGTTCTATACATAGCTAGATAGGTCAAAAAATTCTATCGAACGGTATATAATACATAAACCTAACTGTTTGCATCACAAAGTTATTCAAGAAAAATTATCGAAAAATGTTGTCACACAAGGATCCGCCCACTATATTTTCTATAAAAAAACTATGAAATACTATAGTTATGTATGTAATTTTGGTGGGCCGTTGTGTGCAACTATATGGAGCATCTAATAAAACAAACGCCATGGAAATAGCTTTATTAAATTCTAAGATAACATAATAAAACCTACGATGCATAAGTAAAAATACAAATTTTCTTAAGAAAACACTATCGTACATAAACAAAGTTTATGATAAACATGCAAATGTTTATTATTACGATTATTTCGACTATATAAACCAATAACTAGCAATAAGAAACTATTTAAACATGATTTCAAGCCTATTCAAAGCTAAAAAACACTTATAAAACTACTATGTAAACAAAACAGCTTTTTATCAACTATTAGTTCTTATATCTTTTTACACGATTTTCACTCGCGGTTTCGAATACACTATTCACTATAGAGTTTTTTAATGTCTGTCGCGAAGAATAAATAAGTATGAAATTTTGAGCACCAGGCCTTTCAATATATTTCTCATTGTATCTGTTTATGTTCTTTTTTGCCACTCTCTTGATATTCTCAAATTTGTATTTGAGCTGCTTCACAGTGCGCGGGATCTCTCCAAGGGCATTAAATTCGCTTTCTATTAAAGTCCACACGCTATACACGCTATGCTTTTGCTTACTACTTATAGCATCGGTTTTCTTACAAAATAATACATTTTGATGTTTGGTTATTAACGATTGAAGTCTATCGACTTCAGCTCCGGTAAAGTTTACGCTTCTTTCCCTGAAATATACAGAATTTAACGTAAAGATAGGCATAAGTTTGTGTGCTGTAAAAAGAATAACACGCAAGTGTTATGGGCAACAGAATAAGTTGTGCATAGGTACTAATACTTTGTTTGGCTGTTTACGTACAAGCTTTTTGTATTTGATGCCATTATTATCTTCTACACTTCGTAAAACTTGAACTCGTAATAGGTGTAGTATAAAAAAGAAACATAATCAAAATCTTTTATAATGATGCGCGTTCAGCGCGTTCAATTCGTTTGACCATTTGACGTTCGATATAATATTTGACAATTGACATCTTGACATTATCAATAACAGCGAAGCTCTAGTATTGCCGGACTTAAAAATAGTCCCCGCAGTGAATCGGGGTAGATTACGCCTCATTTGTCTAGCAACCCTGTTAACTTTAACATTAGCAACAAAAACGTTGGTGCAACACATTTTGCGGCAGCCGTCAAGTTTACTGTTAAAGTTATTGTAAAATTTGACTTCAGCTTTTACTTTAACCGGTGATGTGGTGCAATCCACTCTAAGAAGGTTAACCAGAGTAATTGCTTATTGCAGAAGGTTTCTAAAATCAAAAAACAAATTAAATCAGTATAAATCTTACAATAATTGTTTAACATTTTCAGAAATTAATCAAGGTCTTTTAACATGCATCAAAATGTGTCAAAATGAATACTTTTCTAGTGAAATAGATAGCATAAAGAAAATAGGCAAGGTCGATAAAAAGGGCAAACTTGTGCAACTGAATCCCTATCTGGACGAAGATCAGATTATGAGAGTTGGCGGCAGATTACACAGGGCTCAGATTGAAGATACCATGAAGCACCCTGTTATACTTCCAAACAAGTCGCACTTTACGAACCTCATAATCACTGATGCTCATGAACGCACTCTGCATGGCGGGCCACAATTGGTCCTTAACTTTTTGAGATCCAAGTACTGGATTCTCAATGCGAAGAGTGTAGTTCGGCAATACGTGCGCAAGTGCGTAACTTGTATTCGCTACTCAGCTCGAGTTGTACCACCGTTAATGGGGCAGTTGCCGTCAGCTAGGGTCAATGCTAGCCGGCCTTTCTCAAAGAGTGGAGTGGACTACGCAGGTCCTATTAGTGTCAGGCCCACAAGAGGGCGCGGTTATCACTCCACAAAAGGCTACATTTGTCTATTTGTCTGCATGGCTACCCGTGCTATACATTTGGAGGTTGTCAGCGATATGACTTCGCAAGCGTTCATAGCAGCTTTCAAACGTTTCACAGCCAGACGAGGCCATTGTGAGGAAATGTGGAGTGATAACGGCACCACCTTCGTCGGAGCCAACAAAGAGTTGAAGGCTTTGTTTACTCAAGAAAGGTCGGGCGTAGCATCAGACATAGCGGATTGGCTGGCAACTAACGGCACAAATTGGCACTTCATTCCACCCCACTCTCCAAATTTTGGAGGGCTTTGGGAAGCTGGAGTGAAGTCCACAAAACATCACCTCAGAAGAGTGGTAGGGGTCAGTACGCTTACATTCGAGGAGCTGACTACCGTTCTCGCCCAGATAGAGGCGTGTCTTAATTCGAGGCCCATCTCTACATTTAGTGGTAGTCCCGAAGATCCATACCCATTGACACCAGGCCATTTTTTGATTGGGGAACCATTACTGCTTCCTCCTGAGTCAAACTTCGAAAGTTCGAATGTCAGTACGTTAAGGCGATGGCATTTGACTCAGCGTATGGTCCAAGATTTTTGGCGTCGATGGTCTCATGAATACCTTGTCCAGTTTCTGCACAGATACAAATGGTCCCATCTGACAGCGGAACCTAATGAAGGGGATGTAGTTTTAGCTATGGAGGATGACATACCTCCTGCAAGATGGCTCTACGGCCTTATAATCGAGAAACACACTGGCTCAGACAAAGTCACGAGAGTTGTATCATTGCGTTGCAAGGGTTCTGTGATTAAGAGGCCCGTTTCTTAGCTAATAGTTTTACCTATTGCTTCTTAACTTTGTATTAAGATATTTTGTATTGAGATTTTCTCATAGAATGTGTATTTGTATTAAGTTTGTTCGGTTCAGGCCTCATTTGTGAATCTAAATTATGATACGGTATAATTATGTCACTAACTATACAGTCCTCTATAATTATTGTTGTGATACCTATCATATTTATTTGTGTAAAACTTTGAAGTAAAGTCTACGTCATGGTGGGCGGTTACATGTGTATTTTTATTGTTAGTTTTAATTATTGTTACGGACATTCTGTCCATGGTGGGCGGGATGTTCGATTGTGTAAAGTTTACCACAACGCTCGATAGATGGCGTTGTACCGAGTTTCTGAATCGCGATATTAAGATTCTCCGAGGCAGCTATATAAGGGTCCGAACAATTACAATTTTTTAACTCGCATCAAACTGTTGTTTCATTTATTAGCCAAGCATACCGTACCAGAGCAGCCGACATTCAACCAATGTATTTATTAATATAATTATGTTTATATTATATGTATTTACGTATATATATATCGAGTTATAATATATATTTATATTATCTAAACCGTTCGTATTATTTCAATGTTATTTTCGTATGCAACTACACCACCGCTCCATATTTTTGCTTATATCATTCCTGTCCATCTCAAGGTTGCCTGGAAGAGATCGCCCCAGGCGATAAGGCCGCCGATTGTACATTATGGTAGTTTTAAGTCACTTTATAAAATGTATATATTATGTTGGTGTGCAATAAAGCGTATATAAATAAATAAATAAAAGTGTTTATTATTCAGTGCCAAAAATAATTGGATAGCGTTGGTTGGGTTTGGACTGAAAGGATTCATTTTAAATAAGGTGGCAATGTATGAATTGATGAGTCCCAATTGTTACTATTACAGTAAGATTTCTACGTTAAAATATTTTCTGATTAATATTTATAGTTTCTGATCAATAAACTTATTACAAATCTACCAGGTTGTCTTTGATTTTTTTTCCTTAAACAATTTCTTTATAAGCATTTCGTGTTAAAAAAAAAGTATTAACATTAGTAAGAAATATGGAGTTGTCATTCTTCACTTGGTGAAACGTTATTTAATAACAGTTTTCCTGTACTAAGCAACTTATCACATTGCCGCGTTTTATTCTCAGAAGAGTAGATACAAGAAAACGCGAATATAAAAGTGACGCCAATCTTTTATCAGTATGTTATCATCAACTATGAGTTGAGTACACTATCGTTCAGAGTGATATCACGTCGTTTACATCAAGTAATGTAATTGAAATTTCTTTGTAATACTGACACAAAATAATGAAAAAATAAAAGATTCCACTGATTTTGCTAGAATCATTTAGTATAAAAACGTATTAGGTTTGGGTTTGCGTGGGTTCTAAGGTAGTAGAGCCTTGCTGATTTCAGCATGAATGGCCCGGCTCGACCGGGGAAGTACTACCCTCTCACAGAAAATCGACGTAAAGTAACAGTACCTAAACTCGGAGGCCCTATCCCCTAATCCTTCTCCCTCATCCCACTCCTCATCCTATCCCTTTTCCCAACCCCAAGGGGCGACAACGCACTTGTGACTCCTGTGGTGTTGCTTGTGTCTATGGGCGGCGGTAATTGCTTACCATTAGGCGATCCGTATGCTCATTTGCCGCCTGATAATATAAAAAAATAGGAAATACATTAATCTACAA
Source organism: Euclidia mi (assembly GCA_944739405.2). Taxonomy (NCBI): domain Eukaryota; kingdom Metazoa; phylum Arthropoda; class Insecta; order Lepidoptera; family Erebidae; genus Euclidia; species Euclidia mi. The sequence continues at coordinate 61,658,837 of OX123200.2, forward strand.
AAGGAAGTAAGAACAACAATAAAATTTATTAGGGGTACGTGAAGAAAAATCTTTGTTTACGTTAACGCCGCCGTTGTTAACAGACCTCATTGGTTATTATTGATGTTCCATATATAGTAGTAATGTCAAATTCATATTTAAAATACTTATTTTCTTCCTTTGTTTTTCCACAAAATATGGCAATACGCGAAATTACACCTACATTATAAAACCAACATATTTTCAAAAAATAATATTATCATGTTCACGGAGACGTGCAAGATTCGTCATAGCTTAAAATTTAATGGCTCCTCCATGGTATATAGGTATATGAAAAAACTAAATTGAAACAAAAAAATATTTGTTGAATTTGGCACACTGCAGGATGAATATTACTACACAGTATTGCATATTACCGTGGTATATCACGGCAGCTTTTCAATTAAAGTCCAATATCCCATTATAAAACTTCGGTTACAAAGTTACAAAAATAAAATAAAACATAATGCAATAATGTTTGGGGTAGCGCTCATAGCGAGACTTGGCTTGCGGTTCGTAACAGATCGGCAAAGTTAAGCAACGCTTGCACAGGTCACCACTTGGATGGGTGACCGTGTGTGGCATTTTCATCTGAGCGCTACCGTGCTTCGGAGGGCACGTAAAGCTGTCGGTCCCGGTTCTTGTCTGAGTACAAGGATCGTTAGGCCATGTCGGAGGCCTTCGGGCGGTCTGAAAACTCCGACACCAGAGTTGGCCACACACTCACACGAAAAACAAACAAACAAACAATAATGTTTGGGAACAAAATCCTTTACCGTATAAGCTATCCTTTACCCACCCTTCCGGCGATTTCAAACTATGCTCTTATGTTAAACAATTATATAGACTGTCCGGATCTAATCGGCAAGACAAACATCTACGTATCTTATAAGCTCCGGACTAATCCGTACCACCTACTTGTAGCCCCTAGATCGTGCTAATCCGAGTAAACATGGAACTATTGTCAGATTAAGTAACATATGTAATCTTGTGTTGACACTAGAGAAACGATGTGGAGTGTCTACGCAAAAGAAAGATTACAAATAGAGTATTAATATAGAGCATTCTTCATTTTTCTTCCGTGTGAGTATGTGGCCGACTCGCTAGGAGTTTTTAGACCGCCCGAAGGCCTACGACGTGCCCTAAGAATTCTTGTTCTATGACTAGAACCGAGACCAACAGTTTTAAAAGCTTTCCGAAGCGCTAGCACTTTAACGCAAATGCCACATGATGTGGTAACCCATCCTAATCATGACCAGTGTAACGTTGCTTAACTTTGCCAATCTGTTACAAACTATACATCATTCTCCTTCACCGTTATCCCAGTCTGAACCCGGGGTCCGCTTTCTAGTCTAACCGGATTTGACTGAATATTAGCTTTTCCACAGAGCGACTGCCTGCCTGACCTCCGCAACCCAAAGGAATAGCTATTACAACAATTAATGATAGCTGTTACAAACTATACATCAATGTTTTTCTGGTTATGGCAGCTACCGCCAAACTGCGAAGGAAAGCTACTGAGACGATAGAAATATGTATAGATAATTAAATATATAATTTAATTTATAATATCTTAATATTATAAATTAAATTATACTTACTTTATTACTTATTTTTAGATTACTTTCATCGACATTGCTCTATTATTGGTTGCAGACTTAGTGGGCGTCATTGGGGGTAAAGTGCGGGCAACAAAACACAATTAGCTAAGCTTGACAATATTTTAATTAGTATTGAACAATATTTATAACTTTACACTGTTGCTTAATACAAATAATATTATCAGACAAGACCGAGCAGCGGGTTCAGGGCAACTGTCTTAATTTACTTTCTCTATACTCAATAATCCAACTCAATCTGCCGATTGCTCTCAAAAGACAATGCACAGAACACCATATACCAATGTCACCATTAGCTGTCAGTTCTCCTTTTAAATTAGATGGCACCTTGACCCCGCTCGAGACACGCGTCCTGCTCTGATTGGTCATTATCTGAACTAGTACATTCACAACTTTTTAAATAACTAAGATAAATAAGGTTTTAAGCTATAGAAATATTTCACAAATCAAATAAGGTTAAATTATGATTGTAAAGTGAATTATTTATAAAATCAACAATCATAGCTTCCTCCGACATATATATATATATATATATATATATATATATATATATATATATATATATATATATATTTCTTGTGTGCGTGTGTATGTCACTGAATTCCTCCTAAACGACTGGACCGATCTTAAAGATTTTTTTGTGTGTGTTCAAGGGGACTTGAGAATGGTTTAGATTCAAAATTTAGTACACTGGAAAATGTCACGGATTAAATATTTGTGCCACTTAATCAACGTTTTAATATTAACTAGAGGATGCCCGCAGCTATGCCTGTACATTTTATTTTAATTTAACAGTTTTTTCTCGTTTCCGTGGGTATTTCGGGTCAACCCCTTCTTAGTGTACCGCTACGGTTCCTATGGAACATCCTATGCAATTTCAGCACCTTACATCCAATAGCTTTAGCTATATCTGTAAGTTAGTCAGTAACGCCAGAATTTTATATTAACAAAAAGAAGATTATTATAAATCTCGTAAGAATGTCATTGTGAAGTGAAGTAATGTCTGTTTAGTTATCAGTATCGCCAGTGTGACGAAATTGACGTGACTACTAGATAACGGGTCGTACAAAATCATAGCTAAAAACTGTCCGCATGATTATACACTTATAGATCTACACTAGCTGCTGCTCGCGACGTCGTCTGCTTGAACGCTATACAGCACCAAAAATACCTACGACTATATCTTTTAAAATAACATTCATTTACCCGTTTCTTCTTTACATTTCATATCTACAGAAAGTGCAGTAAGAGAGGGAGATTGTCTTTTTTAAAAATGACCTTCAAAAAGTGCTGATTTTCAGCCTGCTATGAATACTTTATAGTGATTCTGCTGAATTAAGTCATAAGTTGTAACTAAAGCAGATGAAGAAAATAATGAACAATTACATTATTACAGGACTTCTCGATAAACAACATTAGTGGTTTGGCTCTCCGCAGCCAAAATGTAATAATAATGAAGGCAGCGATAGTTGCGTGGAGAGACCGACAGACTGCTACGCAGAAGGTCTTGGGTTCGAATCCACGGCACGCACCAATGACTTTTCGGAGTTAAGTGTGTATTAAATTGTTATTTATTGCTTTCTAAACGGTGAAGGAAAACATCGTGAGGAAACCTGCATGTCTGAGAGTTCTCTATAATGTTTTCGAAAGACATGTGAAGTCTGCCAACCCGCACTTGGCCAGCGTGGTGGACTATGGGCTTATCCTTATCATAGTGAGAAGAGGCCCGTGCCCAGCAGTGGGACAGTATAAAGGGCTGATGATGAGTCAAAATGTAAAAAGAGTCAGAACTGGTGACGCGGGAGCAAGCGTCGTACAGCTGCCCGTGTGAGAAGCAGCTTTTCCTGAGGTCGACACCCACTGCCCTCAGTTTCTGCCCCTGCGACTTATTGATGGTCAAAGCGAAGCAAACACTCACGGGGTAGTCCGTGCTTGAACTGGAACGAGAAGTTATAAGGTATGAGCGGAATGCATGGTATAAATACTGGCTTGCCGCGCCACATCCCGTAAGAATTTCCGCCTCAATGGTGTGTCAGTGGAGCGATATGACTTTAAGGTGGGTCCTGTTACACAACTTTAGAGGAGATAGGTACCAAAGAAGCATTATCGGGACACCGACCTTCAGCTTGATGGTATGCGCTGGAAGTCAGCTTGTTGACTGGGAGTTCAGAAATTCCACGGGATAATGTGTGGCGTAGACCACTTAATTCCTCTCAATTTCCGAGAGAATGCGTTCGTTAATTGTTGCAGCCTGATCATTTTTGGGCATCAAAATGGCCCGCTCATACCCCAAAAATTCTGCTGGTGCGGTATACGACTGATGTCTCCGTACACACAGCGAATGAGTTCATCTAAGTTGGATACAACTCTACCGAGAGACTCTGGAAGCACCACCTGTCCACCTCTCTCCTCTGTTAGAGTGCCTTCGCCAAGACTTAGAAGGACATCGGAGAAGTCTTGAGCACGTGCATTGCCGCCGAGCCGAGCTCTCATATTAATGGTCATGCGCAGCGTACGAACTCGTGACCACAACGAAGATCGTTATCATTTATTTATTTTATTTTTTTATAGTAATGGGCGGCAAACGAGCAGACGGATTGCCTGATGGTAAGCAATTACCGCCACCCATGGACACAAGCAACACCACAGGAGTCACAAGTGCGTTGCCGCCCCTTGGGGTTGGGAAAAGGGATAGGATGAAGAGTGGGATCAGGAAGAAGGGATAGGGCCTTCGACACTCTCACTCACCGAACGAAACGCAACAGTTTAGGTACTGTTACTTTACGTCGATTTTCTGTGAGAGGGTAGTACTTCCCGGTCGAGCCGGCCCATTCATGCTGAAATCAGCAAGGCTCTACTACCTTGAACAACGAAGCATTCACCTCGTCAGCCCTCGATCCCCGCGTCACCACGGGAAGCGTTTGGAGGAAATCGCCACTAAACAGAACTGTGACACCACGCATCAAATGTTTGTTCCTGTGGGTTCTGTCCACGGCCTCTACTGCCTTCCTATTGGCCATCCTACACTCATCCCATACAATCAGAGAGCAATCCTTGAGCACGTGTCCCTTATCACTGTTACGTATTTCTTATGTTTAAGATATGGCATGCTTAATTTTTAAACGACTTAAAAAAAAGAGGTTCTCAGTTTGACCTGTATGTATGTTTGTCCGCGATTTGTCCACTTTCTTCGTTATTTAATTCAAATTGCTTATAGTAATAGCGTGCCGTTTTCCAGTATAAATTTTGTTATAAATTTATGCAGTTATTTTTGAGTTCTGTTTTTTATTACATACAGACAAACTCTACGAATTTTATAAGATTTAGATGAAGCAGCTTAAAACTTATTTAAACACATTTTTTATTGTCTTGCTCATCTCAAACGAATTAACGATACAATTTTTAAAAAGAAAATGCACAACTCCATCTATGACTTTTAAAAACAACTATTAACCTCGTCAACGTGATCAAATTTAAATTATTTATATCCAAAAAGGTTTTTCAAATCTCATAGATGACTCTGCTTTAAAATTGTCTTGATACTAATTATATTTATTTAATTATGTTTACCGGCCTAAGTTACTTATATTGCGTGATTCTTATGGTGTGAAGCTAGCTTATAGCATGGTTAACATAATAACAACATTCAAATATGCCGAAACATTCAAATTTCCTCGTAGGTCATAGCGTGATAATATGTAGCCTATATGTTGACCCGACCTTTTAATAATATTCGTGCCAAATTTGAAGTAAATCCATACAGTACTTTTTGAGTTTATCCCGGATATAAGGACAAACAGTCAAACAGACAAACAGACAAAAATTCTAAAAACTATATTTTTGGCTTCGGTATCGATTGTAGATCACACCCCAAGTATTATTTAAAAAAAAATATTCAATGTACAGTTTTGACTTGCCTACCATTTTATTATATGTATAGATTTGAATTCTAACAAAAGGAGACAAATGTTTTAAAACAGTTAAGTTCAACCAAATTACAACCATGACACCTAGTAATAAAGTCTCGTATCGTAAAAATGCTTTCTAATACTCACGACCAGTCGTCACAAAAAACGAGCGAAGGAATAAATTATTATAAAAAATATAAGTTTAACAATATTTAGTATAATATCAACCTTATATGATAAGGAATAAAGTACTTTATTGCGTAATTGCCTTACGAGTTGCGTCGTTATTATGTTTCTTATTTTTTCGAATTTCGAACACTAGTTTGTGCGTGTGTTATCTGTGGCTCGCTAGCGCACGTGCATAATTTTTTTGCGTCGGTTTAAATAATTAATTTAATTCATAATATCATATAATTTGGTAATTCAAAGCTTAAAATATAACTAAGTTTTTATGTAATTACCGAAAGTAAGACATTCCGTCTGTTATATTGCTTTTTGGGCATTATTTTTGCACCTTTTAATTACGCACTGTGGCATTGTGAGACGTGTTTACGTTGGCTGTGTTTCAATCGAACTAAACAAAAGTAAGATCTTACTTCTCAAGTGAGCTATTATTTGCCGAGACGTTTTTCTTGCGCGGACGCGATATCTAGTAGTATTGTTGATCGAAGGTTTAAACATAATTCAAATGTTGTATAATAGGCATAATACTCAAACTGATCTAAACTTTTATTTCATACATACATACATACATATCGTCACGCCTTTTATCCCCGAAGGGGTAGGCAGAGGTGTATTTCTACACCCTCTCTTCGCCAGATATACTTTAGTCCCACGTAATAAGGGGCGAGCCTATTGCCGTACCGGGCACATTTCCAGACTCCGTGCTGCTACTGAGAATTTCATGAAAGAAAAACCCAATAACACTGCCCGACCCAGGAATCGAACCCGGGACCTCCCGATCCCACGCGCACATTTATGCCGCGAGACCAACGATATACTCTTACTCTTACTTTTATTTCATAAGCTTATGAAGCCTCTGATTATACAAGTACTTTACAGTCCAAAATATATCTTCAAACTCGTGAATGAAAATTGCGATTGAAGTATTTGTGCCACTTTAAAGAGCATTTTATAATAAATAAATAATGACATTTAAATAACTATAAAGTCACTTACATGACTATTAACTTTAAAGATATTTTGATGAGTTCAGGTTGTTTTAATTGTAGCTCTGTTTTCTTATTTGAAAGGCTTTACCTAAGGATTAGATTTATCGTTTTGACAGATTTTATAATACAATTCTGATGAGACTACTCTCCTTTCAATTTCATTATAACTGATCCTAAGTATAATACAGTTTCTATTTTGATTACTACAAGACTCGGCACTGTGGCAAACCGAAGCGGCAGGTCAAACCACTTCGCCTTCTATGAGGGCATTTTATCTTATGTCATTTTGCCTGTTCGCGTCCATCGCCCAATTCGCGTCCATGTTACGGACCTCCCTTTAAAAATGCTCGAAAATAAGTATACTAACACACTAATAAAATGAAAAGTCAGTACCGCCAATACCTCAACGTATAAGAGCCACGCACAAATAGACAAAAATTCCGTGCACCCAGCTAATCCTGTTTAAAAAAATTAGTTAATCTCGGTTGTTCAACAAAAGGGTGCAGATGCGCGGGATATAAATAAAAAAATAGTGTGCAGCGGCGTGTTTGACGGTAAATATTTTATTGTTTTATGTGAATTTTAGGATACATAGCTGTTTCTAAACATTAATAATGAAAAGACGAATAGTATGAATTATGAATAAGCTTGTTTTTTTATAGTTAAATATTAAAGTAAGGTGGACGCGAATTACAACACCAAATTTATAAAACTTCCACTTTGCGTCCGCAATGGACGCGAACTCGTCTATTTATGTTTTATTTATTTTTATGTGATTAAAATATGAGAGAGAAATTGGGATTTTATTTACTTTAACATTAATAGTATGCAATTGTAATGACCAATTTACGTCCACATTATTATGATTGTAGTAAAAGATACAATCGATATAATTATCGATCACACGTGGACGCAAACTATACCTACAAGGGATAATATTATAGCCAATTGCGTCCATTTTTTCATGAAATAGAAATTTTATCTAGGTAGTACAGCCTTGCTGGTTTCAGCATGAATGGGCCGGATAGACCGGGGAAGTACTACCATCTCACAGAAAATCGACGTAAAGTAACTGTACCTAAACTGTTACGTTTCGTTCGGTGAGTGAGAGTGCCGGAAGCCCTATCCCCTATTCCTTCTCCCTGATCCTACTCCTCATCCTATACCTTTCCCAACCCCAAGGGGCGGCAACGCATTTGTGACTCCTGTGGTGTTGCTTGTGTGCATGGGCGGCGGTAATTGCTTACCATCAGGCAATCCGTCTGCTCGTTTGCCGCCTATTAGCATAAAAAAGCATAAATAAATGATATATATTTTTTCAATACTTTAAAATACATTTTTGATTAAGACTGAGTAAGACTGAGTAAGACTGAGTTTAAAATTCAATTTTAACAAATTTAGTGCAATGAAATGCGAAATTTCTTTTATTCCATATTTTTTCTATTCAAGATAAGTTCTTAGGAGACAAGAAAGAAGGAGGAAAAGAAAATACAGAAGATAATTCAATAAAGAAAGCTTTTAGTGATGTTCGTGAGACGAAGAAATCAATAAGACAAATACATGTGTAAAAATTATGCTATTCCGAAGACCACAATATTGGACAACATGTATCGTTATTTTTTTTATCTTCGATTTGAAGTTCCATCGATGTTGAGAACAATAAATAGTTATTTATAGTTTCTTTAAAGTGATTTAATAATGATAATAATGTTGATTTTTTTATAACTTTAATCTGAAATGTAGAAATTGTTAAAAGCCAATCTTTCTTTAGATTGTCTTAACAATATCACCCTTATATTCCTTCTCTAAGCTGGTGGACGCGAAATGGTCCAGAGGTGGACGCAATTTGGATTTTTTGGACGCAAACTGGGTAAAATGCCAAATTTTGAAGTTTGTCTATTTAAAAAAAAACACAACAAGTTTCGAACAAAACTGAAAGTTAATATTAAAATAGACTATATAATGAACACATTGCATACATTTTTCATTGAATCAATTTGCTGGAACATTTTTATTTTCTCCTTCAAACTTGCCGACTGCACTAAATGGACGCGAACAGGCGAAATTACCCTATTATGTCAATAGACTTTGCTTGACCATGATGTCACCTGATCTTAAATCATGATAAAATATGCGTCCAAATAAACAAGATAAAGAATACACAAACACTCAGTGATTCACAACTGTTTACCATCAATGTGGCTTAAATTGATCACATTTTTAATCACTTTCTCAATCTCAATCATGTTTATTATTGTAATTATGATCTGGGTGTTTCCATGTATAATATTATGTATGTATTTCTTGTATATATATATATATATATATATATATATATATATATATATTTCTTGTGTGCGTGTGTATGTCACTGAACTCCTCCTAAACGACTGGACCGATCTTGATGAAATTTTTTGTGTGTGTTCAAGGGGACTTGAGAATGGCTTAGATTCACAATTTAGTCCATTGGAAAATGTATTTTTACTTATTTTTTAATTTGTAAATAGTTGTGGATTTTGGAATGTTTCACATTGGAACTGACGGACTACGCTGCTATCGCAGTGTCAAATCTTTTATTAATAATTTCGTCAATGAGTACATCGAAACCTTACCTGAATAAGAGAACATTAAAAAATAAAGATTTCGAGTCGACAACATATATCCGCAAAATTCGGATTGTCGAGTATTTAATTAAATTCTAATGGTTCTGACAGACAAACGAAAAAGAGACGGTCGAAACATAAAAAGAAAAGACGGTCGCCATATTGGCCACTCTAGCGAAACGTCACAGATACCGGATAACATTTTGAGTACCTACTATTTATTAAGTCTTGGTACTAAGTAGTTTGTATGTGTAAATACTTTTTGCAGTTATATTTCTTAAACAATTAAAACGACAATTGGAGAAGTATCCGCCCAATAAAGGAGATTTGTGTTTGGTGTTACCCCGAACATAGATGATACGAGAGAACCTCGAATTTACGCGAGCAAGGCCGCGGGCAAAAGCTAGTATAATATGTAATAAGCTAGTATATACATGGAAACACCCAGATCATAATTACAATAATAAACATGATTGAGATTGAGAAAGTGATTAAAAATGTGATCAATTTAAGCCACATTGATGGTAAACAGTTGTGAATCACTGAGTGTTTGTGTATTCTTTATCTTGTTTATTTGGACGCATATTTTATCATGATTTAAGATCAGGTGACATCATGGTCAAGCAAAGTCTATTGACATAATAGGGTAATTTCGCCTGTTCGCGTCCATTTAGTGCAGTCGGCAAGTTTGAAGGAGAAAATAAAAATGTTCCAGCAAATTGATTCAATGAAAAATGTATGCAATGTGTTCATTATATAGTCTATTTTAATATTAACTTTCAGTTTTGTTCGAAACTTGTTGTGTTTTTTTTTAAATAGACAAACTTCAAAATTTGGCATTTTACCCAGTTTGCGTCCAAAAAATCCAAATTGCGTCCACCTCTGGACCATTTCGCGTCCACCAGCTTAGAGAAGGAATATAAGGGTGATATTGTTAAGACAATCTAAAGAAAGATTGGCTTTTAACAATTTCTACATTTCAGATTAAAGTTATAAAAAAATCAACATTATTATCATTATTAAATCACTTTAAAGAAACTATAAATAACTATTTATTGTTCTCAACATCGATGGAACTTCAAATCGAAGATAAAAAAAATAACGATACATGTTGTCCAATATTGTGGTCTTCGGAATAGCATAATTTTTACACATGTATTTGTCTTATTGATTTCTTCGTCTCACGAACATCACTAAAAGCTTTCTTTATTGAATTATCTTCTGTATTTTCTTTTCCTCCTTCTTTCTTGTCTCCTAAGAACTTATCTTGAATAGAAAAAATATGGAATAAAAGAAATTTCGCATTTCATTGCACTAAATTTGTTAAAATTGAATTTTAAACTCAGTCTTACTCAGTCTTCCTCAGTCTTAATCAAAAATGTATTTTAAAGTATTGAAAAAATATATATCATTTATTTATGCTTTTTTATGCTAATAGGCGGCAAACGAGCAGACGGATTGCCTGATGGTAAGCAATTACCGCCGCCCATGCACACAAGCAACACCACAGGAGTCACAAATGCGTTGCCGCCCCTTGGGGTTGGGAAAGGTATAGGATGAGGAGTAGGATCAGGGAGAAGGAATAGGGGATAGGGCTTCCGGCACTCTCACTCACCGAACGAAACGTAACAGTTTAGGTACAGTTACTTTACGTCGATTTTCTGTGAGATGGTAGTACTTCCCCGGTCTATCCGGCCCATTCATGCTGAAACCAGCAAGGCTGTACTACCTAGATAAAATTTCTATTTCATGAAAAAATGGACGCAATTGGCTATAATATTATCCCTTGTAGGTATAGTTTGCGTCCACGTGTGATCGATAATTATATCGATTGTATCTTTTACTACAATCATAATAATGTGGACGTAAATTGGTCATTACAATTGCATACTATTAATGTTAAAGTAAATAAAATCCCAATTTCTCTCTCATATTTTAATCACATAAAAATAAATAAAACATAAATAGACGAGTTCGCGTCCATTGCGGACGCAAAGTGGAAGTTTTATAAATTTGGTGTTGTAATTCGCGTCCACCTTACTTTAATATTTAACTATAAAAAAACAAGCTTATTCATAATTCATACTATTCGTCTTTTCATTATTAATGTTTAGAAACAGCTATGTATCCTAAAATTCACATAAAACAATAAAATATTTACCGTCAAACACGCCGCTGCACACTATTTTTTTATTTATATCCCGCGCATCTGCACCCTTTTGTTGAACAACCGAGATTAACTAATTTTTTTAAACAGGATTAGCTGGGTGCACGGAATTTTTGTCTATTTGTGCGTGGCTCTTATACGTTGAGGTATTGGCGGTACTGACTTTTCATTTTATTAGTGTGTTAGTATACTTATTTTCGAGCATTTTTAAAGGGAGGTCCGTAACATGGACGCGAATTGGGCGATGGACGCGAACAGGCAAAATGACATAAGATAAAATGCCCTCATAGAAGGCGAAGTGGTTTGACCTGCCGCTTCGGTTTGCCACAGTGCCGAGTCTTGTAGTAATCAAAATAGAAACTGTATTATACTTAGGATCAGTTATAATGAAATTGAAAGGAGAGTAGTCTCATCAGAATTGTATTATAAAATCTGTCAAAACGATAAATCTAATCCTTAGGTAAAGCCTTTCAAATAAGAAAACAGAGCTACAATTAAAACAACCTGAACTCATCAAAATATCTTTAAAGTTAATAGTCATGTAAGTGACTTTATAGTTATTTAAATGTCATTATTTATTTATTATAAAATGCTCTTTAAAGTGGCACAAATACTTCAATCGCAATTTTCATTCACGAGTTTGAAGATATATTTTGGACTGTAAAGTACTTGTATAATCAGAGGCTTCATAAGCTTATGAAATAAAAGTAAGAGTAAGAGTATATCGTTGGTCTCGCGGCATAAATGTGCGCGTGGGATCGGGAGGTCCCGGGTTCGATTCCTGGGTCGGGCAGTGTTATTGGGTTTTTCTTTCATGAAATTCTCAGTAGCAGCACGGAGTCTGGAAATGTGCCCGGTACGGCAATAGGCTCGCCCCTTATTACGTGGGACTAAAGTATATCTGGCGAAGAGAGGGTGTAGAAATACACCTCTGCCTACCCCTTCGGGGATAAAAGGCGTGACGATATGTATGTATGTATGTATGAAATAAAAGTTTAGATCAGTTTGAGTATTATGCCTATTATACAACATTTGAATTATGTTTAAACCTTCGATCAACAATACTACTAGATATCGCGTCCGCGCAAGAAAAACGTCTCGGCAAATAATAGCTCACTTGAGAAGTAAGATCTTACTTTTGTTTAGTTCGATTGAAACACAGCCAACGTAAACACGTCTCACAATGCCACAGTGCGTAATTAAAAGGTGCAAAAATAATGCCCAAAAAGCAATATAACAGACGGAATGTCTTACTTTCGGTAATTACATAAAAACTTAGTTATATTTTAAGCTTTGAATTACCAAATTATATGATATTATGAATTAAATTAATTATTTAAACCGACGCAAAAAAATTATGCACGTGCGCTAGCGAGCCACAGATAACACACGCACAAACTAGTGTTCGAAATTCGAAAAAATAAGAAACATATAATAACGACGCAACTCGTAAGGCAATTACGCAATAAAGTACTTTATTCCTTATCATATAAGGTTGATATTATACTAAATATTGTTAAACTTATATTTTTTATAATAATTTATTCCTTCGCTCGTTTTTTGTGACGACTGGTCGTGAGTATTAGATAGCATTTTTACGATACGAGACTTTATTACTAGGTGTCATGGTTGTAATTTGGTTGAACTTAACTGTTTTAAAACATTTGTCTCCTTTTGTTAGAATTCAAATCTATACATATAATAAAATGGTAGGCAAGTCAAAACTGTACATTGAATATTTTTTTTTAAATAATACTTGGGGTGTGATCTACAATCGATACCGAAGCCAAAAATATAGTTTTTAGAATTTTTGTCTGTTTGTCTGTTTGACTGTTTGTCCTTATATCCGGGATAAACTCAAAAAGTACTGTATGGATTTACTTCAAATTTGGCGCGAATATTATTAAAAGGTCGGGTCAACATATAGGCTACATATTATCACGCTATGACCTACGAGGAAATTTGAATGTTTCGGCATATTTGAATGTTGTTATTATGTTAACCATGCTATAAGCTAGCTTCACACTATAAGAATCACGCAATATAAGTAACTTAGGCCGGTAAACATAATTAAATAAATATAATTAGTATCAAGACAATTTTAAAGCAGAGTCATCTATGAGATTTGAAAAACCTTTTTGGATATAAATAATTTAAATTTGATCACGTTGACGAGGTTAATAGTTGTTTTTAAAAGTCATAGATGGAGTTGTGCATTTTCTTTTTAAAAATTGTATCGTTAATTCGTTTGAGATGAGCAAGACAATAAAAAATGTGTTTAAATAAGTTTTAAGCTGCTTCATCTAAATCTTATAAAATTCGTAGAGTTTGTCTGTATGTAATAAAAAACAGAACTCAAAAATAACTGCATAAATTTATAACAAAATTTATACTGGAAAACGGCACGCTATTACTGTAAGCAATTTGAATTAAATAACGAAGAAAGTGGACAAATCGCGGACAAACATACATACAGGTCAAACTGAGAACCTCTTTTTTTTAAGTCGTTTAAAAATTAAGCATGCCATATCTTAAACATAAGACATACGTAACAGTGATAAGGGACACGTGCTCAAGGATTGCTCTCTGATTGTATGGGATGAGTGTAGGATGGCCAATAGGAAGGCAGTAGAGGCCGTGGACAGAACCCACAGGAACAAACATTTGATGCGTGGTGTCACAGTTCTGTTTAGTGGCGATTTCCTCCAAACGCTTCCCGTGGTGACGCGGGGATCGAGGGCTGACAAGGTGAATGCTTCGTTGTTCAAGGTAGTAGAGCCTTGCCGATTTCAGCATGAATGGGCCGGCTCGACCGGGAAGTACTACCCTCTCACAGAAAATCGACGTAAAGTAACAGTACCTAAACTGTTGCGTTTCGTTCGGTGAGTGAGAGTGTCGAAGGCCCTATCCCTTCTTCCTGATCCCACTCTTCATCCTATCCCTTTTCCCAACCCCAAGGGGCGGCAACGCACTTGTGACTCCTGTGGTGTTGCTTGTGTCCATGGGTGGCGGTAATTGCTTACCATCAGGCAATCCGTCTGCTCGTTTGCCGCCCATTACTATAAAAAAATAAAATAAATAAATGATAACGATCTTCGTTGTGGTCACGAGTTCGTACGCTGCGCATGACCATTAATATGAGAGCTCGGCTCGGCGGCAATGCACGTGCTCAAGACTTCTCCGATGTCCTTCTAAGTCTTGGCGAAGGCACTCTAACAGAGGAGAGAGGTGGACAGGTGGTGCTTCCAGAGTCTCTCGGTAGAGTTGTATCCAACTTAGATGAACTCATTCGCTGTGTGTACGGAGACATCAGTCGTATACCGCACCAGCAGAATTTTTGGGGTATGAGCGGGCCATTTTGATGCCCAAAAATGATCAGGCTGCAACAATTAACGAACGCATTCTCTCGGAAATTGAGAGGAATTAAGTGGTCTACGCCACACATTATCCCGTGGAATTTCTGAACTCCCAGTCAACAAGCTGACTTCCAGCGCATACCATCAAGCTGAAGGTCGGTGTCCCGATAATGCTTCTTTGGTACCTATCTCCTCTAAAGTTGTGTAACAGGACCCACCTTAAAGTCATATCGCTCCACTGACACACCATTGAGGCGGAAATTCTTACGGGATGTGGCGCGGCAAGCCAGTATTTATACCATGCATTCCGCTCATACCTTATAACTTCTCGTTCCAGTTCAAGCACGGACTACCCCGTGAGTGTTTGCTTCGCTTTGACCATCAATAAGTCGCAGGGGCAGAAACTGAGGGCAGTGGGTGTCGACCTCAGGAAAAGCTGCTTCTCACACGGGCAGCTGTACGACGCTTGCTCCCGCGTCACCAGTTCTGACTCTTTTTACATTTTGACTCATCATCAGCCCTTTATACTGTCCCACTGCTGGGCACGGGCCTCTTCTCACTATGATAAGGATAAGCCCATAGTCCACCACGCTGGCCAAGTGCGGGTTGGCAGACTTCACATGTCTTTCGAAAACATTATAGAGAACTCTCAGACATGCAGGTTTCCTCACGATGTTTTCCTTCACCGTTTAGAAAGCAATAAATAACAATTTAATACACACTTAACTCCGAAAAGTCATTGGTGCGTGCCGTGGATTCGAACCCAAGACCTTCTGCGTAGCAGTCTGTCGGTCTCTCCACGCAACTATCGCTGCCTTCATTATTATTACATTTTGGCTGCGGAGAGCCAAACCACTAATTTTGTTTATCGAGAAGTCCTGTAATAATGTAATTGTTCATTATTTTCTTCATCTGCTTTAGTTACAACTTATGACTTAATTCAGCAGAATCACTATAAAGTATTCATAGCAGGCTGAAAATCAGCACTTTTTGAAGGTCATTTTTAAAAAAGACAATCTCCCTCTCTTACTGCACTTTCTGTAGATATGAAATGTAAAGAAGAAACGGGTAAATGAATGTTATTTTAAAAGATATAGTCGTAGGTATTTTTGGTGCTGTATAGCGTTCAAGCAGACGACGTCGCGGGCAGCAGCTAGTGTAGATCTATAAGTGTATAATCATGCGGACAGTATTTAGCTATGATTTTGTACGACCCGTTATCTAGTAGTCACGTCAATTTCGTCACACTGGCGATACTGATAACTAAACAGACATTACTTCACTTCACAATGACATTCTTACGAGATTTATAATAATCTTCTTTTTGTTAATATAAAATTCTGGCGTTACTGACTAACTTACAGATATAGCTAAAGCTATTGGATGTAAGGTGCTGAAATTGCATAGGATGTTCCATAGGAACCGTAGCGATACACTAAGAAGGGGTTGACCCGAAATACCCACGGAAACGAGAAAAAACTGTTAAATTAAAATAAAATGTACAGGCATAGCTGCGGGCATCCTCTAGTTAATATTAAAACGTTGATTAAGTGGCACAAATATTTAATCCGTGACATTCATTTGCGAGCTCCAAGAGATTTTTTGGACTTTGAGAAGTCTTTAAGTCATCACTTCATTAAAAGATTCATGAAATTGAAAACTAAAGCTTAGATAAGTTTTTTAAAGACTGAAGAAAGTGGTTTATGGTCTTCTACTTTTGTTAAGATATCGGCTCGTATTTTTTTTTACTGTTATAGAAGTGGACTATAAATTATACCCTTATCGAAAACTAATGAACTCTTGATGCTTTTTTCTTAATAAATACATTTTAATTTTCAGAAAATCTTCCAAAAATATAAAATTTTGTCACTTAGGACCCTTTATTTCTAATGTCTTGAGATAATTCTAACCGATTTTTTTGTTTCGATTAATTGGTAGTTAACATGCTTTCCAAAAAGTAACAAATTAGAGCCAAAAATGAATAGCTTTTTTTTATTTCGATGATTTGGGTGACAAGGTGGAAAATTAGACAAAAATCTTTACAGCTTGATATCTCAGTAACAGTCAATTTGTTGCAAATGACCTCAAATATAACCTCCTTCAAGGAATAGAATATATCCTATCTTATAAAAAGAATAGAAAATAATTACTAAACACACTGTATATATCAGTCCTTATGATGACAGCCGGGACCGACGGCCTAACGTGCTCTCCAAGGTGCAATCAAAAACTTATATTTTAATACGCACATAACTTAGAAAAGTCATTACTGTAGTGCACGCCGTTTTAAAGCGATACCCTCTGCATTGCAGTTTGTTGGTATCTCCACTTGGACTTGAGAAAATATAATTTTAGTCTTTATTGATCATCTTAAAATTATTGAATTATGAAATTTACTCTCAGACCTAAATAATGTAGACATTTCACACCTTCATACCTATCATTTCTTTTATTTTAGGTACTGGAAACCTTCAATACTCTTAGGATTCTATGTGACAAAAAATGTCAACACTGTACAAAGTCTGCTAGCGGTGGTAATTACCCATATACATGCACTATTTCTTAGGCAAACAGGACCATATTCTTAGTCGGTTGCACGATGTAACTTCACCGTACCACAACATTTTCCTACAAGCTTAGTTATTAAACAATTCACAACAGTTTCCATAAAGTTATCTAAGTTTTCAACTTTCAAGTTACATATGAACAACTTTCTACTTACCTCGTATTTGGTGAAAAGTAGAGAAATTTCGCCTTGATAGCTTTTGTTCGTTTACCGATTTTCGGGTTGCTTTTCGATATTTTGATGCGAATATTTCTTTTTACATATTTTTATAGACTCCCGTTAGTATCACCGAAGGGGTAGATCCACTGGACCACGGAGGCAGTCAGTGATTTGAATATCGTGTAAATATGTATTATCCCACAGTGCATTAGAATACAAGGTTTCATATCTAGGAGTTTTATTTGATAACTGTAGCTTGAAGGAATTAAATATAAATACGCAATGTACTGTATGTAGAATCAGCAGCAAAAGTCGATGAACACATTCAGGTAATAATAAACCTGTTCACAATAAAAATATAATACCTTGTTGTTGCACATTGCAAACAGTTGGCGATTATTTTTATACAAGATCAAAAACTGCGACTGCTTAAAATTACCAAAAAAGGGGGAAAGTAGCTATCAGAAAATAAATTGCTTTTTGTGTTTCATAGAATGAAGGCTCTGTAGCAGTAAAGCCGAATTATTTCCTAATTTAATTTATTAAATTCTTCAATTTACCGTCTATGTTTGAATTTTTTTCTACCACCAGTCGGCGTTTCATATGCGTCAGGTCCAAACGCTGTCAGACAGCTGTGCAGATATGTGCAGATGCGTACACACACATGAAACAAGCAAAAACAGATGTGCAAAACTATAGGCGCTTTGACACTTTTGACAGTTTTCTGGACCTGACGTCTCAGTGCCGCCGCCTAGTGGGTCTTATTTCAGAAAACCCTCATTAGATTCAAGTCTTGTCGTTCTTTGAGTCCACGAGTTAGCTGTGGGTAAAGTTTATTTTTTATAGTAATTGGCGGCAAATGAGCAGATGGATCGCCTGATGGTAAGCAATTACCGCCGCCCATGGACACAAGCAACACCACAGTAGTCACAAGTGCGTTGCTGCCCCTTGGATTTGGAAAAAGGGATAGGATAAGGAGAGGGATGAGGGAGAAGGAATAGGGGATAAGGCCGCTGGCACTCTCACTCACCGAACGTAACGCAACAGTTTAAGTACTGTTACTTTACGTCGATTTTCTGTGAGAGGGTAGTCCTTCCCTGCTCGAGCCGGCCCATTCATGCTGTAATCAGCAAGGCAAGAAACAAAGTGTGAAGTAAAGTTGACACATGATTGCCAATTAATTTATCTAAATGGCTTTAACAATTCACTCCAATTCATAATTTCTCGTTGCTAACGGTACCCTTTCTATATTTATTCCATACCAGACACCTTCTACCCGAAAGAACGTGATATAAAATACACTATACCATCTGACAGCGGATGTCAAAACTAGAACAGCTGTTTGTGTTTATATAGTGTGAAAAAAAATAAAACTTCTTGTTTAGTGATAATATTTTACTATCTCCAGTTTATTAACAGTGATATAAATAACATACATCGTTATCCTACATTAAAAGTACATTTCTAAGTGTTTAAATTACAAACAAAAAACTATACTTCGAACAGTGTGCAAAACTTTAAAAAGTTACCCTACAATTAAACTAAGATTGGCTTAATTGCTAAGTCAGGCAATTAACAAAATCTGTGGTGCCGTAATTGTGTGCGCGTATTATTTTATTAATCAATATTCAAATTTGCGAGGACATTAAAATATTATTTTCACTATAAAACTGCATAGTTTAAAAAACTTAGTACAGCGCCATCTATCGCTACTATATCGTACCACTTGAGCTATTGTTTACCTGTAGAAAGCTAGAAAGACCTTATTTTAGTCAAAATGCCTCCAGCTAAGTGTGGTGCATGCGCAAAATTTTTGTCATCCTTGGAAGCTATAAAATGCTCTAAGTGTAATGCCCTATTCCATCGCACTTGTGTATCAGCTCCGCCTAAAAGTCAAAAGACACCTGCCTGGCAATGTCCAGATTGCTGCAAGCTTATGCACACAGATACTTCGAGGGAGAGATCCCGGCAGGATGATGATGGTGGCTCTGACGAGTTTATGGATTCCAGTCCATTAGGAGCAGCCGTGGTTGTGAGCACGCCATCTACGGTGACAGATATTAATATGGAATTGCGAATGTTTAAGGAGGAGCTGCGGGCTGAGTTTGGTTCGTTGCGCAGGGAGTTCCAACTGTTACGCACAGATATTATGCAATTGAAGGACTCAGTGAACGCTTGCAATACACGCATTGACAATCTGGAGGTAAGAATAAACGTCCTCGAAAGCAGTCCGGAACAGAAGGATAATAAGAGTCTGGAGGTGGACGATATGGTGGCCCAGTTGCGTCAGGAGCTCAACGAACGCAACCAAGAGCTTCTATGTAATGTTGTCGAAATCTCCAACATACCTGAACCGGCTTCTGAGAATGTGTCTCACACAGTAAAATTAATTGCTTCTAAGCTCGGCATGAAGCTTGACGATCAAGACATTGTGAGCACTGAACGCGTCGGCAAAAAGCATATCAAAGCAGTCAGCTCGGCAGGGTCCCAAGTGATACGTCCACGCCGTATAGTTGTACGCCTAGCACGGCGAGATGTGCGTGACGAACTGTTGCGTAATGCGCGAGTGCGCAGAGGCGCCACTACGGCTGATTTGGACATGCCCGGCCCGCCTCAACGCTTCTACATAAACGAATGCCTCACGAAACAAAATCAGCTGTTGTTTCGACTGGCGCGGGAGACAGGACAGCGCCGCGGTTGGCAATATGTTTGGACCAAGCGAGGCCGCATTCTGGTCAGGCAGAAGGAAGGTGGCTCAGCCAGTGTCATCCGTACAGAGCAAGACATACTGCGAGTATTTGGACCTGAAACTCAGAACGAGAAATAGATTAAATTTCTATATTTATAAAATATTACGGGCATCGAATTTGGGCTGCTTGATAGTTAGGTCAGGTCCTTTCTTTTTCTTTTTTATTTTATCTTTGTTTATATTGTTAAGGTTAAATAAGGCACTTATTCATTTTTGTTTGTGTGTACATTGGTTCAGTACAAATTATTTGTCACTACATAGTAAGCAACAATATGTATATAAAGAAAAGAACAATGGTAATTATAAAGCTATTATAAAATTTGATTTAATATATACTTTTACAAACATAGGAAAAAAACATACATATTATTATGTTCAAATAACAGACAATTTATTTCTGATACTACACATATATCACAATCGTGTGATAGCTGATTTTGGTTTAATATGTGTACTTGTCAAACCTAAAAAAATTAATATGGTAATGTTAGTGATTGTATATTGTATCCATTGCAAGTCCTGTTTATCTAAGTATACTGTCAATGATTAATAGCAAACAATTGAAATTTGGTTTTTTGAATGCTGGATCTCTTTCAACGAAGCATGATGAGTTTCTTTTAGCTATGAGCCATCACTCAGTAGATATAATGGCCGTAAACGAAACATGGTTAAAAGTGGGAGAAGAAAGTCGTGCTCCAGTGGTGCCAGGTTATAGATTACGACATATACCGCGCCCCCTGACTATTCGTGGTGGACGCGGAGGGGGTGTGGCATTCTATATTAAAACTGGTATAAGTGCACATACACAGCTTCACCCTCATCACCCTAGTGTAGAGCAAATGTGGATTAGTACCACCATTAAAACAAAAAAAATATTAATAGGAACTGCTTACAAACCACCCTGGCTTGAGTTAGATACTTTCTTAGATGCAATCACAGAAAGCCTTTGTGCACTAGCGCCATATGACAATATCATCCTGCTAGGAGACTTTAATGTCAACATGCTAGACGTGTCGAGCAGCAATAGAAACAAATTCAATCAATTTCTCATCTATAGTAACTTGACCCAAATAGTGCCGGTTGCCACGCATTTTGTCGGTGATAGTGCTTCGCTTATTGACGTCATCTGTACTGACGCGCGGTATAGATCTGTCCATGTAAATTGTATAGTCGAACTAAGCCACCACTCTTTCATTACCTGCGAACTCTTATTTAAAAAGGAGAAACCTAGGTGTAATATAATAACCTATCGTCCGTTTACAGATATTGTTTTAGAACTTTTTGAGCGTGACCTTGACTTGATTCCGTGGCATACAATTTGTAATATGCAAAATGTAAATGACATGGTTTCTCTGTTCAACACCTTTGTGACACAGATTTTTGATGCCCATGCCCCAGTAAAAACAAAAGTTTTCAAAGATGCCCCGACCCCCTGGATAACAGACACAATCAAAACTATGTTCAGACTAAGAAATGCAGCTCATGAACGGTTTCATCGGACTGGGCTGGAAGCTCACAAAGAAAACTATAAAAGTTTAAAAAATCAAGCTATTATCTCCCTTGCCAGAGAAAAAAGTGCATTTTATGCTAAACAAATTAATGACAATATTAAAGACTCAAAAGTCCTTTGGAAAAACTTGAAAAGACATGTTCTCCCAACCCATAAAAATAGTGAGCTTCCAGAACAGTTCGACGACCCCGATGCTATTAACTTAGCATTCTTGGATGTGCCTGGCAAGTCTATATTGTGTGCTTCAGAACTCAGGAAATTTACAGAAAACCACTATAGTACAGCCAGATTCACGCTTAGAACTGTGAGTCAAGAAACGGTAGCGAATGTTCTGCAGTCCATCAAGACAAGTGCGCAGGGGGTGGATGGTATATCAATTCAAATGATACGTCTAACACTTCCACAGTCTCTGGGGGCCATTACGTCAATTGTTAATAAGTCAATAATGACAAATTGCTTTCCAGACCTGTGGAAGAGAGCCATTGTGCGACCTATACCAAAGAAAAATGATCCCCAAACACATAAGGATCTCAGACCCATTAGCATCTTGCCTTGCCTGTCAAAGACATTGGAAAGGGTGGTACAACAGCAGGTCTCAGAATTTCTGGAGAAAAATAGCATACTTCCAGACTTACAATCAGGATTTAGGAGGGGTAGAAGTACAGCTACAGCTTTGGCAGATGTTGTGGGCAACATTATCGAGGGAAGGGACCGTGGGGAAGGGTCGATTTTGGCTCTGCTGGACTTCTCCAGGGCGTTTGATGCCATCAGCACCAGCCTGCTGCTCGCCAAGTTGCACTACTATGGTTTTGAACCTGACACAGTGAAATGGTTCGAAAGCTATTTGACAGATCGATTTCAGCAAGTGGAAATTAGAAACAATTCGGGATCTATCTCCACTTCCCCTCTACGACCTGTCCTCAGAGGAGTTCCCCAGGGATCATTGATCGGCCCACTTCTCTTCATTCTGTATACTGCTGATATTACAGGATGCTTCGAACATTGTAATTATCACATGTATGCAGATGATACTCAAGTTTACATGTCCTTCCCGGCCAAAGATACTCAACAGGCAGTTGACAAAATCAATACTGATCTTTCGGCAGTTGCATCATGGGCAGAAAGAAATTCCTTGGTGCTAAATTCAAAGAAATCTCAGTTTATTGTGATGGGCAGTAAAAAACAGACAAGGGACATTATTTGTGCAAACCCAATAGTAAAAATAAGAGGCGAAGTAATCGAAAGAGTGGAGGTTGCGCGTAATCTAGGACTTATTATTGACCCGGAATTAAGGTTCGAAAATTATATTAATGGTGTTGTTAGAAATTGTTTTTATAGACTTAAAATATTATATAGGATACGGCAGTTTCTTAATGTCAGCACCAGAAAGTTATTGGCGGATAGTTTGGTTTTATCGCGTTTGAATTACGTCGACACTGTCTATGGTCCATGTTTACTGTCTCGGACAGAACGATTAATACAGCGAGTACAAAATGCGTGTGCTCGTTTTTGTTTCAATATACCTTGGCGTACGCATGTGACTTCCTACTTAAGTAAAAATGATTTAATCAAGATGACAGCTAGAAGAAAGTTACACTTGGCTAATTTGTTGTTTGGCATCATTCAATCACACAAACCTGCATATCTTTATAAGAAATTGCAATGGAGGCATGAAAATAATCATTACGCCACTCGGCCCATCACAAATCCATTAGCTATTCCACAGTACAGAACTTCTGCCTTCAGGGGATGTTTTAAGTATGCAGCTACTCACTGCTGGAACAACATACCGCCACCACTCCGATCCCTAAAAACCAAAACTAATTTTAAATACCACTATAGAAAATATCTACTCAGTACACAACTAGTCAATTAACCTGAAATTACCTTATAAGGATTCCCCAGTCCTGTTGATCTAGTGTTTTGCAACATGGTCGGCTAAGCCAGTGGTCTTGAATTTGGCTCCCAGTAATTCCTTGTATGATGAGTGCAATCACTTGATCTCAGCCTGGGTGAAGTCTGTCTGTAATAGATGTTCAAGTCTCACATATATATTTCTAAATATTTATTTGGGTGGGCAGTGTCTCAAATGCTGCAGGCGGCTGTCATGTTAAAGCATTGCCAAGTTTTGGTATATGCTGAACTTATGACATATGTACCAAATATAAAAGTAAGTATGTAAATTTGCAAGTTCAGTGTTTAATCACATACTACACTGCATTAAAAATTCTATTTTTGACCCATTTTTTACTATGTATTTATAATAATATGATATACTGTCATGGATACCTACACTTAATAATACTTGCTGAACCTGTTTGATTTTTCATTGTAACTATTTGTTGCAAATTGCAGTTGATATTAATTTAATTTTGTATATATGTGTAAAATTTTATGGATAATTTTAAATCACTTGTCAGACAGTCACTCAGTAAATACTTACTTGCATACTATACTTGTACCTATCTCATGTAATCAGCAAATGCAACATAACAATTATTATGTTATAAAAAATTGTTTACCTACTTACCTGTGTGATTTTAGTTTGTAAGATAATTTGCCATTCAGATTAAACACCATTCTGTTCTATGTATTTACCTATATAGTTGAGTTTTTTTGTACTTTCGGTTAATGGCAGTGATCGATATATCGATGTGGTCCGGCAGTGGCGGCAATAATTAGTATCGTGGTCGAGATACATGCGAAATGAAACATTGAAGATTACAATGATTACATAATCTTGTTTATTTTTGCGCGCGGAAGGTAATGAAGGTATTACAAGTTACAACACCGCTGTTGGCGTCTGTGCACATCTCGCTCTTCGAATGCTTTGTCTCATTTCAACCTTGCTCGTCACGATGCAGTTTTTGCCACGCTTAGCCGTTTCGCCAAAACCTTTAGTATCACTAGCATGCGTGTTTATGTTAAAGCATAGAAATTATATCTTTATGTTGTTTTTGTTTTTATTATGTAATTGAATCGTATTTCTGACACTTGTCTTTGTTTATCGATTATGTAACGTAATCGTGCGTAATCGTATATGTAGGTGACATTACTGTAGTATGGAATGTGTCAATGTCAGAAATTAACCGGAATGTGCATTCACGAATGTTGTTTGATATAGAGTAAAGCAAAAAAAAAATGTAATCCTGGGCTTTTTGCTCATTGTATAAATTGTTTTAAAATATTATTTATGTTAAATGTAGTATATAGTTTATAGTTTTAGTATATAGTTGTTAAATTGCTTATTGGTTTTGACGTCCGCGTCTACTGAGGAGCCAGTTGAAAACCAGCGCCGGGCGCATACGTCCGGCATTATGCTGAACTGGCCTCCTATTTTTATGCAGGCGACAGGCGTGTACAGATTATTGTAATCTCTTTTTGTTCATATTGTCTTGTTTGTTCATGTCTTTCGTCTGGTAGAAATAAACGCTTTTTCTTTCTTTCTTCTTTCTTCTATACGTTACGTTCAAGATTTCTAAAATATTGAAGTCAATTTCACAGTCAATAGATTTACTTGGCGCTCGCGTGGCGCCTTGTGTTTAAGATGAAAAGAGCTCGTGAGATTTTCACAAATTGGTTCAACTTTTAAAATGGCTTAGCTTAGTTTTATCCTTCTATCTTATGAGAGGAAATCACTTGCCGCTGATTTTGTAAACAATCGCCATATTGCTTGTACTTACATAAATGGAATAAATTACTTTAATTTCTTTCCTTCCATAAGGAAAAATCTTTTAAAAATTAAAGATAATATGTAGTTAATATTCTTTACTGTACAACAGGATACAGTACATTTATTAAGTGATTTAAAACAACGATTTATGTACAATTGGCGCCTTTATCACCAAGAGCAATTTCTTCCAGGCATCCTTAGGATGGACAGAAATAATGTTAGTATTTTTGTGGCGATGATAAATTATTATGTTGTTTTAGTATTTAATAACCCTAGCTGCCGTTTTACTGCAACTTTAATATACACCACAGATATTATATTTTCTTCATTCAAATTTTGATCTTTTAACGCTAGAGGTGCAACGAAATGGAATTTTGAAAGCCCGTCCATCCCATCAAAGGTAATAAGCAACGTTGCAAGAAACTTTTGTGCAAATTTCAAGAGTCTAGTTTGCACGTTTTGGATAGTGAGTACGGTGATATGTCTGGTTGGTAATTTTAAATATATTTGGCAAAGTATTTAACAGATTACTTTTTTTTTATAGTAATAGTCGACAAGCGAGCAGATGGATCGCCTGATGGTAAGCAATTACCGCCGCCCATGGACACAAGCAACACCACAGGAGTCACGAGTGCATTGCCGCCCCTTGGGTTTAGGAAAAGGGATAGGATAAGGAGTGGGATCAGGGAAAAGGAATAGGGGATAGGGCCTCCGGCACTCTAATAATAAATTTTTAAGTTCTTTATAAATTAGGACTTGTGGTACCTAATGATCGTGATGATTTGTATTCCTGCCTATACGTGTTTTAGTTAAGAAGCTATCTGCATCTCTTTTATCGCTACGTAAACTAACAGAGATAACCGATATTATGTTGTTTGTATTTATCGCGTTAAAGAACGACTGTTACAATCAAGAATTAACTATACAGTCATGGTGTGATATTTTTTATCACTTGAGTGCCTTGATTGCATGATAATAAACAATTTTATCTTAGTAGTTATTTGTTCAAGCACCTGAGCAAAAAACAAATAAGATAAATACCGTTTTATAATAACATTTTATACAGTTAAGATTCTTAACTTCTATATCCATTGAGCAATATTATATACATTGAGCGTTACACATGAAATAAAATGTATTGAAAATATGTAACGATGCAGCAACTCACTATTTTCAAATATACGTCTCTAGGTACTCTGCTTGCCTTGCATAACCGATCAGAGGAAAATCGCAAGAGGTTTTTGCTCGGTGTTAGAAATGTCGTTCTCAGGGGCGTAATTATCGGTCCCTGTTACCACGAGGACCATGATGGCATAACCGGTGCCAAACTGCTAAACTCCTCAATAAAATCCCTAGGAATTCACGCAAAGGCGCACGCCTCTTGCTGCCTTTATGGCAAATTCTCTCTTACGACACTAGATAACTAGCCAGAGTCCCTATATAACCAGCGAGCCCCTGTCTTTTATGCCGACAACAATGAATTATATAGGTACGTCAGACAGTCAGCCAGTTCCTAATCCGTCAGACTGCTGGGCACATACCTCTTCTCAACAAGAGAACGGTAAAGCCGTAGTCTTAATGATATAGGTACCATTTATACCAACTATGGTATTCGTCCCTAATATTGAAAACTGTATTATTTCCAAGAAGTGTAGCCGGAACACTTTGGAATTTTATAATATAATTTATTCGGGACAAATTAGATAATAAGTTCCTTTTACATAAAAATTGTTCAATACTCGTGGAGCGATGTTTCTTAATAATTTGCATTCAAACCACTCTCACATGAGGTATTTCTACATTTAACATGGCGACTCTATTAGGGTTACGTTTTTTGCCATTTTTATCTACGGAACCCTAAATATATTACAAATGTGTTAAGGCTTTATTTACCATTTCTCAACTTCTCTGTGATTTCTGTTTTCTTTTACGTAGTTAGACGTTGAAGAAAATAGAATCTCCGGAGTTTTCTCAGTGATTGATTCGTGAGGATTGATGTCACTTGTATTTTAACCTACGGATAGCAAGAAGGTACAGTTTAGTATTACCGTATATATTTTGTCATTGTATAGTACCAAAATTAAGATTAACAAGGATTAGTTTCGATAATTCACCCCTGTGGAGTTGAATAATATTGATTTCGAATTAAATAGAAATGAAAAATTCTTTGGCAATGCTGATACCGAGTCATGCACTATAAAAATGACAGGACAGCAGCTAGTAATTTATTGATAAAAATATTACCAATCTAGCCGAGATTTTATTCGTATATTTAATCATTTACCCACAGCTATTAAACCATTCAATGGTAACATTTTCAAGACAACTTAAAAAAATGGTTTTTGAATAATGTATTTTATAATTTACAAGAGTTCTTTTCTAACAAATTTACCTAATCTTGAGAGATTAACTATACATGTATTTTCGTGTTGCATATCCGGTATGGATAAACTGCTGGAATTATTACTGTCATCTATCTAGATGCAAGACCTTACCTGTACACAGTTACGCAATAAAAATATCTTTATCTTTATCTTTAACCTTATATCACACCTAAAGCAAATATCATAACTCCAGCAACAACCTCATCACTCATCAGTGTATAAGCTCTCCAATATCCACACTCATATACTTATAGTTAATGACGAAATACCCTAAGCTATTCCATCTCGTGTAAGCCATAACAAAGACACGCTTTATTATATATGACGTCATTGACATGAAAGACATTGATCCCACACTGATAGGTGCAAAGACAGCAAAGCTCCTTTATTTTTAGATTCTATTTTTGGGAGAGAATGTTTTATCACAGAAATGCTCAAATGTCAGCGTGAATGATCCGTCACGGAAAGTATTTTTGAAGGTAGCAACTTTATTTTCAGGGTAAGGTATAAAGTATTTTGGGAAAAGGTGAATGAATTATTGTTCTTTAAAGAAGGAACTTTGAATATAGTTGAACATAGATCAATTTTGTTTGTAATGGAGTGTAAAAATTTAGGCATAACCGAAAATAAAGTCACAGCTAGTTTTTTATGGTACTCAACACATGGTATAAATAAAGGTTTAAGAGGTATTTTAAAATAATATATCTAACCTTTTTAGATGCAAACATATTTAAGGACACGTGATATGAGATTACGTATATAGACAACTGTACCCCTTTAAGTTAAACTTTCATTACTATTATAAAACGAGGGTTTTTGGTGACAGGTGGATGAAGGTTAATTACTTTTTCCGGCAAAAAATACTCAACGAATTGTAAGGAAAAAAAACAGCTTCTTCATCAGAATAACACAGAGGTTATCTTTTTGCGCGATAACTCCCACTCGGCCGGAGACACGGGCAAAAGCTAATACATGTATGTAATACTTATTTATGTAACGCTGAAAAGTTTGTTAATTTGTTTGTTTGTTTGCTTGAATTTTTTGTTGAATTTTGATTGAATTGCGCTAATCCCAGAAACTTCTGGTCCATTTTCAAATTCTTTCAGTGCTAGATAGCCCATTGATCAAGGAAGGCTATAGGCTATATGCAGTAGCCTTAAATAACGCAGATGTAACCGCGGGCTCAGCTCGTATTTTTAATAATAGGGTTATTCCATTCAAATTCAACAACTTGATTCAATATTACACGCGGTCTTACCTAAATTAGCCTGACAATAAACCCTTAACACCTATTTATATTTAAACGAAACACTTCTCTCATTATCACACTTTAAAAGCCCACACGAGTTTTAAACCATCTTCCCTCAATACATTCGGAGCAATAGGTAAACAGATCAAGGTCTGGAATTGTGTTCAAAATAACATTATTTTTATAGTCTCACGCCTGTATCCCCGACGTGGTACGAGGAGGTATAATATTACATCCACATTTCGCCATGATTTTTAGGTCCTACGCAATAGACGACACATCACCAGATTCCGTACTGCTACTGAGATTTCGAAAAACCCAGTAAGTAACACTTTTGCCCGACCCGGGAATCGATCCCGGGACCTCCGATCAGCAGTCGCATACGCTATCCACTGGATCACTGAGGCAGTCCGCATAATGGTGTGAACGCATATATAACAATATATGCGCTCACGTTCAAGGCAGTAGATTCTTTGCGTAACGGTCTATTAGTAGACCGTCACGCAAAGAATTCCTGGATTCGGATCCACGTCACGCACCACTGGTTTTTTGAAGGTAAGTGCGTATTTAATATAGTCAGATCGTTACTTCACGCTTTTCTTAAACGGTGAAGGAAACGTCGTGAGGAAACCTGCATAAAATCTCAGAACTGTTTATAGAGTTTTCATAATACTGTCTAGTATTATGAAGAATGTCAATCGGTTCTTGTTAATTTGGACGAAGCTTAACCATTCTCATAGGAAGGATATAAGAATCGAACGAAAAGAGATGAACGATAAGCTTACCTGTCGATGGTTCATCTATTATTGAAAATTTCCTCAAAATTAACTTATGTGATCATTATCCTTTGTAGATATCTAAGCTTTGCTGATTTCAAAATTAATGGGATGGCTCGGGACGTAATCCCCTCTCACCGAAAATCATTAAAGATATATATACCTATAACTATTGGGTTTTGTTCGGTGAGTGAGAGTGCCCTTCCCTTTTCCTTCTTCCTCATCCAGCGCCACTTACTACGGTG
The DNA here is from genome assembly GCA_944739405.2 of Euclidia mi. NCBI lineage: Eukaryota > Metazoa > Arthropoda > Insecta > Lepidoptera > Erebidae > Euclidia > Euclidia mi. The sequence continues at coordinate 61,688,991 of OX123200.2, forward strand.
TAAACTGGTAGCAAAAAATTAAATTCTCGTTACTGATGTCTAGCATAGATAGACATCCAAACAGCCACTATGAAAGCTTTTACCATGTTTAAGAGGAACTGTAAAAAAAATTTTTGTTAACGAGTATGATGGGTTCAATGAAAGGCTGATGGAACAGATTGTTGTTGTTTTTAGGTATGAAATCTATACGGAAACAGCGAAGTGATACGAAAATTGGCAAAGCTCTCTGCTTGGCCAAATTTCGTACATACCTGTAAAATGCATGCATTTGTAAACAGTCTTAGATTCGAATCAAGGTGACAATGATTCATACCAAATTTTGTTTCGTGTGTATTTAATGCAACATAGTCGTCCCCAAGCAAAAGTAAATGTGATTATCTAATTATTATCCTTAGGTATAAATAGAATACTTACGTACCTACATCTAATCTACATTTGTGACGATAAGCTACTCAACAAAATTTATTTCCATTTCCCTGCCTGTTCATAATCCTCCCTATTCACATAACACAGTCAAACAATATTTAAAAAAACGTACCGTCGCGTTGCTCTGGCATAACCTGCATTGATTTTAATAACCCGTGGTCTCTGATCTGTAAAGATTGACTCGAACGTAAATACAGACGTCTCGTGCAGAACGAAGCTTACGGCATTCAGCAGATATATGAAATCACGTGCAACGGCATAATTTAATTGAATTTGTTTGTACACAAATCGTTTATTGGAGTCTGGGTGTTCTATTGACATAATTGTTTAGTCTCTCATAACCGTAATATGATGAATCATACAGTATTTGAAATAAGATATTTGACTTCAGTCAAAACATGAAATTATTACTCACAGTTTCACTTGTAAGAGAAAAAAGTTAAGTATGATTAGGATGCAAGATTATGATGTAAGCAGAAACCGAATAATATTAATAAATTTACTTTATACCTGAATGCAGAATCTTCTTAATATTTTTGACCGTCATGTGAAGTATCAAAAATTCGATTATCTTTTTATTTTAACTTTAATCATCACTGGGACTACGTGCAGTTTTTCAAAAGGCTTCCTCTAAGTCGCCGCCGTAGTTTCCGTCACGTTTCCGTGTTGTCGCGAACCGCCAAACAGAGACTCGCTAAGGCAGTCGCGAAGTCTATAATCACGGTGAAAACTTTTGTAATGAATAAACAGAAACTTCTTGACGGATCGTGTTGGCTGACAATTTAACAGCTTACCCAACTGTTCGTCCCAATTACCTTGTTTGAGTTAAAAGTAAAAGTATGCGAGGAAATTTCGCTATGTTAATTATTTAATTTTCATTATTGTTCGAGGTTAATTAACGTAAATTCAATACCGATACCTTTTGTTTAAACAAAAATACAAAGTTGTGTTATTGTTTTTATTCCTCTTCGATTTTAGTCGTTGTTGTTGTTGTACTTTGTTGCCCAGTTTTTGTGATTTAGCTAGCAGATGCTAACAAAACTTTTCCACAGTCGAATTATGACATCAATGCAAAATTTTCAATCGTTTTGTTATTTCTAAATAATTTACTTAGGATTTTTAGGTAAAAAACCTTAACAAAAAATAACAGCGTAGCGTACTAATGTGCAACAAAACCAGCTGCTAATATTTCAAAGAAAAAAATATAACAAAATTACCAGGTAACAGAATTCTGAGCAAAAAGAATGCAAATGAAATACACACACACGTTTTGATATGATATTCTTTATAATTGAGACGATACATACCGAGATTAAATTTTCAAAAGAAGCGCCCGTAATGTTTACGTAACATTGGGACGTGTATTTAAGATTCGTATTGGAGACGAAATAATAATGATTACTTTAGTACTGAAGCAATTTTAATTCGACCATGTGCATATAGATAAAAATGTTTGGTCCCTACGTCTGAAATTGCCGATTGCAGGCAGGTACTGGGCACCTAAATTCGTGTTTCTGGAGAAAGATCAATTGTGTTTCCATGTGTGTAATATGTCGACTCGCATCGCACGCTATGTTTTTCTGCAATAATTTGTACTCACTGTTTGGGTACGTTAGGTGTAAAATGCTGCAACATAATATTGTTTCCTTATTAATTTGTGTCCGTTACAACATATTTTTGAATTCCACATGTCATGTTGCGATTGGACGCCAAGTTTTTCGTTTATTGCTATACTACATACTATCTACCATAATTTTACATACTTTTTAACTTTGAACTATGTATGAAATAAAATTATTAAACCGAAAAAAAATCGAACCAAATTGCATACTCTATTTATGAATATATGTCTTTTTCATATGATGTCATAATCTTAACGGAGACCTGATTGACGGCAAATATTGCGGACAGCGAATTCATTGATGATCGGTATTTGGTGTTTAGATGTGATCGTGACCGTTGTGCCACTGGAAAACGCGAGGGCGGCGGAGTGTTAGTAGCTGTCTTACGCACATTACGATCCTCGCAAATTATGACATCCTCCACTCACGCAGACATCGAACACGTTCTGGTTCAACTGCCCGCGTCTTATTGCAGTAAACGTCACATCATAAGTGCAGCTTATATACCGCCCCGCGCGTGAATTTAATATCGTCAATGATTTAATTAGTGCGTGGCGAAGAATCTCGCTGAATTTAATGAACATTCTAGGTTATATGTTGATTTGAACTTTATATTGGTAATGGCAAATATTATTATAGGACCAGACGGTTTATTTTGTTTATATTATTGATCCTGAGGCGTGGACGAACTTGAGAAAAATATTTGCCGTTGAGGAAAAGCGAATTTCTTATGTGATCAGTAAAACAGCTGTTATTTTTTTGCCATTTTTGGAGCGTTACTATTTTATAAACATGGAGGCCTCAAAGTAATACATTTACTTTAATTTAAAAAAATTTAAAAAAGTAATACATTTCGGCATTAATCCAGGTATTATTTATTTGGTTAAGCTCATATATTTAATGGCCAACTGTAATTACGATATCACTGTTTTACAAATAAAATATTATTATTCAGTACTTTGTATTTTAAAATTCGTCGACAACATTGATTACTTCTACATTTTTTTTACTAAAAACACTCATAACAAATGATCATCGCTTACATTCTAATCTATAAAATTAAATACCACAAACACTGGTCTAAATAAACTGTAAATAAGAATCACTTTAAATACTTTTACAATCCTCATTAACGTGCCGCAATACATCACCTAAAAGTGGTTCTACATCTAAAAATAAAATAAATTGTGTAATGTATTAAGATATTCTCTAACAGCATCTATAAGAGCAAACTGTGATTGAACTTTGACTGATGAAACAATGAATATGAGAAAACCATTATGATATTTTGTTTAAGAGATTTTAAGTGAAGAGTTTTTTGTTGACGATTTGTAATGGGCACAACGTTTGTCTTATACTGAAATGTATAATAAGTATGAAATATAATTTTATATGAGTACAAAAAGAAAATTATATAAAGAAAGTAACATGGGAATTGAAATGATATTGGTTTAGGGCAAATCCTAGATTCGATAGGTAAACTTTTATTTGCACTGCTGGGGTGTAATTTTTAGGTCAGGAATATTTTCCTACATCATTACAAAATGGAATAATTTATTTATTTGGCATTCTTACAATAAACTATTTATCACCCTAAAATGAATTTCTTTATTTATAATAATGACGATAAAAATATTAGTCACCCCAATTTTGAGCTGATAATGTAGTACGTAAAACAAATAAATTGAAAAGCTTTTAATAACTTTTGAAGTCATATTATACTACTGAAGTAACTTGTTAAAATATCTGTCACCAATAATTGCTGCCATTCGTAAAATTTATCGCCCAAGAACATCGTATGAGGTAGATACGAGAATTCAAAGAGCAAAGAACAAGAAACGTATAAAATTATGAAGTTATACGAGTAAGACGTGACATAAAATTATTTTCAATACGTATGATTATCTTAATATATAAAATCCTTGCGTTACTGACTGACTGACAGACTCGCTACAGCCGAAACTATTGGGCACAGGAAGCTGAAATTTGACATGTATGTTCCTTGGGGACCGTAGAGGTGCACTAAGAAGGGATATCCCGAAATTCCCATGGGATCGTCCAAAACGGGTAAATTTAAAAAAATTGTAGGCGTAGCTGCTGGCGTCCTCTAGTGTGAGATAAAATTTATGAGTATTATGGAATACGGTAGATAAGTGCATCTTCTTGAATACTTGTTTGGTATCGACAAAAAGCGAGCGAGCGTTAATAACGCTTTACAAGCGTTTTAGCAGCATATTGAAATATTGCTGACATAAATGAACGACGAATACAAAATGTCACTACTCTATTACATTACGTGGGTAATTTGAGTAGATCATCATCATCCGCCTACCACAGTCCACTGCTGGATATAGAGCTCTACAATACTGAGTAGATACACTACCTATATTTATAAGAACCCTAGACATTCTCAATCCGAGTATTTTAAACAATGGCATGCATTTCCTACAAGTCCTTTACATAGACCTGCTATGGATTCATTCATCTCTCATTTTTTTGTAACTCTTTTAATCTACATTCTAGTTGGAAAAATATAAAACTCTTGGACTCTAAGTGTTAGTATGTATCAATGTAAACAATACTTTAAAGTTCGGAATAGGGTTGTTTCCTACTAGTCAAATCAAGCACTTTTAATGAAATGTTAAAAACGACCATTGCCAAGGGTTTTCTATAAAAAAATATGACGTAGCGACGTCATATTGTTTTGCTGTCAAGTAGAATACTTATATCAATAAAATGACGATAAAATTTTTAAATAAAGTTTAACATTAATGACGAATGCAACTACTATTATTTTGACATGTTTCGCTAGAAAAAAATACTTGTATAATTTATTTCACTTGCAGGAAACTTCCCTATTCTTCACACATGTTCGTGCGTGCCCACACGGGCGAATTTTGTACGAAAATGCGTGTCAAATGTCCGCGTCCCTACAACCGCCCTCTAACCATCAGTACTAATTATCGCGTTCCTCACAAGACTGTCCCGCCAAGTGCCACGTTACCGACTAACTTGATTAATCGACTCACGGCGCCAATATGTCACAAAGTGTCTTGTTCGCGCCGTTGGACCATAATGTAAGTAATGAATCGTTTACAACACTGCACGGTTGTCGTAGTGGTTGAAACGGCCATCTTGCCGACTTATGTACCCATAAGACGGAATCATCATGTTAACGGTAAGAATAATTTCTCATCTAGGCACGAAAATTTTTCAATGTTCACGCGTCCTTCTAGATCAAACAAAATATTTTTCTTATTCAGCGCCAATGTATCGGGTGTAGAGACGACACAAATTCTTGCGTTCGCCCGGCGACCTTTCTAAACATGTACAAGCGCTCTGAAGGCGCTTGTATACGCTAAGAATTTCCGCCGCGTCTGCTGCAGATAATACAACTCATCATGTTGACGGTTATAAATTTTCCGGATCTAGGCACGAACTAAAAAAAAACAATAAGAGGCTACCTCAAAAGTCTAAAAATCGTTCAATGCTCATTGCTTTAGTGTTAGCTATTTTGAATATCGCAGGATTTCTGTAATTGCTTCCATGCCCGAATACGTCTGAAATCTTATTTCGTTCATAACTCATGTAATAATCGTTAAAGAGACAATTCTTCTATGCATTTTCTATTAAACTAGCTCTTCTTTCGGTAAGTAGTTATTTCAAGGCGTAAAGTTTAGCATTATTTATTACGGCTACGTAATAATTTATTTAGAAAAACATGTTGTTCAAATTAAAATTCTATTGAGCAAAAATGTTCCAGTCTTAAAATTTTTCGAGGTAGCGCCTTAATAAGCGCCGAAGTAGTGTACACAGTTCGTTTGTAGAAATGACACGAATTCTAGTATTGGCCCGGCGAGTTTTCTTAACATGTACTCTGTACAAGCTTCATTCCTCTGCGAGTATTGTTATGAGTGTACTATTGTTAGGAAGTATTTACGTTTATTTTCAATACATTTCACGATATGTTAAATAAACATTCGTATATGAACAAATTGTGAAAGTAAGAAAGTATTAATTATTGTTGTGCGATCTTCACACATGACAACACTTGGGTATTCCATAATTATAATTTTTGTTTATGTTCTTAAACACGCGACACAGGAATATTCCTACAGTTGGAGTTGTCACAAACAAAGATGATAGGTATACTTAAACGTAGAGAGATAATGAATAAAGTTATTTGTTAGAACTTTGAGTAAAAGATAAATTTATCTTAAAACATATTATAATATACGTGAAGAGAAACTTTTGTTCACGTTTTATGCGCAAGGAGTCGTTTGATCTTAAGCATAGTTAAAAATTGTATGGAGAGAGTATGATTGCAGCTAATGATTTGGCATTATTCGCTACTTATTAAAGATTGATTATCAATATTACGAGGGGAGTTCAATGTAATCTCGGTATCGAGGTGATATATAGATCTCGGTATCAACGAGCGTCTTACGAAATCAAACCGATATTTGTTTCGCAAGGCAAGAGATATCGCCCGTAACCACGGGTGGAAGTATGTCTGGTGCCGGCAAGGACGAACTTATGTTCGCAAGGATCAGGGTGACAAAGCATTCTGTATCAGAGAAGATACTGATTTGGAAAATATTTTTAAACTGTAATGTCATAACAGCTAACATTAGGATAACATTGTTGTATAACCTTAACCTGTTTATATCGTCTTTTTCTGCTAGTTCCTATAGTATAAACACTAGTATTGGAAATTTTTATAAAGAAACGCTTGTAAAGTACACAGTCGTAATTAAACTAAAATCAAAGCAACATCACAGTTACTATAATATCTTTCATATTAACTATGTTATTTATTTGTCTATACTATTAGTTTGTATTGGTATTATCTATACTTTACTATTAGTTATTTGTCTACATTATATGCATCTTACTTACAATTTTGCGTTGTTGGTGGCACTAGAACCCGTTTATCTCATTTATTGCCCATTATATGGACACAAACAAATCTACTACATTCATTTGTTTACGGCAGAGTTTCAAAACACATTAATCACGTAATGGATGAGAAGCATTTTAAGGTCGGTTTCATAAATATCGGTTCATTGAGCACTTATCATGACGACTTCACTGCTATGGTGCTACGGCATAGCTTCGATATTTTAGCGATTAATGAGACTTGGTTGCGTCCCGGTGAGGACGCCCGCGCGCCATCTGTGCCTGGGTATTCCCTTCGTCACATACCTCGTCCGGCTAACGTGCGCTCGGGCCGTGGTGGAGGTGTCGGCTTTTATATTAGACGTGGCTTGAGCGTAAGAACAGTGGCGGTGCCTGTCGATCCCAGGTTCGAGTCAGTAGAGCAGATGTGGGTTAGCGTTACAATAAAAGGACAACGAGTAACAGTTGGAACTGCGTATCGGCCACCTTGGCTCGATTTAAACATCTTTCTAGACGCTGTCACCGACGCCTTAACCTCCATTGCCAACTCAGACTATTGCGTTCTGGTTGGGGATTTTAACGTCAATCTACAGAACAGAGCCGACCCCAGAACTACCGTGGTAACTCAGTTTTTAAACAGTCTTAGTCTAACCCAGTTAGTGACAGTCCCTACCCATTTTACAGAGTCAAGTGAATCTTTGATAGACTTGGTCTGTACAAATCTTCGGGCAAAACAAGTAAGGACAGAATCTTTTAGGAACTTATTTGGTCACTCTTTGATCGTATGTGAGTTTGTTATCCGCCGAGAACGCTTCAAGCCATATAAAATAAACTTTAGACCTTTAAAGAATGTTAATACGGAGCATTTACGCGAAACTCTGTCTCGTGTAAACTGGAGCACTATTTTACAACTGAGCACAGTAGACGAAATGGTAGAAACGCTCAATGCTTACATCATCTCAGTGTTCGATGCCTTCGCGCCTATTAAGTCTTGCCTGATTAAGGAACCATCATTTCCGTGGGTTACGGACACCGTACAATTAATGATGAAATTAAGGGATGAAGCGCTTGATGCATACCGCAAAAGTAGGTCAGAGAGTAAAAAGAGTTACTACAAACAGCTTAAATCACTTGTTTCTTCTGCTTTGTTCAAGGAAAAGGTAGCTTATTTTAAATTTAATATAAATAATAAAATAAATAACCCAAAAATGTTATGGAAAAATATTAAAAGTACCCTACTACCTAACAAAAAATATGTAGACCTGCCGTCCCATTTTTCAGACCCTAATCTTATTAACAGGCACTTCCTGAACGTCCCTGGCAACGCGGTTGTTCTGATCTCGGATATGACTTTCTACGAATTTCACCGTCATAGTGACGCCGTCTTTACCTTATCACCTGTTGGACCTGAAATTGTCTCTAAAATCCTCTTGGGCCTTAAATCAAATGCAGAAGGTTGTGATGGAGTTAACCTAGAGATGTTGTTGATGTCTCAACCCCATTCGCTCACAGCTATTACACATGTTATCAATACATCGATAGTCTCAGCAACTTTTCCTCATACCTGGAAACTAGCCACTGTTAGGCCCTTGCCGAAAAACACATGTCCCGTGGATATAAAAGACCTGCGGCCCATTAGTATCCTCCCTTGTTTGTCCAAGGTGATGGAGAAAGTGGTAAGTAGCCAGTTGTCTGATTACTTGGAGAAAAATGATATCTTGCCTTCTCTTCAATCGGGCTTTAGAAAGGGAAGGGGTACTGCTACGGCTTTGCTAGACGTGACCGATAACATTCTTTACGCACAGGACCAGGGTATGTGCACACTGTTGGTGCTTTTGGACTTTTCCCGTGCGTTCGAAAGCATTAATATTTCCTTGTTACTTTCCAAATTAAAATACTACGGTTGCGATAGTAAAACTGTAAATTGGTTCGATAGTTATCTGTCCCAGCGTAAACAAAGGGTGGAACTACGGCTATCGGGGGGGGATTCAGTTGTTTCTGAGCTTACCCCTCTGTCGAGGGGAGTTCCCCAAGGATCAATTCTGGGACCTTTGCTCTTCAGTATTTACTGTGCAGACATCACAAAACATATAAATAAAGCACAATATCACATTTACGCTGATGATATTCAGGTGTATATTTCATTTAAGCCAAACCAGTACCACAATGCTATATCCGGTCTTAATGAAGATCTTGACCGAATTGTTGAGTGGGCTAAGAGGAACTCCTTGATCTTAAATCCTAGTAAAACCTAATACATGGTGTTTGGAACACAGAACCAAATTAATTCACTTCCTGGTATTAACATTACACTCATGGGGAACACCAGAGAGGGTAAATGAAGCTCGCAACCTAGGTCTGAATATTGACTCACACCTGAGATACGAAAAGCATGTAGCTGAATTGGTACGTAACTGTTTTTATAGATTGCGCGTTCTTTATAAAATGAGACCATATCTATCAGAAGACTTACGTTTGCAACTGGTTGAATCGTTAGTGCTATCCAAATTAAACTACGCGGACACGGTATACGGACCACGGCTACTAGCTCGGACAGACCGCTTGATTCAAAGGGTACAGAATGCCACCGCCCGATTCTGCTTCAACATGAGTCGCAGAAGTCATGTGACGCCATACCTTAATGAGAGATTTATCTTAAAAATGAAGTCTCGACGCAAGCTTCACCTAGCATCGCTCATGTTTGGTATTATTAAAAACCAGCAACCTTCCTATCTGCTTCATAAACTTGGGTGGGTTGCTGGTAGCCATGGCTGTAATAGCAGACAGTGCTCACAGCAGCTTTCTATTATGCCTCACAAAACGGCGGCATTTAAAGGTAGCTTCCGCTATGCGGCATCAAAGGTGTGGAATAATCTTCCACCGCCTATCAGATCGCTTACTACGATCGGTACGTTCAAAACTCGACTTCGTCGCTACCTCATTGACGCACAGCGGGAGCTAGATATGATAAATGTGAACGCTTCATTTATATAAATTTATTATTTAATGGGAATAGAATGCTACAAACTAGCGTAATGTTACGGTGTTTTTTGTAAGAGTACCTATTACACGTATATTTCTAAAATTATATATAAGTATGTCTATTTACGTATATATTTTTATGAGACACTGGATGATGTTCCTGACTCGCTAAGAGGGCCTTCTGGAAGACCAGCGTCAGGCTTTCGGCCTGGCATTATGCTGAAGTGGGTCCTATTTCAGTCACTTTTTACACCTTGGATATTATATACCTAATTTTTAATAATGCTGTTAACTAGTTATTGTCTGCTCGTTTTAATAAAATGTGTTAACTAATTGTATTTACCTATCTACCTTTAGTATTATTTTTTTGTGTATTATTTATTTTGTGTTTTGTGTATTATGTGACAGAAATAAATGCTTTTTCTTTCTTTCTTTCTTTTCTATATATACTAATGATAAGGGTAATTTACTTATCTCATTAGTTAATGACACTCTTTGAGGGTATAAATACAAAATTTCCTTTAATTGCCACCATTAGTATTCAAGATATCATTGCGAAAAGACAACTATGATGACTGATTCGATAATGATGAAAAAAATCGAGCATCGTGCAGAGATAAAATTCCTCACAAAACAAGGAAAAACTCAAAATATTATCCATGAAGAAATGGTGGCTGTTTACCAAGATTCTGCGCCTTCATTATCTGCAATGCAGAAGTGGTCAAGTGAATTCAAACGGGGTAGAGAGAGCATTGAAGACGACCCCCGCGCTGGTGGGCCAATTTGTGCCGCTACTGAAGAAAACGTCAAATTAGTCGAAAAACTTGTACTTGAAGATGCCCGTGTAAGAGTAAAAACATTAGCAGAAATGACTAAGCTATGCGTGGGTACCATTCACACAATCCTTCATGAGCGCCAGAATTTGTCAAAGGTCAGTGCAAGATGGGTGCCGCGAATGCTCACCGCGCTACAGAAACAAGTGCGAGTTGACTGTTGTAAGGAGTTTTTGGACCTCTGTGGTGAAAATCCGCAAAGTATTTTCGATCGGATTGTTACTGGTGATGAAACGTGGGTTCATCACTATGACCCTGAGAGCAAGCAAGAGTCTATGCAGTGGCACAAAAAAGGATCAGACCCGCCGAAGAAGTTCAAAGTCACTCCATCCGCAGGAAAGCTCATGGCCACGGTGTTTCGGGATTCTAAGGGAATCTTGCTAATCGAGTACACAAAAAAAGGTCAAAGTATTACTGCTGCATCATACGCAACCACCCTGCGTAATTTAAAGGAGGCAATTAAAGAAAAAAGACGTGGAAAATTAACCGCAGGTGTGTTGCTGCTTCACGACACATGCCGGTTCACAAGGCGCGCCTTGCCCAGGCTGCTGTGCGGGAGTACGGATTTGAAGAAATCAATCATCCAACCTACAGTCCGGACCTGGCCCTTAGTGATTATTATCTATTCCCTAATCTTAAAAAAGACCTTCGTGGAAAGCATTTTTCGGACGATGAAGAGTTGAAGGGAGCAATAAACGAACATTTTTCGGGCCATGAAGAAAAATATTTTTCAGAGGGAATTGAAAAGTTACTTTCACGAACAAATAAATGTATTGAGATGTTAGGGAAGTATATTGAAAAATAAAATTTATTCAGAATTTTCCGCCTTTTCCTTCATACCTATACCGAGAATACATTGAACTCCCCTCGTACTGTTAGTTTTGTCGAGGAAGAAAGGTGTGGTATTCCTTCAACTTTTCTCAGACCAGGCTAGGTAGTATTAGGTATATCCGTTAGATATCACCGGGTTGATTGTCTTTGCGGTCGTACGATAGGTAGCCTCAGTTTACAATTTTTATAATTTGGTGATCATACCTTTGATCTACCTTTGAATTTTTCAAAATGTTTTTAGCTACCTTTGAACTTGGCAATATGTTTTTATCTACCTTTGAACTTGGCAATGTGTTTAACTATCTCATTCTGATCACGTAAAAACTCACGTCTTTTTTACATGATGTAACCTTTTATTATAAGACTAGAGGACACCAGCAGCTACGCCTACATTTTTTTAAAATTTACCCGTTTTGACCGATCCCGTGGGAATTTCGGGAAATCCCTTCTTAGTGCACCTTTACGGTCCACAAGGAACATACATGCCAAATTTCAGCTTCCTGCACCCAATAGTTTCGGCTGTAGCGTGTCTGTCAGTCAGTCAGTAACGCAAGGATTTTATATATTAAGATTATAGATAAGTGTTCTGGGTAAAGTGGATGATAATGATATTGCGAATATATGTCTCGTCATTGTTATGATTCCATTTATATGTTTGATCTTATATTCTTATTTTCCTTAAAGGAAAGAGCTTGCTTTGCAAAATGATATTACGTGGTTTCTAGATAAGTAGAAAAGTAGTGGTAGAAGATTGGTTAAAGTCAACCCTCAATTGAATTCTCAATCATCAGCCTTGATACATAGCAGGTCCCATCTTGTTAAAGCAGCTAGAGTGACACCACACCATCCTCGCTTGCCGATTAACCCTTTTTTTTAATTCTTTTGCGAGGAAGTAATCCTAAAAAATCAGTCTTGATGCAAAAAATCTATAAAATCGGACTTTTTGGCGCTCACAAAGATTTCAACCTCAGATTTTAAACGTTTCATTAGGCTTTGAGCATTCAATGCATAAACCTTCAGAGCGGATTATATAATGGCAAAAATAAATCCGAAACTTAAAGAACATTACGTTAAAAACTGTAAACATTAAAAATCTACTTTATACTTTTACAATATTTTAAAATTAAATGTCCGTGTGGTGACGGATTAAGAATACGGAATGTCACCACCCCATATCATCCCATGGGTGTCGTAAGAGCCGACAGAGGGAGCATATTATGCAGAGAATAGCACTGTAAGAGAAGGAAAACTTGGTACAAACCCTATACCAACACGTTTAGCCAGCGTGGTATAGTAGGCCAATTCCTCCTTTCAAAGGAGAGGCCTAGACTTGCAGTGGACTATTAAAGGCTGATGATGAATGAATTATGAAAATGGTCTAGCTTAATTCAGTGGAGTCTCTCTGAGCACTGATTTCTATTTCAAGATCCATCTTTTCGTTAGACTGGACCCTTTTCCAGATAATTCTTAACCTTTTTAATATAAGGCGTTGAGTATACGTGTGCCTTTACCCATGAGAAGGCGCGCCCTAAAAAGTTACACGAGCTTGCGCGCGTGAGCAAAACTCTCACGCTACTTCAAATGACATTTTCTTTGAGATTAATTAAATTTTTATTATAAATTTACACGTTATAATAAATAAGAAGTCTTTATTTAATTAAATAAAGTGTTTTATTTATAGTGAATAACAAAACATGCAGTCCTATGTGCGAACTAAAAAAATATTGCACTTAGGCTTCAATATTTGTCTAACTTTACATAATAAAACAAAAAAAAATACAAAATCGCAATAAAATGGAATGATTTAATTTTCCATTAGATCTTGAGTTATGTGTCCTTCATAACACATATGGCACATAAAATTAACATGCTCAGTGAACATTGATATACTGCTCAAAATGCATGCTTCTTGCTTGCTTTTTATAAACGCATTTTGCTAATGTGGCATGCCACACTTCTAATAAAGTGTGGCATTTTGCGTCAATGTGTCATTTTGCGAATGTAGAATTGTGCGCCTAATCCTACTGATATCTACTAGTGAAACAAAAATTGATTTGCACTGCTCCTATGCATATTTTGATTCTCTACATGTCATTTCTTAGGTGTTGGCTCAAATAAGACCACGTAAGTTTTATTTTTTTAACTTCTATAACATTTTCAGTTATAGAATTATGCCCATAAAAATACACTCATTGGGATATTTCATATGTATATATAAAAATCATTTCGCTACTGACTGACTGACAGACAAGCTACAGCCAAAACTACTGGGCGCAAGAAGCTGAAATTTGGCATGTGTGTTCCTTGGAGAACATGGGGTGCACTAAGAAAGGATTTCCCAACACTCCATCGGGATCTGGCAGGAACAGTTAATGTACGGGCGTAGCTGCGGACACCCTTTAGTTTGATATAAGTCTTAAGATTTTACAACACTTGGGATGAAACCACCCTCTTTCTCCTTTGAGGGGCTTGCCGATCACCTATTGTAGACCTTGTTTACTATAAGAAACAAATAAGATATTTAAATAATATATCCACTAAGTTAATTAATAAATATGCACAATAAGTACGAAAAAACAATGAAACAAATTTTGTTACTATGAAAAAAAATACTTACACGAACGGGCGCGCGATGAGCAAAATGCCGCGCTTCACGAGGCACCGCACTCAAACCCATCACCACCCAGTCACGGTGGCAATAACTGGCGCGAGTGATGCGTCAGGGGAAAGGGGATGAAATTTTGCGAAGGTACTGTGAAGCTTGTAGTGCCACAGTATGGCTAAAGTTGAAAATTTCAGCAATAAATTTATGCGTGAGCAAAATGCTCATAGCGCGCCTTCTCACGGGTTGAGATCGGTTTGCGTGGAGAGCTATGTCCAGCAGTGGATATCTATAGACGATATGATGATATGCCTAGATTTATAGAACTGACATGAGAAAGAAAGAACCAAAAGCAAGCAGACTATTATAAAAGCACAAATTGGTGTCAGTCAATACACATAGCAGCTATGAAACTTAATGAGTTCTGACTAGGAGCCACAATTATCGCTATTGGGTATTATTTATGCCCAGCAATATTGTTTTATACTATTATTAATGGTCATATAACATTGGACATTTGAGGACAAACATCCTCTTCAAATAGGTTAGAATGGCTGTATAATTTGTATGTCTAGGCATATTAAAACTGTTACGACATAAATAAAATGTTATGTAGGTTTATTGCCTATCTATCTATCAGTTTATTTGATTTACTATCAATTTACCATATAGGCTGTACCAAATTTGGATGTAGTTATCAATCAATTTTAAATATTCCGAGAACACATTCCTCCTTAGCAACGTATTCTCGGATTATGGCAACGGTCGCACAATCAGTCAGCCAAATATTTGCTGATATTTGATTGAATATAGTTCGCTATAGTAAACTGTAGTCCTCATGAAGAGAAATACTCTATACATATAATTAACTACCCTTTCAAATCAGAAGGCCAATTCTTGTATTTTATATGACATTGGAACTATATATTTTGAACGAAATGGGATTAGATTTTGAATTGACTCAGAATCGGTATACTGCTAACTTAATATCATTACCGTCTAATTTCACTTCTATACTTCGACGTTGACACATTGTTCAATTTACGATCTAGTCACGATAACATTCTGATTTCACTTATTTTAGAAAAATACCATTTGTGACATGAGTATGACACTGACATTAGATCGAAACTCCATTTTGAGCAAATATGATTAAGAGACGACTGGCCGGCTCTGGCCCGACTGGCTCCGTGGTCCAGTGGACAGCGTATGCGACTGCTGATCTGAGGTCCCGGGTTCGATTCCCGGGTCAGGCAAAAGTGTTACTGGGTTTTTCCGAATTCTCAGTAGCAGCACGGAGTCTGGTGATGTGCCTGGTAACGACAATAGGCTCGCCCCCTATTACGTGAGACTTAAAAATTGATGGTGACATATGGGTGTTATAACTACTACGCCTCTGCTTACCCCAAACTCAACTCAAACTCAAAATCATTTATTCATTTAGGTCACAAAGTGACGCTTATGAACGTCAAAGATTAAAGTTAATTACTAGATGATTCTACATTTACATTTACTGCCACGTTCGCAATGCAATAGGTAGAACCACGAGAAAGAACGGGCAATAAAACTCGTGGCCACTCTTTTTAACTGCCAGTATAATTCTTTTACATGTTATATTTGTAAGGAGCTGCAACTGTTTCACCCCCCTTCGGAGAACCAGGCGCGCCTATAAAAAAAAATCTTCCCCTGACCTCATTCATAGATCTAAAACTGGTGACCCGGAACGTTTATCCTAGATAGATTACTTGTAAACAACTAAACTAAACTAAAAGTGTAATGTTTCTAATAACTAAAGGTGTTTGAGTATCTTTGACATTATTTTAGCCTAGTTCATTACCATTTTCGAGTTGTTAGAACACCTAAGTAATTTAATAAGGAATGAGAAGTTTGATATAAAATTTTAACTTCACTATAAATAGGACAGAAATATTTTGAGAGAATTTAATAATTTAATGATTTGGTGATGTATTACGACGACACAAAGTGTCAGTACTCCACTTCATCTCATGGATGTCCTAAGAGGCGACTAAAGAAAATATACGAAGCCAAAGTACCTTTGTGAAGAGACATCAATCCTTATACCAACTCGTCTCGCCTGCGTGGTAAGCTATTGATGGTTTTATTGACTCACAAAGACTGCCTCGTTGGTCTCGCGGCATAAATGTGCGCGTGGGATTGGGAGGTCTCGGGTTCGATTCCCTGATCGGGCAAAGTGTTATTGGGTTTTTCCGTTAGGATATTCTCAGTAGCAGTACGGAGTCTGGTAATGTGCCCGGTACGGCAATAAGCTCGCCCCCTATTACGTGGGACCTAAAAATGCCTGGCGAAATGTGGGTGTAATATTACATCTCTACCTACCCCTTCGGGGATACAGGCGTGAGTCTATAAAAAAATTGACTCACAATGCTATCTGTATGATATTTATCAAACGTTCACTTTGAGAGCGGCCAGTGGACGAAAGGACAAAACTGTTAACAATGGAGTCTATAAATAGATTTCTAACCAAAAAAAAACCTGAGAACCATAAAACCTACCAAGTTGGAATTGCCTATAAAAATGTACTAGGGTGTTTGGTTACTTAGGTGCTCGTTAAGATCTTTTATGAATTATGCTTGTTATCGTATTGAAATGATAGTAAAGGTTTCAAAACATGATTTTATTATGAACATTGAAATGGTATTTCATTTGTGTATACCTACGGAATTGAATGAATTTCCTTAACATATTCAGTAGGTACTCACGTATCGACTGTTTAGTCGAGTATATGCGCGCTCCAATTCAAATTGAATGATCCTAAATAGTTGTTCGATTATTAATCAAAAGTCGATCGATGAGGCTTTTTAAGGTTTTAATTGTAAAACTATGTAGTTGGGCATATGCGGTCCTACATGCATTATCATAAACTTCAGCGTACAAGTTAATAGTAGTACAATAAAAATTGTATACAGGGTGTAAGAGACGGCGTACCGAAAACCGATTCAATGATTTCAAACATGATACTGAGACCCTCAGCGGTCTAATTTACCAAGAAAGAATGCTTTTTTTATATTCACACCTAAAGGGGTAAATGAAATGACGACATACGCAAAGTGGCAGAGTTTGGACATGAAGAGCTGAAAATTGGTGTCAGTTGTATGTGATTAGAGATCCCTATATCCAGCAGTAGCTTTTGGGCCATGCTGATGATGATGAAGGGGCTAACCCAGGAGCTTTCAAGATTATTTTAAAATTTGGTAATTAAAAAAGGGGGTAGCAAAAAAAAGCTGCTTTATATTTAAAATATAATTAATAGGTAAAAGCCAGTAAAATTAAAACATGATGTCTTTCATTCATAAAGTAGTTTTTAATAGCCTACTTAAATTTTTATCTCAACCCGCCTTGGGTCAAGACCTTTCTAAAAATATAACAAAATATATTCATGAAAGTTACGTGACTTAACTTGATGGTTGTGCATTAAAATGAAGTCCAGGGTGAAGTTTCCTCATGGATGCATATTTTATAAAATAATGACAAAAACCGAAAATATTCCAAAATCGGACTCTTAGGATCGATTAGAAAAATTGGTGATGTGATGCCGAATGGATTATGATGAATCATTATCTACAATTTTAAGTCTCATACCTAATTATAAGCTTGATCAACCATGCTCTTCGGCAAATACCGAAAAATTCACAGACAGTTACGTTGGATCCAAACATTTGGTGATCGTGAATCATGAGCATACAGTATCACGTCATCATTGTCTTGCCCTGGTCCCAATTTATTTGGGGTCGGCGCAGTATGTCCTTCGCTTCCATACTTCTCTGTCACCAGTTATCCGATCGTTTACCCCTTTCTCTTTCATATCCATCCTCACACAGTCCATCCATCTCTTCCTTGGCCGTCCTCTCCCTTTTCGTTCTTCTACACGCATATCCATCACTTTTTTACCTACATACATCTCATCTCTCCGCATAACATGTCCATACCAGGCCAATCGACTCCCTTTCACCTTTTCAGCTATGGGCGCCTAGCATACAGTATCACGTAATTATCTAAAATTTTAAGGCTCGTAATTATAGGCTTGACCAACAAAGCTCATTAGATATGGTTAGAACCTCCCGCGCCGGGCGTAAAAAATAAAAAATGCCCGGTAGTGCCGGCTGCTTTACCTCTTGATCGAGCAACAGCTGACCGGCATCATTATTTTACCTATAGCTCAGCTAGTTTTAAACGTATCACAAAAATAATGTTTTTGCATCCTTGTAATATGTTTTGAAAACTTATCATAGATATATAATGTATTCTTACTATTATACCTTACCTACCTTTTCTCTGCAGTTCGTTGAAATAAAACATGAAAACACGAAAAAATCCTTTTCAATAAAACAATTAACAGACACTATCTCACAAATATTTAGCATTTTAGCAGCACATTATATACCTTACTTAATTATTTATTAAATTTAAACAACAGTTAATATCAACTTCACTTATATTCTTATAAATCAACAAAAGTTTAAACACATCATCGGAATACGAAACGATTTAGATACACATTCGCAAATATCAAAATCATAAGTTTATTATTTTATTATTGTTTACTCATTAGTTTGTGATAAATAAGAAAGGTAATGAGAAATAGTACCGACTTTTAACTACCTAATCTTACAAAAGACATCTTGAAATGCATGCATGGTGTATTTACAACTTGCCGCCATTGTTGATAATGATATTTTGAAAATCGTTTTTCGTTATAATTTATACAATGATGATATCTTATCTATATTTAATAGCAAACAAGAGTAGTTTCCGAGTATAATGACATATAATACATAAAGTGAAATAACGAGATTGCGACGCGACACGTTTTCCAAGGCAGAGCTGTCGTTACTCTAAAGCGCGCGAAGTCGAACTTGTGGCAAACAATTTTCAGTCGTTATTTTTGCAAAAAAAGTCTATAAAAATGACAACCAATTACAATGCAGAATTAAAAATAATATTCATATTTTGCAATAGTGGGGCATAATCGTATTGGTGGAATTATTTTAACGTCATTTCAAGTAGTGAAATATGGCGCCGTCGTTGCGGGACATACGTGTTTCCCGCAAGCGCTGGACGGAACAAATTTTCCTGGGACATACGTATGTCCCGCCGGCGTTCCAGAGATTAAACATGTGAGAGGATTAAAACATGCGCTAAATGACTCCATCATTGTCTTGCCCTGGTCCCAAATTATTTGGGGTCGGCGCAGTATGTCCTTCTCTTCCATACTTCTCTGTCACCAGTCATCCGATCATTTACCCTTTTCTCTTTCATATCTATCCTCACACAGTCCATCCATCTTTTCCTTGGCCGTCCTCTCCCTTTTCGTCCTTCTACATGCATATTCATCACTTTTTTACCTACATACATCTCATCTCTCCGCATAACATGTCCATACCAGGCTAATCGACTCCCTTTTATCTTTTCATCAATGGGCGCCACTTTCATACTACCTCTAATGTAATCATTCCTAATTCTGTCCATTCTTGTCACTCCACACATCCATCGTAACATTCTCATCTCTGCCACATGCAATCGTTTCTCATCCATCTTCTTTGTAGCCCAACACTCAGCTCCATACAGTACGACAGGTCTTATAACCGACTTATACATGCGGCCCTTTAATTTCACAGGCATTTTGTGGTCGCATATTGTGCCTGAGACCTGTCGCCATTTCATCCATCCTGCGTTGATTCTTTGCCTAACATCCCGATCAATTTCGCCGTCATCTTGCAGGAGAGAACCTAGGTAGCGGAAATCGGTGCTTACTGGTAGGAGTGTACCGCCGAGTGTTACCGGTATAGGACTGGAGAGACCGCCAAAGTCACAGAACATATACTCTGTTTTGGTTCTGCTTATTCTCAGGCCTACATTCTCCAATCTCTGCCGCCACTCCTCCAGCTTGCTCTGCACCTTCTGTCCACTCTCTGCTACCAGAACGATGTCGTCGGCAAACAGCATGCACCAGGGTGCCTCTTCCTGTATGTCCGATGATATAGCATCCATAATTAACAGGAAGAGGTAGGGGCTAAGGGCCGACCCTTGGTGCAAGCCTACGGCCACATCGAATCTGGCTGTGATACCAGCTGCGGATCGGACTTGCGTTCGGCATTTAGCGTACATGGCTTGAATCAACGTCAGGTATTTCCCAGGCACTCCTTTCTTCTTCAGGGCCCACCACACGACTTCACGAGGCACTCGGTCATATGCCTTTTCAAGGTCGACGAACACCATATGCAAGTTTTTATGCGCCTCCCTGTATTTTTCGCACATTTGGCGAAGTGCAAAAATGGCATCCACCGTACCTCGACCAGGCATAAAACCGAATTGGTTTCGTGAAATCTCACTCTCGTCACGCAGGCGTCGCTCAATTACTCTCTCCCATACTTTCATACTATGAGGCATTAACTTTATTCCCCGATAATTGTTGCACTCTTGGATATCACCCTTATTTTTAAAAATGGGCACCAGGTAACTGTTGCACCATTCCTCGGGTATGGTCTCCTCGTGCAACAACTTATTGAAGAATAAAGTCAGCCACGCCCATCCATCATCTCCTAACGCTTTCCATGCTTCTACTGGTATTCCATCTGATCCTAACGCTTTTCCATTCTTCATTCCACTAACAGCCTTTTTTACCTCGTCCTTATTTATTTCCTTCACTAAACCAATATTCATCACCTCATTCTCAAGGTTTCCGTTCCAATCGTTCTCCTCATTCATTAACTTTTCAAAGTATGTTCTCCATCTTTCTTTTATTCTGTTTTCGTCCATAAGAATCGCTCCTGTTTCGTCTTTCATGCACTTAATATGGCATACATCCTTCGCCTTTCTCTCTCTAGCTTTAGCCATGCTGTATAAATATTTATGACCCTCGGGTTTTTCAAGTAACCCGTACAAATGGTCTAGGGCTTTGGATCTAGCAATGGCTACGGCCTTTTTGGCTCTCTTTTTACATTCGTCATATTCCTTCTTCTTACTTTCTTCTAAAGATTCATTTCCTCCTTTCATCAGCTGCCATTCCTTAAACCTTGCTTTCTTTTCCTTAAGTGCATTCTGTACCTCTTTTGTCCACCACCACGTGTCCTTATCTTTCATACGCTTCCCTTTCGACTCTCCTAACACATCCTTTGCTACACACTTTATACATTTACTCATCTCTTCCCAACACTCATTGACACTAATATCATTCATATCGCCCATTTCTAACATCTTATCTACCACTCTATCTCTGAATTTTTCTACACATTCATTCTTCTCTAACATATGCCATCTTATTCTTGGAGTCAGTTGCTGCTTGGTTCTTTGAGAGCGTATTCGAATCTTAAGTTCGACCATCAGGAGCCTGTGCTGCGAGACTAAATCTTCTCCTGGTACCACTTTACAGTCCTTGACCCAGTTGAGTCGATTACGTCTTAGCAAGAAATAATCGATCTGGGTCAAGTGGTGGCCGCTGTTGTATGTGATCAGATGTTGCTCTTTTTTCTGAAACCATGTATTTGCAACTGCTAGGTCCAAAGCGGCAGCAGCTTGGAGAATTGCTTCTCCCTCACAATTTCGGCTGCCGAATCCCCAACCTCCATGTACTCTTTCATAATCTTCACTTGTTCGTCCCACATGTCCATTAAAATCTCCTCCCACAATAATCTCTTCATTCTCCGGTATATTCGTCATCATGCTATCGAAATCCATCCAAAACTTCTCTTTCTCACAATCATCACAGCCTACCTGGGGGGCATACACACTTATCAGATTTAGAATAATACCTTGCCACATCACTTTCACAGCAATCAATCTGTCATTAACTCTATTTACACTTGTCACGCTATCTTTCAGATTTTCGTCTAACACAATTCCCACACCATTTCTTTTGCCATCACTTCCACAATAATAAAACTTGTATCCTTCACCGATCTCCCTAGCTTTCATACCTTTCCATCTCGTTTCCTGCAAACATGCCACATTTATTCGTCTTCTTTTCAAAACACTAGCTAACTCTCTAGCTCTTCCAGTCATCGTACCTACGTTCCAACTTGCATACCTCACTTTTACTTCACAGGCTCGCTTCTTACGTTGCACTCGCCCGGAGTAGTGCAACAACCCTTGCATACTTCTCGCAGGTGCCGGGTGCTGCCCCTGCGCGTCGCCTGCGGGGAACGCCCTAACCCTATCGCACTCATGTATACACTTGGCCATACTGCAGAAGGTTTTGGCATGTGTTTTACCAGCCGGCCGCCTGCCTGACGCCAACCCTCCTTGGGAATGTGATCGTTATAGAGGACGGTGATAGGAGATACGGGGAAATGGATAGGATGGAATGACGAGGAAGAAGGGGGTTGTAGGCGGGGGTACTGTAATCACTGGACGGATATGGGGTAGTGACTACAGTAGCTCGGAGAGCCGGGAGCGCGTACCCGAAGCCCTGTCTAATGGTCGGACAGACCAATAGACAGAAGCACCCCCTGACTGAATGCGCTAAATGACTATCTCATCTTATTTAGATTAGCGTCGTTTTTGCAGAGTCTCATTTTTGCAAGGGCAATAATAAAGCATTGTTTCTCTATTTTGCGTGTCAATACCTACAAAATTACTTCATTCGTCCTCCATTTCAAATTCATTCTAATCACGCGCCAAAGTGATCACGGTTTCAAATGAAGCCAATTATTTTGTGCTTCGAGATTTATCTTTATTACCCAGTACTCAGTTATTTGTATATTACCAGTCTCAACTGTCTCGCTTCAAAAGATTCGTAAATTATTGTTGTAAATAAGATCTTGTTTGCTTCATTGATGAGCTTCAGATCTCAAAGGAACTATCCAATTTGTCTAAAAGTAGCTTCTGCTGGTTTTATTCAAGAGGAATTTGTGACAACATTTTGTCTTTACATGTTACATACAAGCCATGTTCCGCGGTTTCAACTGTCTGTACCTAGGTTTATTCTTCTTCATGAACGTGGGTATAATAGAGTAGAACATTTTACTTATCCCGCTGGTTGAAACTACTGCAGCTGGACTTTTATTATTTTCGAAAATCCCTTGATTGAAATAAAATATTTATCTAGTTCGAAAAAATATCGCCGCCACGGAAATACTTCAGTTATGACGTTGACAATAAATTCTTGTTAAATAGTGAGTCAATAATCTATATACTTATATAAAATTCTTTCGTGACTGACTGACATTGAATTTTGGCATATTATGCTCATTGAGAACTGTAGCACTATGAAAAGATTTCTTATAATTCCCACGGGATTGGGCAGAGACGTTTCAATTAAAACAAATGTGCGTGTGAATCATCAAAAGTCAAATATGATTTAACAATGCACAGCTCTTTCAAAACATTTTAACGAAGTTTTCAAGATTAGTTAACGAGTCTTAATCGCGTTACTTAAATAAAGGTAGGTTGGGTAGAAATCCCTCTGTTTTTCTCCAACATTGACTGACTAACCACCGAGTTAAGTGCTGATCAAAGTGTCCGGCAACAGTGTTACTGAGTTTTCCAAATTCTCAGTAGGAATTCGGTGTCTGGTAAACTGCCCGGTTACGGCAAAAGGCTCGCTCCCTATTACGTGTCATCTACAAATTCATAAAATGGTGAAATGTCGGAGTGTCATGAAACCTCTGCCTACCCCTTCGGGGATACAGGCGTGAATCTATTAATAGTCCATGTTTCTTTATCTTCTCGCCACCAACTTTACCAAAAGTACAAAATCTTTACCAAAAGCTATTTTTCCTAACAAGTGTGCACTCCTTGTCCGTCATATGCCATACGTCAGTCATTTACCTGCTGCCCTCACAAAATCATGTTACACCGATAAAACCGTAGGTTACGCGAGCGGGCATTAGTCCCTTGTATATCTTATCCGCGATCGTAAGCATTTGATGTCGGTGCCATTTGACGACGGACGATTACCGATTAGACATGGTTAATATGGCGTGATCTTATCGTAGCTATTAGGGAATTTTGCGAGATATAACCAGGTATTATGTTTCGAATGGGTTTCGTGTTATTATCAGATGGGGATTAATGGCGCGTTTTTTGTTAGAGTTGTAAAAAGTATGCAGATTTATGGGCCCTTATAACTAATGGTCAACTGTGTTGGTTGAACTTTTAATCTAACTGGATGAAAGGGCATTACATGTACAGGTACAGATAGTAGAGCCTTGCTGATTTCAGCATGAATGGGCCGGCTGGACTGGGGAAGTACTACCCTCTCACAGAAAATCGACGTAAAATAACAGTACCTAAACTGTTGCGTTTCGTTCGGTGAGTGAGAGTGCCGGATGCCCTATCCCCTTTCCTTCTCCCTCATCCCACTCCTCATCCTATCCCTTTTCCCAACCCCAAGGGGCGGCAACGCACTTGTGACTCCTGTGGTGTGGTCTGTGTCCATGGGCGGCGTTAATTGCTTTCCATCAGGTGATCCGACTGCTCGTTTGCCGCCTATTACTATAAAAAAAAAACACCAAGCGAATTGTATCTTTGGGAAGAGACGTAAAAGTTAACATCAAACCCGATACAGACCCATCCGGTTAACGTAGTACAAGCCAAACCTTCCTGTTGACTCACAATGCTAAAGAACTGTCCAGATCTAGACTACGAATAGCTGTATAGTGACGAACAATTCTCAATTGATAAATTACCTAAATAAGGCCCATTTTCTATGTTACTTATTAGTTTTACTGACAGCCTCGTTGGTCTCGCAGCATAAATGTGTGCATGGGATTGGGAGGTCTCGGGCTCCGGGAATCGAACCGGTCGGGTTCGGGCAAAGTTTTGTTGGGTTTTCCGTTTGGAAATTCTCAGTAGCAGCACGGATTCTGGTAATGTGCCCGGTACGGCAATAGGCTCGCCCCCTATTACGTGGGACTCAAATAAATTTAGTGAAAAGTGGGTGTAGCAATATACCTCTGCCTAACTCTTCGGGGATATAGGCGTGAGACTACGGATGTATGTATTAGTTTTACAGAAAATTTTCTGTAATTCATAATTCACAAACGCTGCACTCTAATTTTACACGTAGTGAAACTCTAGATGGCTAATTTTCCTTGTAAAACATACCAACCACATTATTATACGCCACTTAGTAGTTTCCCAGTGCAATATATAATAAAACACAAAAAAGCTGCCTCGATTTCCCATGGAAATACATGCAAAACATGAAGCAAAGTAACCACAAGTTATTATAAATATTTTCAACCACTCTTTCTAAGCAACGCACACGGAAACGTCGGCGTCGGGGCAATAAAGGTGTATTTTACCTTTATTTTCAATAAATAACTCGCTATAGTCGCATCGCAAAAACCTAAGTACAAGTTATTCTTTGAAAACGGCATAATATTGATAAATTGAAGGGTTTTTTACAAAAACTACTTAACTAACAATTTGAAGGTTTTTTTTTTAATTATGGCAATATGATCTATGGAAAAAGTTACACTAGACAGTTTAATTCGATTTTTCAAAAACAGCGTAATGAGCTCAGAATCACACTGTGAAAAAACACATATTTTACAAAAACTACACAACTGCGTGCAAATTTTACAAAAACGACATATCTGAATGCAGTTAAGTAGTTTTTGTGAAAAAATAATGAAGTAAAAAGTATCACTCATGACATGTTTTTGATCTGAAAAGGCACTAGAGCCTTATTTTTTTAAACTTGTAAATCAGCAATGAAATTTAAAGCTGCAAGAATGATAACAATAGATCAAGATTCACCATTTGTTTTGGTTAATTATAACTTTACTTGAAAAAAGACAAGAATCTATGTAGGAACAAAGCCTTTGCAAGTGAATTTTAGTCCATTGTACAAGGCTAAATTCCATTAAATCCTAATAAAGCTAAGGATATTCAGATATTGAAACATTTTTTGAGTGAACCCCACAAGATCATTATTTGTGATTAAATATCTGAAATTGTAGAAGAGGAAGGAGAAGATGTTGATATTGATAATGAAGATGTAAGTGAAGAAGAAGAATAAATAATAAGTTAATTAGACTATATAATGGCTGCAAGTGTTTGGTATGGCAATAAACTACTTATTTATGATTAATTGGATGTCTTTCTTTGCAAAACTTTTACTTTTTTTACAAAAATAACATAAATGCATTTTTTTACAAAAAGAACACTAGTACAAACAAAATTTTATCATTTTATTCCATAACAGTAGGTAAGTTAATTAGACTATATAATGACTGCAAGTGTTTGGTATGGCAATAAACTACTTATTTATGATTAATTGGAAGTCTTTATTTGCAAAACTTTTACTTTTTTTTTACAAAAATAACATAAATGCATTTTTTTTACAAAAAGAACACTAGTACAAACAAAATTTTATCATTTTATTCCATAACAGTAGGTATAAATAATAAAACTTGTTACATAATCAATACAATACATTAACATGAATAAATGATCAAAAGTTCTAACTTATAAAACGAAAAATATGGATAGGAGAACGTTTTTTTTACTTCCTGTAAAATTGTTGCTAAAAAGTTGTGCTGTTTTTGTATAAATCCCTTCAATTGGATTCGCGCAATTTTGTAGTAAAGCAACCCGTCTCGTGGGAACCGGGGTATAATTTCAACCACCAATATATTTTTATTGCAACATAGAACTACGAGTACATTGTCTTTATTACCGTTCGTATTGAATTTACATTCAATTGGCAGCAATTAATTAATATTTTTGTAGATACAAATTTCTTTTTAACAAAAATAAATCAGCCACTGATTTAATCAAAGTTCTGATTTTCTAAGGTTTACTTTTTGGAGAAATATTTTCGTCGATTTTCTTTTGCTCGGACTGAATAGATCATTAAGTTAATGAATCAAATGGACTGTACCTCAATTTGTATATTATTTTCTTTATTGAACACAAATATATAAATTAGCGCTGCCAGATTGGTTTATATTTATTTATATATTTACAAAACAAATCCTGCAATACAGAGACAACAAACACTCAACTAACTTTACCGCTCACCATTTTTAAGTGCTTACTCAGCATCGACAACGCCAGTTAAAGACAAGGGCGCGCTCTATTAATTAGTTTTTGTGCGATTGTTAATAACTTGAGAGGAGTGGTGTTTATTTTTCTGCAACCTAATGAATGACTCATTCTAATGGTAGAAAACAAATTACGTTTGAATGAAATGTTTACTTTAGGCGAGCGGCCGTAACGTAAACAATGTCGTATTTACCGACTTACTCGACACTTTTGTTTATCATAATAAATAAGCTGAATATGGTTTACTGTTGTCTTTTCATGTACCTGGTGATATTATCTATGTAATAAAATAAAGTTATAGCAATACTTGCAGAAAATTATTTAGATGTAAGCATTTGAAAAAAAATATATTTCGCTGACTTTGCATTCTGCGCGCGGGGCGTAATTATGGATTAAAAACATCATTGTAAACAAATTATATAATTAAATATCATACTTTTATGTTTTTATTGTAAATTAACTGATTAATTATGAAGTAACAGCAAAAAAATAAATAAATAATGTGTATTACTTTAATTATAGACAAAAAAAATCGTAAAAACGTCATTTTATGTAAAAAAGTTTAAATACATATGTATGTATATAAGGTTACATTTATGCGTTGTATTATTTTTATATTATGAGTATATAAATAAACCTTTGATAAAATATATAACGGCAATTGGCCATCGTCAGTCGGTTCAGGGTTCATGTCGATTTCCAAACTATTGTGGGTAGTCGGGCGAGGAGAATTCAAACCACGTGTTAGAGATAATTGACGACGTACAATTATTATTTAATGAAATATACACAGAACAACAATCACCACTTTCTAATTAATTAAGACACAGCGACGCTTCACCGAACACGTCTTGCTTGAGCGCGATGCAAACGGATTATGATCCGTTCGACGACTGCGCGCAAAAGAGCCCGGAGCTGCGTCAGAGTGGGGAACGTCAACCGCGCTTGTCAACTGTCATTCTTGACGTTTCTTGACACTCTTAAAACATCAAAGCGCCGTCACGGCTGGACTGACATTCGCACGTCCTCGTGCGACTGCTCACGCCTCGAGTTATCTGAAAAGGCCAAACACAAATCTGTAGTTCACATTTGGGCACGCTCGCCCATCCTGACCATTTACACCACCGGTTTAAAAAAAGTTCTCGATCTTCACGCTTCACATCAAAATTAAACACACTGGGCGGACAACCGACCTCAGGCGTCCCTTCGACCACCCACCAACTCGCATAGTGCGGTGGACCGGACAACCCGTCAGCTTCCCTTCCACCAGTCACGACAACCACACGCAGCTGCTGCAATTAACTGGTCCGGAACGTCGACCCGCATAGGCCAGTCTCGGACCAATCTCCTGCCACCCAGCCCATATCAGAGAAGCTGTAGCCTGACCGAAGGCGTCGACCCGGTTAAGGCCAGCCCAATCGGTCAACTACACAACGCACCATCTAGGAAAGTGTAGCTTAATCAGGGGCATCGACCCGTTTTGGGCCAGCCCCGTTGATCAATCACACTTCTCCCAACTATTACTGCCTATCCTCACTGGATCTTACATCAATGCTCGACGAAAGCACATAGCTTACACAATTTTATAAACTCACCATTTACTACTCATCATGTTCGGAGGCAGAGAGGGTGCCAGAACTTGCAGTCAATGTGTGTGAACTAGATATCGATACTGTATCACTATCATCATCCGATGTTACCATTCCACTCTCATGACTATGGCCTTCCGCCGTCTCGGCCTCCTCTGCCTCATTTACTAACGAGGTATCTACTTCAATCAATCCCTCGTAGCCCCTGGGTACTGCGCGCAAGTTTTCATGGGCGTACTTATTGGTTCGGTTAGGTCCATCAATGTCTCTCAGCTCGTATCTATCGTGATCTAGTACCTTGACGATCCTGAAAGGACCCTTGAACTTTCGCTGTAGTTTGGTTTGGCTACGCTCACTACCCTTGATAAAGACAAAGTCACCTACGCTAAATGGTTTCACTATTGCTCTACCTCGGTTGAAACGTTCTACTTCTGACGAAGCTGCCTTTTTTATATTCTCGGAAGCATTATGTCTAATAGTGTCCAAGTCTAAACGGGGTTCGGGTTCAGTGTGCAAGGATAAGGTTGACATTCCTAACGACTTTGCTCGTATGCCGAACATCAGTTCCGTTGGAGAGTAGCCTGTTACTCTAGATCTAGTGCTATTCAAGGCGAGCTGAACCTCGGGGAGTTCGTCGCGCCACGTTTTGTTTGGGTCATTCTCTACTATCGTGAGTAGACATTTTAGAGTGCGCATTACACGCTCCACTTGACCGTTGGCTCTACTGGGGCCAGTAGCGATAAGGTGAAGCTCTATACTATGGTCACTACAAAGCCGTTTAAAATCCGCACTAATATAACACCTATCTTGGTCTGATATTATGCGCTTCGGTGCACCGAATAGGTAAATTGCCTTTTTGAGAGACCGAATCACACTAGCCGCGTCAAGAGAAAGTGTGTAATCTAGGAGAACATATTTCGTGAACGAATCGATGATAACGGACGCATATTCTTTCCTATCACTTTTGCCACTAAGTTTGCCCGTGATGTCTATATGTATCGTGTGCCACGGTGTAGATACTTTAGGTATTGGATGTAACCGAACTTGCTGCGCTCCTGAACATCCCTTTGAAGCTTTGCATACTATGCATGAATCTACAAATTTACGCACCTGTTTGCTCATTTGTGGGAACCAGTACTGTTCATATATCTTATCAAGCGTTTTATCGGCACCGAGATGCATAATTTCCGTGTGGATGTGATTAATGAGTGTCCATGTCAGCGATCTTGGTACAACTGCTAACCAGGAGCTGATTTTATGGCGTTCAATTTTTCTATACAGAATGCCTTGCCGCACATCATACGTGTGTGCAATCGCTTCTGGCAACTCGTTGTTTTGATGTTTGTGAATAAGGTCACAAATGTCGCTATCGCGCTTTTGCTCTACAGCTAGCCAGCCCTGATGTAGCTCTACAAAATGAACTGTCTTGTTCGTACCTGCCGTTAAATTATTTAGTTCCTGCGAGCCAGGTGTGGGCTCCAAGACGGGGTTTCTAGATGGATAGTCAGCATGACTCATGCTAGTGCCCTGCTTGTGAACGATGTCGAAATCGTACGCTTGTAGGAAAGCCCACCACCTGTGTACGCGCGGAGTTAATTCGGTTTTTGATTTGGACGCTTTCAAAGAGTTACAGTCGGTGAAAACAGTAAAGTGCTGACCGTACAAGTAATGCCGGAAGTTCTCAACCGCACGAACGACTGCCAGAGTTTCTAATTCATAAGAATGATATCGTGATTCCGCGTCAGACGTTCGATGGCTAAAGTAAGATACCACATGAGGAACATTGTGTTTCCTCTGGATTAATATGGCCCCGTAACCCTCTGAACTCGCGTCAGTGTGAAGTTCGATAGGCGAGTCTTGATCGAATATTGTTAATACCGGTTCTGACGTAAGGATGTCAACAATCTTTTTATGGATTTCCGTGTGAGCATCGGTCCATTTTATGGGCCCTTTTAATTTTGTTAGCGGGTAAAGAGGTCCTACTATACGGGTGAAATTTGGTATGAACCGTCTGAAATAAGAAGCTAGGCCTAAAAATTGCCTAACGTGTGTAGCTGTTTTTGGGGTCGGGGCGTGAACTAGAGCCTGTATCTTTCTAGGGTTCGGTGTAACTACTCCTGCTTTTATGACGTAACCGAGGTATTCTATTTCCTTTTTCATGAATTTACACTTTTTAAAGTTCAAAGAGAAACCCGCGTCAGTGAGAGCTTCAAAGTTAGGTCTAGACGTTCTAGCCCTGCGATGACGTCACTCGAAAAGCACATGACGTCATCCATGTAGGCCTGCGCTACCTTGTCCTTTAAGGGGCCTAGGGCCGTATTTATACACCGCTGATATACGAAAGCGGCATTTCGTAAACCGAAAGGCATCGTCAAATATTTGAATTGACCATCCGGTGTCACAAACGCCGTTTTAGCTATGCTATCGGGGTCTACAATTATTTGGTGGTAACCGGATGTCATATCTAAAGTCGAAAAATAGTGCGCGCCATAGAGACGGTCGATTTGTTCGTCAATACGAGGCAACGGGTAGTGCTTGGGACGCGTGTTAGCATTTAGTTCCCTGTAGTCTACGCACATTCTGTCAGTATTATCTTTCTTCTTTACCAGTAAAATGGGGCTAGCAAAAGGAGAACTGCTTTTCCGAATAACACCCGCTTTTAATAAAGATTCTATTTTCTCGTTGACTATTTCTTTTTCCGCGGGTGCTAACCTATAGGGATGCCTTTGTACGGTCTTATTTGGGTCAATAAGGTCTATGCGGAGAACGCCTGTTTTAACCCGTCGCGTCGGTATACCGTCCGTGAAAAACTCACTATATTTTTCTAAGATTTTAATCAATGCTAGTTCGTCGTCACCTCGTAAGTCTGTATCAATATTTTTAAAATCGAAGTTACTGGACTTGTCAGAAAAATTAACATGTTTACGCCGGGAAAAGGTAACTTCATTGTTATCCAAGTGCACGTGTACGTTATTTTCTAATATATCTCTACCTATTATGACTGGTTCGGCGACGGTCCCATCAGGAACTATATGAAACAACACTGAGAGCGAGAGACCTTGAACATTGATGGGGCTAATAACCTGGGAAACGCATTCTACATCCCCCTTACCTATGCCCGTCAAATGCACTAAATTATTCTGCGCAGCACCCGGGAACTTCTCGGCGTAGCTATTAATTACTAATGAACAAGCAGAACCACTATCAAAGAGAAAGGAAACTTGCTTACCGGATGATGTAGTCAAGGTGCTCCTCGATGCCTTGCGTTTACACACATGGACCTCTTTGACCGCCGCTGCTCCGCTGCCTCCCGCTCGATCTGGGCATGCCGACGCCAAGTGTCCTGGTCGCCCACACACGTAGCAGGTGGTTGGTCTTGATTTATCAGCGGCTCTGGATGTTTGGTCGTGCTTCTTCTCTGAAGTAGTAGGCTCTTCTTTTCGCTTGTGACAGTCTATCGCTTTGTGACCCGAACTACCGCAGCGATGACAAGTTCCCATGAAGCGTGATTCGTTGAATCGGGTCCTTTTTACATCCGAATCATGGTTATCACTACCCTCGTGCCTTCGTTTCAGTGAAATGCAGTTGAGGACGCGAAGAAGTTGAGACCTAGTAGTCAGGTTATGCGAGTGCAGCTCACGGCGAATCACGGCGTCCTTTCGGTATAAAACTGAAGATACAAATCCCGTTGTTACATCTTGAGACATCTCCATCCGCGGAATGCGTTTGATGATGTTCCAAAGGCGCACGGCTGCCTCACTCGCGGTTTCCTTAACGCCAACTTTAAAACGCAGAATTTCATCGAAATAATCCTGTGGCATCATAGGCTTGGCAAACTTCGCGAGCAGTACTTCTTTTATTTGAGGCCACGTCAGCTGCGAAGCCTGCAGGCGTGTTTAGCAGGTAGCAGCACGGCCTTTGAGTGCACGTGTAAGTACCAAAAGAAGTTCTGCGCCTTCTAACTTACGGTTGTTGACTACGATTTCGGTCACGTTGCACCAACCTTCAATATCCGCTTCTGTGTCATCAGGATCAAAGAACAATGCCCATTTTACTTAGAGGCGCCGGCCCAGATGTGGACAGTCAAAAATCGTAGTAGTTGTTATTGCATTCGATAAAAGAGTGTTAAACTAGAATTTTGAGATTGATTAGCGGTCCATCACATTCATAGTTTTATTACAAGAAGTACTTTTATATGCTCACAAAACATAAGGTGTGTACCCACTTTTATTAGGATAGTTAAAGTATTTCGTAGTTTTGAGTAGAAAGGATTGAGTTAATCATTTGGTAAGGGTAGAAATCCGAAAGAAAAAGCCAGAAGTCGTAAAAGATCCAAAAACATAAAAAGCATTCACAATGTGCACGAGCAAAACAAATAGGTAACAAACAAAATAAACTGAATATGACATTATTGACATTTACTTAAGAGTAAAAAAAGTGTTGCCATTTTACAGTTTTAAACTGATATTGATTAATCGATATGGAATTTGGACATAGGTTATCTATATATTTGGTTCAAAATCGAACTTATTTGTAGTTAATTGCATATATACCTTAAAAATACACACATTTTAAATGTTTAAGGACCAAGTAGAGATTTGCTATTAACTCAAATCATTTTGAGTAGAGAAAATGCAAAATCGATAAAGAAGAAGTGATAATCGATTTAATATTATGATTTCTTTACTGGCAACTTGTGATCTATTACGTGTTGGCTATTTAGACGTTAACACATCTTTTTAAACATATTTATTGAATAAGTTTCTCGGCACACCTTTAGTAATGCTTATAAATTAAGTTATAAATAAAAACGATTATTCAACAACTAATTGAAACTTTATTGTGCTGTTCATGAGTTCCAAAATGGGCCAGAAATGGGCATTGTTCTTTATTCAGCTGTGTAGACACGCTGCTCGAAGATTGCGGCTGTGGTATAGCCATCAATCTGGATAAGAACAACTCCATCTGTTGGGGCAAGCTTGGTTCCGATGCCGGTGCTGGAGATTTTGCGCAGCTATTCTCCTCTGAAGTAAGCCCTTCACATCCCACTTCTGATAACGGCAGTTGGCCATCGTCAGTCGGTTCAGGGTTCATGTCGATTTCCAAACTATTGTGGGTAGTCGGGCGAGGAGAATTCAAACCACGTGTTAGAGAAATTGACGACGTACAATTATTATTTTAATGAAATATACACAGAACTACAATCACCACTTTCTAATTAATTAAGACACAGTGACGCTTCACCGAACACGTCTTGCTTGAGCGCGATGCAAACGGATTATGATCCGTTCGACGACCGCGCGCAAAAGAGCCCGGAGCTGCGTCAGAGTGGGGAAACGTCAACCGCGCTTGTCAAATGTCAGCTGTCATTCTTGACGTTTCTTGACACTCTTAAAACATCAAAGCGCCGTCATATATAATACTCATATTATTTATGAGATATTAGTTATCGAAAATGTTGGCGGGAACTTCAGTTTTTTTGGCGGAAAAAAGTAAACAACTGTGCAGGTTCCAATAAAAATAATTCTTATCAGATTCTTATCAGAATTTGGTTTTATAATTGGAAATCTAGTTGGAAAGAAAGTTATCTAGGTTTGAATCTGATATTTATATATCAAATTCAAACCTAGATAACTTTCATAAATATTTTAAAATATTAATCATAAAACGGTATTTTTAAAAATAAACTATGAAAATTGGCACCAATTCAAAAAAAACCTTTGTTTTATTTTTTTATGTTTAATATTAAAATGTTTCTTTTCATTATATTTTTTTCCTCTAAAAGTAAATTAAAAAACCTTTCTGATTGTGTATAATACTTATACACCTGCCATAATAAAAAACGACGAGAAAAAGGAATATGTCCGAAATATAAAATCGCGCTTAAAAATGGCGGGCAAAAATTTCTAATTTTCACTTTATACTGCCCTTGCGTGGGCTTCAACCATATTATATGGTTTTAATTTATATCATTTGAAAGTTAATTTAATTACGCGTCTATTGATATCCAATAACGCAATCGGTTAAGTTATCCGAGTTCCACAAACAATTAGTGCGCAGCGGAAAAGCGTGGGAAAATGACAGTTTACGCGCTCATCTGTTTTTGCAAAAAGGGAAAATAGTCACTTGTGCGCGGTCAAGCGGATATGCAAAGAACATCCAGATGTGAAACAACAATTTGTGGATCAAATAAAATGATCACGCGTAACCTAACAAAAATATTGAATTAGTGATTTAAGACTAATTCTTATTTTGACTTTCCTCAGCCATCTCAGAGTTTGTTAAAGAAACATTAATACCTCTGCCGCGGAGGATTTTAAAACATTAAATTAGAGCAAACAAAGCACACCTGACTTGACACAGCAATTAGATGAGTAGGCAAACTACTGTCCCATGTAGAAATTAAACCCTCAACACTCAGCGCAATTCTTAACCTCACTTAAAACATTACGCCATTAATGCAGATCAAAATATACTTACCTATCTCATGTTGCGCAAAATCAATCAACTGAACGCAAAATTGGAATACCCGTTACGCAAGCAACCCCACTGCCACTTCACTCTTATTTTTATTTTTCGCTACCAACCCTCTTCAATATACACCTACAATGTGTCTTACCTCAGTGCCACGGAGTGAGTCCATAATATTGTTGATAACATGCTAGAAAATCGAGTCTCGCATTAGGTTCAAAAGAGGTAATTTTTTCTAGTAAATGGCAATAAAACGCAGATATACAGGAAGCTACCGAGGGCAATACCAATTTGCGGGAGGTGATTATTTTTATAGCGTGTTTTTTAGCACCTGTGAGGTTTTATATTAAGTGTACGTGAGTTTATGGCAAAATTAGGTAAGGTGAGTGAGATAAATGATTGCAAATGGTCTTAATGCTTAGTCCTTAGATAAATTTTTGGTCACGCTTCGCTATACTAGATTCCGCCCTATCTAAGAACAATACATCTGTTTGTGCAGCAACTCATTCGTAGAGCCCATCGAGACTAATCTTTTATCTAAGGCTTGGTCGGAACTTGGCAAAAAAGCGCATTAGCGAATATATTGTCAATTATTTACAAAATGCCATTGCTTCTAACCTTTTTATTTATAGCATCTAAAAGATGTTAAAGTTATAATAAGCTGCTGCAAGCACTACTCATGTTAAAAGGCGTAAATCACATAAATACAAGTTAATACTCCGTCCAGAAACTTTATTTTCACACCCAAAATAACCCATAAAACATATAAAATATTCACGGAAGCATCGCCCGAATTCATTCCAACAAATAATTCAGAATCCGAAATCACGAAAAATATTCGTTCGGAATCCGAATTCAATATTCGTAATTTGTGTTCATACAGAAATATCCTGTGGCATTATTCAGCTCGATTAAACTCACATACACGATATAAAGATGCATAGATTACCTATTAGATTCTGCGGTTGACAGATTAGAAAATTGTTCAGCAGAGCCAATTTATAAATTGTTCGGTAACAAAAGGCCACTTCTTGGCTCTGTCATTTTAATACGCTCACCGGCGCGTGATGGTTAAATACGAGCTGGGAGTTGTATTATACAGTTTTAATGCAAGTTTATTATTAGATGTTTTATTGAGAATACCATTTGTATGGAAGTTTGTATTTTATATTCGAGTGTTTTGATATCTGGTGTTATTTGAGTGTCAAAAGGTGCCTGCGAAATTTTTGGAAAGATGTTTAATATGTTTTTCCAAATCTTGTGTCTTAATATTCGTCTTTGTCTTTCATGTTTTATTGTTTTTGTTTCATCTGTTTCTTTATCTCTCATTTTCGTTTATCTGTAGGCTATTTTTTAGTTTCATCAGAATTCTGTTTTTATTTTCATTCTTAAAAAGAATCAGGTATATCTAGTCTTATGTGTATTCATTCCACTGCTATGATTTTTATTACATTTGGGATAATTCATTGATAGTAAAACATAATTACTATATTGTAAAATTGAACGGTAAAGCTCGCATTATGGTGTTTGATTATACCCAAATATTTTTGATCCCAATCCGATATTCTGATCATGAGCAAGGCGTGCGTGTGTAATCGTTCAAATACTTACTGTCGGTTACGGAAACTGCTGATAATTATTATTCATCAATAAAACCTTGGCTTTTTTTGGCATGCTTATCACTGTGGAAGCCAGATTCATGAGTGTCATTGTAGAAAGCAAATGATTTCCAAGATAACCTACGCTGTACTTTAATATTGCTTTACCTTTGATTAACACCAAGCTGAGAGGTCTAAAATGCAGCTCTACATGCGGGCACGGTAGAATGAACTGAAAATTAATTATTTTAACTAAAGCATCAGGTGTATAACCCCAGCTAGTTTGAAATCATTTCTCTTTAAGTTATCGTCATACTGTGTTCTTACCGATTCACAATCAAGAATTATCTGTTTTAAATAAATTAACTATGTTCTTTGGGGACCGGGGCCAAGGATTCAAGTGGGACACCCTCTAGTCTGCCTATATAAGCAAAATTCTAAAATATTTTTTTATAAATACCTAATTATGTTTAATGTATCTCTGTAAATACCTTCTACGGTTCATAAACATAATATAATCGACAGATATGTATGTATGTTAATATAATATATCTAACATAGATTAGTTTGTTTATTGCTCCATTATTGGCCGTGTTATTGATGGCTTTAGTAATAAATGTTTATCGGATTTATTAGTCACATGAATGTTATTGCCATCCATTTACTGATGGAAGCTTACTGTTGTCAACAAAGGACATTGGGCAAATAGTATGGGAGAAAAACCCACGGCGGACAGACCTGAAAGTGTGAGTATATGTCGGTAAATATCTCTAGTTTATCATGGTAAGGGTCGCTTTCTTGTGGGTAGTGGGAATTAAAAAAATAATAATAATCATATTTTTAACATTGGCGTAATCAATTGTGATTTCGTCTAAAAATATCGCAGAGGTTTCGATTTCTTGTTGGTGCCTAGGCGAGGATAAAAATTAATGATACTGTCAATATGCGCCTATGGTACGGAGGCCATGTATACACGAGCAGTAATAATCTTCAACAGTTTGTCTTCCTTGTCTCGCCTGGTTTATTAAAATATCTTTGTAGTATTGTCGCTCTCTGACATGTCACGACTAAAATCGTCCCCTTATCAATATTTTATGTTTATAAAATCTTGGTGCCGATAGAGTTCTATCAAGTAAACGCCTTTTGGTCTCATATGCTCATGGCAGTAGGACTTGTCCAATCCTAGATGATAGCTTCCCAATGTGAAAAATGTCAGTTCTTCGTATGTTAACTGTGGGAAATCTCTAAAATCTGGATTGTTTCCATTTAATGGCATGAATGATCACTCGGCAGACACATGCATGCACTCGACAGAACCCGTTTTGTAGCTATTTTTAACAGAACCACAATTTATATTACATAAAAACAGTATTAGATTTTTACTTTTTGTATAAATATATTTCTAGTTCAAACTTGGTCCTCCCATGGATTCCAGAAAAATCTCGTATGTACGTAAAATGAAAGAGCATGAATGCTCTTACCAGTAAGAGCATTCATGCTCTTTCATTTTATACCAAGTTCGTCAATGTCCATGACCGGGTCGGAATACGCCCAATGTCCTTTGTGGATATGACTCAAAAATTGGTAAAGGTAAAATGTACTTATCATATATTTTTTAAATATAACAAGACTTCGCCCCTGCCTCCGCTCGCGTGAATTATAACGTAACCCTTTATTAGGAATCGCACTATCTACTGGTGGAAACTTCACAAAAATCCATTCGATAGTTTTTGACACAGGCAGACAGGACAAAAAGGGTACTTCATTTTATAATAAGTATAGCTATTATACACTACAAAGTTTTATCAAAACCCGTTCTGTAGTTTTTGTGTAGGAGAATAACAAACGGTTCTATACCATCCATCACTTCGAACTTTCTCATTTATAATAGTCGTAAGATAATATTCAGTTATGCAGTTATACTGGCTATATTCTATAAGTAACTTCATAAAGTCATAAAATTGTGGTATACATTTTGCTAAAAATTGAAGATTGCTAAAAATAATTCAATTTAGACTTTCGCGATTTTTTACATCATATTATTTAGCGTCCCTCAGCGACCACGACCGTTGCAAGTCGGTTGAAACGTTGGAGAATAACCAAGATATTTAAAACTTTAAATCGTATAGTGGCAAAATGCCTAATTCGCAAAATGGCTACCAAGTCACAAAAGGACTAATTCGCAAAATGCCTAATTTATTCTCAAAAGGACTAATTAACGAAATGCCTAATTCTCAAAAGGACAAATTCGCAAAAAGACTAATTCGCAAAATACCTACTCATGCTGACTAACTGTACCTAGTAAGATGATTTTGTGAAAATTGGAGTTTAATTAGAGGTAAACCTGGTCTGTGATTTATTATTATTGTCAATCAGTTTGTTTATATATTATATATAATATTAAACAATATTTTCTAACACACTTTTTATTATTATCCTATTGCATGAAATTAGGCATTTTGCGAATAAGTATTTTTGCGCATTAGTCCTTTTGAGAATTAGGCATTTAGAGGATTAGTCCTTTTGAGACTCAGTAGTCATTTTGCGAATTAAACATTTTGCGAGTAAACGCTTGATATAAGTGAATTATGGCGAGTAAGAGCCGCTAAATGATATTGTATGCTGTAGGTATGTTCATCTGACTTTAGTGTTACCTTGTTTTTTTACCAATTAACTTTAATTCATAGACCGTTTCTAAATACCTACAGATAGAAACGACCTTATATTTTTTATTCCAATAAATGAACGGAGTGTTTTAATTAAAAGCGATAATTGCGAAGGGTAAGTCAATATGTCATTAATCGAATCGTGTAATTCATGAAACTGATATTGGATTGGTTGTGTGAAATGAAAAAGGAGAAAGACCAAATACGGCCTGTAGCGGCCAGAAAGTTGTGAATCGTTGAAATTAAACATATAATTTTTAAAAATTTTACATCGTTTTCGTTTCTTGATAGAGTATCGATGAAAGAAGTTAGTTTTTAAAGATTAATTATTTTGAATAAGCTATGGTAATAGCGGATGAATGTCTTATGTTGCCAGCATTAAAAATAAAATGAAGTATGGTAGGCAGAAATTGTTTTAAGGAAATAATATTTTTATTACTATATTAGAAAACAATATATTTTATTTACTTTATAAGTATATTTGTAAAAAGAATCAAGAAATATATAATTTATTATACATTCCATAATTATTAATCGGTAAAAATCGTTTTGTTTTTTAATCGATAGTAGAAATATTTTTTCAAACCATTTGCAACACTTT
This sequence comes from Euclidia mi, assembly GCA_944739405.2. Classification (NCBI taxonomy): domain Eukaryota; kingdom Metazoa; phylum Arthropoda; class Insecta; order Lepidoptera; family Erebidae; genus Euclidia; species Euclidia mi. The sequence goes on from OX123200.2 coordinate 61,729,143, forward strand.
TTTTATCTGTTATGTCATTCGTGTTGCTACTGTGTATCGTAAATATTTTGCTCTGATTTATTCGTGTTTTCGTACGGTTTTAATGTAATGTAATTGAATATAAATTCAATAATAATGATCAGTACCTTCTACCCATGCTAAGAATATGCAGCGGTGTTTGTGATTGTGGTTAGCTTTTTTGGACGAGTATACATAGTACGAGATTCCCTAGTACACAGGTGATTATTCATTATTATTGGCCACTTTTTATGTAGTTTTTGTTCTTTAAGACGCAAAGACATACTTTTATTTACATCTAGGTATTATATTTATGTTAAAATTCAATTTTGAGGTATATTTAGTTGCGGAATAATTTCCATTTCAAATATCTCGTATCTTATTTCCACCAAAAGTTATTTAAAAAGAAATTATACAGGTTAATAGAGTAGTCATTTATCTTCAAAACACACATGGTGTTGTGTTTGGCCGTGCCAGGCCCATAATGTATGGCCAAATGGTACATCTCCTTTGCTCCTTTCTTTTGATTGGTATTTGTGTTATAAGAGTGAGATTGTATTTGTATTTAATATTGTTTGATTACTTTAAAGCACAAAAAAGCGATTTATAATTATTAAAGGGCGAATAATTTCGACTCCGTCTAATATATTAAAATGGCTTATACCTTCACAACGTTGGTGTAATCCATGCTGAAATGACAAGATAAAAACCTTTGCTTTTTTAACATTTATATACGCGATTGAGGGTTGTTAGTAGGATTAATTTTATTTTTGTATTTTAAAAAGACAATTCCCGCACTAGGACTAAATCCTGGGTTGCGAGGGACTTTACAAACATACAGCTAACGGACACCATGAACACCCAGACTCGAAACCACAATTATGATTAACACTCAGCGCAGTGTCTAGCGGTGAGGCGGCCGCTTAAGCTACTACACTACGCCAACCGTGCAAACGCAAAAAGTTAGGTAAAAGTAAGGATAAATAATAAGTAAACCCAGAGTGAGGTTCCGTCGTAGAGGTATTCACTAAACATACCCATTATCATCATATATGATATGTGGGTAGTCAGATCAAAAACAACAAAAAATTTTCACTCTGTATTTGAATTATTTAAAAATAGTGATTTAATAATTTATTTTAAATAAATTTTACTACTTTTATGTTAACATAACACCTACTAGTTTAGTATTTATTCCTGCGTCATAAACTAGTTTACAAGTTTGCACTATCACTTATTTACCATGGACAGCGTTGAGGCAATAAAAACTTCATTTTCCACCACTATGGCTGGCATTGAGTAGCGCATGGCCAACTTTGAGGCTGAACTTCAAAAAACTGCCAAACACACCAGTGCATCCAGCTTATCAAGTCTGGCAGCTGATTTTTCAACATTCCGGACATTCGTGTTGGAGACAGATGGAGCTGCTGGCATGCGAAGTGGACAGAATGGAGATGCGCAGCCGTCGTAAAATGCTGTTAATTCACGGTGTCGCTGAACCTAAAAATGAAGATCCAGTTCAGACAGTCCTGGATGTTATAGGTCATAGTCTTCATCTACCTGAGATCATAAAGGATGACATCAAGCGGAGTCACCGGATGGGCCGTCCATCTGGGTCAAACAAGCCGAGACCCATTTTAGTTAAGTTCCAGCAGACAGTGATCCGGGACAAGGTTTGGTTCTCCAAGACCAAACTGAATGGTAGCGGCACAACTATGTCTGAATTTCTTACTAAGACACGGCACGACATATTCATGACAGCAAGGCACCGATTCGGAGTCACAAAGAGTTGGACACGAGAAGGTAATATTTTTGTGTTAGATGCCGACGGGTCACAGCACCGTATTTCTTCACTTGGTGATCTCAACCGGATTAAGACGGGCATTCAAAAGACGCCAGCTCCTGAGAAACCAGTGGCTGGGAAGACCAAACGAGCTGCGGCCACGAATAGGTTGTATGCATCACAGTAGTTGCGGCATCCGTGGTTTGTTTACTTTATATGTACATGTATCTTACACTTTTACCCTATCTTTTAATAACTCTAATTCTTAATACCTTCTACTTTGTTACTTTTGTTTCCGATTTCCTAACTAATCAACTTTTCTTAATTTCTTATAAATATTAATCCACCTCCTGTATTAAATTTATGATCACTATTTCCAACTTTACAAGTTTATTGACAGTTGACGGCTGTCAGTGTCAAAGTGCGTTTCGTTTTCGTGATCGGAAACGTTTAGAAACTGAGCTGTGAATTATCAACTCTTTACTCTTATTAAAATATTCTTTCATAATGCATATAAATATTATTCCCTATAAATATAATTATATGCACCATTTTGCTTACCTTTTTATATTTATTTATTCCTTTCCCTTTATAAGTAGGTATATTTAAATATTATTATTTTTATTGGTTCCATAATAACTGATGCTATAAAATACATACGATATTTATCTATGAATATTTTACTCCTTACCTACCAAAGACAAAGCCCGGATGTTGCAACTTACAATTATTATGTCAGTATCGATTTATGTATCGATAGAGATCTTTAACTTATATTCTTGTTTTTTTTCTTTTGTCGTCAACCAGAGCAATTTGTATGATTTTCTTTTAATTTTGTAATTTGTGAGCACGCAACTGGCAGGTGGATAAAATTAGACAAGCTTGAAAAAATGAAAATGAAATGAAGCTTAGATAGTACTTTAATTTTATTAGTTTATTTATTTACTAATTAGTATATTTATTTTTATATGTTAGATCAGTTACTAAGTAGTGATAACGATAGTTTTTTTTCTGTGAGTAGCCATAACAATTGTTTCTAAAGCATTCCTTCTCTTGCTGAAAATCTGCAGTGTGAGCTTGCCGATGTACCCGGGAACTTTAATGTCGTTCATATAAATGCTCAGAGTATTCTGGCCCTTATCTCCAGGATATGCTGACCACTTTTGACTGTAAGAATATCCACGCTATTCTAGTTTCTGAATCTTGGTTAAAACCTTGCTTATCGTCTGTTTCTTACTCTCTTCCTAATTTCCGACTCATAAGAAATGATCTTACCGAGAGTGGTGGAGGTGGTGTTGCCATTTATCTCCGTACGCATATTCCTTTTTAATATTGTTAGTATGTCAGCACAACCTGCACCGCTTAATGCCGGCGAGCATCTCTTTGTGGAACTAGACCTGGCTTATACCAAGGTCCTGCTTGGTGTTTTTTATTCCCCTAACTCTCGTGTAAATTACTTCTCTTCTTTCGAACGAATTTTAGAAAATCTAGCTCCAGCTTACAGTCATACCATAGTCATGGGTGATTTCAACACTTGTTTATTGAAAAAGGATTCGCGCTCATCTTCCTTGTGTAGTATTGTCGAATCTTGTTATCTGTCCATCCTCCCTTTAAATGCTACACATAACTTTCCAAATTCTACTCCTTCTCTTCTCGATCTTATGTTTGTCTCCTCACCTTCTCTTGTCGCCAAGCATGGGCAGCTTCCAGCTGATGCTTTTTCATACCATGACCTTATCTTTCTGTCCTATAAACTTCGTCTTCCTAACACAAAAACAAAAATTCTTCTGCAACGTAATTTTGGCGGCATGAATGTAGAAAACCTTCGTACAGATGCAAGTTTGATCGACTGGAGTCCTTTACAGAGCGCAGAGACCATTGACGAGAAAGTTCAATTATTCAGTAGCGCGATTTTTGGTCTATACGATGTCCATGCACCAGTCCGTGCGATTAGAGTTAGACAATTACCATCACCTTGGCTAACCTCTGAAATTAAAGTTCTGTTGTCTAAGAAAGCTATAGCTAAAACTAAATATAAATGTCGACCTACTTCTAGCAACTGGGACAACTACATTGCTATCAGAAATCACTGTAAAAACGTGTGTAGGAAAGCACAATGGCAATAAATGATGATCAGCAGATGATCTCCAAATTTACACTCAAGCTCCTGAACATGAGTTGTGAAGCAATTCGTATTATCAACTCTGATTTGGATCGTATAGCTGCATGGAGCCTCAGATTTGGCCTTCAAATCAACCATACGAAAACGCAGATTATTGTTGTCGGTAGTCCCAGGCTAATTGCGCGTGTAGACCGGACTTGTTTACCACAAGTCAACTTTAATGGTATTCCTTTACCTATAAATGATTGCGTGAAAGACTTAGGAGTTTATATCGATAAAACTTTATCCTGGGGCCCTCAAATTAGGAAAGTTAGCCGAAAATTGTTTTCTGCGGCTGGAACGTTGCGAAAATTGCGAAACTTTCTGCCGACTGCCACCAAGATTGCGCTTGCAAATTCTCTTCTTTTACTTATTCTTGACTATGCTGATGTCAGCTATCTAGATCCCACGGAGGAGCAACTTGATAAGCTTGAGCGTCTTCAAAACTTATGTATAAGATTCATATTTGGATTGCGCAAATATGATCACGTTTCCAATTTCCGCAAATCACTCAAGTGGCTCCCAATTCGCCTTCGACGGAATGAAAAAAATGAAAATGAAAATGAAAAATGGTTTATTGCTACAAAATATACAAAGGCAATACATACTTACATACTAAACTAGTTATGTGGCACTGAATAACTACATGCACTTTTAAATCAATGAAAAATTAAAGCACGAGTAAGTTAAATATATTTTTTGCGTTTCATATGCGAAGCTAATTCAATCTTGTAAGTCCATGCATGAACATGTAGCAACTCAGTGTCATTGCATATATTTTGCAGAAAGCATTAATTCTTTCCCCAGTTTTCTTTGGTTTCCTCACTAGGCAAGCCTGTATCGAGGAAACCCAGGAAATATCAAGAGGGTTCCTCTTGATATTTCCTGGGTTTCCTCTATTATACTAAGATACTAAGATACATTTTGGTTACATATCTAAAAATATGACAGAAATATATATTAAAAAAAAATGAAGACACATTAAAACTTAGTAACAAGTAATAAACAAAAACCTTAAGTAAAATGTTGAACATAATATACATATAATGATATAACATGCAATTAAGTTTTTATTTTTAAAGCATCTTCTGTGGTATCGTAATCTATACTTTTTAGCCAAGTGATAATAATATTCTTAGCTTCAGCTAGTGTTTTAGTTCTAATGTCACAGTGCCTGGCGACTACATTGTATACATACACACACACAAACTGGCCAAAACGCTGAGCAAATCTAGTGTTGACAAGTGGACTGGGGAGTCGGTAAACTCTTTTTGTAATGAGTGACTCACGATCACCTGATGAGACAATTGACTTATGCATTGATAGAGATGTCCGAAGTATAAATAGTTGACGCACACTGAGCACCCCAGCCTCCCTATAAACTTGTGTGTTAGGGTATCTGAAAGGTTTTTTCAGCATGACCTTTAAAACAGATCTCTGTGCTCTCTCGGCCTGAATCATAATGGTTTTACCAGCACTACCCCAACATGTTATACAGTAGATTATCAAGGATTGACATAGTGCGTAATATACAATTTTAAGGGTGTCAGAGCATGCTACGTCTCTTAAGTTACGTATAACTCTTATGATTTTACGAATTCGAGCTGAGAGGTTTTCAATGTGGGTCTTAAACGATAGATTGTCATCAATTTGGACCCCGAGATATTTTACTTCTCGTATGCGCTTAAGGGTTTCACAGGTGCAGGATGAACCGCTACAGGATCCATTATGAATTTTGATGTGTGTTTCCATGCTTGGAGCAGAGGCAGTGTTCTTGTGGAAACATATGTACACCGTTTTTTTGGTGTTTAAAGTTAGAAGATTTTGTTCCAGCCACTGTGAAACCCTAGCCATTCCCTTTTCTGCTATTGAGCAAACTGCAAGCCATGTAGGTCCTTGAAAAATTAGTGCAGTATCATCTGCGTAGCACAACATATCAGCATTGTCAACCAAGAGATCGTGAATATCATTAATATACAGGAGAAACAGTGTTGGGCCGAGTAAACTTCCCTGGGGAACTCCAAAACGAATGAATTGGGATTCACTTGTAACATGGTTAATCCTTACACACTGTCTCCGTTCCGATAAGTAACTTTTGAACCATTCCAGTGTGATTCCTCTAATTCCCAAATTTATTAATTTCTTTAGAAGTATGGGCACGGAGACAGTGTCAAAGGCCTTCGCCAAATCAAGGAATACACCGACACAACACTGCCTCCTGTCTAGGTGCGAGGACACCAACGTTGTCAGATGTTTGACAGCGTCTTCAGTGCTTCTGTTTTTGCGAAACCCGAATTGTTTGGCAGAAATCAATCTACGAGATTCCAGGAAATTCACGAGGCGCCCGTTAACCAGCCTTTCCAATATCTTAGAAAACGTTCCCAGCAGAGAGATTGGTCTGTAATTGTTAAGAATGTCTTTTGAACCACTTTTATGTATAGGACAAACTAATGCTGTCTTCCACATCCTTGGGAAGGTGCCGCTAGAAAAGCTAAGGTTAAAAATATGAGTTAGCGGAAATATTATTTCACTCTTAATATGTTTAATCAGAGAATTGCTGAGACCGTCAATGCCTGAAGCCTTATCGTTTTGCAGCCCATTAATTACCATTTCGACTTCGATTTCGTCCGTAGGATTCATGAATAATGAATCGGCTGGAGAATAAGCGACTTGAACTGTTCGTGCAAGTTCTTCTTCATTTATATTAATAGAAGTCAATATGTTATCGGCCAATGTTTGTCCCACCGTAGTAAAATAGCTATTTACCGCGTCAATTGAATGTTGCTCATTTTGGTGTCCTTGCAAGGTAAGTAGTTCGATTGGGTCTTTATTAATTTTGTTCAGATTGCAAATATCTTTAATCGATTGCCAGAGTTTTTTTGGGTTATTTCTGTTATCCCTTAGTTGTTTATTTTCATATTCAGTTTTAAGCTTTCGAAGTAGACTAACAAAGAAATTTTGATACCGTGTGTAGATTTTTTTTAGAACCAAATTAGATGGTTCATTTCTAGCACGTTGATGCAGCTTATCCCGGTGTCGCATGCACTTCATCAAACCGGGGGTTATCCAGGGTTTCAGAGTATATTTTGATCTACTTACTTTAATTTCTTTCGTATTTTTGCTAACGATGTCTACAAGGAGCTTTGTGAAAATGTCATTGGCTTCGTTGACTTCGATGGAATTACCAACGATAGACCAGTCAATAAGCGCAAGGTCATGTTTAATGGCATTATAATCTCTTTTTTGGATTAAACGCCTTGGTCGGATGGGTTTCTGTCTATCAATGTGTAATCCTAATAATACTGGGTAATGATCCGTAATATCAATTTGGCACACAATACCGACAGCAGTTTCACAGTTTTCTACGTTCTTAACAAATATATGATCAAGGCATGCTGCTAACCTAGTAGGTTGAGTTATCGCAGGAAGAAAACCACTTTCAGCCATAAAGCATTGGTATTCTAAGTTTTGAGGATTGCTAAACGTGTCCATTATATTTATGTTAATATCACCGGCAATCGCTTTTCGAACACCTACCACTTCATTGAGGCAGTGTTCCAGCGAGGATAAAAAAGGTTGTATGTTCCTAAAAGATGGTGAGCGATATATACCAATAACAGTAATCATTTTTGGGATTTGGACTACCAAACAATCGGCTTCACTAAGAAGGGGTTCCGAGACTGTGGCATTCCAGATGTCTTTCACATATGCAACCACCCCACCATTCTGATTCGTCTGTGTGTTTGTATAAAATGAATTATATCCGGATAATGATGGGATAATACATAGCTCATTGATCCAACATTCTGTCAAAATTATAACATCGATTTCTAAATTTAATCTTTTCAGGGCCACTAACAATGTGTCAAAATTTCTCTGTATACTTCTAATATTTAAAGTGAGCAACTTAAAATTGTATTCTGGTGTGAGGATTTGCCTACACAGACATGCATCATTTACACTTTCACATTTTATCCTAACAGAATCTATTTCAGACGCCAAATAGTCAGTGAACATCATTTATACATTAAAAAATATATCCAGAACCAGCAAGAGATCATCAATTTCACATAATACACGCAATTTTTATAGTTCAGCACAATTATATGTTGATAGTGCAAAATAAATAATTTATAGAACACAGCAACGATTGTTTGATTACAAATATTGTTAAAAGAATTGTATTTTTGTAGGCAATGAGCAACAGTTATCTTATATGCAACACATTTATCATTAGACATTGGAAAAAATTCGCTGGTACAGACACGGTAATAGTTAAGGCGTTGACCTGTACTTGCAATACAATATAGTATAGGATTGGTAAATTCAAATAGTGAAACGGTTGAGATCATGTAGGCTACTACCAAAGCAACAACCCAACAGAAGTGCTCCATCACGGTTAAACTACCATCAGAGAAGGACAAAATAGTAGGAAAAAATAATATGGCTATATTAATCAGATAAAAGAAGCTATGACATACCCGAACAGTGCTAACTTGATAATGATTGAGGCAGGTGAATTTTATTAAGTTAGGTAAGTGTACCAAGCCTGGGAGTAGGTGACCGAGGAATGTTTTCATGAGCCGCAGATGCGTGAATACTCACATACTATCATTACTTTATAACATTATCTTTAATTCTTGTACTCCCCATTACTTAAAGGAACGGTTCGAGTTTCTTTCTGACACGCATTCTATATCTCTGAGGTCATCGGTGAGTCTGAGACTGGCTATACCAATGCATTCCAGTAGATTTTACGATAAATCTTTTACTGTCCAAGCTGCTCGCTTGTGGAATGCATTGCCTGAATGCATTAATTGGCATCCAATTAAACAAGCTCAAACAATAACATCGTTTAAAAAGTTACTCAAAGAATACTACTTGTCTCTTTAATCTTACTACCCTTGTTATTCTTATTTTTCTATTTCCTTTCCTTTATTTATCACTAATTTATGTATGAATAATATAATATCTATGTATTGTATAATTATTTATGTATGTATATAGTTATGTATTTGTGTATATAGTGATTTATCTATGTATGTACTTATTTATGTATACGTAAGTATTTGTATTATAAATCTAAATCAGTAAAGATCGCCAAACTACCCTTTTCTGAATCCGTGTTCTTCTTATCCATCCAAAGGTTGCCTGTAAGAGATTGCTTGATAGTGATAAGGCCGCCTATTGTACTATCTGTTATTTTTCTTTTTGTTATGATTAATTAATGTAGTTTCTTTGGCATTTGTATAATAAAGATGATTATTATTATTATTTCTTTTTTTCTTCTTTTTTTCTCAGCTTTTAGCTGGTTTTAACTACATCTACGAGTAAAAACCAAGTAAATGTAGTGTGTAGTGATTAAAGATTATGGTGTGGTGATATATATTGTGTCATTTTCATCAAGTGACATAAACTTCCGAACAATCCTGCAAGTATTTAAGATGGCTGCTTTCTGTAGATTTATGTAAAGGCTGTCTTGGAGGTCTATCAACTTTATGCTACGGTGGAGGTGTCTAGGAACGACACCGGTGGTAGAAATGACTATTGGTACGATATAAACTTTACTCTGGTTCCATATCCTCACTACCTCTTCTTTCAGTTCTGAATATTTGCAAATTTTCTCAGTAATAGTCTTTTGTATATTGTGTGTATTAGGAACGGCAATGTCTATGAGGTATGTAGTTTTCTTGTTTTTATCGATTAGTGTTATGTCCGGTCTATTATAGTGTATGGTTCTGTCTGTAAGGATTGCGCGGTCGAAGTAGAGCTTGTGTGTAGTGTTTTTCAAGATAGTCTGTGGTGTGTATTTGTAGTATGGTGTGTCTATGTCTCGGATTAGATTATGTTTAAGTGCTAGGTTTTGATGGATAATATTGGCAATTTGGTTATGTTAGTGTGTATAGTCTGTTTGTGTCAGAGTCGTACATGCTCAGATGGTTCCATAGCTGTAATTGTGTGTGTATCATCTATTGTATAGTCGCCGGGTCGGATCTTTCCCCTTATTACGTGTAATGCTTTGCATTTGTCTAAACCAAATTTCAAGTGTATATCTTTGCTAGATGTTGCTGTTTTTTCTCGGAGTATTTTCATATCTTTTTCTGATCATGCGTATAATTTAATATCATCCATGTATATGAGATGTGAGATAACAGTTTCTGTATTATGAGTTAGACTATATTCGGGGGCATCGCTGTAGTAAATGTGACAGTGGATTCAATGCAAGACAAAACCAGAGGGGGCTTAGGGAATCTCCTTGATATTTGCTTTTTTTAATTGTTATTGGTCTAGTTGTAACTGTATTCTCGTGATTATTTAATTGAAGTGTTGTTTTCCATTGTGACATAATATTGCGCATGAAATTCGTTATCTTTGGGTATATTTTATAAATATTTAAAATCTTTAAAAGCCAGGAATGTGGTATGCTGTCAAATGCTTTTTTGTAGTCAATGTATGTGCAGTGTAAATTTCTGTTTTTCGTATTAGCATGTTTATGGATAGTGGAGTCAATTATGAGTTGTTCCTTGCACCCTATATGGCCTCGTCGACATCCTTTTTGTTCTTCTGCTAAAATTTGATTATGTTCAATGTGTGCTCTAATTTTATGGGCTAATATTGCTGATGTCAAAATTTTGTATATTGTGGGTAAGCATGTAATAGGTCTGTATTGAGAAGGTTGTGGTGAGTATGTGGCTTTCGGTAGCATGTAAGTTATGCTTGTGGCAATGAATTCGGGTATTCTCTGTGTGCCTAGTATTATTTGTGTTAGATTTTAGCTATGGATTTATGAAGTGAAGGTAGTTTTTTATACGAATAGTTGTGAATTTTATCAAACCCAGGTGCTTTCCAACTGTTTAGCCTAGCTGTTATTGAAGTTATGTCTGTTTCAGTTATACTTTCAAATTCCATTGCATCTATTTCACTTCATCTATTTTCTTCTTCTGAGATCCAGTCTGCACTAACGTTATGATGTTCTTGTTTTTCCCAAATGTCTGCCCAAAATGTTTCAAGTTCCGTTTTGGAGGGTAATGTTTTATTATTACTCCTGGTTGGTTCCTGTGGTTGTTGATTACCTAAGTTTCTATAAAACATTTTTCATTTGATTTGAACATAATATTGCTGTTTCGCCATTTTTTTTTTGTTGGGTTGGAAAATCCTCATGGAGTCCCTTCGCCTTGGGGGGGAAGGACGAAGGGGACTGTCAGACTCTTACTGACTAAAAACCAACCCGTGCTCCTCATGTACCCATGTGTCGGAGGGTAGGGTTTCACCAAAGCATTCCTCGCTACCCCACGACGGGCATTGGCCCGCCAGATGGTCAGGCGGGCCCCGAACGAAACCCCCTTGGCGGCGGATGATGGTGTTGGGCTCCGCCGCCAAAACACCCAGCGGCCGCAGAGGATAGGGAAGACGGCAACGCAACACCGCATCTCCTCTTACTCTGCGGCCCCACCGCGACGCAACGATGGTGCGCCCCCATTTGGTCGCGGGAGATAGGGCGCGCGGCAACGCAACACCGACACGCCTCTCCTCCCGCGACCGCACCCGACTGCGAGGGACAGACAGAACTGTCCCCCGCACCCGCACCTATGGACGCATCCTACGCAGGCCTCACGCAAGCCCACGTGGAGCGTCCCCTCCCGGGATCCCGCTTAGCTTCACCGTGGGAGAAAATCAAATCCACGGTTACTAAGCCCCCCCACCACGACAAGGTGGAAATCCCACGGGGGGGGGGGGGGGTTGCTGTTTCGCCACTGCTGAGCTTTCTTATACCTTTTTAACCTATGTACTTTTACAAATAATTTTTGTTTTAAAGTGTCTAGATAGTCTTCCGGTTTTTTTTCGGTTTTTCTTGTCTAGTGTGTATATTACTGATTTGAAATATTTGCTCGACTCTGTTTACTACTTTTATGGATCTATTATTATTGATATACTGTGTAAGTCTTCCACAATCAGCCCGAATTTTTTCAATATCTTTTTCCAGTCTCATTTGCCATGCTGGCTTATTAAGGTCTTTTGGTTTCACTTTTACTGAACAATCTGTTATTGTTCCTCTGATGCAACCAAAGCAGTGCAATATGTGTATGTCATTTAATTCTGTATCATCTGATATGTATTGATTCAGTATGTCATTATTGAACAGATTAGTTAATCTTATGAGTTTAATACTATATCTTAGCTTAGGTAATTTAGGACGGGTACCTGGATCCATTCCAGAGTATTCTGTCAGGGCTGTTCTAAACTTGTCATGGATATTTTGAATACGCATATCTCAACATCAACATCTACCAATGTTTCTATATCATTTTCCAGCATTATTGTAAAGTTTTCAGTCTGAGTTGATGTTTGGAATGTTTGTGTGTAAGTGTAAAGTGGTGGCTGTGATTGTGTAATTAAATGATTGTCGTCTCTCAATTGTGCTTGAGTCTCTGGCCGAACGTTAAGGTCATTTGTGCAACCACCAATTAATATAGAAGGATTATCAGTTATATTATTTTCTAAATCGTGCTGTAGCTGTATTCTCACCTCCTATATTAGTTGGTTTAGTGTTTCTAGTGGCAGTAATTTGTTTCTTATGATTGTTCTTCTCTGGTCAGATATTCTTTGCTCAGTCACTTTAATTGCGGGATATTGTTTTGAGAAAAGATCGTGAAGTTGATGTCTGTATGTGGTCATGTCTGTTTCTAATTTAGTTATGTAGTAGTAGGATAGCATGATGAATTTATTAACATATTTACTCCAGCTCATGCGTTTCCTGGGCTTACCAGCCTTAGTGGACGCAGGTGAAAAGGCATTTGCCTCCTGCGCAACATCTAAGGTCGGTGTAGGTGTAGGTGTTCCACGTGAGTTATTATCAATGGAAGATACTGGGGATGGTATGTAAGAAGCTGTTGATGGACTGTATGGTTCTGTTATTGAGTTAAGTGAATGCAAACTAATGTTATCATCGGTGTGTTTGGCTGTAGTATTTTCGAGTGACCCGCAGGGAGCCCGCCTACTCAACGCCTCTCCGCTGACGGTTCCTATGCTGTGACACCCAGCGTCAGCTCCAGGTGTGCCCCAGCGATTGCCCCCGGGAAGTGGTTCTAAACGTTTACTTCGTAACATCATTATCTCCATCAAAATGGGTTTCCAGAGCCATGTTGGCCGCGCCAGTAACATAAAATCGCGTGTCCGCCCCCCACGTGATTCAGGTGTTTGACTTGGACGTACGGTTGGATTATAGGGGGCTATTATTATTATTATTATCACCTTTATTTCATATAACTCTCATATCATATTAGTACATTTTTAAATATATGATATATAAAAAAAATACATTTAAAATATAAAACTATGCTATGGAAACCCACCAGTATCGGGAACAGGCTCCAAGCTACTGGTGGTTGGGGCTCAAGAGAGAGGAACCTCCTCACTATGCGTGCCGTGTCCAGCAGTACTGCCTTCTGTATCAGGCCCCTGACCCAAGGTTCCAACACGAGCCTCCTAAGGTGTTGGGCGAGGCTCTTGGGTATTAAACCGTTTACTGTTAACCGTTTATTATTATTATCTTCATCTAACCATATACCACCGTTACTTTTAACCAGCACAAATAACTTTGTTTTCCATAGGGTTTGTATGAACGACAAAGTTATATATGCGGTTTTTTAATATGTGCTATATCTCAAAAAACTGCTGACTACATATTGTTAGATCTATCTATAAACACCTCGTAAGTATATGACCGTTGAAAAATATATTTTCAAGTCAGTTCCCTGTACGGAGAGCCCCTTTATTTTTGTTTCTATTTTATTGTTAGTTTATTAAAATATAATATAGTTATATTAAAATCGTGAAGCGGTTCACAGAATACATCTACATACCAATTTTCAAATATGTAGTCTCAATAGTTTCGGAAAAAAAATGGGTGTGAAATACGGGCGGACAGATAGCCATGGTGATTCTATATCTAAGGGTTTCGTTTATTGCCATTTTTGGCCAAGGAACCCTCAAAACATGAGGTTTCAAGCGTTCAGAAAAATGTAGTTTCGATTTTATTGCAAATTTTGAAACGTAATACATATTTTATACTACAAAATATTTTGTCAGAAGACCATTGCACTCAAGTGTCACCCGCTTTATTAAAACCAAGTTGAAAAAGGGAAAAGTTAAACATAAAATTACATTTTTGGAACCTTAATGTGTTCATATTTTCCCAACTTCAACATCGTATTTCGGAGCTTAAGAGCTGCTAAAGGAACACGTTTAGAGTTATTTTACATCGCCATGGAAGCAGACAGACATTAATAATTAAAACAAAAGCCAAATAAATACAACAAATACTGTGCAGAATTCAGAAAGGGTATAATCCAATTAAATTAGGGTCAGAGCTCCATAAGTAGAATTTTTAAAGGCACATTCAAGTCTTGCAATTTACATTGCTTTACAAAAGCATCTAAACATAATAAAGTATCAAATAATGTGTGTTTGGTTTGTCTGAAGACCGTTGCGGGTGGAACAAATTAGTAACGCGCATTGTTCAAAAGCGTTCGAATTGTTCGGTTTCACATTGAAACTCATTAATTTAATTTCGTTGGACCGCTGAAGCTTGGTCATTTGATCTCAAATAAAATAGGCAGAGCCTGTACTATAGCAACCAGACAGCTGTTAATGGTTATTTTGAAATGAAGAAGTCGTGGTATTATTTAATGTATTTCTTACAGAATGATGTTTCAGATAAATGATGAAGATAGCATAAATCACCAAATTAAATTTAAAACAATATTAAAATGCAAGTTATCTGAATATTAAAAAGAGATGTGGTTTTCTCAGTTTCAATGTTCAGCGTGGGCTACAACAACTGTTTTCACGAGATAACTATCGTCATCAGCTGATGTCGGATTCAGGGAAAGTACTAGGTATTTCATTTCTATTTTTGAATACAATAAAAAGTAAAATCCTGAAAGATTCTATTCTTAAGCCTCTTTTTTATTATGTACCAATGTTGGTCGAGCGACTATAATTATTATAGTGGACTATTGAGACTATTGAGGGTGAAGAAGGTGCATGGTATCTACTGACCTAAATTACCTCTCATTATTATATTATATGGGGTGGTTTATGTCGGGACTTCGGGCAAGGCAATCAGTGTAGCAAAGAAATACACAAATATATAAACAGAGATTGCGTGTTTTCACTTTTTGCATAATGATAATAACATTTTCTATTTACACTTATTATTATATGAAGTCCCCTTTTTGCCTGTAAGTCTGTATGACCGCGATAAACTCAAAAACAGGCAAACAATTTTTTGTGCGATTTTCAACAATAAATAGTATGATTATTGAGGAAAGTTTGTCTAGTTTAAATTAAATACTGTAAAACTTACACAATTGCATTATCTTCTACTAACTCCGAACCAGCTTTGGTCTCGGTCTACATCCCGTGTCTCCCAAGACAGCTTTCGTAATTATTAATTACTTGTTGAGCTTAATCGAATGTCTAATAGCTAAATGGAGGTGGCAAATATGTAATTATTCCACGTGATTAAACACATGCTTTAGAGTAATCTGAAGTTAGCAGGCTGGTAAGTAATTGTGGTTATAGCTTACTGAACGGGTCCTTAGTAGGATTACTACGTGGATTTTATGATAAGTGGAATGTATGAATAAATAAGAAATTAATACTAAATAAAAGTATACTATAATAATATAACTCATAAATATAAAGTCTACTTAAATAGGACTACCTAACCCTTATCATAGAGAGAAGAGCCCTGTGCCTAGAAGTGGGACAGTATAATATACATATTTCTCGTGATGAATACTTTGAAACTTTCACGACTTGTTCACATAGGAATATTATTTGATATAAGGGGTCTATATCGCGTAATTATTTGAATATTTTCAGGACATTAGTCATCTCGTAATCACGGCTGGTGCATCTCATGCCAAAACATTTTGTCAAATATAAGGTACTTTACTCGTTTACGCAATAAGAAACCGCGACAATTTACATAATAAGCAGTTGCCAAATGATGATATTTACTGGTAAATCCGTTTTATAAAATTGTATGTTTAAAATAGAAGTGGTTCACTATTTATACTGTAAATTCATTCTTTCATTCGTAGGTATATTAGTAAATTATTCGCGAAGTTTTGATAATACTACTCGATAAAGAACACAGTTACCTAAGCTCAAAGGGCTTGAGACGCAAATAGGATAATGTGAAACCAACAATTTACAAATCCAGAACACGAGGAAATGATGCCCTTCTGATGAACTTATTAAACTTTTAATGCCATGGAAAATTTGAACCCAGGAAGGGTTCAGATTTTCCATGACTATGCATTAATTTTATACAAGAAAAATACCAGCTCAAACCGCACAAATTCGTAGCAAAATAAGACGAGATTCATAAATGAATTAGGGCACCGCTCTGTTTCGCTGTCTGATCTGATAAATTCGAAGCAAATGGACGTTCGGACGTGTCTGTCCAAATGGTGCCAATAATTCAATCAGGGAAATTGATAAATTCCTCAAGTAACCTACATCTTGACTTTAGGAGTTCTGACTGAGGTAACTTGGGGTATATTTTATATTATTATGTATCTATTTGGACAGTGGATTTCTTGTTCATACAACGTACTACGTTGTAAAAGATACCCACTCTCCTAAGGAGAGATATATTGCTCTCTTAAAATAATTGAATAGAGGTAAGAAATTGGTTTGAAAATGAAGTTATTTTGAACCATGTGTCATGAATTCGTATGATGAAAATTCATGGTTGGTTCTCTAGTTAATTAGGAAACAAATGTTTTCGCCACATCAACCTCTACGGGGGTAAAATAAGGGATGCAGGTTTGTCCATATCTATACTTATTTTAAAATGAAGTCCCATTTTCGTCTAAAAACTACCGAACGGATTTTCGTCTGGTTTTCACCTATAAATAGCTTGATTCCTGAGAGAGATTTAGGTGTATTCATTTACACGACCGGAGTCACGCGCAGGCGAAGTCTACTTTTATATAAAAAGATACCTAATAAACAGCTGCTCGTAGTCACGTCGGGTATAAATCGTATCTATAACATCTTCGTCGCTTTACGTACCGTCTCTACCTCTTTGGGGATGTAAAATCGCACACACAAATAATAAAACCTGATTCACTGCACAGCGACACTTCCAATGATGTTACATTTCAAGACGTTTTTCCCCTTTCTTTTGTCCGTATCTCCGTAAGAATTACTGAATCCTTATCACTCTTGCGTCTGTCCATCTGTCAGTGTTATTTCCGGAAACGATGTGACGCAGGCTTACGTAACATGGCATATTGTAATGCTCACGAGAAATAAATAATATTATTTTGTATTGTAATGAGATTTGAGCAGCCGTGTTATAAATGAAATTGTTATGTCTTGGAAATGTAGATGAACAAAATGCTTTACAATTTGGATCAAATCCGATGTGCAGCGAATGTTTGTGACGCAGTAGTTTTGCATGCAAACTGCAAATGAATATGATTTTTTTATCTGAGTTGGTGCTATTCATGCAATTTTAAGTTAGCCTTAAAGACTCGTAAAAACAAAACATAATGAGGAAACCTGCATGTCTTGCATGCAGGTATCCTCGCGATGCATTTTCAAAGACTTGTAAAGTCTGCCAACCCACAGTTAGCCAGCGTGGTGGAATTCAGCTTACAGAGTTAACCTTCTCATAGGAGAAGAGGCCAGTGACCAGCAGTGGGACAGTATATATACAGTCCAGACATTATTATTATACTTCATTATATTGGAATTGACTCGCAACAGAAGAAATGCTATATTTACCTTTTTACCAGACTACGGCGAAGCCAAAAGGAATGTATGTATGTATGTTGGTATGTGCCATCTTAGTGCCTAAACTACTGAACCGATTTTAATAAATGGGGTGTCAATAGAATCGTAATAATGACCCGGGTGACATAGGCTATGAAAATGTTACCTAAGTGTTCTATTACGGAATTAATACCTCATATTCCAACCTAAAAAAAAATTAACGGAGAAAATCATTGCGTGTTTGGTATCAAAAGAAAGGTATTGTTGAGCACATTACAAATATGTATAAATCATCATCATCATCATCAGCCTTTAACAGTACACTGCTGGACTAGACCTCTCCTTTGAAAGGAGGGATTGGCCTACTATACCACGCTGGCCAAAGGGGTTGGTATAGGGTTTGTATCAAGTTTTCCTTCTGTTACAGTGCTGTTCTCTGCATAATATGCTCTCTCTGTAGGCTCTTACGACACCCATGGGATGATATGGGGTGGTGACATTCCGCATTCTTAATCAGTCACCACACGGAATATATTAGACAGTTTAACTGTATAATATATGTGCATCTATTATACAGTTATAGTCAAAATATAAGTCTAAATCGCGGTTGTACTTAAAATTAGCGTCGTTCAGATGCATTGCATTGCCTATATTTCTTTTTATAAATATGACAATGTAAGTATTGCACGGTTAGTTTACATGCCCGATCGGGATACAGAAAGGGATTAAATAAAAAGTGAGTTTAAAAACTATAACCTGACTACGTAAAAAAGGGGTCTAAAAAGGATGAAACAAGATTAAAGCTCATTCAGATATATGTAGATCCAGAAAAGTTTAAGTACAGAAATCATCAAGCTAGAGCTGTGGTCGTACCTATTTTACCTATACCTAATGTGGGTGCCAGGAAAACTTACTGCATTAAACAAACATGGCAGGTAATAACGTGAGCAGTAGTACACAATAGGTGCGACCACGGCTCCAGCTCGAGCATTTTTGTATGTAGACTTTTCTGGATTAATATATTCTGAATGAGCTCTTTTCTTGTTTCATCCTTTTAACACCCCTTTTTTACGTAGTCGGGTTATAGTTTTTAAACTTACTTGTTTACTTGATCTGAGTTCGCTGTAGATTCCCAAAAGCACCATCATCTTCTTGCTCTGCCGCCCGTCATCTGATCATTTACCCCTTTCTCTTTCATATCTATCCTCACACAGTCCATCCATCTTTTCCTTGGCCTTTGTCTCCCTTTCCATCCCTCTACCTTCATATTCATCACTTGCTTACCTACATACATATCATCTCTTCGCATTAATTAATCGAAATGAAAGCTCATGGTTGGGTTACAGTAATTATATCACAGCAAACAATGTCTGTTACTTATTTGAGTTTAGCACTTTGTGTGATGTTTTATTGTTTAATTTGAATCAGAGAGACGGGACGGTACAAAATATACGAATTAAGTGTGATTTCAAAGTAAAATACACGGGGTGGAACAAATTGATTTAGTTGTTTAGTGTGCTGTGAGTTTAGGGAGATCGAAATTGGCAAATCATTTATGGAACTATAATTATTATTTAGATCTACACACTCCTTAAATAAGTATCACAGCAAATAAGATATGTAAATAAATATGGGACAATTTGAATAAGTCACACAAAAAAATTTAAATCATTAGTACTTAAATTACTTTAATGTTCCAAGCACGGGAGGCCAAGCTGGCGCTGCTGCTGCAACTGCGGTAACCCTCAAACGGCGCAAATACAATAATTTAGTAATTAATTACGTATTTGAGCCGTTTGGGGTGGAAACGCTAGGCGCATGGTGTCCGAGCGCATGGAAATTTATAAACGGTTAATCGACGTCTCACGTGACGTCTGGCAGCATTGCCAAGCTGGATGGCAAAGCTGATTTTTTGAGCAAAGAATAAACCAGCCTTCTAGGCACGTTACCCGATGACATTGATGCAGAGGCATTTTACGACGCCTAAACCATGTAAATATTTTCACTGTCTAAATTTGTTCTAATGGTTTTTGTATTAGATTATATTAAGCTTTACTTATAAAATTATGTTACTTTAATACATACACGCATAGTCTCAAGCCTATATCCCCAAAGAGATAGGCGGAGGAATATTGCTACACCCACTTTTTTATTTTATTCCCACGTAATAGGGGGCGAGCCTATTGCCGTACCGGGCACATTACCAGACTCCGTGCTGCTACTGAGAATTTCCTAACGGAAAATTCCAATAACACTTTGCCCGACCCGGGAATCGAACCCGAGACTTTCCAATCGCACGCGCACATTTATGCCGCGAGACCAACGAGGCTGTCATGTCGATGTTACTTTAATGTTCTAACTTAAATAAAAAAAACATGGGATGGGAACAAAAAATACTTCAAAAGTTGAATAATGCAATGAAATGTATGGGCGGTACAGCCCTCGCTTCTTATAAGGTCGCCTAGCTATTTAGCTCTGTACTGAATGTCATGAGTTTGATCTCTATGGATCAACAGCAGACAACGTCAATCATATAACACTTTTGTTATCCATACATTATTTTAGAGAGCCTGGATGTTCTTTCTGTATGTACGTTGATTGAGAATTTACAAAGTTAAGTTGTTTCTAGTGGGGTAGTTATCATTAAACACATTGTGTTGCACGTAAATTATATACTAAAGCCATCTTCAGGGATCACTCCATCCATTAGTGCAAACCATACAAGAATGCGTTGTAGTTTTTGATCTTACCGTGTTTGTATAGATGTCAAGATAGAATTGTCCGTGTGGTGACGGATTAGGAATACGGATTGTCACCACCCCATATCATCCCATGGGTGTCGTAAGAGCCGACAGAGGGAGCATATTATGCAGAGAACAGCAATGTAAGAGAAGGAAAACTTGATACAAACCCTGTACCGACCCGTTTGGCCAGCGTGGTATAGTAGGCCAATTCCTCCTTTCAAAGGAGAGGCCTAGTCCAGCAGTGGACTGGCTGATGATGATGATAGATAGATATAAAGCGCTCAGCAAATTTTTAGAATATAATATATTCAGAAGACAAGTGAATGTATGTTGAACATTTCTATGTATCGCAAAATCCTTTCAAATAGTACAATACAGGCCAAACCATTTCCATGTAAGGTTAACCATTTCCATCGTTAGTAATCGCGCGATAAAGAGAAAAGCTCTCTTTGAATGGAGATTTCTGTGTAATAGAAAGTAGCTATGAATGCTGAGTTCGATGAAATGTTCATGCTTCTGGACACACACAAACAAAGAGACTTACGCCTGTATCCCTAAAGGGGTAGGCGGAGGTGTAATGTTACATCCACATTTCGCGATATTATGAATTTTCGGGGCAGCGATAGCCCAGTGGAGAGACCGACAGACTGCGACGCAGACGGTCCGGGTTCGAATCCAAGGCACGGCAAGTTAAATGCGTTTTAAATAGTTAATTATCACTTGCTAAACGGTGAAGGAAAACATCGTGAGGAAACCTGCATGTCTGAGAGTTCTCCATAATATTCTCGAAAGACATGACGTGAAGTCTGCCAGCGTGGTGGACTATTGCCTTATCCTTCTCATAGTGAGAAGAAGCCCGTGCCCAGCAGTAGGACAATATATATATACAGGGCTGATGATGATGATAAATTTTCAGGTCCCACGTAATAGTGCGCGAGCCTATTGCCGTTACCGGGCACTTTACCAGTCTGCGTGTTACTACTGATATTTCGGAAAAACCCAGTAACACTCTTGCACGACCCGAGAATCGAACCCGGTAAAACGCATTCGCTGTCTACTGCACCACAGAGGAAGTTGGAGGAGCTTTTTCTGTTGTTTTTTGTGTTTATACAAATATGTGTGTAGTCAACTCTGGTGTGGGAGCTGTCAGTCCGCCTGAAGGCCTCCGACATGGCCAACATGGCCTAACGATTCTTGTCCTCAGACAAGAACCGGGACTGACAGCTTAACGTGCCCTTCGAAGCACGGTAGTGCTCTGGTATACATTTCTCACGCGGTCACCCATCCAAGTTTTGAAAAGTGCAAGTGTTGCTTAACTTTGCCGAAATATTACGAACGGTTGGTGAGAGAACATTTATCTGCTTTCTTTTTCATTTAGGTGGAATGTCACGGGTGCTGTATTTGTTTGTGCAAAGAAAGAATGTGCCCTGCCCTTTGCAAGGTTTTCACGGAGACACACATAGGTCCAACGTTCAGAGGCCGGTACAGTTTTAATCTAAGATAGGCCAGGGTGGGGTACAACTGCGGGGCCTCCACAACTGCACTTTAAAACTGAAGTGTTTTATAAACTCCGCCATTTCTTGTACATGTCTTGTCGTTGACTTTTCTTTATTTTCCTTCTTTATTGGTACTTCCGTGGTCCAATGGATTGCGTTTGCGACTGCTGACCGGTGGTCCCAGGTTCGATTCCCGGGTCGAGTTTTGCCCGACCCGAGAATCGAACCTGGGTTACTGTGTTTTTCCGAATTCTCAGTAGCAGCACGGAGTCTGGTGATCTGCTCGGTAACGGCAATAGGCCTATTACGTGAGACCTAAAAAATCATGGCGAAATGTGGGTGTAATATTACACCTTTGCCTACCCCTTCAGGGATACAGGCGTGTGTCTATAAAAAAACAAAATATTTCTATTGCCGACAGCTATAGACTAACCAAAGTACGTGTAGGTCTATTGAACATAGTAACATATTATTGTTTCGTGTCAATTTCAATAGTTGTGAGCTAAATCTATTCAAGGTCGCTATGGTTGATTTAAGCGATTTACGCAAATAAACAACACCTGTCATGTGCTCACAAATATATCTGTCGTACTATTGGAAACAATTTGAATATTGAAATTGATATTCAATTCGATATTTGGCAGTTTTGAGTAACTTGTTGCAAAATTTGTAACAATAACGAATTAAATGCATTGTGCTATGTACAATGTATGTCTGGATCGTTGCAAATGGCGTTCCGTAGTCTCTGCCTACCCCTCCGGGAAACAGGCGTGAGTCTATGTATGTATGTATGTATCTATGCTATGTACAGTGAGAAATACTGAAAAGCGTAAAATATTAAATTTGATTAATACGAGATTACATTTGCGCAAGTACTTTAATATTTTATGGTGCTGAATTGCTGATACAATTGAGCATCCACCTGCAAAGTCCAAATGCGAATTCCCTATACAACGATGTTGCAAAAAGGGCTAACCTGCATCTGGCATAAATCTAACATAGCCATTAAATTTGACAATATAGAAGGCACTAATCGTTACCTTTTGTAAAACGGTTAGCAGCATCAATAGTTTTGATACAAAACACGATAACTGATTTTTAGAAATAATATTAAAAATATATTTATCAGCAGTCAACCAGCGTATCATAAAACTAGTACCACAAAATAAACAAAATAAAAATCGCGACATGCTTACCCATAATGTTTATTCTTTCGTATTTCTTTATGCGTATATATATTTCACTTTTTATTTACAGCTGTGTCTAAAATGAGCACCTTTCTTTCGTTACAAAATGTAAGTAACAATAGGTAATAGACTAATTGAAAGAGGGTAGCGCTGTATCGAACAAGTGTCCGGTATTGTCAACATAACAACGGCTGATTTGGGTAAAACATAACACGTATAATACTACGTACGCTTTTCGGCATTAAATTATGAATATGTGCATAACATTATTACATTGTCCCAAGCAGTAGCGTGACTGGAATGTTATAGAATTAATATCAGTGTCCGTGTACAGATGGATTACATACGGAATACAAAATATTACCACCCCATTTATTTTCATTTATAAGTAAAATAAATATTCTACCACATTCAGAGCTTGTACTATGGGTACTAGATAGTGGATAGTATCTTTGCAACGAAACGGTAAACTCGACAACAAATCTTGTAATGTCTAAAGAGTACTTCGTATGGCTGTAGGTATGAAGATTGAACCCATAGACTGACGCAGATCCACCCACGCGATTTAATTTAAATAAAAGCTATCGTTTCCAATAAGAATAGTTCCATAACTTCCAAACATATGTTATATTCATGCATAAGTAAAAAATATGCAACCATTACAAAATTATTGTATTGGATTTACGCGAATGTTACACATTGGAATTATACTACAGCTTACGGATTTTATCTCGCTTTTTATTTCAACTATTGGTGTTACTTTAGTTGAAAAATGTTCGGGTACTTAGAGATAACTAACACATTCAAGAAAAAGACAAATATCACCTCAGTCTGCCGTGACCATGAATCCTGCAAAGAATTCGAAACATCGGCTAGAAATGAATAAAAAAATGTTGTTTCTAGATCATTCGGTTTAAATGTTATTACTCAGTGAAACCAATATAACGCGATAAAATCCGTAAACTGTATTTTAATTCGACCATTATAAAATTGTTTATTAATTTTCATGTTTTTATTTTACAGGTAAATTAGCAGAACCAGCTCTCCATAAAAGTAAGGATACATTTCCTGTACATTGAGACTACAAATAAACTAATACTAAACTGTAAAATTGTTGAACAACTGACAAACTTTTGAAACGAGAATTATGTTTTGTTTCATAAAAGTAAAGCCGGATATGAGACAAGTATACAACAGGCTGACCACAAACGATAAATACTTTGCTCTCATTTTAAACTCTGTCCCTTTTTCATCTGTTACACGTGTGCGGAAAGCTTAATGGTCGAGCTGTTGTTTGGCTATATTAAGACACACACAATGAAACTAGTTTCGCAAAGCAGCCAGTCACAATTTTGTTGAAGCTGCCTACAAGTAAAATAGTTAAAGTATGGAGTAGGGGTTGCTATTTAAATTAAAAACATGTACTAGATTTATATTATTTGTAAAGTAATATTGTTTTTCATGAAACGTGCCGTGTATATTCACATTAACATAATAAGATAGCGTGCACTTAAATAGCAACTAGAGAACTTGTATAACATGGCAAAAATTCATAATTTTCTTGCAAATTATTGTACATTATGTGTATTTAAAAGCTAAGCAGTGTTTCTTTATTCGCTAACGTTATTATTTTATTAATTGACGTATTTTACATACACAAACATAAATCATATGGTAACTTTTTAAAGTAGAATAACTCCTTTCTTAAGTAATGGAAGAAATTTTCGTCACGCTGAAGGCTTGTACTCCGAATATCGACGACCTCTTTCTTCTATATCGGTATTTTCAAACAGACTACTAGGATAATATTGACTTATAGGTTTGTTAATAATGTTTATACAGAGATGTCTAGACTGGAATGTGTAGGCATTAAGTAGTCTGCCCTGTACATACATGATGTAATAACATCATAAATAATTTATGAATCTATTCGTATAATAATATATTTTGGGAATACTACAAACACAACTGTCGTGAGTAACAATTGGTTTGGTCACGATAAACATTATAAATTCTTTGCTTAGTTAAATTAGCTAATCAGCGGTATTTAACCTCTTGAATTTCTGACTTATTTGAAATGTACACTACGTATGCAATGTACGTGTATTCTTCGACACTCAAGGCAAAGACCTTATAAATACCTTATAAAATAAAATATGTTATTAAGAATAACATATTTTATTTTATTTTCGGTTGACAAGATGTGTCAGTTTCACTTTGGCGCCGGCTCGCGACTTCACACACACATATGTCAGACTTGCCAACTGGCTTATGTTTAGCGTCATGCTTTTGGTACGCCTATCACATATCTACTTCTTTTTACTTTTGTAACATCATTGTTCTATATACTAAACTTTGCCTAGCAGTCTATTGATACTCTACATAATAGCACTATACATAATATTAGTTAAATCCTTGTGCTTAATATTTTTGTTGGTGAAGACATAACGCTGTTATCGCAGATATACA
Organism: Euclidia mi; assembly: GCA_944739405.2. NCBI lineage: Eukaryota > Metazoa > Arthropoda > Insecta > Lepidoptera > Erebidae > Euclidia > Euclidia mi. The sequence continues at coordinate 61,754,774 of OX123200.2, forward strand.
CGCAAGTTTATCATCTCGTAATGAGTTTAGATGGGCATCTACCTTATGTACATATCAACTTAATGACCATTAAATTACTTTATTTTGTTGAGAAATCACGGTACATTTTACAAAACAACATTCAAATACATCATCATCATCATCATTATCAGCCCTGTATATAAACTGTCCCACTGCTGAAGAGAAGGGTAAAGCCATAGTCCACCACGCTGGCCAAATGCGGGTTGGCAGACTTCAAATGTCTTTCGAGAACATCATGGAGAACTCTCAGACATGCAGGTGTCCTCACGATGTTTTCCTTCACCGTTCAGCAAGCGATAATTAACAATTTAATACGCACTTAACTCCGAAAAGTCATTGGTGCGCGCCGTGAATTTGAACCCGGACCCTCTGCGTAGCAGTCTGTCAGTCTCTCCACTAGGCTTTCGCTGCAAACACTTCTTAAGTAGGTAACTTAAGTAGGTAACTTAAGTAGGTATGACTAACGGTCGGTCCCAACATTAGATATATATTATATCCTTGAATTTGACTACTAGAGATACACTTCTACCAGTAACCTCCGATTTCCGTTACCTAGGTTCACTCCTGCAAGATGACGGCGAAATTGATCGAGATGTTAGGCAAAGAATAAACGCAGGATGGATGAAATGGCGAGGTCTCAGGCACAATATGCGACCACAAAATGCCTGTGAAATTAAAGGGCCGCATGTATAAGTCGGTTATAAAGCCTGTCGTACTGTATGGAGCTGAGTGTTGGGCTACAAAGAAGATGGATGAGAAACGATTGCATGTTGCAGAGATGAGAATGTTACGATGGATGTGTGGAGTGACAAGAATGGACAGAATTAGGAATAATTACGTTAGAGGTAGTATGAAAGTGGCGCCCATTGATGAAAAGGTGAAAGGGAATCGATTGGCATGGTATGGACATGTTATGCGGAGAAATGAGATGTATGTAGGTAAAAAAGTGATGAGTATGCATGTAGAAGGACGAAAAGGGAGAGGACGGCCAAGGAAAATATGGATGTACCGTGTGAGGATGGATATGAAAGAAAAAAGGGTAAATGATCGGATGACTGGTGACAAAGAAGTATGGAAGCGAAGGACATAGGTACTGCGCTGACCCCAAATAAATTGGGACCAGGGCAAGACAATTATGATGACCGGGACCATCATCTCGGCAGTCCGTTACTTAAGCCACTGGGCTATCGCCGCTTATTGTTACTTTACCGCAACTCCGCCGAAAACTTTTTTTACTAGAATTTCTTATGCATCCTCACGATAACCCCTCACTATATACTCCTTTGGCATTTTCTACCCTTCTCTGTAAGTTTAAATTATGCTGAGCTTTAAGAGTCTTCTCTTGCAACCAAATAATGCTATAATATATAATACTTACTTTATTATAAAATAAGTAAAAAATTTGGTTTTTCGTGTTTTGCATGACATTTATTTTTACAATATACATTAAAAATCTAAAGTCCATTATTATCGATTTCTGCTTGAAAAGTAGTGAGCTGTCTTCTTTATGTTTTAGCATCTGATGTTGAGTCCGAAGTAAGTTACTTATCAAAAATTTGCCAAGAAACGCTATACAAGCCAAAAACAATATGGAGGTATATACTTTAATTCAAATAAGTATAGAAAACTTTATTTAACATTTCGAAAATATTCATTAGAAGTGAATGTACAATGCTAGAGCACTTGAGCTTTCCACTTATTTTAAAATCCTCACGAATCATCAAAGATACAGAGAATAGCTCAGTTGAAAAAAGCGTTTCCATGTAGGTTTAAAATAGGTAGCATTATCTCGTAAAGTTGTTATGAAATACGGATGAACATCAATTCAGAATTGATCTTACATCCAGAATATCTGATTTGATCCGGAGACAACGACTTTCTTTACCGCTTACGTAGCGCTCATAGCCTTTTTTGACGTTGGCTAAGTTAAGCAACGTTCACAATAAGCCCTTTCTGTCATCCTTTGAGTCCTACCATGTACAGAACTACAACTATCTAAGCATGTGTGCAATATTCCTCAGCTTACCTGTATGGCCTTTCATCGTGCGTCTATTCATGTACGTTAGTTTCAGCAAAATAAACGGAGAACTTGAAACCAGCGAACACTCCAATACCAGCAAAATACAGCACGTTATGTGCAGTGTGCCCTTTGCAGTTTTAAAAAATGAATAAATCGGCAGTTGCTGAATCGTATGGCTGCCTCGTTTATGTTTTCGATCGATTCCGTATGACCATCATGTTCAGTCAAAGTTGAAGGAAAATAGCGTTCATAGCGTGACTGGCCTAGCCATTTGTAATGGGTCAGCTAAGTTAAGCAACACTTACACATGTGAGACCTTTTATGTGGCATCTACATCAGAATACTATTGTGCTTAACACATAAATCCATCGGTCCCAGTAAATGCCTTAGGACAAGAAGCGTTTGGCTATATCGGAGATCTTCGGGTGGTCTAAAAACTCCAAGACTAGAGTTTGCCACAATCACATGAAAAGAATTCGTATTTTATGTACCCAGAGGAAAATAACACATCGTATATAAAGTGCCAGATTTCGCGTGTGTGCCCTCAGTAACATATGAAGAGTTTACGATCGCCCTAAGACATAACGAACCCAATTGTCTCAGTTCGTATACACGAACGGATGGGAGGATAAAATGTATGATGCATGCATAAATAATTGTATGATGCACGCATGCATAAATAATGATAAAACAAAGTAATATGTTCACTTTGGCAATAGGGTAGTACAAGCGGTTACAAGGGCGGAAATCAAGTGTTCCCGGGCCGCAAACATCCGGGGATGCTTTTGTTGTGAACACGACGTCGATATCTGCTTAGTGTCTGCGAACATCAGGATGTGGGTAAGTTCGTTTAAAGGAACGGTGAATTTGGTTTGTGAGGGGTAATAAGGATGGTGAATAAATTTAGAGCGAAGATATTTCTGGAGGATGATGGTGAATTGGCTGATGTTTTGACTTCTAGTGCTAGGATAGTTCAAACACACGGCCGGCATACATGACTTTTCTAAAAATGTACGACTTTAAAGGGTAATTATCACTTGCTTCGTGCTTCAGAGAGCATATTTAGCTGTCGATGCCAGATGCCATGAATATATCATACAATTTTATTAAAACGGGTCTTATTCAGGATATTTAATTAATTTAAGGTATAAATACCTTTGTTTTACCGACGATTCGGCCGTCTTACAACAGCCATGGTCGCGGCAGGACTGATGTCATCTCAGCGTCGTCCTTATGAAGCGCGGGTTTCGGCAGCTACCCTCACTTGTTTTTTATTTTTATCCGAACTGAACGAATTGCCATGAATATATTTGACAGTTGTTATGCGAAGTACCCTTGAATATACTTACTAACATTGGTCTTTACCTTCGAATATCGCTATCACTTTAGGTAGCGGTATCTGACGGCAGTGGCTGTGAGAAATTTGATGGGAGTGAATGAAGCAAGAGATATATGTCAGAATCGTTGCAAATGGCGTTCCGTAGCCTCTGCCTACCCCTCCGGGAAACAGGCGTGAGTTTAGACTTTTTTTTTAACAAAACTCCCGCACTAGGACTAAATCCTGTGTCGCACTCGCGGGGGACTTTACAAACATACAACTAACGGACACAATTAACACCCAGACTGGAAACAACAATTTATGACTCACACAAAGTGTTGTCTCGTGTGGGGATCGAACCCACAACACTCGGCGCAATGCATTGAGATAACATAACATATCAATGGCGCAAGGTCAAGCGGCGAGGCGGCCGCTTAAACCACTACGCCAACCGTGCATTCAAGTTAATATTCTAGTTTAGGGTATTCGGTCTAGTTAATATTCATGAATTCATGTTATTGTAGTATAATCTAAGCTAATATCAATAATTTTGTATGTATATATTCAGATAATTTCGTAATATGGGATATCATATATCCCAAATTACGAAATTATCCGTATATAAATGTCTTGCGTTACTGAATGAATAACAATGTACAGCCAAAACTAATGGACGCAAGAAGCTGAAGTTTGGCATGTATGTTCCTTGGAGAGTGCAAGGAAGTACTCAGAGAGGCTTTTTGTAAATTCCTACTCTCAGGGAGAAAATAGTCCCACGCGGTCAAAGCCGAGGGTAAAGTGTAGTGCATTATAATAATGGAATGATTTAGTAAATGTGTAATATCATACCGAAAGCAATGTACACTCGAAGAACTTCCCACTAGACATCGTCGCTTCCAGTGCTACTTTACACGCACATTGACATCGACTCTATAAGCGAGCGGAGCCAAGGGATTTTCTTTCAAACTGGTCCAGCGCTGACTTGTTTGATTGTACATTCAGCGCAAAGTTAGGCTTTACATGTGCAGTACGATTGATACTTATTGCCTAAACCATGAGAACAGTACAAAGGTCAAAGTGTTTGGCTTGACGAATAGCCGTGTGTACATACTTAGGTATGCCAGTCGTAGTGTCGTTAATAAAACGTGTTTTAAAAAACTTAATGTAAAATAACTACAAAATAACAAGAAATTCGTAAATATAAGCTTGTACAAATTTCAATATTAATTTACATATCTGGTTGTCTGGTACATAATTTAATTATAACATACTCCACGAACAGTTTCGAATTATTTAATAGTGTCCGTTAACGAGTTATGTGAAGAATTAATTGGCAGCTGAAAGGATTATTCGCATTCCATTAATTAGTGGATGTGTGAGTTAATGTGCATAAATGTCGTTGAGTTGCACGCTTTAAGTACATATATACCTAATTAATTATAAGTTTAAAAGTCTCATTAAAAATAAAATTTAAACTACTAAACTGTATTCTCTTAAAAGTCAAATTTCAAAGTGTTGTCATATATTTGAACGTAGCAACAACACTCGAAACAGTGCAAGACAGCGTGGCCAAAGCGCTGTAACAACTATGGTATCCAATCAAATAATAGTCACTTCTTAAAATCGTTTAAAAGAAGTCATATCTTCCTCCTTTAAATATCAGAACCATGTTGTACGTGTTATCTCACAAATCAATTTTACAGGTACTTATAAGAGACAGGCACTGGCCTTAATGAAAATATTAGCAAAAGAAAAATCAGGCTCAGTGGCTTGCCATTGAAGAGGTCTATATCGAGCAGTGGATTATGATAGGCTGATGATGATGCTGATGATGATGATGATATTTTACAGTAAGCATTGACTATAAGTAACTTACAGTAAACGGTGTCTTTACCGCTACTCGCTTACAATGGGACAGAAGCCCAATCACGAACATTTAAATAACATTAACAATCCGAACTGTCGAACTGTCTATTTGAACGAATCACGTAATTACATGCCAGATTATTTGGGAGCCAATTAAAACGAAATGATTCTAGTTCTCAGGATTTACAACAAATTAACGAGAGTAGGTAATTGTGACTGATTAGTTGGGTGTCGCTAGATTGGTACTTCTATATTGAAATGAATGAATCTGTAGGTACTCTTAATGTTTAGTGAGTGTGACCTTTTATTTTAAAGGGAATATATTTGGAGTACAGTTATGTGGGATCTAAAATTAATGACGAAATGTGGGTGTAATATTACACCTCTGCCTACCCCTTCGGGGATACAGGCGTGAGTATATAAAAAAAAATATACAAGTAAGCTTTGAGCTTAATGGTGATTCCAAATGAGCGTAATTTTAGACTAGTCAAGTCTTATTATGAGTACAGCAATTTACGGTCAATCAATTGATATTTGGTTAGGCTGCCTGACGGGTACGTAGCTTTTGTTACGATCCAATTTTTGTAAATTATAATTAGTATCATACAAAATAATTTAACGGGTCTTACCTACTTGTTTCTGACGTTTCGATCGTCTTCAACCGATCGTCGTCGCGGAGAGACTTGTATTTACTTAAATACAAGACATAGTCTTCTATACCTTAAGTATGTAAATTCTACACGATTAAGACCCGCTTAATTATTTTTTATGATGTAAACAAATCGCAAACGTTTAAATTGATTATAATCACCATCATTAGGCATTTTTAAATAATATCACTTGTCCTAATTGACACATCACAGCAGAGCCCGTGCCTCAAAGAGTGACTGCCATTAATATACAAGGTAACTAAGGTACTTGTAATCGTACCACCTGTATTTATACCAAATACATGTATTAAATATGTGTATGTACATATATATGTATGTTTATGTATATTTGTCTATTATTATCATATTATAGGAATTAATAAAGGTATATTAAGTATGTATAAATTATATAGCTTTGTTTACTAGTATACATGCAACTACCGATTTTCTCCTACCAATAATATTTCCATCCAAAGGTTGCCTGGTAGAAATCGCTTTCAGCGATAAGGCCGCCCTTAGTACTCTACTTAGTTATAAGATATCTAATAATGTTTTTTAAATGTGTACAATAAAGTGTAAAATAAAAAAAAAAATATATAACGTGATTCTATCAAATAATGTTCTATTCTAATCTGTTCTACATAACTTTGCCCGAATTCCAGTGCAAGAAAACAACAGGTATAAATTGAGCAATTTAAAAATAAATGTAAAAAATTATAACTTCTTACCTTAAAAAAGTAGCCTTACTTTTCTTGCCAACGGCCACAAAGAGTGAAGCCTTGTAAGTGTTAACGTAGCCTCTTTGTTGAAACATTTTACATTAATTGTGTACCTATTCAAAATATAACAAGAAAGTTTTTGTTCAAAGTTTGACAGAAATAAAATATTTTGTAAGGATTCCTTCTATTTAGTATAGGAAAATAAGGAGGTTATGATCAGCAATTCGTGAAATGGACACTTATTATATTTATATAAGCACTGTAAATAAACAATCCTAATGCTTGATATAGGCTTTTTAAGGTTAACGCCAGAGGCCACCACGCTGCCCAAATGTGAGCAGACTTGACATGTCTTTCGAGAACATTATGGAGAACGTGTTTTGCATTATGTTTTCAGTCACATTTTAGCAAGTGAAAATTATAATTTAACACATATGCACTTAACTTCGAAAAGACAGTGGTGCGAGACGTGGGTTTGAGTTTGAGACTCTCTGCGTGGGAGACTGTCAGTCTTTCCAATGGTTCATTAATGCCTACTTAATAATTTACAATATTTTATAGAGGCGCAGCGATAGCCTAGTGGAGATACCAACAGACTGCCATGCAGAGGGTATTGGGTTCGAATCCACGGCGCGCACCAATGACTTTTCGGAGTTATGTGCGTATTGATTTGTTAATTATTGCTTGTCCCGTGCCTCGGAGAGCACGTAAAGCCGTCGGTCCCGGTTATCATGAAGATCTTTGACAGTCGTTACAGGGCGTCAGTACCTTCTTAATAAACTGACACTAGTCTAAACAAAAGAATATCGCTAGCCCTTTGGGTTGCAGAGGTTAGACCGTGTGACCGTGAGTCGCTCTGTGGAAAAGCATATATTCAGTCAAATCCGTTTAGACTTGTAAGCGGACCCCAGATTGAAACTGGGATAACACTAAGAGAATGATTTGATACATAGAGCATATTAAAAATACAATGATCATCTATGAAAAAACTATTCTTCCAAAAGATTTTCCGTCTTCTAAAGATCTATGCTCCAAAATCTCTATTCAATTCTCCCATTTACAGGCCTTAGTTTACATTCCCACTCACTAAATAAGCAACTAAAACATTTCCCAGAAACTTCCTCCGCAAATCTTATCCGAGTTGAAATTAAACTACAGTTTACGGATTTTATCATCGCGATAAAATCCGTAAACTGGTTTCACTGAGTTATTACATTTGAAACTACTGATCTAGAAACTACATTTTTAATTTATTACTAGCCGACGTTTCGAATTCTTTACAGGATTCATGTTCACGGCAGACTGAGGTGATATTTGTCTTTTTCTTGAATTTCAAAGTTATCTCAAAGTACCCGAACATTTTTCAACTGTTGGTGTTACTATCTACGCAGAATGTGCTCACTGTGTCTTGATGTCTTCTGGTGACTTTGTCCTTCTTGGGTTTCATTAGCCTGATAACAGGGTCCCAAGCTGTAGGAACATTCCAGCTTGGGACCCAGTGTTAATATATTCCTAGACCACCTTAATTCTATTCATAACCACATAAAATTTACAATGGAATTAGAGGCAAACAATTCTTTAGCTTTCTTAGATGTACTTGTTATCAGGAACAAAAACAACTCTTTGAGCCACACTGTGTATAGGAAAAAGACACATACAAATAGGTACTTAAACGGTGAATCTCACCACCATCCTAAACAGTTAGCTACCGTAGGAATGTCTTTGTTTCAGAGAGCCCGGGGGATCTGTGACAAGAAACACCTGGACGCCGAGCTTCAACATGTCAAGCAAGTTCTGCAAGACAACAAGCTCCGACCGCCGCGCCAACGTCACAGATCCCCGAAGAACAAGCCAGCCACAGTAGAGAGACAACCTGCTGTCCTCCCATACATCAAGGGCGTGACCGACAAGATTGGTTATATGTTGAAGCGAGCTTCGATCAAAACTTTCTACAAGCCGCCAACGAAGATAAGCCAATTATTACCATCTGTCAAGAGTCAGTTACCCTTACAAGAGGCCGGGGTTTACAAGATAGACTGTGAGTGTGGGCTCTCATACATTGGACAAACCAAGAGAAGCATAGGCATTCGACTAAAGGAACATATAGCTGACATTAAACACAAACGCTCGACGAAGTCTGCTGTGTGTGAACATGTAGAACAAGGAACCAACCATTACCTGCGATTTGATAAACCACAGATACTCGCAAAAGAACATCGCTTTATTCCAAGAATGATACGTGAAGCTATTTGTAAATTTAAAAACATCCTAATTTCAATGGGGAAGATGGTTGGAATGTTCCTCCAGCTTGGGACCCTGTTATCAGGCTAATGAAACCCAAGAAGGACAAAGTCACCAGAAGACATCAAGACACAGTGAGCACATTCTGCGTAGATAGTAACACCAACAGTTGAAAAATGTTTGGGTACTTTGAGATAACTTTGAAATTCAAGAAAAAGACAAATATCACCTCAGTCTGCCGTGAACATGAATCCTGTAAAGAATTCGAAACGTCGGCTAGTAATAAATTAAAAATGAAGTTTCTAGATCATTAGTTTCAAATGTATTAACTCAGTGAAACCAATACATCGCGATAGAATCCGTAAACTGTAGTTTAATTTCAATGTGTAACATTCGCGTAAACCCAAGAAGATACTATCTTATCCGAGTTGTTTTCAATCAGCGGCCAATTGGTCAATAATTCGGCTTCAAAGCCTCCGCAATAAACTAGGGCAGCGTCTAATTGACTTGGCCTACTGTAATGGACCAATTTCTAGAGTTACGTCACAAATCTGGATTCTCATCACGTTGTATAAGGATCGAGTTTACGAGAAACCTGAAAGCGATACCCATATTTGATTATTGAGGACGAAACTTGTGATAGCGGTAGGAAATTTTGTCAGTGTGTGTGACTTTGAAAACCTTTCGTCTAAAACGTAATTTAGTGTCTAATTCTCACAATTAGTATACATATCAATATTCATGTAAATAGTCTCAATAGTGTTATTATTCGAAAAGAAACTGGTAATACCTTCTGTTTGCCCCAAAGTTTCAGTATGGGTTAAACCAGCCGTGTTCACTGAAAAACTGGTCTTGCTGTGACCATAGAGCAAAGAAAATTACATACATACATAGTCTTACGCCTAAATCCCCGAAGGGGTAGGAAGAGGTATATTGCTACACGCACTTTTCGCCAGATTTATTTTAGTACCACGTAATAGGTGGCGAGCCTATTGCCGTGACGGAGTCTGGTAATGTGCCCGGCACATTACCAGACTCCGTGCTGCTACTGTAAATTATCTAACGGAAAAACCCAGTAACACTTTGCTAGACCTGGGGATCGAACCCGAGACCTCCCAATCCCACGCGCACATTTATGTCACGAGACCAACGAGGCAGAAAGATCATATTTAAAAAAAATCTTTTACATATTAAAATCAATGACAACTTTAACATAATACCTTTTATTCGAATAGCTCTTACCATCATACCTAGTCTTTATTTTATTCAGCACGTAGGCTTACTCTTACAATAGGTACTCATCTAAAAGCGAACGTCGCATCGATTTTCGGTTGTGTTGGCAACAGATGTACCGAACGATAGTCGTTATAAGAACTTAGCAGGAAAATGTGTAACACTCGGGATTAAAGCACGTTGATGAACGTTACAAGGCAACGAACGATGTGTCTGTGTGCGTGTGTCTGGGCCGACAATGGTTGAAAGTTCGAAAACGAATATAAAAATTTAAATATGTTGAAGATTCGTGATTTGACTGTCTAGGTGGTCGTTTTACATTTGTATTATTGTTCGAAATATCAGACATGCTGGCATGTTGCCTATCACATCCAATAGATGAAGAGGTTATATTACTTATTTATTTATTTACTTCAAATAAAACGGAATTCGCCAATTACATTAAATGAAGACAGACATTACAACTTAAGGTTAACACATACAAAATACATAAAACTCAAAATATTATCATAATATATAAAATTTGGAAAAAGACAAAAAAGTAAAAAAATATAACTTATTTTAATAAATTATTTCACACACTCGTCTCACAGTACTCCAGACACACTGACATAATTTCCTTCCATTCATCCGCAAACACATCACATTCAGGTTTGGTGACCAACAGAGCATTGAGTGCAGAAAGTGTACGAGGCACAGGGGATTGCGCTCGTGCTACAGTGCGGGACATGGGCACCGCAAATGTCCTATGCCTTCGGTTTCGGCTATAGTTTACCGGAACAAAAAGTTGACACAGTTCCTCATGTAACCCTGCCGCGTCTGTTTTTCCACGTATAACTTTACACATGGTTATTATCTGGTCGTGATTTTGTCTGACCTCAAGCGAATTATACCCTAGGCAGCAGTAAAAATGTTGTAGGGTACATAAATGGGTAGTAACCATGTGACCGTTTATATAAATACCGAAGGAAGGCTTTTTGAACTTTTTCAATGATCAAGATGTACTTTTTTTCGTATGGATTCCAGACACAGGAACTGGACTCGCACTTGCTATGTACAAGCGCCCCAAAGACTAATTTCATAACATTAGTGCTACTGAAATCGTTCATGTTACGAAGAATAAAGCCTAAACGCTTATATGAGTCCCTTGCAACCGTCACCATATGATCATGGAACGTGAGTCCTCGATCTAACATGACACCCAGATCTTTTATGCAGTCTGTTCTGGTTACGATTGCATTATTTATTTTATAGTTGAAGGAAATTGGCTGTCGCGCTCGACCAAAACGCATAACATAACATCTGCTAAGATTAAATGACATTTTGTTTTTCTACACTCCATTCGAGTACGGCATCAATGTCTATCTGCAATGCTAAACAATCTGCTTCAGAGTCTACTAAACGAAAGATCATGCAAGAAATGAAAGATCATGAAAGATCTTCAGATCGCCAGCATAAAGGAGACATTTAGCATGTTCTATAACTGTTGGCAGATCATTTACCATTATGAGAAATAGCAGTGGACCCAATATAGATCCTTGACTAACTCCAGAACGCGTGTGATAAGGTTGAGATTCATATAAACCTAATCTAACAAACTACTGACGATCGCGTAGGTAGTCAGGAAGAAGGCGAAGGAGACCCGGTGGAACACCGATGCTACATAGTTTCTCCAGCAGTATGTCGTTGTTTACCCTATCAAAGGCCTTCTGGAAATCAAAGTATAAGACATCTACTTGCCTACCTTGGTCAGACACTTGGATATGTTATCTACAAGAGTCAAAAGGCTAGTGTCTACTGATCTCTTCGTTCTGAAGCCATGCTGCTCATCACTCAAATACTTATTGACATGCGAGTAGATATATTAGTGCATTATATTTTCGAAAACCTTTGCAGATGAAGACAGCATGGCTATAGGACGGTGTTCTTCAACAGATGTTCTGTTCGGCCCTTTGGGTATAGGTGTAACCCGAGAAATTTTCCATTGCGGCGGATATGTTCCAGTTTTCAAAGATACATTAAATATATGATATAAGGGCAGGCAGACGTACTTCTTACAACGTTTAAGAATACTGGCTGGTATGTTATCCGGTCCAACCGAAGCATTGAGTTTTAACTTAACTATTGCAAATATTATACAATAACATTGTTGTCGTGAGCTGAAATTTCATTAGCATTGAGTGCTGGGACGTAGGGAAGAAAAAAGCCTCAGCCGTATGGACCCTTGTATATTTGGTTCCTTTATATGTTACGTTAGGTTCAAAACCACCTTTAGAGCCTAAGCTTGAGATATGTTTCCAAAAGTCACACGGTCTGTCTCTGAAGTAGTTTTCTATCATGCTAGTGAATGATGAATATGCTGTTTTAACACGACTTCTAAGGTTAGCTCTTAGGTCTGAGATGGCTTTGTGATCCGCGTCAGTTTTAGTCTGTTTCCAAGTAGCATGCAGCTTAATCTTGAGCCTAACATCCCTAATAATGTCGTTTGTAAACCATACCGGGTAACGTCTGTTTAAACAATTTTTACGATATTTTTCTGGTATACGTTTGTAAAATATTGAGTAAATTATTTCATTCTAATACTGTGTCGCTAAATACACGTCTTGGCACTGAGTTACTTTATCCCACGAAATTTGGGATAATAAATAAATAAGCTTAGCCAGGTCACATTTATTAGAGTTCCAATCTTTTCCTCTGTCAATGTTAGTTGGTTTAATCACATCGGAATAGTATATTAATATAATTATATCAGATAGATATGTAAATTAGAAGTAAACGCACAAATACGACTATTCTACTCATATTTTTAAATAAGACTGCCTCCGTGGTCCAGTGGATAGCGTTTGCGACTGCTGATCGGAGGTCCCGGGTTCGATTCCCGGGTCGGGCAAAAGTGTTACTGAGTTTTTCCGAATTCTCAGTAGCAGCACGGAGTCTGGTGATGTGCCCAGTAACGGCAATAGGCTCGCCCCCTTTAACGTGGGACCTAACAATTCATGACAAAATGTGGGTGTAATATTACACCTCTGCCTACCCTTTCGGGGATTACAGGCGTGAGTCTATAAATAAATATATTTTTTTTAAATTACAGCTCAATGTAGTACAGAATACCTAAGTTTGTGCATACCTATTTACGAATACATTCACCATCAATTTTTTTTGTTGTATAGGCCCACGCCTGTATCGTCGAAGGGGTAAGCAGAGGTCTAATATTACACCCACAATTTGCTATTAAAATTTGCATGATAAGCTGTACAGGGTGGCGCTATCATAGGGGCACTTTTTGAACAGAGGCATAGCGTACAACATTCTGAAGCCTTGTACCAAAAATCAATTAAATCGGTGCAGTAGTTTAGCCACAATATCGATTTTAAGTTCCGCAATTTTTGCACATGCTTTGAATTCCACATAGCTGATACAAAACAGTCAACGACCCTACATTGCACGCCCCAACTGGCTCCGACGCGACGCCTCGACGTCATCCGAAGTTAGGCTCAGCGCAGATAAAACGGAGCGCAGCGGAGAGGATTTTAACGCCCTTGAAAATAAACTATATTTTTTTTTACAATAAAGTGCATAAATGCTTGAACCTGACAAAAAACATTCGCGCGTCCTCGAAGATATGCGGGAATCCTCGCGCGGCGTCAAGTCTGCGCCCGCATCGTAGTGAGTCGCGGCGCGCAATGTAGGGTCGTTGACCGTTTTGTATCAGCTGTGTGGAATTTAAAGCATGTGCAAAAATTGCGGAACTTAAAATCGAAATTGTGGCTAAACTACTGCACCGATTTAATTGATTTTTGGTACAAGGCTTCAGAATGTTGTACGCTATGCCTCTGTTTAAAAAGTGCCCCTATGGTAGCGCCACCCTGTATAACAAATTTCATCTCCTTTGTTTAGCTGTTTCAGTTATACGGAAATCTACTCGGCGCCGAGATTGCTCGAATGCAATCTTTACTTCTTAAATATGCATGGGGCAGTGTCATGTTCTTCACATATTTTAGGCGTCCAAAATTCAGTTCATTTATATTTAAGCTATTTGCTTTATTTCATTCACAAATAATGCATTTTTGTCAGAACGAAAGCTATAAAAGAACCTAGAAGAACATGCCAATTTTATTTTACCACATTGATGCTCCGGGAAACTACATACACATGCATACTCAATTTTCAGTCCTATACAAGGTACCCAACAAATAACATTTTCAATATCATCCATCGATCAGTAAGACATTACTTAGTGAAATGATCGGCGTATATAACCGCTATGATAAGCCTCCATCACACTTATCGCCATAAACTTGAAACATCTTTATACAGATGACATTTTTATTATATTTTAGAGCCTTAATATACCAGAGAATATCCGCTTAGGAGTAGAAACCGATAAAATAAATATCCTAAAAGAATTGCAATATTATTGTAAAGACGATACGATCTATGTTTTAGAATTTAGTACTTTTTCCTGACCTACATACAATTGTAGTACATACAGTGTAAATTGTGAGATATCATGGGTCACGTTGCTACAAAATTAATAATGGTCCTTTAAAACTACATGAATCTTGCTGCTCCTTATACGCCCACAGGATCTATCTACATCGCAAAATCTATGCCGAAAAGAAAAGAAAAGTGAAATTTTAATAACTAACAAATTTAAGAACTAATAAATATATAAGATCGTTAGTGCACAAACAAATATTTCGATTTTACCTCATACAGCCATACAATACATGTCTAATCCGTTAGACCAAACAAACACGCTTTCTAAAGATTTTTTTTTCAATCTTCAACACCAAAAATAAGTATGAAACTGCACTTGCAATGCTAAAGCAATGAAATCAATGGAAGCTTTTAAAAATCTAATAAATTTACCATTAAAAAAATTCGATTCAAGGTAAAGTTAGTAGTGACATATTTCTCGCAATACATTAGACAGCATATATATCGCATGAGGCAATTTTTAACAGCTTTTATTTATGCCATTATGACACGTAAATTAGGGAAACTTTTTGCCAACGTATCCAATTACAAATTATAAAGTCTACTTCGACGGGACATTTGCGTAATTTTTCCTAACGCTTCATATCAGTATTGACTTTTAAATTGACATTTTGTATAACATTTCATAGATTTGTGCTGAACAAGTTTCAACATTTAAAAACTTTTGAATTGAAAATGTTTGCCCATCATAGTTTCTCTTACAAAGGCGCAAAACATTTGAGGCCTGTCGCATATTTAACTAATAGGACATCATTCATAACATCGCGTTTAAACAGAAGAAAAACCGAAAAAGATGCGTAAGTGAAGTTTTTATCAAATTCGGAATCATTATTTCGACACTGTCAGACAGTTCATTTTCTGTTACTGACCAAAAAAATCTTGTTGGCACGGCCCTTCCTAAAACATCTTCTTAGTAACACAGCTGTTTACCTATCTACATAAATAAACATTAGCCCCGTTTCTTGTCCAGAGAAGTCAATGTTATGAAATCATCAAAACTTATGTTCAGTTGCTATTACTAACGAAAATCAAAACATCCTATTGCAGAGGGCGTCTTGAGAAACTTCTCATAAAATACTGTGATGCATACTACTTCCATATCATCATCATAACTTTAGTGATTGGGCAACCAGTTACTTTTGCTAACGAAATCCAACAACTTATTGCAATGGGCGCCTTAAGAAACTTCTCCTCATAAAATACTGTGATCCATGGTCCTTATCGAAACCTATCAATAAAAGAACAAACAAAAGCAATCCAATCCTCCAATAACAACTCAGCATATTATTTAATATTACTGGAATGTTTTCCTCCCTTATCTCTCAAAAGTTATTAATTGCACGACCTGACTCCGTACAAGTGGTTAACTACAAGTTTTGCTGCATCTCACTCATCCATTTCATTGTCTGTCATCACAAAGAAGATTATTTTTTACTAGAGGACGCCAGCAGCTACGCCTGCATTTTTTTTTAATTTACCCGTTTTGGCCGACCCCGTGGGAATTTCGGGAAATCCCTTCTTAGTGCACCCCTACGGTCCCTAAAGAACATACATTCCAAATTTCAGCTTCCTGCGCCCAATAGTTTCGGCTGTAGCGTGACTGTCAGTCAGTCAGTAACGCAAGGATTTTATATATTAAGATTATTTTTTTATAACTCAACGCCTGTATCCCTTAGGGGTAGGCAGAGGTGCAATATGACACCCACATTTCGCCATATTATGAAATTTAAGTCGTACGTTAAAGGGGGCGAGCATATTGCCGTTATCGGGCACTCCGTACTGCTACTGAGAATTCGGAAAAACTTAGTAACAATTTCGCCCGACCCTGTAATAATCTGTCGACCTTGCCTTGCGTTTACATAAAGGAGTGTGCTATGTTTGTGAAACAAAATATGGAATTATTTAAAAAAAAAACAAGTATTCGACATGCTGGTAAATTGTGTGTTGTCGAAAGTAAAACGTCGCTAATGCACAAAAGCTTCTTTTGCACTGCACCACGCATTTACAACAAATTACCTACTCAAATTAAAAATATTGAAAATCTACGATTATTTAAAAGGCATCTTCAAAAACTGCTTGTAGTTAAATGCTATTACTCGCTGCAGGAATATTTAGATGAAACACATAATGCAAATAATTAATTAGAAATAAACTTTATTTATTTTTAAATTATAATATATAATTATTATTGATATTTTATAATTTCATTTTTCATTATTTCATGCATACATACATACATATCGTCACGCCTTTTATCCCCGAAGGGGTAGGCAGAGGTGTATTTCTACACCCACTTTTCACCAGATATACTTTAGTCCCACGTAATAGGGGCGAGCCTATTGCCGTACCGGGCACATTTCCAGACTCCGTGCTGCTACTGAGAATTTCGTGACAGAAAAACCCAATAACACTGCCCGACCCAGGAATCGAACCCGGGATCCCCCGCGCATATTTATGCCGCGAGACCAACGAGGCATTTTTTTCGTGGCACTATTTCATGACATTTTAATATTCTTATTTCTAAATTATGACATTTTGGACTCTTATTTGACATCGTATATTTTCACGTTAAAATAATTTATGTTGTTTTTAATATTATAATACGTAATAGTTTACTGTTTCTGTGTTTGCATGCCTAATTGGTGGGATATGGTAATAGAACAATGTATTTATTATTAAGATCTGCAAATGTTTACCCATATTCGCAAATTAATAAATGAATTATGGATTACCCGAGAATCGAACCCGGGACCACCCCCGATCAGCAGTCGCATACGCTATCCTCTGGACCACGGAGGAAGAAGTAATTTAAATTATACTGAACTTTAAACGCAGTGCCTACAAAGCGGTTTACTCATTTTAAAATGCGGGCAGACTCATGTAACTCGAACTAAGTTAGGTCGGTCAGGCAGGTCAGTCACTTTGAATGAAAATTGTTTAAAAAGCTATAAGGGTATCGTTTACATGGCGATTTTATTACAAACGTGTGATATCGTCCGACTTTTGAATTTGATAGTCCTTTGAGAGATTGAATCGTGAATGAAAATTTGGATTTTTTGTAGTAGACGGCTCTTTGGTGATTTGAGGCACCGAAGTTGCTATTTAGCTCATATGGATGTGGCCTAAAATTTGCTTAGCTACTCATCAAATATATTTTTTAAAAGGTTTAAGAAATGGTTTAATGGAAATAATATATATATATATATATATATATATATATATATATATATATATGCATGAATGTAATGAGTAAGTAAAGTATATTAAAAGTTCAATTAAAAGTTCAATTTTTGATTTTCAGTAGATTTGTATAATAATTTTTGTGAGGTTACCATCAAGAACGTAAGCATGATGAACAATTCCGATGCTTAACTGCCATCATAATTACGAAAACTCGTTGCATTACTCTTCACTAATGGATGGTGCTAAACGATTTATCCACTTCAAACTCAAATCTTCCAAATACGAAGAAAGGATCTCAAAACATTCTTTAAGATAATGTTTAGTTCGTTATCCTTGGTTGCTTGCAATTGGAGTTATTTGGAACCCACAAATTAGTTTCGACTACAGAAAATGGACAATCTTACATTGTCTGACAAGTGAACAACCAGCCAATAAATATCATTTAAACGGTTTAAAACTTTTAAAACCAGCATCCGACTGCCTCGTTGGTCTCGCGGCATAAATGTGCGCGTGGATGTCCGATCATTTGACAAAAAACAAATGAAAAGTTTTCATTTGAAAAATAACACTTGACAAAGTTATACTTGATAAATTTATTATTTTAAAAACTATTGTTTAATAAACTACTCATTAGACAGTATATTTATAAGAAAATATTATGCTAAAACATGAATATACAAATTGATTATTTTTTAAACAGTTTAGTTGGCAAAACAACGTAAAGCATAAATAACATTAGTAAATATTTTACTAACCAAAATCTACGTTAATACAACAATGTTTGTGTAGAGTCAACTGAAACAATGGCTGGTTAGGTTAGGTTAGCAACAACGCATAATGCCAGAACCGAACTCTACTTATTTCGCTTAATTCAGGCAGTGTTTATTTTTTTTAAGTCTTAAGTTTCTATGGAATTAGTTTTAATACAAAATTATTACTTGCCTATAAATAATCTGTCCAAGATGAAAATTGCAACCATGCAATTTAATATTTTCAAAATTTCGCGTCAGTATTAGAGTTAGACTTTAGTTATTTTTAAAAGCTAATAATTTATCTTCTAACTTTTTGTACAATCACCAATTTGGCAAACGAATTATTTAGTCATATGATTATTTTTAAAATAATTATTTAACATTTTAATTACTTTCTAGGTAAAACATTTGCGAAACCTGTATTATGTCAAATGATTGTTTTTAAAGTAATATGTTTGCGAAATGAATGTTTTCAAATGATTAGTTTTTCAAACGTTGTTTGTAAAATTATCTTTTGTCATACGTTTTTGTTAAACAATAGTAAACCGTGCGCGTGGGATTGGGAGATCTCGAGTTCGTCCCGGGTCGGGCAAACTGTTATTGGGTTTTTCCGTTAGGAAATTCTCAGTAGCAGCACGGAGTCTGGTAATGTGCCCGGTACGGCAATAGGCTCGCCCCCTATAACGTGGGACTTAAAAATTCATGGCGATATGTGGGTGTAATATAACACCACTGCCTACCCCTTCAGGGATACAGGCGTGAGTCTATAAAAAAAACCAGCATCCATAAAATTATCACAACTATCAAATCGTTTTAAAAGAGTCAAGAAAAACCCAAATAAAACTGGAAAAATACTATGCATTCACTAGTTCAATCCATTTTGCGTATTGAAATTCCATGCACGTACCCACTTGGAAATGCATACGAAACCATGTTCCGGAAACGTACTGTGAACGTCCCCGGCCGTAAAAGCTACCCACTGATATTACCGGTTCTTAGAAGACAATGAAGTTTCAACTACCCGACTTATAAGGCTAGCTTTACATAAGAGATGAACGCGTCAGCAGGGCGTGATAAAGTGGTAATTTATGAATCTATCAATTCGTAAATGTCACTCATCGCCGTATACTTCATAGTTATCACAATCACGAAAGCCATCTTCTCGGTGTATCGAAGAGCCCGTAAAGCTAGTATTTCTGGATGGCTTCAATACCTTTGAGAGTCCTTTCCATGGACAAGAAACGTCCGATGCCTTTTCAAACACTCGTTTAAACCATGTGATCTTTTATACCTGTTGCAGTAGTTTGGTATAAACAGCTATAATCGTCCATCGTACCATGATGGAGACACATTAACAACATTTAGCGGATACCAACGGAACTACCAAGACAATAAACCATTGGAAACTCTAAATTGCTGTAGTAGAAGTATCATACGGAACATAAACAACTTTCCGATAGGCATTGTAGAGGCGTGGTGCGGACTCTAAGCAAAAACTGTCATCAATATAACACCGTGTTTCTCCAAATTCCATCAGAAGGTAAAACCTGCGTGCAAATTGAAAGTTTCGAATCACAATTGTTCAATTGTTCATCGTGTCCGTCAGTTGCATGTTTATAATGTGTCCCGCAACACAAGTTTCACTCCTAGTGCGTGAGTTGTCTTTTTAAAAACAATATGCAAAAATTATGATGAGTTGGACAGACATCCACCTAAGACGTCTTTTGTTTTGCCTCGCTTGCTTCATAGCTGGATATATTTCGTACACCGCTTATCTCTCACATCAAACGCAGATTTTTGCAAGATACACAGCTTACCCTCCAGTTGTGTAATAACTTTGAATCGATCCAGCTTAGTCCTATGCATCGGTTATTTGTTGGCACACCGTAGACGCCACTAGGTAGTTTCAGGAATAATAGCAGTGTTAAGCGTTCATACAAGTGATTAAACTTTAGATGGGTTATCGTTTGGAGAAGTGAATTTAGGCTAAGTGTTTCTTTAGCTTTGTATTATGTTGTAGAATATGTTTTGTGTTAAACTCATTATAAATAATCATCGGCTTCATAATTATGAGGGTGTAAACTTAAAATGCCAACATTGCTTTTTATGCAAATGATGACGTAAAATGAGTTCTATATCATTGTAAAATACCTTTGTTCTTAATTATTATTTGGTGTAATTAGCAAGGTCAACCTGTTGGTTTTTATTATTCTAAGATATGTAAGCGATTGCAGGAGAACTAGACTAGTCAAAGAGATACATTCGCTTGTTTTAGCAATAATTTCTGCTAGAACATTTACTCCCGGCACAGTTTTGGAAAGGTTTGTAGAAAGATGCATTTGATATTATAACAATGCTCTTTAAATACCCGTAACTGCATCTGCAGGGTTTTTCCTTCTTCCTCTCCTGCCATCGGTGTATAGTTGGTGCATCTTACTTCTCTTTTGAAACGGTCCATCGTTATCAGTCTTATCCACTTATTTTTTCATAAGATAAGTATTGCTTTGTTCTGTTTGACATCACAAATATACTAAAATTTTCTACTTATTTTAGTTAGTTTGAACATTAGAATATGAGAGCAATTTTCGTTGTTGTTTGCAACGGACTAATTTCACCAACACGAGAATCTATACTATAGTGCTCCGCAGACTAAGTAGTTATACTAATTCATAGATCAAAGGGGGCTCACCATTCCCATAGAGGGTTCCTTTAGGCGTGCCTAGAAGTCAAAAAGCATGAAAATCCACTTTCAAATCGTGTTCGCAGCATGTCTGCCGTTTTGATCTCTTAAAATATATATATTTTTATAAAGAAAAACTTAATGGCAGACACTTGTTCCGGTTCCTACTATATTTTATATCATTCATAGTTGCCAAAATTTCAATAAATTTGCTTTATTTTAGCAAAGCTAAAAATTGTTATTTATATTATTATTATAAACATATATTTACAAAAACAGACCTGTAGGTCGGTTCTGACATGCGGGCAGACCTCACGATACTTTCTCAGTCATGCTATTGAAGTTGCATGATTTTGATTTTCTCACTCTTCATTTTGCAGGAACTAGTGTTTCAGCAAAGCTGCAATTTATGTATGTTTTTACATCATTATTATATATGTATATCTACAAAACCAGACAGATAGGTCGGTTCTAAAATGCAGGCAGACTACATAATAGTTTCGCAGTCATGCTAGTGGAGATACACGATATTGACTTTCTCACTCTTACTGGCAATGACAGCGAATCAGTATGAATACATGTGAACAGTGTTTTAAAATTTTATAATTTATAACTCTTATTTTCAATCACAAACATAAGCTTTTATAAAGAAATCAACTTTTTTTTCACAATGACAGCGAATCAGTATAAATACATGTGAACAGTTGTTGAACATTAGCATGACTGCGAAAATATTATGTAGTCTGCCTGCATTTTAGAACCGACCTATCTGTCTGGTTTTTTAGATATACATGTATTATAATGATGTAAAAAACATACATAAATTGCAGCTTTGCTGAAACACTAGTTCCCTGCGAAATGAAGAGTGAGAAAATCAAAATCATGCAACTTCAATAGCACGACTGAGAAAGTATAGTGTGGTCTGTTTTTGTAAATATAATTATGTTTATAATAATAATATAAATGACATATATAATTTTTAGCTTTGCTTAAATAACGCAAATTTTATAAAATTTTGATTTTCTATGATATGATATAAAATATAGTAGGAACCGGAACAAGTGTCTGCCATTAAGCTTTTCTATTTAAAAAAAATATATATATTTTAAGATATCAAAACGGCAGACATGCTGCGTTTTGAAAGTCGATTTTCATGCTTTCCGACTTCTAGGCACGCCTAAAGGAACCCTCTAAGGGAATAGTGAACCCCCATTTGAATATTATATAGCGTAAAGACTAAGTCACAAAACCCTTCATTGTAGTATACAGAACACGATACTTTTCGTAGATAAAGGTGCAAGTCCAAGATGACACCACTAGTTTCTATGAATCTCATTAAAATTGATTCCAACCGTGACCTTAGGCAAAACTACCGTGAACAGCCCCAATGACGCCTGCGGTTGCAGTCTGCAGTCCAAATCGGACTTGTACCTTTACTCAGAGGTTGGATTCACAAAGTTTTAATACAATTTGAATCTACCTCCTTGCGTTTTCTTTAAAGTCGCTCACGGCTTGAGTTATGATTACTGAATTACAGTGGACTTCACACACATTTAATTAACGGACACAAAGTACACAACAAATTCTGGATAACACAGTGTTGTCTCGTGTAAGGGTCGAAACCCAAAACACTCGGTGCGGTATTACAGGACAAGAGACCGCTTAAACCACTGGACATCCATACAGTAATCATTAAAGACCACATAATCAAAACGTATATGTTAATTTTTTTTTTGATTTATTTATAGACTTACTCCTGTCTCCCCGAAGGGGCAGGCAGATGTGTAATATTACACCCACATTTCGCCATGAATTTTTAGTGAGTGCAATTGATAGTGAAAAAAGAGCTTATTTTGAATCATACGTAAATGGACATATACAAAACCCAAGAAAGCTTTAGTATAACTTCAAATCTACCATTAATATAGGTAAAAAAAAGAGGCATGAACTGCCTCACATGTTTGACAATCCAGAAGACATAAATAAACATTTCATGAACATACCTGGGAATGATACTGTCACTTTAACAGATTTAATATATTTTGAAACGAACAGGTTTCACTCAAACACATTTAGTCTAGAGCCAATTAGTGAGGAAAAGGTCCGCTTGCATATTAGCAGTCTTAAATCAAATGCCCTTGGTATTGACAACATTTCTCTAGAAATGCTGATGATGACACTTCCCCATGCCCTTCCTTACATCACAGCAATAATAAATAAGTCTATAACCTCCTCTACCTTTCCTAATGTATGAAAAACTGCTATTGTCAAGCCCATACCCAAAATAGCCAATCCAGTAACAGCCAAAGATCTTAGACCCATCAGCTTACTTTCTTGTCTGTCTAAGGTGCTGGAGAAGGCGGTAAGCAGTCAGTTGAGGAAATACATTAAAACTTATAACATTATACCTCAAAGACAATTCAGATTTCGCAAAGGTAGTACGTCCACCGCTCTCCTGGATGTTGCTGATGACATTTTGGAGGCGAGGGATAAGGGCATGGGTACTTTGCTTACCCTACTTGATTTTTCGCGAGCTTTTGAAACAATTAATATTTCTCTTCTTCTTGCCAAACTTTCCTACTACGGGTGTGACTCAGTTTGTTCCATAGTTATCTGACTGACAGATCTCAATTCGTGCAACTGGATAGTGCCAGGGAGGGTAATAAGGCCAATTCTTCTTGCTATCAGGTGACTCGGGGCGTCCCACAGGGATCAGTTCTCGGCCCTCTCCTCTTCATATTGTACAGTGCCGATGTTACCAACCACATCCGAAATGCCCAGTTTCACATGTATGCTGATGACCTTCAACTTTATATATCATTTCACCCAAATGATTGTCACGAATCTGTAAGCAGATTGAATGAGGATTTAGTCAACATATCAGATTGGGCAAGACTAAATTCCTTGGTGCTAAACCCTACTAAATCCAAGTATCTAATATAAGCTCAAAGGAGTGCATCAAAAGAATAGAACACCATAATCCTGTAGTGATTGTTGATAATTGTCCCATAGACTATATTGTCCCATAGAGCTGCATTTTGAGACGCATGTACTTGAAGCTGTTAAAAACTGTTTTTACCGTCTCAAACTGCTATACCGAATTCGTGGGCATCTGAGTACCGACATGCGGATTTTGCTTTGCGAAACTCTAGGCTTATCCAAACTCAATTATGCAGAAACTGTATTCGGGTCATGTTTACTGAAAAGAACGGAGAAGCTTATTCAACAAGTACAAAATGCGTGTTAATCGATTTTAAACTTTCGCGATTTGTATACATCATACAAAATAAATTAGCGGGTCTTAATCGCGTACAATTAATTTATTTAAGGTATAAATACCTATTTGTTTCCGACGTTTCGCTCGTCTTGCACCGAGCGTGGTCGCGGAGAGACTGATGAGAGCTCACCGCCGTCTTGTGGAAGTGCGGGTTTCGGCACCTACCCTCACTTGGTCTTTATTTAAGTTCGCACTGTCGGTACTCCGACACACTACACTAATGACGTCTACACACTGTTGATATTTATCACTGCGGCGGTGTTTACATTTGCTGATGACTGGATTCCAAGTAGCCGATAATCTATATCCATCCTCCCGGTTGAAATTGTTATATTTCTTGATTTCTACCGCTTCACGTACTATCCTGGAGTAATAGTGACGATCGGTGGATAAGACTTGTGGTTGATGCAGTTCTATCCAGTGGTTTGGTCCAGACTCCAACAAATGCTCAGCTATAGCCGACTTATTAATATTTCGGTTTTTCACAGCTGCGATATGTTCTTTTACTCTTTCAGCGATTGTACGCTTAGTCTGCCCGATATATGAACTACCGCAGCTGCAATCGAATTTGTAGACGCCAGGTGTTTGGAGAGGAATGACATCCTTTGGGGTACGCAGATTATGTGCTATCTTAGAGAACGGACTGTATACAGTCTTGATAGAGTATTTCTTGAGTACTGCTCCAACCTTGTCCGTTACTCCCTTTAGATACGGCATGTAAGCCGGCACTCTGCTCACTTCAGGTCTACGATCTTTCCTCTTCAGACGGAGTATCTTCTTCTTGTATCCGTTGCGCCTAAGTACCTCCTGAACATATGACAGTTCACTATTTATTTGTTCAGGGTCACACAGGTCATACGCTCTGTTCACTAACGATGACACAACGGAATCCAAATGCCGCGGATGGTGGTGCGAGTTCGCGTTAAGATACCTATCTGTGTGTGTCGGTTTCCTATATACAGTGTGTCCAAGGGTACCATTATCTCTCACTGTCACTTTAACGTCGAGAAAGGGTAACGATCCGTCTACCTCCATTTCGTATGTGAATCGGATGTTCGGATGTATGGAGTTCAATTTGTCTGCGAATTGTTCCACGTCTTGCTGGTTCCCCTTCATGATGCAAAAGATATCATCAACATACCTCTTCCATAGCTTCACTCTATCAAGACTGTATACAGTCCGTTCTCTAAGATAGCACATAATCTGCGTACCCCAAAGGATGTCATTCCTCTCCAAACACCTGGCGTCTACAAAGTCGATTGCAGCTGCGGTAGTTCATATATCGGGCAGACTAAGCGTACAATCGCTGAAAGAGTAAAAGAACATATCGCAGCTGTGAAAAACCGAAATATTAATAAGTCGGCTATAGCTGAGCATTTGTTGGAGTCTGGACCAAACCACTGGATAGAACTGCATCAACCACAAGTCTTATCCACCGATCGTCACTATTACTCCAGGATAGTACGTGAAGCGGTAGAAATCAAGAAATATAACAATTTCAACCGGGAGGATGGATATAGATTATCGGCTACTTGGAATCCAGTCATCAGCAAATGAAAACACCGCCGCAGTGATAAATATCAACAGTGTGTAGACGTCATTAGTGTAGTGTGTCGGAGTACCGACAGTGCGAACTTAAATAAAGACCAAGTGAGGGTAGGTGCCGAAACCCGCACTTCCACAAGACGGCGGTGAGCTCTCATCAGTCTCTCCGCGACCACGCTCGGTGCAAGACGAGCGAAACGTCGGAAACAAATAGGTATTTATACCTTAAATAAATTAATTGTACGCGATTAAGACCCGCTAATTTATTTAGTAAAATGCGTGTTCTCGGTTCTGCTATAATATTCCACCACGTACACATGTCACTCCATACCTAAATAGTGGGAACCTCATGAAGATGGCCGCGCGTAGACATTTACATTTGGCAACCTTACTCTTTGAAATAGTAAAATATCAGAAGCCGAATTACCTCTATAAGAAGTTGACATGGTCCAGGGATGTAAATCAATACAGCACAAGAGCCGCATCTTATCTGTTGGTTATTTCAAAGCACAAATCAACCTCGTACGAAGGTGGTTTTAAATTTTCGGCAGTCAAAATATGGAATGACCTCCCACCGCCTATACGTAGCCTGAAATCGGTTCATTCATTTAAAAATAAGTATAGGCAAATTTTATTAAACGCACAAAAATCTACCTTAGTATAACCATGACATATCTAAGCACCTTCACCTACCTGTACACCACTCATTGGGTGGAAGGAATTTCATTTGGCTGTCAATGTTACTTATTTTCTTGTCTTGTTTATTACGTACACTCAACAGCGCGAGCGCAGCGTTGCCTCTTTTATTCTATGAATGTATTGATTATTAAGTACCGGTTTCAGCCGGCTAACGCAATGGTATCTTGCTTGCTTGACGGCTGACACTTTTGACAGAACCGAAAGCGTTCGGAAACGCGCTATAAATGTCTTAGGATTGCCTGTCTGAAGTGATAAACAACAATACTAAGTCAACTAAAGTTTTTTAGTATTTATATTTATTTATTTACATGAATCATAATATGTATGCGTATATATTATATATATATTTTTTTTGTATTGTGCTACTTTAATTTAATGAATTATTTAACAGTGGAAACTTGATTGGATCATGTTATTATCAATATTATTATGTATTTAATTGTTATTGTTCTGTATGTTTCCCAAATAAACGTAAATAAATAAATAAATATATATATATAATGTCGTATATATTTTAATTAACATTTAAATAGCATTTTATCCATCATATTTATATTATTTTAGTATATACATATAATTATTATAGGTATATCATTTGGTCCTGTGAGAATACCAGCGTTGCAGTTATCTGCAACCATAGCTGACGCAGGTACCAATTTGTACTCCAATCCGTTTGATAATGTTTACACCAACGAATTATTATTATATAGATAATAGACAATACGTGTTTAGTTTTAAGGGTTTGGAGATACAAATAAAATATTTCTTTTCTTTTCTTTTTCTTAATTTAATAAGAAAATTTGCCTTTATTTGCAAACACGTCCTTAGTAAATACCTGTCTAGCGATTCAGTCCTTTGACAACATGCCTGAAAATAGTAGCAACAAAATACCTAAAATAGTATAATATTAATTAGCTAAATATGACTAAGGCTAAGAACTCACAGAGCGGTTTTCACCCGCGACCGCCGCGGTGGTGGAACTGCGGTTTTATTTCTAAACTCACGAGACCCGGTATTTGCGCGGTTTTGCAGCCGTCGCGGCTGCGTTCATCGCCCGCAGACGTGGCGGGCGATGATCGCAAGACGGGCGGTTGCAAGTCGTAAGTAATTAGTAGATTGATTTCAATATCCATTTTATAATGTTTGTTTAATTTTAAACATGAACAAACATTTGTCACGATGCCACAAGTCACTGGCCGGTGCAAAATGACGTTGGATTTCTGTACACGCCGCCCCTCGCCTGCGATCACGGCCCGCCAACCGACCGCAGAGCGCGCGGGCGCCGCCCGCCGAGGCTGCGGTTGGCCGCGGCCCGCACGATTCCACTAGTTGCCCACCGGTGCAGCGGGAACCGCAAACAACCGCGCACGCCGCGGGCGTAAAACGCGTCGTGAGTAGTGCTTTAATTTTTTACATTTAATCTCCATTCTACAGATGCTGCGGGCCCGCAACCGCGGCGGTCGCGGGTGAAAATCGCTCCGTGAGTTCTTAGCCTGAGGCATCTGTCGAGAAACAGATTTCTGTTGCCTTCAAACTAATTAAACTTATTTAATTTATAACTAGCTTTATTCAATTTCAACATTATTAATATTCATGAGCATGTTTTACGCTGTTGCGTCTTTTAGTTGAATATTATTTACTTGCCATTTTTCATCGTCTGGTAGCTTATCCCAGGAATAAAGCAAATATTTTGTCTATATTAGAGCTGTCAGATAGCCGTTTTATTTTTCAGTTAATAGCTGCCAGTTCACGTCATGGGCATCGTGTCTGATATAAAATTATAAATATATTTTTTTGTAAACTTACTTCTTACTTTCAAATAATTTATTTACCAATGGATTAAAATAGTCACGTAATTATTTAAAAATAAAAGTGTACCATGTATTCTTAGACATGTCATTATTTTACCTTTTATACATATTATTTCCTGCATGGTTTTCCCCATAGGTTACACCAGCCATGAAATTAACATGGCATTTGATAATGATGAGACGGATGCATTATGATATTTAATATATATAAATTTTTCCTTTCTTTGTGAATGTTTTTGACGTTTATAAGCCAATACGTTGAAAATTATATCAGTACCGTATTTAAATAATATTAAAGTTCACCTACGGCACTACTCTCGTAAACTTAACCTAATACATTAATCTTGTTCAGGAATCACATTATCTAGTACTGAAAACCCGTAAAAAGTTTCGCTACATTCATACAGAAAAACAGACGCAGCCAAAAGACTTCATTTTATAACTCGTACAGATTTAAAACCCTACAAAATTAAACAACTCCACAACTGTATTCGCAAACTGTTTACGTTACTCCATCTGTGAAAAATACAGGTTTAAAACACGATAACTTTTAACGGCGATTAACATGAAAAGCTGTATAGTTGTCAAAAGGCAAGTGAAGTGTCGTTCAACAAACATCGGGTTTTACCGCTGAAGGTTGTTGGAGGAACTTGTTGACATTTCCTACAACGTTTACTTAAAAGGTGAAGCTTGTTTGTTAAGTTATGACCTTACGTAAACGGGTGGCGAATGTTTTTGAGTTTTATTCGAAAGTATTAGCGAATAAGACTCGTTTTTTTGTGGCTCAAGCAAACGAATCACGCATTCAAGTAACGTATTGATAAATATTGGAGGCTCGAATTTCAACTAGGATTGCGTTATGATGAATATTGTATTTACATTAAACACAAAGGCAGCGATAGCCTAGTGGAGAGACCGACAGACTCGAACCCACGGCGCGCACCGAAACCTGCACGTCTGAGAGTTCTCCATAATGTTCTCGAAAGACATGTGAAGTCAGGCAACCCGCATTTGGCCTGCGTGGTGGACTATGGCTTTACCCTTCTCATAATGAGAAGAGGCCCGTGCCCAGCAGTGGGACAGTATAAAGGGCTGAGGAAGATTAAACATAATTTTAATATTGGGCACAGATTCTTCTTATGAGAAAGTCTAGGCCACAGTTCACCACATGAACTGGTTGGTTGTGCTAATAGACATAATATGTAGAAGTACACCATTTATCAGGTTACGATTAACAATTTTATTAGTACAAAAATAACTCCGCAAAATTAATGCTGCATACAGTGACGCCCTCACGGTATGCAAACTTGTACACGCTAAAAAAACCACCGTGTCCATCATCATGTAAACGGCATGAATTATTTTGGATCTAGGTACGAACATTTTTAGCTTAAACAAGTTATTTTTCTTATTCAGCGCCGATGTAGTGTACACCGATTGTGTGTTGAGACGTTACGACTTCTTTAGGCCCGGCTCGGACTTTTCTTACCATGTACAAGAGATCCAAGATCATCTGCATAGCAGTCTGTCAGTATCTCAACTAGGATATCGCTGCTTCATAGCTATAACCTTTTTACTTTTTTTATAGACTTACGCCTGTATTCCCGGAAGAATACGCAGAGGCGTAATAGGTATTACAGCCACCTTTTGCCATGATTTTTTTAGGTCCCACGTAATAGGGGCGAGCATATTGTCGTTACCGGCCACATAACCAGACTCCATGCTGCTACTGAGAATTCGGGAAAAGCCAGTTACACTTTTGCCCGACCCGGGAATCGAACCCGGGACCTTACATCAGCAATCGCATACACTATCCACTGGACCACGGAGCACCTTTTTACTGTTACTATGAATTTTAAATAAAATTTACACATGAATATAAAACATGATTGTAGGCAAGATTATCGATCGAAAAAGTATTGGTAGTTTAGATTTTATGTAACACAAACACGTGGCAAGATTGTTTGCTCGTAGTGGGAAGTTTTACGCCGATTAGCTGTTTGGTGTTGTATCTACATATTTACATGAAGAGCCTCATAATCTATACATCTATTGGAACATATAAATAAAATGTGTGTGTCTAACTGTGATTTCGAAATAGTATTATTTTTCAGTTTAATAAATTTGATTACACGAAATGAACTCACAAATAAATTGTTTTAATTTTTTGTCTGTCTTTCTATTTTTACGGGGTAAGTTAATGGGACTTCCACTGGAAGGTAGTGGACTTTGTAGGGCTACATATCGGGTATAATTAGACCCGGTAGGGACGCTGATGTCGTGATACCGATAATAGCGCGGGTGTAACCGTGGGCAACAGCTAGTGTTTAGTACTATATTACACATTGGAATTGCAAAATTTCTAGTATTCGTATATTTTTAAATAAAATATATTTTGATAGCCTTTCATAAATAAAACAATACCTACGAATCCAAAAGGTGGTCTGTAAACATATATATAGCACAACTACTGCCTTGATTGATGTGGTGGACAATATCTTGGAGGATAGGGATCAGGGAAAGGGGACTTTGCTTGCCCTATTGGACTGCTCGCGCGCATTTGACTCCATTAGTGTTCTGCTCCTTCTGTCCAAGCTTACATTTTATGGGTGTTACCATAATTTTGTCCGTTGGTTTGACAGTTACCTGAGTGGGCGAAACCAGTTTGTACAGGTGAGTGGGAATAATGAATCCAAGGTATCTTCTTCTGTTAGTCCTGTGGTTCGTGGGGTGCCTCAGGGATCCATTCTGGGTACACTTTTGTTCATTATATATACATCAGACATAACCAGAACCATATTCCACTTAAAATTTCATTTATATGCTGATGACATCCAGCTGTACATCTCCTGTCATCTGGGAAACTGTGCTGAGTCTGTAAAAGAAATAAATGCAGATTTAGACAGAATATCCAATTGGGCAAAGAATAACACCTTAGAACTTAACCCGAGTAAGTCTAAATTCTTGTTCATTGGAACCAGCGATATGGTGCGGCGGGCACGGGATATTAAGCTGGAGGTCAGTATCAATGGTACTCAGATAGAACAAGTAGTGGAGGCACGCAATTTAGGGGTAGTCTTTGACCAGTTACTGTACTTAGAGAAGCATATTGCTGAAGCAGTGCAAAATTGTTGCTATAGGTTGAAGCTATTGTATAGAATTCGACCTTATATATATCTGAGGAAATACGCATTTTAGTATGTGAAACATTAATTTTTTCTAAGCTAAACTATACAGATACAGCTTTTGGGACCTGTCTACTTAATAAAACAGAAAGCCTCATTCAACGGGTACAAAATGCCTGTGCACGGTTTTGTTTTAATGTTCCATCCCGTTCACATATTACTCCATGCCTCAACAACAGTCGGATACTGAGAATGTCTTCACGCAGGAAGCTACACCTAGCCTCACTCCTCTTTGGCGTGATATCCACAGGAAGGCCTGCGTATCTGTACAATAAACTTACTTGGTCCAGTGACCTTAATAAGCATAAAACAAGAGCATCTGCTTACTTACTGGTTACGCCAAAACACCGCAGCGTTTCTTTTCGTGCCTCATTCAGGTTTTTAGCTAGCAAGGTCTGGAATGACTTGCCGCCTCCTCTGAAAGACCTAAAATCAGTATATACTTTTAGTAAGAAATATAAACATTTCCTGTTAAATGAACAAGTAAAACCTTGAAGTTAGAATAAGTGTAAAGACAGTATAAAGACAATTTTCACCTCTTACCATCCCGTGTGACCATTAATAATTATTGTGCAATGGTCTAATCGACAGCCGTTCGAATTCCATGAGTGTTTGTTTTGGTGGCTGTGCTCGTACATAATTTGTTATATTCGGAATTTCCTTCACTTTACACACAACTATTCACTCACATGAAACATTAAAGGTATATATCACACATAATTTATGCATATTGACGAGGTACAACACAAATCACAATAATAATATTTAAATAAGAAGCCCAATTATTATACGTTTTCAGTATGGCGTCCTTAGCGTAAGCGTCTATTCCAAAGTTTCAAACCACGCGCGCTATACGCCCGCCTGCAGCATAGACAATAAACAGTGCTGTAATGACAGCCGGCAGCATGTTTACGGTTTTTGATGTGTGTATTCTGTTAGTGTTAAGATTGTTATTTTAGGTTTGTGTGTTAAAAAATATTATAATTTACTCCAAGTAAAAATATTATTATCTTCCTTAATATTTTTACTATCGATGTCTTACATCATTGATTATGTGTTGCCATGTCTGAGTAAAATAGTAGATTTGGTGGTAAAATTTTAAATTGGTTGTAATTTTTATTTCTTTTTTTTTTCTTTTCTATAGACGAAGTAAAATATTTGTAGTTTATATTTAAAATATATAATGTTACCCGACCGTGGACACAAAAATATTTTTAAGAAAATTGTTATTGTATTTTATTTTATTAAGAGTTAGGATTCATTTCTGTATTTATTAAAATAATTATCCTCTATTTCTTTTTAAGTTTTGTTTATTTTGTACTATTTTTTGTGAAGCAGAATAAATATGTTTTCTTTCTTTCTTTCCTTCTTTCTTTCTTTCTTTCTTTACCTAGTCAACATTTGTTTTAGATAATAATGAGTTAGTTCTCCATTTCCCTATAATATTCGTCAACAAACAACAATAAACAATAACACGCTAGTCAGCTAAAAGTCAACACAGATCAGTTTAATTTCGTAACTCGCACTTAGACCGCGTGACATCAAGTAATCTCACTCAATATTCTACAAAAATATTGAATGAAATTACTGTTTCGTTCCATCAGATTAAAATATTAAACTAACACTAAACCTCAGCAAGATGATGTTAAAACACATAATATTCGAATGTCATTCAGGTGTTTAAACTGAATCACTCAATATTCTACAAAAATATTGAATGAAATTACTGTTTCGTTCCATCAGATTAAAATATTAAAGTAACACTAAACCTCAGCAAATTAATGTTAAAACACATGTTTGAATGTCATTCAGGTGTTTTAAATCAACCAATCACATTCATTAGTATCAAAAACAAATGTTGACTAGCAATATCAACTTCGTTATGCCTGTGTGTTGTTAGAATAAAAATTAACTAATATTTTCAACCATTAAAATTAACAGTGATTTTTTTTATAAAATAATATTTAACAAATAAATAAATTCAACCACTAAGCCCATCTCTAATTACGATGCAACTGTAAATATATCTACTTCCTTAAATTTATTACGTAAAGTATCTCTAGCACCTAAGTTATAAATTGCACGTATGGCCCACTTATGAATGACAAAAATAGTCTGTATATCAGCAGCCGTACCCCATAACATAATACCATAAGACATAACACTGTGAAAATAACTAAAGTAAACTAATCTAGCAGTATCTATATCTGTGAATTCCCTTACTTTTCTAACTTCAAACGCTGCAAAACTAAGTTTGACTGCGAGACAGGCTATTTGGGCGCCCCACTGAAGCTTACAATCTAAAGTTAGACCTAAGAATACAGTTAATTCGACTAGTTGAATTGTTTCCTTATTTAAAATTATATTAGTAGGAACACTTCTGACGTTAGGTAAAGAGAATTTAACACATTTGATTTTGCTAGAGTTGAGTACCTCTCCTCTTGTGCAAGATGCTTCTAATACTTGTGCAAGAGTGTTATTGATGCTATTAAAGTTACATGAATTGCGATCAACTTTAAAAATTAGTGACGTATCGTTGGCAAACAAAACAATATCACATAAAGGAGAAATACCAAATACGGCCTGTAGCGGCCAGATAGTTGTGAATCGTTGAAATTAAACATATAATTTTTTAAAAATTTACATC
Organism: Euclidia mi; assembly: GCA_944739405.2. Lineage (NCBI taxonomy): Eukaryota > Metazoa > Arthropoda > Insecta > Lepidoptera > Erebidae > Euclidia > Euclidia mi. The sequence goes on from OX123200.2 coordinate 61,789,121, forward strand.
GTTTTCGTTTCTTGATAAAGTATCGGTGAAAGAATTTAGTTTTTAAAGAATAATTATTTTGAATAGGCTATGGTAATAGCGGATGAATGTCTTATGTTGCCAGCATTAAAAATAAAGTGAAGTATGGTAGGCAGAAATTGTTTTAAGGAAATAATATTTTTATTATTATATTAGAAAACAATATATTTTATTTACTTTATAAGTATATTTGTAAAAAGAATCAAGAAATATATAATTTATTATACATTCCATAATTATTAATCGGTAAAAATCGTTTTGTTTTTTAATCGATAGTAGAAATATTTTTTCAAACCATTTGCAACACTTTTTTTATCTGTTATGTCATTCGTGTTGCTACTGTGTATCGTAAATATTTTGCTCTGATTTATTGGTGTTTTCGTACGGTTTTAATGTAATGTAATTGAATATAAATTCAATAATAATGATCAGTACCTTCTACCCATGCTAAGAATATGCAGCGGTGTTTGTGATTGTGGTTAGCTTTTTTGGACGAGTATACATAGTACGAGGTTCCCTAGTACACAGGTGATTATTCATTATTATTGGCCACTCTTTATGTAGTTTTTGTTCTTTAAGACGCAAAGACATACCTTTATTTACATCTAGGTATTATATTTATGTTAAAATTCAATTTTGAGGTATATTTAGTTGCGGAATAATTTCCATTTCAAATATCTCGTATCTTATTTCCACCAAAAGTTATTTAAAAAGAAATTATACAGGTTAATAGAGTAGTCATTTATCTTCAAAACACACATGGTGTCGTGTTTGGCCGTGCCAGGCCCATAATGTATGGCCAAATGGTACATCTCCTTTTGAACAAAGAACGGCAAATCAATAATATATATTAAAAAAAGAAATGGACCGAGTATAAAGCCCTGTGGAACGCCCATTCCTACTGGCAAACCTAGAGACCTACTCCCATTAACATCTACATACTGAATTCTATCTCTAAGGTAGCTGGCAACAAGATTGAGTGCGGTATCTCTAATACCATAAAGTTTCAATTTACGTAAAAGTGTATTATGTTCCACACAATCGAATGCCTTTGATAGGTCACAAAAAACACCAATGGCATCATTCGAGTTTTCCCAAGCATTAAAAATATGCTTTAACAAAGTTACACCGGCATCAACGGTGGAGCGACCCTTAGTGAAGATACTGTTCACTGTGAAATAAATTATTTGTGTGAAAGTAGCTCTCTAATTGATGCAAAATAATCTTTTCAAAAATTTTACTTATAGCAGGCAAGATAGAAATTGGCCGAAAATTACTAGGGTCGCTCTTGGATCCCTTTTTGAATAATGGTATCACTTTACTGCGTTTCATTAGATCAGGAAATACCCCAGTATCTACGCATCTGTTGAATACTGCAGCTAAATATGGAGCTAAGCTAGAAATAATGTGTTGAACAAGTTTAACAGAGATGCCCCATAAGTCAACAGATTTTTATTGTTGAGTGTCTTGAATACCTTCAGTATGTCTTTGGTGTCAATATATTTAAAATTAAAAAGCACATCACACTCGTTCACATTGCCCCTAACCAACATTTCTGCTTTGTTTGGACATGAATCTAGACAGCTGGTTGTGATCACTGGTATGTTTATGAAGAAATTGTTAAATGTCTGAGCAACATCAGTTTTCCTAGTAATAATTTCACCATTAAATTTTAATTCATAATTGCTATCTACCAATTTAGGTCGACCAGTCTCATTGTTAATAATGTTCCAAGTAGTTTTAATTTTGTTATTGGATTCTTTGATTTGATTGCTTAAATATAAGGATTTGGCTAAAGCACATGTCCTCTTGAAAACCTTTGAATAATTTGTAACATATTGAATAAATTAAGGATTAAAATTGTATTTCTTCATACCATATAGATATGCTCTATATGCAGCTCCGTGAGTTGTCTCTTCAGCTCAGATATTCGGTCATTCACAATCTTTATTTCTACTTCACAGTCAACGCGTTCCCTTAATAGTTGACTGTTGTCGTCCTTGTATTTCTTTATAGATTTGATAACATTATTTTTTCACATTCTTTTCTAAGTCATAATAGAACTATAAAAAGAAAATCTAAACGATCCGCCAATAAATCACGCTTCCAATGAAACCCGTTCTGTTCCGTTGATATGTTTATTTATTTCAGCTTCAAGTAGTTAACACTTATTTTTATGTAACGTTTGTTTTGATATTTATGCACGCGTAAATTGTATCGCGTAAAAATGCCTCTGGTATTTTTTACTGGTAGAAAATTAATAGGTTTTAAATTGTTAATCATCACTTGCCCTGAGGCTCGAAGAGAATGCTAATCCATCGATACCGGCTGATCTGAAGATCTATGACAGTCATTATGGGAAATCAGAACCCTTAAATATGCTGACACTGGCCGAAGCCATGGACAGGACACGATCGACCAAAACTATAGTGATATATCATGGTATATCACTATAGTTTTGGTCGATTGTGTCATTTTTTTTATAGTCTCACACCTGTATCCCCGAAGGGGTAGGTAGAGGTGTAATATTACACTCACATTTCGCCATGAATTTTTAGGTCCCACGTTATAGGAGGCGAGCCTATTGCCGTTACCGGGCACATCACCAGACCCCGTGCTGCTACTGAGGATTCGGAAAACCTAGTAACACTTTGCCCGACCCGGGAATCGAATCCGGGACCTCCGATTAGCAGTCGCATACGCTATCCACTGGACCACGGAGGCAGTCGGTTCGATCGGGTCCTCTTTCTAAAATAATGTTAAGAAAAGAGATGCACGCAATTATAACTTTCTATCTATTTGCAGTGTACAAACTTATTTAATATATTGTACAGTCTATGCCATTTACCCCTACATATTTTTGTTGCAGCACTCGTTTTCTCATATCTGTGACCGGGTAAACACAGTACCAGAGAGACAAAATGTGTGGTCTGTGTCGAACCCGTCACCGTCATGTGTAGATAAAACTTTACACAATACATAATTGTATTATGTATGAATATAGTCAGGGTGTGCTTTCGCTCTACTGATCTGTCCGATCGTAGAGAAGAGGCATTCGGGTTGGCGCTCCCGGTTTGCTCAAGCTGTTGCATTCACTACCAATATCCCTTCCTTGATTGCGGCATCCTTTGTTACTTTTGACATCCTTTCCAAACACCAACGTCCTTTAACACTCCCCTATCCTATCTTGTATTTACCTTCCGTTCCTTATCCGAAGTAGAGGTGATGAAGATGGCGCAATGGCTTTTAGGGGATTAAATATTACTATACCCCAGGAGGGTACCGGTCCAACCGGAGAATCCCTCTCTAAGCATTGTCGCTCAGACTGCCCCATCGTATCTTTGGGCAAAATTCTCAACGGTGACGCGCTTTGCCACACGTTTGACGTTTTGTCTCCCCGTCCAACAGAGGTAAAAAGAGGGCTAGGGAATGCCAGTTTGCAACGGTGAATGTTTGTGGAGGAGTGGATAGTAAGATTGATGAATTCTGTGATACGATGGATGTAAGGAAAATTGATCTACTAGGAGTGTGTCTGGAATTTGGCTAGAAGGAGCTGGGATTAATTGCAGCAGATTTGTGGAAGCGTGACTCTATTCATCAGCCCTTGTCAGCCACAACAAATCTCAGACACAAATGTACTGTATTGCACAGTGAGTAAAGTATTGAGTAGGTACATGAAAATTTTACCTTATATCTCCTGGTGATGTTCTTGAAGTGGACCTATAGGATTAACTCATAATTTTGGCCAAAATAACAAAAGAATCGAATAGATACCAGTGTACAATTCGACGAAGTCCTTCTCCAGACCACGATGCACGTTTGCGGTTTACAAAACTTTTCACAAATGTTCAATATGTCATCAATTTACAACAAACTTTGCCGGAAGTCAAAAGCGGCAATTACGTATTTGCAAGTAAATTCAATTCGCGTTAATTCAAAGGGCGATCAATTTATTAATTAGGTACAAGGCACGCGAGAGTGCAAACGGCGTGTTAATTTTTCAAGGCGCCAACGGAAGTGACAGTTCAGTGTGACCATTGTCAGAAATTTTCAATAGACTAAACAAAATGTTACTCAATCGATCTAATCGATTTGACTTATAATAAAAACTAATTCTATTTCAAACATCCACCCGCCCCGGACCGGCCTACCGGTCCGCTAATCGGTTGGTAGACGTGACAATGTTGCAACCGCTCTCCTCAGAATCGAACCGTCCACCAAGACCTCAGCAAATCGGGGAACTCCATCAGCCCCAGTTACCAAATTAAGGATGCGCCCCCTGCACCATCTGAGTGGCGGAAGGTTAGCCTCCTTGATCAAAACGAGGTCTCCAATCTTGGGTGGATCGGTCTTGTCGGTCCACTTAACGCGTTGCTGGAGTATGTGCAAATATTCCGAATTCCAGCGTTTCCAAAAGCTCTCAGTAATCTGGCATACCAATTCAAAACGCGAGAGACGACCAGGTCTCGTATCAATATAGGGGTACTCAGGCAAGGCGACAAGTGGGCGACCAATCAAAAAATGGACCGGCGTAAGGGCCTCCAAATCATTCGGATCTGAGGAGATCGGGCACAATGGCCGAGAGTTCAAAACGGCCTCAATCTTACAAAACACAGTTGCGAGTTCCTCAAATGTAAGGACAGATTCACCGATTGTCCTGCGCAAGTGTGTTTTGGCCGATTTTACGGCGGCCTCAAATATACCACCCCAGTGTGGACAATTTGGTGGGGAAAACAACCAATTTATCCCACGTCGGGCAAGCCTATCACCTATATCAGCCTTGTTGGTTTCAAGAAAATTAACAACATCATTCAAATAATTATAGGTGCCCTTGAAGTAAGTGCCGCAGTCAGAACGGATCAAGGAAGGCAGCCCTCTGCGGGATACAAATCTGTCAAATGTGGCTACAAACGCCTCGGTCGTAAGCGAGGAGACCAGTTCTAAGTGTACGGTCTTTGTGGAGAGACAAACAAAAACACACAAGAAGGCCTTAACAGTCTTGCTGTTTCGAAGTGTCGACGTTTTCACCAAAAAGGGACCAGCGAAGTCCGTGCCAACACCGTCCAACGTCCTGGTCTCAGTTACGCGATCTGCCGGTAAGTCTCCCATCAAGGGCTGCATGGTAGAAGCCTTGAGCTTATAGCAAGGGATGCAGCGAAAGACTACACTCCGAATACTTCTTCGGGCAGACAAAATCCACAACTCGCGTTGCAAAATGGCCAACAAAGCATTACAACCAGCATGCGAATTTTTAAGGTGACGGTCAGTTACCAACAAGCGTACCAAATGACCGTCCTTAGGTAACAAAAGGGGGTGACGTGCTCCGTAAGGGAGGTTGGTGTTCTTGAGACGCCCACCAACGCGCAAGAGACCCATATCGTCCAAAAAGGGGTTCAATTTAGAGAAAGCTCCCGACAATTTCAATCTCCTTGATTTAAGCATAGCTATCTCCTTCTCAAAATGCGCCAATTGCACAGAACGAACCCAAAAGGTGAGGGACTCCTGTCGTTCCTGTGGTGAGATAAACGGTGTCAGTCGTTTCTGTTGTGGGTGCCTAAAATTAAAAACAAAACGCTTTATCCAAGCAGTTACACCTAACAACTTGTCAAGGGAGCTGTACCGATTCAAAAAGAAATCGGAGTCGAAGGCGCATTCCACCTTCTCAAGAGCGAGTGTTCGTAGACCCGGCAAATTAGAAGTATTCAAAACTGGCGTTCGAGGCCAATCAATTTCTGGTCGACTCAACCATTCCGGACCCCACCACAGCGAATGACCTATCAAACTAGGCGTCAAGCATCCGCGCGAGGCACAATCAGCGGGGTTGAGCTCTCCTGGCACGTGTCTCCAAACAAGTTTGACTTCGGATTTCTGGATTTGGGAAACGCGATTAGCGACAAATACCTCCAAGGTGTGGACAGAAGCCTTCAACCAACAAAGAACAATTTGGCTGTCTGTCCAGGCGTAAGTCCCATTAATACAAATGCCTTTACCCAAAGTACTGGACACGTGGTTCAATAAGCGTACAAGTAGGGCTGCTCCCGAGAGCTCCAATTTCGGAATGGTCAAAGATGTCCGAAGGGGTGCCACCTTGCCCTTTGCCATGATCAGGGAAACCCTCACCTGACCTGAGGCACTAACTGTGCGCAAGTACACCACGGCGGCGTGACCACGTTCCGAGGTGTCACAAAACCCGTGAAGGGTGGCCTTGTACTTCCCGGGAGGAAGGATGGGACGAGGCAAGGAGATCTCGTTGACGGCAGGAAGTGAGGATACAAAAGAGGTCCATTCCTCAACAAGAGTGCCGTGCAGAGGTTCGTCCCAGGTCAATCCTGCTGTCCAAAGCTTCTGCAAGAAGCATTTTGCCCAAAATATAATTGGACAGATCCAACCGTTCGGATCAAAGGTTCTGGCGACAGTAGACAATACGAGACGTTTAGTCCAAGAACACGGCAATTTCAAGTCTACGTCATATGTAAAGATGTCTTGGACTGGTCTGTACTGAACGCCGAGAACAGCCATCATGGTGGGGTTGTCAACAATCTCAAACAAATGTGGATCCTGCTGATGATCCTCTGGCAAGCCTTCCAAAAGCGCTGGTGAGTTGGAAATCCATTTGCGCAACTCATAACCAGCGGAGGCCAAAATACCTATCAATTCGTCCCGCAGGAGGATCGCCTCGTCCACTGTGGAGGCGCCCGAGCAAATGTCATCGACGTAAATATCGTCTTTCAAGATGGCAGAGGCTCTTGGGAAACGTAAGCCTTCGCGGTCTGCGAGCTCCCAAAGAGAACGTATTGCCAAGTAGGGGCTTGACCTTAACCCGTACGTATTAGTATTGAGCTCGTAGACGACCATGGGATCGCGAGGAGACTCTCTCCAAAGGATCAGCTGGAAGCGACGGTCATCAGGGTGGATAATAGTCTGCCTGAACATCATTTTTATGTCGGCCACAAAGATAACCTGATGTCGTCGGAAGCTGGTGATGACGTCACAAAGGTCCTTGACCAACTTGGGACCAGAATGCAAGCACTGGTTCAAGGATACGCCTGTTGAAGTCTGCGCAGAACCATCAAATACTGTGCGCAGCTTGCCAGTCGATGGCTTCAATACCGCATGATGCGGGAGAAAGTAATGCTCCACCGAACGCCAATCCAAATTTGACACTGACATGTGTCCCAATTGTTCATATTCTCTCATGAACTCAATATACTTCTGTCTGAGCTCCGGATCACGACCCATGCGACGCTCCATAGCCAACAATCTCTTTTCGGCTAAAGGTCGTGACTCACCAAGCGGAGGCCGAACAGATAGAAAGGGCAGCTTCGTAATGATCCGACCAGAACGGAGTCGACCCGTGTTGTTCTGGAAGAACAGCTCGCACTCCTCATGTTCTGGATTCAAACGGGCAGCTTGAGGGGGCTCCTCTACCTCCCAAAACCTCTGAACCGCATCAGAGAGAGCAGAGCCTACAGCCAACAAATTATCAAGTTCGGGTGGAGGGGGGTCCCTAGGTACAGGTCCCATCAAAGCAAATCCAAATATGGTCGGGATGGCAGTCAAACCATTTGGCACCAAGACCCGTTTCCCACCAATCAAAATTCCACCGAGGACATCAGAGCCCATCAACAAGTCGATTTGTCCCGGTGTGTCAAATTTGGGGTCCGCCAGTTCCAATCCCGATGTCAAATTCACCACAGCAGCAGGTAGCTGTTTCTGTGGATGCATGCCCAAGATATTCTTCAGCACAATAGCCGAGGTTTTAATCCTCGGGTGTGAAGATTCAACAGGGCCAAACAAAACCTTAACTTGCCCTTCAACATTAGAGGCTACGTCCCCTATGCCCCGTATACAATTTGGAAAAGAGCCCATATTTAATTTAACCTTCCCTACCAAATAAGTGGAAACAATGCAACCTTGTGAACCTGTGTCCAATATAGCACGGACAACAACAGAGGTCCCCGTGGGTCCCCAGACCCTAACAGCAACCGTTGGTAGGATAACGGTCTCAATGGGGGAGGTTGGCGTTATAGGGCAGGGGTCAATGACCTATTGTTGCCTGGGCGGCGACCGTTGGCCAGGACCAGGCAAGTCAAAATGAGGGTGCGGCTTGAAGTCCTCAAAAGCGCGATGACTCGATCCGCGCGCCATCTGTGGGGGGTCATAGTGACGCACCCGCCCAAGACGAGGTGGCCGCGAGTCAAGGCGGGGACGCTCCGCCAAAGGAGGGGAATACCTGGGGCAGCAGTCATGGTGCTGGTGACGTTGCGCGGTCGCACATTCAGGTGCGCGAGAGAGAGGAGGCGTGCGCACGCTACGGTTCTCCAAGCGGGGTGAGCGGCGATCAATTAAGCGAGGCGACTCTCGGCTGCGTGCCGGTGAGCCTCGGCTGCCACCTTCAAAACACCCGCCCGTGCGCGGCGTCGGCTGGTTGGACAAGCGGCCTACCTCTCTGGCATTCATGCAGAGAATGTCCAAATGCTGTCCTCAAGGACAGGGGCGAGAGTTTGGGCAGTCTCGCTGGTAGTGGGACCCCAAACAAGAGAAGCAAACGCGGCGGGCATTCGCGATGCGCCTACGAGAGGCGACATGTAGGTCCAAGAATGCCCTACAACTGGCCGTTCTGTGCCCCGTGACTCTCTGCTCGGCTCGGCTCTGCGTGACCGCAAAGCGAGGAGGACGCCGGTCAACATTGGCTCGGGTGTGACCGCGAGCCTGCTCCTTGACCTTGGGCGGCTGCGTCTTAGCCGGCGTGTCACCACCGGAGTTGTCCAAGACCCGGCACTCATCCTCCAGGAACCTCTCCAGGTCAGGTCAGTCAAAGGGGGGCAGATGGGTCGCGCTATCCCCACCAAAGCGCTGTTCAAAACGCGACCTCAGGTCGGCAGGCAGCTTCTTTAACACAATGTGCACCAATAAATAGGACCATTGGTCTACGGGCAGGTCAAGGCACTTAAGTGCGTTGATGGCCACCAAGAGCGGGTTCAACAGTTGGGTGCGCAACCCAGAGACCCGGGTGAGCGTCGGCAAACCCAAAATCTGCTCGATGTGCGTATTGGCGAGGCCACGCTTATTATGGTACCTACGGGTAATTAGGTCCCGAGCCGTCTGGTACGCCTCGTCAGACACGGGCAGATGCTGGATGAGGCCCTTAGCCTCCCCATCCAGAACCGACATTAGATAGGCCAACTTTTGTGCCGGCCGAAGGTCAGCCCTTTCATTGACTAGGCTGTCGAACAAATTAACGAAGCCCAGGTAGCATCCTAGGCAGCCATCAAAATGGGGGAGGTCCAAAGTAGGGAGCCTACTCACCAGCCCCGGTGCTGACCTAGGAAGCTCCTGCTTCAGGCCGTGTTGCCCTTCCCTATCGGCAACTAGTTGTCTCGCACTATTGGAGACAGCATCATACAGGTCTAAGACCTGGGCATAGTCTTCACCGACCTTACTTCGCTGGTCAGCAGTGAAATTATTGATTGACACTTCAAGACAGCAAGTGCTGAAAGTGCGGAATTGCTGTTCCACACTTGCCAGGCGATCGTCAATCCGCTCGTACCTTTGTAGTAAAGCCTGCTGGCGATCAGGCCGGTTCACTAAGGCACTGGCCGAGGCAAACCAGCGCAAATCTGATGCAATAGCACCAGCAGCCGCACGCAAGTCCTTGATAGCTGACATAATCAAAATTCAAAAGAGCCCAGACAAGCGTTAAATAATATTAACAATCAAAACTTAATTTTTCTTAATTCTTTGAAACCAACAAAGTACTAGCCTGTTTACTGCTGGTACAAGCAAGTGACAGGTATCTACTGTCCAACAAAATTAATAGTTTCAATATATATTGACACAAAACAAAGTCAAAGTTATCAAAAGTTGAACCTTCGAATAAGTTAATTAAAGTTAAATATTCAAATATATTAACTAATTACTTGCAACAGACAGACTGGCTGTATTATTTGAGATATACAATAGTAAGTAAGCACAGAATATGTGTTACCTAACAATATTATCTATATTATAACAAAACAAAGTTTATTAATGTGACCCGCCCAAGTGGCAAGGTCAAGTTGGTTGTTATAATGTTTATGAATATATGCAATAAACTAAATTTACTAAATTTATTGATACATACAGCTGTTATATATCCAAACAAACTGACTTAAAAATGCAACAACAAATTGAAGTTAGATTTTTCAACAATACAAATCAACAATTACTGATTGAGGTTATGTGTGACAATGTGTTTCAAATTATCTAGGTAATTATATTATGTATTTTAGACAATAACTGACCTGACAAACACTACAATACTGTCTACAAGGTGAGATATAGAGCTCATATAACACCAATCTGAGTTCAGATACAATCAACGGCTAAGATACAAGTTTACAATATAGGCACAGTTAACCACGCTCTGCTACCAAAAATTATGTCTGGAATTTGTCTAGAAGGAGCCGGGATTAATTGCAGCAGATTTGTGGAAGCGTGACTCTATTCATCAGCCCTTGTCAGCCACAACAAATCTCAGATACAAATGTACTGTGTTGCACAGTAAGTAAAGTATTGAGTAGGTACATGAAAATTTTACCTTATATCTCCTGGTGATGTTCTTGAAGTGGACCTATATGAATGAATGGAAATGTAGGTAGGGGACGCTCTAGGTGGACGTACGCCGACCAAATAGGTGACGTATTGAAAAAGGGCCAAATCAAAAGTACCCATAACCGACGCGCATGCATGATGAGGGTAATGAATGTCGAGGAAGCGAAAGAGGTCTGTTTGAACCGAAGCATGTGGCGTTCCATAGTTTCTGCCTACCCCAATGGGAGACAAGCGTGACGATATAGATAGATAGATTATGTATGAAATCCGTGCGTAACTGACTGACTGACAGATAAGCTACAACCAAAACTTTTACATGAACATACCTATGTTCTTTGGGGACTTTTGGGGTACAATAAGGAGATTCCCTGAAATTCCCGTGGTATCGGGCAGAAACAGTAAATTAATACGTGCGTGTGTAGCTGCGGGAATCCACTATTTCAATTATAAGTAACGTTTTACAATAATACATATAAAATACCCACATAAAAATGTCCAAACATTACTCAAACAATATAAATTGAACGTTTGTTTTTACTGTACAACGAAATATCAAAGCAGGAATAAAATGGTCACCATTTATTTTGAATTTATCTATGAAGCAATTTGTGATCTAATATTTATGTTCTGATTTTTAGATTTTGCTTTTAGCTTCTGATTTAAAATAAAAAGGAATAAAAAGATCACAAAAACTAACATAAGAACTATTTTGCGCACATTTTATCGAAATCGATAAAGTGAATTTGTTTTCCCGTGAAACAAAACAACTTCTTACTTTCTATTTCAATAAATGATGGTACATACATACTTAGAGAAAATTATAAATTTTACATTTTCACGCTGAGCTGGGATTATACAGCATAGTGACAAATTTTCTTAAGTCTTAATCCTCAAAAATCAACTCCTAAGAGTTAGTTAGTGTTCCTAACAAATATATAAAAAGGAACAAATACAAACACCGTTTTCCGATACACAATAAGTTGGAACATAAGAGGGTTATAAGTCTTTTGCAGGCAGCATTAGTTCCAAGGCAGCAAACACTATGGAATGCTGAAAACGATGCGATACATTACTAGACAGAAAAACTTCTAGAAAATCTCTTTAAAATATCTTGCTAGAAAAACTAAGTAAGAAATAAATACTTTTAAACTTTTGCGATGTGTAAAACTATTATAATAATTTTATGTAACGGTTCTCAATAGCTTAATAATTTGAATAGAGGGGTGAAATTAAAATATAAAAATATCATAAATGACGCATACTTACTTTATTTTAATATGAGAGTCACATATCAAATGGAGATAGGCATATTGTACCGCCAGACTTGAACACAATCATCATCATCATCATAGGTATAAAATCATTTGTCATGTCTGACATATCATCGCAAACCTTAATAGATAAGAAATTCAAAAATGAGATTCGGCGGTGGGGTCCTATTTTGACGTAGGCATACACTAAATAAACGTAAACCAGTAAAGGTAATAGGCAGAGGTACACATACTTGTAATTCTCGGAGGCTTGAGCTGATGCTGAACTACGGTAATATTAACTGTGTATTATTTTAACTTCATACAAACGGTTGGATTGTGAGTTATAGCTACACACTTTGGACTCGGTACTCAGTGTATATACCAAACGCCTTGAGCTTGTTATGCACTAGGTAAGGCTGGGGCTTGTAGGTATAAATCGCATTCTTTTTTTTTTTTTAATAAAGACAACCCCGCATTAGGACTAAATCCTGTGTCACGGGGGACTTGTAAATATACATCTAACGAGGACAATTAACACCGTGTTTATATGGAGTTAAAAGACTGTGTACATAAAATTACCGTGGCTGAAACGTCAAGGCATAGAAAATAGTTTTTAATTTATTTTCAGATATGTACTGTTGTTGAAACCTGCACCATAAATAATAGTGGAAGTAAGTTTTTTTTTTTTTAGTAAATATAGGTTCGCGTTGACCAATATCTTGTAGCACCTAGAAGATGCCTATTCACTCGCGTCTTGAAGACACCCAAATTGTACTGATCGGGAAACACAGATTCTGGCAGGGAGTTCCATTGTTTTGTAGCGCGCATGATGAACGAGGAAGCCAAACGTTTTGTACGTATCGTATGGTTAGAATATCGACCATGTACCGATGGCGCTGGGCAGTGCGTCTGGTTGTCCGATAGTGGAAAGGGGATGAGGGGATTAAATCGTGCAGTTCCGCTGCATATTCTCCGAAATGTATACGGTAAAATACCGATAAAGCAGCAACTCGTCGTCGGTGTTCGCGGCTTTGAAGTTTTGAGGTAACTTCTTCATTACCATTATCACAAATATTTGAAAATAAGGTCTGGACTCAGGAATTTATTAGATACGTGTGTGTATTTCTCTAATAGATATTTTCTAGAGAAAATAAAATGTCCAAGTTGAATGCGAAGAATTTCACAAGTATATTGTGAAGTCATATGTTAGTAAGATAGAACTTACGTCTTGTTTGTATTAGTTCATAGGGATTGCATGACGCTGTAGTAGGATTTTGGTTTATTTTTTTATTTTCCTGCTGAAATTATAAAGCAAAAATCTAATGGAGTTGTTATCAGCAGAGAGTTCACACCCAAACGGACTTTTCGACGTCATGTACATATTAGGAGTAAATAATTATAATTATTACTTGTCCTGCTTGTCCCGTGAATCGTAGTGTACATTAAGCTTTTAGTATATGGCTGGCATGAAGATCTTTCAGTCTTAATGGGGAGTCAGTAATATTGATTATGACGAAACTGGATTAAGCCATAAAACAAAAGTAATGAAACACCTTTCAGCAGAATATTTTGTATTATCTATAAGCAAGCCAATTCTCGTATTTTATATGACATTGAAATTATATTTTGAATTTACTCAGAAGCGGTATTCTGATAACCTGATGTCAATATCGTATAATTTGAAATAAACAGTTCGTCGTTGATACCTATTTTGACACTTGTTTGAATTAGGATCTCGTTACAATTACATTAAAATATCAGATAATTTAGAAGAATGCGTTTTTGTGACGTAAGCATGACACTGACATTATATCGAAACTGTATTTATTTAAGAGAATTGGGCCCCAGCATCTTAACATTGTAACGTGATGTTATTTATTTATACGTTACGTTATTTATATATTAAGTCACAATATGAGTAGGCGTAGAACCAAACTATCTACGTTTGTGAGCTTCTTAACTTTTGATTGAAATGGCCTGCAACTAATTTGTATAAAACACTTCACAACATTCACTTACTTTAAATTAAAATATATAAACAAAGCTGCAACTACCACGCATTATCAACACAGAGTAAATTATACCTTCGCTTAAAGAAATAATTTTTAGTTTATTCGTAGGCGTTCTACCTCTGCACAAAAGTTTACACATATAATTACTATGTAAAGTTTAATAAACTGAAAATGCCAAATACAGGTAGATAGACGTTTTGGATTTTGTCTTGCTATTTGTGGCTCATGATCACGTTTCAAATGAATGACATGATGACTGACAGCTACTTTAAGTTATATTCCAATCTTTGAAATGGGCAGTTTATTAGACTGGAGTAAAGTCGATGGTGTTAGTAACACAATTAATAAGCTTGCAAGATCTTTCTAATTCTGAAAACTGAAATCTTTTGTGAAGTTTAACCCAGCTTGTTACTCTTATTACTAAATTCAGGAATCACTGTAATCAGACAAAAGAGTCACAGTTTCCCTCAATTCTTTTACTGGCCGATTGATTAGTTCATGACCGCTAAGCCAGGTCTATTCTCACCAAGGAAAAATCTATAACCTTGAATCAAGTATAATGATTTTTTTTTTGTCGATAGATAGATTTATTAATTTATTTATAAGGCAGCGATAGCCGAGTGGATATACCAACAGACTGCCATGCAGAGGGTATCGGGTTCGAATCCACGGCGCGCACCAATGACTTTTCGGAGTTATGTGCGTATTGAATTGTTACTTATCGCTTGTCCCGTGCCTCGGAGAGCACGTTAAGCCGTCGGTCCCGGTTGTCATGAAGATCTTTGACAGTCGTTACAGGGCGTCAGTACCTTCTAAATAAACTGACACTAGTCTAAACCATGGAATATCCCTATCCCTTCGGGTTGCGGAGGTCAGATAGGCAGTCGCTCTGTGGAAAAGCTAATATTCAGCCAAATCCGGTTAGACTAGTAAGCGGACCCCAGATTGAAACTGGGATAACGCTAAGAGAAAGAAAGGAAGGAGATAGATTTATTTATTTATTTGTTCATGTCGGAACATAACTTATCTAAATTATGTTGCATACATTATATTAAGAAAATAATATTATGTTATCAATAAAACTGTTACTACTGAATGAAGAAGATATTGAAAGAAGAGTAAATGCAGTTAATAGAGTGAATTGAGCTCTGAAAGCGTTTATGAACAGTCAAAACAAAAAGGCACGTTTGGCTGTGCATAGAGGGGTGTTAGTGCCTACCCTTAAGTATGTATGGTAGTGTAAGTTGCGCATGGCAGAAGAGACTTGAAAGTAGAATAAATGCTATAGAAATGAGAGCACTGAGAAGTAAGTGTGGTATATCTGTGACTGACAGAGTAAGGAATTGTGTCATAAGAGAGTGGTGTGGGGTAAAAGAAGATGTAGTACAAGCATCGAGAAAGGCATGTTAAGATGGTTTGGGCACATGGAGAGAATGGATGACGAAAGACTGACAAAGAAGATATATGAGGCAAGTGTGAATGGGACGGGATGAAGGGGAAGACCTAGGCGGACGTCTCTGACCAGATTGGAAAGATCCTAAAAAAAGGACAGGTCTGACGTACCCTAAACAGAAGAGCATGTATGACAAACTTGATGGGAGATGGATAGTAGTGAATGAACCGTAGTCTCTGCCTAACCCTCCGGGAAACAGGCGTGAGCCTATGTATGTATGTGTCTTACCACTGTGCAGTACTAACGAGTTTGGCACCAAGAGGCCTTTTGTGATTGTCCAAGGATATAACACATGACATAACATAAATTCACCCCTTTTATCCCCGAAGGGGTAGGCAGAGGTGTATTACACACCCACACTTCGTCAGTTATGTTTCGGTCCCAATGTAATAGGGGGCGAGCCTATTTCCATTTACCGGGCACATCGAAAAGTCCTTCGAAAAGTCAGAGGTGTGTGGCCGGGGTACCTGGCGATCGAACCCGAGACCGTCGTCTCGGCAGTCTGTTACATACACTTCTTGACTACCGCCGCTTTTGAAATTGTCCAAGGATATCTTATAGCATTTCACAGCAAAAAAAAAATACTATTATTTTATACACCTGACAAATTACCTGTGATTTCATATCCTTGGTTTAAGAAATAGGGAAATAAAAATATCGGCCAGATTTCTTTGTAAAAGCAGGCTAAGTTTGTTTCGTAACTCATTTCTCCGACATGCCACAGGTTTCAAACAAACTTTTCGAGGTTAATTTGTTGTATAAAAAATAAAATAAAAATTTCCACATTTTACCAGTACCAGTGTTTCTTAACTTTTCTTTATTTATTTGTAAGGGACTTTCGCAACTTGTGTCTTGATCTGGATTGAGATCGAATCAAGTCACAAATACCGAATGTTAAATAAATAATTTTAAATAATATATGGTCCTCTGTCCAATTCTATATTATTATTGATAAAAAAACTTGATGTTTAAGTTGCACTTCAAAAAAAATAAGTAGGAGAACTATAAATACCTTATTGCGATAGATACACATACCTTTTTTTTTTTTTTTTTTTTCTTTTACGAGGTGGAAAATCCCTTCGGATCTCCAACTCTTGGGGGAAATAAGAGCCGGAGTATGTGGTGTTTCCACTAAAAACCACCTCGACTGCCGCCATGTACCCGTGTGTCGGAGGGTGGGGCATCACCTAAGCACTCGTCGCCACCCTCCGACGGGTATTGGCCCGCCAGATGGTCAGGCGGGCCCCGAACAAAACCCCCTTGGCGACGGATTAAGGTGTTGGACACCGCCGCCAAAACGCCCAGCGGCCGCAGAGGATAGGGAGGACGGCAACGCAACACCGCATCTCCTCTTCCTCTGCGGCCCCACCGCGACGCATCAAATGGTGCGCACCCATTTGGTCGCGGGAGATAGGGCGCGCGGCAACGCAACACCGACACGCCTCTCCTCCCGCGACCGCACCCGACTGCGAGGGACAGACAGAACTGTCCCCCGCACCCGCACCGTTGGACGCATCCTACGCAGGCTCCTCCAAGCCCACGCGGAGCGTCCCCTCCTGGATCCCTCTAGCTTCACCGCGGGTGACCAATCCACGGTTACTGAGCCCCCCCACCACGACAAGGTGGAGATACCACGGGGGGGAGATACACATACCTAATGCTGAATACCTTTAACTTTTGCAATTTGTATTTATGTATCGAGTCCATCTCGCTTTCTGATTTAAAAATAAAGGTTCATCTTAATATTTCTCATCGCTTTGGCACGAGTTACACAATTGCATCAGCTCTGGGGTCACCATAAGACTAACTCATACCGTAACTTCTAGACAAACATACAAGACTAAGAAAAGCATATTTTATATAAAAAATCTCAAAAAGAACTTGTAGGTTTGTTTGAAACTCCACAAACAAACATTCAACTTCTATTTTAACTCCAATAGTTGTTATTTTTGTGTGAACATAGGAACGTTTTAACACACTGTTCTAACTACTCTATTCATGTTATAATCAGCACACTTTTGTACCTCTAAAGCGTACAGTAAACTGAAAAATTATGAAATGTCACGATTCGTACATATTATATTCATCATGTTGTTTTTTATTTTATTCGAGAGCAAAAAATTTTGCACTGCATACTCGGCGTTTCAATATTCTAACGAAGCTGGCGTTAATTAAACACATTTATTTTGTTGTAACTACAATTTTTATTATACTATGTAGCAAATACCCTGGCGACGTTAAAATTATGTACTTTTATAAATTTGAATACTATGATTATTTATTATCCTCACGTTATCCCGATTGCATCCAAGTCTTTCACCGTAGCCCAGGCTCCGGTCGCTAGTCTATCTGATTCGATAGAATTTGTCTCTCTGTGGCTAGGAAGACTGAATTTTTCACAACGAACCAAGTGGAGGTGAAAACAGAAGTGAAATTCACAAGTTTTATGAGGTTGTACTTTTCCGTAATCAGCGTCGGCATCGAACGAATCGAAATTGAACATTATAGATAATGTTGCGTTTCGTTCTATATGTGAGAACGCCGGAAGCCCTATCCCCTTGTCCTTTACGTTCATCCCGTGCCTCCTGCTACTTCTTTTCCCAAAAGGCCGGTAACGCAAGTCTGACTCCTTTAGTGTTACAGGTGTCTATAGTCTGCGGTAATCCCTTACCATCGGGAGATCCGTCTGCTCGTTTACCTCCTATGATAATATAAAAAGAAAAATTCTGTTGTCACAGTTGGTAAGTTCAAACAGTGTTGTGTAACAAAAAACAGTTGTCATCAATAACCATTGAAGATTTATTTGGTTTCAGACAAAAGCGAAGAACACATTTGTTTATATTGGCAAAAATATTGTCCGTATGGTTTGCTTCATTGCCGCGATAAAATAAGAAAAGAGGGTCAAGAGAATGGGGTAATTTCGTTTTTAGCTGAATAGGAAATTATACATACATAAGAATCACGCCTTTTCTCGAAAGAGGTAAGCAGAGACTACGAACCGCTACTTGCAACGAACCTGAAATATCTCTTGAAAAAGACCGTGAAAATGGTGCAGATCATGTTAGAGGTCAACAGAAACGATACAGTTTTCTCCATTCCAGGCTGCCGATTCAAGGTCACTGACTTAAGCATGATAGCTTAGTTTGCTAGCTTCAACTTCATTGACCTAAAAGTAAAGACATTTTTCGCAATTTGTGGCAAACACGGCTTGGTTCAATATTTTTCCAATGCAAATGCATTTTTTTTATTACGAAAGGTCAGCTGCAAGAAGTTTTCTATTCAAAAAGTTTAAGATCCTGTGACCTAGCTTTACACAGCATTTGTTGTAGACTTTGTTTTCTAAGCTGAAGTTGGTATTTACAAGTGACTTTTATATTTTGTTGTTTTGACCTAATACTGTTCTTTGGAGTCTACGTGTAGGGGGCGGGAAATAAATAAGTAGAAAACATGAAACTTTATTAAGGCATTATTTGTTTCTTGTTCTTTTATCGTTTGCAAAATCTTGGGCAATTTTTGTACGCAAATTTACACCTTTTTATTGAAATAAATCTCCTATAACTACTAAATCTATTCTGTTGCGTGGGTCTTTACAAATATGCAAAGATAGAAGAAGATAGAACAAAATGTTGTTATGGTTTTGTTTTTATTGTAATAATAGATACTGCCTAACACTCCGCGCGTATGAGTGTCGGTTATCAAGACGAAAATGTAGGTTATGTGTAATTCTGATCTATGATATAATATGAAAGGATTCATAAAAATCTGATAAGTCGTATTTCGTAGTCCTTTTTTCATTTATTATGATGTAGTTGTCAGAAGTACCATAATGCATGATAGTTCTTGACAAATCAACATTTCTTAAATAATTCTCTCCTTGGTTCATCTAGTACAGGGTTTCTTAAACTTTTTGCAGTCTTGGATCACTTTCAGAAAGTTAATATTGCCATGGACTTTTACTAACGAATAACTTAAGCTAAATAAGCGAGCCTTATTTGTATTAAAAATTCGGGCAATTGCGAGTCTGACCCGCGCACCGACGGTTCCGTACGCATTTTACCTTATTTCAGGTTGGTGCTAATAATTAGCAATAATTATTACGCTAGTCCTCTAAATCTGTATGAGCGCCAATACAACTTAGAGGACTATCTTAAATGGAGTCTACTATGTATGTACCTTCTTCTTAGCGTGTCGATGGCAATCTAAATTGTGTCAGCCCAGAACATAGCTACGAGTATGGCATTTTCAGTAGCGTCCATAAGTTCCTGTAGCGTGCAGGTATTAGGGCACGCAGGACAAGATAGTAAGTGTCCCATTGTTTGTGGAACGGCACCACACTTGCAATCCCCACCTAAGCAAGTTTTCTTTGCTTCGGCCAACCTGTGTCCTAAGTCTATTTAAAGACTTCTAGGTCAGCCAAGGCAGCCCATGTCCAGGAGGAGGATTTTCAGCAAGCGGGACGAATGGAGTGGGTAAGGAAGCACTTTCCCGCCACAGTCTACGCCTTGCCTGTGTTCGCTCTTCATTGAGTGGAAGGACATACCTTAAGGAGCTATAGCGGCTTTTCAGTCTTTGCGGCACCAAGGTGTTGTTGTGCAAAGGGTGTCGTGAGTCTCTTTCCATTCTCGTTCTTTCACTGGCGCTTGCCACAGCTCTGCGAACCTCTGGTGGCGCTTTTCCTGCCAGAGGATACAGCATTGGTACCGGGGTCGGTTTTATGTTCTCACAGTTCTTTTGGAACGTGAGTGACCTATCCAGGGTAACACTAAGATATTAAGGGAAGTGGTTGTGTTCAATAGGGACCCCGCCCCAAACAATGTTAAGTTTGCGGCCCGCTTCTCTATTGCGGAGGTGGAATAAGCACGCTTGGGTCTTGTTCGGGTATGGTTTAAGCGTGTTAGCTAAGTAATACTGGGCTAAACTGTTGAGACCATTTGCGAGATTTAACTCGATATCCTCAAAGGTGGTAGCTTGGGAAGTTAGGGCAAGGTCGTCAACATAGATGAAGCGTGACGTGTTTGGGTAGGATGGTTGATCGTTGGTGTATATATTGAACAGCAGTGGTGCCAATACACTACCTTGAGGTAGGCCGTTTTTTGTACTCTCCAACGACTTTTGTCTGCAAGAAGGTGCACTTGAAAACGTCGATTGTGATGGAGTTCTCTCAGTATAGTGACAAATTTTTTTTCACTGGTTATGCTCTCTACTTTCCACAACAACCGTCTCAGATTTACTGTATCATAAGCTGCTGATAGATCCACGAATACAGCACCCGTGATCATTCTTGACTCAAAGCCATCTTCTATATGTTGCACGAGTTTAAGTGTATGGTTCCAGCAAGACTTGGTGGGTCTGAAGCCAGCCTGCTAAGGAAACAATTTCGGGTCGATTGTGCACGTTAGCCGATACAGCAGCATTTTCTCAAAAAGCTTGTGTGTATGACACAGCAAAGATATCGGGCGAAAGTGTTTTGGATCCTTTGCTGCTTTACCTGACTTTAATAGAGCAATGACCTTCCATTTTCTCCAGAGCCACACATCATCAGCCTTTAACAGTCCACTGCTGGACCAGGCCTCTCCTTTGAAAGGAGGAATTGGCCTACTATATCACGCTGGCAAACGGGTTGGTATATGGTTTGTATCAAGTTTTTCTTCTCTTACAGTGCTGTTTTCTGCATAATATGCTCTCTCTGTCAGCTCTTACGACACCCATGCAATGATATGGGGTGGTGACATTCCGTATTCTTAATCCGTCACCACACGGACACGGTTCTCCAGAGACGAGGAATCAAAGCTGACGACAGACAGCCATTATATAGTTGCAGCAACCATAACAAAGCAACAGATGCCAGATGTTTTAATTGCTCAACTGAGATATCATCCACTCCAGAAGCTTTACCACACTTGAGAGCTCTTATCGCCGCGATGATATCAGCAAGGTTGAATGGTTCACTGATATCGTCGCAGACACCATCTGATCTTTTTAGCTTGGGAACTCTGCTGTAGCGGTCTGTTGGTTTGCCGTTAATAAGTAGTCGGTGGGCTATCTGGTTGGCTGTGACCTGACTAGGTCGTGAGGGTTGAGGGATTCACTAGTCAACTTTCTTATAGTACTCCATGCCTTCTTGCTGTTAAGGGGTCATGCCTATACCAGTAACGGTGTTGATCCACTTCTCTCGTCTGTTTTCACCTATTTTAGACAACAGCACTTCTCCAGCGATGGTAGTATCCTCCGAGAATGGGTCGGTGTTATAAAGGGAAATGTATTGATTCGCTGATAGTCCTGGGATGTATGACGTTCTGCAACCTCTTGGGATGTGTTTTCGAGCGGCTGTTGAGACAATTTCAACAAATTGGTCGTAGTTTTGCGGGGTTGGTAAGACGTTGCAGAGGGCGTCGTCCACTGACTGGGTGAAAGACTCCCAGTTGGCCTTGGCATAGTTAAATCGGCGCTTAAATGGATCGGACATAGGCCGGACTACGGGTTCAATGGTGCACATAATTGGTCTGTGCTGCGTGCGAGGTATAGAGGAACAAACATGTTTCGTACTCTGTGAGCTGATCTTGGAACTGACGAATATGAGATCTGGATTGTATCCTCGTTTCCATCTGCCACTATTAAAAGACAGGTTGTTTTGGGTCATGAATTAAAACCAGATCATCCGCCTCAGCCCAGTCTTCGATTGTTTGTCCGCTTACGTCCATGTTGTTGTAGCCCCAATTGGAGCTGCGGCTGTTGAAATCACCGATTATAATTTTTGCCGTTTGGTTGTGAAAATTCTCTGGAGGATCAAACTGAAATGTAGTCCCATTAGGTTTATATATGGATGTGATTGTGCAGGTGCCGAAATCTACGGTGATCACTTCAATGCCATTCTGGGTTGAGCGCTTGGTGGATAGGATGCTTACGTCGGGAGCAGCAAACACTGCGTTACCGTGCTTCGGGTGGCAGATCTCGGCGATAAGCGTAAGACCAGCAATGTGTGGTCGACTTTAAGTTTCATCTCGGTGTGTCTCTTGGATACAAAGTATGTCGCAATGATTTTACTACATAGATCAGAAAGAATTTCTGACTTGGCTTGCGAAAACCCTTCGATATTAACCGAGACTACACACAAAACCAGCTTTATGGGTGGACTTTGGATTGCCATCGTGGTGAAAGGATTAGCCACCTAGCGTGGGTATCTCGCTAGTTGTCCAGAGTGCGCCGGACGTACAGTGCCTCAAGTGGTACGTCACTCGGGGAGGCTCCTTTCATGCACCTCAAATGTTTGTATGGGGACACCCTTAAATTTTCCACTTTTTTATTTTTTTGTTATTTTTCCTTTATTTGTGCTGTAACCTGTAACTGTAACCCTGCTTTTGGCCATATTTCGTGATTCTAATTCAACGGGAACTACCATATAGCTTTTCGACCCAAAACCTATAGGGTACTTACGGTAGACCTAGAATTGTCAATTTTGGTTAAAACCAAGGTCTTACAGCACAAGTAAAGGAAAAATTCCGAAAATTAAAAAAAAAATGAAAATTACGGTTAATTTTGGTACGTACAAGTTTTCGCAAAAATCTAATTTTGACCATATCTTTTTATCGGGTTGACCCAGGACCCTGATTTTTAAACACCTAATAAAAACCATAGACCTCAGTATCTGGTATAATTTAAATTTTCTAGGTCCACCCGTTCCTGAGAAAATCGGTGGTGACACACAGACAGACAGACAGACAGACGGACAAGAAAGTGATCTTATAAGGGTTCTTTTTTTTACCTTGTGAAGTACGGAACCCTAAAATCACATTCGCTGCCCAACGCTCGTCAAACAAATTCAAATATATAGGTATATAATAACTAAGCCACTGCGGACCCCTGTTACTCATGCTACGGACCCCCAAGGGGTCCATGGACCCCACTTTAAGAAACTGTAATCTAGTAATTTCAATTAGATTAGTAAATTATACGTAGGAGTTTAACAACGTTGACTTGGCTGAACTCGAGATATAAACAAGCATATTAGATACATTACTCTACGGATGACCTTACATCAGATCAATCCAGCGTAAACTGAGTTCTCTCTGTACCGACTCATTGTACAAAGACCATCTCATCCTGGTTATAATTATATACGTATATCTTGATGGCTGTTGGTTCGGATGGGACTGCGGATGTCGTCTTTGAACATGTAATTAACCTCTCTAGGAGGCTAATGGAACTTTCGACTATATCGACACGAGTATTTACTTCTTAGTATTCCATATAAACGACAATTTTGCTCTCTTAGAACAGGATCATTGCTCCCTGAGAAGAGGCCGCTGGAAAAAATACACTGGGATTGGGTCGATGTCTTGTTCTGGGAGAAAAATATTGATAAGCTAGAGTAGGGAAAGTGGAAAGCAGAAATTGTGGAATAAAAAATACGATATTTTTTATCGAAGCGTCATGTGTAAATTATTTTGGGTGATGAGATATTTTCTTTACAATTAATGTTTGATAAGACTTCAAGGTTTATAAAAATATATTTCAACAATAACTCGATGTATAGGCAAACACTGAAGGTACTTGATATGACTCATAGTTTTATTAGTGCCCTTATTATAATATTGAAAACAAAATATATTGTACAACTGTTTAAATTTTTTGGTTAAAACCCAATAGATAGGTAGGTACAGGGCAGAAAATCCAAACGAGTATAAAAAATGTGGGTAGTGAAAGTACTGTCCGTGCAAAAAATACCGTCCCTGTACAATTCAATTCAAATAAAAGTAACCACGTATCTCTAAAATTAGTACCTACTAATGATGAGATTGTCAATGATGAGTGGTACCGAGACCCAAATGGGTTAATGAATTTGTTGGGATCCTTCTATGATGTTGTATACTTTCATGATATGATTACATGCTTCCAAATTGAAAAAATAAAACACCCTGAATACACCGTATAATCTCAAAACACGCTATCAGTGACAATGTATAATTGACTAATGACAGAGCATAGCACACATGATGACGTCAATTGACAAGGACATTACCCTACCCCTTGTCAATTCCCTTGTTTTGAGAGGACTTTGAAATGGCGCCGGCAATTCTACTAATTAGCCATGAATGGCTTTGAACCTTAATGATTACGTATACACAGGGTGTAGGCAAAATATATGGTGGGTGAATGGGAATAAATTAACATAAAGTTGTGTTTTTTTTGGCTTGGCAGGAAGAACCGCCTTGGGCGTCAATTGTGCTAGAAATAAGCTATGGATAGATGCGTGTATAATATATCATCCTCTTAACATTATCCCAGTTGCAAACCAGGATCTTCTTACTAGCCTAACCGGATTTGACAGAGTAACTTTTTGTCTGACCACCGCAACCCAAAGCCATAGCGATATAATTATTCAGAGCTGATTGTAAGTAGTCTAAGGCTGATTAAATATAACGACTGTCAAAAATCTTCATGACAGCCGCGATCGATGGCTTAATGTGCTCTCCGAAGCACGTGGAAAGTAATAATTAACAATTCAATTCGATAAAAAACAGTAAGTATCTTAGCAGATACCTGCTTCAAAAAAACAAATGAAGTTGACATATTATATAACCCGAACTAAATTATCCTTTTACGACAAACCTGTACAATAATAAATCAGCTTTTATGGGGAGATAAGTTTGATTTGTTTAAGTATTGACGGTCTCTTTGATAGATAAGTACATTAATGAATGAAATAAAAGATACTGAACTGTCTGTTTTGTAGTTTATTGTAACCTATTGGATATTGGTGCGTTTTATCGGTATTAAAAAGCTTTGGAATATTCCGTATATATGGATGCAAATGCATTCCAAATTAAAAACAAATCAGTTGGATTTGTTATCTTAATATATAAAATCCTTGCGTTACTGACTGACTGACAGACACGCTACAGCCGAAACTATTGGGCGCAGGAAGCTGAATTTTGGCATGTATATTCCTTGGGGACCACTAAGTAGGGGTGCACTAAGAAGGGATTTCCCGAAATTCCCACGGGATCGGTCAAAACGGGTAAATTAAAAAAAAATGCAGGCGTAGCTGCTGGCGTCCTCTAGTGTAACATAAAAACCAGGCTTTCAACTGAGTATTGGCTTTTCCTAGTATCTTATAATATTTTCCTATCAGCTAAGATTAACAAACTATATTTTCGAATAGTTCGAAGTTATAACAAAAAGCAATTCTTAGGCCTAAAATTGATTGAACATAAGCTCGTTCCACGAGCAACGACTTATCAGTAACCTTTTGATAAAGCAATTCAATGAATAACGCCACAAACTAAGTGATCCACTCAACATAACACCAATATTACTTCCAAAACCGATAACACCGTCATGTTTACAAAATATTTTCATAGATTATTCATTTCGTCTATGATAAACAATCTGTTCGCGACAGACATTAAAACTGTGACAGTGAATATTGTATTTATTATATCAGTGTTATCTAATCGTGCGGTACACCGGGTTCGGTTCCCGGACGTGTCAAAACGTTACATAATAGCTAAAATAGTGTAAATGGTTAGATTGTTAATATACAACAACTATGTAATACATGAAATTAGTCTTAAACTTGTGCTAACTGTAGGGACCTTAGATATCGAATCATAAATAGCTTTATCAGTAGTGACAGATAAGAGTTAATACTTCATAAAACAGCTGTTTGTTTACATATTCGTTTTATAGTTTTATAAGTGTTTTTTAGCTTCATATAGACTTGAAATCATGTCTAGATACCTTTTTATTGCTAGTTATTACCTAATATAGTTAAAATAAGCATAATAACAAACATTCGTATGTTTATCATAAAATTTGTTTACTTACGATAGTATTTACTTAAGAAATTCTGTAATTTTTTTATGATTCAAAAGTTATCATGTAATAGGTTCGAATTGAATAAAGATATTTTCATGGTGTTTGTTTTAATAGATGCCCCATATAGTTGCACACAACGGCCTACCAAAATTATATATATAAATTTAGTATACAATAGTTTTTCAATAGAAAATATAGTGGGCGGGCCCTTGTGTGACAGCATTTTTTGGGAGTTTTTATGGAATAACTTAGTGACGCTAGTAGTTAGGTTTAGGTATGGTATACCAATAGATAGAACTTAATGAGACCTATCTAACGATGTATAGAACATGTATGTATGTATAATAGGGACGAATCATACGTAACATTTGTACTGTATTTGAAATAAAAATAAACGAAAGATTTTCTGTGCACGTGTTCGGTGCGATGGTCGTCGATAAGGTAAAGTTTCGAGGTACTTAAGCGACCATGTATTCGGCCAGTTGTTGGCGTCCCAACCACCATCTTGTGACCTATGTAACCATCAAGCACCGCACACCTGAACAGCATCGCTCTCAACGTATGAAGGTGTTTCATTTCTGATGCCCTTACACATCGAAGCCATACAGTCCACACACATAGAAGAACACGCATCGTCGTAGGCACACGTCAGCAGCACACTACCAGCGCACTGTAGCGGACTAGCAAAGGTTCGATTCCTCGCATCCGTTACATTTGTTGGTCGCTTCGAGCCGGATTGAAGAATGCCTACGACGCGTTCAAGAGTTCGTGCTCCCGAGGTCGCCGGGGGAGCGGCCAGCGCCGGGCCTAGTTCCAGTACCCCTGCCCGCGCCGCCACTGCCCGCAACCCAGCCGCCGCGGTCGTCCGTCACGACGGGCCATCGCGATCGCCGTCGACAACAGTCGGGAGCGACGCGCCGCCGCCGCCCCCCCCCCGGCCCCACGGGGAGGGACGAACGAAACATCACTCAAGATGCAAGGGAGCGAGCAGAGGTGCAGTCGAAAAATGAAGATGGCAAGGAAAGGACGTTGCAAACATCCGATGGATCGAGCGTTTGTACAGCGCAACATAGTATAATAGAAAATAGAGATAGAAAGAAGCCAACGAGGGAACGCGACCAACGCTCAGCAGCTACGGGACGCTCCAATAGAAATGTGATGTTGGCTCGAGAAGAAGTTTTGAAGATAAAACTACAGTTAGCACAGTTAGCACTACAGAAGGCTGAAGAGGAGGCGGACTCCGATGACTACGACGAGGATGGACAGTCGAAGCAAGATTACATACGTTCGTGGTTGGAAGAGGCTCCGGAACCCCAGCCCGGCCCTGAAGATATAGATATAGTGGTATCTGCGCCCACTAAGAAGAGGGCCGTCAACGGGGCACAGAAGATAGATAAAGAAGATGGACCGCCCTCACAGAAGATGGACGTTCATCAACAGGGAGGTGATTCGCTGAAGCCGTTCATCACGGATCTCACCTCCGCGATCGCCGCGCTCGCCGACAGGAAGCCGCCGGACACATCGATAGTTGCACCACACCCGGCGGTTTCGAAAGTCATCATGACGCTACCGACGTTCGGCGGCGCGCACACCGAGTGGCTGTCGTTCAAGGCGATATACGACACCACCAAGAATTTCTTCAACGACGTGGAGAATACAGCGAGACTGAGAAGAAGTCTCAAGGGAAGAGCGTTAGAAACAGTTAGCTCTGAACTGATTGGGCATGCGCGACCAGATGAAATCATGAAGGAGTTGGAGCTGCAATTCGGACGACCAGACTCGATCGCACAGGCAGAGACAGACAAGCTGAGGACCCTGCCACGCTGTAGCGAAGCACCTAAGGACATATGCGCGTTCGCGAGCAAGATTAGAAGCGGCGTCGTCACACTTCGTGCGTTGAAAAAGGAACACTACCTCATCAATGCGGAGCTAGTGCGTGTGTTGACCGAGAAGCTACCGAACTCGCTACGTGTGCAGTGGTACAAGACGTACACCGAGAAGTGCCAGTCGAAGCCGGACCTCAGCCGATTCAGTGACTTCGTGACAGAGTACGCGCGTTACTGTAGCGCGTTCGCGCCGGCTGAGAACATCACCGATGGGCCGCCAAGCAGACGTACCGTGCAGAGGACGTACACGGCGACGGCGACGGAGAAGCGAACGCATACGGACACGTCTAACGCGAAGTGCAGGATATGTGAACGCGAAGGACACTACTCGTCGGCCTGCAGCACGTTTCGTAACGCCAACGCAGAGAAGAGATGGCAGCTAGCTAAGCAGCATGGATTGTGTTTTCGCTGCTTACGCATACGCCGAATAGAACACTCGTGCAAGCCCAAGAAGTGCGGTGTAGAGGGATGCCGCGCTACACACAACCAGTTGCTTCACTACGATAGAGGAGCCCATAGGACCGAAGACGTGAACATAGAAAAGCAAGAAACGGTCGCCAGTTCGTGCATACGTGCAAAGGCTCAAGCATACTTAAAGATAGTGCCCGTGCAGATAGTCGGACCGGCGGGAGAGGCGTCTACGTTCGCCCTACTCGATGACGGAAGCACCGTATCGCTCATAGACGAAGACATAGCCAAGGAAGTCGGCGCGGAAGGGAACCTGGACCCGTTTACGATCCGTGCCATAGGCGATACGTCGATCGACATGCCAAGTCGCGACGCGTAGACATACAAATACGAGGAGCCGGCGCCGACAGCAAACAAGTGCCTTTGTGTGCGCGCACCGTAGCCAGCCTACACCTGTCGCCGCAGAAGATCGCCGAAGAGGACCTGATAGACTGCAAACACCTCGAAGGCATCAAGAAGAAGCTGGTGTACGACATAGGCGTGCCGAAGGTGCTAATAGGACAAGACAACTGGCACCTGCTCATAGCGAACGCAGTACGAAGAGGACCCAACGATCAACCGGTGGCGTCGCTTACGTCGCTGGGATGGGTGCTGCACGGCGCACGCTCACGCACCTTGGGAAACACCGTACACTTCGTCAACGGTCTCTCCGCTATAGATGAAAACATAGAAGCGCAACTGAAAGAATATTTCGCACTGGAATCGCTTATAGTGAACCCACGTCGACCGAACTCGGACCCCGAGAAGCGGGCTACAGATATGTTAGAAAAACATACGAAACAATTAGAAGATAGACATATAGAGACGGCTCTTCTGTGGAAACGAGAAGACATCGTCATGCCAGATAGTTACGAGAACGCGGCAAGGAGGCTCACACACATAGAGAAAAAATTTGATAGAAACATAGAGTTGAAAACAAGATATACAGAACAGATGAACTCGCTGATAGAAAAGGGATACGCAGAAGAAGCTCTCATGAATAGTACGCCAGGGAAGACTTGGTACTTGCCTCACTTCGATGTACACAACCCCATAAAGCCTGAGAAGATTCGTATAGTTCACGACGCCGCCGCGAAGACCAGAGGTATGTCACTCAACGATTACCTGCTCACGGGACCGGACTTGCTACAATCGTTGCCGGGGGTGTTGATGAGGTTCCGTCGACACCGCGTTGCCGTCTCAGCTGATATAACGGAGATGTTTATGCAGGTGAGAGTACGCCCAGAAGACCGAGACGCGCTGCGCTACCTGTGG
This sequence comes from Euclidia mi, assembly GCA_944739405.2. NCBI lineage: Eukaryota > Metazoa > Arthropoda > Insecta > Lepidoptera > Erebidae > Euclidia > Euclidia mi. The sequence goes on from OX123200.2 coordinate 61,818,876, forward strand.
AGAGGTGACCGGCGGGAGGGACCGCCCCAGGAATACCGTATGAAGTCCATTATCTTCGGCGCGGCAAGCTCACCGTGTACAGCTATATTCGCGAAGAATTGGAACGCTCGCAAGCACGCAGAAGAGTACCCGGAAGCGGCAGAAGCCATCATAGATAACCATTACATGGATGACTATCTGGACAGCTTCAGGGACGAACAGGAAGCGACGAGTATAGCGTCACGGGTGCGAGACATACACAGACAAGCGCACTTTCACCTCACGAAATGGGTGTCGAACTCTAGAAACGTCATCGAAGCAATAGAACCAAGTCAACATCGCCAGGAGACAGTCGGCCTCGCCAGCAAGGGGCAAGAAGAGAAAATTCTCGGCTTGATGTGGAAAACGAGCGCGGACGAGCTGAGCTTCAACCTTACACTCGCACGGCTTCCAGACGGACTCATCGGCACCGAAGCGCCTACGAAACGAGAAGCGTTGAAAATAGTTATGTCGCTATACGACCCACTCGGTCTCGCATCGCCCGTGACTGTTCGAGCCAAACAGATACTACAGGAAGCCTGGCGACTCGGTACAAATTGGGACGAGAAGTTTGACGAAAGCCTCAGAGTGCAATGGGCATCGTGGATACAGCATTTAGAACAGTTGAAGTCGATACGCATCCCGCGGTGTTACCCCGGGTACAGTGACGCCTGTACACTCCAAGTACATGTCTTTACGGACGCCAGTGAAGCGGCCTACGCAACAGCGGTGTACTGGCCAGCGACTACACCAGATGGGCGTGTGCACGTGACGCTCGTTATGGCGAAGGCGAGAGTGGCACCGCTTAAGGTGGTGTCAATCCCGAGACTCGAACTGCAAGCCGCCGTCATGGGTACGCGAGTCGCTCAAGCGGTAATAGAAGAACATCGCGTCAAACCCGAGGCCGTCGTGTACTGGACGGACAGCAAGACCGTACTAACGTGGATCAGAAAAGGAGCACGGGCGTACAAACCATTCGTCGCACACCGCCTAGCCGCCATAGAAGAGCATAGTAAAGTTGAAGATTGGCGCTGGGTATCTACGAAGATGAACGCGGCGGATGCGGCTACACGCGACGTGCCAAACAGCTTTAACTCCGAACACGAGTGGTACACCGGACCGTCGTTCCTGTATGAAGACCCGTCACTATGGCCCGTAGAGAAGCACATCGCCCCTGACGCGACAGGCGAAGAGCGCACACTGACAGCTGTAGAAAAACGTCAAACATATAGAATTATAGAAGCCGTACCGGACCCGTATAGATTTTCCAAATGGGAAAGGCTCTTACGAGCAACAGCAAGAGTTCTACAATTTATAGCATTATGTAAGAAAACCGCAGAGAAGGTTCTATATAAAAGAACGCAGAAAAATAGACAGAAGGATCCAGATTGGCGTCACGTGACGAAGACGAAGCACAACATCAAGTCGGGCAGAGCGGCACCTCGTCCAGCCGCCGACTCCCGAAACTTCGTGCTTCTCTCCGCAGAACACACCCGCGGCGCCGAGGACCTTCTTGTGAAGGCGGTACAAGAGGACTCCTTCGGCGCCGACCTTCGGGAGCTGCGGCGCGGAGGAGGTGTCGCCAGAGACAGCCGCCTGTATTCGTTACCCGTGGAGATGAACAACGGAATGATCACTCTACGCAGTCGTATAATAGCTACAGAAGAAATCTCCGAACAAACAAAGAGACCGCCGATCGTATTAGACAGCTATACATAGATTGGACGCATAGAAAATTACATCACAGCGGTACAGAGTTGGTAATCAATGAAATACGCCAACACTATTGGATTCTTCTCGTCTGCGGCCGACTACAAAGAAAATAGTACATAGATGTCTACCATGTCGCATTAGAAAAACGCAGCCGCCTGAGCCAGCCACAGGGGACCATCCGAAGACGCGCCTTGCTCATCATCAGAGGCCCTTCACCTACACGGGTCTTGATTATTTCGGGCCGCTCTCCGTAACCATCGGTAGACAGCGTCACAAACGTTATGTGGCACTGTTTACATGTCTCACTTCCAGGGCAGTACATCTGGAGGTCGCCGCCAGCCTGAGCGCCGACTCCGCAATTTTGGCGCTGCGCAGGTTCGCAGCGCGCCGAGGTTGCCCCGCAGAGATCTACTCGGACAACGGCACCAACATGCACGGTGCCGACCGAGAGATGAGAGACGCCGTCGCCGAAGAAGCGAGTCGCCATGGCATCATATGGCGCTTCATCACCCCCTCAGCGCCATTCATGGGAGGCGCATGGGAGCGCCTCGTCAGGTGCGTGAAGACCGCCCTCTATACGGTCCTTCACGAGCGCCATCCGCACGAAGAAGTCCTAGCTACACTACTGTGTGAGGTCGCGTACACAGTAAACAGTCGACCCCTCACACACGTCTCCGTCAACGCAGCAGACAGCGAGGCCATCACCCCGAACCACATCCTGTTCGGTGGTTCTGCTCGCCTCCCTCCGCTGGGCGAGTTCAGCGAGGCTGACCTCAACAGCAGCAAACACTGGCGGCGCGCCCAAATCCTCGCCGACATGTTCTGGCGCCGTTGGGTGCGCGTGTACCTACCCGAGCTGCAACACCGGCGGGAGCCCCATGGGTCTGGGCTTAACCTCGAGGTCGGCGACCCCGTCCTGATCGCCGACGGCCAACTCCTTCGCAATACCTGGCCGCGCGGTCAAGTTGTGGCTGTCTACCCGGGCGCCGACGGCGCCATACGCACTGTCGAGGTGCGCACAGCAGCAGGAGTCCTCAAACGGCCGGCTAAGAAGCTGGTCTCCCTGCCCAAGTGACGAGGCGTCGCTCACCGGGTGCTCTGCAGCACCGCCACACGACGGGTCACGCGCGTTGCTGCACGGCGGGAGAGATGTTCGCGACAGACATTAAAACTGTGACAGTGAATAGTGTATTTGAAACCGCGAGTGAAAATCGTATAAAATCAGTGTTATCTAATCGTGCGGTACACCGGGTTCGGTTCCCGGACGTGTCAAAACGTTACAAAATAGCTAAAATAGTGTAAATGGTTAGATTGTTAATATACAACAACTATGTAATACATGAAATTAGTCTTAAACTTGTGCTAACTGTAGGGACCTTAGATATCGAATCATAAATAGCTTTATCAGTAGTGACAGATAAGAGTTAATACTTCATAAAACAGCTGTTTGTTTACATATTCGTTTTATAGTTTTATAAGTGTTTTTTAGCTTCATATAGACTTGAAATCATGTCTAGATACCTTTTTATTGCTAGTTATTACCTAATATAGTTAAAATAAGCATAATAACAAACATTCGTATGTTTATCATAAAATTTGTTTACTTACGATAGTATTTACTTAAGAAATTCTGTAATTTTTTTATGATTCAAAAGTTATCATGTAATAGGTTCGAATTGAATAAAGATATTTTCATGGTGTTTGTTTTAATAGATGCCCCATATAGTTGCACACAACGGCCTACCAAAATTATATATATAAATTTAGTATACAATAGTTTTTCAATAGAAAATATAGTGGGCGGGCCCTTGTGTGACAGCATTTTTTGGGAGTTTTTATGGAATAACTTAGTGACGCTAGTAGTTAGGTTTAGGTATGGTATACCAATAGATAGAACTTAATGAGACCTATCTAACGATGTATAGAACATGTATGTATGTATAATAGGGACGAATCATACGTAACATTTGTACTGTATTTGAAATAAAAATAAACGAAAGATTTTCTGTGCACGTGTTCGGTGCGATGGTCGTCGATAAGGTAAAGTTTCGAGGTACTTAAGCGACCATGTATTCGGCCAGTTGTTGGCGTCCCAACCACCATCTTGTGACCTATGTAACCATCAAGCACCGCACACCTGAACAGCATCGCTCTCAACGTATGAAGATGTTTCATTTCTGATGCCCTTACACATCGAAGCCATACAGTCCACACACATAGAAGAACACGCATCGTCGTAGGCACACGTCAGCAGCACACTACCAGCGCACTGTAGCGGACTAGCAAAGGTTCGATTCCTGGCATCCGTTACACAATCCATAGATAAGAATACTCTATGACGTGAGCATAAATAAAATGAATGCCAGTATATTTCCCGCGCGAATATTGAATAGCAGTTCAAATATGGAACGATTTGAACCGAAACGAGTGTGTTTACGGAGGCCCCATGTCAAATTGTGTAAACTTTCGTTAATGGAGGCCCTTTTTGGTCGTGACATTAATATTCGTATATTTTTCTGGACTAGTTTCATCGGGTGTGAAAAGGTATACATATAGCTGAGAAAATAGGCTGTCATATTGTGATGATGAAGATGAAGCCGTGTGGTGGACGGCATAGAATACATGTGTCACCACCCCCTATCTTCCCGTGGGTGTCGTAAGAGGCGACTAAGGGATAACACGATGCAAATACCATCTTTGCGTAGAGACGGAAAACTCGACATCAAACCCTATACGACTGCCTCGTTGGTCTCGCGGTATAAATGTGCGCGTGGAATCGGGAGGTCCCGGGTTCGATTCCTGGGTCGGGCAGTGTTATTGGGGTTTTCTGTCACGAAATTCTCAGTAGCAGCACGGAGTCTGGAAATGTGCCCGGTACGGCAATAGGCTCGCCCCCTATGACGTGGGACTAAAGTATATCTGGCGAAAAGTGGGTGTAGAAATACACCTCTGCCTACCCCTTCGGGGATAAAAGGCGTGAAGATATGTATGTATGTATGTATGTATTGTGATATATTTGGACAGGTGATGATGAGGATAGGTTTTCCTTGAGAACTTATTTGAGGTGTGGTTCGGCAAGTATTTTTTTTATTCTGTTGACGAAAAACATAACAAAATAACATGTGCGTAACGTAAGCTTGTTACATTTTCTTTCTACTGAAATAATAATTTTTGTCACACTTCTATCACACTACAAAGAAGGAGTTGACCTATGCAAGAATTAGTATATATAGACTAAAAGCTTTCTGTAAATTGATAGAAACATACAAACAAGAATATAGACATTGTAACATACAAATATAAATCTCATTTTATAAAATACTAAACTATCACTAAAGCATTGTAACAAAACACAAAATATGCTCAGTTAATTAGATATAGAGAACGAAATAATTGCTCTACAAGATGTGATTCGGCCGAACGAACCAATATTTAAGACTACCATCTAACCACTATTTCAAGAAGCTCACCTTGTATGCTTGAGTCAAGAGTCTGAAGCAGATAGCAATACTACTAGACACGACACGTATTGCGAAGAGATGAAGCTCTAACCACCAGTTGCTTGACACCTGATAGGCTTCCATAAAAGTATTTTAGTATAGCACTATTTTCAAATACATTAGGTACCTTTTCCTCCATAAAAGATCGTTACCAAAGTACAGTTAACAAAACTAAATAATTATCACCATGATCATGATTGATTGCTTACACACCATTTCTGTCCATCCAAAGGTTGCCTGGAAGAGATCGCTTTTAGCGATAAGGCCGCCATTTGTACATGCTGTAGTACAAGCCAATTAAAAAAATGTGTACTTTTCAATATTATTTGGTGTACAATAAAGAGTAGATATATCTATCTATCTATCTAAGAGATTGCTTTTTAGCGATAAGGCCGCCGTTTGTGCAACATATATTTATCTATTGTAATTTCTGTGTTAAATTCATTTGGTGTACAATAAAGATTATTATTATTATTGTTATTCTTAAGTCCATTTCTTGTTTTAAAGATCCCTCACAAGTACAACTTGCTGGTAAAACTGCTTTATTATGCTATCTAAGTTGTAGATGCAACGGCAAATTCACTGAATCTCCTACCATTACAGCTAGTAAAAGAGTTAGTGAACAATCCAAAGAAAATTCAGACTTAGTGGTCATTATCGAAAATACTACTTTATCCGATTTCTTTTAACGAGAAAAAATAAACATTGGATTTATCGATACGCCGAAGTTTTGTCCTCCAGTTTCAGATACCTAGTGTTTTTCGTCATTCCGGTAGGTCCGTTCGTTATTCGGCAAAGGATTATTTATGTGTCATAGTATAAGTTAGTGTCAAGTTTTTTGTATAGATCTCGGTGACTTCTGATCAATAATCTTCATAACATTTGGTTTCGACGCCTTAAAGCACTCTGCTCGCTACTGAGCTAGTGACCTACCAAATTAATACGCAATTAACCTCAAAAAGTCATAACACCAATTACTGACAGGCTGGGACGAATCACAAAAAATCCGTGACGTATTATCCAACTAGAAAATTAACAAAGTTGCAAACATATTTAACATATTCAGAATGTGTGCAAATTTTGAATTCCAGGACCCAAAAAACACCGAACATGGCTGCCGCTCTACATAATTTAGCGTTTTATTTCTAGTGAAATTTCCATCAGGTGTGGTGGACAAGGCAATTACCTCTTCAATGCGCCGACCGTGACAAAGTTCTGCATGAATACTTCAAATATATGGCTGTATAAATTAAACACGAGTCAATTTCTGCAACAGAACACGACGCAAACTGCTCTCTCACTTAATATTGACTAAAGATGCCATTGTGTTTCGTCCTATAAAGTTAAGGCCCTGAGGGTGGTTTAATAATAAGCAGAGGCTAGACCGTATTTTATTAGCATTTCTTCTACTACAGTCATGTTGTAATGACACAGCCATTTCTACACCAATATTGTTATTTGACTCTTGACACACTTTACCTCTTACTCGAGTGAGTCACCGGTCTATATTATTATGCTATCGATGGCTACTCTATTATAGTAGTAGCTAAATACAACTGAGGCCATCTAAAGTACAAAGAACACAATCAACACTGGCCATATCTAACAGATACGAACGGCACTTTCCTGAATCAGGCTTTAAAAGTTCTCGCACGTATTAGGCTTTTCAGTCATGAGCACAGAACCTGGTTGAAGAATTTTACATTTTGGTAACAATATATCCGACGTCAACATGATCGCCATTTGCATGAACCTTAAACAGACATCGAAACACACCGCGGTGATTTTATTAATTTTTATTTTATTCTTTATGCACTAAAATAGTACACAGGTGGACTTAATGCCTAGTGGCATTTTCTGCCAGTCAAACTTTTGGTGGTGCAGAGATAGATGAGGTAGGTGCATTAGCCATGTGGTGAAAAAAGGATATGTATTAGATACATATTAATAATTTTGGTACATATTATAAACCATAAATATACTATAAATATATATAATTACTAGAGGACGCCAGCAGCTACGCCTGCATTTTTTTTTAAATTTACCCGTTTTGGCCGATCCCGTGGGAATTTCGGGAAATCCCTTCTTAGTGCACCCCTACGGTCTCCAAGGAACATACATGCCAAATTTCAGCTTCCTGCGCCCAATAGTTTCGGCTGTAGCGTGTCTGTCAGTCAGTCAGTAACGCAAGGATTTTATATATTAAGATTCATAGATAAGATACACACATAAGTATATACATATATAATTAATACATAATTATGCTATAGCTGATAATAATAATAAACTTTATTCACTAAAATAAACGTCACAAATTTTTTGATTAAGTATTATGTCTATGATAAGTACTTATGTTAAATTGTGGTACATTCATGCGTATGTGCTTTATTTATAACGGTAATACATTATAGTTGGTAAATATAGCTATTTTAATGATTACCTGAACTAGGCTGTAACACCTGTGTTTCAGGAAAAATCGAAAATAATAATATTATAGGGCTATGCTTTTACAAAATAATCATGAACTGCTAATATGTAATAGGAAATAGACTTAATATGATTTATTGTAACTCAGAGTAGGTACTTACACACTATTTTATAACTGTAAGCAAATTCTCTGTATCAGAGTAGGTCATTGTCATTAGGTGTTTTGTAACAATAGGGTTACACTGCTTATAACTTATGCTATATAAATCTAAGGTTTTATTTAATTTATTATATAGGAAAGGTCCGAGGAAAGCACGATGAGAATGATGAGCCGATTCCTTCAACGATCGTCACCTGGGGTTACCACCTAAGATCAGGGTTGGTTTGTGGTCTTCGCCATAATCAACATAAGCCTGAGTGGTAACCTCGTTTTATAATATACCTGCTTGTGTAATTTTGTAGTTGTTTCATGTTCATGTAATATTTAGGTAACTGTTGTGTATGTTGTACAAAACAAATGCATTTTCTTTTTCTCTTCTTCTTCTTCTTCTTCAACTTAGCAAAGGGAAGATTCCGTACTTTCGTTTTGAATGCATAACGGTTGGTGGCCATTCTCACTTCAAGAGGGAGCCTGTTTCATAGCAGAACAACTTGGACAACAAAAGAAGAGTTTACAAAACTTGAAGTATGAGCGGGACAGTGAAGAAGTAGATTATGAGAGGAACGAAGGTTTCTCTCGTGTATGGAACATAAGTATTGGAAGTATGTAGTCAGTCATAAGAAGGAGGAGAAGGGGAAGTAAGAATAGAGTAGAGTTGTGAGAGCACGCAAACTCCGGCACTGACGAAGAGGTAGCCATTTAAGATCGGAATGAAAAGTAGATACATGATCATACTTCTGAAGATTGTATATGAACCGAATGCAGTTATTGAGAAGTCGGTCATATTTGTTGAGATACTCTGCATTCAGGTCATAATAGCACACATCACCATAGTCGATTAAAGGGAATATAAAGGCCTGTACAAGCATTGTTTTGGTTCTGATTGGCAGGAAGTTTTTGAGGCGATATAGAGCTCGAAGGGTACCAGTCACTCTCTGACTGACATTCGTAACCTGTGCCTGCCAGTCGAGCGTGGAATCAATTAAATTCAAATTCAAATTCAAATCGTTTATTTGCGAATATAGGTAAGTACATGGCTGGAAAAAAATACAGTGGTTCGGCTATATTCAGCTTGTCAAGCGTGCAATTATATTTGTGTGATTAGCAATTTAGCAATCCCAAGTCTTTAACCACTGGACTAAAGGGTATGATAAGACCATTAAACATGACCGGAGGCAAGGTAGTCAGGTCTAATCTCCGTGTCATGCGCTGACTGCCGACAACAGTAGCCTGGCATTTAGCAGGATTTACATCCAGTCCGAAATCTTTACACCAAGCTTGAATCATACCGAGGTCTCTATTTATATCGGTTATCGCTATTGTTACATCATCCACTCTCGCCTGGGAATATAACTGCAAATCGTCGGCGTAAAGATGGTACGAACATCGAAGCTCAGGGGTTAAGAAATTAATAAAAATTGAAAATAGTAGAGGAGAGAGTATGCCACCTTGAGGAACACCAGTGTTAATGCTACGCGAACTCGATGAGATGTCAGCACTGCGAACTGCCTGCTGGCGTTCCTGAAGATAAGTAGAGAACCATTCCAGTGCGCCATGTGAGATCATTAGATGGGAAAGAATTGATAGAAGGATGTCGTGACTGTTAAAGGTATTAGAAAAGTCAACCAAGGCCAATACTGTGGCCTTAGTCTCCTCCATGCCTGCCCTAATATCGCCAGTCACTTTAAGAAGTGCAGAGGTTGTGCTATGACCAGGCTTAAAGCCAGATTGAAGTGCACAAAACTGGACAGCTGTTTATTCACACAAGCCTCTTGCACTTTGAATAGGAAGGGAAGGATGGAGATTAGATGAAAATGTTGAGGGAGAGTAGGATTGGGAATTTCGGACAATGGGATAACAAAGGCCTTACGCTACAAAGAAGGAAAGGAACCATTGGCAATCGAGAAATTGACAATGTGGGATATAGTGCCGGAGGCCCTATCCCCTATTCCTTCTCCCTCATCCCACTCCTCATCCTATCCCTTTTCCCAACCCCAAGGGGCGGCAACGCACTTGCGACTCCTGTGGTGTTGCTTGTGTCCATGGGCGGCGGTAATTGCTTACCATCAGGCAATCCGTCTGCTCGTTTGCCGCCTATTAACATAAAAAAAAAAAAAAAAAAAAATATAGAAAGGATGAGGTGGTCAAGGATAAGGGTGATCATACGACGGCTGATAACGTCATATACCACAGCGTTGGACTTGATAGAAAGGATAATTTTTTTGATCTCACTCGGAGCAAATGGAGAAAAATCAAAAGGATATATGTTGAGACGGCAGCTAAGTGATCAATAGTGTGACGCCTGGTCTGAGGGTCCAACAAAGCAGTAGTGGTGAAAAATAGTTTAAATCCTCCAGACCAACCGTCCACTGAGGATCAGAATGTCGCTGTTTGCCAATACCCAGGGTTCCAAGGAACTTCCAGATATTGGCAGGGGAAGAGGATTTTATGTTGTCAAGAATATGGCGGCGTTTAGCGTTACGAACCATCTAATTCCTTGCAGCTTTGAAGAGAGTCCAGTTTTCTTTGCATCGATCTCTTTTGAATTGCCGGAATGCTCTATCCCGGCGCCTCATAGCCATTTTTATGTACAGTATTCTGTTCTGGGGTGATAGTTATAACATCAATTCAGCTTTTGTTATTCAGAAAAGGGCTAGTAGAACCATGCTGCGTATTGATTAAATGGAATCGTGCAGAAGCCACTTTAAAGAATTAAAAATATTAACCGTTCCTTACCTGTATATTCTTGTGCTCATGTCCAACTTTATAAAAAATCTAGACACAAAGGAACAAAAAGAGATTAGGGAAAAGAGTCGTAGAAAAGATTTAACCAGCATTGTTCAGCCTAAACTAAATGTTGTACAGCACAGTTCAGGAGTCCAAGCAGTAAGCATTTTTAACAAGTCGCCAACTGAGATGAAGGTTATTAACTCCTTTATAGGTTTTAAAAATAAGTTAAGAGCGTTTCTTTTGCAAAAAAGTTACTACAGCATTGAGGAGTTCCAGAGTGATAACATGTCAAATTCATAACAATTTTTATGGAATTCCAAATGATACTTGACATTACTGTAATTTTATTTGAATTTATCTTCTGACATTATAGTCCTTTTTTATTTTTTTTATTGACATGCTGACATTCCTATTATTAATTCACTTATTATTATTATAGTATGTATGTAGTTAATTAATTTCTTGACATCTTCTATTGACATTAATATAAATCATGTAATTATTTAATAGTTAATTTTAATCAGCCTTATGGATTTGGTTTATGGTATTTAAATTGTTATGGTTCAAGTTCATGGTATTTAGTTTGTTTTGGTATTTATTTGTTATCCATATCTGTCTCTTATGTTCCGATCTAGTATGTAAGTTTATCATTCTGCACAATGTATGTTGTACTGAATAAATGAATTGAATTGAATATGCTTCTGGTTAGCCATGGAGTGGGAGGACGTCTTAATTTCACTTTCCGGACGGGGACGTGCTTGTCATAGAAGTTCAAAACCACGATATTAAATTCAATGACTTTATCTTCCGCAGTAGCAGCTGACATCAGCTGACTTCAATCAAGTTCAGTTAATTTTAACGAGTAGACTCCAACCATTGACAATGCAGAGTCTCACACACTTTCGTGTGCTCTAACTTAAACCATGGAGCGTCAAAAAGATCCAAGATTATAAAATTGACGACCCGGTGGCGTAGCGGAGTTGCAACCGACCGCCGCATCGTAGGGCGCGTTTTCGATTCCCGCACCAAAGATTTGTGTGCGTGAACCTGTAATAAAAGCTATTCTTAGTTAGGGACTAGCTGGTGTTGTTTGTATGTGGTGGCATATTATTATATTATAGTATTAATTTTAATAATATAAATTTTAAATTATAATTTAATACCAATTAAAAAATAAATAGAGTGACCACATTCGATATCACCCCCATAATATTCTCTCAAATAGAATAATCCAGACACAATTTCACACAGTATACAATTTAGATATTCAATACTGCTGGGAGTATCTTTATTATTATTGAATGATTCTGACATACGGAGATTACTACCTGTCAATCAATCACATCTGGCGCTCGGCGAAATCAGGTGGAAATAGCTTTCGTTTGAGTAAAATGATTGTATATTCATAGTCGGTTTGGAATATTTGAATTGATAAAAGCTTGATAGGATCGTAACACTATTTTTCAAGTAGAAATTCCTTTTCATTAGGATTCCGTACCTAAAAGCTAAAAACGGGATCCTATTACTAAGCCTCCGCTGTCTGTATGTCTGTCACCAGGCTGTATCACAAATTGTGTAATTCTCTTGCCGCTATAACAACAAATACCAAAAATAAAAATAAAAAATATATTAGGGGTGTCCCATATTGTAAATGTTCTTTTTCCTATTTTTGCTCAATATTATTGACGGAAACAGGTAGACGCTTAAAATGTTCACAGAATGTATAGTTGTTTATTACCTTTCAAAATAAATAATTTAATAAAGTAAATATTTAAGAGGGGTTCCCATACAACAAACGTAATTTTTAAGCATTTTTTTACTTGATCTTAATGAACACGTAGAAACTTAAAAAATATTTAAGTATACATACAAAAAACGTGATTTTCTTTTACAGATGATGATACGGAACCCTTTGTGCGCGAGTCCGACTCGCATTTTGCCAATTTTTATTTTTATTTTCACTGGGTGAGCGTGTGGGTTACACGTGTTATTTAGGGCTAGATTTCATTATGTGGATATCGTAAGAGGCAAGTTAACAAATAAGCAAACGAAGCAAATAGTATATTTGGCAAGAGATGGAAAACTCACCATCAAACCTTATACAAACCTTTTAAGAAAACAGCAGTCGAGTATCAATGTTTATTCCAATTATTACAGGCACACTTTTGTACAGCACTACTTTTGCACAATAACACACTGTTTCATTAATTCCCACTTGCTATTTCGTATTCCGAGAGTTGTTATGAGACTGCCTGTGGTGACCTTTTACGCCTCCCACTTCAACTCGTCCCTCTTCATAATAAAAAAAAAGAGTGGGTAGGTAGTAAGTGAAGTGACGTGCTTGCTGACGTATAGCCCATAAATCATTTGAGTGTTTATTAAATAATCTAGTAATGATTAAATCGTTTTAGTGATAATTAAATTAATATTAAACTAAACCAAAAATGTTCTATCCGTGTGGTGACGGATTAAGAATACCGAATGTCACCACCCCATATCATCCACTGGGTGTCGTAAGAGCCGACAGAGGGAGTATATTATGCAGAGAAAAGCACTGTCAGAGAAGGAAAACTTGATACAAACCCTATACCAACCCGTTTGGCCAGTGTGGTATAGTAGGCCAATTCTTCCTTTCAAAGGAAAGGCCTAGTCCAGCAGTGGACTGTTAAAGGCTGATGATGATAAAACCAAAAATACGATAAACCTGTCTGGCCAGCAGTGATGTAAAAGCTATAATGGTCAAATCGGCTTATTATCTTACAATGCTATTTTGCCTTAGGAGAAGACTTATGAGCAGCAGTGGACTGCAAGTTATATAATGTATGTATGGTCAACTTTTTCTAACCATTAATGATTCAATTTTCATTTCACACAGGTGTTATAACCTGTGTGTAGTACATTGCAGAGTCATTGTTACTATTCTCCAAATATAAATTCACATAGAAGCAAACTACTGAAAACGTAGGTGCAAACCAAAACCAACATGAACCACGAAATCATGCAATGATTAGGCATCCCATTAGCAATTGATTGCGTCCGTGAGTGAACGTGTATACAAGATAATAGTACGTATCTAATCGAGACCGCAGCACCCCGCTCTATGACGAAGTTGATTTAGTTTACAATAGCAGAAAAGCAAGACAAAATTTATGATTAAGTTGGCTGTAAAGTGGTATTCCAATACCACCATAGGTTTTGCAGTGCTGATGACAATATACATTACAGGTTATTATTATATTAAATTTACAATACAATAGAAACCTACGTCTTAAACAGTCAGTTCTTGAAAGATTTAAGTCATTATTAATAGCGCCGGATACTTGTTAAATACTGCACCCAGTGTTATGGGCTTTGTGTTCAACATCATTATCAGTCTGCCGTAGTCCACTCTGATGGCACACTACAGAGTGACACCATAATGTGTTTAACATTCACAAATTGATTCACATAGTATCTTCTTGGGTTTACGCGAATGTTACACATTGAAATTAAACTACAGTTTACGGATTTTATTGCGATGTATTGGTTTCACTGAGTTATTACATTTGAAACGAATGATCTAGAAACTACATTTTTAATTTATTACTAGCCGTCGTTTCGAATTCTTTACAGGTTTCATGTTCACGGCAGACTGAGGTGATATATTTAATAAATATCACCTCAGTCTGCCGTGAACATTTTAAAAATGTAGTTTCTAGCTCATTCGTTTCAAATGTAATATAACTCAGTGAAACCAATACATCGCGATAAAATCCGTAAACTATAGTTTAATTTCAATTCACAAATTGATGTTTAAATTCTGAATGTTTTTATGTCTGTTATTTAAATTTACAGATACGCTACGTTACATGTTTTCCAAAGTTTGTTGCCACATGCGTACTTAATAATACCTCAATACTCTCACAAAATCAAAGTTACTTTATAGGCTACTGCCTGTTTCTACTCAAAGGGTTATGTTTTGTTAAAAATGTATACGTAAAACATTTATACGGTAACCTAATCCTCGGTCACAGCCAACTTATCAACGCATGTTACAGCATAATCACAACACTCGGTTAACACAATACCGCGTCCAAATCACCGACGCTCGATAAGTCCTCTAAGCCTATAACATAGATGATTATAAGTTACGAAACTTACATGGACATGACAGTTTCAACGGCTTACCGCTTATCTAGTAGTTAATGGTAAGAGCGCTTTTACACTGCACGCTTTTAGTACGGCATCGTGCCGTATAAAAATTGTGTGACTTTGTCTATTACTTGCTTTACAGATGGCTAAATTTGATGTCCTATCATGTAATTGGTGTACGTGAGACAGAATTACGGTTATATTGTCCAAGGTCAATCAATCCCGTGACTGGCGAAAAAGTGCATAATGACGATGCAACATACATAGGTAGGATACGTACAGTAGTGTGTATATATAATTATATGTGGTCCCACAACAACATCATGTAATGAACTTCAAAATTAGGTAACTGTTTAATTTTGGCGACAGCGCAATAAGTTAACTATGTCTATAGAAAAAGTTTTCATAGCACTTATACACAATGCTAACATTCTTCTCCTCCTTCCTTGTTTGTCAAAGGTATTGGAAAAGGTGGTAAGCAGTCAGTTGAGGAAGTATCTTGAGAAGTATGATATAATACCTAAGAAGCAGTCTGGATTTCGCCAGGGACACAGCACAACCACCACTCTCCTTGATGTGGTCGATGATATACTGGAGGCTAGGGACCAGGGCATGGGTACTTTGCTCACACTGCTAGATTTTTCGCGCGCCTTCAAAACAATCAATATTTCTCTTCTTCTGGCAAAACTTTCATATTATGGGTGTGACTCCGCAACAGTGAAATGGTTCCACAGTTATCTGACTGACAGACCTCAATTTGTCCAACTGGAGAACAACAGGGAGGATACTACGGTTTACTCCTCTTGTTGTCAGGTGACTCGGGGCGTCCCTCAGGGATCGGTACTCGGCCCTCTCCTCTTCATTTTATACTGTGCCGATGTTACCAACCATATACATAACACCAAATTCCACATGTATGCTGATGATCTCCAAATATACACCTCCTTTCGACCAGATGATTGCAATGAGGCTGCAATTTAAATAAATACTGATTTAGGGAGGAGATTTAGGGAGGAGAAGGAAAACTCCGAATTTAAACCAACTTTCAGGGAGCATACCCGAAACAAAACCCCGATCTAAGGTGTGAACCGACCCGTGCCGAGGGATTCGTGGCCAGAGGGCAAGCTGGTCGTAAACGGAGGGTGCCTGTGTTGGTGGTCACAGGGCACAGCTGATATTCCGCCTTACCCCCGTAAAGGGCTCTGCGGGGATGGACCGTCTAGATCCCTAAATCTCGTGGGAACGCTATGGGAACAAAAACTTATTCTTCTCCATACGGCGGCGACGCGGTTCGCCACCCGTCACGTCTCGTTTCCCGCGAGGGCGAAAAACGGCCTACGGAAAGCAGGTTTGCGACATTCAATGTTGGTGGAGGAATGAACGGCAAATTGGATGAAGTATGTCAGATGATGGATGATAGAAAGATTGATGTTCTTTGTGTGAATGAAACAAAAAGAAAAGGGTGTGACACCACCAAGCATGGTGCATATACGGCGTATTGGTCTGGGGTAGATAGTACCACCACAGCCTGTAAGGGAGTTGGTGTAGTACTGTCTGTGCGAATGAATGAGTGCGTAAAAGAGTTTGAATGTGTAAATGCTAGGCTACTGTGGATGAGAATGAAAGTAGGACTTACTCGTCTCTTTATTGTGGGGGTGTACGCCCCGGTCAATATAGTTACGGTTATGTCACAACATGAGCAAGACGAAAGGCAGGAGTTTTGGGAGAGTTTAAGAGAGATTTTGAGGAACTGCAAGGATAATGAAAGATTGATCTTGTTAGGGGATTTCAATGAATGGGTGGGAGTAACTTTTGTACAGCACTACTTTTGCACAATAACACACTGTTTCATTAATTCCCGCTTGCTATTTCGTAGTCCGAGAGTTGTTATGAGACTGCCTGTGGTGACCTTTTACGCCTCCCACTTCAACTCGTCCCTCTTCATAATAAAAAAAAAGAGTGGGTAGGTAGTAAGTGAAGTGACGTGCTTGCTGACGTATAGCCCATAAATCATTTGAGTGTTTATTAAATAATCTAGTAATAATTAAATCGTTTTAGTGATAATTAAATTAATATTAAACTAAACCAAAAATGTTCTATCCGTGTGGTGACGGATTAAGAATACCGAATGTCACCACCCCATATCATCCACTGGGTGTCGTAAGAGCCGACAGAGGGAGTATATTATGCAGAGAACAGCACTGTAAGAGAAGGAAAACTTGATACAAACCCTATACCAACCCGTTTGGCCAGTGTGGTATAGTAGGCCAATTCTTCCTTTCAAAGGAAAGGCCTAGTCCAGCAGTGGACTGTTAAAGGCTGATGATGATAAAACCAAAAATACGATAAACCTGTCTGGCCAGCAGTGATGTAAAAGCTATAATGGTCAAATCGGCTTATTATCTTACAATGCTATTTTGCCTTAGGAGAAGACTTATGAGCAGCAGTGGACTGCAAGTTATATAATGTATGTATGGTCAACTTTTTCTAACCATTAATGATTCAATTTTCATTTCACACAGGTGTTATAACCTGTGTGTAGTACATTGCAGAGTCATTGTTACTATTCTCCAAATATAAATTCACATAGAAGCAAACTACTGAAAACGTAGGTGCAAACCAAAACCAACATGAACCACGAAATCATGCAATGATTAGGCATCCCATTAGCAATTGATTGCGTCCGTGAGTGAACGTGTATACAAGATAATAGTACGTATCTAATCGAGACCGCAGCACCCCGCTCTATGACGAAGTTGATTTAGTTTACAATAGCAGAAAAGCAAGACAAAATTTATGATTAAGTTGGCTGTAAAGTGGTATTCCAATACCACCATAGGTTTTGCAGTGCTGATGACAATATACATTACAGGTTATTATTATATTAAATTTACAATACAATAGAAACCTACGTCTTAAACAGTCAGTTCTTGAAAGATTTAAGTCATTATTAATAGCGCCGGATACTTGTTAAATACTGCACCCAGTGTTATGGGCTTTGTGTTCAACATCATTATCAGTCTGCCGTAGTCCACTCTGATGGCACACTACAGAGTGACACCATAATGTGTTTAACATTCACAAATTGATTCACATAGTATCTTCTTGGGTTTACGCGAATGTTACACATTGAAATTAAACTACAGTTTACGGATTTTATTGCGATGTATTGGTTTCACTGAGTTATTACATTTGAAACGAATGATCTAGAAACTACATTTTTAATTTATTACTAGCCGTCGTTTCGAATTCTTTACAGGTTTCATGTTCACGGCAGACTGAGGTGATATATTTAATAAATATCACCTCAGTCTGCCGTGAACATTTTAAAAATGTAGTTTCTAGCTCATTCGTTTCAAATGTAATATAACTCAGTGAAACCAATACATCGCGATAAAATCCGTAAACTATAGTTTAATTTCAATTCACAAATTGATGTTTAAATTCTGAATGTTTTTATGTCTGTTATTTAAATTTACAGATACGCTACGTTACATGTTTTCCAAAGTTTGTTGCCACATGCGTACTTAATAATACCTCAATACTCTCACAAAATCAAAGTTACTTTATAGGCTACTGCCTGTTTCTACTCAAAGGGTTATGTTTTGTTAAAAATGTATACGTAAAACATTTATACGGTAACCTAATCCTCGGTCACAGCCAACTTATCAACGCATGTTACAGCATAATCACAACACTCGGTTAACACAATACCGCGTCCAAATCACCGACGCTCGATAAGTCCTCTAAGCCTATAACATAGATGATTATAAGTTACGAAACTTACATGGACATGACAGTTTCAACGGCTTACCGCTTATCTAGTAGTTAATGGTAAGAGCGTTTTTACACTGCACGCTTTTAGTACGGCATCGTGCCGTATAAAAATTGTGTGACTTATATTGTCTATTACTTGCTTTACAGATGGCTAAATTTGATGTCCTGTCATGTAATTGGTGTACGTGAGACAGAATTACGGTTATATTGTCCAAGGTCAATCAATCCCGTGACTGGCGAAAAAGTGCATAATGACGATGCAACATACATAGGTAGGATACGTACAGAAGTGTGTATATGTGGTCTAATTATATGTGGTCCCACAACAACATCATGTAATGAACTTCAAAATTAGGTAACTGTTTAATTTTGGCGACAGCGCAATAAGTTAACTATGTCTATAGAAAAAGTTTTCATAGCACTTATACACAATGCTAACATTCTTCTCCTCCTTCCTTGTTTGTCAAAGGTATTGGAAAAGGTGGTAAGCAGTCAGTTGAGGAAGTATCTTGAGAAGTATGATATAATACCTAAGAAGCAGTCTGGATTTTGCCAGGGACACAGCACAACCACCACTCTCCTTGATGTGGTCGATGATATACTGGAGGCTAGGGACCAGGGCATGGGTACTTTGCTCACACTGCTAGATTTTTCGCGCGCCTTCGAAACAATCAATATTTCTCTTCTTCTGGCAAAACTTTCATATTATGGGTGTGACTCCGGAACATTGAAATGGTTCCACAGTTATCTGACTGACAGACCTCAATTTGTCCAACTGGAGAACAACAGGGAGGATACTACGGTTTACTCCTCTTGTTGTCAGGTGACTCGGGGCGTCCCTCAGGGATCGGTACTCGGCCCTCTCCTCTTCATTTTATACTGTGCCGATGTTACCAACCATATACATAACACCAAATTCCACATGTATGCTGATGATCTCCAAATATACACCTCCTTTCGACCAGATGATTGCAATGAGGCTGCAATTTAAATAAATACTGATTTAGGGAGGAGATTTAGGGAGGAGAAGGAAAACTCCGAATTTAAACCAACTTTCAGGGAGCATACCCGAAACAAAACCCCGATCTAAGGTGTGAACCGACCCGTGCCGAGGGATTCGTGGCCAGAGGGCAAGCTGGTCGTAAACGGAGGGTGCCTGTGTTGGTGGTCACAGGGCACAGCTGATATTCCGCCTTACCCCCGTAAAGGGCTCTGCGGGGATGGACCGTCTAGATCCCTAAATCTCGTGGGAACGCTATGGGAACAAAAACTTATTCTTCTCCATACGGCGGCGACGCGGTTCGCAACCCGTCACGTCTCGTTTCCCGCGAGGGCGAAAAACGGCCTACGGAAAGCAGGTTTGCGACATTCAATGTTGGTGGAGGAATGAACGGCAAATTGGATGAAGTATGTCAGATGATGGATGATAGAAAGATTGATGTTCTTTGTGTGAATGAAACAAAAAGAAAAGGGTGTGACACCACCAAGCATGGTGCATATACGGCGTATTGGTCTGGGGTAGATAGTACCACCACAGCCTGTAAGGGAGTTGGTGTAGTACTGTCTGTGCGAATGAATGAGTGCGTAAAAGAGTTTGAATGTGTAAATGCTAGGCTACTGTGGATGAGAATGAAAGTAGGACTTACTCGTCTCTTTATTGTGGGGGTGTACGCCCCGGTCAATATAGTTACGGTTATGTCACAACATGAGCAAGACGAAAGGCAGGAGTTTTGGGAGAGTTTAAGAGAGATTTTGAGGAACTGCAAGGATAATGAAAGATTGATCTTGTTAGGGGATTTCAATGGATGGGTGGGAGTAAAGCGAGATGGATTTGAAAGGGTGTTAGGTGCATTTGGTGATGAGAGTGTGAACGAAAATGGAAAAGCACTGCTTGAGATTTGTTTGGAGTGGAGCCTTTGTGTGACAAACACCATGTTTGATCATAAAAGGATACATATGTATACGCGAGAGGCGAAAAATGTTAGAAGAAGTATGATTGATTTTGTGATAGTAGATGAACGATTGAGAAAGAATGTGTTGGATACAAGAGTATATCGAGGGATCGGCATCCACACAGACCACTTCTTGGTGTTGAGCCGGATAAGTGGGCTCTTTAAAGGATGGCGACACCGAGAGCATAATGAAAATAGGGTCTTGGAAAGAATAAAAGTTGAAAATCTACAAGAGAAAGATGTGAAAGATGAGTATAAACGAAGATTGATAGCAAAATTTGAGAGATTCGATGGCATAAATGATATGGAAGAATTATGGCAGGCCTTTAAAGAAGAGGTAGTATGTGTAGCGTCTGAAGTATGTGGTATGATCAAGAGAAGGAAAATACGAAAGGTTAAGAATACATGGTGGGACAAGGATGTACAATCAGCAGTGTCAGAGAAGAAGAAAGCTTGGTCAGATTGGTTGGCTGCCAGAGCAACTGAAAGAATGGGAAAAGCAACGAGTGTAGACATAGATGAAGCAAAAAAGGAGTTTGTTAAGTCAAAAAGAATAGTGAAAGAAATGGTTAAAAGGAAAAAAGAGGAAAAGAAAGATGAGTTTGATAGCAGATTATCTCTGTACCTGAGAAGCATATAACTGTAAGAGCCAAAAACCAAACTTTACAGGAGAAGGTTTTTCTCAAAAATAACTGACAATCGTGACTTTAAAGAGCTTGTGAAATAAAATGTGGCAACATTTTGCTGAACATGTTTAATTAGATAATAACTACACTAATAACCTTTAATTAGGTAACAATATTGAGGTCAATTTGACAGTATAATTGGTACTTTTTAAGGAAATATAAAAAACTGTACCACATACAGTGTTATGCTTTTAAACAATTTTACTCTTATATTAACAGTCGGCAACATACCTTAAAATTCGTATTAAAATAAACTGAAAAAAAAAGAAAGTAAATATAAAAATGTTCAAAGCTATAAAATCAATCTTGATTTTCGAATTTTTCGAAAACGTCAACAGTATTGCCGTGAGGAAGGTCAATATAAAACATAATATATAGGTCTGGATTGGCAATAATTGTATTAAGGTCCTTAAGTCTTTGTATTTAGGAATACTAATGGGGCGAATACTCTGGTTTCCTTGGGGTAAGGTATTTGGCAACAAAAAAATCTTGTGTTTTTCTTAAGATTAATCTCTGAAAACTCTTCATCATAAAAAGAGTTTTAATGAAATATCCCACTACTGTTTTTTCTGACTTGTAGCCACACGCAGCGTGAAATCAAAAACGGTTCGGCTTTTGAATTTTTACGCCTCTGGCTGAAATTGTTTGCCAATGATTTGATATCCTTGATATTCAAAAGATCCATGTTGTGAACTATCAGAGGATACTTTGTTTTACAAATTTTAACCAACTGCTTCCAATCACGTGGAACTATAATATCAAAACGAGAGAGAGAGAAACAACGTCAGCTTTGGAGTGTGTGCGGCCACGAAGTAGAAATTTGTGGTTGATTTTACAATCAACCTAGCAATTTTAATTGCTATTTTTGGCTACTACAAAACACGGGACTTGTTACCAAGTCCTGTGTTTTGTAGTAGCCAAAAAAAGCAATACAATAGTATTACATTGCGGTTTTGCCCCGAACAATTGTCAGACCAAATTGTAATTTCTTCCGTTTTTTCTTCCTTGCAGTAAAGAACCCATTCAATGATGCATGATCCTACTTCATTGGCTCCTCTACCTCCTTGTGTTTCATCCCACATCATACAGTAAGACTTGTTATCCGTATCATTATGTAAAGTTTCGTTGAACTCGCCGACTTACTTTGAAGTGTTTGTAGCCTATGGATCCTGTGTGGCCTGGTGTGTGCGAATACTACACTAGCGTATGTCATTATAGGTCTAATACACGATGTGTAGAACCTAATCTTGTTCCTAAGCGATAGTTTAGATTTAGCGTTGACTAAGGCTATGTAAACGCCCAAGCACAAAGGAGGCTCTATTGCGAGCCTTCGTAATGTGTGAACGGAACGATAGACGATCATCAAGAATCACACCAAGGTATTTGGCTTCCCTAGTCCATGGAATAGGGGATCCAAACATCCTTATTTGTGGGGTCGCACCCGGAGAGTACAGATGAGGAGCTCTCCGGTGGAACAGCACCGCCTGACTCTTCTCGGGATTGACCTCTATCCTCCGTCCCCGGAACCACGCGCCTAAGGCTTTGGCTGCGGATTGGAGCTTCCCACTGACTGCGCCAGGGTCTGCGCCTGAGATCTGAGAGTCTACAAAAAGTGCTGTCTGCACAAGCCGATGCATCGGTAAATCAGCAGTAAACAATGAATACAAGAGAGGCGAGAGCACTGACCCCTGGGCCGGATGGCGTGACTCGAAGAGAGCGCGCCTTCAACGCGGTACCGAAAGCTTCTATCCGACAGATAGTCTCGTATGATGAGTACCAGCTTGTGAGGCACTCCCATAGTGGACGCACTGTAACTTCTGCGCGCTTTTTATAAGATCGCTTCATCGTGTGCCACGTCACCGAAAGTGTAGCGGCAGAACAATGTAACTCCGCACATACAGTAAAATGCAAATTATATATTCGAGTATTTTAATGTATAATAACTTAAAATATTATGCTTTAGAATGTTCCCCAGACATATATTATAATACAATTTCGAAACTCTGTCATAAAGTTGATTTTATTAGTTACAGTACTATGGCTTTGTAGAGAAGGACACATACAATAGGATAGTGTAAAAAACTCAAAATCGTAAAAAACGGAGTTACAGTGTTATGCTTCTCAGGTACAGATCTGACGATTTCCAGAGGAACATTAAGTTTTTCTGGAAATCCGTTCGGCAGTTCGAGGAAGAACTCAATCCTCAGAACACACATCCATGAGAACGAGAATGGAAGTATAGTAAATGGTGAATTGTGCGTGCTGAAGAGATGGAAAGAGTATTTTGAAAGTTTATTCGAAAGAACGGCGATAGAGACACCGATAGCTGAAGTGAATTGTAATGATAGCAATGATGAAAGCGTTATTGGCGTGGATGAGATCGTGAAGGCACTGGGAAGTATGAAAGTAGGTAAGGCTGCAGGATATGATAGGATTACAGTCGAAATGCTGAAGGCTGGACAGGGCATCATAGTTGGTCAGTTGCAGCGGTTATATAACTTGTGTTGGAACACCGGCCGAGTACCTAATGACTGGACCACAGCTGTAGTTGTGCCTCTTTATACAGGAAAAGGCTCGCAATAAGACTGCAAAAACTATAGAGGCATTAGCCTTCTCAGCATTGTTGGCAAATTGTATGCAAAGGTACTTATTGAAAGAGTTATGGAAGTAACCGACAAGAAATTATGGGATGTCCAAGCGGGATTCCGAAAGGGTATGGGATGCACGGATTAGGTTTTTTCCTTGCGAAGCATAGCCGGAAAATTTTTGGCCAAAGGTCAAAAGGTCTATTGCGCATTCGTGGATTTGGAAAAGGCTTACGATATAGTGGTGAGGAATGAAATGTGGTCGGTGATGTCAATGAATGGGGTGGACAGCAGCCTCATTCGAGCTCTGAAATCCCTTTATGAGGCTTCTAGAGCTTGTGTGAGGATAAACGGGGCATACACTGACTGGTTTACCATCGATAAAGGTGTTAGACAGGGATGTGTAGCGTCGCCGTGGCTGTTTAACCTCTTCATGGACAGTTGTTTGCAAGATTTAAAACATAGTGACTGTGGATTAAGGATGAATGGGTTACTCGTCAAATGCCTCCTTTATGCTGATGATCAGGTTATACTTGCATCTTCAACGGAGGAGTTGCAGGAGATGGTAACAATCATGCATCGTGCGTTAGAAAGGAAAGGAATGAAAGTGAATGTAAGTAAAACGAAAGTTATGGTTTTTGAAAAGGAGGAATGCGTTACGGCTTGTTATGTTTTGATCGATGGACAGCGAGTGGAACAAGTGAATGAGTTTGTTTACTTAGGTACATTGTTTACAAGAGATGGTAAGAATGAAGCAGATATTGAAAGGAGAGTTAATGCAGGTAATTGTGTGAATGGAGCTCTGAAGGCGTTTATGAACAGTCAAAACGTGTCCAAAAAGGCACGTTTGGCTGTACATAGAGGTGTGTTAGTGCCTACCCTTATGTATGGTAGTGAAAGTTGAGTATGGCAGAAAAGATTTGAAAGTAGAATAAATGCTGTAGAAATGAGAGCACTGAAAAGTATGTGTGGTGTGTCTTTGACCGACAGAGTAAAGAATTGTGTGATACGAGAGTGGTGTGGGGTAAAAGAAGATGTAGTGACAAGCATTGAGAAAGGCATGTTAAGATGGTTTGGGCACATGGAGAGGATGGATGACGATAGACTGACAAAGAAGATATATCAGGCTAGTGTGAATGGGACAGGACAAAGGGGAAGACCTAGGAGAACGTTCTCTGACCAGATTGGAGACATCCTGAAAAAAGGACAAGTCAGAAGTACCCTTAACAAAAGAGCATGCATGAGAAACTTGATGGGAGTGAGTGAAGCAAGTGAGGTATGTCAGGATCGTTGCAAATGGCGTTCCGTAGTCTCTGCCTACCCCTCCGGGAAACAGGTGTGAGTCTATGTATGTATGTATGTATGATTTAGGGAGGATAGCTGACTGGGCAAAAAACTACTCACTAGTGCTAAATCCGGTTTACTATTGTTTAACAAAAAACATATGACAAAAGATCATTTTACAAACAACGTTTGAAAAACTAATCATTTGACAAACTTTCATTTCGCAAACATAATATGTTCTTTGTAATCTTTAAAAACAATCATTTGACATAATACAGGTTTCGCAAATATTTTACTTAGAAAACAATTAAAATGTTAAATAATTATTTTAAAAATAATCATTTGACTAAATAATTCGTTTGCCAAATTGGTGATTGTACAAAAAGTTAGAAGATAAACTATTAGTTTTTAAAAATAACTAATTTCTAACCAGTACTTATGCGAAATTTTGAGAATATTTAATTGCATGTTTGCAATTTTCATCTTGGACAGATTATTTATAGGCAAGTAATAATTTTGTATTAATACTAATTCCATAGAAACTAAAGTCTTTTAAAAAAATACACACTGCCTGAATTAAGCGAAATAAGTAGAATTCGGTTCTGGCACTCGCCGGCCGCTGCCGCGGCACGCTCGCTTCGCTCGCTCGGCTCGTGCGTTGTGGTCGCAGTTCTAACCTAACCTAACCAGCCATTATTTCAGTTGACCCTACACAAAAATTGTTGTACTAACGTAGATTTTGGTAATAAAATATTTACCTAGCAATGCATTTTGTCAAATGTTATTTATGCTTTACGTTGTTTTGCCAAATAACATGTTTAAAAAAATAATCAATTTGTAAATTAAAGTTTTAGCTTATTAACTTTTTTAAAGTAAATATATTGTCTAATGAGTAGCTTATTAAACAATAGTTTGTAAAATAATAAATTTATCAAGTATGATTTTGTCAAATGAAAATTTTTCATTTGTTTTTTGTCAAATGATCGGACACCGCTAAATCCTAACAAATCCAAGTACTTTATATTCGGCTCTAAAAATGCGTTAGTAAAATACAGGCCTAAAATCCAGTAGTAATGGTGGATGATAGCCTTATACATCAAGTTAGCGAAGCGCCTAATTTGGGTTTGATCGTGGATGGACGATTGCATTTTGAGACGCATGTTCTTGAAACTGTAAAAAAAACAGTTTTTACCGTCTCAAGTTGCTATACCGCATTCGGGATCACCTCAGCACAGATGTGCTCATATAACTCTGTGAGTCACTGGTATTGTCAAAATTAAATTATGCAGACACTGTATTTGGGGCATGCATATTGAAACGAACTCAAAAATTAACCCGTGAGAAGGCGCGCTATGAGCATTTTGCTCACGCACAAATTCACTGGCGTAAATTTCAACCTTAGCTATATTGTGGCACTACTAGCTTCACAGTACCTTCCTAAAATTTCATCCCCTGACACCTGATGCAACGCCGCGGTGCTCAGTGCCACCATGACTGCGTGGTAATGGGTTTGTTGGTACATCGTGAAACGTGGCATTTTGCTCATCACGCGCCCGCTCGTGTAAGTATTTTTTTCTTAATATCAAAATTGAGTTGATTGTTTTTTCGTAGTTATTGTGCACAGTTAGTGTTGGGATTTTATCCGGATAAATACTCAAAATGGATAAATACTCATAAATATCCATTTTTACTCGAGTATTTATCCAAAATAGCGGATAAATACAACTTCAGTTTTAGTTACGTTATTTACGTAAATTTTGTTATTTTAAGAACAATAGAATAGAAATAAATGAAAATCTGAAACCACAGATTTGTACCAAGCTTTATTAATCACTTTTATAATAATAAAAAGCCTGTAATACTCAATCATGAATATTTCAGCCACTGTCAAAATTAAATAAAATTATTAATTTGTGCATAGCATAAATACACACATTTAGTTACTTGAATCATTGTAATAATAAGAAGATTACATAAAATGTAAAAGATAATCTCCAAAAAAACTTAACAATCACGACCTTCTCCGTCAAACGATGTCAATATAATATGAAAATATATATCAGTGCGTTACTTACTCTAACAAAAATAAAATCCCATAAAATGAATACTTCTCAAAAATACCAAGCCTCACGACCGTAAAAAGTTGTGAGATCCATGTAATACCAAGTCGGTTAATTAAAAATCTTTAATGTTTTAAATAAATAGATTGACTCGGCCACATAGCGATCATAGATTATATATGTTTACTGGTAACGGCCACTAAGCAGTGCGGAGATACCGGGTGGAGGGCGAGATAAGCAAAACAAAAGAACGGGACAAAAGGACAGTGCCGGAGGCCCTATCCCCTATTCCTTCTTTCTCACCCCATCTCTTTTCCCAATCCCAAGGGGCGGCAACGCACTTGTGACTTCTTTGGTGTTGTTTGTGTCCATGGGTGGCGGTAATTGCTTACCATCAGGCAATCCGTCTGCTCGTTTGCCGCCTATTACTATAAAAAAAAGGAGCCTGGGATAGGTTGCAGTGAAAAACACGTTGCTTCGTCTTGATATCAGCACTAAACGTACCTACCTATTCTGACAACAAATAATTCTAATACTAGTCATTAAATTTATAAAAATAACCATCTGATTCGCAATAAAATATAAATATCCATCATTTTGGGTAAATATCCGATAAAAACGGGTAAAAACGAGTATTTATCCATTTCCGATAAATACTCGAGTTTTTATCTTCCGAGTATTTATCGGTTGCCCATCTCTATGCACAGTTATTGATTAATAATAATAATAATATTCTACCACATACACACATCACCATCTAGTCCCAAGCTAAGTAGAGTTTGTACTACGGGTACTAGATAATGGATAAACATACTTATATGCTTTTTTTATGTAAATACATACATATTATACATAGAAACACCCAGACCAAGACAAACATCCATGTTCATGCACACAAATATTTAACTTGAGCGGGAACCGAACCCGTGACCATCGGCGTAGCAGTCGCTTACACTCCTGCTGCGTCAGCCGGTCGTGATTAACTTTGTGGATATAGTATTTACATGTTTTATTTGTTTCTTACAGTAGACAAGGTCTAGCATGATTGATCGTAAAGCCCCACAAAGGAGAATAGGCAGTTTCGTCCCAAGTGTTGTGAAGCGATGTTGATGGATTTGAAATAATTAATACCGTTTCGGAGATGTATATAACTGAAGTTTATTGCAAGTAGCACAACTGATAGGCACAGGAAACAGTCAGTAAGAAGGAGAACAGAGCGAAAGTAGTGAAGAGTTAAAGCACAGTAGATAATAGCACGAGATATTGTATAGGACAGAATACGATAGGGTTTTAGCTGATAGCGATCGGTCGGAAGGAGCTCGAGCGACATGCGCTTTGCGTTAGGATCAAGTATCGACTGATGGGCGCGGCCGGCTCACGGCGCGCGGCGCGGACGCAGGTAATAAAATAGGCGGCCGGTCCTATTGTTCGAACCGGCCCGCAATCCAATGGATATCTAATACGAAACCCTGTATGTCTGTACCGTACAATATTAAGAAATTTAAACATTCTCACAAATAAGATTAAATATAATATGTAAGTTTACACATCTGGATATTACATGCTACATATGTATAGATTATACATGTATTTATTTATATATTACAATTTAGTTTTAACAAATGTATATTATTTTATTTATAAAAATAAGAACATAAACAATATGGCCCTGCTACACCACCCCCCGCCTGAGGCCGGGCTACGGGCGATAAAAGCCAGGGAATTTTACATTACGACCAGAACGAGTTTTTCTGACCATGCTATCCTCGGCATCAGGTGAGTTATGAGTGGGTGTGTGACTGGAAGAGTTAAAGCACAGTAGATAATAGCACGAGATATTGTATAGGACAGAATACGATAGGGTTTTAGCTGATAGCGATCGGTCGGCGGGAGCTCGAGCGACATACGCTTCGCGTTAGGATCAAGTATCGACTGATGGGCGCGGCCGGCTCACGGCGCGCGGCGCAGGCGCAGGTAATAAAACAGGCGGCTGGTCCTATTGTTCGAACCGGCCCGCATTCCAATGGATATCTAATACGAAACCCTGTATGTCTGTACCGTACAATATTAAGAAATTTAAACATTCTCACAAATAAGATTAAATATAATATGTAAGTTTACACATCTGGATACTACATGCTACATATAGATTATACATGTATTTATTTATAAATATCAATTTAGTTTTAACAAATGTATATTATTTTATTTATAAAAATAAGAACATAAACAATATGGCCCTGCTACAGTTGTAACATCTTGAGACCTATATCATACTAGAAGGTGCCAGCAGCTACGCCCGCACTTTAACTGTTTCTGCCTGATCCAGTTTCGGGACATCCCTTCTTAGTGTACTCCTATAGTCATTAAGGAACATACGCGCCAAAAAACAATGCCCATTTCTGGCCCACTTTGGAACTCATGAACAACACAGTAAAGTTTCAATTAGTTGTTGAATAATCCTTTTTATTTATAACTTAATTTATAGGCATTACTAATGGTGTGCCAAGAAACTTATTCAATAAAAAGGTATAAAAAGATGTGTTAACGTCTAAATAGCCAACACGTAATAGATCAGAAATTGCCAGTAAAGAAATCATAATATTAAATCGATTATCACTTCTTCTTTATCGATTTTACGTTTTCTCTACTCAAAATGATTTGAGTTAATAACAAATCTCTACTTGGTCCTTAAACATTTAAAATGTGTGTATTTTTAAGATATATATGCGATTAACTACAAATAAGTTCGATTTTGAACCAAATATATATAGATAACCTATGTCCGAAATCCATATCGATTAATCAATATCATTTAAAACTGTAAAATGGCAACACTTTTTTGACTCTTTTAAGTAAATGTCAATAATGTCATATTCAGTTTATTTTGTTTTTTACCTATTTGTTTTGCTCGTGCACATTGTGAATGCTTTTTATGTTTTTGGATCTTTTACGACTTCTGGCTTTTTCTTTCGTATTTCTACTCTAACCAAATGATTAACTCATTCCTTTCTACGCAAAACTACGAATTACTTTAACTATCCTAATAAAAGTGGGTACACACCTAATGTTTTGTGAGCATATAAAAGTACTTCTTGTAATAAATCTATGAATGTGATGGACATCTAATCAATCTCAAAATTCTAGTTTAACACTCTTGACTCAAATAGTATAGGGTATGGAAATACGCTTCCCGGATCGGGTAAAAGTGTTATTGAGTTTTTTTTCGAATTCTGAGGAGCATCACGGAGTCTGGTGATGTGCTCGGTAACGGCTTAAGGCTCGTCCTCTATTACGTGAGACCTACCCACACCTCTACCTACCCCTTCGGGGACACAAGAGAGATTTGTTTTTGTATCTACACTTTTGTATCCCCGAAGAACCCAAATGTCTCCGCCGTGGCCTAATGATCCTTGACCTTACAATAGTATAAATTCGGTTATAGGCTGGCTCTTTAACCCGACAAAAGTATGTTTCAGCTATCGGTTATAAAATAATACATGTCACTTGTCGAACTGGTCGTCTGTCCCTTAAATTTAAGGATATACCCGAATATAATTAGGCTATAATAACTCATAAAACCAAATTATGATGTCATCAAATTGCAAGGTAATAGTTTCCCTATTTAGTATCGGTAGTTAAAATACATTATTATCCGACCATAAAGTGGTTTTGTGGTCAGAATTTGGTGCGTGAAGACCCTAATTCACGCAGTATATGTCGCAGTATATCGACTAATATACGAATAGATCAAGTTTCTGTTGTATCGTGCAGAAGTGTCTCATATAAACTTCCATCTCCTAGTTTAGGGAGTTGGGTAGTAAAAGCTCCGAGATTTCGATTTTTCTTTATTGGTGTTCATAACTAACTAAGCCAGAATGGTTACCTACTATTAATCAGGTTTCTAAAACTACAGAAGGTATCCTTAGAATTTTTAAGCCCTTTTCCCATGCAAATACAGAAGTATTGTGGATGGATGAACGTCACCAGCAAGTAAATCGGTGTAACCCTTTTCTTACTCGTTTATTGCGCAAAACACCATTACCACTGTCCTCACGAGCACTTTAAAAGCGATCTTACCATAGTGTACTTACTACGTCATAATACTGCTCATGATCACAAAAGTTTAAATTGTTAAAGCAATTCAAGATTTAAACGATGGATGGCTTTCTATGCACTAGGGATATACGAGGCACTTGAGTCATGTGCAAGACAAACATATAGGAATAGTTTATTTACCCAAAATTGCTCGGCGCATGTTTTGTTATGTTTAAAAATATTTGTTTTGTTATGTTAAACAATTAAATAGTGTTGAAATATCAGATACTGGTAATGTACGTGGTACGTTTTCCTAAGGACAAAATAAAACTTATAATAACGATTACAACATTTTTAATCTTTGTATGCCTATAATTATTAAAATTATATTGACACATTTTCGGTAAAGAATTACTAACTTTCCTTTAACGAAATCTATCTATCTATCTACCGTCACGCCTGTCTCCCATTGGGGTAGGCCGAGAATATGGAACGCCAAATGCTCCGGTTCAAACACACCTTTTTCGCTTCCTCGACATTCATTAACCTCATCACACATGCTCGCCGGTTATGGGTTACCTTTAATTTGGCCCTATTTTAATACGTCACCTATTTGGTCGGCGTACGTCCGTCGTGGCGTCTTCTTCCTTCATCCATCTGTTCCAAATGTCCAAACCATCGCAACATTCCTTTTTCAATCTTTATCACTACATCTTCTTTAAGACCACACTTCTCTCGTATCACACTGTTTTTCACTTTATCTATCAGCCTTACTCCGCACATACTCTTCAAAGCTCTCATCTCCACAGCATTGATTAACAAAATGTTTGTTATATTAAACAAAATATTATTATTTTCAGTACAGGGTATATTTACAATAAAATGGTGTCTGAAAAACAAGATTAAAAGGCCTTTCACGCTCTGGAATAGTGCAGAAATACTACATCTAGAACATTGTTAAAATGAGAACAACAAATACTTATATTACCATGACACAAGAAACATGTGTGTCCTCGACTATTATGCAGATCGCGTAAAATGATTCCTAAATCTTATGACGTAACCCAAATCCAGTATGTTTTGTGAGCAAACCACTAGCGTAGCTCTGCATAATATTACTACACACAACAATAATCTGTAGGAGCTATAACAGTGAAATGCGGCGACATTATGGCGACATACTAGAGTCCATTCTATTTGGGGAATGGCGTCAGGTTTCGCTGAAATTCTTGTACTGTATGCATGCTTCTCGAAGTTATAGAGGAAATAATTAATCTCCCGTTTCGTTGGTAACGGAAAATAGCTCTTTAGCGGATACCAACCCTTAGTAATATATATTTACCATGATTCATAAAATGTCCTACTGCAGAGTACGTTTTTTGTTTTCTCGCTATAAGAAGGATTATACCCGAGCCCAACACTCTGAGTGCGAGTAGGCAGACTTTACATTTAAAGACATAAAGACATATTTATTTCTGCATTTTGGTTGTTTACAACACTTATATATGTCAAAACCCTATTATGATGCCCGTTTTTCCTAGCTAAATGACTTCTTGAGAAGAAAAGCCGAAACAAACTCAGTCATTGTTTTTTTGTCACTTCAATTACTTTAGTATTTTCTTGATCTTTTAAAGTCCAGACAAAAAAAGGGTTTAGTATACAAGTACAATGCAGGAAATCATCTGACACTTTTGACTAACTCGGCCCACTGATGGCCCGCATTCAACAGCAATCGTACGGCTCAACCTTGATTGAGGGAGCCAGCACGATCTGTATCACTAAGCCTCCACGCTATCTGAAGGTGTATGCATAAGCATGTCAGCCTAAGCCATCAGACAGGTTGCCACAACTATTTGTTTATATGTTTAATAATGCCCACATCGTACTCACAACTTTACATGCTAATACATAGTAAAATACATGTTGTAAACAATATGTAAAATAATAAAAAAATTAACAATAAAATGTCATATATTTAAATGTCAGAAAATATTATTGAATGTCAATTTAAGAATGTCTAAAAAATAAAATAATAATACATTACTTAAGTAATTTTAAATGTCAAAAGAAAATAAATAAAATTACAAATGTCAAATCAAAAATGTCAGAATGTAAAGATATAAGTAGGTACTACAAATGTAAATAAAAATATTATGTCACTAATTTCAAAATGTCAAAATTCATAATGTTAATTCATAATTTAATGTCAATTCTTAATTTTTTTACTCAAATCCAGGCGTTTTTGTCGGCTAAATAATCTTTAACTGTGTAATAAGCTTTTAAACTCAAGCTCTGTTTAATAAATACTTTGAATTTATTAATACTTAGTTCCTGAATATTGCCTGGAATTTGTTTGTAAAAACGTATGCTTTGACACTTGTATGAGATACTTATTTTTTGTAGTCTAGTTGAAGGTAGAACAAGGTTGTTTTTGTTTCGTGTATTTAATTTATGAATGTCGCTGAATTTAGAAAACATATTTATATTTTTCCTGACATATAACAAGTTCTCATAAACGTATTGAGATGCGACAGTCATTATCTTAATTTTTTTAAATTTTTCCCTCAGTTATTGCCTTGAACCAAGACTGTAGATTGCACGAATAGCCCGTTTCTGCAGTTCAAACACAGTTTGAATGTCAGCTGCGTTGCCTCATAATAAAATGCCATTATGACATTATGCTGTGGAAATAATTAAAATATACTAATCTGGCCGTATCTATATCAGTTAACTGACGAATTTTATAAACCGCGTACGCTGCAGAGCTAAGTTTATTCGACAACTGACCTATATGTGGGCCCCACTGTAACTTAGAATTTAAGGTTATGCCTAAGAATACGGTATTATCTATAAGATCCATCTCTTCTCCATTCAAACATATGTTAAGTTTAACTTGTTTTACATTCGGTCTTGAAAATCGTATACACTTTGTTTTTCTTTCATTTAACAGTAAATAGTTAGCAGTAAGCCATTGAACTATTTTAGAGAGAGCGTTATTTGCATCGTCATTATTTGATTGTTCTCGTCTAAGTTTAAAAATAAGTGATGTATCATCAGCAAATAACACTATCTCTTCATTATTTTGCATAATATATGGCAAATCATTAATATATACAAGGAAAAGGATTGAACCAAGAATTGAACCTTGCGGCACTCCCATTGTGACCACTGAACCCATAGAAACTTTTCCATTTACCTCAATTATTCTCTGTATCCTATTACTCAAATATGATGTTAGGAGATCCAAAGCAGTGTTCTTAACTCCATAGTAATGTAATTTCCTGATCAATGTTTCATGAAAAACGCAATCAAAAGCCTTAGATAAGTCACAAAAGACTCCTAGAGCATCATGCGACTCCTCCCAGGCATCAAAAATACTATCTTAAAGCTCAACTCCAGCATCGGTAGTTGAGCGACCCCAAGTAAAACCAAATTGTTTTTCACGTAACAGCTTATTGTTATTTAAATGAGTTTGAAGCTGGCCTAGAATTAATTTTTCAAAAATTTTACTAACCTTCGGTGGCACAGATATTGGCCTATAATTTGTGGGATCAGATGTGCTACCTGATTTAAATAACGGAATTACTTTACTACTTTTCATTTGATTAGGAAACACACAGTCAATGCATCTATTGCCAGTTCAGGTGCTACTGTGTTGATTATGGATTTCGTAATCACAACAGAATTGCCCCATAGATCACTAGTCTTCTTCAAATTAAGGGTATTAAAAGTTTTTACAATATCTCTGTCAGTGACATAACTAAATCTAAATTCAATGTTACACCTATTGTCATTTTTTTTAATAGAGATTCGGTGTCATTAGGTGACGAGTTCAGGGATTTAGTGGTTGCGACTGGAATGTCTGTGAAGAAATTTTCAAATGCTGTGGCAACCTCAAAATCTGATTTTAATATCTTTTTATTTAATTGCGCGTTTCGTTACTTTTAATCTTGACCCTTCCAGTCTCATTGTTTATAATATCCCACGTTAATTTTATTTTATTGTCACTGTTTTTAATTTTTTATTTTAAATAAAGTATCTTAGCTTCACGTCAAATATTTTTAAATAAATTAGAATAATTTCTTACATATTGACAAAATTTTTCATCATTTTTATTAATTACTTTCTGTTCATATAATTCGTAAAGCTTATTTCTACTTTTATAAATTCCAGTGGTTTCCCATTCACTGAAGGATGTAGTACCAGCAACTGAGATCCTCTTAGGGACAAAGATAGAACTAAATATAGAACAGTACATGTCAAAGAAAGAATTGTACAACTTATTGGGATCGTTATTATAGCATAAGTATGGTAGTGTACTTGTGAGTTTATCCTTAAGTCCCTCCAGACGACGCAAAGTTTTTGGCACCACACTCAATTCCTTTCTACCTACTTTTTTAGACTGCATAGCAAATGTTATAGATTGTCCACAATGATCTGATGTTTGTAACGTAATACTACACGTATTGCGTTATAATATCTCGCAGGCGCTTAACGCCAGCTTAGCCAGACATCGTTCGCAATATTACCAAATATGGTCATATTCACTAGCCAAAGGCAGTTGTGAGTCATAGGCCTACATCTATATAAGATGGGTGCGCGTTGTAGAATGGTCACTTTCCCTAGACATCGGAACGCTGCCGCTACACCTCGCTATTATTCTACATTCTACTTCCTATCTACTGTCCCGCTGGGGGTAAGCATATTCTAGTTGTCTGTGTGCCTATACGTTCTGTCTGTAGTATCTGTGTCTCCTAAGCATAACAGCCGATCTAGGGACCGCCTGTTCCTGACCGGTTGTTGTGTATTCTCTATGCTGTTTCCAGTTCACCCTACGGGCTACGTTCACCCTACGGGCTACGTTCACCCTACGGGCTACGTTCACCCTACGGGCTACGTTCATCCTACGGGCTGACGTTCTTCCTACGGGCTACAAGCCACGAGCTGCTGGCGCCGTGCCGCTACTAGCCAGCTGCCACCCAAGCCTCCGTTCCTGCCTACGAGCTCCTACAGCCAGGCCACGGACGCCTGAGCCTGACCGCTCGACCCACATCGGCTGCACCGCCTGAGACCCGCTCAGCCTGAACATCGACCACAGAGCTGCCTGCGCAGCGCACCTTGGCCAGCTCATCGGCGACCCTTCGAGCAGCTACCCTGCGAGCGTCGGAGAGCAGCAGGAGTCTACACTCCAGCCAGCTCAGGCCAGTGCTTACCTAGTTCGGTCATACTGTATGTAAGCGGTAGTGAGACATAATAAAGAACCTGTTCAGCCTAGCAGTGTTTCTCTCGAACCCCGACATCCTACCTGAGATCCTCCGTCTCAGTGGCGCCCAACTCTATTTGTCTCACTTCCAATTACTGCAGTTGTTCTTGTTTAGGAGGTCAGTCTTGTAAACGAGGAGGTGCAGACATCAGCGAACCGGTACGTACTATCTAACTTGTGTGTATCTGTGTATTGCTGTCTATCTTTAATTTCTATTCTTGTATACCTATTATGTGTTATCTTACTATTGTCTAACTAAAATTTCAACTGCCGATTCCCTACGTAACTGTTCGCAATTTGAAATAACCGTTTTTTATTTTTGCAAGTCACTATCTATTGTCTACATTTTTACACCGAATCGTCGTAGTTTCTTTGTAAAGCAGAACTATTGCACACAGAGGGCTGTAATATACTTACGTTCTTTTCTATCATACTTATTTTATATCATCATGAGCACTAACCCTATCAAGTACTTCCTACTTAATAAAAATGAATTGGCCTACGAGGTCGCTATTCGCGGAGAGGAGCCGGCTACCTCTGTTTTAGGTTTACGGAAGCAGCTACCTAAACTACTCGAGCTGATTCCGAATGACGAAATCCTAGAGTCAGGCCTAGACATAGCAGACGACTTCAAGGGAGCTAGCCTGTCAGTTACCGATTTAGATTCGCGAATCTCTTCCCTTAAGGAATTATACGACCACAACTTGGCGAAGCGAACTACGGCTTTGCACAACCAGGTCTACCACAGATTGGGCAGATTAGACAAATCCGAACCTAAATACGGCAAGAAAATATCCGACCTGACTGAACGCTTTCGGATGCTGTCGGCAGAGCTATCTAAGATAGAACACTCGAATGTTCCGTCGGCGGAAGTCGGAGTCACGATGACTTGCACGGATTCAACCCCTGCACAGGCAGCGTCGACTCCGGTAACTGTCCACTGTGAGCATTTGAGGGTTGGCGAACTATCGAAACTCAAATTCGACGGAACAGGCTGCGTTCGTGAATTTCTACAACGCGTGACTGAATTTAGGATGGTTAGAAATCTACCTGCCAATAGATTATTCGATTACGCGTCCGAAATTTTTACTGGTAATGCGTTACACTGGTTTCGCGGTGTTAAAAATTCCATTTCTACATGGGACGAACTAGCTAGTAAACTCACAGCTGATTTTACACCGTACGACTATGATTATAAACTTTTAGCCGAGATTCGTAATCGTACTCAAGGGCAAACTGAAGGTATAATCATCTATTTATCAATTATGTTCCAACTTTTTGCACGATTGTCACCGAACACGGTCTTAACCGAACATGAAAAACTAAATATATTGCTTCACAATATTAGACCGTGTTATTCTACAGTACTAGCTTCATGTATTACGGCTATAGACACTATAGACACTCTAAAAACACTATGTCTAAACTATGAGAGGTTCCAGTGTTTAAGTGCACAATTTCACGAACCTAGTTACCCTACGTCTAACACAGTAGCACCTGATTTAGCTTACATAAATAAAAAGGACACGCACGGTCACTATAATAATTCACAATACTATAAACCGTCTAAACTAAAAAACTACGCTACTGTCGCATCTATAAATGTCGAACCGAACGATACACCTGTGCCTAACCCACAACACTATAATGTCAACATGATATCTAAATCAGCTGTTCCTACAAAAATAACTAATAAGAGGTCTGTTTTCTGTCCGCGATGTCGTTCAACTGATCACTCGCTAGGGACGTGCAAGCGTGAACGTTATCCGATATGTTTTAAGTGTGGCCTTAGGGATGTCACGTTCGTAAATTGTCCTAACTGTAAAAATAAATCTTTTTCAAAAAACTAATTTACTCGGATCGTAGTTCGTCAAATAAGATGACAAACCCTACCGTTTGTACATCTTCTAAACCTAAATATTTTGACAAGGAAGACTGGAAAAATTGGCTGAACACTCTAAAAGTGTATTTTTCTAGTCATTCTGTGGCTGCGATCCGTGATCAAAAACCTAATACTGATTTTCGACCCTATGTTAATGTAACCATTAAGAATCTACCCCTTACTGGTTTACTTGACTCAGGTTCTGCCGTGACTATATTGGGCAATAATTCTCATATAAAACTTATTTCTAAAACTAATCTCCCTTTGAATAAGTGTGACAACCCTACTATATTTTTTCGATCGGCGGGTGGTCATCGATTGACACCGATCGGCTATATCAACCTACCCACCACTTTTGAAAATAAAACTTATAACTTAAAAGCGTACGTAATTCCAGAAGTCACTAGTTCTTTAATTTTAGGTATTGACTTCTGGAAAAGATTTAAATTGTTACCAAACTATATTAACTCTGTTTCTTTATCTAATAATTACTCTCGTAGTAATTCCTTGCCTAATAAAGTTAATGCTACCGTGTCAGCTATTGATACTAACACTGATAACGAGACTACTATAACCTCGGATCAGTGGTATACTACAATCTACAATGGCTGTAAAAACTCACCTACATCTTTCCCTAATTATTCTATGAGGAATGATAAATTGTACAGATATATGG
The DNA here is from genome assembly GCA_944739405.2 of Euclidia mi. Classification (NCBI taxonomy): domain Eukaryota; kingdom Metazoa; phylum Arthropoda; class Insecta; order Lepidoptera; family Erebidae; genus Euclidia; species Euclidia mi. Next base: position 61,857,758 of record OX123200.2, read on the forward strand.
TATCTAAATGTACATTGCGTAAAGTATTCGATTGGAAAGAGGTCCTACATACCTCGGATAGAACTACCGCCATTAAAGAATACCATTCGGAACTCTCTGCGGGTCATTTAGGTATTTTTAGAACGTATAAACATTTAGCGCAGCGTTATTATTGGCCTGGTATGCACGCTGACATTATTAAGTTTATATCTTCGTGTGATACTTGTGTCGCACGTAAACACCAAAACAATGGTACTTTATATACACACACATACAACTTACGTCGTAAACCGGCTGGGTTTAACGTGGGTGATACTGTGTGGAAAAGAACCTACGACAAATCATTTGGCAAAAAACTAGCTCCTAAGTTTACCAAGTGTACTATTATTGCTAAAAAGTCACCACTGGTATACGAATTAGCGGATTCGTCGGGTAAATCTATTGGCAGTTGGCACATTAAAGATTTAAAACTAATTAACTACACTGATTCCTAACCTAACTAGATTCTTTCATTGTACCTTCCTGCAGTTTGAGTTTCATAGTCACTATCTACTTAGCACTGTCTACAGAAGTTCGGAGGACTTAGTTAGACGGATTTTTCTTGTCTAGACACGAAAAATCCTGCTGTACAGAGCGGGGTATTGTAACGTAATACTACACGTATTGCGTTATAATATCTCGCAGGCGCTTAACGCCAGCTTAGCCAGACATCGTTCGCAATATTACCAAATATGGTCATATTCACTAGCCAAAGGCAGTTGTGAGTCATAGGCCTACATCTATATAAGATGGGTGCGCGTTGTAGAATGGTCACTTTCCCTAGACATCGGAACGCTGCCGCTACACCTCGCGATTATTCTACATTCTACTTCCTATCTACTGTCCCGCTGGGGGTAAGCATATTCTAGTTGTCTGTGTGCCTATACGTTCTGTCTGTAGTATCTGTGTCTCCTAAGCATAACAGCCGATCTAGGGACCGCCTGTTCCTGACCGGTTGTTGTGTATTCTCTATGCTGTTTCCAGTTCACCCTACGGGCTACGTTCACCCTACGGGCTACGTTCACCCTACGGGCTACGTTCACCCTACGGGCTACGTTCATCCTACGGGCTGACGTTCTTCCTACGGGCTACAAGCCACGAGCTGCTGGCGCCGTGCCGCTACTAGCCAGCTGCCACCCAAGCCTCCGTTCCTGCCTACGAGCTCCTACAGCCAGGCCACGGACGCCTGAGCCTGACCGCTCGACCCACATCGGCTGCACCGCCTGAGACCCGCTCAGCCTGAACATCGACCACAGAGCTGCCTGCGCAGCGCACCTTGGCCAGCTCATCGGCGACCCTTCGAGCAGCTACCCTGCGAGCGTCGGAGAGCAGCAGGAGTCTACACTCCAGCCAGCTCAGGCCAGTGCTTACCTAGTTCGGTCATACTGTATGTAAGCGGTAGTGAGACATAATAAAGAACCTGTTCAGCCTAGCAGTGTTTCTCTCGAACCCCGACATCCTACCTGAGATCCTCCGTCTCATGTTAATTTGTTAATTATTTGCTTTCTAACTGGTACAATATCTGTAAATAAATTGTCTATAAAAGTAGATGTCGTGGAAGTTATCCTGGTGGGTTCCAAAAATAAGCATGCAAGATTATATGACTTGAACAAATTTTTAATTTTGTGGCAATTCAGGGAATCTTCTAGTAAATTAATATTAAAATCGCCACCTACTATTATAGATTTATTTTGTTGGCATAGCTTCCGTAACACATTATCCATGACACTTTCAAAGTTATCATGGAAAAAATTTCTTTCGAGAACACTAACAGACCTTCCAAAAACACTATAGAATACTCTCAGGCATGCAGATGTCTTATAATATTTTCCTTCGCCGTTTAGCAAACGATAATTATTAATAATTTTTCGACTATTTTTTCCTAAGATAAATTAGTTACAAAATTATGTCTGAAAATTGTGTTATGCTCTTAATATTTTGAATTCATTATTATAATGGAGGAAACATTGCGCTTTGTATACATGAAAACAAGTTTATGAAATCTGCAAATAGTTGTTCAGGCTCCGGGTGAAATAAGTTCGTCACTCCAATCTACATAATATATGTTTAATGGAACAAGAGACGCTGAAAATTTTCCGTTAGTAGTACTCAATACAATATGTAACATAACATAACTTCACGCCTTTGTCCTCGAAGGGATAGGCAGAGGTGTATTAAACACCAACAACACAATACAATTTGTCCACTGAAATAATAATTATAATTTCCATAAATGAGTAACTATTACAAAATACGCATATTAAAAGAGAGAGAGCTTAGTTTTGGCCTGATTGTCCTAAAGGGCATTTATCTATGGGAACTTGAATGAACCTAAATAATATGTATAATTTGCTTTGGCATTCATAAGTGCTACTCTGTGACCCAAATTAATTGGAATTTTTATTAACGCCATAATCTGATCCGCCTGGTTGATCCGAGTTTTAAGCAAAATATTAATAGATTTATAATCATTTACTTCCGATCCCTACAAATACCTTAATATACTGTTGACCAAAAGTTTCTAAATTAAGCATTTTATTTTTGTGTAATACTCGACTCCAATTCATAAAATTCTCATTAAATTATTTATTAAATGTGAAGGATACTCCAGTAATAAGGCCCCATCATCATCAGCCCCTTACAGTCCACTGCTGGACTAGGCCTCTTCTTTGAAAGGAGGAATTGGCCTACTATACCACGCTGGCCAAACGGGTTAGTATAGGGTTTGTTTCAAGTTTTCCTTCTCTTACAGTGCTGTTCTCTGCATAATATGGTTCCTCTGTCGGCTCTTACGACACCCATGGGATGATATGGGGTGGTGACATTCCGTATTCTTATTCCGTCACCACACGGATAAGGCCCCAAGGTACGATAAATATTCGACTTCACATAAATTGTGTAGACATTCTAAGCGGGATTTGCCATTTTTTGAATTAATATTTTTTGAGCGATTTACACATTATTTAAGCTGTTCGTTGAACTGATGTTTTATTCAAAGCATAGAAACATACATCAAGAAAAATGTTTTCTTCTTGCAAACATGTAACTTTTAATACCTTTTTCGATCTAAGGATTTCGTATCCGAAGAGTGTCATCCCATCAAGGTTCCGGCTCTCTGTCCGTTCGTCTCCCTGTGGTTGTATCAAATGCATCATAAAAGTTAGGCCTCCCTTAAGACTCTTAAATCCCTTTTGCCAGTTCAAGATAACATAGGACACAGTACAAAAAGTACTTGGTATACCGATATTATAAAAATTGGGCAAGTGCGAATCGGACTCGCGCACGAAGGGTTCCGTACCATCATCTATAAAAGTTAATCACGTTTGTTGTATGTAAACTTAAATATTTTTTAAATTTCTACCTGTATTAAGATCGAGTAACTAATTGCTTAAAAATTAGGTTTGTTGTATGGGAGCCCCTCTTTATTTTTTACATTTTTTAAACCTAATAATTTATTTTGAAAGGTTATATAGAACTACATATTCTGTGAAAATTTTAAGCGTCTACCTGTTACCGTTAGTAATTTTTAGCAAAAAATACGAAAAAAATCACGTTTATTGTATGGGACCCCCCCTTAATATTTTTTATTTTTAGTGTTTGTTGTTATAGCGCCAATCTAAATACATAATTTGTGAAAATTTCAGCTTTCTAGCTATCACGGTTTATGAGATACAGCCTGGTGACAGACAGACAGACGGACAGACAGACGGCGGAGGCTTATTAATATTTATTTATTTATAGTCTCACGCCTGTTTCCCCGAAGGGGTAGGCAGAGGTGTAAATATTACACCCACAGCTTTTAATAGGGTTCCGTTTTTTACCTTTTAGGTACGGAACCCTAAAAATCAGCATCGTCTTTAGCCAGACAGATTGATTAGTCCATTATTTTCTACATTTAGGCTAAATTGCAAGTTTAGTTAGCAAATTTTTTGATATATCTAGATTTTTTTTATATATATTTTGGATATATCTAAACCAAAATTCTTTTCTACCCACAAAAAATTGAAAGATGTGTACCCCATTCAGACGTGAATCAATCAGTAATAACGTTTGATTGGAACCGAAGTGATTGATCGCCTATAAGCAATATTGATGTCGGCTCATGTATGAAACTTGTGTCCATACGTCACGGGTTGGTTACCCTCTTTATTTGTTTGTGCTGTCTACCAAATTGATTGATTCCGATTTTGTTAAGCCTTTGTGCTGTTCATGATGCGCGTTTTTTGGACAAATCGACGTTTCTTTTTTGTTAAATGGCAGAATAGAAAAAGCGTTTATTTCCAAAAATACGCGTTACGTACTAGCGAGAGTTTTAAAGATTGCTAATTAAAAATTTTCGATGAGCTCTTTCCGGTTTTCAAAATCGCCAGTCGTTTTACGTTAAACACATAGATACAAAACACAATTAAAAAATCTTAAAGCTACTAAATAATTATACTAAAAGTTAAAAACTATAGCCATGCATCGTTACTTTCCCAATTATACAACTGGAACGTATGTTAAATAATAATTTTTAAATTCATGAACATCGCCTTCGAATATATTATATTTTATAATTGTTTGCTTTGACATTTGGGCATAGACCGTTGTTACTGTGACCACTACACACAATAAATATAAACCGTCGATTGAATTTGCAACTCGGTTTTGTCAATGCTTCCAACAGATTTGTTCAACAATTGTACGTTTTATTTGTCACTAACGAGGAACAAATTCGATTACAATGTCGATTGTCAAAAGCTTTTAATATTAAAGTTTGTGTGTCATTTGATTGAATAGTTTTGCAACTATGCATGAACCGTTTTTTATGCAACCTGTAGAATTTGTATTGTAAAATCTGTATTTGTGAATATTCGATGTTTGACAGTAGTTGAACTGGATTAATATTTAAAACTATTTTATAATGATTATTTTCGTACTCCTACTAATGTGCTTCTTTCGGTTAGTTAGAGCAGCGTAGTTCAAAACCTTCGGACTATCTTTCTCACTTTACTTGACAACTGCCCTCTCTTCCCGAGAAATGGAAGAGCATGAGTCTTGCCTTCTTTAAGCAGACTAAAGGTTACTTTCAGATACTCGATATGACGCAGATCGTAGCTCGTTTTTTTTTTCTGCTGCTTTTTAAAAAAGTAACTCTTAACAAAATTTTACTAGGGCTATGGAAATACGCTGTTTTAATAAAAACTGCCATACTTCCCACAAAGTCTACATGGTCATAACAACATGTGGAAAGCGTTCCTGGCAGTTTATTCATTTTAAAAAACTGCAAACGTCACTCCGCTCTTAACGTGCCGTATTTTGCTGGTATTTGAGTTTCCGCTGTTTTTAAGTGCTCCGTTAATTTTGCAGAAATTAACGTACATGAATAGACGCACGATGAAAGGCCATAAGTACAGGTAAGCTGAGGAATATTTCACACATGCTTAGACTGCTGTAGTTTTTAGCCTAAGGACTGAAATAAAGGTGAAGGGCAAAAAATGAAGACCATACTCTAGGGCTAGGGTATATGTATACCCTACATAGTATTATGTATGGTGGAACATAGGATATAGTGCAGATATTTGAACGAGAATATATTCACGACTAATTCAATTACGACCGAGACCTAAAAAGGTCCTTAACCCTTTGCTTCACAAGAAGAGTTATAGTTGAAATTGATGTTTACTTTTAGTTAATATATCTATTTTGTTAGGACCGCTAGGTTTTCTAGAATAGGAATTAAATATTAGAAATGCTTTTAGCTGAAACTACGACATAAATTATTCACTATTCTTAAAAAATTATGTTTGTGCGACTGATTCATTTTTCTGTTAATGTTTTTTCAAGTTACGTGCGTATCAAATTGGTAATTATTTCTTGCTAAATGGTGAGGGTAAACATCGCGAGGGATCTCATGCTTGAGATTTCTCCATAATATTCTCGAAAGTTACATGATGTCTGCCAACCCCTAATTGGCCAGCGTGGCCTACTACCCTTCTTTACTGACCCTTCTCATAGTGAGGAGAGTGGTTCGGAGGCAGCATTCAAGTTCAGCAATAACACATTGTATTTAGGTATTTGTATATTTCCTGTTTATTTTTGTTGTTAATAATAATGTTATATGTTACGATGGGGTCCATATAAATATTAATGGATGGGAAACGCTTATTTAAAATAAAAAATAAATGTGTGGAGATGTCAGGGCCCAATAATAGGCCAGTTTATGTACAGGGCTAATGATGGTGACTTATTACGTACCTGTTTTAAAAATGATAATTGTAAAGCAGAAAAATACCGTGAAAAGTTTTATTTTATATATTTCAACTTGTTTCAAAATTGATGAAGTCACTGGCCCCAGTCGCCAATAATTTCATAACTCGCTTGATTGAACTTCAAGTTTAATATCATAACCCATTTACATCCATCCTTATTGGCATTTATCTATCAAACTAAAGCAGACAGCGATCAATATGACCAAGTAATTGGGGGCGAAGGTTTAAGCCCTTCGTGCTTTATTAAGGATAGCAATTAACCAGTGATATTTCTGGAGGCCTTTGGGATGACGTCGTCAATCAATTTAGTTCCGAGCACTTGTGGCTGACGTCACTTTGGCGAATATGCGAACAGAGATTCTTCGTAGTGATTGGCAGATTTGTCGAAGTACTGAGGGACATTGATTTAAGTCGTTTGCTTGTTGTTTCAAAGCTTATGTGTGTAATAACTTATGTGGTCGTGCGTTTCGATGTTTGGTTAGTTATAAAGGTAAGGTAGAAAGCGATCTGGCTTGTTTCAGGTTTAGTTGAATCTATTTATTTGTCAGTAGCAAAATGGAACACCATGTAATAAAAAATAATTCGTTTGTTCTTGGAATTCTCTTTTGCGTAACTTTGGTTTTCTCTTGGCGCTATGAAACGTAGGACAATATGTTGCCCTCTTTGAAGTGAGCTTGCAAACTTCCTACAGTTAAAAATTGCTCAACGAAATGCAAGTAGACGGCTAAACATAGTCGACCTTTACAACGATTCAATTTGCTTGATAGGCACTAAATTCCGCTTTCATTTCTTTAGTATTTGCTCACAAAACCTAATTAAAACATAACAAAGACGCAAGTATTTAACGTCAAAAAGAAAGGTAATTTTCGACTGACGGCCAATTTCCCAAACTTTTCTCAATATTAGTACATTCCAACACGTTAAAAGGTCTGCCTTCAAATAACTTTTGCTACATCAAGCAAACCATAAAAGCTAACGTACTATCGTCCGATAGAATGAACTTTTTTAGAATTCAGCTCATAGGCAAGTGTCTCACTGCTCGCGATTAGCGAATAGCGAGTAATTGTCCGTGTAATGACGGATGATCAATACAAACTGGCACTAGCCAGTTAGTCCTCATTTCATTGTGTGGGTGTCGTAAGAGGTGACTGAGGAAAATACACGAAGTAAATAGTATCTTAATTAAGAGACGGGAAACTCGACATTCATATAGTACGGAATTGTCTCACGCGAGCGAATCGTACGATGCGTGGCAAAGTAGGCCAAAGCCTTCCATTGATTTCCAATGTCATTGTGACTCAAATTACGATGAGATTGCGCAGCAATGCGCACGCACCTACGTATTACAAGTGAGCATCAAATCAAATCAAATCATAGTTCTTTATTTCAAATAGACCATTTCCTGGCACTTTTGAACGTCATTACATAAATAATAATTACAATTAAAAAAAATATGGTAGGTATAAACATAATAAATCACATTATCAATCATTAAAAATTTAAATTATATAAAAAAGTTTTCAAATTGTTCATAACAAATTAAAAAAATATTATAACATTATAAAGATTCTCAACAAAACAACAAAAAAAGAAAATTACAGTAGAATAAACTAATATAATTTGTGTACATATTATTTGCAGATATCATTCCCGTTTAACTAAGCGACCAACGTGTCTTGTCATTTAAATAATCTTTAACTGTATAGTACGCTTTCTTCAGCAAAATTGCTTTAACTTTCTTTTCAAATATATTTGAAGGTAATTGTAGCAAGGCAATGGGTAGTTTATTATATATACGGATACCAAGCCTCACAAATGAGACATGTACTTTATACAGTCGGTGGAAAGGAACATGCAGTCTGTGTCTATTCCGAGTGCTAATATTGTGAATATCACTATTCTTAGTAAAAAGGTGGATATTTTTCCTAACATTCATTATGTTAGCAAAAATAAATTGTGACGCGACAGTGAGAATACCAATATCCCCAAACCGTTCTTTTAGAGACACTCTCGCTCCCAGCTGGTATATTGCTCTAACAGCCCGTTTCTGTAAAATAAAAATATTATTTATATCAGCAGCATTGCCCCACAGCAAAATACCGTAGGACATCACGCTGTGGAAGTAACCAAAGTAAACTAAACGAGCGGTTTCCACATCAGTGAACTGTCTAATTTTACGGACTGCATGAGCAGCAGAGCTGAGTTTTCCTGCAAGGCAGGTTATGTGGGGACCCCACTGCACTCTATTGTTATCCCGAGAAACACTGTAGAATCAATAGCTTTCAGAATTTCGTTATTAAGAATAAGATCGGGCCCAAGATTTTTGATATTTGGCATAATGAATTTAACACACTTCGATTTCTTGGCATTAAGAACAAGGTTATTTGCAGTAAACCATTGTGTGACTTGCGAGAGTGCACTGTTTACGTCGTCGAAATTATTTCTATTTCTGTCTACTTTAAAAATCAGAGAGGTGTCATCTGCAAACAGTACAACATCGCAAATATCCTTTAAACAGTAAGGCCAATCGTTAATGTAAACCAAGAATAAAAAAGGGCCCAATATTGAACCCTGAGGTACGCCTAATTGGACCGGCAGACCAGAAGATTTCTTGCCATTAGCGTCTACACATTGCATCCTGTCTTTCAGATAGGATTCAATCAGCTGCAGATCCTTATCTTGTATACCATAATATTGCAATTTGCGTATAAGCGTGTCCCTACAGACGCAATTAAACGCCCTAAACAGATCACAGAACACACCAATGGCATTCTACGAATTCTCCCACGCGTCAAATATGTGTTTCAGCAAAACAACGTCATCAGTTGTCAAACGGCCCTTCGTGAAACCATATTGATCCCCATGAAGCAGACAATTTACATTGAAATATGTTAATAGCTGCTTTAGTATCAACTTCTCAAATATTTTGCTGAACGCTGGCAGTATCGATATAGGTCTAAAATTACTGATTTCATTTTTGCTGCCAGACTTAAACAAAGGTGGGACTTTACTAAGCTTCATGAGGTCGGGAAAGATACCTAAATCAATACACTTATTAAAAATGGTAGATAAATAGGAGGCAGCGTCATCTATTACATGCTTCAAAAGTTTAATAGATATGTCCCAGAAGTCACCGGTATTTTTAAGATTTAACGAGTTGAAGGCATTGACTACATCATGTGCAAATTTAAATATGGCACTGCAATTAGGTACGCTGTCCCGCATCAGTTTTTCGGCCGCGGTGGGTGATGAATTTAAGGAGTAAGTCGTTTTTTTACAGGTATATTTGTAAAGAACTCGTTGAATAATTGGGCTACATCAGCTGATGTAGCCCAATTATTCAACGAACGAACGACAAAAATATAACAAATGCAGCTGCATTTGTTATAGTTTTGTCGTTATTTTTTATTACCAGTCTCTTATCACAATGTGATTTACCCATTTGAGTGTTAATTATTTTCCTTGTAGCTTTTATCTTATTATTCGAGTTTTTGATTGTATCGCTAATAAATTTTGATTTAGCTAAAGCACAAACCTTTTTAAATATTTTAGAATATTAACTAACGTAATTTATACAGGGAGCATCAAATGTATACCCTTTCATGCCATACAACTCGTAAAGTCTCGCTCTACTTTTATAAATACCTTCCGTGGCCCATTGATTAAAGGTAACTTGGATTTACCACTAACATTTTTAATTTTCGTCTTAAAAATATTTTGGAACTCGCTTTGTACTACTTCAAACATCGATTCGTACATATCATTAGGGTTGTCATAACTCATAATAGTGGGCTTTAATTTGGCTGCTACCTTTGCCTTAAATTGTTACAGCGCTTTGTTGTGTGTGGCCGATATTCTATCTTATACTCAGAATTCGGTATTGTAATAGGGAAGCAAGCTAATTGTCCACAGTGGTCAGAAGTAATGTTGTTCACAACTAATTTGTCTAGAGTATCATAAGCACTAAATATATTATCAATGCAAGTCGAAGTGGAAGCTGTGATTCTGGTTGGTTCAAAAAACAAATTTTGCAAATTAAAAGAATTGAATAGATTTAGTAGTCTAGTACTAAGTGGAGAAGAATCTGGAGTATTAACGTTGATATCCCCAAAAACAGTTACCCTCTTTTGTTTATAATTTAATTTATTAAGTGAATCTTCCATTACTGATTCAAATATACCAAAGTCACTTGAGGGGGGGCGGTAAACACAGACTATAATGGATTGCTCAAGTTCAATGCAAGACAATTCTACTGTGCGCTCAATAGAAAGATTAACTATACCTAGACGTTCCTTACATGTTAACTTATTTGAGACCAATATAAGTGAGCCACCTCGAAAGGCATTACTTCTCACAAACACACTCTGTACTCAAAAATGTTCAATATTAAAAAATGGTACTTCAAATGACTTCAACCAATGTTTAGTCAGACATAGTATTTGAACATTGTGTGTTTCCAAAAATAAACTTAGTTCTAACTCCTTGCCGGACAGAGCTTGTATGTTCTGATGAACAAGAACCATTTTCCCAGGCCTACCCATTGTCTCACCTAACAGTTTAAATCACTTGAAGTCTTATCAATAAGAATGTTAGCGTGATTATTAATAATGATTTGCGGTACATTATAAGTACTATTGTCAGTATAGCAGTTACTAGAGTAACCTGTCAATGTTGATCTTTCAGCTAAGGGGTTTGCTGTATTTTGTATAACACAGTTAATATTATATGCTATCAAAGTAGCAAGCAAATGTCTAAATTTTTTGGTAATATGCATAATATTCCATGTCAATTTAAAATCACTAACAAATATGTTAGTGTCAAAAAATAACAATTTGTCACTATGGCGACATGTCAATTTATGGATTAAGTTATTTAAAGTATAAATATCATTATTTTGCTTGTCAGATAATAAATGAGAGTATGTCAAAGAGCACAGCATTATTTTACCTACATTTAATTGAAATAAAATGTCAATACTATCTAAAATGTCCATTTAAATTAAACCTATACTATTACCTAACAACAATACTACTAATGAACTGCTGTCTAGGTTACTGTTCACAACTTTTCTTACAATTCCCTTGTAACCCAGATTTGGATAGCAGTAGTTAACCACATTACTATTCAAATAGTTTTTTATCAGGGAACCAAAACCAACACCTAACTTGTCAGATCGCTGTAACTTGTAACATCGCTGGTCGAGTAGGTATATCTTTGGTAGTTCTTGTCACTCGGTGATAGAGACTTGTACAGCTAGTCCTCGTTCACGTTCTTTTACATGAAATGTGTTTCTATTTCTTTCGTTAACGAGATAATAGCCAACAGTTAGTGGCTTCTCCGCCGGCGGTGAGACAACTGCCTTATGCCCGTCGGTTGGCGAGCTGGCAATGTGGCAGGGTCCGTTACAAGAGTGTTTACCTAGTAGAACTTATGTGATAAGCTAATACGTGGCCTCAGTGCTTGGAATTTGTTTTGTTCGTTTGATGTTGAATTATTTACCTGTTTTGCGGATTATTTGCCTGTATTTTGGAGGTTTGGGTTTGAGTTACAATTGAGTGAATATAAAAAATATTAATTATTATAATTAATTAAATTATTTAATACTCAAGTTTATCAGCAGCTTAGTAATATGACATGTAAGTCTTAAAGAGTGTCAAGTTAAGTATGTATATGAGACATTTTACCCTTTATTTTTATAATAATTTCGCGTTATTGACCCGTCCCACTAATATTACGATGAGTGAAAGTCGCGAAAGTTTAAAAGTATAAAAAGGATTTATTCAAACATTTCATACAAATATTTTCTTACAATGCTATGTATCAAGATATCTAATTACTTATTTATGTCATAACTGTCACACTGCGATATTTCGGTTAACTAAATGTATTATTGAGTAAGATAGGCCCATTGGCTCTTAACCTTGAGTTACCCGTCTAGACAAGTGTGGGTGTATAACTTGATATAGATTTGCACTATTTTATCGTATAAAATTACGGTTATTTTTGCGATGACAATTTCTGTAAGGAGTTAAAGAAAAGTAGGTAGAGCCATGCTGATTTCAGCATGAATGGGCCGGCTCGACCGGGGAAGTACTACACTCTCACAGAAAATCGACGTTAAGTAACAGTACCTAAACTGTTGCGTTTTGTTCGGTGAACCAACATTGGAGTCCGTCTCGCACTTGATGCATTCTATTTTGTGTGAATTGTAAAATTTTGTTGAATACTATTTTAGACGCACATACATATGTATTTTGTGGCTATGTACGGTTGAAAGCACTAAGCTAAAGCGAATGAAATCTTAATATATAAAATCCTTGCGTTACTGACTGACTGACAGACACGCTACAGCCGAAACTATTGGGCGCAGGCAGCTGAAATTTGGCATGTATATTCCTTGGGGACCGATGGGGTGCACTAAGAAGGGATTTCCCGAAATTCCCACGGGATCGGCCAAAACGGGTCAATTAAAAAATATTGCAGGCGTAGCTGCTGGCGTCCTCTAGTAGCTTATAAATAAGAGACCTTACTTTATTAAATCTTAGCTCAACTCCCGACAAAATTGTCACCTAACTAAAAAAAAATATTACATTATAGAAAGCTAAGACTTAATTTAAGTGTCACATTAAGGTCGACCTCTACATTAAAAGTTGAGTTGATTAAAAAACACTAAGGGTCACCTCAGAGCGTAATTTTGGTATGTGAATATACGATGGTACTATTTCAGATAAGCGTTTATATGCTGGCGAATTTACTTACATAAGTAAACATAGTTTGAGGTGAAAGTCGATATCATTAATTTACCTATTTCTGACTATATTGTTGCACTATTTTGAACCATATTGTTTTAGCGTACGTAACACATCATAGATACAAACAGAACAGCTCTTAGCAATGAAATCCGGTTTTTCAAAGAGCAACGAAAACCAGAAAAAACAAAAAATATGAATTGCGGGTTATGTCACGTCATGTATGACGTCTTTGTTTGGAATATGCGATATTTTGACGCTGCAATTTTGCAAGCGCCATGGGCATGGCATACATTGAGTTAGTTATACATTGAGTGAGCTTATACATTCATTTCTTGAAATAAAGATACGTAGACTTATATTCCGAAAGCCAGCTTAAAATTAATCTTGAAATGACTCAACAAAAGTCATAGCATACATTATCTATCGATGTAGAAACCAAGCCACTATTTAGTACACGATAGCATTAGCACAGTATAAATATGTGCTTCAACGCCTTACATTGTCTAAAAGCTCAGCTATTTAATATCAGATATTGCACTACATTGACGCAAAAAAATTACACACAGCAATCGCACAACGATTTCATCGCCAAAAACTTTTATCTGTAACATATATCTTCCATCACCCAATTCCACTTTCCGGTATCGCGGTGACAAATAGGGGCTGCGCAGGTTTGCGGGCGACTGTTTCGAGCAAATCCCTTTTGTCGAGGCTTATTGATGCAACAATGGCATTACGTACCAACAAATCTATACATACATATTATAAAATGAAGTCCTTCCACTATCATAAGAGAAGAAGAAGAATATCATGCTACTCTTTACTAATCTATATCTAAACTCGATTTTGCCTGCAGCTCCACCCTCGTGAATTATACACGAAACTCTCTATTTTAAAAAATCGTACAAAAATGCGCTTATGCAGACAGCTTACAGATGACAAAAACGGGACTTAATTGTATAAAGCTGAAGAGTTTGTTTGTTTGTTTGGTGGAACTCGCTAATGCAGGAACTACTGGACCGATTTCAAAAATCTTTTCAGTGTTAGATAGCCAATTTATCGAGGAAGGCTACAGTCTATATAACATCACGCTATGAGCCACGGGACCGAAGCAGTAGCCTTAAATATCGTGGGTGTAACCGCGGGCTCATTTAGTGTTATATAAGACCAATATTTTGTGAACTGCACTGACTTATTTATTTATTTATTATATAGTTACTCACAACACTTACAGGAAGTAACCCAACACGTGCTGAGAGACATGCTTAGCTTAATTTACATTTTTGCCATTATAATCCTATTTGTTATTAAAAAATTGAAAATTGCAATTAATATAATTTATAATAATTTGTGCCAATTAATACAATAATGTCAAGTAAGTAATGTAAAGTCTAATAATAATAGATATATACAACAATAAAGTCAAATTATGATTATGTCCAAAAATACAGTAATGTCAAATAATAATAAATAATAATTAAAAAAGAAAATTAATAATAAAAAAAATACATTTGTCCATTTATAACTAAACTTATATGTCAGAGATTATTATTTAAAAACATTTGACAATGTCTGGCGAATTCGGTCCTATTATTAAAAATATGTCAGCATCTGGTTGTTGAGCGACCAAAGCATTGAGCAGAGATATAGCCTGACTGGTAGGCGCGAACTGTGCGGTGTTTGTGCGTACTGATGGTGCCGCGAGCAAGCGGCGCGACCTTAGCCGCGAGTATTGTTTAGGCGCAAGCAGTCCGCAACGAGACACTGCCTCAGGATTATCAATTTTACCAGTTAGCAACAAGAAATAATGTACTATAAGGCAGGACTTACGTCTCAGCTCGAGAGTGTCAATACCCACCATACCTGACACAAACAGAGACGGATATAGGTACGAATAGTATCCATACAGTTTTTTGTAGAGAAATCAGCAAAACTTACGCTGTACCCTGTGGCTGTACCCGTTCCACCAATATTTTGTATTTAGCCTCGTGAGGGTCCCAGACAGCAGAGTTGTACTCGAGCTTGCTACGAACAAACGCGAAGTATAAGGCAGTAACTGCATCTCTTCCACTGAATCGAGCCGATTGTCTCATGACAAAGCCAAGCGACTTGTAAGCTTGAGCGCACATTATATTAATGCGAGTCTTAAACGTCAACTTTGTATCCACAACCAAACCCAAATCGCAAATTTCTGTTACGCGCTCCAGCGGACTGTCTGAAAGTGTACACTCAAAAGTAATTGGTGATTTTGATCGAGTAAATGTGATGGTTTTACACTTCGAAATATTAAATTCAAGGTAGTTGCGTTTGCTCCACGCTTCAACGTTGTTAATGTCCTGTTGGAGCGCACCACAGTCGTTCACATCTTTCAACCCTAAGAACAACTTCAGATCGTCAGCGAACTTGAGGCACCGTGCCAAACCCACAACCCTAGGCAAGTCATTGATCATAATTAGGAATTGCGTAGGGCCCAAATTACTGCCCTGGCTAACTCCAGAAGTCGTCTCGTAGGACTCTGATCGCCAGCCTGATAACTGCACATATTGGCTCCTATTATGAAAATAATCTCCGATAAAATAATCAATTTTGGACTAAATCCTATAGCTCTAAATTTCTCTATTCATCATCGTTCATCATCGTCCTAAGGTTATCCCGGTTGCATCCAAGACTCTTCGCCTTGGAGCCCTAGGTGCGTCTACTGTTCTTACCAGACGCATTTACTGCTTAGTATTAAGCAAAATCTCATAAACATACACCTACATACCATCGTCATCCAATTCCACATCAAGATAACGGTGACAATCCGTCCGGTAGTACGTCAGTGATATAAATATAGCCTTCGCAGGCTTTACGAGCGATAGGCTGCCTATCGGGCCTTACCGTCAAACCAATCTCAGCAGCTGTGAAATGCCAACATATGAGATAATGTAAGTAAATATTTAAAACGGTATCAACTGATTTTAACTACGGTTGGTGAACTGCGTGTGAAACGTCAGTATATGGTGTTTAACTTGTGATATCTCTCGTGTTTTCATAAAGGCAGCGGTAGTCCAGTGGAGATACCAATAGATTGCCATTCAGAGGGTTTCGGGTTCGAATCCACGCCGCGCACCACTGACTTTGCCGAGTTATGTGCGTATTGAATTGTTAATTATCGCTTGTCTCGTGCCTCGGAGAGCACATTAAGCCGTCGGTCCCGGCTGTCATGAAGATCTTTGACAGTAGTTATAGGGCGTCAGTACCTCTAAAATAAACTGACACTAGTCTAAACCATGGAATATCGCTATCCCTTCGGGTTGCGGAGGTCAGACAGGCAGTCGCTCCGTGGAAAAGCTAATATTCCGCCAAATCCGGTTTGACTAGAAAGCGGACCCCAGGTTGAGACTGGGATAACGCTAGGAGGATGATGAAGATGATGTTTTCATAAAGTGTTTCCATTTGAACAATTATTCTTGTGTTGGATGGCCAATTTCTTTTTTATTATCACGCTAGAAGCTACGAGTGTGAAAAAGCAATAAGGTGCAGAATATCGCGGGCGTAACCGAAAACTAGTTTTAACATAAGACCTTAAAATATTTTACATATAACATATCTTCACGCCTTTTATCCCCGAAGGGGTAGGCAGAGGTGTATTACACACCCACATTTCGCCAGGTATGTAAAATATTTCTTTAGGTTATAATACTAAATTGGATCGTTTGACTTTAGATTCAATTTATACATACATAGACTCACGCCTGTTTCCCCGAAGGGGTAGGCAGAGGCATATTAAACGCCCACTTTTCGCCAGAGTTTTGATCCCACGTAATAGGTGGCGAGCCTATTGCCGCTTATTGGGACATTTTGTTTGCCAGAGCCTCGTCCGTTGATCGGCAGGTGCACCACTTGCAGGTGAGGTTGGCTTGGGACCCTAAGTTCTTGGTGGGCACCCTATGCACCCAGATTCAATTTATATCATCGGTAAAATAATGATTAATTGATGTCTTTTATATCTGTAACAGAAAATAGTTATTTGAAAAAATACTTTGCATAATGCAACATATAACAAAAAAGGTCAATAAAATTGCATCATCAATGTTATCTCCAAAAAGCCTCTTATCTATAACCCAATTTTACTTCGCGATAATATAGCACGTTGACAATTCGTCGAATAACGTCAGCAATACATACATATAAAGGCTTCACAGGCTTCCAAGCGATTGTTTCGAACTATCGGCTCATCTATACTACCTTATTGATGAACCAGCAGACATTTAATTATGACATCGACAAACCGCGTGGCTTATGCAAAGGGGTCATGTCGAAAAATGTTGCAGAAACAACTGGGGCCTTACTTTAAAAAATAATGCCAATCTCAATTTAAAACCAATACAATTCCAATGTCAATTTCATGGTCACGTGGTTTCGTACTCTTGAAATCAATGTTGTCAACATTGGATTGAAATTGGGATCGCCCTGCGATTGGGAGGACTAGTGTTGTTCAAAATGTTACTATAAACCAACATTATGACTTTGAATGTCTGTATTTTATAAATAACAAGGCAAATAAATAAATAGAATGTGGCTAATGGTTTAACTCAATGATTTTATTGTTTCTAAGTCAAATGAGCCCGAAAAAACTGCTAATATCATAAATATGCTATTTTTGGCTGTATGTGGGAGTGTCGTTGCCACCACAAAAAAAGTTAACCAAGCTGCCAAACCATAGATGTGTGAATTGCCAAACATAAACAAACTAGGTACCTAAACAAAGTTCTTCAATTTCAAATTATGCTCGAATAAAGTGAAAAAAGTTTTATTTTAAGTTTTCCAGTAAGAATACGACTATAATAATTGATAATTTTAGTTCCGTTGTACATATTTATTGTAACGTTACGAAGTTCATAGAAGCGGTAAGTAAAAAATACCAAGATTACATTATAAACATTATCTCGATCAATGTTTCCTAAACTGCGTGATGTAGTAGTATATAGGTACTAAAAACTTATGCATTTTCAGTTATAATGGCTTATCGTCCTAGCTATGCCCAGTTAGAAGCTTTGGTGGAGTTTCTTGAAGAAAATCCAGGCATAGCCAAGTGTTTGTTTTATTTCAATGAGGCGAACTGGTGGTAGCTTATCTCGTCACTTGCCGATACTGTTTAACTTAGACAATCGGCTTGTGGCTGTGATGGGTGGGCAAGAGTTTGCCATTGGTGATCCAATGCTGCAAGTCAATCCATTTCCTGACATGGTATGTAACAGGAATTTATAATTTCATGATAAATAGGAAAATAGGTATAGTAAAAAACTTAATAGGTACTTAATCACTTTATTTTTACAGTCTGCACCAGCTGTCTCACCTACAGTAAATTCTGTGCCAGTATTAGCAGAGCTTTTAGACCAAATGGACACATTCTCCATTCCTAGCACCTCACATTATCAAGCAACTCCTATAGGTAAGTGTTTATTCAAATTGTTTACCACTAATTTTATCGGTTGTTAAAATTTGTTTAGGAAAAAAAACTCATCACAAATATTAGTTTTTTTTATCAAAGGCTATATTTGGTAAGAACACAAATTATATGAATATTATAAGCAGCATTGCAGCCCTAACCCAATGCTAAAGCTATGGGACTTGTGACCGAGAATTTGTGGATTAAAATCCTACCTATTACGTTACTGACCTAAATTATTATTAATCTCGAGAGCACAGGCAATAAACTGAGTTAATAGAAAAGAATGAAGGCCTTTAAAAGAAATAATAATTAAGATTGAAATCCCTGGCATTTTTTTCCTCATAGGGCCCTGAATCTTATCCTTGTATATCTCATTTCAGTGCCACCATCAGCCCCTCTGTCTTCAGTGCCACTGCAAACTACACCATCTTCAGAGCCACTACCAGCCACGCCGTTTTCTGTGCAACCACCAGCTGCGGCACCACATCAGGATAATAATATTACAACCAGACGGCGGCGACGTCGTTCTTCAATCATCCAGAGACCAATTAATCCAGAAATGGAACAGCTCGCAATGTTGGACGAATGACATGTAGAAGCAGAGAGAACTACAGCCCAAGCATTGGCTCAATTCTCAAACATATTGAGTTCGCTTGTGGCAATTAAAGAGCGCAGAGTTCAAGCAGAAGAGGCAACAGCTCAAAGCATTGCTGAAATAGCTAGAAATTGTTTATTCTTATGCTATAATTTAAGTTGATTTCAGTTTTATATTTGATTTTGTTATATTTTATCTCATTGTTGATCCTTATATATTTTGATAAATAAAAGTATTTATAAGTTTAAAAAGACTTCAATAAAAATTAAACCATCTTGGTAATATAATTGTCTACCACTACTCAACCATAATTGCAGCTCTTTTTTGAAGGCTCCGACGTAATTCAGCAGCTGCTGTTGTTCTGGCTGTCTCACTTGGTTCTTGTGAAATGGGATTAGGGTTATCTTGGTCATCATATTCTATTTCCTCCTCAAGGTCGAGTTCAGGTAAATTAATGCACATGTTGTGCAAGATACAATATGTATTAATTATTTTGGATGCTACGGTGGGATGGTAATGTAGCACCCTGTGACTCAGTAGGCAAGTCCATATATTTTCTCATCTATAGTACGCTCCACTACATTGCATGCTGAGCAGTGCACTTTGGTTTAATACTCCTCTGGGGAACCTGCAGCAACATTAATTATAGGTGCCATCTGGTACTCTCTACCTGAATCATATCCTGAATCACCTACAAATAAAAAAATATAATTAATTATTTAAAGCATTTTACAGAATTACATACATAAACTCACGCCTGTTTCCCCGAAGGGGTAGGCAGAGGCATATAAAACGCCCAATTTAAGCCATTGTTTTGATCCCCACGTAATAGGTGGTGGGCCTATTGCCGTAACCCTATGCACCCATACCAACTTACAGAACCCACAGTTACAGAATTCTTATTTTGAATATGTACAAAATATTACTTGCCCAATAAGTATACAAGGTACTTACCTACCTAAGTGGCAAATTCAACATAGGCCATATAATATGTTAACCTACCCTATACTTGGCCGCTATATCACTTCTTCTTTTAAGCATTGGCATGAAAGGCTTTATATTTGCATATATTTCCTCAAACAAATCCTTAATGACCCGGTAATTTGCCTTAAATTCGGTTTCATGCATAGAAAACGCTTTTTACATGTAGCGCATCATACGACGTTCGTCTCGTCTTCTATTAAACTATTTTCTCTTAGATTTCTTTAAAATATCATGCATTAACACTATCCTTGCCATAATAGAAACTTACTCCAATACTTTGGAAACTATACAATGGATAAAATCTTATAAAATAGGAAAACAATTTACAAAAAGTTACTCTTTCGTTATTGGATTTAATTCAATAAACAAACCAATCTTGACGCAATACGCAACTATCAAAATATGCTCGGGAGTAGCTTTTCAATGCCGATCCCGATCCTATTTAGTTCCTCAAGAAAACGCCCAATTTAAATGCAATTTGGCGCTAGTGTCGTGTTCAAGAGTAGGAATTGTGATAATTACTGACAATCCCAATGTCGATAGATCGGAATTCAATTCAAGAGTAATGCCCCTGGTCCGGCCGTGAATTAGAAGTTGTTTTGGTTTGTTCTGCCTAATTTGTGCTTGGCTCATCTATGGCTATCGTAGTAGCTGATCCATGGAGTTTTACGTGAAAGTACCTACACAAAGCTTAAGTGTGTAACGTATGAAGTTATGGGCAGAATAGCACAGAATAGATGGAGTAAGAAAGTGAGGTATATCTTTTATATACCTCACTTTTTTGTGTTGCTGACTGACTACTAGTTATCGGTTTACGTCATGAACCGATAACTAAAAGTAACGGCGATAGCACAGTGGTGTATGTAATGGACTGCAGAGACGATGGTCTCGGGTTCGATCCCCAGTTACCCCCGGCCACACACCTCTGACTTTTCGAAGATGAGTGTGTATTAAAAATGTTAATAATCGCTTAACAATGAGCCCGGTAGATGGCAATAGGCTCGCCCCCTATTACATTGGGACCGAAACATAACTGGCGAAGTGTGGGTGTGTAAGACACCTCTGCCTACCCCTTCAGGGATTAAAGGCGTGAAGTTATATCATGACCCGGTACCTAAAAGTAACAGTCAAAATCTGGAAATTATTTAGTTAGTAAGAGTTTGCTTCTGAATTGGTGTAATAAATTTACGGTGGCTTTGAGGTGACTGTTTTAACTTTATTTGATCTTCTTTTTCATTTCAATGTAATAGCAGCATATAGATATATAATCATGCGTATGTTTTAAAAAATACGCATGATAATAAGACGGTAGAATTTATTCGCACGTATATGTTAAACCCGAGCCTCTAAGGATGTTTCAGTTTTTCGTGTGAGTGTGTGGCAAGCTTTGGGCGTCGGAGTTTACAGACCACCCAAAGTCCTTCGACATGAAGATTCTTGTCTCAGTTTAGAACCGCGACAGACGGCTTTACGTAACTTCCAAGGCACAGTAGCATTCGGACGTAAATGCCACAACCAGCCAACCAAGTGGTGACCTGCTCAAGCGTTGCTTAACTTTGCCGATCTTTTTTTTTATAGTATTAGGCGGCAAACGAACAGACGGATCGCCTGATTGTAAGCAATTACCGCCGCCTATGGACACAAGCAACACCACAGGAGTCACAAGTGCGGTGCCACCGCTTGGGGTTGGGAATAGGGATAAGATGAGGATGAGGGAGAAGGAATAGGGGATATCATGCTGAAATCAGCAAGGCGCTACTACCGTACAAGATAACTATTACGATCTATTACGAACATCAAGCCAAGTAACGCTACGAGTGCTATAATCTTTCTATGAGCTCATTTATAGTTCAGTAAACAGTCATAATACAAAAGGACTCGAGAATATTAAAAAACCAGGTGGCACGTTCCACAATAACTTAGTACTGCAAGCCGGAACCTTTCTGCGATTTACAAGCATAACGCTTCCATATTTGCTTAATGTATGCAACTATGCGATGCATTTAAAGGTACAATTCCGAGTTGGGCTGCAGACTGCAACTGCAGGCGACACTGAAGCTAGTGGATGCGGTCGACCGCAGTGCTGCCTGCGGTCGCAGTTGCTTTTATTCCAAGCGCGGCGGCATGCCGTGATTGCACGAGTTATAGAACCATTACTTTTCACCAAATTAGTCCGATATTTTGGATTCGATGTGTCATAAATGGCTGGATGACCAGCAACAAAGTTAATTAATGTTTCTTCATCATACTCTGAAAAAGTGGACATTTTTGTACGTGTGAACTGTCTGCAGCCGGCGACATCACTTGACCGCGCTCGGAATCAATTTCATAGAGATTCATAGAAACTAGTGGTGTCTCTTGCAGTCTGCGGTTGCAGTTTGCGGTCTGCAGCCCATTCTTGGACTTGCACCTTAACTTGTCATGAAACACTTTGCGTGTGTTAATGATGGTCTAGTATTTGTACAGCATTTACATTTGGGAGTGTTAAAAATATTACTGTTTATATTGTGGTAATCTGTAATATCACAAGGTCAAGGTGAAATATTTGTATCTGGGGGCACGGCAGTGCCCCCACCAAGTCGAGCAAAAAAGCGGCACGGCCGTACCATCCTTTCCTCGAAGCAATTGAGGCCATTTTCGACACACTATAACTTCGTTGTGGATAAAACTACAAGCCTGATTTTTTAAGTAACCATGCTGGCATTGTATAAACATGGTGAATTTCAGATTTCATACAGTTTGGACTAGTAGTAGTTTAAGAATTATAACGAGTAAATTTTCGTGATTTTGTCACTCACTGACCGATCATCAAAAGTCTAAGGCACTTCTAGCAGACATAGAAGCTTCAAATTTAGAATACAATTAGTGTTTAATGTATGAATCAAGGAAAAACTAAAACATTTTTCAATTTCGGTCCAGTTTTCGACATACATTAACTCCATAAATAACTTTGTAATCCCATATCTTAATATATAAAATCCATGCGTTACTGACTGACTGACAGACACGCTACAGCCGAAACTATTGGGCGCAGGAAGCTGAAATTTGGCACGTATGTTCTTTGGGGACTGTAGGGGTGCACTAAGAAGGGATTTTCCGAAATTCCCACGGAATCGGCCAAAACGGGTAAATTAAAAAAAATGCAGGCGTGGCTGCTGGCGTCCTCTAGTAAACATATAAGATTACAAAATTACGTTTGCAGTTAGGGCTTTAATTAAGAAAATTCGTTGTTGGTGTACAAGAAGTAGAAGGTACCGGAAAGGACAAAAGTAATACTATATACAAAAAGAAATAAGATCCCATAAAGCGATGGCCGAGTCAATATATTTATTTAAAACGTTCAAGATTTTTAATTAATCGACTTGGTATTACATGGATCTCATAACTTTTTACGGTCGCGAGACTTGGTATTTTTGACAAGTATTGTTTTTATGGGATCTATCTTATCTACATAGATTTATTTTCCTCTTTGAATAATGGAATTAAATAGTAGTTTAATATTCTGTTTGTTTGCTTGATGGACTATTTTAACGGTGCAGGTGGTTTGTATAATTACAAGGTTATCAAAGGTAAAAAGTATTATCAATATACACAAGTATATGGTGAAGGTCATTGAAAGTATGCAAAGCATTCACTTGCAATGAAGACAATGCTATATCTACCTTCCTATTCATGATCTGTGTCTTAGAATATAGATAACACATCAGTGTATTCAGGATAATTTTGAAAATGGGTACAGATGTAATTGACAATGTCTAGTGACCCGTGCATACGTATCACTCGCACTGCAATCCTATTATACCACCGTATGTATTACTTCCCACACAAGTAAGGCCAGGTCACACTGTATAGTGAACTTTTTTCATTTAGCGTTGCTGTCTCGATTAGTTTAACAAGTAACTACACAGGCAACCGTACGCGTACTAGTAACGTACCTATGTGGTTATATTCTGTTGCTCTCTCTCTCTGCGGTTCGTATCGGATCTAGAATCTACGGCCCGTGCGGTCTTATTTTACGACGAATCTATACACATAAATAAAATTGGAGTATCTGTTTGTACTATTAAAATAACCGGTTTTTACTAAATGCATATGGATGTATACACGGTACATAATAATATACTGAAATGACATTTTTTACAATTTTTGTCTCTCTGTTTGTGCTCGCTAATCTCTGGAACGGCTGGACCGATGACCGATTTAACGCAACTTTCACTGGCGGATAGCTGATGTATCAAGGAGTAACTAAGGCTAAATAAACTGGGTACGCGAAGTAGTTCCCTCAGGACGCGGGAGAAACCGCGGGAAACAGCTAGTTGTAAAATAAGTTCATCAACAATCTTAGGTTAAAGTTAATCTTTTTTGAGTTCAGATTGAATTTATATCATGAAATAAATAATAATTTATTAGTATTTTTATATCAGTCGGCTATACAGCGTCCAACAACACACAAGAAATAAATAAGTGAACAACCACTTACCTTAGCTATCACGTTTAGAAGACAACACGAATTTGTATGACGGAGCTATTTATTGCTAAAGTCTATGTGCTTGGCCATAGTAGCGCGGGCAGCCCGCGCGCGGCGCCGCGCGCGGCGCCGCACGCGTCTTCGTGTGTCCGTAGTGGCGCGTTTGCGGGTGCGGTGTACAGTGTTTGTCAAATTTAGTATTGTGACGGATCGCGGCTAGATTATTATGAGTTTTCAGTTAGATGACGTTAGCACTCACCATAGTAACACTCTGTCAATTGTTTGCCAAATTCGCAACTATATGATAACAAGGCTATAGCCGTGCGGATAATACAACCGTCTCACGGTCTGAGGGCGTGGGTTCAAATCACATTTATAACTGCTATAAAGAATTTTGATTTTTATAAAGTTTGGAAATGTTTATGAATATTTGGCAAAAATTTAAAAAATATATATATTTTGGATAAAATTTGGAAAATTCTAGTAACTTCAGGAATGAATGGAAGGGCTAAAAAGAGATATGTGGTAATGTAAATAAATAAAACAAATTAGAATTTATACAGATACTTTGCATTTTTAAGTTCATCATTATATTATAATACCAGTTTTTGCCCTCAGTTTCGCGCGCGTTGAAGTCGGGTTAACATAAATTTACTTGCAGTCTCAAGCTGTGTGTGACTCCTGATTAGTCTAAAGAGTTCAGAAATTCGGTTAGTATCCATGACCTTATCTACCATTATATATACCGAATATATAGGTATCTATAAAAACTTTCGCATTTATAATATTAGTAGAGAAAATCGTTTCAGCCGTTTAAGCGTAGTCTATAATTATTAGTTTATATGCGCGAATAATATAATCACCGTGCACGATATGACAATATGTATAATGTGACTGACAGATATAGCACATGCGCAGCACTCAACTTACAGCGCCTGTCTGTCTATCCGTTTCTATGTCACAGCCACTTTATGGCGAAACTGTTAAGATAAAAAAATTCAAAATTGGTAAGTAGATGTATTCTGTGAACCGCTTCACGACTTATATACAAAAAAAAAACTGTCCTATACTAGCGGGGTGTCTATGGAGATTTTTAAATTAAAATTTTGCTTCCCAAAACTCTTGGTGCTCAATATCAATAAACAATATCGATATAGAAATACTAAAGAAAGCAAAGTTATTTTTGCTGGCGAAAAATTGATAGTGATATTAGACTAGGGTGCTATGTGATGCTTATGTTAAGTGAACCCCTCTACTACGTTAACCTTGATGAGCGAGTTCGACTCGCACTTGATTTAATAATTACTCATAATATCATTGCTCATAAAAGTTTGAGATCCGCACGCTCCGCATTGTTTCCCGCTTGCCGCCCGCGCATTCACTACGGACACTTGTATGAAAGTCCTATGGTTTGAGTTGCCCGCGTGCTCCCCGCGCTACACAGTTCGCGCCGCTCGCCGCGCCCGCCTTCCCACTACGGACACTCCTATAGAGTTCCATATGTTTGAGTTTCCCGCGTCGCGCCCGCACCCGCGCCCGCCTTTCACTGTGGCCGAGCACTATCGATTACATGCATTATTAATTTATCTGCAAAAAGCCTAGCATTCGTATACCTCTTTCGATATCCGTTTTTTCATAAAGTTATATTTTTCATTTGCAAAGCTCATCTCCGTTCTTACCTTCCTCGCTCATCTACCAGTTCGACGAAGACTCATCCAATTGCTCGAACGGGCGTAAAGTACATTCAGTACATGGATGTTTAAAGATTTTTTTTATAGATTCCGCGAACTTAATGAGGCTGATAAGGTGTGTCTCACACACTGATTTATTTCTCGAAATACGTTTATGTTATTTGAGGCTATATGGGATAAGCTTCATTGTGTAAGAAATGAGACGAGACGAAAATATGAATCTCTAAGGAATTATATTATCATTTTTGTAATGATGTCTTTGACGATTAGGTTTATTAATATCGAAGTGCAATATAATTGTGATCCTCAAAGGTTAAGCAGTGGAATATTACAGTAGGATTGTATTTGGAAATATTTTTTGGTGAATATGTAGAGACCGCGAAGAGTGGAGATAAAATAAAATTGTGTGGTCGTTATTCACTAAACATAAGTATCAGCTTGAAATGTTGTTATTCATTTATTTGTTTGGAATACCTACAAGACATTTGGAATATAGTATAAATACCTAAATAGGTAATCAATATTACAAAAAAAAACTAAGATTCCATCAAGTCTACCTCCTTTCAATTTATTTGCATTTATATAAAGACACACTTTGTAATAAAGCAACAAAAAAACCCGGTACAGTAACTCCACCAAACCGAAATTTCGACTAGACAAAGTGGCTAGCCAAAGCAACTTAGCACTCATATGCGAGTGGCAATCAAATCGGGCTCGCTTTGGTCGTACGTCGTACAATGAGAACATTGTCACAAGCTACGTACTGGCTGGATTAGTGGGTGCAGTTGCACTTTATTACCTACTGTGTGATGAGCAGACAATGTTGGTTGGTGCTGTGGTATCTACTTTATAGTTGGATAGAGTGAAAATTATACAACATAATGCATTGTAAAATTACAATGTATAAATGTTTACTAAGATTGTTTGAAATAAATAGGTACATATTGTACATGTACCTACCTCTTACTACCTATATTCAAAACTTATTATCACTACCTCTTTTACATATACTTACAACAAAAATATTCGAATTTGATTGTCGTTCTAACAAATGTTGAGTTGAATTTTCAATGACCTTAATCATGAGTATTACTTGCTTCATAGGAAGAGGGTATTAATATGTATTTGAATGCTTCATAAAATAGTAGTCACCTTGGATATGAACTTCAAGTGGTAATGTTATTAACTATACCTATTTATGAAATTTGAATTTCCATTCAAATTCGTTAAGACCAGTAAGCGGAACAAGGATTGCACAACGCTGGGAGGATACTACAGATAATGAATATATTGTAACGTTGAATTAACCAAACAAATATATTTGACTCACAATTGCAACTAGATGCTGAACTTTGGAACGAAAGTGAATCAATTAGCATTATTTTAACGATTACAAGACTTGTCTAATACTCTTAGAGGTTAACGGCATCCCATATTCTGCGGAATTTATAATAATCCAAGACCCCAGGGCCACCAGACCTTATATACTTATTTTCTCAGAAACGAAACGTATAGAATAATGTAGTTTTAGTACCTACTCGTACTATGAGTGTACGCATACTTGCTAGCTTGCATCTAGGGCCAATTTTTAGGTTTGAGATACTAAATGTTACTAACTTTTAACAAAAATAGTACTAACTTTTCTTAAATTCTCAGTGCTGATTTTTAGGTATGTTTTAGAAAATATTATCAAAAATTCGTAAATAATACTGCCATACTGATTTCGACTTTACGAGACGCTTTAAAGCTTCCAAAATATTAATTAGTATCTAGCGATCGGTAGAGACCGCTAGGGGGCGCTTTTAGAAAATGTATGGAAATTGTTCCCGTCGACCTTTAGCACCTCATACCTAAGAGATGCAAGCTAGTAAGTATGCGTACACTCATAGTAGATACTAACACTACATTATTCTATACATTTTGTTTCTGAGAAATTATGTAAAGTCTAGCGGCCCTGGGATTTTACTCTATAATTGCTGTCGAAAATATATGTCTCTTAATTATGTATCTCTACGAGTATAGGCAGTAAGCCGTGGATTGACGACTTGGTGCATTATTTTAGTTTCTGATTGGGTAGGTACCTGTTCAATATTATTTCTGTTATCAGATCCAATAATGGAGAACACCGCCCATAATTCTGACATTACGATAACGCTACAGCAATTCAGAGTTCATTCACATCAATAAACCTATGTTCCCTGGACCGATCTAACCGTTTATACACTGAAATGGTGTTTGTTACATCGTGGCCAAGGGGTATTATATACAGGAAATCGTTGAATAATACATGATGTGACTCATCGTATGTCCATTGGCAAAGCAATAACGGATATGAAATGGTAACTGACCAGATTGTGGGATTGTTTATTGAAATATCTCTTGAGTGGTAGTTGGTATATTATTGTACTAACTGAACTTGATCCCAGTAAAGACACAGTCTGCTTAAAAGTATACCAAAAAAGTGTTATCTGCCTCCGAGGTCGAGTGGATAGTGTATGCGTCTGATGATCGGATGGTCCGGGTTCGATTCAAAAGGCAAAAGTGTTACTGAGTTTTTCCGAAATTTCAGTAGGAGTCCGGCAATGTGCCCGGTAACGGATTGCTGTTACCGGGCACATTGCCAGACTCCTACTAATAGGGGGCGAGCGTATTGACGCTCGCCCCCTATTACGTGGGACTTCAAAAAATGCATAAGGCGAAATGTGGTAGTAATATTACATCTCTGCCTACCCTTTCGGGGATACAGGCGTGAGTTTTTACAAAGAAATTAAAAGATGTTTATCTTGCGACCTAAATGAAATGGTTGCGCTCATAGCGAGACTTGACTTGCCGTTCGTAACGGATCGGCAAAGTTAAGTAACGCTTGCACAGGTCACTACTTGGATGGGTGACCGCGTGTGTGGCATTTACATCTGAGGGCTACCGTGATTCGGAGGGTACGTAAAGATGTCAGTCCCGGTTCTTGTCCAAGGATCAGGATCGTTAGGCCATGTCGGAGGCCTTCGGGCGTCTGAAAACTCTGACCTCTAGGTTGGTCATACACTCACACGAAAAACAAAGCAATGAAATGTCATTTGGATCACATGGTGACAGTTATGAACGTAAAATTCATAGCAGTCTAATACTTGAGGTTAGCTATGGAGTTTCGTTATAAGTGAGAGTGTTCGTGTTATTGTTGAAAGTCGGTATATATTTTTTTGCATAAGTAGATATAATTTATCAAGAATTATGTAATACGCCCCTTTAAGACAAGTGATCTTAATAACATAATCAAAATTTTCCAATTACTCAAATATAAGGCTATCTACGGTAAGCTTCAAGCTACATTTCTTAAAGGTACTTCAACTCAACTACATGTAACAAAATTGTTAGAAACGCTGGCAACTCTAACAAGGATGTACAGTCGCGGTCTGAAAGTGTTTACCACCTTAAAGCTTATAATTGCATGAACACATCAAAGACACAAGGACGACGATATTGTACTAAGCAACCAATCTATGATAACTTGCGTTGAATAGCAACTAGTGTCAATAACGATTTATTATTCCACATTTATAATATACGTTCATTTAATTACAAGCGTGATATTTACACTGAAACTAAAATAATTGTAGTCTTCAAATAATGTTATTTTAAACTTGCTATTTACGATTTAGGTATTTGTAATTAATAAGTTTATCAAACGACTTTTACATTGACAAATTATTATGAAAGGGATGCCGAAAATACGACATCCTGAATATAAAACCTTTTTGAAAAAAATACAATATTTATATCGTCTAGCGTAAGACTGCCTCGTTGGTCTAGCGGTCTAATATTCATACTCTTTTTGTTTGAATCGATGCCTTACCAATGATTGAAAAGTAATAAGTACTCAGATATAGCATTTTAGACCTTGCTGAACCCAGCGTGACAAAGAATGTAATTTGAAAAGTGGTAAACATTTTTAGACCGCGACCGTACACCTTAGTCATAAAACTGAGCTGAAGCTTGGCTACTCTGAGAACAGAGACAGAAACTACTAAGCAATTACTTACTTAGTTGCTCAGAAACATTTTATACAAACCTAAGGAATTGCTTAATAAATTAGAACCTTTTACGACTGTTCAATTTGTGGTTTTCATTACCATTGGTCACAAATATATTATTTACAATTAATTGGTTTTACATGAATAACAATATAACGAACACATGAAATTGAAACGTTTTTTTTTTTATAGTAATAGGCGGCAAACGAGCAGACGGATCGCCTGATACCGCCCATGGACAGAAGCAACACCACAGGAGTCACAAGTGCGTTGCCGCCCCTTGAGGTTGGGAAAAGAAATAGGATGAGGAGTGAGATGAGGTAGTAGGAATAGGAGATAGGGCCTGTGGCACTCTCACTCACCGAACGAAACGCAACAGTTTCGGTACTGTTACTTTACGACGATTTTCTGTGAGAGGGTAGTACTTACCCGTTCGAGCTGGCCCATTCATGCTGAAATCAGCAAGGCTCTACTTCCTATTGTACTACTACTACGTAGAGGTATAATTATGTTGAAAGACATAAAAACAAAAAATAATGTGTCATATATTTTTAAAGCGATTCAATATAATATAATTATTATGTCAAACTACGAGAAGAAACTATAAAATACAAAGTCGTGGTCTAAGAAAAATTATGAACTAGTATACAATATTTATCATTAGTTTGTAGTTAAGTATATCCTATTGAGTGAATAAACATATATTATAAAAACAAAT
Organism: Euclidia mi; assembly: GCA_944739405.2. Classification (NCBI taxonomy): domain Eukaryota; kingdom Metazoa; phylum Arthropoda; class Insecta; order Lepidoptera; family Erebidae; genus Euclidia; species Euclidia mi. The sequence continues at coordinate 61,888,700 of OX123200.2, forward strand.
AATGTAAACTTAAAGTTTCTTCGTTTCTTGCTTATTAAGTGGGAATTCATGTATATCGTGTTTTAAATCCAGACTTTCTAAATATCAAAACACATTCATATGCTATTCACTAGATTTATCAGTAAAGTAAACCGAGTCTCTATTTTAAGCACAAAACAAATATTGGCAAGCTTTTGACAAAATACTATGATATTTCATGGGACGCCAACATGACAAACTCTACCGTATACGCTGACAAAAGTTTATGTCATAATACTTAGTTAAGTAAAGTTGTTTAGTGCACCTGCTAGAAGCGTCATCTGCACCGTGCTTTGTGTAATATTCCATCTATGTAAATTATCTTCTCTGAGTAATATTACTTTCATAAGCTAAACAAGCCTGAATATATTAAGCAGAAGAGTTTATTTGTTTCTTTGCTTGAACGCGCTTATATCAGGAACTACTAGCCCGATTTAAAAAAAAATTCATCACATCACGCTATGAGCCACGGGAGCGAAGCAGTAGCCTTTAATAACGCGGGTTTAACGGCGGGCTCATCCAGTATTATATAATCACACAATTCCACTTAGTGTACACTCTTTTCGACATCAGAGAAATATACTTTTATACGATCTATGCATATTAGCTTTAACACACTACAATTACTATTTAACCACTGCAACCCATAACGATAACGATGTTCCATGATTTTGACCAATATCAGTATATACTACACTTTCCTTAAGCGACAGTTAACAATTAAGGAATATTATCTGCGAAATTCTACTCAAATATATCCTACTGGAGGACGCCAGCAGCTACGCCCGAATTTTTTTAAATTTACCCATTTTGGCCGATCCCGTGGGAATTTCGGGAAATCCCTTCTTAGTGCGGTGCCCGAAGAACACACATGCCAAATTTCAGCTTCCTGCGCCTAATAGTTTCGGCTGTAGCGTGTCTGTCAGTCAGTCAGTAACGCAAGGATTTTATATATTAAGATAACAGAGAGTTTGTTTATGTATAAATGCTTAACCGTCCATAATTACACCAATTTGGCAAATCGCTAACCTAGTCCTTACACTAACACGAGCTTAAACTATTCACTAGGCGCTTACACTAAATAGCCATTGTATTTCATCATTAACTTGGGACTTAGTCTAAAGAGAAATATTCATTGGTGGTAATACCTTTTCACTTTGAACTAATCGCCATACCAAACACTTGATTGCCAATTACTTGGCATTTTAGAAATTAATTTAGCGGGTCTTAATCGCGTTAACTTAAATTATTTAAGGTATAAATACCTATTTGTTACCGACGTTTCGCTCGTCTTGCACCGAGCGTGGTCGCGGAGAGACTGATGAGAGCTCAGCGACGTCTTGTGGAAGTGCGGGTTTCAGCACCTACCCTCACTTGGTCTTTATTTAAGTTCGCAATGTCGGTACTCCGACACACTACACTAATGACGTCTACACACTGTTGAGATTTATCACTGCGGCGGTGTTTACACTTGCTGATGACTGGATTCCAAGTGGCCGATAATCTATATCCATCCTCCCGGTTGAAATTGTTATATTTCTTGATTTCTACCGCTTCACGTACTATCCTGGAGTAATAGTGACGATCGGTGGATAAGATTTGTGGTTGATGCAGTTCTATCCAGTGGTTTGGTCCAGACTCCAACAAATGCTCAGCTATCGCCGACTTGTTAATATGTCGGTTTTTTACAGCTGCGATATGTTCCTTTACCCTTTCAGCGATTGTACGCTTAGTTTGCCCGATATATGAACTACCACAGCTGCAATCGACTTTGTAGACGCCAGGTGTTTGGAGAGGAATTACATCCTTTGGTGTACGCAGATTGTGTGCTATCTTAGAGAGCGGACTGTATACAGTCTTGATGGAGTATTTCTTGAGTACTGTTCCAACTTTGTCCGTCACTCCCTTTAGATACGGCATGTAAGCGGGCACTCTGCTTACCTCAGGTTTACGCTCGTTCCTCTTCCGACAGAGTAAGTTTTTCTTGTATCCGTTGCACCTAAGTACCTCCCGAACATGTGACAGCTCCCTATTTAATTGTTCGGGGTCACATAAGTCATACGCTCTGTTCACTAACGAGGACACTACGGAATCCAAGTGCCGCGGATAGTGGTGCGAGTTCGCGTTGAGATACCTGTCGGTGTGTGTCGGTTTCCTATACACACTGTGTCCAAGGGTACCATTATCTCTCACTGTCACTTTAACGTCGAGAAAGGGTAACGATCCGTCTACCTCCATTTCGAATGTGAATCGGATGTTCGGATGTATGGAGTTCAATTTGTGTGCGAATTGTTCTACGTCCTGCTTGTTGCCCTTCATGATGCAGAAGATATCGTCGACATACCTTTTCCATAGTTTCACATTTGACGCCTGCATGTCTACGGATTCCTCAAAGTGCTCCATCCAGATGTTGGCCATTAGCGGTGCTATAGGGCTACCCATAGCCACTCCATCGATCTGGAGGTAATGTTGTCCACGATATAGGAAGTAGTTTCCATCCAAGCAATTCCTGAGTAGAACGATGTATTCGTTAGACAGACCGTTTTCCCTTAATTTCCTCTCTACGACGTCAAGGCAATCTTGAATAGGAACATTGGTGAATAGTGACTCAACATCAAAACTCACCATCACCTCGTCTGGTTCCCTTTTCATGCTCTTGATGATTTCAATAAAGTGGCGAGAGTCCTTTACGAAAGAGTGCGTCTTGCCTACTAACGGTTGTAGTACCTTGCTTATGTGTTTCGCCAAACCATATGTGGGTGAATTTATTTGACTCACAATCGGTCGCAAAGGTACGTTAGTCTTATGTACTTTAGGTAATCCGTACATCTTAGGCGGCTGCACAATGTGAGGTTTATGTAACCGTTCAAATTCCTCTTCCGTAAATAAGCTTTTATGGTCCCTAATTAAGGCTCGAATGCGTTTTGTCACTCTGGCGGTCGGGTTATATGACACAGCCTTATATACTAATGTGTCACACAACAGATTCCTTATCTTACTGTCATAATCACAAGTATTCATTACCACAGTGGCGTTTCCTTTGTCAGCCTTTAGCACTAAAATATTCGTGTTATCACGCAGCGTTTTTAGTGCTTGACGCTGAAGGAAGGCTGACAAAGGAAACGCCACTGTGGTAATGAATACTTGTGATTATGACAGTAAGATAAGGAATCTGTTGAGTGACACATTAGTATATAAGGCTGTGTCATATAACCCGACCGCCAGAGTGACAAAACGCATTCGAGCCTTAATTAGGGACCATAAAAGCTTATTTACGGAAGAGGAATTTGAACGGTTACATAAACCTCACATTGTGCAGCCGCCTAAGATGTACGGATTACCTAAAGTACATAAGACTAACGTACCTTTGCGACCGATTGTGAGTCAAATAAATTCACCCACATATGGTTTGGCGAAACACATAAGCAAGGTACTACAACCGTTAGTAGGCAAGACGCACTCTTTCGTAAAGGACTCTCGCCACTTTATTGAAATCATCAAGAGCATGAAAAGGGAACCAGACGAGGTGATGGTGAGTTTTGATGTTGAGTCACTATTCACCAATGTTCCTATTCAAGATTGCCTTGACGTCGTAGAGAGGAAATTAAGGGAAAACGGTCTGTCTAACGAATACATCGTTCTACTCAGGAATTGCTTGGATGGAAACTACTTCCTATATCGTGGACAACATTACTTCCAGATCGATGGAGTGGCTATGGGCAGCCCTATAGCACCGGTAATGGCCAACATCTGGATGGAGCACTTTGAGGAATCCGTAGACATGCAGGCGTCAAATGTGAAACTATGGAAAAGGTATGTCGACGATATCTTCTGCATCATGAAGGGCAACAAGCAGGACGTAGAACAATTCGCACACAAATTGAACTCCATACATCCGAACATCCGATTCACATTCGAAATGGAGGTAGACGGATCGTTACCCTTTCTCGACGTTAAAGTGACAGTGAGAGATAATGGTACCCTTGGACACACTGTGTATAGGAAACCGACACACACCGACAGGTATCTCAACGCGAACTCGCACCGCCATCCGCGGCACTTGGATTCCGTAATGTCCTCGTTAGTGAACAGAGCGTATGACTTATGTGACCCCGAACAATTAAATAGGGAGCTGTCACATGTTCGGGAGGTACTTAGGTGCAACGGATACAAGAAAAACTTACTCTGTCGGAAGAGGAACGAGCGTAAACCTGAGGTAAGCAGAGTGCCCGCTTACATGCCGTATCTAAAGGGAGTGACGGACAAAGTTGGAACAGTACTCAAGAAATACTCCATCAAGACTGTATACAGTCCGCTCTCTAAGATAGCACACAATCTGCGTACACCAAAGGATGTAATTCCTCTCCAAACACCTGGCGTCTACAAAGTCGATTGCAGCTGTGGTAGTTCATATATCGGGCAAACTAAGCGTACAATCGCTGAAAGGGTAAAGGAACATATCGCAGCTGTAAAAAACCGACATATTAACAAGTCGGCGATAGCTGAGCATTTGTTGGAGTCTGGACCAAACCACTGGATAGAACTGCATCAACCACAAATCTTATCCACCGATCGTCACTATTACTCCAGGATAGTACGTGAAGCGGTAGAAATCAAGAAATATAACAATTTCAACCGGGAGGATGGATATAGATTATCGGCCACTTGGAATCCAGTCATCAGCAAGTGTAAACACCGCCGCAGTGATAAATCTCAACAGTGTGTAGACGTCATTAGTGTAGTGTGTCGGAGTACCGACATTGCGAACTTAAATAAAGACCAAGTGAGGGTAGGTGCTGAAACCCGCACTTCCACAAGACGTCGCTGAGCTCTCATCAGTCTCTCCGCGACCACGCTCGGTGCAAGACGAGCGAAACGTCGGTAACAAATAGGTATTTATACCTTAAATAATTTAAGTTAACGCGATTAAGACCCGCTAAATTAATTTCTATGATGTATACAAATCGCGAAAGTTTAAAATCGATTATTACAAACTGCTACGGGCCGGAATATGTAATTAAAATTAAACAACTTGAATGTCTTCGGATAAAGCGGGTATGTTTAGAAACTTCGCTTAGTTTTTTAACGAAGTGTCGAGACAACGGAGTGATACCCATAGGAGTGCGCATTAAACCGCGCAAGGACATTCCTTATTCCGAAGGCATTCTACACAATGCCAGTGTTCGTCTCTTAAGACAATTAATCCGCAATTGTCGGTACGAGCTAGTTGTTGTACAGTGTAACCTATTTAAAGTGCATACAGAGTGTAGTGAAGTGCTCTCAAACAGTGATTTTAGCTTGTGCGACCGTATAACATATAACCAATCAAGCCGCATTTATGATCTGCGTACAAAACGGCACAAGAAAAAGTTTGATAAATTGATAAACCATCGTGAGAGGGTAACCGGTAGAAATGGACACCCCACCCAACAGCAAACGGTTATCAATTTATCAGACCAGGTTATTGATAGCGCGACACAAAGCGTGTTGGCGAAGGGATTAAATTATGCTTTGACACCTAAGCGGATTCCATATGAAAACGTCATAAGTAGCATAGAAGAGGTTATAACGCGTAACAAGGTACCGTCTAACGATGCGGATACACTTAGACAGGATGTTGCCGTTATTTTACGTAAGTCTAAGCCACCTAAACCAAATATTACCGCAGAAGAGCGTCAAGCACTAAAAACGCTGCGTGATAACACGAATATTTTAGTGCTAAAGGCTGACAAAGGAAACGCCACTGTGGTAATGAATACTTGTGATTATGACAGTAAGATAAGGAATCTGTTGAGTGACACATTAGTATATAAGGCTGTGTCATATAACCCGACCGCCAGAGTGACAAAACGCATTCGAGCCTTAATTAGGGACCATAAAAGCTTATTTACGGAAGAGGAATTTGAACGGTTACATAAACCTCACATTGTGCAGCCGCCTAAGATGTACGGATTACCTAAAGTACATAAGACTAACGTACCTTTGCGACCGATTGTGAGTCAAATAAATTCACCCACATATGGTTTGGTGAAACACATAAGCAAGGTACTACAACCGTTAGTAGGCAAGACGCACTCTTTCGTAAAGGACTCTCGCCACTTTATTGAAATCATCAAGAGCATGAAAAGGGAACCAGACGAGGTGATGGTGAGTTTTGATGTTGAGTCACTATTCACCAATGTTCCTATTCAAGATTGCCTTGACGTCGTAGAGAGGAAATTAAGGGAAAACGGTCTGTCTAACGAATACATCGTTCTACTCAGGAATTGCTTGGATGGAAACTACTTCCTATATCGTGGACAACATTACTTCCAGATCGATGGAGTGGCTATGGGTAGCCCTATAGCACCGGTAATGGCCAACATCTGGATGGAGCACTTTGAGGAATCCGTAGACATGCAGGCGTCAAATGTGAAACTATGGAAAAGGTATGTCGACGATATCTTCTGCATCATGAAGGGCAACAAGCAGGACGTAGAACAATTCGCACACAAATTGAACTCCATACATCCGAACATCCGATTCACATTCGGAATGGAGGTAGACGGATCGTTACCCTTTCTCGACGTTAAAGTGACAGTGAGAGATAATGGTACCCTTGGACACACTGTGTATAGGAAACCGACACACACCGACAGGTATCTCAACGCGAACTCGCACCGCCATCCGCGGCACTTGGATTCCGTAGTGTCCTCGTTAGTGAACAGAGCGTATGACTTATGTGACCCCGAACAATTAAATAGGGAGCTGTCACATGTTCGGGAGGTACTTAGGTGCAACGGATACAAGAAAAACTTACTCTGTCGGAAGAGGAACGAGCGTAAACCTGAGGTAAGCAGAGTGCCCGCTTACATGCCGTATCTAAAGGGAGTGACGGACAAAGTTGGAACAGTACTCAAGAAATACTCCATCAAGACTGTATACAGTCCGCTCTCTAAGATAGCACACAATCTGCGTACACCAAAGGATGTAATTCCTCTCCAAACACCTGGCGTCTACAAAGTCGATTGCAGCTGTGGTAGTTCATATATCGGGCAAACTAAGCGTACAATCGCTGAAAGGGTAAAGGAACATATCGCAGCTGTAAAAAACCGACATATTAACAAGTCGGCGATAGCTGAGCATTTGTTGGAGTCTGGACCAAACCACTGGATAGAACTGCATCAACCACAAGTCTTATCCACCGATCGTCACTATTACTCCAGGATAGTACGTGAAGCGGTAGAAATCAACAAATATAACAATTTCAACCGGGAGGATGGATATAGATTATCGGCCACTTGGAATCCAGTCATCAGCAAGTGTTAATACCGCCGCAGTGATAAATCTCAACAGTGTGTAGACGTCATTAGTGTAGTGTGTCGGAGTACCGACATTGCGAACTTAAATAAAGACCAAGTGAGGGTAGGTGCTGAAACCCGCACTTCCACAAGACGTCGCTGAACTCTCATCAGTCTCTCCGCGACCACGCTCGGTGCAAGACGAGCGAAACGTCGGTAACAAATAGGTATTTATACCTTAAATAATTTAAGTTAACGCGATTAAGACCCGCTAAATTAATTTCTATGATGTATACAAATCGCGAAAGTTTAAAATCGATTACTTGGCATTTACACCAAACACTTTTACACTGTAACCGACTGGTTAAAGCAGCCTCTTTTTCAATTTTTTATCAGGTAAATCCGTGTACTCTATTATTACACTGTTACTGGGTCAATCAGGCACTTTTACAAATTCATTATAATAAATAATACACTTTTATTACATTGTTACTGGCTGGTAAAAGCTGAAAACATTATCAGAAAACTACACCAGATACTCTTTAGTAATTTATCTGATAATATGTATATTACTCTGAGTAATTGTGAGCAGCAAAAAACCCATCCCGGCTTCATCACAAAGCGGCTTTATAAATTAAATTTATTACACACTTTTAAAATATTTATGGAACATTGACACAATCTGCTACAATGTTTTACAACAAAAAATTTACCATCGTTATTTTCCAGACAATATGCCTCCGTACGGTACACCACTTCCCTTGTGCCATCATAACACCATATGACGTGACGTAGCAATTTGCATATAAAACGACGAAACCCAAGTATCTACATACAATTGATATTACATACTGATTCAGTCAGCAACATCTGGCATTTACCTACTATATACACAATGGAACATACATATATGTATGTCACCGGAAAATAATAAGAACCGTAAATTTATAAATTTCCTAGGAAATTCATAAGCTTTTTTAGGATTCTAAACGAGAGATAAATTTTATTAATTTACGCCCATATCTTTGTAAATTGATAAATTTACCGAATGCATTCGTAAAATAATACGTAAGCAATAACCGAACGCCCTGTGCGCTCTAATTGGTTGAATAAGTCACATGTTCTATTTCCTTCCTCGCCACCACCATTCTTCGCCATTTTTACGAATAAGCCGGAACTTTAGCGATGTTAATGAGCCTAAATTAAAGGAGCCCTGCTTTGCAGGGCTCCTATTTTTGTGTTCAGGGTCACAAGAAAAAGTAACATAACCTATTAAGTTCAACTGATGCCGACCTTCATTATCACCTACCGACCAATCAGAGAGCAGTGTGTTATTTGCCGTATTTCAAAGAAACGTATAATTAAAAGCTATTTTGTGATTGGTCGAACCGTTTATAATGTTACGAATGGATTTCAGTTTTATAAATTTACGACGTGACGTCGCAAGTTAATAAATTTTCGAAAATGTACCTATGCGTTAAATAATACAATTTATGGTCCTTTTAGAATCCTACGAAAGTTTATATTTTTTTTAGGAAATTTATAAATTTACAGTACTTATTATTTTCCTGTGACATATACATATATACCTCCTATACAAAGTGTCGTATTCTATCTCAAAGTTGACTGCGTACCTAAACAATTAAACGAAGTCCTTGTCATTCGAATTACAATGTAATAAAATAAAATCCCCAATATCCTTAGCAATATTTAGTTGTACAATATATTTTCTCTTTACGGACGAATTCCATTCAGTGGATGGATTGAGACTCTCCCTTTAATTTGTGACTCCATCAAATTCCATTTTAACGACTGAATGTTTTCGTGCTGTGATTACGATTTTAGGTGCTACAATTATCTTGTGGTCTAAGTGATGAAAAACTGATTGATTTTTTTAATGGATATACAATGAAGATGCTAGAAGGTTATTAAAACTTAATTTTATGAGGGAATGGCTGAAATCTCTAAATATCTACAAAAACATTTATTTAATCAATCTAGTTTTGGGACTGATGTTTTTATCTTGATTCTTAAAATTATGGTCAATTCACACACACAACACAGAGCTTAAATCTAAAATGTTTGACATTTTAAAAACAGTTCCATTACAATCATTCAAATACGCCAGCTTTTTGGATGACTTGTCGATGATGGCTGTCGTTCATCTTCACTGATTCATCATTTTGTACCTAGCCATCATTTTGAAATTTTCCACCCTTTTACACAGATAGACTGCATTGCCACTCCGAGTCATCACCTTAATTATTGTCAGTACCGTAGCTACACTTCGTACTTTTGTTATCGACGAATGGGATTGATGATTGCCTAAATATACTTCCAAATATATTTCTATACGATTTCTTCCCACACTTCCTTATCAGCAATACCTTTCTTGTAGTTAAATCTATACTAATATTATAAATGCATGAGTGTGTTTGTTGTTTGTGTTTATTTCACGTCGTATTGGAGAAAGAGGCTGAAGATTGACGTATGGTTTTGCGATAACCGATGCCTACGCGGCTGGAGCCGAGGGTGAAGTTTAGTGTCGTATTATCCAAAGTTACTTATTAAAAAGTTCTTTGTGTTTGAGTTTGTCAGTCGTTATATGGAGTTATTACCTCTGAATAAACAGACAGTAGTCTAAGCCATGATTTACTACGATCACTATACGTTGTCGAGGTCAGGTAGGCAGTCGCTCTGTGGAAATGCTAATAATTCGTCAAATCCGGACCCCAGGTTGCAACTGGGATAACAGGAACTGATACTGATTACTGTGAAGATAATATTTCAGTGGCGATAGTTTAATGATTGGACTATTTATTTTATTCATTGACTTGTTTTCACAGACTATATTGTACTAACCTACAGACGGAGCACTCCCATAGATCAAAACTGGACTGTAATAGGCTCAAATAAATTAAATGTATTTAAAGCTTTACATTGCATCACAGGTAAAGATTTGTTTTGTAGTCGGAAGACATCCGTACCTTTTAATATTCGGTTAATAATATTGCACCAATTAAATACTGACGATCTTATTCGCAATCGTTCACAATTTATGGACTACAACCACTTTTTGAATCCTGTCTCACTTTTTGGAAATACGTGAAAACTCACGTCCTTTGGTCTACTAGCACATGTCGCAACACAGCAATTGTTGTACATGATAAAAGATGATATCACACAGCTTCAGAAATTGAGAGGATAAGTTACAGAAAGAAATCAACGCTAAACTTCACTCGATCAACTTTGAAACTACTGTAATGTTGATGTTGATAAAACTGTAACAATTGTCAAAAATTTTACAAATTGACAGATAAGCAAACATGGCGATAGGTTCCAGGAGTTCGGGGCGGGAGGTAACTGTCAAATAAGATATGTGAGTACCATAGACTAAGGTTGAAATATTTTGTATGAAGATTACCTGCTATTTATTTTATTCATTGACTTGTTTTCTTCCGTAATTATAAGTATCAGTATTTGACAGATGCGTAAAATATTGTATTACATTATTATTATGTAGTAATATTGTGATCAGACTACAAAATTATCTTTCAATTAAATACGATATCTATTTCTTGAAAAACCTGAAATTACTTCGAGGAATCAAAACATCTATTTTGAGCTCATTGACAGCCAACACCACAAAGCCACTCCAACATTAAATTATGTTTCTCAACATAATAAGTGGAAGGAACGCCCACGTTCGCATCAAATAGCTTTCGTTGATATTCATCAATACTTTAAATATTACTTGTAACAAGATTATACTCACGGGTTTCTAAGAATTTCATGTTTGCTGATACTACGACTGAGAAATTAAGTACTCAGTAAATTGTTAACATCTTCAACCTATTATAAGTTGGCAAGAAGTTCCAAGAAATAAAAATATTGTTACCTATAAGTAAAACTGCGTTATCACCATAGAAACATCATTCGATAATAACTTTAATATTTACATGTAAGCAATGCCATCATTTTTTTATTTATTTTAATAAGCACACCAACAATATAATTACAAGAAATATCTTAAATACAATTTTCATATTATGTCTAATTTGGAATACCCTATTACACAGGTAATAAGTATGCATAACATAATCGTACAATTACAAAGATACAAATAGTACCGACATCTATTGGTCACCGACGGAACTACGAAAACAAAATTATTGAAAATCTGAATCACGCTTCAAAAAGTATCACAGGTGGTTACGTAGCCAAAAACACATGTTTTAAAACACATAGCGGTTATCGAACACCCGTGTGTTCGGGCGGTACTCAAGAGAATCACCAGCCTGGTGAGAACATCCTCTCATATCTTCTTATCCTTGGAAGACCACACGTCATCAATATTTTTTCGAGCACGATCGTAAACCATGTATTTGGAGCCCGAAGTTTACTTGGAAATCAGACTCGAAAATATGTTTTTTACTCTTTTTCTTTTAAGTAGCAGAAAATTACAAGGTGACTTTACGGTAATAGAGGAAACACCCAACATAATATTTGTGCTGAGCAATTTGCAGCCTTAAGTTCATAGTAGGTTGTATCATAATTTCTTCTCAAACCTTGAGCTGTCAATTGCAAGTAGCGGCCCTGGCGTTCCTAGTATAGCTTGAATAAAATTTACCTTCAGGTGGTATATTTGCGTGTACCGTTAGAGGTTAAGAATGTCAGTCAGTTCAATTTCTTAGTAATTTTAACATTTATAAATACAAGAAAACACTGAACGTATTAATGTACAACATACTTAGAAGAATATCAAGTTTGTTGGCAATGAAGCTTCTATTAAGGACTATACGCTTTTTCTGGTATGAATCTACTGCCTATCTTGAAATAAAAATAAAAATCCATATCTAAAAACAAAAAAATCTAATACTGTTACAAAGTATCTATTAACTTGAGGCTTAATGTAATACGCGACAACCTGACTGCTTATTATCACTTGGTCTGTAATCCATTAATATTTGTTATGATTCTGGCTAGACCCGGTGTCCGTTGATTGAATGGTTCTCAAGTCCTAAGCAATACAGATTTTTCTAATCAAGGGCGCCACGATTTCACTTAAAAAAATTCAAGCGCTGGAATATTTCCTACAATTTACAAGAAAATTAAAATGAATAATTTAGGTAACACGCTTCACATTTCCCGAAATCTTTTCACTTGCAACCAAATACATTTTACGACTTTACCTATAAAAGCGATGTTGCTTCAGCGTTCCTTAATTTTCTGTAGACTCTTAATAAGACCATTAAGACGGGACTCGAGACTGGAGCCTTTGAAATATTTCGATTAATCTTTACTTGTTTCTTACTTAATTGCAGCTAAAAAAAAACAAAGCGAAACTCGCGGTATTCCTGAATTTGTTCCGACGGGTGTGACGGCCGGAAGACGGATTTTCCGCCTTCGAAAATGGTAAAGTTCGACTTTTGGTTCATAGACTTTGGCAATATTGGTACCTTAAGATTTAAAGTACTTTGAGCGACTTATTTGTCAACAGTAATTTGTTTCTCTTAGACTATTGTTGTTTTTCTTTTGAGGGTTTGTTTGGAAACGAAGGTAATTCAGCCGAGAAAATGATCCACACCAAACACGCTCTGAACAATTTCAAAGCAAATTATTTATGTTAGTTATTTTTCGATTGAAGGTTTTATATTGCTCTATATGAGAAAAATAGAGAAACCTTTGGACAAAATACAGTTAGCCATTGGAGTCGGATAAGTTTTAGCTAGATAAATTAAGGATTATGATACCGTCATTAGCCCTTGTCGAATTTGATAAATTGATCCGTATTATAACTATCTAACGTAAAATGAACAATTTCTAATATTAAAGTACTTTTTAATAATTTCAATCTTGCTAAATGTTACATTTAGCTATATGAAATAAACTACTTATTTTTTGGAGAACATGAAATATTCTCTGTAACACCACTATGTGAATGACACATAAAAGCAAGCCTCCGTGGAAGAGTCTCATGATGATTCGTAACTTTTTCTCAATAACAACCGTCGACCGAAATGCGTCAGTCACGCATAATAATAATCCCGACATTCGATATTAATGAAGTAGGATGTCGACCCAAAACTTATAAATTGAATTCTCCTAATTTCATTCGCTGTATTTTCGTAGCTCATCCAAATGGTGCCAGAATATGACGTAATAAATTGGCCATGCGCGATAATGTTTCGGGTTTAATAGCGATCGTTTCCGTTCCTATGGTAATAGTCCAAGTAATACATCTCAGACAGCAACCTACCAAGCAAAATGACTCCTTATTGTTCTATGATCTAGGTGTAAATTAGCAAAATTTTGGCTGGTGGTAGTTAAATGAACAATGGCACATTTAAATTCCACAAAAATCCTTTGACCCTTTCTGAAATCCCTGTATCAAATTACAATCATTACTATGTACATGTTTTTAATGGTATTCTCTCTTGTTCGCAGATGGACTGGCAAACATCAACAGTTTTCAAACCGAAGATAATCTGGCGTTAACATGCAGTCTATGTACAACATCAGCCACGGCGACGTGGCTTCGACTATAGGCAGCCGATATGCTCCTGCTGCGATGTCTCTCAACGGAAGCCATTACCTAGGCGGCGGAGTGCTGATCCTCACAAAAACACTCACAGGAGAATCTGTTGAAGTGATAGACGAACCAAAAGCGAATAAGACAACAGACATCATCGATGTCAAAGTGGTCCAAGTAGCCTTCTGTATTTTGTACACCGTCATTTTCGTCTTAGGCGTTTTCGGAAATGTCCTCGTATGCTACGTGGTTTTCCGAAACAGAGCGATGCAAACAGTTACCAACCTATTTATAACTAACCTGGCCCTCTCCGACATACTGCTATGCGTATTTGCAGTGCCTTTAACGCCTATGTACACGTTCCTAGGAAGATGGGTATTTGGAAGACTCCTCTGTCATCTAATGCCTTACGCACAAGGCACTAGTGTGTACATATCCACATTAACTTTAACTTCAATAGCTATAGACAGATTTTTCGTCATAATATATCCGTTCCATCCACGGATGAAATTGAACACTTGTATACTCATAATAATATTTATATGGGTATTTTCTCTCGTAGTCACTTGCCCATATGGACTGTTTATGGGCATTCAAACTACAAATAACAGAACCTACTACTGCGAAGAAAGTTGGCCATCTGATAAATCTAGGAAAATATTTGGCGTTTTCACAACAGTATTACAATTTCTAATACCATTTTTAATAATAGCAGTATGTTATACATGCGTTAGTATAAGATTAAATGACCGAGCGAGGTCGAAACCAGGTGCTAAGAATACAAGGAGAGAAGAAGCAGACAGAGATAGGAAGAGACGAACGAATAGAATGCTCATATCGATGGTAGCGATATTTGGAATATCATGGCTGCCTCTAAACCTTATAAATATATTCAATGATTTCTACGCACAAATGACAGAATGGAACTACTATTTTGTGTCATTTTTCCTAGCACATTCGATGGCGATGGCATCCACTTGCTACAATCCATTTTTATATGCCTGGCTAAACGAAAACTTTAGAAAAGAGTTCAAACAAGTGCTTCCGTTTTTCGAATCGACTGGCGGAGTACGGAACAGCTACCACTCTGGCCGCATGCCAACGCATAAATCCGACAAGATATGCAACGGTAATGATACAATTCAAGAAACTTTGTTACCCTCTTCTTTCAATAGAGGACCATCAATAAAACAGAGGATTTTCGATAGTAGTGCAAAGAAAGACAACGGTGTTGAAGTAGAAAGCATTGTATTGGAAGATAAAACAATGTCAGCGACTTTTCATACGAAAAGTGAGAATGTAAATCTACAATTAATAGATGAAGAGTCGCAGCTTAGTGAACCAAAGGAGACGAAATCTCCTATATAATTTGTAAGTAGGACCATATACATTATCCTTATCTATAGACTTTTTCTGTGGTCCAGTGAATAGCTTAATTCTCTGCTGATCTCACGGATTCGAATACAGGCATGAGTCATTAAAAAATTTAATTAATAATATATAAAATAAATGAGAAGCAAACCGGAATGGATAAATCGTGTGCAATTGGTTTCCAAATAAAACACAAAAATAATAATCTGTCCCGATTTTTGACCATTTCGAGTTTTTATATTGTTATCATCACCACCACTATGCTATTATGCAATAATTAACGCATATTATTACCTTCTTTACTATCTCAAAAATTCCCTAATAGGTTTTTTAGTAGCCTACGTTATGTTAAAAGTATTCATAAATTCCCCTAGCTTTGAATTACGTCTCAGAAAAGCTATCAAATACCGTGTTTATTTGATAAACTCGTTTAAACACCAACAATATTGATTTTATCTGACGACAAAACACTCAATTCTATGAAGTGGTTTTACTTATCTTACTTTGTGCAGATCGTACACAGACAATGAATTTTGTTTAATGCCTACTTACTTTACACGGCTACTAACTTAGCTAGAAATGATAATATGATAAAAATGTAATGTAGGTTAATCGGTTCGCAATAAATTGTATAAATATACCATTCTCATAAATCACTCCTTCCACTACCAAAAATAGTTTATCGCAAATAGACTTACAGATATACCCGATGAAAGACTCTGTTTTATATGTAGGGAAATAAATACTGTATCCATTGGTATAAATATGTCACGAACAGAAAATACTCATAGCTCTTATATAATAAAGAGCTTCCTCGGCAATCTTATTGAGTAAGTTAATACGAACCGTTGAAATCTCCAGTTTCTTACGATTCACCTTGCCTTTTATTTACGTAATTGATAAAGTTCGAGCATCTGCAAACTTTCTATGGCACGAATTACGTAGCTGACTTCTCAATTCCGAAATTAGTTCGAAGTTTTTATATGTAATTTTTGATTACAGAAGTTTTTTGAATAGAAGACTTTTGGCGTCGTATGGAAAGGTTTCCTTTCATGAATGTAGGCCTTTTATGGACGTGTTTATAAAAAGTCTTATGTCAGCTAGCGTCTTTCAATTGAAGATGAATTACAACAGCAAGTCGTCAATATAACATTTAAAATTTTAAGTTGCTCCCGAAATGGAACTTTGTAAATTGTCACTTAGAATCATCTCAGCATCTCTCACGTCAGCCTTTTAACAAAAATGCATCATAATCAGTCCATTAGTTTGAGAGCCTCAATGTTGTAGGCAGATACACAGACAGAGTAAACTTATAGCACCACTTGTTTTTGCGTCTGGGATTATAAATAAAATAAACAAATTCATAATTAATGACCTTTGATCTAATGTTGTCCCGATTGAAGTTCAATACCTCAACGTTTGAGTACATAGTTCACTTCGCAGTCTAACCAAACTCGAAAGAATTTTAGCTTTTGTTCCTTGGTGGCTGTCCGACTGCCGCAAACTAAATAATTGACTTTGCATTTTTTTAATAAACTACTCCACCCTACGGGAGGAGGGTAAAATATAGGGTAGGAAGTATAGGCCAAGCGAAGCCATTTGCGACTGCTTCTAATGCAATATTTTCAAAATTTGTTTGTATTCCATGAGGGCTCAACTAGTTTTTCAATGTGAAGTTTTTCATGGAACGATATTCTACTTGTAAGGGAGTATGGTCAATCGCTACGTATGTATATGTACATTTGTGTATTACATCGCCGACGATATTCTACCTGTAAGGGAGTATGGTCAATCGCTACGTATGTATATGTACATTTGTGTATTACATCGCCGCCTTCTATCTAATTTGACACAACAATATAAGATCTTATAGAAGCGTTTTGTTTAGAAGTGGTATACAGGTTATATGACATCAAAATAAAAATTTAATCTGTCTGTCTGTATATAACAAATTCTTGCATTACTGACTGACTGACAGACTGACAGACAACGAACAGCCAAAACTATTTGGCACAAGAAGCTGAGATTTGGCATGTATGCACTAAGAAGCTATGTCTAAAAATTCCCACGATCGGGAAGAAACAGTTAAATAAAAAAGTATCAGCCGAAAGATGTCCACTGCTGGACACAGGCCGTGGTGGCCTGTCTGTCAAGGCTCTTCACATGGACAGATATTGATCCGCTGCCTACATTAATGGATAGTGGAGATACCAACAGACTGCCATGCAGATGGTATCGGTTTCAAATCCTAGGCTCGCACCAATGACTTTTCGGAGCTATGTGCGTATTGAATTATTAATCATCGCTTGTCCCGTGCCTCGGCGAGCACGTTAAGCAGTCGGTCCCGGTTGTCATGAAGATCTTTGACAGTCGTTACAGGGTCGTCACCTTCTAAATAAACTGACACTGGTCTAAACCATGGAATATCGCTATCCCTTCGGGTTGCAGAGGTCAGACAGGCAGTCACTCTGTGGAAAAGCTAATATTCAGCCAAATCCGGTTAGACTAGTAAGCGGACCCCAGATTGAAATTGGGATAAAGCTAAGAGGATGAGTTACATAGATACAATTATACCCGATAAACGTAATAGCCAGCTCAATAAAGCATCCAAATCCACTGCAAATGTTGCTCCGAATTAGAAATCCTAAACATAATCTCATAATCTGGTCACAATAAGCCATCACAAATTGATATTGCACATTAGAAATTCAATTTATCTGCTAAGCAGCAATTGATAGCCCGAAAAGTAATTTACATGAAAATTAATGATGAATATGGTTATCCTGCTAAATTGGATAGGTTAATATATCAGTATCAGTCAGTATATTTTGGATATTTCGTAGCAGAATGTTATGTGGATTTATTTCGTTGCAACTTTGGCCACGTATTGGCGGAACTGAGACTGTGCGCCCCGGACTGCTACGTGGGTGCTTGCCGACACGCGACAGCCAGCTTCCCTCAGCGTCCCAGTGTCGAGAACGAACTTGCTAAAATATGCTCCATTACCGCGCGCCATACGACTTCTTAATTTAATTCATAGTGAAATTGATATTTATAATTGCACACTGGTGAAATTCAAGTCAGTTGCAGAATGTTGCGTAATAGGTACATAACATTAGAAAGATTTTCTACATGTTTTGTTATTATTATTATTTTTTCTAATGTATTGCTCATTTAGATTTAAGTTGCTTATAATATCGATTTGGGAATACCTGTAAATGGTGTTAAAAAATAAATTGATAAATAAACGTTTTAGGCTTCATGAGTATATTTGCATTTAGCACTGGATTATAGTAATGACTGGTAAATTTAATCCCCTAAACGTAATAAAGAAATATTTCTTTTAAAGGTATTTGAGAAGTTACCGCTTATTGTAAGACCAGCCAAGCTAGTGAATATGCGTACACACATACATAAGTACCTAATTATAATATCTGCTCTTCTACACTAATATTATAAAGAGGAAAAAATTGTATTTTTGTTTCTTTGTAATGGATATACTCAAAACCTTCTGGACCGATTTTAAAAATTCTTTCACCATTAGAAAGCTACATTATCTGCGAGTAACATAGGCTATATTTTATTTTAGAAAACTAGGGGTCCGTAAGATATTTGGGTTTGTCGGGTACGCGAAGTAGTTCCCTCAGGACGCGGGTGAAACCGCGGGAAACGGCTAGTTCAAAAATAAAGTAGTTGTGGCGGCCCAGGGCTTTTGGACTTTACATTATTTTTTACTTTCTCGATGGGTAAACATTATAACATTTTGGTTACTGGGAACTAAAACATACAAATTAATATATCGTTTTAAAATATTACTTTACTCATATGTTGATATTATTAATTAAAGGACAGTCCCCATCCATGGCTTAAAGAAATATCTTTTATTTTCGCATTTCGCCTGCAGTAAAAATATCATCTTAAAGAAAATGTATCATCAAAGTATCTACTAGTGTAAATCAGGATATATAAAACGCTATTTAAAACTAAATTTCCAAGTCCCCACTCTCCGACATGATAAAAAAATTGGTAGACATTCCATTGCAACCTTTCAAAATACCTCTGAAACGGACTATGTAGGTATTTGATGCTAACAATGTTGAAGATAAATTACTCAATAATGAACTAGACTAGTCTCAATATTATTCAAGAGCCGTTTGTTTCTCTTATTGAATTCATTAACAAATTTTGACTATGTTGAGACCTTGGGGCCTAAAGATAGTTTCCATCTATGATTCTATGTTTCTACCACATACACACATCACCATAGACCCAAACTAAGCAGAGCTTGTACTATGGGTACTAGATAATGGATAAACATACAAATATACATTTTTCTATAAATACATACAAATTATAGATAGAAACACCCAGACCAAGACAAACATCCATGTTCATGCACAAAAATTTTTGACTTGGCGGGAATCGAACCCGCGACCTTCAGCGTAACAGTCGCTGGGCGAAATGTGGGTGTAATATTACACCTCTGCCTACTCCTACGGTGACAACAGGCGTGAGTCTCTAAAAAATGTAAACAGGAAAAAATACATTGAAGTACAACTTAAAAAAACGACTGACTGTATCACAATCAATAATAAATTACAACGCAAAGAAACCTTAATCAAACCTATTCATTGACTCACACAGAATTCATATTTAGACGTATAATTCAAACCTATAATTAAACTTGTACACGTTGCCTTCAAAATGAAAGCACAAGAGCCGTTTATTACACTAACCATCTTTGATGAATTGTATTTAAGGCAGACACGTATTTAATTTGGCAGCGAATATGAATTTAACTCAAATAAACCATTGTTCGCACAAATAGAATGTGAATTTATGTTTAGATGGCTTATAATACCTGAGTGAAAATACTCGCATGTTTGATTGGGTTTTTTGAAGTTTCTCGGATAACACGGATATTTTAGAGATGCAAATACATAAAAGTATAGTTTTGGCCAAGTCGTGACAAAATATTCTAACCACGATTTAAATGGTTGTTAATTGTTGTTGTAAGAGGCGGCAGATGAGTCTAGGGCGCTTCGGGATGTGGACGGACAATGCGGTAGTTTTAGTGGGCAGTACCTGAACGACTGTAAGAGTGAGCTTCATACACCTTCTGGTAATTTGGGCCACCGCGGAAAATAAAAATGAAACATAATATACTGTATATGTACTCACACCGTGGTATAGAGCATACCTATAGCATTTATTTATTTAAAGCATTTATAGCATTTACTATGAGAAGGGTAAGGCCATAGTCCGCCACGCTGGCCAAGTGTGGGTTGGCAGACTTCACATGTCTTTCGAGAACATCATGGAGAACTCTCAGACATGCAGGTTTCCTCACGATGTTTTACTTCACCGCAAGCTATAATAAACAATTTAATGCGCACTTAACTTCGAAAAGTTTTTGGTGCGTGCCGTAGATTCGAACCAGAGACCCTCTGCGTAGTAGTCTGTCGGTCTTACTACTCGGCTACTTATCGCTGCAAATATTATTTTTGAAGATCATTTCTCCTCAAAAATTTTCCTCAAAATCAATATTTCACAGACCTATAACGTGACGTTCAATACATATGGTCGATGGATTCAATGTTTACCTACAAACAAGCTTAATAATAATTGTCGTACACGTCACGTTGTAGTGCGATTCAATTTTGATATGCAAATGCTTCACTGAAAATATAATGTCTTTTGCTACATTTTATAAAATATAATATGTTATGAATAACTTCTATATCACGTTCTGAGAAGTTATTATGAAACAGACAATGCAATGCTCTTTTAATTATACCTGGAACGCTGTCTTGTCTACTTTACTTTGTAACAAAGCATTTCAAATAAAATGACATTTTCAGTTCTGCATAGTACAACTGTTTACATTTTAAATAAGATTTCAATTTGCGTTATCTTTAAGCTAATTATTTTAAATATTAAATGTCATTCTAGTCGTAATCGCTTAATGTAAGTAATTTCATTAAAATTGAAAAGGGATTTAACCCTCTGTGTACGTGGTCGAGTACGATGTACCCCAACTGCTGAAAATTGCTTTTGATTTTCAACTATAAAAGAGCCCGAGAATTGGATGACTAACATGTCAAATCATACTGAAGTGCCTGTGGGTATTACAAACTCCGCATCAAAAATTACTTGTAGGCTAAGAACTTTGTTTAGAACGTTTTTAGAAACTAAAATTCATTTTTACAAAACCGACTCTAAAATTGTGTAGAAATACTAATAGCAATATATAATATACAAAATAAAAAGGGATCACCTTAAATTTGTAAGTTTGAATAACGATTAAATGATCCAATTTATTTACTAACTTTTCTCTTTACCAACGGGCATAAATTCAATTTTAACTTTTTCACTAAAAAGCAAGGGAAAATAGCACTACTATTATATTTTCAAGATATTAGTAATTATTTAAGTTTAAAACAATTAACTACGCCTAGCTTTCCAAATTGGTAGCCATGTAAAAGATCTTGTTAAGAAGATTACAAAGGTCCTTGTGAACTTTATGAACATAGAGGTTTATTCTAAATTACTTCAGAGTATAAACTAAGCCCATATATTGTTACATATAATTATTATTAAATATAAAATAAAAATACAATCGCCCTCAACTCACATTGTCACGCACGGCAACACTTTATTCACCTATACTATACTGGATTCACTGTCCCTTAAGAGTGACTTTTTAATTTGCCTTTTTAATTGAACATGAGATAGGAGAGTTGTTGTGGAGGTCAGACGACAGTCTCTCTGAGGGCAAGTTAGGAAATAGCTAGTATCCATACTAATATAATATAGCTGAAATGTTTACTTGTTTTATTTTTTGAAGGTTCAGGTTAATCTTAGAAACTATTGGTCCGATTTGAATAAATATTTTTATGTCGGATAGGGAGGATGGCTATAGGCTAAATAACATCCTGCTACGAAACACGGGTGCGGAGAATAGCGCAGGCGCTACCGCGGGCTCATCTAGTTCAGTTATACCGGGTTAGACCCTAGTCTAGTAGGCGTGGATTGCAAAGTCATGGATGCAACCGGGATGCCGTAAGGACGATGATATACATATATAGCGACATTAATAATTATTATGTTGAATCATCATCATCATCGTCCTAGCTCCCAGGTCATCGTCTCGGGGCCCGGGGTCCGCTTACTAGTCTAACTAGATTTGGCAGAATACCAGCTTTTCTACGGAGTGATTGCGCTAAGCGAAACGCTAATATTTATACATTGTATATTTAAAACAAGTATCATTAGTTTGACATTCCTGTCATGATAGTCAGGGTGACAAAAAGCCGTATATAGTAGATATTTATTTAATAACTGCTGAAACCCTTTTGTCACTCCGAGAGTACTTATTAGTTTAATGATTACACCCTACAGTGTCTCATTTAATATAAATTATGACAATATTATGAAGTGGAACCGAGGAACTCTAAACTAGTCAGTAGAAAATAATGCGAGTATCCGGAACGGCCTACTTTTTCCAATTTGACAGTTAAACTGTCATAATGTAAATATTGGTGTGTTTTGATTGGTGTTTTCTCGATGAGACTGTTGAGCCCGGTTTCAGACGTGACATTTCATGACATTATTTTGCAATGTTAATTCCGTTGTTTACATTGAAACAGAAAATAGCATTAAACAATAAATCTGCATAATGTATATATATATAGTAAAATATTGCTAAGTATATGATAAAAAACAATATTTTACTGCATTATTTGTAAGTTATTATGTTTCCATAAAAGGTATTTCAAATTGTAACAAAAATTGAGAAAAGGTATATTAAAAAAAAAAAACTGGACACGTCGATTCGAATCAGTCTTATAAATGCTATACCCATGATATTTTTACGGAAAGTGGTTACACTGGTTTGAATTTCTTTTTGTACGCCATTTAAATTCGCTTTCGCCATACCTATAGGACTTTTACCAAAAAAGTTTATGCTACGGAATTTCGCTAAAGCTTCGAAATTCTGATTCTTAATTTGAATGTCAATGTTTGAAATTCTGAGTTTGTCAGAAAACACAAATCAAATATCTAGATAACTATTTCATAGATATAACATAATTATTATTAATTGTAAAATTCTAGTGTTAAGTGATAGTTAATGTAAATAAAATACATAATTGCGCATACGTTTTCGTTTCGCTTGTAGTAGGTACGTAATATAAAATAAATATAACATCAATGTTTTAGAATTAGTATGTATGTTTATTGTTACATTTGTGGAGAAATAAACGAGGGTTGGTTGTTTGTAATATATCGTTTTATTATTACCTAGAAGAGAAATAAAGTCTTTAAACCCAAGAAATATTAAGAAGAATAAATCATCGTTCTTCTAGCGTTATCCCATTTACAGCCTGGGATACACTCTAGTAGTCTAACCAGATTAGACAGAATATTAGCTTTAGTGCAACGTGATCGCCTTTTTGCCTACTTCTGCAACTTTAAGAGATAGCGATATTCCATGATTTAGACTTGTTTCAGTTTATTCAGAGGCGCTACTTTCTCCTTATAACGACTGTCAAAAATCTTCATGACAGCCGGGACCGACCGCTCAACGTGTTCGCCAAGGGACAGGGCAAGCGATAATTAACAATTCAATACTCACATAACTACGAGAAGTTACTGGATTCGAACCCGATACCCTCTGCATGGCAGTCTGTTGGTATCTCCACTAGGCTATCGCTCATTGATTGAGTAATTAATATACAGTGTGTTATGTGTATTAAAAATGTTTATTATCGCTCGATTAATAATGTGCACGGTAAATAGCAATAGGCTCGTTTCCTATTACATTGGGACTGAAACATAATTGGCGAAGTATGGGTGTTTAATACATCTCTGCCTACCCCTTCGGGGATAAAGGCGTGAAGTTATGGTATGTTTGAAATATACATATACTCCCGTAGTAAACACATGACTTTATTTTAACGCTAGCAATATAAAGACGCAGACGAGCCAGTTGACTGCTGATGGTAAGTGGTAAGTAACTCTTTCTCATACATGGTTGTGAGCTAGAACTTAACCAAGCCGCTACCTATCGCAATGATAAGGAACAGGAATAAAAAGAACTGGATGAGAGAAAAGTAAAAGGGAATAAGCCTTACCGCTTAACACTGCGCCGAAGTGTTGTGTGTTCGATCCCCACAAGAGACAACACTTTGTGTGATTCATAAATTGTTGTTTCGAGTCTGGGTGTTCATTGTGTCCGTTAGTTGTATCTTTGTAAAGTCCCCTGCGACACAGGATTTAGTCCTTATGAGGGAGTTGTCTTTATAAAAAAAGAAAAAGAAAAAAGAAATACGGCCTTTAATGCAAGAAAACATCCTTACTGGCACCGTTCATATCGAATCTTCTGATTGCTACTACGATCACCATGCCATGCCATACCGCTAAACACTGCATTGAGTGTTGTGGATTTGAACCTCGAGAAATCTTCTTGAGTATAGACTATCTTGGCCGTAGAAAGCCCTCTAGCTAGGTGGTGTGACGATGTACGCAAAGTGGCTGGCAGCGGCTGGACCCAAAGTGCCGAAAATCGAGTTCAGTGGCGTGCCATTGGAGAGGACTGTATCCAGCAGTGGACTATCGCAGGCAGATGATAATTATAGTTTTGTTCAATCGAATGTAATGCATTTCTAACGTACATTAAAACTTTAGCGTTTTGCACTTTCTATTTATACAACCTTTAACTGTGCCGAATTTCATATTCCATCGTTCGGGTAATTTTCGTTAAAAGGATCACAAAGTTTTACTCCACGTATTAACTAATATACAGATAATGGAGGGCCATGAGAGAGATGCAGCATCCGAGGGAAAGAGTGAGAGAGAAAGATTTTTAGTTTTTTTTTAGTTTAAGTTTCATCAGACTCCTCATATGAGAACTTTCTGGCAAAATAATGAAGGAAAAAGGCTAAATCACAAAGCAGGTAGAGTGTGGAGTTTCTTTGGCACATAACGAGCGATCGAGTATAAATTACTGCCGCAGGCCCAACTACCACGTTTTTGGTTAATTATAAAATATTATGCTAATACCGCTTAACATTTTGTAGAACATGCATTTTTCATGTTATGTTAGAATGATTTTCAAGAAATCACTAGATAATTTAGTACTTGGCGTTATGGTTTAAGATTATTATCAAGAGGCCATTTTGTCGCTGTATGGACTGCTGCGGTTTTGATACCCACACGAGACAACACTTTGTCTTATCCATAAATAGTTGTTTCGAGTTTCTTAAATAGGTTTAACATCTTAATATATATATTTCGTGTGTACGTGTGTATGTCACTGAACTCCTCCTAAACGACTGGACCGATCTTGATGAATTTTTTTGTGTGTGTTCAAGGAGACTTGAGAATGGTTTTGATTCAGAATTTAGTCCACTGGAAAATATTTTTTTACTTAATTTTTAATTTGTAAGTAGTTGTGGATTTTGGAATGTTTCACATTGGAACCGACGGATTGCGCTGCTATCTCAGTGTCAAATCTTATATTAATAATTTCATCAAGGAGTACATCGAATCCTTACCTGAATAATAAAACATTAAAAAATAAAGATTTCGAGTCGACAACATATATCCGCAAAATTCGGATTGTCGAGTATTTTGTTAAATTCTAATGGTTCTGACAGACAAATCGCAGTCGCCATATTGGCCACTCTAATGAAACGTCACTGATACCGGATAACATTTTGAGTACTTAGTACTAAGTTGTTTGTATGTGTAAATACTTTTTGCAGTTATATTTCTTAAACAGTTAAAATAGAAGTATTTGCACAATAAAGGAGATTTGTGTTACCCCGAACATAGATGATATACTATAACTAGAGAACCCCGAATTTACGCGAGCGAAGCCGCGGGCAAAAGCTACTTTAAATATGAAATACTAAGACCTTAAGTCAAAAACAACTGCAAACTACAACTTAAAATTTTGTTTAGAAAATATTACAAAACCAATTAAATTGTAACGAAAATATAAGCTCCCTAATAAACGCCGCAAATACAAATAAGATTCTCTGTACTAATTTCGCAGAGCCTGAATGTATATTCAATAAATATTATTTAGGAATTTGTTATTAGGACACAGTTCATCGAAACTAGGCTGTCTACAAGAATTCGAAGAAACCCTTCAATAAAATATGATATCTACTGAAATTTTAGCAGCAAAATAGAAAATTTGGGTGAGAGCCCATACTCCCTTCAAAATTCCTATGGTACCTACTTGAGATATATGCCAGTAGAATGAGAATAATGTTGTAAATAAAGGTCACACACACCTTGTATGTTGCTCGGTCACGTTATATGCACTAAACACACCGTCTACTAAACTGTTTGATCGCCATGAAATCGTGAAAGCACACAACTTGACTCAACAGTTTGATGAATATAGTAGTTGTATGTATGCGGTCGGGCTTAGTGTTATTATTAATTTATAGTAGTAAGGATGCTTTTTTTTAAAGTCATTGCTTTTAAGCTAACTCTGTGCAAAAAACAACAGCTTTTTTAATTTGAACACTTAGGGTTGAGCTACATCTGTCAACACGGAATCGCATTTGTTCCGCCTGTGCTTCAGCACGCTATAGGTGCTGACGCGTGCTGCAGCACACTATAGCGTGCGATCGTATTTGAGTGCTGCGGAATGCGAACGCACGCGTCAGCATGCTATAGCGTGCTGAAGCATTCCGCCGCGTTCTTTTGACATTTGTTTTGGTCACAGTATAGTTTCAAGTTCGAAATGGATAGCACAGCTAAAGAGAGAGCAGTAGTAATAGCGTGCATTGTGCAAGAAATGCAAAATAACAAGAGTAAAAATAAAAGAGTTCGAAAAATCTATACGAATCGGCACCCGCACGCGGCAGCACACCGCCGCCGCGCGCGCCAGCGTGCGTCAGCGCGCGTTCGCACGCGATCGGCGGCGAAAGGATGCTATAGCATGCTATAGCGCGCGTAAGCATTCCGTCGCCTCTCAGCATGCTATCGCATTTTTCCCGTGTTGCCGATCGCCTTTTCGATACCGCGGCGTGCTGACGCGTTCCCTCTCTCTTTCTCGCTCTAGTAAATAACGGTCCTAAGTGACAGAAAAGGATAGAAGCATAGGAAAGTGGGATGCGGTGCTGATAGGTGTAGCTCAACCCTTATGGTTAATATGAATTCGTCAAGATGAGGCTAAGCTGCTCAGAGCCATTCATGAAAAGGATAATTTAATCGACGATTTTTCTTAATGCTAATGTTTGAAGAAGTATTTTGTTTATCATTCTGACTACATCATATCGCCCCTTAAAAATTTGTTTTTAATTTAGTTTTTTTTTTACTATCATAAGCCTAAACATGTACAGTTAGATTGAACTAGAAAACCATTGAAGTTATCTATTCGTATCTTCGTATAATGCATCCCACCAACCTGTTTCAACCATACAGATTCATCTGAACTCTCAAAGACACATGTCGAACCCACGCCAGCTATTAATTGACATATGTCCCTATATATAGCGCAATCTTCACAATTAGGTGAACCAATTTACTTATCGTGAAGTAAAATTTATTGCATGATGTGTGCCTAAGTCTTTGAACAGTAATTACCAATATCCTGTTTCGGTCAGTACATGCGCACCAGAATTCTCGAAAAGGTTGGCAATGTAAATAATTTGCAATTCATGGTAAGTGTCTATGAATATCATCACCGTGCGTCGTCTTAACATATTCACGGCTTCATCCAAGACCTTCATCTTGCAGCTCAGGTTCCGCTGTCTATTCTAATCAGATTTTGCAAAATATTTAGATTTAACAAACAGTGGCTGGCGTCTAACCTCCGACTGCCGTCTGATATCCTTATGGTATCGATCTCAAATCTCACGCTGGATTTTCAGATGTTATTTTTATCATCTAGATATTTTATCATAATGAGATGTATATATAACTATATAAGTGAGTAATTAGTTTTCTAGAATCTGTGATTTATTCACTCAAGGTTTATTGTGTGTGACTCTATTATGTGTGTTTCTATCATAAGTTCTTTACTTGAGCAAGGTTTCTATTATGTAGGTATTAGATCTTTAATATTTTAGGAAACTACGCGAGTGTCCTAAAATATCAACGACTTAATACATATGTACATAAAAGAAACCTTCTTCCAGTGAAGACATCATAGATTCTGACAAGCGTATCGGTGACAAAGGCAAATTGAAAGAGTCTTCATTGGACATTCGTTAGATAAATCGGATCGCTTTGACAAGGGTCACGAATGGGGTACGCTGAGTGACATCACTCATAACTAACCTTGACAGAAATGTCCTCTTGGGATCGATCTTCATCGCGACATCATCACTTTCTACAGAGTTAGAGTTATGATTGGCAATCTATGTCATCTTTGGTTATGTTCAATGAAAATTGAAGATAAACAACAATTATATGTTATAACAAATCACAGAGAATCAACCAACATAGCACTTCCTCCCTTACCTGCTTTCCATTACTCTTTTATTACTTTTCTTCCACTAAAACTATTTGACAGGCTCAAACATAGAATGAAAAGATAGTAATCATTTTCGACTGACAGATTTTTTTCTACGAGTGTACATTAAGGTGGATTGACTTGACAATCTATTTGAGACCACGGCTAGCTGTTAGGTGTGGGTGGCTCAAGATTGGTCTGTGTGGAGAGCCTTTTTTTCAGCAGTGGACGTCTTTCTGCTGCGTTAATGGACATCAAGTTCAAATATATTTGTGTTTAATAGGTTTGCACAACTCTTTTGAAACATCACTGATTCTAGGAACACGATTCTATTGGGTATATGTAAGCCCATGGAAAATAGATCCTTCTAGTAAGTCTAACGGGAAAATAATTGAGATGCATATTGTGTATTTTCCGGGTATAAAACAGCTTAATAACTAGATGATATAGTAGATTTCTATTCAAAAGTGGGATGGTAGAGACTCGTCTTTGCGCTAAAGGGTTCGTTGGCTCTGGAGCAATCAGCGCCGCCTGTTTATAGAGAAATGAAGAATATTTTAAGTTTAGCTACAAAGGTACTGAGCATCAATGATTGTAGTGAATTAACGGAGATCTGTAGCTTCACATGTGATATTTATTATGAAAGATTACAACGAAATATTTTTTATTCGTGAATTGCTGGCAAATAGTTTTGAGAGCCATAAACCAGACAAATCTCTTTTTGTTCTTATTTATGGTAATTTTTGGATGGTTAAATTTGGGAAACGAATATTTGGAGTATCACGAGAATTTCCCAAATACGTGGATAATTTTCAAAAACTCGACTCTCTCTGACTGCCTCCGTGATCCAGTCGATAGCGTATGCGTCTACTGATCGGCGGTTCCATGTTCGATTCCGGGATTGGGCAAAAGTTTTACTGAGTTTTTCCGAATTCTCTGTAACAGCACGAAGTCTGGTGATGTGCCCAGTAGCCGGCAATAGGCTCGCCACCTATTACCTGGGTACTAAAAAATCATGGCGATATGTGGGTGTAATATTACACCTCTGCATACCCCTTCGGGAATACAGGCGTGAGTATATAAAGAAAATTTGTTTTCAAAAATGGTTAATAACTAAGTAACGGGCGAGAAAGATAACAAAAAAATATTTACTCTCTTGGACTCCGTTACCAAATAAATAGCATATTTAGTACAAAACTGATTTCGAATAAAGCGGAAATACTATAATGTTTCGTCGAAGAAATCGGAGGTTTCTTTATTGCCAACGTATGGAAGCGCTGTAAGAATATTTCACTTGTAGTTGCCAAGAAAATTAAAGAAGGTTCTCCGGAAAGCTAACAGAGTGAAAAAAACCGTTACCTGCCTCAATAGAAGTTGCTCCTTTTCTATTTGATCTTTCCTTTGCCATTCCAAGACGTGCGAGGTGACAGGTACAAAACATTGTACGCTTTTTCATACACAACTTTTATTTCTTGGAAATTAATAACTACATAACTATAACTTCGTTCCACATTTTTGTTTTGATGCTTCTGAAGGTAGAATTAGAGAATATTTGCTTTCACCTTCAGAACGGGTCTTCTACATACCGAGCAGCCTTCAAGTTGTAATCAGAGTTCGAGGAAGCAATACCAGTAAGTAGTGATGTGCAAGTGCAAGATAGGTCGGTAAGATTTCCTCTCTCCTTTGACTAGAAGGTAGCATTTTAGATCAAGGGTAAGAGTACTGGTTAGCATCACGACGATACTAATAATGGAGCATTTTAATGACCATAATATTTTTTTTTTAATCTTTATGCACTAAAGTGTACATGGGTGGACTAAATGCCATTAGGCATTCTCTAGCAGTCGACCTTTAGGTGGTGCAGAAATAAATGTGGTAGGTGCATTGGAAGCAGTGTAGAAAGTTGAATACTGAAAAAAGAAATATATTATATAAACCAGATACCTAATTTAGGTAATACATAATTATATTTATACCTATAATAGTCAGATAAATACTGCAACATAATGAGTATATATAATAAATACATATTATAGATATCTAAATAAGTACTATACATGTCATATAAAAATACATAATTATATAATATGTATATACACATATATATAATATACTATAACTGATGCGAATGATGTGCTGATTCCCTCAATCTACTAAATAGGAGCATTCGGACTTTAATTTTGAATGCATAACGGTTGGTGGTCATTCTGACTTCAGGAGGGAGCCTATTATTCCAAAGCAGTACAGCTTGAACTATGAAGGAGGAATTGACAAAACCAGATGTGTGAGTAGGACAAGCAAGAAGTAAATTGTGAGAAGAACGAAGTTCCCTTTCATGAGTAGAAGAGAGATATTGAAAGTATGTTTATAGGTAATGAGGAGGAGAAGGGACAGTAAGAATAGAAAAGAGAGTAGTAAGAGCACGCAAACACCGGCGTTGACGTATGGGTAACCACTTGAGTTCAGAATGGAAATCAGATACGTGATCATACTTGCGAAGATTATAAATGAATCGAATGCAGTTATTTAGAAGTCGGTCATATTTGTTGAGATGTTCTGCATTCAGGTCATAATAGCACATATCACCACAGTCGATTAAGGGAAAGCTTAAGGTCTGCACAAGCATTGTCTTGGTTTTGGGAGGCAGAAAATTCTTAAGGCGATATAAGATAATAATATGATAAGCAGCGATAGCCTAGTGGAGTGACCGACAGACTGCTACGCAGAGCGTCTCGGATTTGGATCCACGGCGCTCACCAATGACTTTTCGAATTTACGTGTGTATTAAATTCTTAATTATCCCTTTCTTAACGGTGAAGGAAAACATCGTGAGGAAAACTGCATGTCTGAGAGTTCTCCATAATGTTCTCGAAAGACATGTGAACTCTGCCAACCCACACTTGGCCAGCGTGGTGGACTACGGCCTTTCTCTTCTCATAGTGAGAAGAGCTAGCCCGTGCTAGCAGTGGGACAGTATATATACAGGGCTGATGATGATGATGGTGAATCTCTCTGTGGTCGCTCCCTCATGACTGAGGATCGTGGTCATCGGTGGATGTGGATGGTTTGCACCTGGTTTCAATGATCTGCTTCCACCGTTGCCTGTTCATCGCGTCTCGGGTGACAGAGCAAAACATGGTTGATGATGGGCCTCTCACTTGATCGCTCCATCTGGTTGGGGACCGTACGTACCAGACTACGATCAGCTTTTCAAGGCTCTCTTCACCCTTCCTCATTATGTGGCCAAAGTAGGTCAATATGCGCTGTTGGCAGATGGTGGAAAGGCGTGTTTGGACACGAAGCTGCGAAAGGATCGATGCATTGGTGCGCTTGGCGGTCAAGGGTATCCTCAGCATGCGTCTCCAGCACCACATCTCGAATGCATTAATCCTTTGCCGTTCTCTGGCTCGTATTGTCCATGTTTCCACACCATACAAGAATATGGGGAATACTAGAGCGCGTATTAGACGGGTCTTGGTGGTGTTGGTAATACCCCTTGTCTTCCAGATGGCATTGAGTCGAGTCATCGCATCCTTAGCCATACCAATACGCCTCTTTATCCCCCGTACGCAGCTGCCATCATTGTAGATGATGGTGAATAATATGATGAATTACTATATTGTGAATAATATGCACTTGTGATATTTTAATACTTAACACCGTGAGGAGAAATGTTGTAAAGACCTGTCCCAATATTTGATATATTAGATTTGTCTATCAGAAATACATATTTGACATAAGCTCTATACAAAATAAATCAAGTAAAAATATATTTTAGTAGCCCAGTTCATAGAAATATCAAATATTGGGACCTGTCTTAAGTTAACCATGTTAGCGACTAGCAAAAATTACCTTTCGGCATATTGGCAATTCCAAACAAAAACAAGCTTGCATTTAAATATATATGAGCACAGTGCACCGAAACATAAAAAAGTCCTTCCGAAGCTTAGCCAAAGACAATCAAGTTCCAACTTCATTGTTCTCCCGTATTGAATTCATTTCAATCGAAAATGTTTGAATTATGCGAGTCACTTGATTTTCTCCACTTGGTTTTAGAATTTGAATTCTTTTTCTGTACCAGATTGCACGATAGCTAAGTAAAGTATCCTTTTTTATCACAGCTGGATTTCCTAGATGGTTTAAATTTAAGGCACACTGATACTGAGGCTTGGAATTTAGAATTATGTTTGCAAGATAAGGAAACAAATGCAGCATTTAACCCATACTTTTATACTTATACTAGCTGCCCAGGCGAACTTCATACCGCCTAACAGTTCATTATTTTTTTTTTTTTTTCACTCCGTAAGAACCATCATCGTACTTCATGTAATATTATAAAAAAATAATTATCGTAATCGGTTCAGCTGCTCTCGAGATTTACGCTTAGTAACACATTTATCAATTCATTTTTATATTATAGATTATAAAGCTGAAGAATAAGTTTGTATGTTTGTATGCGCTAATATCAGGAACTACTGCTCCGCTTTAAATACCTCTTTGTTTTTGTGTTGGAGAGCTCATTTATCGAGGAAGCTTATAGACTATTTAACATCACGTTTTGAGCCACGCACGGGTGGGGAGCAGCAGCCTTAAATTACGCGGGTGTGATCGCGGGCTCAGCTAATATACTAAAAACTGGACTAAAATCGGAACCCCGTGGTGGCTTAGTACAACTTAAGCACACATTTTGGTTTGCTGTTTTCCCTAGTGGGTAGGTAGAGGTGTAAAATTTCGCCATTTAAGAATTTGACGGCCCAACGTAATAGGTGGCAAGCCTATTGCTGTTAACAGGCACTTTGGCAGTCTACGTGCTGCTACTGAGAATTCGATAAAACCCAGTAACACCTTTGTCTATTCCGGTAATTGAACCAAAGACCTCCTGATCAGTAGACGCATTTGCTAACCACTCGACCAACGAGCCAAAAAATATGATTTGTGGGTATCAAATGCTTCCATATCACCATAGCACAGCACATCTTAAATCGATAAAAAGGCACCCTAATCCACCCTTGCCTACAGCCAAAATACCTTGCTTTCATTTCGTTTTACAGCCTCAATAAGTAAAGCACACATAATTATTATCCCTTAATTAATACGCAATACGTAATTTCAGTCAATTTTCGGAATGCTTACATAAGCTTCGGAGCAGCGGTTTGTTCTTCACGAAGCCTTATTTCAACAAAATTGTGTCATGAAAAGAAAAGGAAATTAATTAATTCTAAAAGACTTCTCGGGAAATGAAAGATGTGTAAGTTCCAAGGATTTTGTTTGACAGTGCCGGAACCTAAAGTTAGTAAGTTTTTTGTATGCATAAATGAAGTCCCGGAAAAACATCGTATGCCATACCACATTATGGTAGAATTAGTTTTTTATAACATAGGAGGCAAACGAGCAGACGAATCGCCTGATGGTAAGCGATTACCGACGTCAATGTAAAACTTGACGAGTGAAATGAGGGCGAAGAAAAATGGGAAGGGGCCACCGCACACTCACTGCCTGAACGAAATGATACAACTTAGATGATGTTACTTTTCCATATTCTTTGAGTGGTTACTTATAACTGATAACCCAAGCACTCTTCAATCTCTCCTCTAATACTGTTCCGCTTCTAACAACGCCCCACCCTCATTAATTTTTTTATGATAATTAGCGACTAACAGTAGATACTAATGTGAACCAAATTAGGAAAGGCTTCAGTCTAGCAGTGGATTTCGAAAGCATGAAAAAGAAGTAGCGCCTCGAATATGTATAGAATCTGGGTATTCTTCGTGATTGTTGGTTGAATTGTTGCAAAGCTACCTTCCATACAGGGATTATTCCTAATGCCGGCGGTTTTTAAAGAAAAATGACATACAGCCATGATTATGGGCATGATTATCTGCTACAAGTGGAAGCTATATAAATACCTAAGCCTCTATAAACTTCGTGGAAGAAAATTGATAATCATTAAGTATTTCAATATCATCCTCTTAGCGTTATCCCAGTTTCGCTTACTAGTTTCGCTTACTAGTTTAACCGGATTTAGCTGAATATTAGCCGTATTATCTTTTCAATAACATGTCATAAATAGACACTAGATTTAATGCAGTTATTACGTCCAAAATGTTATATGAAATTTCCAAATGACAGTAATTTTAGTATCGGCGTTGAAATCCACGGCGTGCACCATTGACTTTTCGAAGTTATATGCGCATGAAATTGTTAATTATCGCTTGCCCTGTGCATCAGAGAGAGCATTAAACCGTCAGTTCCGGCTGTATGAAGATCTTTGCCAGTCGTTGGCACCGTGGAATATCGCTATCCCTTTGGGTTGCGAAAATCAGACGGCAATCACTCTGTGGAAAAACAGATTTTCTGTCATATCCGGTTATACTAGTAATCGGACCCCGCCCAACAAACAAAAACGTCATATAAGTCTTGACTTATACGACTTAAAGTTAGATAGCAGTCTTATAATGATAGTGATATGAATATTAGGTCCTTTAGACGTCTTTAATTTAACTTATTAGTGCGACGAATATGTCATAATAAGCTAGTCTTAGCAACGTAGTCAATTAAACGGCGTTATAGTACGGCGTCTTAGCTAAAACGTTTGTACGATAACGCAATAGTCATACTAACGTTATAGTCCATTAAACGTTTTGAACTGACCAAATTATGTTTTTGGAAAACCTTTATATGACAGTTATATCATGTAGCAGTTGTATAGACGTTTTCACAGTGACGTTTATATAACGATCACTTTCCTGTTTTACAGCGGTCAATTGGAGACTCCTAAATGACTTGGTTGTTTATTTAATACTCAAATATAACCTATATATTAAATGATTTGCCGTGTGGTTGATGGCATAGAATACAAGTGTCACCATCCCCTATCTTCCCGTGGGTGTCATAAGAAGCGACTAAGGATAACACGATGCAAATACCATCTTTGCGTAGAGACGGAAAACTCGACATCAATCCTTATACGACTGCCTCGTTGGTCTCGCGGCATAAATGTGCGCGTGGGATCGGGAGGTCCTGGGTTCGATTCCTGGGTCGAGCAGTGGGGTTTTCTGTCACGAAATTCTCAGTAGCAGCACGGAGTCTGGAAATGTGCCCGGTACGGCAATAGGCTCGCCCCTTATTACGTGGGACTAAAGTATATCTGGCGAAAAGTGGGTGTAGAAATACACCTCTGCCTACCCCTTCGGGGATAAAAGGCGTAACGTTATGTATGTATGTATGTATATTACATGATCTCCGTTTAATGTCATGCCCTGACATTAATCAAACTTGTAGTCGCATTTAAGTCAGGTTTTGACTTTAAAACGTCTAGGCCGCCATAAATACGGAACGTTTGATTAAATTTAATATGAAAAATGGACGCAAAAAATTCGGGGAGAAGATTTAAACGTAGGGGAACTTTCAAGAGGAAAGTAAGCCAAGATTTTCCTTTTTTTAAGTACAACGCCAACAACCGTAGCATTAATAACAAACGTGGAAGAAGAAAAGTGTACAACACATGAACAACAAAAGGGTTCAATATCAATATTTATTTTATTTCTATAAAAATATTGTGTGTGATTTTTCCGATATTGAATTTGTTATTCATCAGAAAATGTTGTGGTGATTGATTCGTTTTTAATGTTTTTTCATATTTTCAATTTGTCCGTCTGTCTGTCTATTTGTCTGTCTGAACAAAATATTATGTCACATAAAGCGACATATTTTAATAATAATAATATAATAATATATAATTTATTTCAGACCAAAAAATCCATAGTGTTAGTAGTTCCTTAGCCTATTGTTAGTACACACATTTTAAAATCATACACTTAATTAGGCACATTGATCTCTGGGCGCACATGTCTACCGGCCCAGAATTTTATAAACGGCCCGTCTATTTTTCTGCCAACGTCGCGAGGATGTCGTTCGAACTGCCCCGGAAACGTTGCAGCATCGACGCGCATCACTTGCGCATCACTGCGTAAAAGTCATCAAGTCTGGCATCTGCAAACATGCCCGATGCGCTACAAATCTGAGGCAGCCCCAACAACATCCTAAGCGCGTTATTATACTGAACGCGCAGAGCGCTGTAAGCCCCCTGCGTATACCTCACCCACAGGCTGCACGTGTAAAAAGACTGGCAATAAGCCCGAAAGAGGGTTATTTTCACCTCCCTTGTACACCGTGCAAACCTGCGGGCAAGCATATTACAGCGAGCTGCCAACGCTCTGCGCTCCCTGTCAATATCCTGATCATCTGTGAGTGTATCGGTGACCACATGACCTAGGTATTTAAATTGTGAGACCAGCTGTAAGGTTGTTCCCATTAACTTAATAGGTGGAATATTATAGGGTGTTTTATTGTGAGCTTTAAAAACTATAACTTCGCTTTTAGTTGTATTATATTTTAAGCCATGGGCCTCCGCATATTTCTCACAGATGTCCAGCAATTTTCTTAAGGTGCAATTAGATGGTGCCAGCAATACTAAATCATCAGCGTGACTGATATTATTAATCATCTTGCCGTCAATTGAACAACCGGCTATAGTGCTGCTCAGCTCACCAATCAGCTGATCTACATATAAATTAAACAAAATGGGCGACGTTAACCCTCCCTGTCTTACTCCACATTTTAGCCCATACTGCATACTCTGCGTATCCGCCCACTTTACACAATTTTTCTGGTTATTATACCAGTATTTTAAGACATAAAGAAGCTCAGTGGGCAAGTCTGTTCTATCTGACAATTTTTGCCACAATATATCATAATTGACAAGGTCAAAAGCACGTGAAAGATCAAGGAAGCAACCATAAACTGGTGTCTTCCTGTCTGTGTAGTACTTTACAGTCTGCTTGAGGCACAGGATTGCACTCTCCGTAGACAAACCAGTTCTAAAACCAAACTGCGCGTCGTTTAATTTAATGTGCAATTCTAGCTGTCTCTCAAGCAAACTGTCCAGTACCTTGCCAATGACCGTCGCGTCGCTAAGGAAATAGGTCTGTAATTATTTTTGTCAGATGGATCCCCTGTCTTATTTTTGACAATGGGTACAACAATGGTATTAATAAGTTCCTGGGGCAGGTAAGAGTGACCTATACACAAATTAAATAACATGGTGAGTATTCTAGGTACATGCACACCAGCATATCTTAAGTGCTCGACACTCAGACCGTCATGACCTGACTTACCTCGCTTCATGTTATCTAACACTGATTTCACTACATTGATGGAAAAACTTACATGCAAATCGCCCTCATGTAGGGTCCGAGTGTCGCACACAGTGGAGTTTGTAACAAGCGGTGAGACCTTGAAATTGTTCATGAACATGTTGGCTATATCATTATTATTTGATAGACCATCCACACTCGCAGGCAAACTCAGCTGAGGATTCAAAGAGTTGGTTTGCTTCCAGAATGATCCAATTTTTTTTCTCTTTGTGGAGTAAAGCAATATTGTCCATTTTTATTTGGTTTTCATTATTTTGACACCATTTTAGCTTGTTTTTAAATCGTTGCCTCAATGTTTTCATTTCTATGTAAATATCACCTACACTAGGTTTTCCATGTAAAACCCACCTTTGAAAATTCAGGCCGAAGCGTGAGCCTCCTTTACATATTTGTTCCACCCAGGTACATGTCGATTATTTTTCTTTACATATGTGTTATGACTGGCAGTGGCAGCCGTTTGCAGTACAGAAACAATCGACTTATACATATTGTCAATCACTAGCCTATGATGCTGATTATTACACAATTTATCACTACGTCCAATTAACTCACTAGGAAAATCAATATCACAGAGTGCCTTGTGACAAAGTTCAGAGAAGTGTTCTATTTGTTCAGAATTCCTTGTTCCCCAAATGACTTTATTTCTAGCTTTATTTATATTATTACATTTTGGCACTAATACTTTAAAATTACAAATTATTTCTAAGGGAAAATGGTCTGACCACGATACATCGTTAATTACATTAATTTGTACAATAGAACAATTAGATATACTAGTCACTAAACAATGGTCCAACCTTAATGCTTGGAAGTAAATCAAAACCTATAGGGTACTTCGGGTAGACCTAGAATCATGAAATTTTGTAAGAAGCAAGGTTTTACAGCACAATTTATGGAAAACGACCGAAAATTTGAAATTTATAACTTTATTACAAAAAGAAAAATTAAGTATGTCTTCTGTCAAGGCTCTTTTTCTTAGGAACGCGTATCAAGTTGAAATTAATATCAAATACGTAAGTCTATAGTCCTTTAGATTTCTTAAAAAAAATAAGCTTATAAGTCAACATAATAAAAAAAAAGGGCCATTTATGCAACATATTTTGATACTCGCAAGTAAATAAGAACCTAAGGGTACTTCCCATTGACCTAGAATCATGAGATTTGGTAAGAAGCAAGGTCTTACAGAACCAGTAAAGGAAAAAGACTGAAAATTGATTATTTGCAGTCTTATCACATAAAAGAGTGTATTTAGTTTTAGTTTTCTGGCAATATGTGGGTGTACTATAGATATACCTCTGCCCAAGCCTTCACTTCAGGGAAACAAGGCGTCACGTTATGTTTATGAATAGTTTTTTGCGAATACAAACTTAAATATGCAGTTGGAGAATTGTATATCAAAATATGGGAGAACATGTTTATCAACTCAATGATAAGACCACCAAAAATCTTTAAAATGCAATAAATCTTTTTTTGATATAATGAAATGAAATGGCTGAAGTGTATGAAAGTCAATGATACTGTGGCAACCATAGCACTTTTTTTGATACTATAAAATGAATGCTTTTCCATGGCCAAGTCAATCTATTAAGAAGTCTAAAACCTGCTCTCGTTAGAAATTTATTTATATCCAAGTATTGAATGATCATATTTTCCGATAAAATTACCTTGAATGTTACAATGTTTTGAAATCTGCACTGCACTTTTACTGTGACCAATATGAAAAGGGTTTTAAATTTATGAGGAACCTCGTCTAGCTGTCATGGCGTATTGCATGGTCTTGAAATAACCTTAGTACGATTTTATGTCTTTACAACGTTGTAATGATGTAAGTTTGTGACAAAAGCAACACGTCCTCCATTTTTACACATAAAAATATTTTTACTAATAAAAATATAATAATTAAAACACAAAATTGCGAGAGGGCATGAAAATCTTAACCAAATACACATAGGTATATTATCATAAAACTTTAATACCTAACTAAATGGCATGAGAGACAGATACAGCTGTTATTGGCGAGATAAATAAATATAAGTTAAATAACACTCATCTTTAATTTCCTTGTAATTATTTATTTTGCTCTCAAATCTCGAAACAAGACCA
The DNA here is from genome assembly GCA_944739405.2 of Euclidia mi. NCBI lineage: Eukaryota > Metazoa > Arthropoda > Insecta > Lepidoptera > Erebidae > Euclidia > Euclidia mi. The sequence continues at coordinate 61,928,696 of OX123200.2, forward strand.
CAAATACGTATGTCACTAACAAGAAAAATCAAAAAGTCTTACAGGTGTTGTTCCTTGACTCAAATAAAATGTTTTAGTCATTCAAAAACACCTGTATGACGACAATACAACAGACGAGTCGTTGTAAAGTTATGATGCGACTTCTGCGGGACGAAAGTGGTAATTCCATTACGTTCATACGACTTTTGAATGACGTTAAGGAAGTCAGCTTGTGACTTTTGTATGTCCATTATACGACAATGTTGGTCGTATAACTGGGGCCATTTTCGCGTTTAGTAAACGTTATTATAACGTTAGTGCAACTTAGGTATTACGATCAAAGGTATTAAGATAGCGTTTACTAAACTTTCAAACGACGTTAAATTGTTAGTTGGGCGGACATCAAATCTTGGATGCAACCTGGATAACGTTAGGATGTTGATGATGAGAATATAAATATATAGAAGGTAATTATTTTTATTATTATTATCAACAGCCTTGAATAGTCCACTGCTGGACAAGGCCTCTCCTTTGAAAGGAGGAGTTGGCCTACTATTCAACGCTGCCAAAACTGGTTGGTATAGGGTTTGTATCAAAATTTCCTTCTCTTACAGTGCTGTTCTCTGCATAATATGCTCCATCTGTCGGCTCTTACGACACCTACGGGATGATATGGGGTGGTGACATTCCGTATTCTTAATCCGTCACCACACGGAATAAAGGTAATAGTAAACATTATACCGGCTGAAGGCATGGTGTACTGCCAGCTATTTACTTGTTATTTAAATTTGACACCGTTAAATCGTACGTGGTATGATATATTGTAGCGCTCATGACGTGACTTAGCTTGACGTTCGTAATTGATCGGTAAAGTTAAGCACCTGACCTTAAGGCCTTAAAAACTGATAACAAATGTTTGTGGGACGAATGTGATTTATGGTGATGTGTAAACATTATTATTAATTCAAAACCTTGTTTGCTTATCAAAGTACGCTCGCTAGCATGGGTTTGGGGTCTCATGGCCGTACTAGGTAGCTCCTAATATATTATTGTTATTTAACGTAGTTTTGAATATTCAAATTTGCCAAACAGCAATATAGAATGACGACCAGTTGGTGCAGCGGGAGTGTAAGCGACTGCTACGCCGAAGGTCGCGGGTTCGATTCCCGCTCAAGTCAAACATTTGAGTGCATAAATATGGATGTTTGTCTTGGTCTGGGTGTTTCTATGTATAATATGTATGTATTTAAAAAAAAAAGTATATATGTATGTTTATCTATTATCTAGTACCCATAACACAAGCTCTGCTTAGCTTGGGACTAGATGGTGATGTGTGTATGTGGTAGAATATTATTATTATTTCTCTTTATTCATTACTTTCTCATCGTCTTATTTTACATAATTAAATCACTTTAATAAAAAAACAAATCAAATTTAACCATATAAAATAGGACCACGGAGACCCACCGGTACCGGGCACAGGGACCAAGCTACCGGTGGTTTGGGCTCCAGAGAGAGGAACCTCCGAACTATGCGCGTCGTGTCCAACAATACTGCCTTCTGTATGGAGGACTTGATCCAGCTGCCTAACGAGAGCCTCTTGAGATGGTGGTCGAGGCTCTTGGTAATGAGACCATTAACTGACACGACTATCGGTACAATGATCGCCGAGTCCACATCCCACATGTCGACACCAGTGAGCCAGGTCCAAATACTTGATTTCCTTGTCTTTTTCGGCCTTCACGAGATTCTCGTCATGGGGAATAGTGATATCAAAGATCATTGCAAGGCGTTCTGATCGATCTATCACCACGACATCGGGCTTGTTAGCCACGATAGTCCTATCGGTGATGATAGATCGATCCCAGTACATAGTGGCACGGCCATTTTCGAGAACTGGATCGGGCAAATACCTGTAGTACGGTACTTCAAAGGGTACAAGGCTATATTTTAAGGCAAGCTGCTGATGGACGATCCTGGCTACTTGATTGTGTCTGTGCAAGTACTCGCCGTTGGCAAGACGAGAACAACCGGAAACTATATGTCTGAGAGATTCCCCGGGCTGGTGACACGCCCGACATATGTCAACTGTCCCATCCTTCAGAATATACTTACGGTAGTTGTTCGTCATGACAACTTCGTCCATTATTGAACAAACAAAACCTTCGGTCTCTGCAAATAGATCACCAAACCGTAGCCAGGCAACTGATGACATGAAGTCTACATCAGGTCTATGTAAGGCCCGATAAAAAAAAAATTTGCAGCGTGAGTCATCATATCAACCGTATATGAGGAGTTGTGCATAGTGATCAAGTATTTCAACATCTATCAGCAAGCAGCCGTAGTCCGTCGGTACAAACTACTAGACGATCGCAGGAGAACCGAGATCGAATCCCACTCACCGCCCTGAGCACTTTTTGTACAATAAACAAGCGCTACTGCATTTAAATACGATTTCTACTATAAAACTAATAAACTATAAAGTAACAAAAATGAACTTTCTCGAAAATATAACATTTCGACGAGCGCGCACGCACTCTGATTCTAGCACTACGGGAACAAATAACTCAAGTAAATATACTTTAAAAAATGAAGATACGCTTGACAAAGACGACACAGAGTTCGAGGAAAGTATTACGAATTCTAGTTTACCTGACCTTACATCGCAACGACAATTAGATTGAAAAACTGGAGCTTGAGTTGAGCAGTGCACAATTGGAAATTGAGACCCTTCTACTCGAAAATAGTAGCCTGAAAGATGAAAACAAAAAAATTACAAGTAAAAATGAATTGTATAAAACAGTAACCAGTAGCCCGATTAAATTGCCTAAAACGAAACTAAACTCCAAAGAAAAAAGTCCTAAAGAAGAATAAACAAACTCAGACGGAAACAGTGCAATCGGCACAAACAATAAACATACAAAATGACAAGCAGTCTCGTAAACAAACATGTGAGGGAAGAAGTGATTTACGCAAAACAAATTGTAATAGAAATAAGATAAGTTGTGCTAATACCAATACCAAGCATAAATTATGTATAGTTAGTAGTAACAAATATAACAAAATATTGTCAACAGCAGAGAATACATTTTCTAATCTCCAAATATGCCATTATCTGTCACCAAATTGCAATATATTACATCTCATAACAAATTTAGGTCCTAAGCTTGCTGACTATACATTGAATGACTATTGCATTATCTTTATCGGTGACGAAGACTTTCGTAAGACCAAAAATTACTGTGAAATAGTGACCAATTATATTTGTCACTATTCACTTTTACAGAATTTACAACATACTAATATAATTCTTTGCCTACCGACTTATAAATATAGCGATTTTTCTTTAATGTTCAATAAGAGAGTGGAAATATTTAACAATTTACTTTCTTTTGACATTCAATCTTGTAATTATGATATACTATTTGATACGAATTTTGACCTAGCATGAGACAACACTATGTACAAGCAAAATGGTGACCTGAAACAATATGCGATAGTAAACATATTTCAAAACTTGAAATATATTTTAGAGTACGACATAAAACATGACATAGAACAGATATATGACGATAATGGCTTATTTCGCACATAAAAATTTAAACATATTTCATCAGAATGTAAATGGATTAATAAACAAATCGGACTTATTGAATGTACATTTAGACTTGTAAGATAATGTCATCGATGTGATATGTATCACAGAACATCTTAATATATAAAATCCTTGCGTTACTTACTGACTGACAGACACGCTACAGCCGAAACTAATGGGCGCAGGAAGATGAAATTAGGCATGTATGTTCCTTGGGGGCCGTAGGGGTGCACTAAGAAGGGATTTTCCGAAATTCCCACGGGGTCTGCCAAAACGGGTAAATTAAAAAAAAATGCAGGCGTAGCTGCTGGCGTCCTCTAGTAATATGATAAAAGGTGATGAGCAGTATTTAAATCTTCCCAACTTTAATTTAGCATCTTCTTTTATGAGAAAAACGCGACATGGTGGATCTTGCATATTAACAAAAAAAGGCCACTTATACAAACCATTAGACGAAATTAACAAATTATCGATCGTTAACATATTTGAATGTTCGGCAATTGAACTTATCCAGCATAATATTTACATTGCTTGTGTGCTCATTACCGCCAAGAAATGATAGGATTTCTATGGACAGTTTCTTCAGTAGATAACAATACATATTCTTTTAAATATGCTCTGCAAAAACAAAAATAAAAAAATGGTTCTATGTGGAAACTTTAATATAAATTTGCTTAGGAAGTCATATCAGTCCATGGAATTTGAACATGAATTGCAGTCATTTAATATAAAAATCGATTTTAATGATATTACGCGATTTCTAAGTAAGACCTGTATAGATAACATTGTACACAACTTAAAGGGCTCCTCAAGTAAAATTGTTGATTTTGCTATTTCCGATCATGCAGCGCTAATACTAACATGCCCAGTATCAAAGAAGTACTTACTGAAGTATTGGTATGTTAATAGGAGAGATTTTTCATTTGAAAACAGAAATAAATTCACACAGTGCTTAAAACAACTGTTTTTTCAGATATATTTCATGAAAAAAAATCTAATGATGCTTTTGATAGTTTCTTTGACTTATTTAAGTAATTTAAACTCATTTACGACTTGTGCTTTCCAATAAAAAGAATTAAATTGTTTACCAATAGTAAAGTCGACTGGATATCGAAAGGTATAAAATTGTGTTCGTTAAGAAAACGTAAAATGTTAGGGACAGTTCACGAAAAATTGTAGCCTAGCAAGTAAGATAAAATATAAGACCTATGCGAAAAGACTAAAGTTAATACTACGTTTAACATTAAAATCAAAAAATGAAAACTATATTAAAACTTCCTCTAATAAAACAAAAGCTACTTGGAATATCATAAACAGACCAAAAATAAATAATCCAAACAAAGGTATAAGTAGTGTTATAATAAAAGGTCAATTACTTAACCAACCAAATGACATTTGTAATGCTTTTAATGACTTCTACATAGATTCAATTGACAACAAGGATCAACAGGAATATATCGCTCCCTTATCTAACAATAACAACTCGATATTTATAGCCCCCACAACGCCTCAGCAGATACTGAATATAATTAATACACTAAAAAACACAAAGAGCGCGGGTTATGATGGCATTATTCCAAGAATAATAAAGGACGTAGGTATTATAATTTCACCGGTTCTGAGCTTTCTATTAAACTTATGTATTGAGCAGGGTATTTTTCCAAATAAGCTTAAGAAAAGTATAATAAAACCCATTTAAAAAAAAGGCGATATTCAAGATATCAGTAATTATAGACCGGTAGCTCTCGTACCCATATTTGCAAAAATTTTTGAGAGGGTAATATATAACAGTCTCTATGAATTCTTAGAAGAATATAATATTTAAGCACCACAACAATATGGATTCAGAAAAAACAGAAATATAAATATGGCTATTTATAATTTTTTATTTAACATAACATCTAATATGGATAAAGGACAACCGACTATAGGATTATTTATGGATATGACGAAAGCTTTCGATCACGTAAGGCATGATATTCTTTTAAATAAGCTGTATCACTGTGGCATTAGAGTTAACATACACGATTTAATAAAATCCTATCTAACAAACCGGCAAAAAATAACAGAGATAACCAGTCTATGCACAAAATCAAAAACAGAAGTTGTATGTCAATCGGACACAAGAACTGTCAAATTCGGTGTGCCACAGGGAAGTGTGCTAGGACCACTTCTTTTTATTATCTATATAAATGACTTGCCAACAACGACTACCCATAATATGACTCTTTTCGCTGATGACAGCACTATTCTTTATACCGATAAAAAAATGACATTACTTGAATCTAATATTAATAATTCTTTAATATCCATAATACATTGGCTGCAATCTAATCATTTAAAAAATAATTACAATGAAACTAAAATAGTACAATTTAGACAAAGAAGGGTAGAAACAGGCGTAGATATCAATATAAACCAAAAAGGACAACGTATTGATGAATGTAAAGTAACGAAATTTTTAGGCCTTAACATTGATAGTCAAATGAACTTTAAATATCATATTGATCCACTAAAGTACATCAATATGCTTACGCATTATATAGATTAAGAGCTATTGCAAATATATCCACAGTAATAACAGCTTTCCACGGAATTGTAGCATCAACACTGCGGTACGGAATTATTTTTTGGGGAAACTCTACTGATTGGCACCAAAGCATTAACAAATTAAAGCACAAAAGAGTTGCATAAGGGCCACCTTTAACATCAAGCAAACAGATTTCTGTAAACCTTTATTTAAAGCAAATAACTTACTTACACTTCCAAGCATCTATATTAGTGAATGTGCGTTATTTACAAGGCAAAACATGTCATTGTTTAGCAAGAGGAATAGAGCTCGTCATCCAGACAAACTATCTGTAGTTGCTAGTAAAACAACTCTAATGCATAAAAGTTTCTTCTGTATGGCACCTCACATTTACAACAAGTCACCAAAGAAAATTAAAGATTCGGCAAATGTTAATAGTTTCAAAAGGTCCCTCAACGAAATACTGGATACATTTGGTGATACAAGTTAATCCGTCATGTTTATTGATCCAGAAGCATTATCTGAGAATTTACTAATTTTAATTTTCTAATTGTTATTTGTTTTTGACCTGACCTTGTTAATGTAATGTTCCCTATGTTGACTATAATATACAAACTGACTTATTATTAATTACATTATAGAATTTACATGATCAATATTTGTATACTGTTAATTAAATTATATTTGACATTAATAACTGAAATGTAAAAACCATAAAAATTTAAATTGTATCTACCTTATAATTTGCATGTTTATTTTCAGGCAGAATGTACCTGGCTTCAATGTTTCTTTGACATATTGTATAACATCTTTTTCTATGTACCTACATTCTATGCAAAATTTGAATAAATGAAATGAAAAACGTCCATGCAACTCCTTGCCTTTCCATACATCCCTGCGCTCTTCAATACTTAGTACAACAGGTTTGCGCCAGCTCTTTTTTGCCAGACCCAACGGGGTAAGTCCGTTGTCTACAGCAACAATATCACGATGTACACCCGTGTCCATCTTGAGAAAATATTCTCTAAGATTGTACACCTCGCGGTTGTGGAGGTCCTTAGCACTTAAGAAACCACGACCACCACATTTCCGTGGGATGTACAACCTCATTACTGACGAACGCGGATGATGCATTCGATATTCAGTCAATAGACAACGGACCTTTCTGTCTAAGGCGTCCAATTCTGATTGAGTCCATCTGAGTATGCCGAAGGAGTACGCTAAGACTGGCATGGCCCAACCATTATAGGCACGCACCCTGTTGCCGCCTGAAAAAAAACTTTTCAGTATTTTCTTCAGGCGGCCAAAGAAGCGCTCCCGCAATGATTGTTTCATGGCAGTCTCAGCAATACCTAAGGCCTGCGACATACCCAGATACTTGTAAGTCTCGGTTGCAGATAGAGATCTAAATTTAGTGGAATCTGAAAGCTCTATTCCATCCGATTCCACAATTCCACCTTGTTTTACATGCATGACCGCACACTTATCCACACCAAATTCCATCTTGATAGAATTACTAAAAGTTTCAGTTACTTTTAGTAACGCTGTCAATTGGATAGTGGTGAGGGAAAATAATTTAAGGTCATCCATATAAAAGAGGTGGGATATAACTTGACCCCTACGCTGCAACCGATACAGAGCTAGACAAAACCACAAGGGACTTAAACTGTCACCTTGGAATATACCCCGTTCGATCTTTAGACGTGCACCGCAATCGCGAATCTGCCGGCACCCTGGATAGCGAAGGACCGTACTCCACTGCTCCATACATGCCTTCAAAAAGGTGCATAGAGTTATATTGACTTTATATAACTCCAGCACCCTCAAGAGCCAAGTATGTGGCACGGAGTCGTAGGCCTTCTTGTAATCTATCCAGCATGTCACCAGATCCTTTCGGTTGCGACGCACCTGCTGGCTAATGGCCATGTCAAATAGGAGTAGCTCTTTTGTCCCACGGGCCCCATTCTTACATCAATTTTGAGCCACTGGCATAATGTTATTATTTTTTATATGTGATAACATCTTCGTCCTCAAAATGGATGTAAGAAGTTTATACACGGTCAGTAGCCACGTTATCGGTCTATAATTTTTGGGGTCCGTGGTACAGCCTGACTTAAAGAGCAGGTGAGTGGTACCAGTTGTCATAAAAGTTGGGATCGAGTCCGATTCCAAAGATGCTTGGAATTGGGATGCCAACCGAGCATGGGCACTACGTAGCCACTTCAACCAGAAGTTGTGCAGTCCGTCCGGTCCCGCTGATTTCCAGTTAGATAATGAACGGATTGCACAAGCTACATCCGTTGTTTCAATGGCATTTGGGGTATTCTCTCACATGCTCGCTTAACATCCCCAAACCAATCACCCTCAGTGTGGCTGATGGGCATCGACCAAATGCTGCGCCAGAAAGCGTTCGTTGCCTCAGCATCCGGCAGACGCCCATCATCCACACTTGGATCAGTTCGCTCCCAACTTCTATATACCCACCTTTCATCTTTTTGGAATGCCCTATTCTGGGTGTATCGGTCCACCCGCTTTTTGTACCGTCTTATACGATTTGCCCACGCACAAACTTTTTGCTTCAGGTAGTCGATGCGTTCTGTGACTCGTGATTCGTATTCTTGGCGACTAAGCCCCGTACCTAAGAACGCCCGAGTCACAAAACGCATCACTCTCGGTCTTGTATTGCCCGACCTGAAGCAAATTAGCTTTCCGATGAGCGCCCTGGCCTCAGCGATACGACGCGCAATCCTGCACTGCCAGGGCGGTACAGCATATGTTCGAGGGGCAGTATTACTACCATCTGGTACTTTAATACCTGCCACTCGACACGCTAAAACAGCCTCACAGTACAGAATGGAGTGGGTATCGCTAAGACCTTCACTATTGTCTCAGTACGTGGACAATAGTGAATCCAGGGCACACACCAGCGCTATATTTTTCTTGTATGTGGGCAAACGTGGTAAGCGGGGCCTATCTGCTGTATTTACAAAACGATACTCCCGAATAGTGCACTCCAAAGTACTCCTTAATTCATCTATGTACTGGGTACTTACTTGTGTATCCCTGCTATGCACTTCTTCAACAGTCCTTATCGTTCTGACAATATTTGACACTTGTATATCGCTATACATAGAAGAAGGTATAGGATGGTTACGTTGTAAGTCAGAGCGTAGCCTCAAGTGCTCAAGTGCAACGTCATCCAGCAGGCGGCAGCGCTGGATAGCCCGCACTTGATCCGACAGTCGCTGTGCCGAAACGTTGACAGCCGGTTCCAAGCCCTGAAACAGAGGCAGCATGCGGTCATGATACGCTGTAAGGTTGGTACCTCCCTCTGTAGCCACAAAATATGCCCGTATGACGTTTTCATTCATGGTTGTAGTCCATTTCATGCGGTGCACATTACCACCGGGAGCGGGGGCCCTGTTCGAGACCGGTGGATCTCGGGGTCCCAAGCGTAGCGGTGGCCGGCCTCTCCCACGGCGGCGTACTGGTGTTGGCGACGTCGCCGTCGGCGGGGAGAAATACTAGTCGCTCGATGAGCTCGACGCCTCTATGATTGCCGACAACTCTGTTGTAGGTGCCGGCGGCTGTGAGGCGGAGCTGAGCGACGAGTCCGGGGATGTATTGCGTGCAGCTGCTGCCCTAACTCTTGTCAACATATCATAACATTTCCTCGTTGTACTTATATATGTTTATTTACATTTTTCTTAGACGATTTGTCATTGACGTTAGACGACATCTTGAACAATGTTTTTGTATCTTCTTTTCATAATGTTTTAAATGGTTTCTTGTTATAATTGTATGTTTCTCAGGTAAATAAGTATTTCTTGTAGTCAAAAATATATATATGAATCCAAAACTATGATATATAATAGAAATATAAATATTCGAGGAAAACAATTTATGTCGTCTTGTTGACGTGTTGCTAGGTGTTATTATTATTATTATTAGAATCAATATAAAAATTTACTATCATAACTGGCATTCAGAAGTTCAAACACGTTTTACTTAAGTATACAGGTATTAAGTATAAAGGGCTTGATTGGTAGAATAGGGCTCACTATGAAAAACCCAAGATGGCTGCGGCCTCAAAATGGCGGATTACCTATTTTCCACAAAAAGGTACCTCAATATGGGTATCAAATGAAAGGGCTTGATTGGTAGAAAAGGCTCACTATGAAAATAGAATGAGAAGTATCTACTAACAACAAAACTAAAAACTTGAAACTAAAATAAACTAAACAAAAAATATTTTAGTTTTGGGCGTAGCGTATCCAGAGTAAACATTATGATAGAAATTTCAGTTGCCCAACGATTTTATATTTGTCTGATCAATACACACCCCAGATTGATGAAAAGATTGGTGCAATCTGGTAGCTAGGACTTACCGAATTACTTTTTAGCTTTGAGTACATAACCTAACTACATCATTTTTATTGTTATAGAACATCATCATCAGCTTTTTACAGTCCACTGCTGGACTAGGCCTCTCCTTTGAAAAGAGGAATTGGCCTACTATACCACGCTGGCCAAACGGGTTGGTATAGGGTTTGTATCAAGTTTTCCTTCTCTTACAGTGCTGTTCTCTGCTTAATATGCTCCCTCTGTCAGTTCTTACGACACCCACGGGATGATATGGGGTGGCGACAATTTGTATTCTTAATCCGTCACCACACGGACGTTGTAATAGAACATGATTTTACAATGCTCATTCCAGAATAGTTATCAAATTGTTTTCAAAATTGATAGGTTTATTGCCTTCAGTCATCATCATTCTATTAGCGTTATCCCAGTTTCAATCTGGGGTCCGCATCCTAGTCTAACCGGATTTGGCTAAAAATTAGCTTTTCCACAGAGCGACTGCCTGAGAGGTCTGACACCTCTTCAACCCGAAGGGATAGCGATATTCCATGGGTTAGGCTAGTGTCAGTTTATTAAGAATGTACTGACGCCCTGTAACGACTGTCAAAGATCGTCATGACAACCGGGACCGACGGCTTAACGTGCTCTCCGAGGCACGAGACAAGCGATAATTAACAATTCAATACGCATATAACTCCGAAAAGTCATTGGTGCGCGCCGTGGATTCGAACCCGATACCCTCTGCGTGGCAGTCTCTTGGTATCTCCGCTACGCTATCGCTGCGATTTATTGCTTTCAGTATTTAATGTAAATGAACTTTGTTTTTTAGTAGTTTGGACGAATAGTTTAAAAGTTATCACGATATAATTGACCTAAGCGCAGCGTCATTAAAAGCGCTTTCTATCAGTTAGCGCGCTTAAGCACAGCGGAGGGACGGACGGTCTGATATGTACTTTGTGGTTATGTTTTCAGTTTTTTATTTTTGCTGCTGTTATACTCAGCAGGTATATAAGCTCTTCATCATCATCAGCCTTTGACAGTCCACTGCTGGACTAGGCCTCTCCTTTGAAAGGAGGAATTGGCCTACTATACCACGCCGGCCAAACGGGTTGGTATAGGGTTTGTATCAAGTTTTCCTTCTCTTACAGTGCTGTTCTCTGCATAATATGCTCTCTCTATCGGCTCTTACGACACCCATGGGATGATATGGGGTGGTGACAATCCGTATTCTTAATCCGTCACCACACGGACGCTCTTCATATCTTCAATAAATAATATACTTATATACTAATCTTTACCTGAAGTTCGACGATTATGAAAACAAAAGTAAGTTTTGGCCGTGTGGTTGACGGCATAGAATACAAGTGTCACCACCCCCTATCTGCCCGTGGGTGTCGTAAGAGAGGACTAAGGGATAACACGATGCAAATACCATCTTTGCGTAGAGACGGAAAACTCGACATCAAACCCTATACGACTGCCTCGTTGGTCTCGCGGCATAAATTTGCGCGTGGGATCGGGAGATCCCGGGTTCGATTCCTGGGTCGGGCAGTGTTATTGGGTTTATCTGTCACGAAATTCTCAGTAGCCGCACGGAGTCTGGATATGTGCCCGGTACGGCAATAGGCTCGCCCCTTATTACGTGGGACTAAAGTATATCTGGCGAAAAATACACCTCTGCCTACCCCTTCGGGGATAAAAGGCGTGACGATATGTTTGTATGTATGTAAGTAAGTTTTAAGTATTATCTGTTAATATACTACACGGCTAATCTGCAGAGCAGTTTGTGATGAAATTTGACATGGATAGTCTAAAACCCGGGGAAGTACATAGGCTACTCTTTATTAAAATTTCATGCTGGCGAAGCCGCGGGCGAAAGCTAGTTAACTTATAATTTGAAATAATCAGTTCGTCGTTGACATATATTTTGAAGTTACGATCTCGTTACTATTTTAATTTAGCAGAATCCGATTTTTGTGACGTAAGTATGACACTGACCTTATACCGAAACTGTGTTTAGTTAGGAGAATTGGGCCCCTGATAAAAATATGACTCAAATAAAATTATGTAACCGAAACCAAAACCTACTTGCGCTACGTTCTTAATTTAATATCAGACTTTTCTTTTCGATCGAATGTCAAAATGTTGACAGTTAAAAATCATTTCAGTTTTGCATTTTATCACGAGAGGATAGACTTTTTGTAAACAAACATTCAGGGCTTCACAACCATTTTTCAAACAGTTGTGTTTTAGATTTTATACTTTTTGAAGTCTTTTTTCAATGCCTAATTTATTATGCCACTATGTTTAAATTTTACTGAAATAAAAATATTTGATTTTGTGTTTGAATGGTCGAATGTTCATAAATTTTACACGTAATTTATTCTGTAAATTAAGGAAAAATAGAATATCATGTATGTTAATGATAGACTGATAGATTTTACTCTATTATTGACATGATTTTTTAAAATCATAGACAATAAATCATTTGCAAAGTAGCCCACCTATCCTAAAATATTAAATTATTGACCAACAATGAATAATATTACAGATAACTTGCTAGTACCTTGCATAAAAATTTCTAGGCACGGAGATTTTACGTTGTCTGTGAATGAAATCGTCAGAACGAACTTAAACAAAATCCATAAAAAATTACGGAAGTCTGAAAACGCAATTTCTTTTTTAGGTATAAATAATTCCTGCGCGACTAATAGTTTGCCATCTGCTATTCTGCACCCGCTTTTTCGAGATGCCGGAAGCGGGAAGAGCGTTGCGAACTTGCGATCCTATAAACTTGTATTTAACCTTACTTACCCCTTCTTGATAACTAAAAAAATAATTTTGTCCTCTGATAAATGCGTGTAAAGCCCAAGCATGTAACATTTCAATGAACTAACGCCAAATGTTAACATTCTAGGCGTCAGTACCTCAAAACATCAAAAGATCCTGTTGACAGCGCATAATATCGATAAAAACCCGATCCATTGACATTTTAGTTTCCAATGACGCATATCTTTGTACCGTTGCGCTCATTGGATTTGACATTATTTGTTTTTGACAGAACTATCGCTAAGTCCCTTAGTAGAAATTCTTTGTTTACAAAAAGTCTATGTTCTCGTGGCACGGACTATAGGTAATTAACGTCCCATTTTCAAATTGCTGTGCAAGTCAGCCTTCTTGCACAGCAATTTGAAAATTTATTCTCTGACAAGTAGGTTCTACTTCTCACTTGTCGCAAAGCCGAGAAGTTGATCAACAGAACACGTGTCAAAACTTTTTGTTTGTTTGCAGAGCGGAAATTTTATAAATTGTGTAACACTCAAAGTTCGTGCGTTCAGTCATAATTTCGCTAATAATTAAAGTACTTTTGCTTAGGCGACAAGTAAAAATTATAGCATAAATAAAAAGAAAATAAATTAATTCAAACTTAATGAGATTTAAATTATTCATTATCGCTTGTAAAACGGTGAAGGAAAACATACGTAACGAAACCTGCATGTCTGAGAGTTCTCCATAATGATAAAAAGAACCCGGTTTAATGTGAAGTGAGAAAAGAAACAACCCGCATTTTACCTGCCTGGTTGACTATGACCTTACCCTTTTCATAGCGAGAAGGGGCCCTTGCCCAGCAGTGGGATAGTTTATATACACGGCTGACGACGATAATGATGACAATGAGAATCCAACACTTGCGTAGCTTCATCATCATCATCCTAGTGACATCCCGGTTGCACCCAAGACTCTCGCATTTGAGAATGTGGACCGCTTTCTACTCTAACTAAACTGGACAGAACATTAGCTTGTCAGCAACATGTCAAGCTTGTGGCAGATATTAGTCCACGTTTAGCACCTGTGCTCCAAAAGTAATAAAGTGACATAATATGTCATTAGTCCAATAATCCGGTTTTAATCTTAATAAATTATAATATCATTTATTTCTTAATAAATTAAAAAAACCGGACTAATGAACCGGCGAAATTTGTTCTACAATTTTACTCGGTCCACTTGCAAAAATAAGATTTTGACACTCATTATGAGAGTGGTCTCAAAAAAACTGATACTAGTCTAAAACATTGAATTATCCCTTTTTATTTCAGAGGTCAGACTGCAGTCGCTCTGTGGAAAAGCTGTGTTCTGTCATATCTGGTTAGACTAGAAATCAGACACCGGGTTCTAATCAGGATAACGCTAGGAGAATGATGACCCTTTGCATTTCATTGGTATCTTCACAAGACTATCGATGCCTCCGCATGCACTAGGTATGTACAGTATAAACAGTTCTAGGAACCACTGTGATATTTTCACATGTTTCACAACAAACAGTCAACCTTCTAAGAATCTTATGAAATTAAAACTCAATGAAAAGAGTTGACAAAGTTTTTACAAGAGAGAACTCATTGGGAAAGTTGAAAGGTTTCGCAAGCTTACAAGTTCGCGATAAATATAAAGGTATTTTTTGTATATTTGTGTATTTCTAAGTAAAGCAAGGTTACCAACATTTACCGTAGACACTTCAAGGAAAAAGGAAAAACATAGGTACTTTTGCCACAATTAAGACACAAAACGCAATAAACTTCATTAATAAAATTATGGTTTCTAACCACAAAACTAAATACAGTACGTATTTATAAAATGAGCATTAAACTTTTTTAAGGTTTGATAATAATTAATCCCGCATTAATAATAAGTCCGGCGGAGGACAGGGTCACCTAAAATGTCAAAATGACTGTTACAAGAATTGCGACCTAAGAACTGATTTTACACGAGGTACATTGAACATGGGAAAAGTGCATCGAATAAAAAATAGTGCGGCATAACTGAGTTTAACCTCATTGAGTTTTACAACACTTTCCATAAAGTCACCTTACGTTTACAACTGCACAATGTTGGAGTAAGTTCTGGTGGTAAAAATAATTCCATTGATAATAATATAGGAAGGTGATTGCGAGTCAAAGAGGTATGACGGTTATATAATGTCCAAAAGCTTATAAAATAAAAAGCAAAGTTCCCTATTTTCTATTGACTGTTCAGATCTTCTCCATTATGATGTCCTAATGATGCCTGGCATGGCCTTAATTCGGCTGCATCCAGCACTTTGCCTTGGAGCCCGAGGTCTGTTTTCTAGTCTAACCACATTCGACAGTATATTAGCTTTTGCATACAGCGACTACGGTCTGACATTCGGAACACCGTAAAAGCTTATCAACCATAGATTATACAGATATACTGGTATAGATGCGCAACTCTCTCTAAGGAAAAGTTCAATAGGCATCCTCTACTCTAGATGGCGTACAACCAATTTTATTTTTATTCCGATCGTATAGATTGCGTTAGTAGTGGATTCATTTTTCAAAATAAAATAAATGTTTAATTTCGGTGTTAAATAATAAGTAAATGACAACTATTATATTTTAAAATATGCAATTTAAAAGTAAAAAAATATAAAAATCACAAAAAGTGGTTCTTGATTAGTGTGGATTCGATCCACGGACATTTGAGCTATGAGCTTAGCACTCTTCTAAATTACCGTTCAGTTATCGCTACAGATATTTCTAGGCATATATCTATTTTTTTTCTTGCAATCTTCGGTAGATGGCGCTGATCTATATAAAATTTACCCATGTATGGAGCTTTAACGGCCCTGTTATCAACTTTATGAAAAGCCAAGAATTTTACTTGACAAATTCACTCTTTGCTCGACAATTTTAGAGTAGACGAATATTCTCATAAAATACGAGATAGATTTTACAATACGAGATCATTTCTTAATTTTTTGTGTGAGTGGGCTAAATTCTGATGTCGGCGTTTAAAGATCGTCATTAGGCCCTGGCCTAATGATTGTTCTTTATAAGATAAGAACTGGCATCGATGGTTTTACGTGCACTCCGAAGCCACAAGCGGTCCCTCATCTAAGTGGTAACCTATGTAAATCATGACATGCTATGAACGGTGCTAGGGATTAATAACAAAAATTCCATTACTAACGGTGGCAAGCCCAATGGTGTACGTAACGGACTGCCAAGACGATGGTCTCGGGTTCGATCCCCAGTTACCCCGGGCACACACCTCTGACTTTTTTAAGTTATGTCTGTATTAAAATGTTAATTATCGCTCGCTAAACAAGTTGCCCGGTAGATGGCAATAGGTACGCCCCCTATCACATTGGGACCTAAACATAACTGGCGAAGTGTGGGTGTGTAATACACCTCTGCCTACCCCTTCGGGGATAATAGGCGTGACGTTATGTTATGTTATCTTATTAACATACTCATAAAATATACAAAACGAATCATAAATATGACAATACTGTTTAATAATTTCGTAGATAAAACTAACATACTATACACAATTTTATAGAAAATTTTGATTTATTACAGCAAATTTTATAAGAGTTTGCGTGTTTTCATTGAAGATAAATTATTGGCTCCATTGAATTTATTGTGGCATTTATTGAACTATTAAATTGACGTAGACGTTTTACATGCAGCAGTTTGAAACCCACGCGAAGCAAACATTTGTGTTATCTTTAGATAATTATTTTAGGCCTGGGCGTTTGATAGAACTAACATTTTATAATCCAACTAGATGAGGCCACGGTTACACCCGCTTTATTTAAGGTTACTGCTCCAATATAATCGATATATGGGCTGGAATGAACTTTTCAAATCAGAGTTTCAGAGATTAGCGCGGTCAAGCAAACAAACAAACTCTTCAGCTTTATTTATTCGTACTGGATGAGCCCGCGGTTACAACCGCGATATTTAAGGTTACTGCACCGTTCTCGTGGCGCCTAGCGTGATGTTATATGACCTATAGCCTTGCTCGATAAATGGGCTATCTAACACTGAATGAATTTTTCAAATCGGACCAGTAGTTCCAGAGATATTCTAATACTAATATGTTTATAAAGCTGAAGAGTTTGTTTGTTTGTTTGCTTGACCGCACTGATCTCTGGAACTACTGGTCCGAAATAAGTTGAATTTTAAGCAATAGCCAAGTGGAGCGACTTACAGAGAGCAATGCAGAGCGTCTCGGGATCAAACTCTCGTCATAGATCACTTACTTTTCGAAGTTATACATACATACATAGACACACGCCTGTTTCCCGAAGGGATAGGCAGAGGCTACGGAACGCCATTTCCAACGACCCTGACATATTATCTCTCTTGCTTTATTCACTCTCAACAAACTTCTAACCTGTCCTTTTTTAGGATGTCTTCAAATCTGGTCTGAGAACGTCCGCCTGGGTCTTCCCCTTCCTCCTGATCCATTCACAGTTCGAAGTTGTGTGTGGATTAAATTGTTACTTTTTGCTTATTAAACGTTGAACGAAATGCTTTTCGTTCAACGTTAAATTATGAAGAATTATTCATAATTTTATGAAATACTACTTACATTTATTTCAAGAAGGTATGGAAAATTCATTCAGACTTCCCAGTGTATCTACGAAAGTGTGGTAGACAATAGCCTTATCTTTCTCATAGCGTGAAATGAAACCCAGCAGTGAGCAATGTTTATACAGGACTGGCAATGGTGAAGTTATGAATGCAAGGATTAGGCTTGTTATTTCCTGATAATTACTGTTTTATTTCTGACGACTTGGTTGGTTTGTTTTTGAGGCTTGATTCGGCTCGCGGCGTCTGTTTCAAACGATGTGGGAATTACTTAATCTAGCCCTTTATGCAGTCACATTAATTATAAATTGCCATAACTGCCAACATAGAGCTTTTTATACTTCGAAATTATTAGCACACTTAGATGTGCATAACATGGCCGGCGCCGGTAAGAAACCCTTTTTATGGCAGTGGCCACTATATTGCCACCAATATTAGAATCTTTTTTCGGGAAACTTTTTATCTTTCTGGTGTTTATTTTTTACTTACTAGCAAGCTTGAGATGTCCTGTCAACGTATATTTTTTGTTGTGTGGAAATTGTCAAATTCAAATGACACTTTTCAAACTTTGAAGGGTAAAAACCGGTGATTTTGTGTAACGTGTAACAAATCTAGCTCAATCTATAAAATTTTGTGGGAAACTGGTAAGAGTTTGCATTTATTTCAATAATAACGTTTGCTATTTGTACGATCGAGCAGTATTTTGTAAAATTATGTTTATTATTTTGATACAATTTTGTATTAACTGGTGGCAATATATCTGCCACTGCCCGTGAAGATAATAATATTACAGTGTTTACTGCAGGTGAAAATGCCGAAAATATTGTCTGATGACGACAAAGAAAATGCACTGGACGAGTTATTTAGCTTACCCGACGAACCCCGACATTTTGGAGTACAAAAATGAATAAAAAGTTGCATTAAGAATAAACCTCATTTTATGTTATATTGCCACAAAATTTCCCAAAATTTTCTCGTCGATTTTCACGAAGAAAAAAATACATAAGGCATTCATAACATATTGGCTTACACAATACGTTTAGTTCAAATTTGTAACTACCCTAGTTCCCTCGGCCTTATAAAGGGTTAATTCAGACAACAATAGAAAATTATTTATACTTTTATGGGTTTTAGTTGGCTGTTAAACTACAATATGGTAGCATTTTATGTGGCACAAATTTATTTCGATTCTTTAAATGGAGGAAAATTCCAACGATCAATGATTCAACCGCTAAATTGCAAAATTTTAGCTAGCTATATACTTACTAGAAAGCAATTATATAACTAGGTACATGCAAAATTTAGTTAAAAACAAGGTTTTGTTCTTCAAAGACAAGATAAAGCTTTCCTACAGAATATGTATAATAATATATATATTATTTTCTTTTTTTAATATCAAAAGGCCTAGCAGTAATATGGAGTAGGGGAAGTGCCTACTCTATATTACTGATACCGTTGATATTAAACATTCGTATTGAACCATTATTTCTGAAGGTAACAGGTGCATATCAGTACTCTTTTACTTACAGATCACCAACTTTATTAGAAGCGCCACAGGTGTAGGTACCCTAAAATAAGGTGTATTAATATTTCGCTCTAAAGAAACTTAATTAAAGTTTCGAAAACATTTTTGATGTGTCCTGCTTTTATTATATATAGATTAGTAATAATCTTAAATTAGATAAGATGAGCCCGCCATCACACCCGCGTTATTTAGGGCTCCTGCTACGCACTCGTGGCTCAAAGCGTGACATTATAAAACCTATAGCCTTCCTCTATAAATGGATGCAATGGATAGCTCATCTAACAAAAAAGAGTTATTTAACAACTGCTAATAGTTAGCAGCAAACATTTAGTACCTACCTTTGAATTTCACAAATAATGACTGTCTTAGTCACAATTATCACATCCTACTCTATTATATTATTTATGCAAATAAAACTTGTTTACCGTGTCCAAAGCACTTTCAATATTAGTCATATCAAAAGAATCCTTTGCAAACAGTCACATAAAGTACCTACAGCAGCCGGCCGTTGGATCAAAACACTCAGCAGTCATTTGTAAACTCGATTTGGAAGCTTACCATGGCCAACTCACTTCGATTCGAAGTCATATCGACGTACTGGTGGGTCTTGTTCGAGTTGAGAATATTTTAGAATGCCGCAATATAGTCAGTGTGCCAATTACTTATCTAAGTTGTTTTATTACACAGAGGAATTTTAAAACAACCCTAGCACTGTGAATAAATCCTATAACTAAGGAGACATCACAAAAATTTAACCAATATACTCATCATCGACTGTATCTCTGCCAAAAGACGTCCACTGGTCGACAAAGGCTTGCCCAAATGCTCATTACACAGACCAATCTTGAGCTGCCCGCATCTGACTGCTTCCCGTGATCCCAACAAGTCCTTCGCTTCACTTTGTGTGGGCTTTACTGTGTTGTCCGCAGCGTGGCATCTACACCAAAATCTCCTGCTCCAACGGACATCGCTTCATTATTTATAAATATTCCACTACTGAGTAAGAAAATCCGCTGATTTTGAAGCTTGCTTTGGTAAATGCAAGCAACAGCAAGTCTTATAATTATACGACTTGGGAGCATAAACACATCGAGTTGAGTTGTGATGCAGCAAACCCGAAGTAAGCTCTCTGTTTACTTACAACAGAGAATTCCTTCCTTTTTCCCCTCTTTTTCCTGTAAAATATTAAAGGCATATAATATTATTTTGTTGTCTGTCAATATAACAGAACACTATTATTGGTCAAACACTAAGATACTTTGATTGAGTAGTCGCCATGACTGTTTGTTTCGATAAAATATATTGATATTTTTCCGTAAACAAGTAACCTCAATAGTTTTATACTAGTTTACATACAGCACAAACTATACAACCTACAATAAAATGAAAAGGTAACATATTTACAGGTTTTTTATATAAAGTTTTTATATGGTAGCTAAAAAGGGTTTAGGCGTTTAATTGTAGAATTCCTACGCATCACTGTCATCGAGCAACGTGCCCAAAAGGCGGAATGCTGTCCGCCAAAATGAATGGGAATACTGACTCTTTCGCTAAGTAATAAAAATCAACCCACTGGTCACGTGTGACGTCGATCAAGCGTTTACCTACATATTCAAAAGTTTTGAGATATGCATTCACGGTTGTACATGTGACTTAGTTTGCCGGCCGGCCGTTTTGTACCATAAGATTGCTCTTTGCGGTTTGATTTCCACAAAGCACATAATTATGGTATCCACAACACAAAAAAAAAGGATAGTAAGATCACAAGATTAGAAGGTTCCGCACATAAAGGCTACCACATAATGAGGTCAAGCCCTTTGCTTAGTAAGTTAGCATATTACCAGACTGTAATACAATACCAGGAGTATTAAATTGTATCTGACACACAATCATTTATTTGCGAAAGATAAATTTTATTGAGGTTTCCCAACCTCCATCAAATTATGGTCAAATAAAAATAAGCAAGATCTCACCTCAAAAATAAGGAAGTCTTAATCTAAACAATATTCAAATCGCCATCACACAAAATCGTATTTCCATGAATTACGAAGATAACAAGGGGTATAAACCGTTATGGAAATAAAGCAAAATACGAAAAAATAACCAAATACGTGTCCCAGTCAATTTAGGGATGTAGTTGGGTTTAAACCCACTTATATGGGGCCATACGAGTCGTTTGTCCCCGAAGTAGGTCGTTTGCGCCGTAAATATACATTACACCTAATTGTGGATCGGGTAGTGTAATTTAATTCTGTACTGTATACGATATCGGTCAATGTGAGGGCGTTCGATATTTAGGGAAATTGGAGAGTTTGGGGTAAAATGGAGAAATATAATAGATTTGAGTATAAATAGTAATGAGGCTTTCTGGCTTTAAAATAGTTGGTTGTGAGTCATCGGTCTAGTAGTCTACAATAATAGCCGTAAGGGTCGCTTTTGTTCTCACATGTCGGCTCACCCACGTGTTTCTCAGCCACGGTTGCGTTGGTCGGTGCTCGCATAGGGTTTTCCAGAAGGATACGGCCTTCCAGCTACAGACGTGCCGATCGATCGATTAGTGAATAAATGACTTGAATTTGAAATTGATCACAACAGAGTCAAGCCTAAATATCGAACACGATGAAACTTCATCAAAAATACTCGTCTCTATGTAACGGTAATTTAATATGTTATGCATTACTGCGCGTCCAAGTATGAAAACATGCACTGTTATGCCAGACCTATTTATATTCTTTGTGCTAAATGACTAAATCCACTTTATCTGTGAAAGTAGATCTGTCCAAATACACCCGTATAGTGTGTAGCTACCTTAAGATGCAGATTCATAGAAAGCACAATATTCTTCCGCGTAATTAAATATGAACTTTTTAACATTATTGCAACTTCACAGACGTGCGTCAAGAAGTTATTTCACGTAATAATGAACTAATGGAGCTTCTGAGAACATAATTTTTCATCGTTAATACTCTCAAAATCTATAATAAGTTGTACATACAGACAGACAGTAAGGAAATGCTGAAAGTTTTGAAGTAGAGGTACTATTAATAGAAAAATGTCTGCACTATTCTATGCTGGTTGGCAAAGTGGAATTGACGTGCTGCATTTGCATATAAATCACTTTTTATAACTTTTAATTTGATTTATAAAAATATTATTTTGTTAGAGTAGAGCGTATTTACTATGACGTGAAACAAATTGTATTGTCTATAGTAGATTGCTCGTACAGCGTAGGGGTTTAAGCGATAGCCTGCGACATTGAAGAATATTGTGGGTTCGATTCTCACACAGGACACTACTGTGTGTACAATAGGTTGAATTGAGTCTAATCATAAAGTTCACCGAGGTACCAGATTTATTCTATAGCGCGAACTGTTTTTTACAAAACGAAAAATAATTGAGCCACCTGTTACCATATTGTTAAACGGTGATACGAATAGTTTGGTCCACTTTATACAAAGTCGCGATGACTGACAGGCGACTTGTAGTTAGTATTCCTACGGCCCATTATCAACAGGACCATTCGATTAATTCATAGTGAAGTTACAAGTTACATTAATGTTAAAAAAGCGACTATAAAAATACAATTATAAAATGCAGGTAATATCATTACATCCACTGAACAACTAGTATTGGGTTCAGGTTCTGAGGCCCATCGTATAAACTAAAAAAATAGGTATAATATAATAATATATAATATAAATAATAGTATAGTACAGGCGTATGGTCCACCTAGCGGCGTTCGAACAGACTGGTGTTCGAGTGACGCTCGTGAGAATAATGGGAGCAAGTATTTGAATTTACTTCCTTTACACTATTTTGATTGTCTGTTTTCTTGTACATTTAAATATAGCTTCTAAATTGGATAGCACTACTTGACTACTACTTTTGCTTACATAAACTAAATTCTGACGTAAATAGCTGTAAAAGTTACTAAAGACGTCAATCAGAAAAGAACTGTAGTAACAGTTTGATCCCATGTTGAATAGCTGTACAAAATATTGGAAAGCTCAAGCAAAATGGTTATATCAGATGTTTCAACGTAGCACAAATCGACATAACCATTAACATTAATTATTGCACACAAACATGACCACGCTAATTATAATTTTGATAGTAATTACTTTATAATCCAATAGCATTGATGGAACGCAACGGTGCGCATATTAATAATGAACGTTATACAGGGTTGGTTCAAAAGTCGTGTACTTCCTTTGAACCACATGATTTGCTGGTGATGTAGAATGACACTAACCATATATTTTGTTTTTAGATTATTTATTTAAAAAAAATATATATATATTTTTGCTTTGCTACGGTTTCATACAATAGTACGTTAACAGCCTGAAAGGGTTTTACTAAAAAAATAAAAAAGAATAAACACTAGGTCAACTAAAATGTCGAATTCTAAAAGGAGGTAATAACGCCTCGCGTCGCTTGGCGTCAAATTTCATAGCGCAGAAAGACTGTTCGGTAAGGTCAAATTCGCGGCATTTAATGTCAGTGGCAGTAGATGGCGCTAATGCGAGTTTACCTAGAAACCGCGCAAGAAGTGAAACTAGTCTTTCATGCCATCTTATTCTTTCAAATGATTGATATTTAGTAATATAATAAAAAACAATTATTATTTACACTATTACTAAATCTTGGACTGACAATCTTGTTAAGATCGCGGGAAGCGGTTTGTACGTAAACTCGCTGTAGCGCCATCTACTACCATTGACATTAAACGCCGCGAGTTTGACCTTACCTTGTCTCTATAACGACGCCACGCGACGCGAGGCGTTGTTACCTCATTTTAGAATTCGACATTTTAGTTGACCTAGTGATTATTTTTTTTAATTTTTTTTATTTAAACGCTTTCAGGCTGTTAACGTTATATTGTATGAAAGCGTAGCAAAGCAAAAAAAAATTTTTTTTCTCAAAAAAAAATTTCTAAAAAAATATATATGGTTAGGGTCTTTCTATATCACCAGCAGATCATGTGGTTCAAAGGAAGTACACGACTTTTGAATCAACCTGTATAATTGCCAGTGTCACTAGTTTGCCGAGTTTGATACAATTTGTGAGACAAAAATAACGCTGTTTCACATCGAGCGAAAAGTGCTAATCATTTAAAATTACCTGCTAATTCTTCTAAAAAACAAGACAGATCATACCAAAATTACCCTAGGTGCTCTTTCTATAGGTCAATATAAAAAAGATCTGACCACGTTATTAAGATCTCCATAAATGTCACCACCAAATTTCTGAACATCAAATTTATCCAAAAATAAACTTAGTACTTAAGGCACAAACATGTTTTGAACAAGGTGGGTGCCAATCTGAAGGTATGTTCCGAAATTTATAAGGTCATAAACGTATCAAAGAAAAATAAAATTAAAAATAGACTATTTTCCACAGTGACGTTCGCCATACGCATGAAGGTAAAATGGATGGAAATGTTGTAAATAATGATGTCGGTAGCAAAGTAAAAGACTGATTGAAATATATTTTATGTCTTGGATTGATTAGGCTCAATTGATGTGGAACGAACAAATTGGTGGTTAATTGGTTTGTGTCCAATACGTGGTGTTGGCTTGCGTTTATTACCAAAATCTTGATTTAAGAAGCTACGGTATATTAAATCTATACTTTACAATATTAATTTTCTATAAAGAACTCTCTTTCCATTCTGAGTTGTGGAACCGTAATAAGCTTACAGGCTGTTTCTGTGTGAACTATATCGAGTAGTATAGAAATCTTCTATTGTGAGCTAGTTACAGGCATTTATATATTGCTAATTAGATAAAATGACCTTAGCTGACTATGACTTTACTCCTACGTTTACATTGTCTGATACACTCATTGCGCTTATAGCGAGACTTAGCTTGCCGTTCGTAAAAGATCGCTAAAGTAGTAAAGCAACACTTGCACAGGTTCTCATTTGGATGGGTGACCGCGAGTGACATTTACATCAGCAGGCCAATTCTCGTATTTTATATGATATTGAAATTATATTTTGAATTAACTCAGAAGCCGTATTCTGCTAACCAAATGTCATTAACGTATAATTTGAAATAAACAGTTCGTCGTTGACAAATAATATTTTAACACTTGTCTTGTTTCAATTTACGATCTCGTTACCACTTCATTCAAATATCAGATAATTTAGAAGAATACGATTTTTGTGACGTAAAATGACACTGACGTCTTTTCGATATAATGATCGAAACTGTATTTTGAACAAATTTATTTAGGAGAATTGGGACTCAGATCACTACCGTGCTTCAGAGGGCACGTAAAGCGGTCGGTCCCGTTCTTGTCACAGGACAAGGATTGTTAGGCCATATTGGAGGCGTCTGGGCGATCTGAAAAACTCCGTCACAAGAGTCGGATACACACTCACACAAAAAGAAAGACGCCTCATACAAATGATCGTTGTACAAAAGGCATAAAATATACTTGTTCCACTATCTTTAGATACTCAAAAATTTTAAATCGTGACTGATGTCTAGAATTAAACAAATCTCTACGCCGTCATAAACATTTGATAGAAATTAAAATTACTTGATACAAGAACTCGTTCAATTTTGAGTTATTAGGCCAAGTGCGAAAGCTCTCGTTTCTTTATCTGCATGAAATAAATATACATAATATTGCTTCTGCAGAATTTTTCACATTTACAAAGAAGACGTTTTTGTGAAATTCCTCAATGATCTTGTAAACATTGTGCCCCTAAAATCCCGTGAAATGCTGTAGACCGAGTGTGACTCGTCTGAACGGTGGCGTTTTACGCGCCAAGTAAAAGGATTTTTATTGCACATAAAATTATTTTCGTACGTAGCTCCCGCGCTTCTGTGGCGCGTATAATGTAATTGAGATAAGGCACAAGCGACCGCGTTGAAAACCGACATACATACGTATACGCACGCCTTTTTCCCGTCGGGGAAGGCAGAGACAAGGGAACGCTACTTGCTTCTATCCTTACAAACCTCACGCGCTTTCTCTACATTCATTACTCTTTTCATACATGCTGGTTCCGGGTGCTTCGGACCTTTCCATTTATCAAAACGTCATAAATTTGGTCGACGAATGCCAAACAAGTGAGTATAAAATAAAGTAAAACTTTGAATTTCTTTTCTCATACCAATATACCAATTGATATGAACTAATTGACTAAGTCTAAACCGAGGAACATCTCTATCCCTTTGGGTTGCAAAGGTCAAACAGGCAGTCACTCTGTGGAAAAACTAATATTTAGTCAAATCCGAAAAAAAATTAAGAGGATCCCTGATTGCAACTGGGTTAACGGTTGAGGGATGATACTGATATAAAACGGTAAGTAATCCTTGTAAACAAAAAATATTTTTTAGAAATCGTTAAATAAATGACCGACTTCTAAGATAACAAATATATTTGCCTGTGTGCTTACTTTAGCTTTGTTTGATTTTGGTTCTGGCTAAAGTTGCAAAAATATCTGAAATATCATAAATAGTTTGATACTTCCTGTTAAAATCGTTGCTTGAGATTCGTAGAAAAGAGTGCAGATACTCTTTCAATTACTTTTCAAATTTTAACGTTGTTATTTAAGCTTCCAATAAATTCCCGTTTTATCTAATAATCCTTATTTTAATTAACCGCCTCTGCTTTTAACTTGTACCAATAAGTAACACGATGCTATATCGAATTCTTTTCACAAAATGAGTGAGAGTATGCGTTTGAGCGTCTATTCTCATTCTTTAAACAATGGAGGCCATGACATTATTTAAATATAATTTTATATTAGACACATGATACCGTATTATTACAATATCAAATAAAGGTAAGGGTAAGGTTGACATTCGAAATTCTAGTCAAGAACATGAAAAACGAAAAGGGCAGATTCCACCTACACTCTTGGATTCTCAGCCGATACCTACAATAGAGAAAAAGTTGTCCAAAAATTCCTTTGAAAATTTACTGGAGTATGTTAAAGAACACAATTGTACCGGTATTGTGTCTTTAGGAACAAGATTGGCTTTTACTCGTCAGTAGCATGCCTAAGGGGCTGGTCACAAGATCGGTTTAAGCGGCTAGCGGCGCGGCAGGGGCGACGTACATGGCGCGTTTACTCTAAGGTGACATCGGTCACCGCGACGTAGAAAAGCGCGCCATGCACATGGCGCAATTGTTGGCTTTTTTCGGTAAGAGAGCTGGAGGCCCCCTATTCCTTTTCCCTTATCTCTCTCTTTCTCCTATTGCTTTTTCCATCCCAAGGGCAACATTGTTTTGTGCGAGTGTCCTTGGGTGGCGGTAAGCCCTTACCATCAGGCGATCCATTTGGTCGTTTCGGGTGGGAATAGGCGAAATACATAAAAATACTCTGTATGTGGACGAGAATTTAACTACATATTTATTGTTTATTGTGCAGAGTCTCACTACAGCACTGCAGTTTTTTCAAAAAGTCCAGGAGACAAACCCGACGATTTCTCCCGCTGAGACTACAATGAAGCCAAATTGAAAACAATACTGTGCGGTACCTTCCACCGTCACAGAAATCTGCTAGAAACAACTTATTCCAATCCAGCGTCACTGAACCGAACGTAACAACGTAATTTCTTTCACTCCAAAAAAGTTTCATCAAAAATACAACAAAAGTCCTGCATTACATCCATGTTTACAAAGATTTTCATTACATTAAACACAAACAGTCCGCTCCAGTGATCTACAGCTGTCATAGTAAATTGTAATTTACGAGACCTGAGCGGAAAAAGGAAAAATATACGTAAATACAAAAATAAACGTCCAACGTAATATTAGGTAGATTACCTATTGGTAATCTACATTTTTACAGAAATACGTAATGGTATTTCTGTAAAAATGTGAAATTCTGTATATAAATGACATCATATTAAACTACTATCACGTGCTATTATTAGTTTCTTATCAATATTTTTCAAATCTACGCAAAATAATAATTATGTTTTGTATAGCAATACATTATATAAAGACCCTTTAAATTTGGCAAATGGGTTAAAAATTGTTTGAAGTTTGGTTACTAGCTTGGCTCTCGTAATAAATTAATTATCACCAGCATCTTAGCGTTAACCTAATAACATCTAAACCTTTAGCCGCAGAGTCCGGGGTCCTCTTTTTAGTGTTACCATGTTTGACACGATGTTTTCTTTTCCCAAGAACAACTGCCGTTTGACCACTACAATCCAAAGGAATAGGGCTATTGAATAGCTTAGTCCTGTGGCTGTGAATTCAAGGGTACTGATTGTACTTAAATATCTAATTATAATTTTATACGTATAACTATGTGTGTAAATTTTGCATTTAAAGGTTTAAAAAAAATGATAATGACTGAGAAACTAAAGTAAAGAAACGAAAGATTCCCACACGAGGCAACACTTTGTGTGATGCATAAATTGTTGTTTCGAGTCGGGGTGTTCATTGTGTCCGTTGGTTGTATGTTTGTACAGTCCCATGCAACACAGGATATATTCCTAATGCGGTAAGTAACTTTTGTCTTTAAAAAATAAAAAGTGACGAAAATTTTTAAGGATTTTATCATCTCACCTGTGGGGATTTTTTTAAATATATTTTTTTTAT
Source organism: Euclidia mi (assembly GCA_944739405.2). Lineage (NCBI taxonomy): Eukaryota > Metazoa > Arthropoda > Insecta > Lepidoptera > Erebidae > Euclidia > Euclidia mi. The sequence goes on from OX123200.2 coordinate 61,957,654, forward strand.
ATTTATATTAGTAAAGTAAACTAGATTCAGGGCAACATACTGTACTAAATCGAAACAAAAACATTTGATTTGTAATTGTTTTTTATATAAAAAGGACATAATAATATTATGGTCATATTTACTAAATTAATTTTATTAAGCTTTCCACAAAAATATATTAAAATAACGAGACATGACAAAAGTACAAATTAACTGTAAAAAGTTATGCACAATTTCTTACAATTCATTAATAATTTTATCAATTTTAGTAGTAGGGTGTTTTTACACCCATTGTAGTCTTAGTGGATTATACAATTCATTATAGCTCTTAAAGGTTAAATCTCTCTGTATTTGTGTCACAATGACATTGTGAGTCCATAGGATTATTATGTCTACTATACCACGGTTTGATAATAATAATAATATATAATAATATTCTACCACATACACACATCACCATCTAGTCTGAAGCTAAGCAGAGCTTGTGTTAAACGTACTAGATAATGGATAAACATACATATACATATACTTTCTTTTTGTAAATACATATTATACATAGAAACACCCAGATCAAGACAAACATCCATATCAAACATTTGTGTGCATGAAGCACACAAATGTTAGACTTGAGCGGGAATTGAATCCGCGACCATCGACGTAGCAGTTGCTTACACTCCCGCTACGCCAACCGGCCGTCAAAAGTATGAGTTATGAGTCAGTAGGATTATTTGGCTACTATACTGCGGTTTCATAACGAGTTTTAGTCTCTTAGTCTCTTCCCAAATAAACTTATTGCTTTGTGTACTTTTCTAGGTCGCATTTTGCAACACCCACGTAATTGAGTAGTGCCACGGAGAAGTCTGACTTAATATAAAATTGAATGTAGTATTGGACAAATACCTTACTATAAAACTATATATCTGACTGCCTCCGTGGTCCAGTGGATAGCGTATGCGACTGCTGGTTGGAGGTCCCGGGTTCGATTCCCGGGTCCGGCAAAAGTGTTACTGGATTTTTCCGAATTCTCAGTAGCAGCACGGAGTCTGGTGATGTGCCCGGTAACGGCAATAGGCTCGCCCCCTATTACGTGGGACCTAAAAATACATGGCGAAATGTGGGTGTAATATTACACCTCTGCCTACCCCTTCGGGGATACAACAAGCGTGAGTCATTAAATAAAGTAAAAACTATATATCTGAATGTAACATTGGACAAATTTCTGATTATTTACCGTATTCTTTAAATAAAGGTTATCATCGTCGAACCTTAACCGCAAAGCAAACAAATACTACTTAAGAGCGTAATGGGCACTTACAACGAACGTAAATCACCTTATATGTACGAGACTTTAACACTTAGTGCTATTGATCAAAAAGTATTTTTGCTGAGCAGATGGTATGACTCCATTTTACAGCGTCAATATCAATCACAATGTGCTTTGAATACGTAAAATTCTTAATGGTTTTAACGTTTATGGGTTTAGAATTATCTATGTAAGTATAAATGTATGTTTATCCATTATCTAGTACCCATAGTACAAGCTTCTGCTTAGTTTGGGACTAGATGGTGTTGTGTGAATGTGGTAGAATATTATATTATATTATTATTATATTATGGTCGGTCTAGTTTTCTCCGATAAAGCTCTTTTTAGGTGCGTATTTATGTTGCTGGCAAATTGTAAGTTGAAGAGGTACCTATCTAAATGTACTTACATATTATGTCATCTATCGGACTACGGCGAATACACTAATGCTAGTGACATCTAGTGGGCATCAATGAAACTAAGAAGATATGCAACGATTGTGGATACAGAATTAAGCTATTCAAATCTACCGCATAGTACCTGTGATTACTATGCAGTTATACAAGTTCCTGACGACAACAGTCGTGCCGCAACCCAGCAAGCAAGATTGTCTAAGCTAGTCAGAGAAAGTCTAGAATCCTCCCGCTAGTTATATGAATACCTCACATCAGATTTTAAGTCCAGTAATGTTCTTTTGGGTAGCAAGTTTGAGCTGTTTGACTACAACCTTCTCGCACGAGGTCATTTCCTGAAAGTTTGGAAGAATTCATACCGTAAAACCGGAATAAGCCGTACGTCATACGGAGACAAGTTACTTGCATAGAAAAAAAAAGCATCAATCAGTAGCCAGATCCTACACGGATAACATAATAATGGTCTAAGCGGTCAGCTCGTCACTCAATACTGCGCCTAATGTCGCGGGTTCGAGGCCCGCAAATTGTTGTTTCTTGCCTTGATATTCTTTTTTCCTTTGATTTAGTGTTTGTTAAGACACCGGTATTTTTTATATACTCACGCCTGTATCCTCGAAGGGGTAGGCAGAGGCATAATATAACACCCACATTTCGCCATGATTTTTTAAGCCTTCACATAATAGGGGGCAAGCCTTTTGCCGTTACCGGGCACATAACCAGACTCAGTGCTGCTACTGAGAATTCGGAAAAACCCAGTGACGCTTTTGCCCAACCAGGGAATTTAACCCGGGACCTTCTATCAGCAGTCGCATACGCTATCCACTGGACCACGGAGGCAGTCCCCTGTAATAGAGAAATAAACCTAGTGCGGGAGTTGTGTTATAAAGACAATAAATAAAACCTATTCGGTTATAAACATTTGTATATTTTATTCGTTTTATACAATTGTTTTTTGGATTCGTGTAATAATTTTTAATGTTATGTGAAATATAATTTAAGGATTAAAGGCTTAACTTATGGATTTCAACGAAAACAGTATGTAATAATCTAAATAATTGCTGCTATCGATCAGTTATATAGCAGAAGTCTTTAAATATCAAATAATTATACTCATATTATTAATACAATTAAAAATATTATATGTTAAATTTAATGATTTGGTGGGTGTCTGTGAACAATGAGTCAAGTTTACTATTTCATCGACTTGGTATTTTTTTTAAGAATCCTGGCTTTTAAATTACATCTTGTTAATAATCCGTAGCGCTCATAGAATAAAATGGAATGTTCCTCCAGCTTGGGACCCTGTCACCAGGCTAATGAAACCCATGAAAGGCAAAGACACCATAAGACATCAGGACACCGTGTGCTGATCTGCGTAAATAATAACACCAATAGTTGAACGATGAGCGAGTACTTTGAGATAACTTCTACATTCAAGACAAAGATAAATATCACCTCAGTCTTCCGTGACCACAATATCTGTAAAGAAGTCGAAGAGTTGGATAGTTATAGATAATGTAGTTACTACATCATTTGGTTTAAATGTCATCTCAGTCAAACCAATATATAAAAGCCGTCAACTGCAGTGTAATTTCAATGTGTAACATTTGCGTAAACTAAATGAAATACTGTATAAATACTTATTCTTATTTATTTAGTTTCTAATTTTATTTTTAATGCAAGATAACTTTGACAAACGTCTAACCTCTCATAGTAAATAAATACCAATAACATTGAACAATCAATCTCCATTTCATCAATGATACTAAAAGGAAGCAGGTGTGCCAACCAAAACATAATCCGACATAATTGAGAAGTATCACTTCCAATAGTTACAATAGATGCATTAAGACTATATTAATTAGCAGGATAAACTAAAGTTCAGCTTGAGCCGTAAATGCTTCAGCTAACTTGTAATCTAAATGAATTGCTGGTGCGATACTAAGTTCCAAACAATAGTTAGTAGCTCCAGGGTACGTTTTCTTTGAGAGGGAAAATACAGAAGTTCAATTAAGAGCAAGATTATTGTGGTGGAGTGCCGAATCAAATACCCGGATGGGCTTTTAAAGAGATTTCAGGCCAAAAACTGTACCTACTTAAAGCGGTAACTACTGTAAGGAGGAAATGCAGTAGTTTGATTTGGAGCGAGGGTTTTGTGGGATATTGCTCAACTCCCTTGATGGGCTTTTATGCATGATGCATTTTGCACGAAATATAAATAATAACGTTTGTATTATACGGTATATTTTCCTCGACGCAAAGAGCCGAGGGATCCATTCGATCAAGCTTTTCACTATCAGGCTTATACACTCTCCTACAATCGCATTGTTATTATAATAAAAATTGTAAGATTTGCGATGAAAGGTATAGACGCAAAATCAAATTTACTGATATCGGTACTAAAATAGATTACCATATAATTAAAAAGGATAGTGGAGCGTACGCATAAAAAACAAAACTGCTCGACAGATGATCGATTAACGAAACATAACATTCATAGATCAATATTTCATTTCTTGAAAATAATTTTGTGGAGGAAGAAAGATATGGTGTTCCTCCAACTAGAGGCTCTTCCCTTAAGTTGGAGGAACACCACACCTTTATCCTCCACATTGGTGACCCCGACCTGATCTGAAGCAGCCTACACTGGTCAGAACGATATGCTTTCTCTCAATGTGCGATTACGTGAAATTTTGAGTATGTTTCACAACTGGTTTACGGTCATTGGGTTACGGGTGAATGCATCAAAGACGAATGTTATGCTATTTAGAACCACAGACAAAAATACTGACAGTCTTACCTGTTTTCTTAATGACATCAAAATTAACCTGAGTAGAAGTAGTCAAGTTTCTAGGGATATATGTAGATTATGACCTTAATTGGAAAACTGAACTCGCCAGTATAGAAAACAGCATTAGTTCGGCGTGCTACGTACTTCGGAGCCTAAGAAACGATGTTAGTGTCAAGCAATCAATGACAGTCCAACTAAAAGGAAGAGCCTCTAGTTGGAGGAACACCATACCTTTATCCTCCACATTGGTGACCCCGACCTGATCTGAAGCAGCCTACACCGGTCAGATTACCAGCAGCTCCCGACATAAAATTAACCTTCTGTGTTCAGAGTTATATTGACTTCAACGATTCTGGATAGAAAATTGAATTTCGGCACAGATACTACTACACTGTTTGGTGCAAGAGAGCTATATAATTAAGGTTACCACCGCTAAGGGCAAGCAAAAACTTTCATAGTGCAATTACGAGGGTATTCGAACTAAGACATACGAGTGGTCGGCTCTTTGGAAGATTAAATACTTTATTGTCCAAGCACTTTTATTGGACGGCTGTTGTAAGTACTTAGTAATAGGATTACTGCTTTCAGCCTTGATTTTTAGACTTGTAGAAAGTACGTTTGTCGATAAAAGCACTAGGCATTGTGTTTGAAATAGAATTAGTTTTTATTATAAGTCAAATCGATTAGATCGATTGAGTAACATTTTGTTTAGTCTGTTGAAAATTTCTGACAATGGTCACACTGAACTGTCAGTTCCGTTCTTGCCTTGAAAAATTAACACGCCGTTTGCACTCTCGCGTGCCTTGTACCTAAATTAAATTTATCGCCCTTTGAATTAACGCGAATTGAATCAACTTGTAATTAACTTAATACGTAATTGCCGCTTTTGACTTCCGGCAAAGTTTGTTGTATCTTAATGAACATTTGTGAAATATTGAACTTTGTAAAACACGTGTGTGAATTCCTGATTGGTGCCTGGAGAAGGACTTCGCCGAATTGTAAACTGGTATCTATTGATTCTCTTGTTATTTTGGCCGAAATTATAAGTTAATCTATAGGTCCACTTCAAGAACATCACCAGGATATATAAGGTAAAATTTTCATATAACTACATCATAATTTGTCATCGCTGAGAATCTCAGCAATATGTGTCAGACATTTGATTGCTTTAGGGCAACTGGATGAATATAAATTAGCTTCCACTGTGCCTACAACCAATTCCCAGTAAGCCTACGGTAATTCTAGACATAATTTTGATAGCAAGAGCATGGTTAACTGTGCCTATATTGTAAACTTGTATCTTAGCCGTTGATTGCATCTGAACTCAGATTGGTGTTGTATGAGCTATATATCTCACCTTGTAGACAGTATTGTAGTGTTTGTCAGGTCAGTTATTGCCTAAAATACATAATATTTAATTGTATAAGTTGACCTAGATAATTTGAAACACATTGTCACATAACCTCAATCAGTAATTGTTGATTTGTATTGTTGAAAAATCTAACTTAAATTTGTTGTTGCATTAATAAGTCACTTTGATTGGATACATATCAGTTATATGTATCAATTGATTTAGTTTATTGCATATATTGATATACTAGCTTTTGCCCGCCGCTTCGCGCGCGTTAAATTCGGGTTAACACAAATCTACTTTCAGTGTCAAGTTGTGTGAAGACACTCCTGATTATTCTTAAGGCTTCAGAAACTCTATAGGGTACAAAGTAGCTCGGTCAGTATTCATGACATTATCTACCGCTATCTACCAAAAGATACATAATAAAATCACCTTGCATACAGTCAAATGCCAATGCCATGTTCTAATACATGTTCAATATATCTCTATAGACATTTTCACATGTTTAATATTAGTAGGGAAAATCGTTTCAGCCCTTTAAGCTTATTATATAGTTATTAGTTTATATATGCGAACAATAATCAACGTGCATAATATGACATTATGTATGACGTGACAGTACTGACAGATGTGCGATGGCACATGCGCAGCACTCAATTATTAGCGCATGCGTTCTTACTTTGAAGAGGTAAATTTGTGCCGTACAAACTTCTACCCTCCCTACAATCCCTCCCAATTCAATTTTTGCAACTTATGGTAGCCTATGTCCGTTTCCATGGTCCAATATATCTCTATATTAAATTTCAACAAAATCTGTTCAGCCGTTTAAGCGTGAAAACGGAACATACATACATACATACATACACACTTTCGAATTTATAATATTAGTAGGGATTAAGTTTGAACCTTACATTGTTAAGTCTTGTTATAATATATAGATAATAATTATTGTTAGGTAACACATATTCTGTGCTTACTTACTATTGTATATCTCAAATAACACAGCCAGTCTGTCTGTTGTAAGTAATTAGTTAATTTATTTGAATATAACTTTAATTAACTTATTTGAGGTTTCAACTTTTGATAGCTTTGACTTTGTTTTGTGTCAATATATATTGAAACTATTAATTTTGTTGGACAGTAGATACCTGTCACTTGCCTGCACTTGCAGTAAACAGGCTAATACTTTGTTAGTTTCAAAGAATTAAGAAAAATTAAGTTTTGATTGTTAATTTTATTTAACGCTTGTCCGGGCTCTTTTGAATTTTGATTATGTCAGCTATCAAGGACTTGCGTGCGGCTGCTGGTGCTATTGCATCAGATTTGCGCTGGTTTGCCTCAGCCAGTGCTTTAGTGAACCGGCCTGATCGCCAGCAGGCCTTACTTCAAAAGTACGAGCGGATTGACGATCGCCTGGCAAGTGTGGAACAGCAATTCCGCACTTTCAGCACTTGCGGTCTTGAAGTGTCAATCAATGATTTCACTGCTGACCAGCGAAATAAGGTCAGCGAAGACTATGCCCAGGTCTTAGACCTGTATGATGCTGTCTCCAATAGTGCGAGACAACTAGTTGCCGATAGGGAAGGGCAACCCGGCCTGAAGCAGGAGCTTCCTAGGTCAGCACCGGGGCTGGTGAGTAGGCTCCCTACTTTGGACCTCCCCCATTTTGATGGCTGCCTAGGAAGCTACCTGGGCTTCGTTAATTTGTTCGACAGCGTAGTCAATGATAGGGCTGACCTTCGGCCGGCACAAAAGTTGGCCTATCTAATGTCGGTTCTGGATGGGGAGGCTAAGGGCCTCATCCAGCATCTGCCCGTGTCTGACGAGGCGTACCAGACGGCTCGGGACTTAATCACCCGTAGGTACCATAATAAGCGTGGCCTCGCCGATACGCACATCGAGCAGATTTTGGGTTTGCCGACGCTCACACGGGTCTCTGGGTTGCGCACCCAACTTTTGAACCCGCTTTTGGTGGCCATTAACGCACTTAAGTGCCTTGACCTGCCCGTGGACCAATGGTCCTGTCTATTGGTGTACATTGTGCTGAAGAAGCTGCCTGCCGACCTGAGGTCGCGTTTTGAACAGCGCTTTGGTGGGAATGGCGCGACCCATCTGCCCCCCTTTGCTGACCTGGAGAGGTTCCTGGAGGATGAGTGCCGGGTTTTGGACAACTCCGGTGGTGACACGCCGGCTAAGACGCAGCCGCCCAAGGTCAAGGAGCAGGCTCGTGTTCACACCCGAGCCAATGTTGACCGGCGCCCTCCTCGCTTTGCAGTCACGCAGAGCCCAGCAGAGTGCTCCTACTGCAAGGTCACGGGGCACAGAACGGCCACTTGTAGGGCATTCTTGGACCTGCATGTCGCCTCTCGTAGGCGCATCGCGAATGCCCGGCGCCTTTGCTTCTCTTGTTTGGGGTCCCACTACCAGCGAGACTGCCCAAATTCTCGCCCCTGTCCTCACTGTGGAGGACAGCATTTGGACATTCTCTGTATGAATGCCAGAGAGGTTGGCCGCTTGTCCAACCAGCCGACGCCGCGCACGGGCGGGTGTTTTGAAGGTGGCAGCCGAGGCTCACCGGCGCGTAGCCGCGAGTCGCCTCGCTCAATTGATCGCCACTCGCCCCGCTTGGAGAACCGTAGCGTGCGCACGCCTCCTCTCTCTCGCGCACCTGAATGTGCGACCGCGCAACGTCACCAGCACCATGACTGCTGCCCCCGGTATTCGCCTCCTTTGGCGGAGCGTCCCCGCCTTGACTCGCGCCCACCTCGTTTTGGGCGGGTGCGTCACTATGACCCCCCACAGATGGCGCGCGGATGGAGTCATCGCGCTTTTGAGGACTTCAAGCCGCACCCTCGTTTTGACTTGCCTGGTCCTGGCCAACGGTCGCCGCCCAGGCAACAATAGGTCATTGACCCCTGCCCTATAACGCCAACCTTCCCCATTGAGACCGTTATTCTACCAACGGTTGCTGTTAGGGTCTGGGGACCCACGGGAACCTCTGTTGTTGTCCGTGCAATATTGGACACAGGTTCACAAGGTTGCATTGTTTCCACTTATTTGGTAGGGCAGGTTAAATTGAATATGGGCTCTTTTCCAAATTGTATACGGGGCATAGGTGACGTAGCCTCTAATGTTGAAGGGCAAGTTAAAGTTTTGTTTGGCCCTGTTGAATCTTCACACCCGAGGATTAGAACCTTGGCTATTGTGCTGAAGAATATTTTGGGCATGCATCCACAGAAACAGCTACTTGCTGCTGTGGTGAATTTGACATCGGGATTGGAACTAGCAGACCCCAAATTTGACACACCGGGACAAATCGACTTGTTGATTGGCTCTGATGTCCTCGGTGGAATTTTGATTGGTGGGAAAAGGGTCTTGGTGCCAAATGGTTTGACTGCCATCCCGACCATATTTGGATTTGCTTTGATGGGACCTGTACCTAGGGATACCGGATTATCACGAAGCTGCCCTTTCTGTCTGTTCGGCCTCCGCTTGGTGAGTCACGACCTTTAGCCGAAAAGAGATTGTTGGCTATGGAGCGTCGCATGGGTCGTGATCCGGAGCTCAGACAGAAGTACATTGAGTTCATGAGAGAATATGAACAATTGGGACACATGTCTGTGTCAAATTTGGATTGGCGTTCGGTGGAGCACTACTTTCTCCCGCATCATGCGGTATTAAAGCCATCGACTGGCAAGCTGCGCACGGTATTTCATGGTTCTGCGCAGACTTCTACGGGCGTATCCTTGAACCAGTGCTTGCATTCTGGTCCTAAGTTGGTCAAGGACCTTTGTGACGTCATCACCAGCTTCAGACGACATCAGGTTGTCTTTGTAGCCGACATAAAAATGATGTTCAGGCAGACTATTATCCACCCTGATGACCGTCGCTTCCAGCTGATCCTTTGGAGAGAGTCTCCTCGTGATCCCATGGTCGTCTAAGAGCTCAATACTAATACGTACGGGTTAAGGTCGAGCCCCTATTTGGCAATACGTTCTCTTTGGGAGCTCGCAGACCGAGAAGGCTTGCGTTTCCCAAGAGCCTCCGCCATCTTGAAAGACGATATTTACGTCGATGACATTTGTTCAGGCGCCTCCACAGCGGACGAGGCGATCCTCCTGCGGGACGAATTGATAGGTATTTTGGCCTCCGCTGGTTATGAGTTGCGCAAATGGATTTCCAACTCTCCAGCGCTTTTGGAAGGCTTGCCAGAGGATCATCAGCAAGATCCACATCTATTTGAGATTGTTGACAACCCCGCCATGATGGCTGTTCTAGGCGTTCAGTACAGACCAGTCCAAGACATTTTTACGTATAACGTAGACTTGAAATTGCCTTGTTCTTGGACTAAACGTCTCGTGTTGTCTACTGTCGCCAGAACCTTTGATCCGAACGGTTGGATTTGTCCCATCATATTTTGGGCAAAATGCTTCTTGCAGAAGCTTTGGACAGCAGGATTGACCTGGGACGAACCTCTACACGGCACTCTTGTTGAGGAATGTACCTCTTTTGTATTCTCACTTCCTGCCGTCAACGAGATCTCCATGCCGCGTCCCATCCTTCCTCCCGGGAAGTACAAGGCCACCCTTCACGGGTTTTGTGATGCCTCGGAGCGTGGGCACGCGGCCGTGGTGTACTTGCGCACAGTTAGTGCCTCAGGTCAGGTGAGGGTTTCCCTGATCATGGCGAAGAGCAAGGTTCGCCTTCGGACATCTTTGACCATTCCGAAATTGGAGCTCTCGGGAGCAGCCCTACTTGTACGCTTGTTGAACCACGTGTCCAGTACTTTGGGTAAAAGCATTTGCATTAATGGGACCTACGCCTGGACAGACAGCCAAATTGTTCTTTGTTGGTTGAAGGCTTCGGTCCACACCTTGGAGGTATTTGTTGCTAATCGCGTTTCCCAAATCCAGAAATCCGAAGTCAAGCTTGTTTGGAGACACGTGCCAGGTGAGCTCAACCCCGCTGATTGTGCCTCGCGCGGATGCTTGACGCCTAGTTTGATAGGTCATTCGCTGTGGTGGGGTCCGGAATGGTTGAGTCGACCAGAAATTGATTGGCCTCGAACGCCAGTTTTGAATACTTCTAATTTGCCGGGTCTACGAACACTCGCTCTTGAGAAGGTAGAATGCGCCTTCGACCCCGATTTTTTGTTGAATCGTTACAGCTCCCTCGACAAGTTGTTAGGTGTCACTGCTTGGATAAAGCGTTTTGTTTTTAATTTTAGGCACCCACAACAGAAACGACTGACACCGTTTATCTCACCACAGGAACGACAGGAGTCCCTCATCTTTTGGGTTCGTTCTGTGCAATTGGCGCATTTTGAAAAGGAGATTGCTATCCTTAAATCAGGGAGATCGAAATTGTCGGGAGCTGTCTCTAAATTGAACCCCTTTTTGGACGATACGGGTCTCTTGCGCGTTGGAGGGCGTCTCAAGAACGCCAACCTCCCTTACGGAGCACGTCACCCCCTTTTGTTACCTAAGGACGGTCATTTGGTACGCTTGTTGGTAACTGACCGTTACCTTAAAAATTCGCATGCTAGTTGTAATGCTTTGTTGGCTATTTTGCAACGCGAATTTTGGATTTTGTCTGCCCGAAGAATTATTCGGAGTGTAGTCTTTCGCTGCATCCCTTGCTATAAGCTCAAGGCTTCTACCATGCAGCCCTTGATGGGTGACTTGCCGGCAGATCGCGTAACTGAGAGCAGGACGTTTGACGGTGTTGGCACGGACTTCGCAGGTCCCTTTTTGGTGAAAACGTCGACACTTCGAAACAGCAGGACTGTTAAGGCCTACTTGTGTGTTTTTGTTTGTCTCTCCACAAAGGCCGTACACTTGGAACTGGTCTCCTCGCTTACGACCGAGGCGTTTGTAGCCACATTTGACAGATTTGTATCCTGCAGAGGGATGCCTTCCTTGATCCGTTCTGACTGCAGCACTAACTTCAAGGGCACCTATAATTATTTGAATGATGTTGGTGGCTGATATAGGTGATAGGCTTGCCCGACGTGGGATAAATTGGTTGTTTTGCCCACCAAATTGTCCACACTGGGGTGGTATATTTGAGGCCACCGTAAAATCGGCCAAAACACACTTGCGCAGGACAATCGGTGAATCTGTCCTTACATTTGAGGAACTCGCAACTGTGTTTTGTAAGATTGAGGCCGTTTTGAACTCTCGGCCATTGTGCCCGATCTCCTCAGATCCGAATGATTCGGAGGCCCTTACGCCGGGCCATTTTTTGATTGGTCGCCCACTTGTCGCCTTGCCTGAGTACCCCTATATTGATACGAGACCTGGTCGTCTCTCGCGTTTTGAATTGGTACGCCAGATTACTCAGAGCTTTTGGAAACGCTGGAATTTGGAATATTTGCACATACTCCAGCAACGCGTTAAGTGGACCGACAAGACCGATCCACCCAAGATTGAGACCTCGTTTTGATCAAAGAGGCTAACCTTCCGCCACTCAGATGGCGCAGGGGGCGCATCCTTCGTTTGGTAACTGGGGCTGATGGAGTTCCCCGATTTGCTGAGGTCTTGGTGGACGGTTCGATTCTGAGGAGAGTGGTTGCAACATTGTCACGTCTACCAACCGATTAGCGGACCGGTAGGCCGGTCCGGGGCGGGTGGATGTTTGAAATAGAATTAGTTTTTATTATAAGTCAAATCGATTAGATCGATTGAGTAACATTTTGTTTAGTCTGTTGAAAATTTCTGACAATGGTCACACTGAACTGTCAGTTCCGTTCTTGCCTTGAAAAATTAACACGCCGTTTGCACTCTCGCGTGCCTTGTACCTAAATTAAATTTATCGCCCTTTGAATTAACGCGAATTGAATCAACTTGTAATTAACTTAATACGTAATTGCCGCTTTTGACTTCCGGCAAAGTTTGTTGTATCTTAATGAACATTTGTGAAATATTGAACTTTGTAAAACACGTGTGTGAATTCCTGATTGGTGCCTGAATTGTAAACTGGTATCTATTGATTCTCTTGTTATTTTGGCCGAAATTATAAGTTAATCTATAGGTCCACTTCAAGAACATCACCAGGATATATAAGGTAAAATTTTCATATAACTAAATCATAATTTGTCATCGCTGAGAATCTCAGCAATATGTGTCAGACATTTGATTGCTTTAGGACAACTGGATGAATATAAATTAGCTTCCACTGTGCCTACAACCAATTCCCAGTAAGCCTACGGTAATTCTAGACACATTGTCTAAAATGAGGATTGAATAGCAATGAAATGAAGTCATTAGAACTTTTTGATATATGTAATTACTGCAGAAAAGAAATAGTTTATCTTGTAGGAGCTGATTGTTGATCATTGTGATCTGGCTGACTGCTAATGACTGGCTAATATCTCCGCATATTTTTTTGTTGGTTATTCTTTAAAATATTTACTCCCTTTTAAATATTTAAATTGATAATATAATCATATTTCTGGACAAATAATTGTTTTTGATATTTGATATCAAATCGTTTCTTGAATATTTCAGGACATAAAATTTCTTGGCAATATTTATTTTATTTTATTAAATCATTAACAATTTTTACATTGTTTCTGATAAAGCACATTAATGTTGGCATGTCATGGTATAAATGGAGAATCAACAAAACACAACAAAATAATACAGTTAACAATCAATACTATAGATACTATTAAGAATCACAAATTGCATTAGTTTCAATTTAGTAATAGACGCAATAATTATAAATGTTACAAATTGAAATATATAATATCTACGTCAATGTAGGTACAAGATAAATAATTGTTTAAATAATAACCAGCAATTTAAATCTAAGAATATAATATGTCAATTCAATAAAATATCATTAATAAATATGTCTAAGAATATAATATTATGTAAATTCAATAAAATAACAATAATAAATAAGTCTAAGAATATAATATTATGTAAATTCAATAAAATAACATTAATAAATAAGTCTAAGAATATACAATGTCAATATAGGAATTTAAACTTTCGTGGTCATTTAAACTTGATTTAAATTGTCATTCGGGATATATACCACGTACCTTTGTTTGGAGTAACCGATATTTCGGCACTGTTGCAAGCGCCATGTTCACGGATGCAAACAAAGGTACGTGGTATATATCCCGAAAGACAATTTAAATCAAGTATAACATGTCAATTCAATAAAATATCATTAATAGAATATAAACACCTCTCTATCAAAAATTTCTTTAATTTTATTTGTTTATAGTAACAGTTTTAGCTCGACTGGCAACCTATTAAAGAATTTAAGAGCCATGTGATAGGTGCCATGTTTAGTGATGTTAAGATGGGGAATTGTTTTTGTGTGGAAGTATTTTCTTCTAGTATTCTCCCTAACACGTCTCTCCTCATCAGTTTCATATTCATGTACATATTTCTTAAAGAAAGTCAATAAAACCAGCACATAAAGACTTGTCACTGTTAGGATACGAAGATCTTTAAAATATTGCCTGCATGACTCTTTTTGCTTTATACGAACAATCGTGCGAATTGCTCATTTTTGTATTATGAAAGCTTTTTGTATGTTATATTCATAACTGCCTCCCCAGAATAGAATGCTATACCTTAACTTTGATTTGACAAGTGCATAATAAACTGTCACTAATTGCTTGACACTAATATCGTTTCTTAGGTTTCGTAGTACGTAGCACGCCGAACTAATGCTGTTTTCTATACTGGCGAGTTCATTTTTCCAATTAAGGTCATTTAACCAGTTTAGTTTTTGTTTTGCGAGAAATGTTGCGATCCCTCCATATGCCCTGCAACTGCGACATTGCACTCTCGGCCATTCCTATGCGCCTCTGAATTTCCTATTCACAAGAACCTGTGTTGCTGATATTTGCACCGAGATAGATGAAGTCATCGACCACTTCAAGTCCAAGAGTTCGCGTGAGTTGCAGCTTACTACTTCGGTCCACCACCATCACCTTGGTCTTGCTGTGGTTAATCTTGAGACCCATTTGCAGGCTGATGCGCTCCACTCCATCTAGGATATCAACCAATTCCGCTTCATTTGCAGCCAGAAGCGTGGTTTCGTCTGCGTACCGGAGATTAGTAATCTTGGTGCCTCCGATGGTGACTCCTCCGTCCCAGTTTTCACAATCTCTCCTGATTATGTACTCTCCATAAATATTGAAGAGGATGGGTGACAGAATGCAACCTTGTCTAACACCTTTTTCGAAACTGAAAGAGCCCGAAGTTGCTCCGTCAATTTTAACGACACCCTCGCTGTTAAGGTACAGATTTTCTTTTTCTAGTTTGCAACAGAATCATCCATATTCAGCGCTTTGACTTCTACTTACATTTTTCTGTCACTTAAATATGAGCTTAACAATTGCATAGAACTACCCCTAACACCATAGTGTTCCAGTTTGCTCAGCAGCAGCTCATGGTTCACTGTATCGAAAGCGGAACTTAAGTCAAGGAACAGACCAGGCACTTTCTGCTTTAAGTTTAGGCGAGATCTAATATTACTAATGAAATTGTCAATGGCGTCCTGTGTACCAACATTGCATTTTATGAGCTTTTCAAAAATTTTTGATATTGTTGGCAGCAACTAGATAGGCCTATACATGTTTGGATCTTGCTTCGAACCCTTCTTGTGAACAGGTACAACCTTTGCAATCTTAAGTTCCTTTGGAAAAACACCTTCTTACAACACTTTACCGATGTTTTCAATAAACACACAACGTCTACATCTATATATTTGTTTGAAATCGTTTTTATATATTTACTATGTAACTTCAAATTATCAACGTTATTTGCCAGATACAGAATAAGTTTAAGTGCAATACCGATTTTTACTATAATGAACTTTAACTTTACCAAACTACTAAAAGAAAAGTTCGAGCCAAAATCTTTTAGGAGGCAGCTTTTATCAAACTAGCCGCAAAACTTTTACAGTTCTAGTTTCCAAACTAAATTCTTTTTATTTTATTTTGTTTTTTAAAACTAACTAATGACCATAAGGAGAAAAACAAAGTTCCGGAGTTCAAAAACGAAGAATAAAATTCACATTTCAACTTCAGCCAACTGTTGTAAGTTTAACTATTTTAAAACTTATATTAATATTTAAAGTATAAATTTACTTGGACTAGCACCAAGGCTGTAACAAATGTGATGAAAATTCAAAGCTTTGCAATGTTTTAGCGAGTTTTGTTGCATATTTTTAAGCAGTATTTTTACTTTGTTTACATAGGAGAATCTTAGAAACCAATATGCCGTGAGCCACAATTAATAATTAATTGGTGGCACGGACCAAAACTTTCAAATTTTAATCGATTGTTTATGCAGTAGCCATTGTCAAGGAATGATTAATAAAACATATTAAATTCAGACAATAAGACATTTTGTATCGCTTAAAGATAGCATTTTCTATCAGTTGAGGATTGTATTAGATTTATAACATGATACTGATTAAAGTAACAAATAACATTGTTTTATTGGTTTAGTTTAGGATAGTTTAGTTTCATTAGTAGTTTTATTCTGTTGTATATATTATATACAACAGAATAAAACTACTAATGAAACTAAACTAAATATTATATACAACAGAATAAAACTACTAATGAAACTAAACTATCCTAAACTAAACCAATAAAACTAAATAAATAAAGATAACAAAATAGACGAGGAAAAACAAAAAAAAAACAAACTACGCGGCGTCAAAAAATTCCTCCGCAACGCTGTCGGCTGGTAGCGTGCCACGTTGTATGGCAATGCTTATTCTCTCTGCAAAATATAAACCAGCCCTCTGGTCACGGGAAGCGTCGATCAGCCTTTTAGCGATTTCTTTGTACAGAGCGCGTGCACTAGGTCCCAATGACCCCAGCGTTTCGACCCCAAACGGCTCAAAAACGTAATTACCAGATAGGTTTCCGTATTTGCGCCGTTTGATGGTCTCCGCTGATGCAGCAGCAGCGCCAGCCGATCCAGCTGTGCCAGGAAGATGTGATGGCGCAAGGGTATCGACGCATGTCGCGTCCCATACCAGAGGCCTGCCCATCTTCCAAGGTAATAAGGACATACCGTCTGGTCTCTGCCCATCGTCGCGTACCAAACCATTCGGTTCAAGATGAGCTGGTACTCCGGGGGTGACAAGAGCTCGACGGATTATGTCGTTAATGTGGGCATGTCAGGAAACACGCCCAGCACTCTTGCTGCACGATAAGCCATGGTGGCCAAGACTGTCGACGGCTTGACTGATATTAATTTTCTATGATGACATAGGGGTACTCAATAAAATTCTTATTTCCTTTTATTATTTAGATTTTCTAATACATAATATACATACATAGACTCACGCCTGTTTCCCGGAGGGGTAGACAGACACTACGGAACGCCATTTGCAATGATCCTGACATATCTCTCTTCCTTCATTCACTCCCATCAGATTCCTCGTGCATGCTCTTCTGTTCAGGGTACTTCTAACCTTTCCTGTTTTTAGGATGCCTACAATCTGGTCAGAAAACGTCCACCTAGGTCTTCCCCTTCATCATGTTCCATTCACACTTGCCTAATAATACATTATATGCATACAAAGTAGTTCAGTTATTGAAGTATGACTTTTATATTGTTCTAACGTCGGGATATTTATTCTCATTATTTTGTATTCATGATTTATTAATAAAATCAGTAAACCTTGCCTAGTCTAGTGGAGAGACCGACAGACTGCTTCGTAGCGGGTCTCGGGCTGGAATCCACGGCATGCACCAATGACTTTTCGAAGTGAAGTGAGTAGGGTAAAAAAATTGGGGCTTCTGCATCACTTGCTCTCGCGTCGCCGCTCGAGCTGCGTGATACAGAAGCCCCAATTTTACAATCGAGGTCGATTCATATTAATGTGTTCTGCATAACTCAGAGTGCCCAGTAATACCATACTGTTATAGTTAACACAATTTTTTAAGTTTAGCAATTATTTAGTGATCAATGGTAGCGTTACTTTTAGTGAGTTTTTATTATGACTGTGTGTACCTAATGAATTCCTCACTCCATGTAATATCAATGTAATCATGTTATCAATTTAAAAAATAAATGGATATGTTAATGAGTCTAGGAAACTATTAAGTAAAATAAAACAATATATATTATCAATTTAAAAAAAGTTTATTATCAATGCACCATTTTTTTAAACACAAAACATTTTTTAAAGCACATATTGAGTCATGATAAATACAATTGTACAAATCTTCAGAACACTTATAGCGATCATATAAACATAACAAATTAGGACAACATTTATCTTCTAAATTAATTAAATTATTAGTATTTAAAATATCCTTCAACCTTAACATTTTTTCAAGACCTTTAACGTAAATACACTTATCTTTTAAAACATCTGCAATTAAATATTGATAATTTGAGTAAGGTATAAATCCTTCACCCCAGTATATTTTTCTGTTACGTTCAATCCAGCAAACCTGCCGTCTTTCTGATTTAGTCAAATCGTAAAAAGGAAATGGTGGTTTGATTAAAAACACTTGTAGGTTTTTACTACACCATACAGCTATTTCTTTTAGTATAAATTCATTTGCTTCTGTTTTAAAGCCTTGAGCGTCAACAATGGCCGACATGATAGCCTACGCACGATGTTGCTTAGAGGTTTGTATTCCACAATTTGGTACTGCACAATTTGCCGATGACGTTAATAAACTTTGGCGCTTTTTAGACGGTGACAATTTTTTTGACTGTGTAGAAAAGTTTGGTTCAATGTATGTTATGCCATCGTCTTGAGTGGAGAAATATGGGCTAGTAACCTGTAAAAAAATAAATCACACATAAATATATAATAATGTGGACGCGCACAATAAATTTTTATAAACATAAATACATTTTATGTAGTGCTTACCTGATCAGAGGATTTGTTCCGATGCTTTTCAAAACATTCATAATTTCCTTGAGAGTAAAAAAATGGCTTGCTTTTTAACTGTCTACCATTCTCTGCCAAAGCATTGTCCTGCAATATAATAACATAAAAAATATAAATGAAAAGTTCATAACTATATGAATTTAACTATGAGGAATAAAATAATATTTACTAACCTCTTGTATTTCTGTCTGGTCAACTTCGTCCAAAGGACTTGGGATTTGAGAATCAACATTATCAAATACAAATCTGTTAAGTCCTCCAATGTTGAGAATGCTGGGGCTGTATGACATGATTCTGAAAATAAAACTAAAGTAAGATATCTAATTATTCATATAATAATATAATATAATATTGTAATAACTAATAACATTAAAAACGTACTTACCAATAAAACTTGATTTCTCGGCTAGCAACAGGTCCTGTTTCGGCTGACTATGACAGCATAATGAAATAAGGAATGCAATTTTAAATCTGTATGATATTCAATACCAAATTAAATCAATTAATAAAAATATAATATTGTAATACGAGAATACAAAATTCCTAACTTTCTAGACCTGTTCAAACATGTTAAATGCTGTTATTTATACTTTATGATATGTATATCTAATTTAGTGTTAAAGTTATAGCTACCTATAAATATGCGTGTTAGACATTCATTACAGTAATTGTCAAAATGAAGTTGATCAAGCAACCCATATCTTTGAAAATTAATAATATAGATTTAAATGAAACTTCTCACCAGATCAGACATAGTCCTTTATTACCGAATACGATTCGATGTATAATGTGCGGTCCATCGAACTGTGGTAAAACAAACGTTATGATTAGTTTGTTGTTACATGAAAATGGTCTAAAATTTAAAACTCTTTATCTTTATTCCAAAACTTCATTTCAACCAAAGTATCGTTTCTTGAGTGAAGTATTAGGAAGAGTCTCGCAGATTAACTTCTACAAATTTAGCGATGATAAAGAGGTAATTTCTCCGAGTGAAGCTTTAACAAATTCTGTGTTTATTGTTGATGATGTTGCGTGTGAAAATCAAGTTAATATTCGCAATTATTTTTGTATGGGTAGACATAAACAAATAGATTGTTTCTATTTATCTCAAACCTATTCCAAAATTCCAAAACAACTGTTGCGTGACAATGTGAATTTTCTTAATATATTCAAACAAGATGATGTGAATTTAAAACATATTTATGAAGAGCATGTTACTTCTGATTTACAGTGGAAAGAGTTTAGAAGTATTTGTCAAACTGTTTGGAGTAAACCTTATAATTTTCTACTTATTAATAAAGAATCGTCATTAAATAATGGAAGGTACAGACAGAACTTAGATATGTTTTTTAAATTTGACTGACTGTTTATATGTATATATATAAGTAATTAACATGGCAAATCAAATTCAGTATAATTTGTTCTTTAGCTGAATACAGTTGTTAATAAGTATAACATGGAGAAAAATATTAAAATAGAATTAATGAAGTCTGTAGACTCCATAAAGAATAAAATAAAACAAATGAAAAACCAGGAACACCCTACGAACTTATCACTTGAAAAAATGTTAAAACCTGTCACAGATCCCCTTAAAACTCTAGTTGATTCAAATAAAACATTAGAAAAAATACAAAATTTTGAGAATACACACTCTAATTATGAAGACGTGGAATTAGGTGACATTAATACTAGCTCATCTACTAAGTTTGAAAAATGCTATGACCCAGAACTGAATTCTGTACTGAACGTTAAAAAGCCTCCCCAGACGGAATTACCGGATGATTTAGAAATATCATTAGAGGGTCGTGATATCCATGATATTTATGACCTAAACATACCATTTGTAATAAGGAGTGAAAACAAAAAAATATTAATGGGTAATTCAATAGTTTCGTTTTCTAAAATAGATAGTGCAAATAATGATAATACCATTTTAATTAAAGTTGGTGACAAAAGCTTCAATTTAACCCCTGGTTTAAAAGAACTTTTACTTCGAAGAAAACCTGATTTGAAACAAATATCGAGCAAAGATAAACTTGTCTATAAAGATATGTTGCATTATACAAATGCACATAAGAGAGATTTCAATCCTAATGGGCAAATAAGAGGCGATAAAGGTATAAAATATCGTGAAATAATCAAACCATTGTTTTCTGAATCGTCAAACAATAATATTGTCACTAAATTTGGAGGAAGCTTACCAACGTTAAAGAAATACAAAAATAGCACTGTCTTGGTATATTGGGACGATCCTAACGAACTGGTTGAAAGATTGAAACTATTAATTGCTTCCCGAGATGCTGGTAATACAAATCATGATAATGAAATTTTATCAATAATCGAAGAGTTAAAAGAAGCTGACATAATTAAATAATAAATAGTTTTTTTATTCAGTATTATAGCAGAATTCGAGACAAACAT
The DNA here is from genome assembly GCA_944739405.2 of Euclidia mi. Taxonomy (NCBI): domain Eukaryota; kingdom Metazoa; phylum Arthropoda; class Insecta; order Lepidoptera; family Erebidae; genus Euclidia; species Euclidia mi. Next base: position 61,978,812 of record OX123200.2, read on the forward strand.
TCCTACTGAGTTGTGAACATGAGCAAAGCTGACGTGGTAAACGAAATTCATAAAAATGCGAGAGTGAACTATCCGCGAAGACATGTTGTAATGAGAGATATAGATGACTTGTGGCAAGCAGACTTAATTGATTTGCAATCAATTTCAAAAGAAAATAAAAACTATAGATATATTCTTACCGTTATTGATTCATTTTCGAAATATGCTTGGGCCTTTCCTATGAGAAGTAAAAGCAAAGAAGATGTGTATAACTCTTTCAAAACTTTGTTGGATAAAGGGCGTGTTCCTAAAAATCTGCAAACCGATAATGGAACAGAATTTTATAATAACAAATTTCAGAAGCTTATGAAATCGTTTCATTTTAACCATTATTCAACCTTCTCAACAAAAAAAGCTTCAATAGTCGAACGATTTATCAGAACATTGAAATCTAAAATCTATAAGGAATTTAGTTTAAAAGGCAATTACAATTGGGTAAATAATACCCTCAATGATGTTATTTACAAATACAATCACACTCACCATCGCACTATTAATGAAATCCCTGCTAATGTGAACAATATGAATAAAAAACTGATATTAGAAAGGTATTTAAAGTTGGCAAAAAATGATAATTTAAAAAGCAAGTACAAAGAAGGTGATTATGTGCATATCAGTAAATACAAAGGTGCATTTGAAAAAGGTTATACTCCCAACTGGTCAACAGAAATATTTAAAATTCGTAAAATACAAAATACAACTCCTATAACTTACTTAATTGAAGACACTATCAGAGGTCTGCCTATTTTAGGAGCATTTTATTCACAAGAACTTCAAAAAACAAAACATCCCAATATATATCTAGTCGAAAAAGTTCTTAGAAGAAAAGGTAACAGGGTTTTAGTAAAATGGTTAGGTTTGTCTTCAGCTGAAAGCAGTTGGATTGATAAATCGAATGTAATATTATAAATAAAATAACGTTAACAAACTCGAATCACATAACTATTTATTAAAGTATTCAAACCGGAATCATCAGTCTAATAATGTGTTTTGGAGAGAGTAGTCTTCTCAATTGGCTTATTAATAATTTACCATTTGAATTACACTTACCAGGATATAATTACTGTGGCCCAGGTACTAAATTAATAAAAAAACTAACAAAAGGAGATTACGGCGTAAATAAGTTGGACGAATACTGCAAAGATCACGATATTGCATATCACAAGTCATCAAACTTAAAGGATCGACATAAGGCTGATTTAATTTTGTTAAAAATGGCGAAAGAGCGAGCGGTTGCTTCCGATGCCAGTATAGCTGAAAAACTCGCGGCACGCTTAGTAAGTAAGGCTATGTCAGCAAAAATTTAAACTTGTTCTGGTTTGGACAAAAAGCCTTCTCCAAAAATTACACCTGGAAAAGGGTTAAAAAGTAAATTAAAATCTGTTATTACAAAAGCAAAAAGGCATATCAAAAAATTAAAACCTAAGAGCAAGAAAATGGCAATAGAATTAGCTATTGCCGCTACTAGAGAATTGGCTGATGATTCATCGATTAAACTCCCTCGCGTTATTCCTATTCCAAAAACTGGGGGAGTATTACCTTTGATTCCTATTTTTGCGGGATTATCAGCTGCGGGAGCTTTAGCAGGCGGTGCAGCTGGTATTGCTAAAACCATAAATGAATTCAAAATGGCTAAAAAGCTGTATGAAGAATCGAGAAGACATAATGAAAAAATGGAAGCTCTATGTATTGGGAAAGGACTACACCTTAAACCACATAAAGGCGGCCTTGGAATTTTTGTATCAAAAGAAAAAAACTAAGATATCGGCTACCCAAACGGGCCTTAACTAACTTTGACATTTTAAAGTACGGGAATAGAATTCCTTATTTTAGAGGTGTCTTTATGAGAGATGAGCTCCCTAAATGTCCTTATAAAAAAGAATGTGGAGTTATTAATTTGGATTGTTCAAAAAATCCTGGTTCTCATTGGGTAGCCTATGCAAAATATAATGATTATGTTGAGTATTTTGACAGTTATGGAAATCTTAAACCTCCGAAGGAATTTATAAAATATGTAGGTTCTAACATTCAATATAATTATGAAAATATACAACGTAATTTAATTTCTTAAAGAATTTTTGGTATAATCATGAAATAAAATAAAAAGGATCATCTAAAAGAGTTCAGTATGCAAGCATGTCTACTACGGTCCCATCTCTGGAAATAAATCGGAACTGATTTCGTATTTTCAACCACCTCTTCATTTATCTGATCAGTACGAGTGCGGTTTACTATACTTTTCAGTATTAAAAACAAGACCGAATGTGCCCGTTAATAACAGCAGTTTAACAGCTGTTATCAGAATTGAATGTGATCTTGTACACGGTTCATACTGCAACGGATTACCGACTCATTTTATTCATGAATTTATATCTGATACTGCTCCAAGTCACGGCTACATAGAAATACCTCAGAACGTTATTTACTTTCCAGTTAACAAAAATATAATTTCATCCATATCTGTTAGGATTGTAGATCAGTTTGGTTACCGTTTTGACTTTGGTGAAGAAAATATTCAATTACGTCTTCATTTAAGAAAAGCAAAATGATAGTATATTATAAAAACCCTTCAGTGAAAATAAAAGGTCCTATTCCGTCAACAACCATAAAGGTGCACAGACGTAAGAAAAACGTGAAGAAATTGACTAAATCAAATAAAGATTTTCTTAAAGCTTTAGGGTTTAAAGTTTGAGTATACTACAGATTACCGACTTACCACACTTTGATAGTTCGATCGAAAGTTATGAAATCCATTCATACAATCCCTACAATAACAGTTTTAGAGAAAACGATGAAATCAGAATCCCCATACACCAGCAAGATATATACGTGCTACCATCAGCCAGTTCCATCTACATCGAAGGTCAAGCAAAGCTGTTCGGTAAGGATGGGCATCAGATCAAGAAAGCTGTTACGTTTACTAATAACCCTGTTATGTACTTGTTCCAAGACATCAGGTACGAAATGAATGGAATTGAAATAGACCGTATAAAAAATTCTGGAATAACATCAACAATAAAGTCATACATCTCATTTAATGAAGCAGAAAGTAAAGTTTCTGCATTATGGGGTTGGAATTTAAACGGTTTCCAAAGTGATGGACATTTTAGCGTTGTGGTGCCCTTAAATAAGATTTTAGGGTTTGCAGAGGATTACAATAAAATTGTGATAAATTGTAAACACGAACTTATATTGAATAGGAGTAATTCTAACTTAAATAGTATTATTCTTACTGATGAAGTCGTTCAGCTTCAAATAGATATAGAGAGAATTCAATGGAGAGTACCACATATAAAAGTTTCCGATCGAGAACGTTTAATACTTTTAAAGCACTTAGAAAGAGATAAACCTATTCAGATGGCCTTTAGAAATTGGGATTTATATGAGTATCCTTTACTACCTAAAACCACAAAGCATTCTTGGTCAGTAAAGACTGCTTCTCAATTAGAAAAGCCTCGGTATGTCATTTTTTGCTTGCAAACTAATAGAAAAAAAAATTGGGCAAGTGCGAGTCGGACTCGCGCACGAAGGGTTCCGTACCATCATCTATAAAAGAAAATCACGTTTGTTGTATATATACTTAAATATTTTTTAAGTTTCTACTTGTTTATTAAGATCGAGTAACAAATTGCTTAAAAATTACGTTTGTTGTATGGGAGCCCCCCTTTATTATTTACTTTTTTTAATTTAATTATTTATTTATTAAAGGTAATATACAACTACATATTCCGTGAAAATTTGAAGCGTCTACCTGTTACCGTTAGTAATTTTGAGCAAAAATACGAAAAAAAAACACGTTTATTGTATGGGACCCCCCCTTAATATTTTCATTTTTTTTATTTTTAGTATTTGTTGTTATAGCGGCAACAGAAATACATAATTTGTGAAAATTTCAGCTTTCTAGCTATCACAGTTTATGAGATACAGCCTGGTGACAGACAGACAGACAGACAGACAGACAGACAGACAGACAGACAGACAGACAGACAGACAGACAGCGGAGGCTTAGTAATAGGGTTCCGATTTTTACCTTTTAGGTACGGAACCCTAAAAATAATAGAACTAAAGACAGTTCGGTATTTGATCATTGTGAGGTGACAAATGTTACGCTCTTTTTAAATTTGCAATATTATCCTTATGAGCCTTTATCTTTAAAGTTTTGTGAGAACAAATATAGTATATTATATGAAATGTATGTGAAATTTCGCCAGTCGTATTACAACTCTCCGGTAGAACCGTTGCTTGATCTGCAGGATTTCAAAGAAAAGGCCCCAGTCTTCATCTTAGACTGCTCGAGGCAAAACGATAGTTTAAAAACTGGTCCAGTGGATGTAAGATTGGAATTTGAATGTTCAACACAAATACCAGATAAGACAACTGCATACTGTTTGATTATGAACGACCGACTTGTGGAATACAAACCTCTGAGCAACATCGTGCGTAGATTATCATGACTGCTATTGTAGACATCCAAGGCTTTAAAACAGAAGCAAATGAATTTATAATAAAAGAAATTGCTATATGGTGTAATCAAAGCCTGCAAGTGTTTTTAATCAAACCGCCATTTCCTTTTTACGATTCGACCAAATCGGAAAGACAACAAGTTTGCTGGATTGAGCGTAATAGAAAAATATACTGGAGCGAAGGATTTATACCTTACTCAAATTATCAATATTTAGTTTTAGATATCTTAAAAGATAAGTCTGTTTTCGTTAAAGGTCTTGAAAAAGTGTCATGGTTGAAAAATATTTTAAATAGTGTTAATGTAATTAATTTAGAAGATAAAGGTTGTCCTAATTTGTTAACCCTATATGATCGCTATAAATATTCCGGAGATTTGTACAATTGTATCTATCATGACTCAATATGTGCATTAAAAAATGTTATGTGCTTAAAAAAATGGTGCTTTGATAATAAACTTTTTTAAAAAGATACAATATGGATTGTTTCATTTTACTTAATCGTTTCCTATACTCACTAACATACCCGTTTAGTTTTAATACATACTATGATTGGAATATTACATGAATTGATACACATTCATAAGTACAATAAAAACTCAGCAAAGAGAACAGTTACATTGGTCACTAAGACAAGGAGTTAAATTCCTAACCTGAAAACCTTAGAATAGGTGTTATTATTCTAAGCTGAAAACATAATGTTAATAATCTATGTTTGAAATAGAATTAGTTTTTATTATAAGTCAAATCGATTAGATCGATTGAGTAACATTTTGTTTAGTCTATTGAAAATTTCTGACAATGGTCACACTGAACTGTCATTCACTCACTTTTTTTTGTCGTTTCCCGCGGTCAGCGAAAAAACCTAGCTCTGGATAGATTTCGTTTTGTGAGCGTTTTGATCTTGTATTTAGAACCCGTTTGATTGCCACTTCCTTGATCAATAACTGGCACCGGTTAATTGTGATAAAAATAGTATTTTAACGAACATTGTAAAACTTGAGTGAATCCGATGTACGTGGTTGGTGCCGGACGAATTTGCTGATTGAAAACGCTGCGTTGGAGTCTGGTAAAGTAAAGATAATTCACTTGCTAATATTGGCCAATTTAGTCTCGTGTGTGTCTAGCTTGCCTCCAGGACTCCACTCAAGAACATCACCAGGGGATATTTGGTAAGACATTTTATTAATATTAGAATTTATATTCATTCGCTGTGCTACCGCACCACTGATCTTTGTAAACCTTACCCGATCTCAGCTCAAACTCTAGACATAATTTTTGATAGCAAGAGCGTGGTTAACTGTGCCTATATTGTAAACTTGTATCTTAGCCGTTGATTGTATCTGAACTCAGATTGGTGTTGTATGAGCTATATATCTCACCTTGTAGACAGTATTGTAGTGTTTGTCAGGTCAGTTATTGTCTAAAATACATAATATTTAATTGTATAAGTTGACCTAGATAATTTGAAACACATTGTCACATAACCTCAATCAGTAATTGTTGATTTGTATTGTTGGAAAATCTAACTTAAATTTGTTGTTGCATTAATAAGTCAGTTTGTTTGGATACATAACAGCTGTATGTATCAATAAATTTAGTAAATTTAGTTTATTGCATATATTCATAAACATTGTAATAATCCAACTTGACCTTGCCACTTGGGCGGGTCACATTAATAAACTTTGTTTTGTTGTAATATAGATAATATTGCTAGGTAACACATATTCTGTGCTTACTTACTATTGTATATCTCAAATAATACAGCCAGTCTGTCTGTTGCAAGTAATTAGTTAATTTATTTGAATATATAACTTTAATTAACTTATTCGAAGGTTCAACTTTGATAACTTTGACTTTGTTTTGTGTCAATATATATTGAAATTATTAATTTTGTTGGACAGTAGATACCTGTCACTTGCCTGCACTTGCAGTAAACAGGCTAATACTTTGTTGGTTTCAAAGAATTAAGAAAAATTAAGTTTTGATTGTTAATTGTATTTAACGCTTGTCCGGGCTCTTTTGAAATTTTGATTATGTCAGCTATCAAGGACTTGCGTGCGGCTGCTGGTGCCATTGCATCAGATTTGCGCTGGTTTGCCTCGGCCAGTGCCTTAGTGAACCGGCCTGATCGCCAGCAGTCCTTACTACAAAGGTACGAGCGGATTGACGATCGCCTGGCAAGTGTGGAACAGCAATTCCGCACTTTCAGCACTTGCTGTCTTGAAGTGTCAATCAATGATTTCACTGCTGACCAGCGAAATAAGGTCAGCGAAGACTATGCCCCACAAAAGTTGGCCTATCTAATGTCGGTTCTGGATGGGGAGGCTAAGGGCCTCATCCAGCATCTGCCCGTGTCTGACGAGGCGTACCAGACGGCTCGGGACTTAATCACCCGTAGGTACCATAATAAGCGTGGCCTCGCCGATACGCACATCGAGCAGATTTTGGGTTTGCCGACGCTCACACGGGTCTCTGGGTTGCGCACCCAACTTTTGAACCCGCTTTTGGTGGCCATCAACGCACTTAAGTGCCTTGACCTGCCCGTGGACCAATGGTCCTGTCTATTGGTGCACATTGTGCTGAAGAAGCTGCCTGCCGACCTGAGGTCGCGTTTTGAACAGCGCTTTGGTGGGGATGGTGCGACCCATCTGCCCCCCTTTGCTCACCTGGAGAGATTCCTGGAGGATGAGTGCCGGGTTTTGGACAACTCCGGTGATGACACGCCGGCTAAGACGCAACCGCCCAAGGTCAAGGAGCAGGCTCGCGTTCACACCCGAGCCAATGTTGACCGGGGCCCTCCTCGCTTTGCAGTCACGCAGAGCCCAGCAGAGTGCTCCTACTGCAAGGTCACGGGGCACAGAACGGCCAGTTGTAGGGCATTCTTGGACCTACATGTCGCCTCTCGTAGGCGCATCGCAAATGCCCGCAGCCTTTGCTTCTCTTGTTTGGGGTCCCACTACCAGCGAGACTGCCCAACCTCTCGCCCCTGTCCTCACTGTGGAGGCATTTGGACATTCTCTGTATGAATGCCAGAGAGGTTGGCCGCTTGTCCAACCAGCCGACGCCGCGCACGGGCGGGTGTTTTGAAGGTGGCAGCCGAGGCTCACCGGCGCGTAGCCGAGAGTCACCTCGCTCGATTGATCGCCACTCGCCCCGCTTGGAGAACCGTAGCGTGCGCACGCCTCCTCTCTCTCGTGCACCTGAATGTGCTGTTCAGCGTCACCAGCACCATGACTGCTGCCCCAGGTATTCCCCTCCTTTGGCGGAGCGTCCCCGCCTTGACTCGCGCCCACCTCGTTTTGGGCGGGTTGCGTCATTATGACCCCCCACAGATGGCGCGCGGATGGAGTCATCGCGCTTTTGAGGACTTCAAGCCGCACCCTCGTTTTGACTTGCCTGGTCCTGGCCAACGGTCGCCGCCCAGGCAACAATAGGTCATTGACCCCTGCCCTATAACGCCAACCTCCCCCATTGAGACCGTTATCCTACCAACGGTTGCTGTTAGGGTCTGGGGACCCACGGGGACCTCTGTTGTTGTCCATGCTATATTGGACACAGGTTCACAAGGTTGCATTGCTTCCACTTATTTGGTAGGGCAGGTTAAATTAAATATGGGTTTATTTCCAAATTGTATACGGGGCATAGGTGACGTAGCCTCTAATGTTGAAGGGCAAGTTAAGGTTTTGTTTGGCCCTGTTGAATCTTCACACCCGAGGATTAGAACCTCGGCTATTGTGCTGAAGAATATTTTGGGCATGCATCCACAGAAACAGCTACCTGCTGCTGTGGTGAATTTGACTTTGGGATTGGAACTGGCAGACCTCAAATTTGACACACCGGGACAAATCGACTTGTTGATTGGCTCTGATGTCCTCGGTTGAATTTTGATTGGTGGGAAACGGTTCTTGGTGCCAAATGGTTTGACTGCCATCCCGACCATATTTGGATTTGCTTTGATGGGCCCTGTACCTAGGGACCCCCCTCCACCCGAACTTGATAATTTGTTGGCTGTAGGCTCTGCTATCTCTGATGCGGTTCAGAGGTTTTGGGAGGTAGAGGAGCCCCCTCAAGCTGCCCGTTTGAATCCAGAACATGAGGAGTGCGAGCTGTTCTTCCAGAACAACACTGGTCGACTCCGTTCTGGTCGGATCATTACGAGGCTACCATTTCTGTCTGTTCGGCCTCCGCTTGGTGAGTCACGACCTTTAGCCGAAAAGAGATTGTTGGCTATGGAGCGTCACATGGGTCGTGATCCGGAGCACAGACAGAAGTATATTGAGTTCATGAGAGAATATGAACAATTGGGACACATGTCCGTGTCAAATTTGGATTGGCGTTCGGTGGAGCACTACTTTCTCCCGCATCATGCGATATTGAAGCCATCGACTGGCAAGCTGCCCACCGTATTTGATGGTTCTGCGAAGACTTCAACAGGCGTATCCTTGAACCAGTGCTTGCATTCTGGTCCCAAGTTGGTCAAGGACCTTTGTGACGTCATCACCAGCTTCCGACGACATCCGGTTGTCTTTGTGGCTGACATAAAAATGATGTTCAGGCAGACTATTATCCACCCTGATGACCGTCGCTTCCAGCTGATCCTTTGGAGAGAGTCTCCTCGCGATCCCATGGTCGTCTACGAGCTCAATACTAATACGTACGGGTTAAGGTCAAGCCCCTACTTGGCAATACGTTCTCTTTGGGAGCTCGCAGACCGCGAAGGCTTACGTTTCCCAAGAGCCTCCGCCATCTTGAAGGACGATATTTACGTCGATGACATTTGCTCGGGCGCCTCCACAGCGGACGAGGCGATCCTCCTGCGGGAAGAATTGATAGGTATTTTGGCCTCCGCTGGTTATGAGTTGCGCAAATGGATTTCCAACTCACCAGCGCTTTTGGAAGGCTTGCCAGAGGATCATCAGCAGGATCAACATTTGTTTGAGATTGTTGACAACCCCGCCATGATGGCTGTTCTCGGCGTTCAGTACAGACCAGTCCAAGACATCTTTACATATAACGTAGACTTGAAATTGCCGTGTTCTTGGACTAAACGTCTCGTATTGTCTACTGTCGCCAGGACCTTTGATCCGAATGGTTGGATCTGTCCAATTATATTTTGGGCAAAATGCTTCTTGCAGAAGCTTTGGACAGCAGGATTGACCTGGGACGAACCTCTGCACGGCACTCTTGTTGAGGAATGGACCACCTTTGTATCCTCACTTCCTGCCGTCAACGAGATCTCCTTGCCTCGTCCCATCCTTCCTCCCGGGAAGTACAAGGCCACCCTTCACGGGTTTTGTGACGCCTCGGAACGTGGTCACGCGGCCTTGGTGTACTTGCGCACAGTCAGTGCCTCAGGTCAGAAGAGAGTCTCCCTGATCATGGCGAAGAGCAAGGTAGCACCCCTTCGGACATCTTTGACCATTCCGAAATTGGAGCTCTCGGGAGCAGCACTACTTGTACGCTTATTGAACCACGTGTCTAGTACTTTGGGTAAAAGCATTTGCATTAATGGGACCTACGCCTGGACAGACAGCCAAATTGTTCTTTGTTGGTTGAAGGCCTCTGTCCACACCTTGGAGGTATTTGTCGCTAATCGCGTTTCCCAAATCCAGAAATCCGAAGTCAAACTTGTTTGGAGACACGTGCCAGGTGAGCTCAACCCCGCTGATTGTGCCTCGCGCGGATGCTTGACGCCTAGTTTGATAGGTCATTCGCTGTGGTGGGGTCCGGAATGGTTGAGTCGACCAGAAACTGATTGGCCTCGAACGCCAGTTTTGAATACTTCTAATTTGCCGGGTCTACGAACACTCGCTCTTGAGAAGGTGGAATGCGCCTTCGACCCCGATTTTTTGTTGAATCGTTACAGCTCCCTCGACAAGTTGTTAGGTGTCACTGCTTGGATAAAGCGTTTTGTTTTTAATTTTAGGCACCCACAACAGAAACGACTGACACCGTTTCTCTCACCACAGGAACGACAGGAGTCCCTCACCTTTTGGGTTCGTTCTGTGCAATTGGCGCATTTTGAAAAGGAGATTGCTATCCTTAAATCAGGGAGATCGAAATTGTCGGGAGCTGTCTCTAAATTGAACCCCTTTTTGGACGATACGGGTCTCTTGCGCGTTGGAGGGCGTCTCAAGAACGCCAACCTCCCTTACGGGGCTCGTCACCCCCTTTTGTTACCTAAGGACGGTCATTTGGTACGCTTGTTGGTAACTGACCGTCACCTCAAAAATTCGCATGCTGGTTGTAATGCGCTCTTGGCTATTTTGCAACGCGAATTTTGGATTTTGTCTGCCCGAAGAATTATTCGGAGTGTAGTCTTTCGCTGCATCCCTTGCTATAAGCTCAAGGCTTCTACCATGCAGCCCTTGATGGGAGACTTACCGGCAGATCGCGTAACTGAGAGCAGGACGTTTGACGGTGTTGGCACGGACTTCGCAGGTCCCTTTTTGGTGAAAACGTCGACACTTCGAAACAGCAAGACTGTTAAGGCCTACTTGTGTGTTTTTGTTTGTCTCTCCACAAAGGCCGTACACTTAGAACTGGTCTCCTCGCTTACGACCGAGGCGTTTGTAGCCACATTTGACAGATTTGTATCCCGCAGAGGGCTGCCTTCCTTGATCCGTTCTGACTGCGGCACTAACTTCAAGGGCACGTATAATTATTTGAATGATGTTGTTAATTTCCTTGAAACCAACAAGGCTGATATAGGTGATAGGCTTGCCCGACGTGGGATAAATTGGTTGTTTTCCCCACCAAATTGTCCACACTGGGGTGGTATATTTGAGGCCGCCGTAAAATCGGCCAAAACACACTTGCGCAGGACAATCGGTGAATCTATCCTTACATTTGAAGAACTCGCAACTGTGTTTTGTAAGATTGAGGCCGTTTTGAACTCTCGGCCATTGTGCCCGATCTCCTCAGATCCTAATGATTTGGAGGCCCTTACGCCGGGCCATTTTTTGATTGGTCGCCCACTTGTCGCCTTGCCTGAGTACCCCTATATTAATACGAGACCTGGTCGTCTCTCGCGTTTTGAATTGGTACGCCAGATTACTCAGAGCTTTTGGAAACGCTGGAATTTGGAATATTTGCACATACTCCAGCAACGCGTTAAGTGGACCGACAAGACCAATCCACCCAAGATTGGAGACCTCGTTTTGATCAAGGAGGCTAACCTTCCGCCACTCAGATGGCGCAGGGGGCGCATCCTTCATTTGGTAACTGGGGCTGATGGAGTTCCCCGATTTGCTGAGGTCTTGGTGGACGGTTCGATTCTGAGGAGAGCGGTTGCAACATTGTCACGTCTACCAACCGATTAGCGGACCGGTAGGCCGGTCCGGGGCGGGTGGATGTTTGAAATAGAATTAGTTTTTATTATAAGTCAAATCGATTAGATCGATTGAGTAACATTTTGTTTAGTCTATTGAAAATTTCTGACAATGGTCACACTGAACTGTCATTCACTCACTTTTTTTGTCGTTTCCCGCGGTCAGCGAAAAAACCTAGCTCTGGATAGATTTCGTTTTGTGAGCGTTTTGATCTTGTATTTAGAACCCGTTTGATTGCCACTTCCTTGATCAATAACTGGCACCGGTTAATTGTGATAAAAATAGTATTTTAACGAACATTGTAAAACTTGAGTGAATCCGATGCACGTGGTTGGTGCCGGACGAATTTGCTGATTGAAAACGCTGCGTTGGATTCTGGTAAAGTAAAGATAATTCACTTGCTAATATTGGCCAATTTAGTCTCGTGTGTGTCTAGCTTGCCTCCAGGACTCCACTCAAGAACATCACCAGGGGATATTTGGTAAGACATTTTATTAATATTAGAATTTATATTCATTCGCTGTGCTACCGCAGTGTATGTTGGACCTTTGCCTTGGGCTGAGACTGGATGAATTAATCGCTTCCACTGATCTCTGTAAACCTTACCCGATCTCAGCTCAAACTCTAGACAATCTATATCGCGAATAAAACGGATCGCAGATAACAAAAGTAGGTATTATTGGAGGCGTCTGCGTCGTGAAACGAGCGAAGCGAGTTGAGTGACGCAGAAGTCAGAACACATTTATATTAATCGATCGAACACTACACGTGCAGTCAATCTGCTTTATCTCGATACGTCCGCATCACCTGGAATCCGAGTGACCGTGGGTTCAAGTTCCATGTAGACAAAGTCAGAGGCAAAAGCTAGTTGTGGATAAAACAATTATATAATTCATAAGTACATACATTCATAGTCTTATGCCTGTAACCTGAAGAGGTAGGCAAAGGTGTATTACTACACCCACTTTTCGCCAGATATATTTAAGTCCCACGTAATAGGGAGGCGAGCCTATTGCCGTACCGGGCACATTTCTAGACTTCATGCTGTTACTGAGAATTTCCTAACAGAAAAACCCAAAAACACTTTGGCCGACCCGGGAATCGAACCCGGGAGCCACCCGATCCTACTTTCAACATTGTTAAGATTTTGCATTCATTCATTAAAATTATCAATGAGCTGTGCAAAGATAACAGTATGTACCTACCTACATATAAATTATTATGAATGCATCGCTGTGCCCGAGCCGCACTGAGCGCGTCGAACGAACTTGAGAATGTTGTTTATATTATGTCATCCCAAGTAAAAACATTGTTACTATGCTACCAGTATTACGATGCATCGATGAATGAAATAATATTATACTTCTAATGCCAACCGTCCGTATCGCAGATCATGTTAGTAGTGTGATTTTTGGGGCGCTCTGCATTGCGAACGGAGCGAAGCGAGGTGAGTGATGCAGTAAGCAAATGAATTTATACTAAAAGAAATAGCTGTATGGTGTAATAAAAACCTACAAGTGTTTTTAATCAAACCACCATTTCCTTTTTACGATTTGACTAAATCAGAAAGACGGCAGGTTTGCTGGATTGAATGCCTGTAGTAGATGAAAATGAAATGCATAATTATTATTATTAAAAGAGTAATTAAATAATCTTATAAGAAATAAGTGATTCCTAATCTATCATTTATTGTATTTTAAAGTGCTATTTGTTTTAAGACTAAGATATATAAATCATCCATCAAGAATCCTAATTGTCTACTACTTAAATATATTATATATTAGAAGATTTTACTATCGTAATTATAAAAAATAAACGTTTGTACTGAGTTATTGATTATCTTGGATAATTCTATACACGTCATGTTAAGACAAAGTGGTCCAATATTTTATCACATCTTTGACGACACGTTTGGCGCATTGGCTAAGTGTATGACTCGCATCACAATGTAAATAGTAGGTTTAATAGACGCAGCAACTAATGCACCAACGTGTTGCGGGTTCGATTCCCGCACGGAACAAATCAGTATTGTTCCAGTTTGGATTTTGTTTTTATGTTTTTTTTTTTACTTTATTTTTTTTTGTATTATAAGCAATTATTATGTCTCCATAATACCTACTGTTGGCTACTTACTAAGAAAGAAAGAAAGAGAAAAACTATTTATTTGTCGCAGACACAGAAAAAGTATTACATATAAAAGAAAACATTGCAAGGCATAAGATTAGTCTGTGACAAATATGTGCACTTGATGTGCACACTCAGCTATATTGTTGCATTGTGGTAGTGTCCACAACTCTATTATTGAGTTATAGTTGCTAGTAAAAGCTAACCTCTCATTATACGGAAGGCCTATGCATTCATTAGTACAAGATGTGCACCAAATCGTTTCGATGCAACGATGTGCCGTGATCGAACATGATATTGTTGTTTATTGTACTTATTTAAGTGCGCGCGATAATTTTTGCTTGGCTATGTCAGTTCGATACCATACCAGATTATGATACACACAACAACCGATCGGACTGATCGCGTCGACTGAACACAGCAGTCTAACTTGAGAATGTTGTTACATTAGCATCTCAAACTAGAAACGACAGTAAGTTGTCCCATTGCATTGCTACTACAATGATATGTCGGTGAATGAAATACAATATTATATCGTGAATCAGACGGATCGCAGATAACAACGGTATTATTGGGAGCGTCTGCGTCAGCTCACTTTGTTCTGAGTGATGCAGATCACATTTATATTAATCGATCTCGATTGTAAAATTGGGGCTTCTGTATCACGCAGCTCGAGCGGCGACGCGAGAGCAAGTGATGCAGAAGCCCCAATTTTACCCTACTGAAGTGCTTATTAAATTGTTAACTATCGCTTGCTAAACAGTGAAGGAAAACATCGTGAGGAAACCTGCATGTCTGAGAGTTCTCCATAATGTTCTCGAACGACATGTTAAGTCTGCCAACACGCACTTCGGCAGTATGGTTGACTAGGGCCTTACACTTCTCACAGTAAGGACAGAATAAATAAGGCTGATGATGATAAAACCTTGCTGATACTCACACCATATACTAAATAGAGCGTTATAACAGTGTTTAGTTTACAGACAAGTACCTAAACTACGCGTACTGCGTGTTTTGTGACTTGCAACTTTAAATTTAATTTCATTTCCACACATTATGTAGCACATCAGCTAGCAAAACATAGTAACAAAGCGGTCGCATTGCTAGTTAGCACTGGATAGAGTATTATAGTTTCGGTCCCCATGAGAGACAATACTTTGCCTGATCCCCCAATAGCTGTTTCGAATCCAGGTATTGACACAGGATTTTTTCTTACTGCGGTAGATATTCTTTCAAAAGAAAAATAAAAGAAGAAGGAGTTTAAAAGCTATAACCCGACTTCGTAAAAAAGGGAATCTAAAAAGGACGAAATAAGAAAGTAGCTCATTCCGAAAAGTATAAGTACTGAAATGCTTGAGCTATTTAAGGAAAATATTGTTTATGTTTATTTGTAAGAAAGTTTGCATTTATTCCAAAACACGATTTTGGAATAAAAAAATCGTAACGTTGAGCCTCAATATCTTCTGAACCAGTAATTTCCCAGGTATGGTGCCGAATTAAAAAATGTTCAATATGGGATTTCAGTTTTCGTTAAGGGTCTTTTACACTTTTTTTTTGTATGTTCATATTTGTAATGTGCTCACCAATAGCTTTTTTTTGATACCAAACACGTAATGACTGTCTCAGTTTATTTTTTTTAAGATAAGTATCTGAGGTATCAATACCGTAATAGAAAATTTAGATAAAATTCATAAAGCCTATGTCACCCGCGCTATTATCACAAATCATTTGAAATCCTATTTATTTAAATCGGTTCAATAGTTTAGGCGCTATGGTGGAACATACAAACATACATACATACTTAGACGCCCAAAAACATTACCCTTTCTTTTGGCTTCGCCGTAGTCGGGTAATAAAAAGGCATTAGACTCTTTCCCTTTACCGATGTAACCTAACAAGAAACACTCATAAAGATTTGTGTACCTGGTAGCAATACCAAGAACTAAATAATCTAAGAATCCGCAACTAATATAAAAATTAATGTTATCCATTAGACCGTTGCTTTCTTAATATAAATATTTTTATAAATATAAAGAAACGGAAATTATATCAAAACAGTCATATAATTTCCTTGACTACATAAAGTACTAATAACATATCGAAACTAGAGGTTACATAAATCACTCATGATCACCACATCTAACATTAACCAGACTATACCAGTGTTTATTATATTTCTCTCTTTTACAATATAATCAGGAAGCCCTGTTCTATATTCATTTTTATATCTTTGATCCCGGCATTAAAGCCGCATTGAATTTTAATATCGAAACTAAAACCATTCTTAGATGTTTTTCGTGAAATACATATTATGTTTGTTAATATTTTTGCTTTCAATATTTTCTAGTTTGAGGAACATGCACACTTGCCGTTAAATTAAGGAAAACACAATTTCTGGAATCCGATAATTTTAGATATATAGATTTTAGATATTTTAGATTCCAAACTTTCGCGACTTGTATGCTTTATACTTTTGATTTTTATAAAATCGCGGCTTTATAAATTGTATGGTGAAAAATATTCATTGGAACTATGAATTTATTGAGGCGAAAATTATTATCAATGTTTATTTACAAAGAAATTAACAGTTGCACTAAAATTCATAGCTAAATATGAATTTGCACGTAAATAATCTTTTTAACCTTTTGATTATCAGCAAACATTCAGGATAACCTATCAAATCAAAACCTACTCAAATCCACGTATTTTATAATTATACAAAAGTTTATTCATAGAAACCTTTATGAATTTTTTGAAACTAAAAACCTTTGTTATGAATTTTAATAAAGTCTATTTTAGTTCATATTATTTTTTTTATTTATTTATTTATTACACACTCATAAAGACTATTATTTCAGATACTTACTACCTAATGCAATAGCCTATGTACAGGAATACTTAACAATAATGGTAACTCTTAAATAACTAAACTCAACTAAATTAAATTAAACTAAACAAATTCCACAATAAGCGGCCCGTGTGAATTCGCTCAGTGTACACGAGAAGAGATCCACCCTATGAGCCAATGTGTTGAGCGCATGCAGCGCAAGCGTGAGCGGCGCGCGCTGCAGCAGGCACGTACGCGTGCACGGCACCACCAGCAGCTCCGGCCTGGTGTAACGCCAATATGTTCGGGTTATGAATTATGCCGCGCATCACTTTGAATAGGTAGACGGTGAGAGCGACCTCCCTTCTTACTTCAAGCCTGTAATAGCCTACCATACCCAGAACAAATAGGTTAGGGTACAGAAGCGGGTAGCCTGGGTATATCCCATATTGCTTCCAATACACGAACCTTATAAATTTGTTCTGGATACGTTCTAGCATCAGTCTGTACTTCTCTTCATGTGGTGACCATATTACGGCATTGCACTCCAGGTGACTTTTAACAAGTGCTTCATACAGTGCTTTCAAAGTTCCTATGTTCGTGAAATTGTTTGCTTGACGCAATATTAAAACGAGATTTCGGTAAGCTTTCTTGCAAACATCGGTTATATGCTGCCGAAACTGTAGATCAGCAGTAAAGCGTACACCTAAGTCCCGTACCTCAGTCACACGCTGTACTGGAACCCCGTCCATAAGATATTGGTAATGGCTCGAGGTTCGTGCGCGACTGAAAGATAGCAAGGAACACTTAGGCACATTAAAATAAAGTTTATTTTTAGAGCTCCAACCTACTATACTATCTATATCTCGCTGCAGCGTGGCGTGGTCTACGTTATTATTTATTTGACGGACCAGTTTTAAGTCATCTGCGAATAGTAGAGGTGTAGACTTACTGACTACCCTCGGCAAGTCGTTCACTGTCATAATAAACAGAAGAGGTCCTAAATTACTCCCCTGACTCACCCCAGATCTTGTTGGGTACGGATCCGAAAGATGTCCCCCACAGTCTATATATTGACATCTGTCTCGAAAGTAACCAGCGAAGAATGTTAACATACTTGGCGTGCATCCCATACCTGCCAGCTTGTCATTGTCGACTGTGTCAAACGCCTTTTGGAAATCAAAGTATGCCACGTCCACCTGTAGCCCAGCATCCACCACGGGTACCAGATGTGCCATCAGATCCAGTAAGTTCCCAGTTGTCCCCCGCCCAGGACGGAACCCGTGCTGAGCGTCGGACAACTGAGCGCTGACTTGCGGATAAAGGCAACCGTGGATGGCTGCCTCGAATACCTTTGCCGGTGTAGACAAGATCGCCACGGGTCTGTAGTCAGTGGGCGCCGATCCTCCACTGCCCTTCGGTACCGGTACCACACGAGTAAGTTTCCAGCGTTCTGTAAACTTCGCGGTCGCGATGCAGACATTAAACAAATGAAGCAACGGCTCTATTAATAGTGCCCCGCAGTCCCTAAACACAAACGCCGGTATCCCGTCAGGTCCCGCCGAGCGCTTGTGTGGACAGCGTGCGAGCGCGCGGCACACGTCAGCGGCGTTGAGACGCTCGAGCTGCACGCGCGCGCCCGGCGCCTCCGCCACGTTCTCCGTGTCAGTGCCGGCCGCCTCCACGCTTAGCGTCGCTGGCTCCCGGTTGTATACCGTGCAAACTCTCCCACACACTCAAACTCGGACAGTATTTTAATTATTGTCTTTCGTCTAGAAAGCAGATGGAAAATGTTTCTGGCGTGTGTCTTATTGCTTTATTTTGATATAGGTAAATGTGTTAAATTAGTTTGACGAATATTGTCTTCCCAGAACAATGCTTTGTGTGATGAACACTATCAGGTATATTTATTTCAAATTTTTTCAGTTACCGATATAAAATGAATGTACAATGGTTGACTTAACTAATCACTAAAGCATTCTCACTAATCTCAGTCAACCTTTGTCTAGAATATGTATGTAAAAGTTTTGTAGCGGAAGCTCCATACAACTGAGGCCATCTAGCGAACGACGACGAAGATAAGCACATCACGGTGACATTTATCAGACACGATACGACGAAACCCAGAGAGGTTGGACTATATTTCTTTGACGAAACCAATGATCAGAGATTTACATAGAAGCGCAGTTCTTAAGGATTTCGTGTGCCGATGCCAAGTGGGTACTGTCTCCAGGTTAGTTTGTAGTTGTCGCCGTTGGCGGCGCTGGCGTCGTTCTCCGTCTCTCTTGCTCTCGTAGTCAAGATACACAGACTGGAGGAACGTTTGACTCTCTTGCTCTCGTAGAGACAACTGTCACAGCGCGACTGCCACGCCGCCAAGCGGCAATTTGGGTCACAGAATGTTTGTCTTTAGAGCGCCCATTGGAAATGCGCCTCTATGTAAATATCTGAGATCTTTGACCAAAGTCCTAAATCGCTGTTCGCGCACGCGATCACAATAATTATATACCTGTTCTCAAATACGTCGGACTGCACTCCACCAGGCACGATCACCGCGCCTGGTTAGAGGATCCTCCCTCAAAGTCAAAGTCAAAATCATTTATTCATCTAGGTCACAAGGTAAAAAGGAAAAATTGACGGTCATAAGCGTCAGCTTGTTTTCTTTATTTTGACGGAGATAAATCATCGCTCAAGATCATACGCGTGATATCATACAATTTTGATGACACGTATCTAAATTACTTTATTATGAGTCACAAGATGTTTACTCATTTCTTTATTAATAAACTTGTCAAAATATTTTTAAGTTTTATTTATAGTCTCACGCCTGTATCCCCGAAGGAGAAGGCAGATGTGTAATATTACACCCACATTTCGACATGAATTTTAAGGTCCCACGTAATAGGGGGCGAGCCTATTGCCGTTACCGGGCACATCACCAGACTCCGTGCTGCTACTGAGAATTCGGAAAACCCCAGTAACACTTTTGTGACCATATAAAACATATTTTATTTAATGTGAATAATTTGAAAACTATGCAACAACGTATTTTTTACCATAAAAATCTCATGATCGTCAGGTTTGTTTATAATTAGAATCTGTCTCTCTACTGGGCACTGCCTTCATCGTATCATGAGAAGGCTTAAGACCATAGCCCGCCACGCCGGCCAAGCGCGCGTGGGCAAGTTTCACATGTCTTTCACGAGCATTATAAAGAACTCAGAGAGCATTTTAAGAAAGCGGCGATAGCCCAGTGGTGTACGTAACGGACTTTTGAGACGATGGTCTCGGGTTCGATCCCCAGGTACCCCGGGCAGACACCTCAGACTTTTCAAAGTTATATGTGTATTAAAAAAATGTTATTATCGCTCGCTTAATAATGTGCCCGGTATATGGCAATAGGCTCCCCCCTATTACATTGGGACCTAAACTTAACTGGCGAAATCTGGGTGTATAATACACCTCTACCTATCCCTTCGGGGATAAAAGGCGCGAAGTTATGTTATGTGTTTATAAACTCTGAGACATGCAGGTTTCTAGTCTGTATAAGCAACTTGATCTTAGTAGTAACACAAGATTTTTACAAATGCGTCAGACACTAGCGAAATGTCCATTCCTAATATTAATATTGTTAAAAGCAGTGTCATCTAGTCACACACCTATCGCTGTCTTAATGGGAGTACTCTATAGACGACAAAAGAATTGGATTCAATTACGTGAGAAGTGGATACATCTGACAAAATATGGGTGTATTACATTTGTGTGGAATAAAGAAACGTTTACAAGGATGCTACACGATATCTCTAATTCATTAAATTTAGTAACGTTGGTAAGTTTGTTTTGCATCGTTTCCAATTCTGGTATCTTTGATCTATAACTAATATTATAAAATGTGAAGAGATCGTTTGGTTAAACGCTCTAATGTCAGAAACTACTGATCCGATTTGAATAAATTATTTGTTTTGGACAGCCGATTTTTCGCGGAGCAGTAGCCTTAAATAGCATGGGTGTAACTGCGGGCTCATTTACATACACTAATATATAAAGCTGAGAGTTTCTTTGTTTGGTTGGTTGAACGCGCTAATCTCTAAATTAAAAATTATTTCAGTGTTAGATAGCCCATTTATCGAGAAAGGCTATAGGCTATATAACATCACGCTATATAATAATATAATAATAATATTCTACCACATTCACACAACACCATCTAGTCCCAAACTAAGCAGAAGCTTGTACTATGGGTACTAGATAATGGATAAACATACATATATACTTTTTTTAGTAAATACATACAATAGTATACATAGAAACACCCAGACCAAGACAAGCATCCATGTTCACGCACACAAATGTTTGACTTGAGCGGGAATTGACCCTGCGACCTTCGGCGTAGCAGTCGCTTACACTCCCGCGGCGCCAACCGGTCGTCATGTATGAGCCATGGGAGCGAAGCAGTAGCCTTAAATAACGCGGGTGTAACCCCGGGCTCATCTAGTGCTATATAACAGCGCTGTCTTCGAAACCATATAGCCATTTTACTAATAATATATAGCACACGTATCAAATATTTTCGGCATGACGATATACACACTGATATCGTATAATCCCGGGTTTCATGGGCTCAAGTTGTGTCTGAATAAGTATGTAGAATGTTAACTCTACACAATTTTATTATCCGCTTATCCTATATTAGCTGAAAGGCCTCGGTCAGGCAGGGTCGGTTACTGTTTAGTACTAAATGATGCTAAAGATGTAATCTTATCGTTTAGTTTTAAAACGGGTTACTAATGACAAGGTTCTACTTGCTTTTATGTGTCCCAGTGTCTGTAATAAAATCATGTAAAACTAATTTTGCGCACTTCTCAGTTTTCTATGGAGCGGAAATGATTGTGTATATTCACGTGACGTAAAATACTATAATTGTATGGAGCCGATCTGGTGATGGAGTTAGATGGTGACCAAAGGAACTTAGCAATAAAACGACATATCGAGTTTGGGCACATTTGATTCGTATTAATGAGTACCTACTTTGATTCTATAAAATTAGCGCATATGAAAGCTTATTTTAGAAAAGAAGTTTACTTTTAAATTTCAACTACCTCTTTTGTCACGTTCAAATCGGTACTGTGACCTGCTATCGTATAAAATATAAAATGTCACAGCATTTTTATAAGCTCCCGTCTATAAATCCTCGTAATGTAGACAGATGTAACATCCGTGGTCGGATTATTAGGGACAGTATGTACTCAAGCTCTGTAATTTATAATACATACATACATACCTAGACTCACGCCTGTTTCCCGGAGGGGTAGGCAGAGACTACGGAACGCCATTTGCAATGATCCTGACATATCTCTCTTGCTTCATTAACTCCCATCAGATTCCTCATGCATGCTCTTCTGTTCAGGGTACTTCTCACCTGTCCTGTTTTTAGGATGTCTCCAATCGGTCAGAGAACGTCCGCCTAGGTCTTCCCCTTCGTGCTGTCCCTTCCACACTTGCCTTATATATCTGCTTGGTCAGTATTTCGTCATCCATCCTCTCCACGTGCCCAAACCATCATAGCATACCTTTCTCGATGCTTGTCACTATGTCTTCTTTTACCCCACAACACTCTCTTATCACATAATTCTTTATTCAGTCAGTCAAAGAAACACCACACATACTTCTCAGTGCTCTCATTTCTACAGCATTTATTCTACTTTCATGACTCTTCTGCCATACCCAACTATCACTACCATACATAAAAGTAGGTACTAACACCCCTCTATGCACAGCCAAACGTGCCTTTTTGTACACGTTTTGGCTATTCATAAACGCCTTCAGAGCTCCATTCACTCTATTACCTGCATTAAGTCTTCTTTCAATATCTTCTATATTCTTACCATCTCTTGTAAACAGCGTACCTAAATATACAAACTCATTCACTTGCTCCACTCGCTGTCCATCGATCATAATATTACAAGCCGTAACGCATTCCTCCTTTTCAAAAACCATAACTTTCGTTTTACTTACATTCACTTTCATTCCTTTCCTCTCTAACGCACCATGCATGATTGTTACCATCTCCTGCAACTCCTCCGCTGAAGACGCAAGCATAACCTGATCATCAGCATAAAGGAGGCATTTGACAAGTAACTCATTCATTCTTAATCCACAATCACTATGTTTCAAATCTTGCAAACAACTGTCTATGAAGAGGTTGAACAGCCACGGCGACGCTACACATCCCTGTCTAACACCTGTGTTGATGGTAAACCAGTCAGTGTATGCCCCGTTTATCCTCACACAAGCTCTAGAATCCTCATAAAGGGATTTCAGAGTTCGTATGAGGCTGCTGTTCACCCCATACATCGACAGTACCGACTACATTTAATTCCTCACCACTTTATATTTTTTTACATTATAATTTATAATCAATGTCGATATTTAAAAGAGCAAAAAAGAGCCTTTCAATCTCAAATTATTTATGCTATTTAAAATATCAAATGGGGAATTTATTGCATTGGTGTGTATGGACAATTAGTCAAGATGACTAACTCATCCAATTGGTCAGTAGAAACTCTTTTTAAGAAACGTTTTTTTAAGAAACCTGGTTTTAAAAATACATTTACGGATCGCATAACCTTATCTACCTTGTGAGAATTAAATCTGTAGCGCTCATAGAATAAAATGGAATGATCCTGCAGCTTGGGACCATGTCACCAAGCTAATAAAACCTATCATGAAAGATAAAGACACCATAAGACATCAGGACACCGTGAGCCGATCTGCGTAAATAGTAACACCAATAGTTGAACAATGAACGAGTACTTTGAGATATTTTCTACATTCAAGACAAAGATAAATATCACCTCAGTCTTCCGTGACCACAATATCTGTAAATAAGTCGAACAGTTGGATAGTTATAAATAATGTAGTTTCTACATCATTCGGTTTAAATGTCATCTCAGCTAAACCAATATATCGCGATAAAAGCCGTAAACTGTAGTGTAATTTCAATGTGTAACATTCGCGTAAACCAAATAAAATACTGTTTAACAACTTATTCTTATTTATTTAGTTTCTAATTTTATTTTTAATGCAAGATAACTTTGACAAACGTCTAACCTCTCAAAGTAAATAAATACCAAAAACCTTGATCAATCAATCTCCATTTCATTAATGATACTAAAAGGAAGCAGGTGTGCCAACCAAAACATAATGCGACATAATTGAGAAGTATCACTTCCAATAGTTACAATAGATGCATTAAGACTATATTAATTAGCAGGATAAACTAAAGTTCAGCTTGAGCCGTAAATGTTTCAGCTAACTTGTAATCTAAATGAATTGCTGACACGATACTGAGTTCCAAACAATAGTTAGTAGCTCCAGGGTACGTTTTCTTTGAGGGAAAATACAGAAGTTCAATTAGGAGCAAGATTATTGTGGTGGAGTGCCGAATCAAATCTCCGGATGGGCTTTTAAAGAGATTTCCGGTCAAAAACTGTACTTAATGCGGTAACTACTGTAAGGAGAAAATGCAGTAGTTTAATTTGGAGCGAGGGTTTTGTGGGAAATTACTTAACTCCCTTTACGGGCTTTTAAAGACGCGTCAGGCCAAAAACTTGATCTTAAATCCAAATTTATGCTAGTCAGTCTTTTTTTTGAGTGAAATAAAATTCGTCTAGATGCATTTTGCACAAAATATAAATAATAAGGTTTGCATTATACGGTATATTTTTCTCGGTGCAAAGAGCCGAGGAATCCATTCGATTAAGCTTTTCACTATCATTCTTATACACGCTCCTACAATCGCAATGTTATTATAATAAAGATTGTAAGATTCGCGTCGAAGGGTATAGACGCAAAATCTCAAATGGACTGATATCGGTACTAAAATATATTACCATATAATTAACAAAGTATAGTGGAGCGTAAGAATAAAAAACAAAAACTGCTCGACAGATGATCGACCAACGAAACATAGATCAATATTTTGTTTCTTGAAAATAATTTCATAAGATTAACCTTCTGAGTTAACAGTTATATTGACTTCAACGATTCTGGATAGAAAATTGAATTTCGGCACAGATAAACCTGTTTGGTGCAAGAGAGCTACATAATTAAGGTTACCACCACTAAGGGCAAGCAAAAACTTTCATAATGCAATAACGAGGGTATTCGAACTCAGACATACGAGTGGTCGGCTCTTTGGAAGATTAAATACTTTATTGTCTAAGCACTTTTATTGGACGGCTGTTGTAAGTACTTAGTAATAGGATTACTGCTTTCAGCCTTGATTTTTAGACTTGAAGAAAGTACGTTTGTCGATAAAATCACTAGGCAGTGTCTGAAATGAGAATTGAATAGCAATGAAATGAAGTCATTAGAACTTTTTGATGTAATTACTGCAGAAAAGAAATAGTTTATCTTGTAGGAGCTGATTGTTGATCATTGTGATCTGGCTGACTGCTAATGACTGGCTAATATCTCCGCATATTTTTTTGTTGGTTATTCTTTAAAATATTTACTCCCTTTAAAATATTTAAATTGATGATATTATCATATTTCTGGAAGAATAATAAATTTTAATCATCATCATCATCATCACATCAGCCTTTAATAGTCCACTGCTGGACCAGACCTCTCCTTTGAAAGGAGGAATTGGCCTACTATACCACGCTGGCCAAACGGGTTGGTATAGGGTTTGTATCAAGTTTTCCTTCTCTTGCAGTGTTGTGCTCTGCATAATATCCTCCCTCTGTCGGCTCTTACGACACCCATGGGACGATATGATATGATAATTTTAATGTTTGACATCAAATCGTTTCTTGAATATTTCAGGACATAAAATTTATTTGCAACACTTTACCGATGTTTTCAATAAACGCACGACGTCTACTCGTACATCTGTGTATTTGTTTGTAATCGTCTTTATAAATATACAGAGTGTAAAAAGACCCTTAACGAAAACTGAAATCCCATGCTGTACCAATCAGTACGAACATTTTTTACTTCGGTACCATGCCTGGGAAATTACTGGTTCAGGAGATATTGAGGCTCCAAGTTAGTATGGAGATTTTCTAATTAGGTACAAAATCGATGCAATAACCCCGCCAATATGTTCTTTAGATGCCCTATAACCCCATGGATAAGTAGGTATTTCGAGCATTGCACGCGCGCGCTTTTAATTGCGGTTTAAAAATGTGGAAACTCAAAAAAAAAATTCGTTTCCCAGGTATAATTTTTGGTTAGTATGACTTGGCATGATGTCCACAACGAGTAGACTTTGGCTTGGTGATGGGTCTTGTGACACCCTGTATTTATTATGTATATTCAAATTATCAACGTTATATTTTGCCAGATAAAAAATAAGTTTAAGTGGAATACCGATTTTTACCTTCATGAACTTTAACTTCACCAAACTACTTAAAGAAATGTTCGAGCCAAAATCTTTTGGGAGGCAGCTTTTATCAAACTAGCCGCAAAACTTTTACAGTTCTAGTTACCAAACTAAATTCTTTTTACTTTATATTGTTTTTAAAACTAACTAATGACCATAAGGAGAAAAGCAAAGTTCCGTAGTTCAAAAACGAAGAATAAAATTCACATTTCAATTTCAGCCAACTGTGTAAGTTTAACTATTTTAAAACTTATATTAATATTTTAAGTATACATTTACTTGGAATAGCACCAAGGCTGTAATAAAAATAATGAAAATTCAAAGCTTTGCGTTGTTTTAGCGAGTTTTGTTGCATATTTTTTAAGCAGTATTTTTTCTCTGTTTGCATAGGAGAATCTTAGAAACCAATATTACGTGAGCCACTATTAATAATTAATTGGTGGCACAGACCAACACTTTCAAATTTTAATCGATTGTCAAGGAATCAGTCTTTAACAGTCCACTGCTGGACTAGGCCTCTCCTTTGAAAGGAGGAATTGGCCTACTATACCACGCTGGCCAAACGGGTTGGTATAGGGTTTGTATCAAATTTTCGTTCTCTTACAGTGGTGTTCTCTGCATAATATGCTCCCTCTGTCAGCTCTTACGACACCCATGGGATGATATGGGGTGGTGACATTCCGTATCCTTAATCCGTCACCAGACCGAGTTGTCTGTCAAGGAATAAAACATGTTAAATTCAGACACAAAGACATTTTGTATCGCTTAAAGATAGTATTTTCTAACACTTGAGGCTAGTAATAGATTTACAACTTGCTACCGATATTAATTTTCTATGATGACATAAAATTTCATTTCCACTTATTATTTAGATTTTCTAATACATTATGTATGCATACAAAGTAGTTCAGTTATTAAAGTAGGACTTTTATATTGTTCTATTGTTGGGATAATTTCTCATTATTTTGTATTCATGATTTATTAATAAAATCAGTAAACCTTGCTTAGCCTAGTGGAGAGACCGCCAGACTGCTTCGTACCGGGTCTCGGGCTGGAATCCGCGGCATGCACATTAATTTGACGAATATAGTCTTTCCAGAACAATGCTTTGTGTGATGAGCACGGTTAGGTACCTATATTTATTTCAAAATTTAAATTACCGATATAAAATGAATGTATGCTCCGTGTGTTTCTCCGCATTGATGTCATTGTGGAGAAGACGTCGATAGCCTTGGCCACCATGGGCAGCATATCTTGCAGCAGAAGCCCTGGTAGAATTCCTCGTCAAGCCCATCTGAATGATATAATCCGTCGTGCTCTTGTCGCGTCTGGCGTACCAGCTGTACTTGAATCAAATGGTTTGGTACGCGACGACGGTAAGAGCACGACGGATTATAGAGAGAGATGGTATGTCATTGTTGCCTTGGAAAATGGGTAGGCTTTTGGTGTGGGACGCAACCTGCGTAGACACCCACGCACCATCATATATTTCCAGCACGGGAGGCCATGCTGGCGCTGCTGCTGCAGCTGCGGAAACCCTCATACGGCGCAAATACAGTAATTTAGTAAGTAATTACGTGTTTGAGCCGTTTGGGGTGGAAACGCTAGGCTCATGGGGTCCGAGCGCTCGTTCTCTATTCCGGGAAATTTCTAAACGGTTGATCGACGTCTCACGTGACCATGCAGAGGGCTGGTTTATTCTTTGCTCAAAGAATCAACATTGCCATCCAGCAAGGCAATGTGCTGCCAGCCTGCTGGGCACGTTACCCGATGACATTGATGCGGAGGCATTTTACGACGCCTAAACCATGTAAATATTTTCACTTTCTAAATTTGTTTTTAAGGTGTTTGTATTAGGTAAGATTAGATAGGAAAATGGGTAGGCCTTTGGTGTGGGTCGCTTCACTTATACAAGGTAATTTTTTATGTAGTTCGGATATTTTTTTCTGAGTTTCTATATCAATAATAAAACACATTTCCATAAATAACTTTTTACTTTTTTATCCCACGAAATCCGAGTAAAAATATCCGAGAAACAAGGAAATCATAGACACAACGTTATTTATTGCAATAATACTATCAAACACGCGCGCGATGCGACAGGGTTAGGGGCGCGGGAGGCAGGACGCGGGGTGCGGGGCGTGGTGCCGTGCCGGCCACGCGGCGCGCGGCGCGCGGCCGCGCGCCAGTCGCCTCGGGCGCATCGATAAAGTGGCCCGTGTCGCACTTTCGCGCAAGCGCCGACGCACGCGCCGGTCGTAAATCGTTAGAATGACGTCCCAACGATTTTCAAATCGCGAGTGCTACGAAATGGTACTAGTTTATTTACTCCGTGGTGAAAGCCTTCGTGCAGCTAGAACAATGTACGAACAAGAAAGTGTACCTCGTATGCAAGCTCAAGGAGTTAACAACCCAGTAGTTCCAAGTGAACGGATTATTTTAGCGGCCAACCAAAGGCTTTTGGATCATGGCCAGTTCACAACCCCTAGCCATGCACTAGGGTAGGGCAGACCTCGCCTGGCTACTGACGTCGAAGACTTGATCTTGGAATTCTTCGAAAGGGATCCACGAGCCAGCACATACGATGCAGCACGTCGCTTCGGTGTGAGCCAGCCCACAGTGTGGAGACTGCTAAACGCAGCCGGTCTCCATCCGTATGATTACCAGCCGGTACAACATCTTCAGGAAGTAGACCAAGTACCTACCACGACGAGTCTTGTGTGAATGGCTTATTAATCATGCCGAAGCGAACATCCTATGGACTGATGAAGCACGGTAGGCACGTGAATAATAATAATTTTGAAGCTAGAACACAGTATCAGATCGGTGTAGATAGCATACTTAGGTGGGTAGCGCGCCCGCGTGATTGTGTCGCGTGCGTTGACCTCACAGCTGATAAGCCATCGGGTGACCATGAACATCTGTTTCAAGTAGATATTCGTTAATAAGCGATAACTTTGTTACTTTTTGGTAAAACAAAAAAATAAAAAATACTTGTTTATTAATTTTTGTAAATGTATAACAGACTAAAATATCCGAACTACATAAAAAATTACCCTGTATAATACTTATAAATTATGTTACTTGAAATGAATGTAAAATGGTTGACTTAACCACTAAAGCATTCTCGCTTTTCTCAGTCAACCTTTGTCTAGAATATTCTACATACATATGTATTTAAAAGTTTTGTAGCGGTAGCTACATACAACTGAGGCCATCTAGCGAACGACGAAAAGATAGCACATCACGGTGACATCTATCAGATACGATACGGCAAAACTAATGAATACAGATTAACATAGAAGCACAGTTCTTAAGGATTTCGTGTGCCGATTCCGAGTGGGGACTGTCTCCAGTTTAGTTCGTAGTTGGCACCGTTGGCGGCGCTGGCGTCGTTCTCCGTCTCTCTTGCTCTTGTAGTTTAGATACACTGGGTGGAGGAACGTTTGTCTCTCTTGCTCTTGTAGAGATAGCTGTGACAGCGCGACTGCCATGGCGCCAAGCGGCAATTTGGGTCACAGAAAGCTTGTTTTCAGAGCGCCCATAGGAAATGCGCCTCTATGTAAATATCTGAGCTCTTTGATGAAACCAAAGTCTTGAATCGCTGTTCAAGCACGCGATCACAATTAATAATATATACCTGTTCTCAAATACGTCGGACTGCACTCCACCAGGCACGATCACCCAGCCTGGTTAGAGGATCCTCCCTCTAGTTAGAGGAACACCACACCTTTCTTCCTCCAGAGTATGCATGTTTAACTTATCATTTATTTGGTAGCTATAGTCGTGTCATCGAATTGTAAACTGTGAGTCGTATCCGCTCCGTTGTTTCAAGGGACAAAACACCCTTTTTTCCAAATCCGTTGCTTGCTCCAAAGGACTAAAGTCCCTGCCGTAGACTGCGCACAAGTAACTAATGTTCGTTTAATTAAAACTTAACGGATTGCGCTATATTATATATCAATAGACGCGTAATGAAATGAGCTTTCGAATGATACCAAATAACACCAAATAATATACATGTAGTCCACGCAAGGGCAGTATAAAGTGAAAATTAGAAATATTTTCCCGCCATTTTTGAGCGCGATTTTATATTTCTGACATATTCCTTTTTCTCGTCGTTTTTTATTAAGGAAGGTACATAAGTATTATACACGGTTAGAAAGGTTATTTAATTTACTTTTTGAGGAAATAAATATAATTGAAATAAACATTTTAATTTTAAACATATAAAAATAAAACAAAGAATTGATTGTTAATTGCCGCCTATTTCCGTATTTTATTTGTTTAAATACCTTTTTATGTTATATATCTGATTCAAACCTACACACGTTTCTTACTAATTAGATTTCCAAGCAAAAGAACTATTTCCGATAAGAATCCGATAAGAATTACTCTTACTGGAATGTGCACAGTTGTTTACTTTTTCCCGCTAAAAATAACCTGAATATCCGCAAAATTTTTTGATAATCAATATCTCATGAATAATATGAGTATTATACATCATATGATAGGTTTACTTATATACTCATAATAAAAAAATAACACAGAGCATAAATGTAACCTTATCAACATAATTTACATTCAATAAAAAAGAAATGCCGTTTTTTTCGACAATTGTTTGTAAAAATCTTTTAAATTAAAGCAATACACAATATTTATAATTTATTTTTGCTGTAACTTCATAACTAATTAGTTTATTCACAATAAAAACATAAAAGTATCTTATATAATTATAATATTTGTTAACAATGATGTTTTTAATCCATTATTACGCCCCGCGCGCAAAATGCAAAGTCAGCGAGATAATATTTTTTTTCACATGCTAATATCTAAATAATTTTTCAAGCAAGTATTGCTATAATTTTATATATTTGTTAAGATAATATTACCAGGTATATAACAAAGCAAAAGGAAACCAAGGTAAAACTCGTATTGTTATCACGATAATCAATTTTCAATTTTTTCGACTAAGTCGTAATTGTATAGCATCCGGTTCGGCCCCTCGCATAAAGTAAACACTTTATTCAAACGAAGTGTATTTGGGATCTTATGAAATAATAATTCATTTACTTGAACAAAAACATAACTTCAACACCCTCACGCAACAAACGAATAAACAATGACTGATTTATTGAGCTCGCCCGTCAAGTGCTCGCGACGCGTTGAGCCGTAAGCACTTGGGAATTTTAGGTACCTACGCGAAACGACGGAGTGGGTATACAAGTCGTCTCGGCTTTGTATGGGATCGAATAACCGCGTTTGAGGTGTCCTTGGATATTGCATAATTGCGTTTGATTTCAATATTCCATAACGTATAGCCAGTGTACTCTCTACCTTAGGTTGTCAACAGATGTTTTTCAGAATTTAAGGCAGCGAAAAAAGACGAAAGATTTAAGTTATGCGAAAGTTTTAATTTGTGTTCTTTATCTGGACGGAGATAAGTCATCGCTCAAGATAATTCGCGTGATATACAATTTTGAAGACACGCACCAAAATTGCTTTATTATGAGTCACACAATGTTTACTCATTATTTTATTGTTTGTATGTATCCACTCACGCCTGTGTCCCCGAAGGGGTAGGTAGAGGTGTTAATATTACATCCACGTTTCACCATGAATTTTTAGGGCCCACGTAATAGGGGGCGAGCCTATTGCCTTACCGGGCACATTACCAGACTCCGTGCTGCTACTGAGAATTCGGAAAAAACCAGTGACATTTTTGTGACCATATAATACATAATATTTTATTAATGTGAATAAATTCAAAACTATGCAAAAACGTAATATTTATTATGAAAATCTTATGGTCGTCAGCTTTGTTTATAATTAGAATTTGTCTCTTTACTGGGCACAGGCTTCTTCGTATTATGAGAAGGCATAAGACCGTAGCCCACCACGCCGGCCAAGTGCGCGTGGGCAAGTTTCACATGTCTTTCGAGAGCATTATAAAGAACTCAGTGAGCATTATAAAAAAACAGCGATAGCCCAGTGGTGTACGTAACGGACTGCCGAGACGATGGTCTCGGGTTCGATCCCCAGGTACCCCGGGCACACACCTCTGATTTTCCGAAGTTATATGTGTATTAAAAAAAATGTTATTATCGCTCGCTTAATAATGTGCCCGGTATATGGCAATAGGCTCGCCCCCTATTACATTGGGACCTAAACATAACTGGCGAAATGTGGGTGTGTAATACACCTCTGCCTACTCGTTCGGGTATAAAATGCGTGAAGTTATGTCATAAATAACTTTGAGACATGCAGGTTTCTAGTCAGTTAAGCAACTTGATCTTAGTTGTAACACAAGATCTTTACAAATACGTCAGATACTAGTTAAGTGTCCATTCATAATATTAATATTGTTAAAAGCAGTGTCATCTAACACACATGTTGTCTTAATGAGAGTACTCTATAGACGACAAAAGAATTGGATTCAATGACGTGAGAAGTGGATACGGCTGACAAAACATGGGTGAATTACATGTGTGTGGAATAAAGAAACATTTACAAGGATGCTGCACGATATCTCTAATTCATTTAATAATGTTGGTAAGTTTTCTTTGCATGGTTTCTAATTCTGGTATCTTTGATTTATAACTAATATTATAAAAGCTGAAGAGATCGTTTGGTTAAACGCTCTAATATCAAAAACTACTAATCCAATTTTTAATTATTTTTGTTTTGGACAGCCCATTTATCGAGGATGGCTATAGACTATATCTTATAAAATCACGCTATGAGCCACGGTGGCGAAACAATAGCCTTAAATATCGTGGGTGTAACTGCGGGCTCATCTATGCTATATAAAAGCGCCTTTAGAAAACATACAGCCGTTTTACTAATAGCACACGTATGAACTCGTATTTTCGGCATGACGATATACACACTGATATCGTATAATCCCGGCTTTCATGGGCTCAAGTTGTGTCTGAATAAGTACTTGGAATGTTAACTCTGCACAATTTTACTATCCGCTAATCCAATATTACCTGAAAGGCCTAAATTACTGTTGATTGTTATATTGACTAAACTAATGTTAGGTCCGTCATTGTTAAGTACTAAGTGATGCTAAAGATGAAAAATGGGTTACTATTGACAAGGTTTTATTTACTTTTATGTGTCCCAGTGTCTTCATGTAAAACTAATTTTACACAGTTCTCAGTTTTCTATGGAGCGGAAATGATTGTGTTTAGCATGTGACCATATAATATTATAATTTTATGGAGCCGATCTGGTGATGGAGTTGGATAGTGGCCAAGGGAACTAAGCAATAAAACGATATAGCTATCGAGTTTTGGCACATTTGATTCGTATTAATGAGTACTTTGATTCTATAAAATTCGCGCATACGAAAGCTTATTAAAAAAAGCAGTTTTCAGTCTTTTAAGTTTTCTACTACCTCTTTTGTCTCGTTCAAATTGGCACTGTAACCTGCTATCGTTTAAAATATAAAATGTCCCAGCATGTTTATAAGCTCCCGTCTATAAATCCTCGTAAATGTAGACAGACGTAACATCCGTGGTTGGATTATTAGGGACAGTATGTACTCAAGCTCTGAATTTTATAATGCATGTCGCCATTTAAAAGAACAAAGAACCTTTCAAAGGTTTGTGATTTTTATGATTCTTTTAAAGTATACGTAAAGAGGCTACGCATAAATATTTCAGATATTTATAATTGTTCGGACATACATGGTATATTTATAGAGGCAGAAACCTACTCCATGCTCAAAAATCCTGCATCAATTGACATTAAACTGCTTACAGCGAAATTATTGAGGGTGCGATCCCGAGAGTTGTTAGGTACTTTACAATTCATTAAGTAGATATTCCGCAAATCACGTAGTTAGCGTGAATTGAATACGAATATATACGCTTCATATTCGAGGAAGTAAAGAACTATGTATTCTTACCTACACGTAACAGAAAATCCTGTTAAATTTATAGTATTCCTATAGTTATTTTTCTTTTCCTATTCTTTATTTTCCTATTCTTATTTGCAACGATCCAGGCATATCTCTCTTGCTTCATTCACTCCCATCAAATTCCTCATGCATGCTCTTCTGATTAGGGTACTTCTAACCTGTCCTGTTTTTAGGATGTCTCCAATCTAATCAGATAACGTCCGCCTAGGTTATCATCATCGGCCTAGCATTATCCCGGTTGCATTCAAGACTAACACGCCTTGGAACCCGAGGTCCGCTTACTGGACTAACAAGATGTGACTGAATATCGACTATGCCACAAAACCACTGCCGTCTGAACGCTGCAACCCAAAGGTATAGCGATATTCCATGGTTTAGACTAGTATCAGTTTATTCAAAAAGTCAAAGATCTTCATGACAGTAGGAACCGTTTAACCTGCTCTCCGAGGCACGGGGTAAGCGATAGTTAAAAATTTTACGTCGCCAACGTAAGGTCCGCCTAGACCATAATAAACTCACCATTGCAGCAATTTGCCAAACATAACAGTAAAGTTAAGACTGCCTCCGTAGTCCAGTGGATAGCGTATGCGACTGCCGATCGGAGGTCTCGGGTTCGATTCCCGGGTTGGGCAAAATTGTTACTGGGTTATTCCGAATACTCAGTAGCAGCCCCAAGACTGGTGATGTGCCCGGTAACGGCAATAGGCTCGCCCCCTATAACGTCGGACCTAAAAATTCATGGCGATATGTGGGTGTAATATTTACATCTCTGCCTACCCCTTCGGGGATACAGACGTGAGACTATAAATAATAAATATAAAACACAGTAAAGTATTAAATCTATCGAGTTCTTTTGTCTGCTCTAAGGTATGTCTGAAAACATAAACAAAATATGTGCCACATAATAAATAATATAGAGTAAAATATTCCTCAGAAAAATGCATTAGTTCAGTGCAAGTAACAACATTTAAAAGTATTAAAGGTCATCAATTCAGACAAAGGACGTCTTCGTCACCTCACCCAAGGTTTATTCAAATATATCATGCTCGTCTTCAGGTACAAAAAAAGCAAGAACGTTCTTGCTGCTCTATGTGAAAAATATCGCAGTCTTAACATTAATGAGGCAATAATAATTACCCACCAAATAAATTTGGTTTTCACTTCAAATTCTAAAGCGAGTTCGTAATAAAACATTAGGTACGTAATCTGATAAACTTCACCAAACTCATTGGCAAGTTGTCATGAAAACTAATCTGGAACGGCTTACAAACAAAACAACACAAGATATGCATCTATGAATGTTAATGGTGGATTGTCCAGAAGATATTAGGGCGATAGATTGCCCAGATTATTGAGTTAACTCTGCGCGGTCGCCTTCTAACTGTATTATGGGAGAGCCATCAAATGACGCTTATCCTTTGTAACGGTGTGACCACCACTTTCGGCGCAACGATAGGCGACGCGACATGTGACAGGCGATGCAATGTTCATGCCGCTCTTTCTCTCGCTATCTCTGTTGCTTTGTCCATAATATTTTCTTTTGCTCTGTCCATCGCGCTTTTTCGGTCTAGATCTGTAATGTAATGATAAATCAATAAATGAAATCATTAATTATTGTATCAAATATAGGATAAGTACATAGGTGTTACAAAATTATAAAGTTCCACATATTTGGCCGCTACACAGCATGCAACAATTATTGTTTGAAAATCATGAAGTTATAGACACATTATAAATTCAAAACTAACATATTTAGCAGAAGACATATTCAACAAGTAGTAAGTTTTATTAATATCTATACCTCACTGAATGTTCCAAGTTATAAAATTTGTATCTGTTTTTTTTGTAGAAACTCTTCAACAGAAACACTCTTTCTTGCTCAGTCCACACTCACTCTATCTGTCACGTTGTGCACTCTTTTGCTCTGCACGCCATGACACAGTTTGTCTCACTCTGTCTGTCACGTCTTTCTATCTCTCTCACTCTGTCCCTCAAGTCACGCTTTCTCGTTTTCTGCATCGAGCTTTCTCACCACATAGTAGCATTTTCATCCTATTGCTTGTCGGCTGTCACTTTACTCATAACAACAAGGCTGGCCTATTAGTATTTCGATCTTTAGAACGGTTACACTTGACTGATCTTTCCAAATGAATGATTCATTTGAAGTTAATATACCGCGGTTATTGTTATTGTGTTTTGCTATTTAATTTGTGGCTCGCCGTCAATGGTGATTAGTGTCCACGATAATGCCTTGGGATTAGGGGTATTCAAAGTGTTTAATTGGATTAATAAATTGAAATGTCTCTATTGTAACTGTATTGAAATAGGATTAGAGTACAGGGTGTGCCCGTGTACCGAAATGAATTTTGGGGTTTGGCTGATTAGACGCAGGTAATTATTACTAGTAACGAATTGCCAACATTGCCCAGATTTTGCCTAAGTCTCCCGTCATCCGATTGATATTGGTGTTATGAAATTTAGAATGACAGTCTTGTAATTTTTGACATTACTGTACACCCATACATTGCTATACCCACCCTACAAAGTATTCATTACGTGAGCGACACTTTAGCGGCCCAAACTCACGCAAGACACAGGCGATGCGGAGTATTGCTAAGTCTAAATAAATACGATTACCTAGCAGAACTGCCTTTTGATCTTGCGACCGAAACATTTCCTCGCACACACCAGGGACGAGACGTGAGGTGACGCAATACGGATATATTTTTCACGCTTTCGTAACTAACTTACTGAATATTTTATGGTAAGTATAAGTTTAAGAGGTCTCCTATGAATTTGTCTGTAGGTAAAGGTTCAAATTTATGGTAATGTGAAAGTTTGTGCAGAAAATTCTTCTTGTTTATAAGGTGATGAACACGCGTTGTCTCTTTGTGAGCATTGATGCATGAATATCTTGCACCAATCAATGAGTCTATACTAATATAAAAGCTAAGAGTTTGTTTGGTGGAAGGCGCTTATCACACTACAAACTCCTGGTACGATTTGGATAAGTATTTTTGTGCTGAAAAGCCCATTTATTGCGGAAGGCTATGTAACATCACGCTTTGAGCCACGGGTGCGGAGCAGAAGCCTTAAATAGCGCGGGAGTAATTGGAGACTCATGTAGTTAATATTAATTGGGCTCCTTTTGTTTTCAAGTTGTTATTCTGACTTCAATATTTAATACAACTATATAGTAAAACTATGTATATAGAGCTTACGAAAAGTGTCGACTCAGGCGTAGGTATCAATTTATAGAGCTCAAAGATTTCTTGCAGCTTTGCTTATGTTGCAAAAAATCTTACTGCAGATGAACCTGTCAAAATTCAACCACGAAGGAAGTAAATTTAGAACTGCATCTATGATGCAGTGATCATACAAAGTTATTTAATGGTCAGAACAGTCCCTCCACGACCACGGCTGTTGTAAAACGTCAGAACGTCGAGAAAACACAGGTTTTTATACATATCTACATACATATACTCACGCCTTTTTCCCGTCAGTGTAGGCAGAGACAACGGAACACCACTTACTTCTATTCTTACAAACCTCACGCGCTTCCTCTATATTCATTACTATTTTCATACTTGCTAGCCGGTTCCAGGTGCTTCGGACCATTCCCCTTTTCAGAACGTCACCAATTTGGTCGACGAATGTCCTACGAGGTCACCCGCGATCGGCTTGCCCATACACGCTTGTCTCATATATTTGGTGTGTCATTGTTTCTTCACTTATTCGCTCCATGTGTCCAGGTTTTTATATCTTAGATACGTTACTTTTACGCGATTAAGACCCGTTCAAAAATTTCAATATATACAAATAGCGAAAGTTTGAAATAGATAATGATGTAGTGGTTGAAAGGTGTACCTCGCTGTTTAATTCGCCGCTGTTTAAAGAGCCGATTGTTGTACATTCGATTCCAAACACCAGACATCACTTTGTGTCATCCTCGTACTGTTATTACATAAAGCTTCCCGCAGTACTGGTTTAGTTCCCAGGACACAAACGACTCACTTATGTACTAGGATATGTCAAAGTTAAAGTCAAAATCATTAATTCATTTAAGCGAAAGTGATGCTTATTAACGTCAAAAAGTAAAGTTAATTACTAGATGATTCTACATTTACATTTACTGCCACGTTTGCAATGAAATAGGTAGAATCACGAGAAAGAACGGGCAATAAAACTCGTGGCCACTCTTTTTAACTGCCAGTATAATGGTTATTGTGATATGCCTAATCTTTTTGAGCAACAGGTTCGAAGTTTATATGAAGAAAGTATAGTTTATGCTGTAATGTATGCAAATAAAGTCGCGTTCTAAAGCTGTGCAAACGACGCTGATGAAGTAACGGTCAAAAACTTGTAGTAAAAATAATTATATAAGAAAGCATCCATATCACTCAAATCTGTATACATACAATTCTCCATTGCTAACTGACTGACAGACAACGCACACCTTTAACTATTACGCGCAAGAAGCTACAATTTAGCATTTATGTTCTTTAAGGAACGTAGGAGTGCATTAAGAAAGGATTGCCCGAAATTCTCATGGGTTTGGGTATAAACAGTTAAATTAAAAAAAAAAGTTGGGTATGGCAGAAAAAGTATGAAAGCAGAATTAACGCAGTTGAAATGCGATCACTGCGTGGTATGTATGGGGTGAGACTGATTGATAGAATTCCGAATGCAGTAATACGAGAGCGCTGTGGCTTTAAAAAAGATGTTGTGACGAGAATTGAGAAAGGAATGCTGAGATAGTTTCAAATTCAAATTATTTATTTGCTTTAAACAGGTTGATACATCATGTAGGGTATAACAATTCAGCAGAACAAGCCCATTTAGCTATAAAAACAGCAAGCAAATATTTACAAACATTAAAGAGGAAAAGTTTTCCCTGACGGGAAAAAGGCGTGAGTTTATGTATGTATGTAAAGAGGAAAAGCATATATTAGTACATCATGACAATATTTATAATCGGTATTCTGTGTATGGATTACTTCTCTGATAAATGTTTCTACTGTTATGATTTAAAATCTCTTGAACCGAGTAAAATGCATTTTCTATCAGCCATTTTTTAAACACTTGAGTAAATTTATATAACGGCAATGTTTTGAAACATGCCGGAATTTTGTTAAAAAACTTTAACGCACATCAATAGACTATTTTTCTGTAGCCTTGCTGGCTTGTTCTAGGTATTAAGACCATTAATGTCAGTTTCGTGATGTTTGATTGTATAATTTTTGTTTGTTGTCACAACGACAGATACATCGTCCACAAATAGTATAGTGTTGTGTTGAGTAGCATAAGGTAAATCATTGATATATACTAAGAAGAGAAGCGGACCCAATACACTGCCACGGGGGACGCCGAATTCATTCATAGCACAATTAGAACTATTTATTTCAACACAATTTTTTGAGTTTAGTTCTGATACATCAACACAGTGAAACCTATTTTCTAAGTAAGATTTGAGCCAATTTAAAGCTGGTCCCCTTATACCATAGTGCTCGAGCTTGATAAGGAGCTGTTCATGTGACACAAAGTCAAATGCCTTTGACATATCGAAAAATATTACTGTTGCATACTTTTTTTCATTTACACTCTGAAGTTTATCGTTCACTAGAGAAAAAGCTACATCACTAGTAGATTTATTTTTCTGAAAACCAAATTGATTGTTTACAATGGTGTCATTGACGTTAAAAAAGGAAGTCAGTTTATCGCGCATGACCTTTTCAAAATTTTTCGAAAATAACGGTATTATTGTAATGGGCCGATAAAATTGCTGATGGTCTTTTTGTCTCT
This sequence comes from Euclidia mi, assembly GCA_944739405.2. NCBI lineage: Eukaryota > Metazoa > Arthropoda > Insecta > Lepidoptera > Erebidae > Euclidia > Euclidia mi. The sequence goes on from OX123200.2 coordinate 62,018,713, forward strand.
TTTCTTATACAGAGGTTTTACCACAGACTTTTTGGGTTTGTCGGGAAAGGTACCCGTTTCTAGTAAGAGGTTTACTAGAAATGTAAGTATCGGAATTAACTCTTTACTGCACATTTTTACAATTTTTGTACATATACTGTCGTAACCCTCAAATGTCGTGTTTTTAAGGGACCCGATTAGTTGTATGACTCATCTATGGGGGATAAAAATATAGAGTTTTCCTGTTTATTTTTTATACATGTGCCACGAGTGTTATTTTTTAATATGTTAATTGTTGATGTAAAATATTCATTGAAATTATTAGCAATTTTTAAGGGATCTGTGTCTCGCAAGTTGTGGAAATTATATTAATGAAATAGTTGAAAACAATAACATATGTTATTGTTTTCAACTATTTCATTAATATAATTTCCACAACTTGCGAGACAAGTTTCACTCTTTATGACGGATCAGGTCGCTTTACATTTATTTTTGCTATTGATGACTTAGTTTCTGTTACTAGTCCTTTTAGCCGTATAGCAGAATAATTTTTTTTAATAACCTGTCATACCTCAGATACATCTCTATTTCAGATTTACTAGAGTAATAGTTTTGGCGCAATTTTCTTTTATAATTACAGCTATTTCGTAGTCCTTTCGTCATCATTTTTTTTTTTGATAAATTTATTTTTACTTTATTAATCGGATGTAAAAGATATACAGCAGGCAGAAATAGTCATAAAAAGTGTTGAATGCTAAATTTGTATCAGTTTCATTGTAGTACTTGAAATATTGAATACTAGATAGATATTGGCGAAACTTAGTCATATTTTGAATAGAATAGCATCTTTTAAAGTTGTATACATACTCGGGTATTTTAGTTTTGTATTTTACAGGCCATGATAGAATTTGTTCAGTGTTGTGATCAGATAACCACAGAGGCAAAAGTGATCCTGATGCAACCATAATATTACAGATAATTAAATCAATACAGGATTTTCCCCGAGTAGAGTCGGATATATGTGATATTAAATTATATTTGGTCAGAATATCCATAATATGTCGGGTTGATTGATTTTTAATGACAAGAGATTTAATGTTAAAATCTCCAGTTATAATTATATCACTTTCTGAATGCTTACATAGATATTTATACAACATAAGGTCAAAATTATCTAAGAAATAATTAAGATGTCTACACTTCCTGGAAGGAATTCTATAAATACAAATTATTATAATATTAGTAGGGTAAAATTCTGCATCACTTGTTCTCGCGTCGCCGCTCGAGCTGCGTGATACAAAAGCCCCAATTTTACAATCGAGATCGATTAATATAAATGTGATCTGCATCGCTCAGAACAAAGTGAGCTGACGCAGACACTACCAATAATACCGTTGTTATCTGCGATCGGTCTGATTCACGATATAATATTGTATTTCATTCACCGACATATCATTGTAGTAGCAATGCAATGGGACAACTTACTGTCGTTTCTAGTTTGAGATGCCAATGTAACAACATTCTCAAGTAAGACTGCTGTGTTCAGTCGACGCGATCAGTCCGATCGGTTGTTGTGTGTATCATAATCTGGTATGGTGTCGAACTGACATAGCCAAGCAAAAATTATCGCGCGGACTTAAATAAGTACAATAAACAACAATATCATGTTCGATCACGGCACATCGTTGCATCGAAACGATTTGGTGCACATCTTGTACTAATGAATGCATAGGCCTTCCGTATAATGAGAGGTTAGCTTTTACTAGCAACTATAACTCAATAATAGAGTTACTACCACAATGCAGCAATATAGCTGAGTGTGCACATCAAGTGCACATATTTGTCACAGACTAATGTTATGCCTTGCAATGTTTTCTTTTATATGTAATACTTTTTCTGTGTCTGTGACAAATAAATAGTTTTTCTCTTTCTTTCTTAGTAAGTAGCCAACAGCATTATGGAGACATAATAATTGATTATAATACAAAAAAAATAAAGTAAAAAAAACATAAAAACAAAATCCAAACCGGAACAATACTCATTTGTTCCGTGCGGGAATCGAACCCGCAACACGTTGGTGCATTAGTTGCTGCGTCTATTAAACCTACTATTTACATTGTGATGCGAGTCATACTCTTAGCCAATGCGCCAAACGTGTCGTCAAAGATGTGATAAAACATTGGACCACTTTGTCTTAACATGACGTGTATAGAATTATCCAAGATAATCAATAACTCAGTACAAACGTTTATTTTTTATAATTACGATAATAAAATCTTCTAATATATAATATATTTAAGTAGTAGACAATTAGGATTCTTGATGGATGATTTATATATCTTAGTCTTAAAACAAATAGCACTTTAAAATACAATAAATGTTAGATTAGGAATCACTTATTTCTTATAAGATTATTTAATTACTCTTTTAATAATAATAATTATGCATTTCATTTTAATCTACTACAGGCATTCAATCCAGCAAACCTGCCGTCCTTCTGATTTAGTCAAATCGTAAAAAGGAAATGGTGGTTTGATCAAAAACACTTGTAGGTTTTTATTACACCATACAGCTATTTCTTTTAGTATAAATTCATTTGCTTACTGCATCACTCACCTCGTTTCGCTCCGTTCGCAATGCAGAGCGCCCCAAAAAACACACTACTAACATGATCTGCGATACGGACGGTTGGCATTAGAAGTATAATATAATTTCATTCATCGATGCATCGTAATACTGGTAGCATAGTAACAATGTTTTTACTTGGGATGACATAATATAAACAACATTCTCAAGTTCGTTCGACGCGCTCATTGCAGCTCGGGCACAGCGATGCATTCATAATAATTTATATGTACATACTGTTATCTTTGCACAGCTCGTTGATAATTTTAATGAATGAATGCAAAATCTTAACAATGTTGAAAGTAGGATCGGGTGGCTCCCGGGTTCGATTCCCGGGTCGGCCAAAGTGTTATTGGGTTTTTCTGTTAGGAAATTCTCAGTAACAGCATGAAGTCTAGAAATGTGCCCGGTACGGCAATAGGCTCGCCTCCCTATTACGTGGGACTTAAATATATCTGGCGAAAAGTGGGTGTAGTATTACACCTTTGCCTACCTCTTCAGGGTTACAGGCATAAGACTATGAATGCATGTACTTATGAATTATATAATTGTTTTATTCACAACTAGCTTTTGCCTCTGACTTCGTCTACATGGAACTTGAACCCACGGTCTCTCGGATTCCAGGTGATGCGGACGTATCAAGATAAAGCAGATTGACTGCACGTGTAGTGTTCGATCGATTAATATAAATGTGTTCTGACTTCTGCGTCACTCAACTCGCTTCGCTCGTTTCGCGACGCAGACGCCTCCAATAATACCCTTCTTTTGTTATCTGCGATCCGTTTTATTCACGATATAGATTATTAACATTATGTTTTCAGCTTAGAATAATAACACCTATTCTAAGGTTATAGGTTAGGAATTTAACTCCTTGTCTTAGTGACCAATGTAACTGTTCTCTTTGCTGAGTTTTTTATTGTACTTATGAATGTGTATCAATTCATGTAATATTCCAATCATAGTATATATTAAAACTAAATGGGTATGTTAGTGAGTATAGGAAACGATTAAGTAAAATGAAACAATCCATATTGTATCTTTTTAAAAAAGTTTATTATCAAAGCACCATTTTTTAAGCACATAACATTTTTTAATGCACATATTGAGTCTTGATAGATAATGTTTGTGTTAGATAATGTCAATTGTACAAATCTCCGGAATATTTATAGCGATCATATAGGGTTAACAAATTAGGACAACTTTATCTTCTAAATTAATTACATTAACACTATTTAAAATATTTTTCAACCATGACACTTTTTCAAGACCTTTAACGAAAACACACTTATCTTTTAAGATATCTAAAACTAAATATTGATAATTTGAGTAAGGTATAAATCCTTCGCTCCAGTATATTTTTCTATTACGCTCAATCCAGCAAACTTGTTGTCTTTCCGATTTAGTCAAATCGTAAAAAGAAAATTGGCGGTTTGACTAAAAACACTTGCAGGCTTTGATTACACCATATAGCAATTTCTTTTATTATAAATTCATTTGCTTCTGTTTTAAAGCCTTGGATGTCTACAATAGCAGTCATGATAATCTACGCACGATGTTGCTCAGAGGTTTGTATTCCACAAGTAGGTCGTTTATAATCAAACAGTATGCAGTTGTCTTATCTGGTATTTGTGTTGAACATTCAAGTTCCAATCTTACATCCACTGGACCAGTTTTTAAACTATCGTTTTGACTCGAGCAATCTAAGATGAAGACTGGGGCCTTTTCTTTGAAATCCTGCAGATCAAGCAACGGTTCTACCGGAGAGTTGTGATACGACTGACGAAATTTCACATACATTTCATATAATATACTATATTTGTTCTCACATAACTTTAAAGATAAAGGCTCATAAGGATAATATTGCGAATTTAAAAAGAGCGTAACATTTGTCACCTCACAATGATCAAATACCGAACTGTCTTTAGTTCTATTATTTTTTCTATTAGTTTGCAAGCAAAAAATGACATACCGAGGCTTTTCTAATTGAGAAGCAGTCTTTACTGATCAAGAATGCTTTGTGGTTTTAGGTAGTAAAGGATACTCATATAAATCCCAATTTCTAAAGGCCATCTGAATAGGTTTATCTCTTTCTAAGTGCTTTAAAAGTATTAAACGTTCTCGATCGGAAACTTTTATATGTGGTACTCTCCATTGAATTCTCTGTATATCCATTTGAAGCTAAACGACTTCATCAGTAAGAATAATACTATTTAAGTTAGAATTATTCCTATTCAATATAAGTTCGTGTTTACAATTTATCACAATTTTATTGTAATCCTCTGCAAACCCTAAAATCTTATTTAAGGGCACCACAACGCTAAAATGTCCATCACTTTGGAATCCGTTTAAATTCCAACCCCATAATGCAGAAACTTTACTTTCTGCTTAATTAAATGAGATGTATGACTTTATTGTTGATGTTATTCCAGAATTTTTATACGATCTATTTCAATTTCATTCATTTCGTACCTGATGTCTTGGAACAAGTACATAACAGGGTTATTAGTAAACGTAACAGCTTTCTTGATCTGATGCCCATCCTTACCGAACAGCTTTGTTTGACCTTCGATGTAGATGGAACTGGCTGATGGTAGCACGTATATATCTTGCTGGTGTATGGGGATTCTGATTTCATCGTTTTCTCTAAAACTGTTATTGTAGGGATTGTATGAATGGATTTCATAACTTTCGATCGAACTATCAAAGTGTGGTAAATCGGTAATCTGTAGTATACTCATACTTTAAACTCTAAAGCTTTAAGAAAATCTTTATTTGATTTAGTAAATTTCTTCACGTTTTTCTTACGTCTGTGCACCTTTAAGGTCGTTGACGGAATACGACGTTTTATTTTCACTGAAGGGTTTTTATAATATACTATCATTTTGCTTTTCTTAAATGAAGACGTAATTGAATATTTTCTTCACCAAAATCAATACGGTAACCAAACTGATCTACAATCCTAACAGATATGGATGAAATTATATTTTTGTTAACTGGAAAGTAAATAACGTTCTGAGGTATTTCTATGTAGCCGTGACTTGGAGCAGTATCAGATATAAATTCATGAATAAAATGAGTCGGTAATCCGTTGCAGTATGAACCGTGTACTAAATCACATTCAATTCTGATAACAGCTGTTAAACTGCTGTTATTAACGGGCACATTCGGTCTTGTTTTTAATAGTGAAAAGTATAGTAAACCGCACTCGTACTGATCAGATAAATGAAGAGCTGGTTGAAAATACGAAACCAGTTCCGATTTATTTCCAGAGATGGTAACCGTAGTAGACATGCTTGCATACTGAACTCTTTTAGATGATCCCTTTTATTTTATTTCATGATTATACCAAAAATTCTTTAAGAAATTTAAACATAAATGTCCACAATTGAAGGGGTGATTACGTTGTATATTTTCATAATTATATTGAATGTTAGAACCTACATATTTTATAAATTCCTTCGGAGGTTTAAGATTTCCATAACTGTCAAAATACTCAACATAATCATTATATTTTGCATAGGCTACCCAATGAGAACCAGAATTTTTTGAACTATCCAAATTAATAACTCCACATTCTTTTTTATAAAGACATTTAAGGAGCTCATCTCTCATAAAGACACCTCTAAAATAAGGAATTCTATTCCCGTACTTTAAAATGTCAAAGTTAGTTAAGGCCCGTTTGGGTAGCCGATATCTTAGTTTTTTTCTTTTGATACGAAAATTCCAAGGCCGCCTTTATGTGGTTTAAGGTGTAGTCCTTTACCAATACATAGAGCTTCCATTTTTTCTCTATGTCTTTTCGATTGTTCATACAGCTTTTTAGCCATTTTGAATTAATTTATGGTTTTAGCAACACCAGCTGCACCGCCTGCTAAAGCTCCCGCAGCTGATAATCCCGCAAAAGTAGGAATCAAAGGTAATACTCCCCCAGTTTTTGGAATAGGAATAACGCGAGGGAGCTTAATCGATGAATCATCAGCCAATTCTCTAGTAGCGGCAATAGCTTATTCTATTGCCATTTCCTTGCTCTTAGGTTTTAATTTTTTGATATGCCTTTTTGCTTTTGTAATAACAGATTTTAATTTACTTTTTAACCCTTTTCCAGGTGTAATTTTTGGAGAATGCTTTTTGTCCAAACCAGAACAAGTTTAAATTTTTGCTGACATAGCCTTACTTACTAAGCGTGCCGCGAGTTTTTCAGCTATACTGACATCGGAAGCAACCACTCGCTCTTTCGCCATTTTTAACAAAATTAAATCAGCCTTATGTCGATCCTTTAAGTTTCATGACTTGTGATATGCAATATCGTGATCTTTGCAGTATTCGTCCAACTCATTTACGCCGTTATCTCCTTTTGTTAGTCTTTTTATTAATTTAGTACCTCATCATATCAGCCAAACGACGTCCACTGCTGGACATAGGCCTCCCCCAAGGTTCTCCACACAGACCGGTCTTGAGCCGCCCGCATCCAACCGCCTCCCGCGATCTTGACGAGATCGTCGGTCCACCTTGCGGGGGGCCTACCTCTGCTGCGTCGTCCGGTACGTGGCCGCCACTCCAGAATCTTTCTGCCCCAACGGCCATCGGTTTTTCGAGCTATGTGCCCTGCCCACTGCCACTTCAGCTTGGCTATCCGGAGAGCTATGTCGGCGACTTTGGTTCTACTGCGGATCTCCTCATTTCTGATTCGATCTCGCAGGGAAACTCCAAGCATAGCTCTCTCCATCGCCCTCTGAGTGACCTTGAGCCTTCTGATAAGGCCCATAGTGAGCGACCACGTCTCTGATCCGTAAGTCATCACTGGCAACACACACTGGGCAAAGACTTTCGTCTTGAGACATTTCGGGATATCGGACGAGAATATATGTCGTAGCTTCCCGAACGCTGCCCAACCGAGTTGGATTCGACGATTGACCTCCTTCTCGAAGTTGGACCTACCTAATTGGACTACTTGTCCCAGGTAGATATACTTGTCGACAACTTCGAGCGTAGAGTTTCCAACCTGAATAGGAGCAGGTATAACATGGACGTTCGACATGATTTTCGTCTTGTCCATGTTCATCTTAAGACCTACTTGTTGGGAGACTCTACAGAGGCCATCGAGCCAATGCTACCTAGGCACAATTGCCTAGGTCTTCCATGGTCTCAGCCATGACTACGATGTCGTCTGCGAATCGAAGGTGAGTGATGTACTCGCCGTTGATGTTGATGCCGAGTCCATTCCAGTCCAGAAGCTTGAAAACATCCTCCAAGGCAGTGGTAAAAAGTTTCGGGGATATGACTTCCCCCTGTCTCAGTCCTCGCTGGAGTTGAATAGGTTTCGAACTCTGGTCCTGGAGGCGGACTGACATAGTGGCGTTTTCATACAAACACTTCAGCACTTCGATATATCGGTAGTCAATCTGGCACCGTTTGAGAGACTGTAGCACCGCCCAGGTTTCGATCGAATCGAAGGCTTTCTCATAGTCCACAAACGCCAAGCATAGAGGCTGGTTATACTCCAGAAGTCCGAACTTCTGTATAACCTGCCGCAGCGTACGTATGTGGTCTATGGTACTATAGCATTTACGGAAACCGGCTTGTTCGGGAGGCTGGAAGTCGTCTAGCTTGCTCTCGAGACGATTCGTGATGACCCCTCAAAAACAGCTTGTAGATGTAGATTTAGTACCTGGGCCACAGTAATTATATCCTGGTAAGTGTAAATCAAATGGTAAATTATTAATAAGCCAATTGAGAAGACTACTCTCTCCAAAACACATTATAAGACTGATGATTCCGGTTTGAATACTTTAATAAATAGTTATGTGATTCGAGTTTGTTAACGTTATTTTATAATATTACATTCGATTTATCAATCCAACTGCTTTCAGCTGAAGACAAACCTAACCATTTTATTAAAACCCTGTTACCTTTTCTTCTAAGAACTTTCTCGACTAGATATATATTGGGATGTTTTGTTTTTTGAAGTTCTTGTGTATAAAATGCTCCTAAAATAGGCAGACCTCTGATAGTGTCTTCAATTAAGTAAGTTATAGGAGTTGTATTTTGTATTTTACGAATTTTAAATATTTCTGTTGACCAGTTGGGAGTATAACCTTTTTCAAATGTACCTTTGTATTTACTGATACGCACATAATCACCAACTCTGTACTTGCTTTTTAAATTATCAATTTTTGGCAACTTTAAATACCTTTCTAATATCAGTTTTTTATTCATATTGTTCACATTAGCAGGGATTTCATTAATAGTGCGATGGTGAGTGTGATTGTATTTGTAAATAACATCATTTAGGGTATTATTTACCCAATTGTAATTGCCTTTTAAACTAAATTCCTTATAGATTTTAGATTTTAATGTTCTGATAAATCGTTCGACTATTGAAGCTTTTTTTGTTGAGAAAGTTGAATAATGGTTAATATGGTACGATTTCATAAGCTTCTGAAATTTGTTATTATAAAATTATGTTCCATTATCGGTTTGCAGATTTTTAGGAACACGCCCTTTATCCAACAAAGTTTTGAAAGAGTTATACACATCTTCTTTGCTTTTACTTCTCATAGGAAAGGCCCAAGCATATTTCGAAAATGAATCAATAACGGTAAGAATATATCTATAATTGTTATTTTCTTTTGAAATTGATTGCAAATCAATTAAGTCTGCTTGCCACAAGTCATCTATATCTCTCGTTACAACATGTCTTCGCGGATAGTTCACTCTCGCATTTTTATGAATTTCGTTTACCACGTCCGCTTTGCTCATGATCACAACTCAGTGGGTATGTTTGTCTTGAATTCAGCTAAAATACTGAATAAAAAGCATATTATTAGGATTTTTTATTATTTAATTATGTCAACTTCTTTTAACTCTTCGATTATTGATAAAATTTCATTATCATGATTTGTATTACCGGCATCTCGGGAAGCAATTAATAGTTTCAATCTGTCAACCAGTTCGTTAGGATCATCCCAATATACCAAGTCAGTGCTATTTTTGTATTTCTTTAACGTTGGTAAGCTTCCTCCAAATTTAGTGACAACTAGAGGACGCCAGCAGCTACGCCTGCATTTTTTTTAAATTTACCCGTTTTGGCCGATCCCGTGGGAATTTCGAAAAATCCCTTCTTAGTGCACCCTTACGGTCCCCAAGAAACATACATACCAAATTTCAGCTTCCTGCGCCCAATAGTTTCGGCTGTAGCGTGTCTGTCATTCAGTCAGTAACGCAAGGATTTTATATATTAAGAAGAAATTATTGTTTGACGATTCAGAAAACAATGGTTTGATTATTTCACGATATTTTATACCTTTATCGCCTCTAATTTGCCCATTAGGATTGAAATCTCTCTTATGTGCATTTGTATAATGCAACATATCTTTATAGACAAGTTTATCTTTCCTCGATATTTGTTTCAAATCAGGTTTTCTTCGAAGTAAAAGTTCTTTTAAACCAGGGGTTAAATTGAAGCTTTTGTCACCAACTTTAATTAAAATGGTGTTATCATTATTTGCACTATCTATTTTAGAAAACGAAACTATTGAATTACCCATTAATATTTTTTGTTTTCACTCCTTATTCCAAATGGTATGTTTAGGTCATAAATATCATGGATATCACGACCCTCTAATGATATTTCTAAATCATCCGGTAATTCCGTCTGGGGAGGCTTTTTAACGTTCAGTACAGAATTCAGTTCTGGGTCATAGCATTCTTCAAACTTAGTAGATGAGCTAGTATTAATGTCACCTAATTCCACGTCTTCAAAATTAGAGTGTGTATTCTCAAAATTTTGTATTTTTTCTAATGTTTTATTTGAATCAACTAGAGTTTTAAGGGGATCTGTGACAGGTTTTAACATTTTTTCAAGTGATAATTTCGTAGAGTGTTCCTGGTTTTTTATTTGTTTTATTTTATTCTTTATGGAGTCTACAGACTTCATTAATTCTATTTTAATATTTTTCTCCATGTTATACTTATGAACAACTGTATTCAGCTAAAGAACAAATTATACTGATTTTGATTTGCCATGTTAATTACTTATATATATATATATATATATATATATATACATATATATATATATACATATATATATATATATATATATATATATATATATATATATATATATATATATATATCAGACAGTCAGTCAAATTTAAAAAACATATCTAAGTTCTGTCTGTACTTTCCATTATTTAATGACGATTCTTTATTAATAAGTAGAAAATTATAAGGTTTACTCCAAACAGTTTGACAAATATTTCTTAACTCTTTCCACTGTAAATCAGAAGTAACATGCTCTTCATAAATATGTTTTAAATTCACATCATCTTGTTTGAATATAATAAGAAAATTCACATTGTCACGCAACAGTTGTTTTGGAATTTTGGAATAAAAAAATAAAAATAGGTTTGAGATAAATAGAAACAATCTATTTGTTTATGTCTACCCATACAAAATTAATTGCGAATATTTACTTGATTTTCACACGCAACATCATCAAAAATAAACACAGAATTTGTTAAGGCTTCACTCGAAGAAATGACCTCTTTATCATCGCTAAATTTGTAGAAGTTAATCTGCGAGACTTCTCATAATACTTCACTCAAGAAACGATACTTTGGTTGAAATGAAGTTTTGGAATAAAGATAAAGATTTTTAAATTTTAGACCATTTTCATGTAACAACAAACTAATCCTAACGTTTGTTTTACCACAGTTCGATGGACCGCACATTATACATCGAATCGTATTCGGTAATAAAGGACTATATCTGATCTGGTGAGAAGTTTCATTTAAATGTATATTATTAACTTTCAAAGATATGGGTTGCTTGATCAACTTCATTATGACAATTACTGTAATGAATGTCTAACACACATATTTATAGGTAGCTATAACTTTAACACTAAATTAGATATACATATCATAAAGTATAAATAACAGCATTTAACATGTTTGTACAGGTCTAGAAAGTTAGGAATTTTGTATTCTCGTATTACAATATTATATTTTTAATAATTGATTTCATTTGGTATTGAATATCATACAGATTTAAAATTGCATTCCTTATTTCATTATGCTGTCATAGTCAGCCGAAACAGGACCTGTTGCTAGCAGAGAAATCAAGTTTTATTGGTAAGTACGTTTTTAATGTTATAAGTTATTACAATATTATATTATATTATTATTATATAAATAATTAGATATCTTACTTTAGTTTTATTTTCAGAATCATGTCATACAGCCCCAGCATTCTCAACATTGGAGGACTTAACAGATTTGTATTTGATAATGTTGATTCTCAAATCCCAAGTCCTTTGGACGAAGTTGACCAGACAGAAATACAAGAAGTTAGTAAATATTGTTTTATTCCTCATAGTTAAATTCATATAGTTATGAACTTTTCATTTATATTTTTTATGTTATTATATTGCAGGACAATGCTTTGGCAGAGAATGGTAGACAGTTAAAAAACAAGCCATTTTTTTACTCTCAAGGAAATTATGAATGTTTTGAAAAGCATCGGAACAAATCCTCTGATCAGGTAAGCACTACATAAAATGTATTTATGTTTATAAACATTTATTGTGCGCGTCTACATTATTATATATTTATGTGTGATTTATTTTTTACAGGTTACTAGCCCATATTTCTCCACTCAAGACGATGGCATAACATACATTGAACCAAACTTTTCTACAAAGTCAAAAAAAAATTCACCTTCTAAAAAGCGTCAAAGTTTATTAACGTCATCGGCAAATTCGTACATTGTTCGAAGAAATCGTCCTAAGCAAGGACGTCTTCTAATTAAGATAGATATTCGTGAATTAGATTATGTAGACAAAAATAAAAAAAACGAGGTTTGCTTAAGTGCACAATATGTGGCTGAGGAGCCTTATGATGATGTAATGGATATCACAGAGACATTAATAAAAAAAAATAAGTAAGAAATTGTGTGATACTGAGTAGTCTTAAGATAATGTTTTTATTTAAGTTTAGTTGTATTTCTAAAAATAAATAAATGTTATCTTTTTAAAAATGTGTAATTGTTATGAGTCAATGTTTGTATGCATGCTTTATATTTATTTAAAAATTAAATAAATGTTGTGGCTGAATTTAGTAGCTCAGTACCGAATTGTGGAATACAAACCTCTAAGCAACATCGTGCGTAGGCTATCATGACGGCCATTGTTGACGTTCAAGGCTTTAAAACAGAAGCAAATGAATTTATACTAAAAGAAATAGCTGTATGGTGTAATAAAAACCTACAAGTGTTTTTAATCAAACCACCATTTCCTTTTTACGATTTGACTAAATCAGAAAGACGGCAGGTTTGCTGGATTGAACGTATCAGAAAAATATACTGGGGTGAAGGATTTATACCTTACTCAAATTATCAATATTTCATTTCAGATGTTTTAAAAGATAAGTGTATTTACGTTAAAGGTCTTGAAAAAATGTTATGGTTGAAGGATATTTTAAATACTAATTTACTTAGAAGATAAATGTTGTCCTAATTTGTTATGTTTATATGATCGCTATAAGTGTTCTGAAGATTTGTACAATTGTATTTATCATGACTCAATATGTGCTTTAAAAAATGTTTTGTGTTTAAAAAAATGGTGCATTCATAATAAACTTTTTTTAAATTGATAATATACATTGTTTTATTTTACTTAATAGTTTCCTAGACTCATTAACATATCCATTTATTTTTTAAATTGATAACATGATTACATTGATATTACATGGAGTGAGGAATTCATTAGGTACACACATTCATAATAAAAACTCACTAAAAGTAACGCTACCATTGATCACTAAATAATAGCTAAACTTAAAAAAATATGTTAACTATAACAGTATGGTATTACTGGGCACTCTGAGTTTTACAGAACACATTAATATGAATCGATCTCGATTGTAAAATTGGGGCTTCTGTATCACGCAGCTCGAGCGGCGAGGCGAGAGCAAGTGATGCAGAAGCCCCAATTTTACCCTACTAATATTATATGTTATTAATTTAATGGCACAGAGTTCAAAATGGAATATCATTTTTAAGTCATCAAAAGTTGTTATACATTTGAATGAGGTACCCCTTTTAACTAATATGCATGAACCCCCTCTTTTATTAGGTCTGCTGTAATAGGACGCGAGTTCATAATTGCAAATATGAGGGCGATTTCAGATTAGCGTTTTATACGCGCGTATAAGCTCGTTTTTGGAAGCGCATGTAGGCGCGTAAAGGCTCGCCTTTTGGCACACGCGCAACTCGTACGAGCGTTGACGCGCTTCTAAGCTCGTATAGCTGCAAGCCGTCAGAATCCATGTTGACACTGACAAGATGTCACTACCGTTTCGAGCGAACACGCCGAAATATGCCCGTTCGATTTTTTGAAGCTCTTAATGTAGCGCGCGTGTAAGCGCGTATGCTGAAACGACCGTGTACGCGCAGAAAAATACGCTAATCTGAAACCGCTCTTAATGTTTTTCCGTACCTGTTTTGACGAAGGTTTCCGTTAAACGTATTATGTCAGGATTAGCTACATTCTCTATGTTATTAAGTCTTATCTCTAATAATTCTTTTTTGGAGAGGATGCCATGGATGTTTCGATGACGTAGTGTAGGTTTATTTTGCGTGCGTGCAGCTCTCAGCTGGTATTCTGCCCGGCCCCCGCGCACCTCGGACTGCATATAAATACCGTGGCGCTGGAGCGCTCGGCCCTTTGTGGCCGCCGCAGCTTAGCAAGCTAAGTACTTCTCTGCTTCCTCGAGCAATGCCTGATACGTATTCTCGAAGATCTACGCCGAATCATGCGACCCTGGTTCTATCTTTGTAACTAGTCAAATTATTTTAGAATCACTATTTTCCAAATAAAATTCCTTGCTAAAGGCTGTTTAGATTCTTTTATGAAAATATATAAATTTTCGTTTGTGACTGAAATAACGATTTGTACTTAACAACGTCACAGCATGATCCCCTAATACAACAATTCTATGCTTGTTTGATGTGGTATTAGTAACGACATCAGTTCTCTCGTGTGAAGAACTTATTGGTATGGCCGATAATGAATGGTTGTCGTGATGTTACTCATAGATGTCGCTGTCCTTAGCGATTGATTTTGATCGTTGATTGTATTATTATGGTTTGTCAATTGACTATCTGTGCACGAAAGATCTAATCTGGAGTTAATCAATTTGCGTCTTTGTGTTTTATTACTTTTCTTTTTCTTTGTAATTGTCTTACACACTTGCTATAGTTATATTTATATCATTTGGTATATTTATATCATCTATAATATTTCTGCTTAACCGCTCAAGGTAACCGCTCTAATTTGACATTTTCCGCTAAAGCATCACGCGGTCGTTATCTGACCACCCGCGAAGCAAGGCCACTTGCCGTGCTACTTTAAACCTAACCTTACGACTCGTCACTCAGGTGTTGATATTTGAAATGATGTTTTTATGAAAGGAGATTAAATAAGCTTTGTAGTAATGTTTAAATGGTGACTGAATGACGGAATGTTTAGTTTATGCGACCCGCCGAACTTGATCCTATTGTAAACAATGTCGTCTATCGACGACCTATTCACCATTTATGTTTGTCATGATAACAATATGGGTTATAAATTGCTTACTTTTGTTATTTTGTATACCTGGTGGTATAAGCTTTACAATAATATAAAATTATAGCAATGCTTGCTTAGAAAATTATTTAAATGTCAGCATTTGAAATTTTCGCTGTCTTTGCATGTTGCGCGCGGGGCGTTATTATGGATTCAAAACATCATTGTAAACAATTTTATAATTATATTTGATATTTTTATGTTTTAATTGTGAATGAACTAATTAATTATAAAATAACAGCAAAAAAATAAACAAATATTGTGTAATAATTTAATTCAAGAGGCTATAATCATTCAAATAAAAATATATAGATAAGGTTACATTTCTGCTATGAATTATTGTTTTATTATGAGTATATAAATAAACCTATTATATGATATATAATACTCTCTCGAAAATTTTGGCGGGTATGGCGGTTATTTTTGGTGGGAAAAAGTAAACAATGTACTCAGTTTTGCTTTTAATGACTTTCAGGCCTACACTCTCTAGTCTTTGCCACCAAGTTGTCAGCCTGTTCTGGACCTCAAGGCCACTTTCGGCAATTAATACAATGTCGTCGGCGAATAGCATACACCAGGGAACCTCTTCCTGTAGGTCCGCCGTAAGGGCGTCCATTATTAGCAGGATGAGGTAAGGGCTAAGAGCCGACCCTTGGTGTAAGCCCACAGCCACATTGAAGTCGCCGGTATTGCCCACTGTGGACCGGACATGGGTTGTACATCTACTGTACATCGCACGGATTAACTGTACATACTTCCCAGGCACTCCTTTCTTCCTAAGGGCCCACCCCAAAACCTCACGTGGTACTCGATCATATGCCTTTTCGCGATCCATAAAAACCATGTGCAAGTTTTTGTGTGCACTTCTGTACTTTTCGCATAGTTGGTGGATCGCGAAAATGGCATCTGTTGTACCTCGACCAGGCATAAAACCGAATTGGTTTTGTGAAAACACTCTCTTCTCTCAATTTTCGTTCAATCACTTTCTCCCATGCTTTCATACTATGTGAAATTAGCTTTATTCCTCTATAGTTGTTACACTCCAGCACATCCCTTTTGTTTTTATAGATGGGCACCAGCGAATTGCTACACCATTCCATCAACAACTTATTGAAGAATAAAGCTAACCACTTCCATCCGTCTACCTACAGTATCTTTCACGCTTCAAATGGTATTCCATCCGGCCCCGCTGCCTTTCTATTTTTCATTCCATTTATTACTACTCTTACTTCATCCTCACTAATCTTTCTTATTAGCCCTTCATTCACAGGTATATGCTCAAGTACACCACTCCAGTCATTCTCTTCATTCATCAATCTCTCAAAGTAATTCCTCCATCTATCCTTGATTTTCTCGTCCGTGGAAAGCACCGTTCCAGTTTCATCTCTTACACACTTTATAAGACATACATCCCTTGCTTTCCTCGCTCTAGCTTTAGCGAGCCGGTATAAATGTATTTGGCCCGCAGGACTATCTAAGTTATTATAGAAGCCCTCCTGGGCTGCTGGTTTTGCTAGTGCAACGGCTTTCTTAGCTTTCTTCTTTAACTCAGCATACTCTACCTTCTTTTCTTGTTTCAGGCTGACATTCATTTCATCCACATACTGCCATTCCTTAAATTTCATCTTCTTATTCTTCAAAACCTTTTGCACTTCTGTCGACCACCACCATGTATCCCTTTCGATCGTACCTTTTCCTTTCGATTCTCCTAAAATATCTTTCGCTGCACTCCTGATACACCCTGCCATTTCACTCCAACATTCATTCACACTTTTATATTCCATGTCGTCCATCGCTATCATTTTATTTACAACTCGCTCTCTAAATTTGCATCCATATTCTGGCCTTTCCAACAGATGCCACTTAATTTTAGGGGGTGGTCGCTCTTTCTTACTGTTGCAAGTTACTTCTATAGCAACTTCCATAATGAGGAGTCTGTGCTGCGATACTAGATCTTCCCCGGGTATTATTTTACAGTCTTTGACGTGTTTGAGGTTGTTGCGTCTGACGAGAAAGTAGTCGATTTGGGTCATGTGGTTGCCACTTTTATATGTGATTAGGTGGCCTGTCTTCTTCTGGGACCATGTATTGGCAACTGCCAGGTCAAAAGCACCTGGTTTGGTGAAACAACCCTTGTCCATTTCTCACCGCGGCCGGGTGCTGCCTCGGCGCGTCGCCTATGGGGAACGCCCTAGCCCCATCGCGCATCGTCATATCATTTATACTATCCATTCTGCATAAAGGATTTGGCAAAGATTTCACAGTCGGCCGCCTGCCTGACACCAACTCTCCTTGGGAATGCTATTGTTAGTGGTTTACTCGCTACCGCTCGAGTGACCAACTGTGCCGATATATATGCACCTAGTCCCATGCGCCCATTAGTCGCCTCCTACGACGCCCCGGGTAAAGCAAAGGGGGTGGTGCTATTCTTTAAGTCCGGCACCACACGGACAATGTAGTTACAGCATTATCAGAAATATATCTTCTGTAACGGCAATAGGCTCGCCCCCTATTACGTGGGACCTAAAAATTCATGGCGAAATGTGGGTGTAATATTACACCTCTGCCTACCCCTTCGGGGATACAGGCGTGAGTCTACAAAAATATAAATAAATAAATATCTTCTGTCTGTATTTTTAAATATCTTCTGTATCTTCTTCCGTCCCAATACTCAAACTTTTGTAAATACAATACTTTCGTGAACGATTATACGATGGTATGTAATTTTTTATCTCAGTCTGTCTATTTTCTCCAGAAGGTATCAAAAAGGTTATTTTTATACACAATATTAAATGCTCATTAAAAGTGAGCCTAGACCTAAATTAAATATTGAATCCGCAGCTAGAAAAACTTCCTACTCGGTATATTCAATAATGTGTAAAAAATAAACGTTTACCGTCATATTTAAAAATGCACTCACATTCCTTAAAAACTTTAACAATACCAAAAATGCTTTCAATATTATATTCACTCACTTCGCTCGCAATAAATGGGAATACTTGCTAGATAACTAGAGCATGTGTAGACGAATGCTTTCCGCAATCCGAGTGCACTGTGCGAGTATTTTATATTTATTACTTGAAATATTTCCTCGCGACTACATCCTTAAGGTTTATGCTTGACTGAATTGGCGAAATAGTGCATATTTATAAGCAACTTCTTGAACTACCTGAGGATATTTGCAAATTTAAACTTTATGCTTTGTAAAGAAAAGTTAATCGAAAAAATTCGAAGATGTTATGTATGCTGTGTAACTGGTACGCGAGGTCATCTTGGGACATTTCAAAGTTCAAATGGACAAAGAGTTATGACTGCCTTTATAGGATAGCTTCCAGGAATAACTTTTACTAGCTTAAATGGATTTTTTTTTTTAAATCAACGTGACTCAGTACCATCAAAGCTAACACGGTAAACAAACGCACTGAACCATCTTATTGGCGTCAAAGTACCGACTTGTGCATTCAATTTCATTTTATGCAACCTGCAAGATTAATAATGACCTTTACCTTATCATCATTCTGGCATTATCCCAGTTTCAACCTGGGGTTTGCTTACTAGTCTAACCGGATTTGGCTGAATATTAGCTTTTCCACAGAGCGACTGCCTGTCTGACCTCCGCAACCCGAAGGGATAGCGATATTCCATGGTTTAGACTAGTGTCAGTTTATTTAGAAGGTACTGTCGCCCTGTAACGACTGTCAAAGATCTTCATGACAACCGGGACCGACGGCTTAACGTGCTCTCCTAGGCACGGAACAAGCGATAATTAACAATTCAATACGCACATGATTCCGAAAAGTCATTGGTGCGCACCGTGGATTCGAACCCGATACCCTCTGCATGGCAGTCTGTTGGTATATCCACTCGGCTATCGCTGCCTATAAATTAATACCTAACTAAGTTTATTGATATTATATTATTATGGAAATGCATTGTAATACACATGTATTAATTTCTCCGACTTAAATATAGGCTTACAGGACTCATGCCATCGCATTCCATAAATTGAACGGATACATTTTTTTGTGCTATGAAGATCCTCATAAGGTCAGTAGAGTTACCCCAGACTACGATGCCATATCGTATAATCGAACAAACATAGGCATGATGTACCAATAAGGAGGTACGTCTTGATGTAATATCTTTAAGTTTACGCAGAGCAAAGACAAATCTATTGGTATTGTTGCAAATGCTATCGACATGACCTCTCCATGTAAAATGAGCGTCTAGTGTTATTCCCAAGAATTTTGTGCTTTCTATTAATTCTATTTTATTATTGTTGTAGGTATTTAATATTTCATTTTAACTGATTACTTTTGAAGGTTCTAAAGTCAAAATGTCAATGCAAATTTTTTGTCTTTTCAGTATTTATCCTTAATTTATTTACATCTAGCCATTTAATAATTTGTAGAAGTGTTTCATTTACTTCAGACATTTTATTATAACAGTGGTATCGTCAGAAAATAAGACAGAGTTGTGTGATACCGCACGCGGGAGGTCGTTAATATAGACAAGGAATAATAATGATCCCAATATGCTTCCTTGTGGGACGCAAGAGTAGTTTACTCGTTTATTATTAAATTTTGTCACTCTTGTAAACTGCCTTCTATTACTCAAATATAGGTTATCTCAAAGTACCCGAACATTTTTCAACTATTGGTTACTATTTACGCAGAATAAGCACACAGTGTCCTGAGGTCTTCTGGCGACTTTGTCCTTCTTCGGTTTTATGCCTTATGACAGGGTCCCAAGCCGGAGGAACATTCCAACGCCATCGCTATAGAAATTAGGGTGATTTTTAAATTTCAATAGCCTCACGTATCATCCTTGGAAGAAAACGGTATCCCTTTCCAAGAAAATACTACCTTAGTTGTAAGTTAGAACCCCAATTAGGTTTCAAACTTGTAGAAGGAAATCGAATTTTACACTGATAATTCAACAGTTTCATAATTATATTACTATAACATTCTATGCTCATAATATTTGTTCATTCTACGTCGACTAGGTGCCAGGTGCCAGCTATTGGTATAAGTTTCCGTAGTAACAAGAAATTGATATCAATATCAGGATGAAATTTAAATTATTTTTTCGTAAGAAGGCAACTAACATTATAATGTTATTATCTTCAGTCGCCGGCTACACAAAAAGTTTTCGATATTATTAAAACTGAGTCCGTGTAAATTGGATTTGCGCCTTCGCAAATTGATATTGGTTTATTATATATTTAATTTAGATAGCTCTTAAAACATATTGAAAAATATATTAATAGGTTATAATTATTTTTCCATCAGTGTTCAATCATACAAACTCTAAATTTTAATAAAATTTTATTTAGTTTTTCGTGACTTATATAAAATTTCCCGTTTCATTTTATTTGTCGATGATAATTAATTTTCAAAGATTCTTATTTTTAAAGGTATAAATATCTCTTTTCAAGTTTAACAGTTGTTTGTTTGTTTCGGAAATAGCAGTCTGCTTGCTTTTTAAAGACATAAAGACATTTATTTCTGCGTTTTGGTTGTTTAAAATACTTGTACAAGTCAAAACCCTATTCAAGATGATGCCGGCTTATCCTAGCTAAATGACTCCTTGAGAAGAAGGGCCGAAACAAACTCAGTATTTTTTTTTGTCACTTCAATTTATTTAATATTTTCTTGCTCTTTTAAAGTCCAGACAAAATGGGTATAATGATGAAGATACGTGTTGGTGTAGATTATAACATTGGTAAGTATTGATTGATATGCATCGTGACACCGTATGATTGTCTCCAAGTGAAGAGTAGATTGAAACAATAAAATCTTGGCAATAACTGAACTGTCAAATATTATTACCCATCTCACCAACATTCCGCAGTTGATTCGTTGCACAGTTTGTCCGACAGATGGCGTGTATAGCACATGTTGCTAACATTACGAAGAGCCATTATGTCGGCTTTAGATCGACGTCATTATTTACGGATCAACACGGCTTTACTGATTTAATTAAAATACGCGGCTTTTGTATAC
This sequence comes from Euclidia mi, assembly GCA_944739405.2. Lineage (NCBI taxonomy): Eukaryota > Metazoa > Arthropoda > Insecta > Lepidoptera > Erebidae > Euclidia > Euclidia mi. The sequence goes on from OX123200.2 coordinate 62,039,950, forward strand.
ATGTCAGACTGATGTTTGATGCACTTAAGTCTAAAATTGGAAATAAAAATTGTTATACTTGGGTGCTACTTGCGATGACTGGTCGATGACGGTCTTGCGTGCTGGTATTAAATTTTAATATTGAACTGCATAATTTCCATCATGGTTCTGATCACTGTCGCGGATTGCCTGCATTATTAGATATATATAATGTAAGTGGATGCTCCTGATTCACCATGTCTATTTTGAGGAGGCTAACTAAATAAACATCAAAATTAAAATAAGTATTATGCTTGAGTATTATTATTTACAGTAAATATATACAAGTGATATAGAAGGTGTAACAGTTGCAGCACCTTACAGAATGTAAATTATGTGTATTATGCAAAACCTGGCGATGAAAAAGAGTGACCGTGAGTTTTATTGCCCGTTTATTATTTTGACATTCATAAGCGTCACATTGTGACCCAAATGAATAAAGGATTTTGACTTTGACTAGATAATGGAAACTTTTCAATCTTAAAGTTATGACACATTATGTAATGACTTTAAGATTGAAAAGTTTATGCAAGCCCGGTAGCGGCTCAGCTTCTATTTTGTCATTTAAATTTGAACTTTAATTCTTATGCCATAATTATATGATATATTTTGACTGTCGACCTCAAAACGGGCCTCTCGACTTCGGGCCTACACCTACAAAGCATAGATAGTACGCTGGCGGGTAGTAGTAGCCGAAATTGGAGACTGTCACGTTAACTGGTGAAACTTTAGAGTTTAAGGCAAACTGGTCAGCAATTAAAACGAATTTGAAAGGTATCGAGCTCTTTTTAAAATGGTTATTTCGAGATTTTAATATCTGGATACTACCTAAGTACAATGTCAAAATTTTACCACACTGATTGGCATGATTCCAGGGCCGGTGATTGTAAGGCTCTGCGCAGATCAATCAATGCACCCAAAGCACATTTAACGAGGTGAAAGGAAAATTGTTAAAATTACTTCTAAACCAGCTCTTGGTCATGATTTGAATAATCTTCAGAAACAATAAACAGATCAACATTTGCGATATAGCCTTACAATTCTGACTGATATTTTTACAATAAAAAATAAACCTTTCAATTTTTCGTCTCATTCGCGTGAAGCAAAAAGTAAAACAGTTTACTTTAATCGCTTTTCTACGTAGAATCTAATCGCATATTTTTATGTATATAATTTCCTAACCCACAATGCCATTATCTTGTAAAATCCCATTTAGTAAATACCACTCAAAACTTACTTAGAAGTTTCTTTAGTAAATTGGAATGTCATCTTAAATACCATATTCTGATTTCAAGGTAAACAAATCGCGTTAAACTAAACACGACCTCTTTAAATTGATACCAACCATGTTTTACCTCAATAACAAGTTCGCAAACTCAATTAATATTTGTGCAAAGTCTGTCTTGAAGTAAGGCCTAATCTCCCTTCCTTTGATGAATTTCCCCATTTTACTCCTGCTAAGTATGTATATTTGCATTCCAGTCTATAACTTTGTGTGCGCTAAAGATTCTGATCTTATCTTCTTTTTGATGTTTTTTCGGAGGTAAATATTTGGTTAGCAATAAAGCGCTAACGCGGGTAGTTTAATTTCTCAGGATTATATTTATGACATGAAATTTGAAGAAGCCATTTTTGTGGGCTTGCATGGGCATAATTCATGTTCAACGTTTTATGAAAATGCTTTGATTGACGCGCGTTAGTACATGATTTCGTAAATACGCAGACATTAATGCCTTCGAAGAATTTTGGACCTATGGATGAGCTGCAATATTTTTATTTATTTATTAGGCTACTTCACCACCAGCTTGTAAAGAAAATCATTCGTCGAGTCTGTTCGATGGGTTTGTTGATGATACATGGCAAAAGTGGGTAGTTATGAATATGAAGAGTTAATATTATTCACATCATTTGTTCATTTATGTTGCAAAATAACACTCATGAACTTAATTTTTTTTTTCACCCGGGATATTTTAAACATTCAAAAACTTAAAATTTAAACAATATCTGACACTATGCATTTGACAACGCCAAATTTCTTCGCACTATTTCGATATATGTACACAAAATCCGCGTATTTTAATTAAATCAGTGTATCTGTTTTGATCCGTAAATAATGACGTCGATCTAAAGCCGACGTAATGGCTCGTCGATAATGTTAGCAACATGTGCGATACATGCCATAATCTGTCGGTCAAACTGTGCAATGAATAGACTGTGAAAAATTTGTGGGAAAATTCTGTTTGAGTTGACTAAAATATTATTGTTATTGCAGCGGAAACTTCTTTTTGAGTTTTTCATAGATATGTTTGGCCTACGATTTTTCAAAATCTATTAGTTGAGTGGATTTCTGACGACCTGTAGTGATATCTTGGGTGGGGATTACCATGTCTCAAAGTGTAATTTTAAAACGGTACAAAAATTGTAATCGCCTCACATTTTTAAGCTACTGGTCAATGTCACGACGCGACCGTAGCTTTGAATATAAAATCACAATTCAGAATCAAACCCTAAAACATTCTATCTTATGCTCTAAATCTTTAACTCAACTATACCAAAGCTTACAATGGCTTTTATCTCACAAATTTTCATAACGAAAGGATTAATTCAATTACTATAGGAGGCAAATATCCCTTTTATCCGGAAAGTTGTAAACCAATCAAAGGTTGGCAAGTTGGGAGACGTTAATTGTTTGCTTAGCGTCGCTGGTGGATTGGATGCCATTGTTTTAAGCGGCACTCAGGTAAACGTGTAGACTGTTTGTTTATTGGCTAAGAAACCTAACGCGCGCAGTACTGAGATTTCTAAGTTCTGCGCGTATTAAATTTGTAATGATTGCTTGCTTAGCGGTGAATGGAAACATCAAGAATCTGTCTCAGATTTCATTAAAATATTTAGACACTAGAGTCTAGTATTTAAATATTTTAATGCGGACATCGTCTAGTGACTAGATGGGTTATTATCTTAGGGGCCCGATCCCCGAGGCACCTGTACCGGAGGGCCCTGATTTATTTATTACATAGTCTTTTATTTATAGTCTAATGCCTGTATCCCCGAAGGGGTAGGCAGAGATGTAATATTACACCCAAATTTCGCCATGAATCTTTAGGTCCCACATAATAGGAGGGCGAGCCTATTGCCGTTACCGGGCACATCACCAGACTCCCGGCTGCTACTGAGTATTCGGAAAAACCCAGTTACACTTTTGCCCGACCCGGGAATCGAACCCGGGACCTCCAATCAGCAGTCGCATACGCTATCCATTGGACCACGGAGGCAGTCAATTTATTAATCAGATTTATTAATGTCTTGGTAAACTCGATTGAAAGTCAATTTAGCTTAAAAGTACTGTCAACAGTAACATAACGTTTATAAAATACACACATCAACAAAGTCTAGGGATATCTTAATCCTAAATTATTTACGAGTTTATAGTTTAGAACCTTGTTAGTTTCCACAAAAAGTTTATATACAGATTAAAACCTCTTTTATTCTATTTTCAAAATTTGAACATGGAAAGAAAAAAAACAAAATAATAAACAAAATATGGCGGCAAATTTGCTAGTAATTCGTTACATTAAAGAAAGTTAAAACTGTTTTATTATAATTATTAATGAAAAGGGTTTTTAATTGTTTTTCTTTTTTAATTTAACGTGACGTACGAACTTTAAAAGTCATGTCACGTCGTCATTTGAGTCGAGATGAAATGTTACGAGCCGTGGGCATGTTAGAAAATGGTGCAATTCAACGCGTCGTTGCTGAGGCCCTACATACCAGTCAAAATGTGATATCAAGGTTGTGGTCACGTTATCGCAGTACTGGAGATGTGGCCGAACAGCACACAGGTAGATATCGTGTTACTACGCAGAGACAGGATCGATTTCTCCAAATGACCGCCAGAAGACAACCCAATATCACAGCGCTGCAACTAGTGCAAAGGCTCCAGGAGGACCACCAGCTGCTGGTAAGCGACCAAACCGTGCGAAGAAGGTTACATGAAGTTGATCTTCATGCTCGAAGACCATTGCGTGTTCCAGCATTGCGACGTGGCAATCGCGGTCGGCGGCTTTCGTGGGCTCGGGAGCATTTACCATGGAGTGACGAACAATGGTCTTTGGTGCTGTTCACCGATGAGTCCCGGTTTGGGTTTCACCCGGATTCACGAAGAACACGCGTTTGGAGAGCTCCAGGGAGAGTTAGCCGTCTACGGCACCCTCAGGAGGTCCACCCATACCAAGGCGGGACAATCATGGTGTGGGCAGGAATTCGTCTTGGCGGACGAACCCAACTCGTTTGGATCCAAGGCAGCATGACTGCACAAAAATACCACGAGGAGGTAGTAGAGCCCGTTATTGTCCCACACAGAACTCAAATAGGCCATGAATTTCTACTCATGCACGATAATGCTCCTTGCCATACGGCGCGGCTGGTATCGACCGCTCTCCGAGAGCACGATATTCAAGTTTTGGATTGGCCTGCACAGTCGCCCGACTTAAATCCTATCGAACATGCCTGGGACATGTTACAACGAAAAGCTTTGAGAGATTTTCCACCAAATTTGACGACTGAACAACAACTTTACGAACACTTGCAAAGGACATGGGACCTCATACCGCAGCAAGACATTGACAATTTAATTTTAAGTATTAACAATCGATGTCGATGTGTAATCAATGTAAGAGGTGGCAACACTGATTATTAATGATTAGATTTTACAAGATTTTTTCCATTTTTATTAAAATTAATAGTTTTTTAAGAAGAAATGTTTGTTGTTATCATACTAATTTTCGATGATGATTAAAAAAATATTTTTTTTATTTAAAACAAAAAAAAACACGAAATGTTTTTTATTTTTATTAAAGACCTTAAAATAATCTATGATTCTTCTATTTACTGTATCAGAAAATTCTTCATAGATTTTTAGATATTTGATGAAATATAAAATATCCCTAGACTTTGTTGATGTGTGTATTCATCATAAGCCCTATATACTGTCCCACTCCTGGGCACGCGCCCTCTTCTCACTATGAGAAGTGTAAGGCCATAGTCCACCACGCTGGCCAAGTGCGGGTTGGCAGACTTCACATGTCATTCGAGAACATTATGGAGAACTCTCAGACATGCAGATTTCCTCACGATGTTTTTCTTCACCGTTTAGCAAGCGATAATTAACAGTTTAATACCTACGCACTTAACTTTGAAACGAAAAGTCATTGGTGCGTGCCGTGGATTTGAACCCTCTGTATAGCAGTCGGTCGGTCTCTCCACTCCGCTATCGCTGCTTCAGTAACAGATATATTATAATATTTACATAACTATGTAACATTCTTTCCGTTCTTCTAATATCCTTTTCTATTTGAAATAATTTATTCAAACTGTATGAACCTCTACTAAATCTATGAGTTATAATAAAATTATGTTGTAAAATTTCAAATTAAATACATTCGTCTTATATATTTCAAACAAATTTATTGCACGTTTTATGTCGACGGTACAAGTCGAAAATAATAGAAAAAAAAAACAAGTTAAATGTAATCAAACGACCATGAGCAAAAATGTATGAAGCCTGGGCTCACCCACCAACAGAGATGAGACCACTCTGAATATACTTGTAAAGCACTAAGTATAAAGATATGAACTCATTTTTGCGAAGAATCCATGGGGTTATTTTGCTATAAATATTAATCTCCTACCATAAATAATCTATAATGCTGCAAATTAATGCTGTTATGGCATTGTAGTTTTTGTTGTTTCACATCTTTAACTAGTTTTAATTCCATGTGCACAGAATACATAAAAAATAAAACAGCTATGTACTAACAGTTAAAAATATTTTTATTAACATTTCAATCAATATCAATAATAATATCGTTTAGGTGACCCACCGGTGGTGGCTTAAATTGTATGTGCCGAGAGGATACAAGAAAATACACAGATAACATAGATACATAGACTCACGCCTGTTTCCCGGAGCAGAGACTACGGAATGTCATTTGCAACGATCCTGACATATCTCTCTTGCTTCATTCAGTCCCATCAAATTCCTCATGCATGCTCTTCGGTTCAGGGTAATTCTAACCTGTCCTGTTTTTAGAACACACAGATAACACCATGAGAATCACGAGTCGACTGACTGAGGGCAGACGGGCGCCCGGGCAGGCGTCCGAGAGATGTGAGAGGGAAGGAGAGTGTTGTAAATCACACGGGCGCAAGCGCATCTATTGTTTACTATTATTTTAAACAGTGGCGTAGGAAGGGAGAGGGGGTGGCGGGAGCGGACCGCCCCCGCCACCCCCTCTCCGTTTCTGCCTGATCTCGTGGCATTTCGAGAAATCTTTCCTAGAGAAGCAGGGGTGTACACCCCTGCTTAGAGAAGCAACATACACCTCAAATTTCATCTTCTTGCGCCCTATAATTTTGGTAGTGCTTTGTCTGTCAGTCAGTTAGTCAGTAACGGGAGAATTTTATATAATTATGTTGAGTACTTTCTCTTTCACGTTGTGCTCAGTCAACGTGTTGAACTAAGGCTTAGGCCATTGAAAGTACTGACACGTACCAAGACAGCCATAGTGAAATATAAGAGGCTTCTTGAAGCGAAGGTACGTGCTAGTTGTTTAGTAGTTCACGTTAAAAAACAATTATAGGTAGTAGAGCCTTGCTGATAACAGCATGAAAGTGCCGGTTCGACTGGAGAAGTACTACCCGCTCACATTATATCGACGTAAAGTAACAGTAAGTATCTATATTGTCTCGTTTTGATCGCAGAGTGAGAGTGCCACCTTTTTTGTCTCTTTCAGTCCGCTCCTCCTTCTAGTCCTTTTCCCATCCCAAAGGACAGCAACACACTTGTAATTCCTCCCGTGGTGGGCGGCAATAATGGCTTACTATCAGGCGGCCCTTCTGCTCATTTTCCGCTTCATCATCATCAGCTTTTAACTGTCCACTTCTGGACTGGGCCTCTCCTTTGAAAGGAGGAATTGGCCTACTATACCACGCTGGCCAAACGGGTTGGTATAGGGTTTGTATCAAGTTTTCCTTCTTTTACAGTGCTGTTCTCTGCATAATATGCTACCTCATTTTCCGCTTATTACGTAAAAAATCAAATTCAAAATACCTTAGACCCATCTAGAAACTGACGATACTATCAACCAGACAACCATAAATTTTTTAAACGTTCCAACAAATAATATTATCGAGCAAGACCACAAAGTCCGCCCTAATGGACTGACGCACGCGAACCAATATTAAATATTGCAATAGGTAATTGCCTTTTGTTTACCTCTGCTCCGCAGTGTATAGATTGTACCACCTGATAGGCATATAGGATTTCGTTATCATTAATGTCTTAATAGCGTTGTTTAAGTTACGAGTATTAACTTGCACTGTGGAATGTGCTGTCAATCTTATCATTAATATTCGAATTAAAGTTCGTATTTCTTTATAGTCTAGATACCAAAAAAACAACTTAATTTATTCACTAGTTCACGTGTGGCTATCAATCTTATCTTGCATTTTCGAATGAAAGTACTAATATGGTCAAAGCATTTGCTTAGCTAATCAGTAAAGCACCATTATTTAAGAACTGGTCCAAATGTTTTATTATTACAAATCTAGATCTTGAAATACTTACTGCTTGCCTTGATTTTTCGGCATGGGTTAAACCAGGTATTTTTTACGTTCTATGCAAAGTCTTCAACACAGCTCTCCGGATAGTCAAGCTGAAGTTTCAGTGGTCAGGGCACATAAGAGGGGAATTGATGGTCGTTGAGGTAGGTTGTGAACATCTGGCTGGGTTCGCGGGAAGCAGTTGGATGCGGTTGGTTCAAGATTTTTTTGTGTGGAGGCCTTGTGTTTTGAGGCTATTTAGCGCATTGGTCGTTTTTCTGTTGAGATAGTGCTGCCAGAATAATATGACGTGTTATATCAGAAAAACAAATGACACATAATATAATATTTGACATACTGTGTGACCAGCTACAAAAATACTTTTTATCGGTTCTTCTGGACAAGCGAAATGCACATACATTTCATTTGTCTTACTGGCATCAAGTATCCATCGTATTATGACCCTACAAATATCTAGAGCTTAGTTCTAATAAATAATGTCTCTCATACGTCCTTTCAAATGTTAAGGGTGCTCTGCTCTCGTATAATAGCACAAGAACAAAGGCCTCTCTAGGCTTGCATAGACCTTTAACAATGTGTAGAGCGCTTGGAAACCACTTAAGTGATATGAACGAATTCTTTCTTATACACGGAACTTCATACATGGGAAGTTCGTCAATACCTATTGCGACTAATTTTAGAATGGTGCGGTATATTTTTAGATTAGAGTAATTTCTTTTTGAGGTCGCAATAAAGTATGCTATCTGTGATATGCGTGACTCCGCCACTAATAGGACGTTTAGGACGCTACTATGATGATGATGTTTTTCAATTCAACTATAAAAAGTCGCACTAAAGTTTATTTATACTTTTATCCAGATTTTCTTAAATTACCCAGTTACAGATTTGGCAAATTTCCAAGTGATCTGCTGAATCCTAAATGTTTCAGATAAAATACCTCAAAAATAGCCCAACCGCAATTGACATTTCATCCAGAGAAATATGTTTATCTAGTATTATCCAAACCCAAATTTTGAGGGTTCTTACAAGCTACAAAATAATTTGAGAAAAGATAGGTAGGCGCTTGCGCTTTGCTTGCCTTGTCTTACCGCTCTTATCCTCCACTATGCGGTTAGCCCGAATGCAGCCAGCAGTACGGCTGACCGACATGAAAAATGTATATGGGAAAGTAGTTTCGTTTTGCACTGCTATGCGGCTGACGGCCGACCGCTCCGGACGTTTAGGAACAAATTTTTTATTACGGCTAACCGCATAGTGCGTAGGAGCCATTAGCGTGGACACTACCATGCTCCCATATACGGGGTGGTCCATAAGCAGATATCCTGGATGAAAAATCAACACCAGCTTCATAAACGCAGCAGCAATTTGAGCACAAACATAAGATACTAAACAATACTTAAACAGATGATCCTGCCATCACGGAACGATATAATCACCTCGCTATTTTTAGAAATCAATTGTCTACACGGCTCACATTTTGATCGCCAGTTATGAATAAACTATAAGCTTTTAATTGAATCTGGCGACATTAAAATTTATCGATAAAATTAAAATAAAGCCGGCCACCACCGGTGGTGAGAGGAAAATTAATTCTCGTTATAATGCAACAGAGGATGTTGTTTGTCGACGGAGAGAATTGACTAGGGCTATCTAGCGTGCGCCGCATTTATTAGCCAAGGACAAAATAATGTATCTATACTAATTAAAAGTAATTAAAACTACAAATTTCAAGTAGGTAATAGAACCTAGAGACGATTTGAAAAGGAAGAAAAGAAAATCCCTCCTGTCACAAGCACTGTGATTTACTGATATTATTATACCTACATCCGTAATCATCAATCACTGAACTGATCTTGAGTGCACGTATGGCGTAGTGGTTCAAGTGGTCACTTCGCTGTTTAGAATCACGCTGAAGGACGCGGGAGCGTTCCAATCTTTTTAACATACAATTAATTTAAAACTAATAGAAGAAATGAAAAGGGTTCGATTTCCGCTCAAGTCAAACATTTGTGTGCATGAAAATTGATGTTTGTCTTGCTCTGGGTGTTTCTATGTATAATTTGAATGTATTTACAAAAAAAGTATATAATATTTATGTTTATCCATTGTCTAGTTCCTATAGTACAAGTTCTGCTTAGTTTGGGATTAGAAGGTATTGAGTGAATGTTGTAGAATATTATATTATTTATTATATTATTACCTAAAAATGATGATACACTGTAAATTTTGGTATATTTTTGCAATTAGGTTTAGAGATACTACGGTATTCCATCCTAGCCACCAATTCCATAACTGGTGGCATTCCCTCTATCTATAATATATTTTATCGATTTATCTTTCATTCGTACATATCATTTGTCCCAATATTAATTGCAGTAGAATAAATGTACCGTGACTCATAATATCCATGACTTCTGATGTAATCAATCATTATGGCAATTAGGAAAGTGAGCCTTCGATTGCACGGAGGGCAGGAAGTGATTCGAGAATTATGTGACAAATTATTAGATTTATATGCACACATTTAATTATTATTAATTACAGGCAGCGATAGCCGAGTGAAAATACCAACAGACTGCCATGCAGAGGGTATCGGGTTCGAATCCACGGCGCGCACCAATGACTTTTCGGAGTTATGTGCGTATTGAATTGTTAATAATCGCTCGCCCCGTGCCTCGGGGAGCACGTTAAGCCATCGGTCCCGGTTGTCATGAAGATCTTTGACAGTCGTTACAAGGCGTCAGTACCTTCTTAATAAACTGACACTAGTCTAAACCATGGAATATCGCTATCCCTTCAGGTTGCGGAGGTCAGACAGGCAGTCGCTCTGTGGAAAAGCTAATATGCAGCCAAATCCCGTTAGACTAGAAAGCGGACCCCAGATTGAAACTGGGATAACGCTAAGAGGATGATGATTTAATTATTATTAATTGATATAATTTTATTCAGTTTAATATTTTATTTGACTTCGAAAATTGATAGACCAGCTTAATTTACTGGAAGGATTGATGGTACGATGTTGTGGTCACATTATTTTCATACTGTTTTGAATGTTTATTTTATATTTTTTATTTTTTTTTTTCTTTATTTGGAACAAAAAACCAGTTACATATTAAAGGTATACAATGAATGTGCTTAAAGCTAAATTTATAAACATGTAACCCACACCATTGTTCGCGGATTAATATAAATCAAAATACAAGAAGTCAGAAAGATTAGAATTACAATACTTAGTCACTAATTATACATACATAGTGTTTTATAATACGTGAAACGTTTTTGTACGTAATTAAATTAAATATCTCGATTCTTAAATTGTTGGTTAGATAGAGCAAAGATGTCGATGTCAATAAAATTTTTATTGTAAGATTCCACTAGGCGATGAAGAGGCGCGCGCACACCCGCATTAGTTCTACAAGAACCAGTGTGAAAGAACCGTGGTACGCGCGCACTTCGTCTGCAGACCGTCCTAGGTACTACGTAACATATTTGATTAGTTAGTTCCGTACAGTCGAACCTGTTATTACATAAGCCGTGTAACTGAGTAGCGTCAAGAAGTAAGCGTCTAGATTCCAAACTTAACATATTACTCGTATACTGTTTCAACAACTGTGTGTACGAAACTGGTGGTCTATTACATTTGTAATTCATGGTGCGCAGAAATTTCTTTTGCACTAACTCAAGCATTTGTGAGTATTTCGCATAGAGTGGATTCCATACTGAAATTGCATATTCTAGTTGAGATCGTATTAATGTTTTGTACAACTGTAAGAATGTGGAGGGTAGCACAAAGTCACGAGACGACCTAATGACAAATCCATACATCCGATAAGCCTTATTAATTATAGTATCGATATGCGTGTCGAAGTGCAAGGAAGAATCCAACATTATCCCCAGGTCACGAACCAAGCTTACTTTGTTTAAAACAACGTTGTTAATGGAATATGTAAAATTGATCTTGCTTTTGTTTTTAGTAAAAGAAATTGTATGACATTTGGGAAAATTGAGAAGTAATTTGTTAAGTTGACAGTAAGTGTACAATCTGTTGAGATCACTTTGTAAGTCTCTACAGTCTTGAACTGTTTTACAGGCTTTATAGATTTTTACGTCATCTGCGTACATTAAAAATTTCGAATTTTTGAAACAGTGTTTTATGTCATTGACAAAGAGAATAAAAAGAAGGGGGCCAAGTATAGATCCCTGCGGAACTCCAGAATTTACCACATTCGAATCAGACTTAAAACCATTTATAACTACTAACTGAGTTCTGTTATGAATGTAAGAAGTAAGCCATCGAAGCAAATTTCCCCTTATACCATTAAAGGCAATTTTGTTCAGTAAAAGCACGTGATCCACCTTGTCAAAGGCCTTCTTAAAATCTGTATACACAGCATCCACTTGCACTTTTTGATCCATATCTCTAAAAAGTTGTGTTACGTAAACCATGAGATTAGTATTAGTTGAACGTCGCTTCACAAATCCATGTTGTTCGTGTATTATGATTTGGTGAACATGTGGATAAAGTGCATCATGCACGAGTCTCTCGAAGAGCTTAGATAAAGTTGAAAGTATCGAAATGGGACGATAATTCTCAACATTATTCTTATCCCCATTTTTATAAATAGGTGTAATGAAAGCCCGTTTCCATACCGCCGGAAAGACACATTCTTGAAGGCACTTATTATAAAGAGTATACAGTATGGTGTGCATAGTGTCCGCTGTTCTTACGAAAAAATACGGCGGTATACCATCAGGACCAGCTCCTTTATGTGGATCTAATGATTTGATAGCTGTATGAATAGCTTTTTCGGAGAGATAAAGTGTCGATATACACGTTGCGTTAGCTGAATAACGATCAGGAGGTTGCCAATTTTCTGGATCCAAGGTAGAAGGCTGGTAAACAGAGCAGAAGAAATCAGAAAATAGATTGCAGATTTCCGTCGGGTCTTCAGACGAAATATCCTTGTAATATATACAGTTAGGAAAATTGGATTTACTTTTCTTGTTTGATATGTAAGACCAGAAATACTTGATATTTGTAGGTATACTGTCTTCGACCGAATTTATATAACTACGGAAGCACGCAGCCATCTCTTTATGAAACAACTTACGGAAACTTGAAAAGTGATTATAATCAGATAGATTTCTGTAAGTTTTCCACTTAGACCAAGCACGCTCTTTATTTTTAAAGATACGGATCAAATTAGCAGAAAACCAGACTGGGAATCGCAAATTTTTAGATCGTGTTAGGGGAACATGTAGTCTTATTATCCCATACAGGGTATCATAAAATGTATCAACAGCTTGTTCCGCGGAAAGATGAGAAAGTTTGTTGTTCCAGTCTATTTTAATTATTTCATCCTTGATATCTTCGTAGTTCGCTTTCCGGTAGTTAAATGTAAACATTGATTGACGTTTCATAGGAATAAAGTGCGATTGCAAACTGGTTATAATGGAAAAGGGAGGGTGATGATTATCAGGGTCAACAAGGGCATTGCAGGATACTGACTCACAGTCGGTGTTTGAAATAAACAGGTCGAGCAGTCTATTTAGAGTGTTTTTAAAAATATTAAACTGCAGACCATTGCATAAAGATAAAAAGTTAAGTAAGTGTTGACTGACTGTACTGGGTGAGGTTAATTGTAAGTGTGGAACAGCATGTTATTAAATTTAAACCTTTTTGCTTGCTTGGGCTACTTAACAGGAGCTTTGGTCACTGTAGACTGAGGGTCTTAATGCCTTCTGATGTCTAATATCCGACATAGACATAGAAAATAATTTAAAATATAACTGATCCCCTATAGTGTCAGTAGATTAGAAAAATAATTTAAAATGTAATCTGATCCCCTAGGGTATCAGTTTAAGTGAATCAATTGTGAACACAAAAAGATTTTCGCCCGGGCGAACAGCGAGCACAAGTCAAGTTATAAATAAATCTGAAGAATATCAAAGTACAATGGAGGTCGTAATCGTCTTAAATAATACCTGCCAGACAATCTTTGTTGGAGACAGACAGAAGCCAATTTACTACAGACGTCAGGTGCAACTAATTGCATTTATTAACATGAACAATATGTCTGCAAGATATAAATTGATCTGCTTTTTTTTCAAATAAATACAGTAAAGATCCGGTTTAATAGGCCATCTTGGAGGCTTTCAGGATGCTGTATACGCTGGCACCAGGGTTGGCTTCAAACTCATAAAACGGAGAAACAAAGATTACAAGGAGTGTAAATAAAATTTATCATCATACACTGTTCCCAATCCACTACTGGTATAGGCCTTTCCTTTGCGCCACAATGGCATTTTGAGTCAATATCAGAAGTTATATAAGGTAACTGTGAATGGGACAGGAAGAAGGAGAAGACATAGACGGACGTTCTATTACTAGATTGGAGACATCCTAAAAAAAGGACAGGTTAGAAGTAGTACCCTTAACCGAAGAGCATGCATGAGAAATTTTATGGGAGTGAATGAAGCAAGAGAGATACGTCAGGATCGTTGCAAATGGCATTCCGTAGTCTCTGTCTACCCCTCCGGGAAACATGTGTGGGTCTATGTATGTATGTATCAGGATTTTGTCTACTTAATAACGCGCTGGCCAGGCTTTGGTGATTGATGGAGGGTTGATGTCAAGTTTTCCGTCTCATCTCAAAGATACTATTCGCATTGTGTATAATTATCCTTCGCAGCCTCTTACGGCACCCATGAAATTAACTGGGGAGGTAACACTTTGTATTCTTAATCTGCAAGCACACGGACGCAGTGTAAAGTAGATAGATTAACACTTTATTGTACACCAGTATACAAACAGAATTACAATGGTAAAAAAATAACTTAAAATTAGTTGTACAACAGAGCGGTCTTATCGCAAAATGCGATCTCTTCCAGAAAACCAAGCTTGGAAAAGGTATTTAATAAACTACAATTGTGTGGGTTACGGTGTACCTAGTGGAACAGTGTCTTAATGGGTACACTTAATGGGTAAACATAGAATACGTATATATTGTACATACAATACAAAATAATAAATTACCTATAACAAACTAATACTTTTATACAATAAATATATAAACTATATAATTGAAAAAATAAATGAAAATTTGAAATTTTATAATAAAATGCGTGTGACTTGTCTACGGTTATTGCTCACCATTACGCATCTAATGGTTTATTACTATCATTTTAGTAATAAAACAGCGAAAAGATTTCCTCAAAACACGCTTTTTACAGACAAATTATACGATGTTCAACATTTGAACTGACATGCAAGTCTGACATTACATTAGTTGATGGTGTGCCATTAATGAGGTTTTACTAATTAAGATGTTTAATGGTGTTTTATTATTGCTGGGAAATACTTCGAGAACTATCCTTTATTATTTGGGACTGTTCCTGTATACTCATTGAATGAGTAATTTGAAACCCGAAATTGCTAGCGATATTTGATAGAAATGAAGTGATTATGTGACACACCTGAGACCTCTAAAGAGTTTCAGCGATTTTTTATGGCTAATAGATGATACCCACCCATATTTTAATTTAACTGTTTCTGTTCGACTCCGTGAGAATTTCAAGAAATCCCTCTTACTTCACCCCTACGGTCCCCAAGGAACAAACATGCCAGATATTTTTGGGTGTTGCTTCTCCGTCAGTTAGTACCACAAGAATGTTGTATATAAAGATGCTGGCTGTCCACCTCAACCTAAGTGATACTATACACATGTCTGTATCAAGAACACAATCAAGCCAATGCCTGTTGTCTAGTACCCATAGTACAAGCTCTGCTTAGTTTGGGACTAAATGGTGTTGTGTGTAGAATATTATAGTAGATTATATTATTATATTTTGGGAATGGGAAATGGAATAGGAAGACAGGCACGGAAAAAAGGATTGTCACTGGCACATTTTTTGTGTTATAATATTTCTCTCGCTCATTAACTATTATCATATTCCCTGTACCAAATTCTTCAGTAAAACGACAAAAAATGTTAAACTGTCTGGAGATTTGCTATTCGCCTTGCAAGTAGGTTCGTGATTGTGTTGATACATCAATGACCGGTCACTGGACATTTCAACACAGCCACGAATTATTTCACAGACATGAATTATAGTACACTGGTGCACTACAATCCAGGTTACATAGGGCAACATTGACTCTCGTACACACAATGCAGTCTATTCGCACTTGGCCCTATAATACCGCTAATATAATATAATAAGTACTTTCGGTTCGGTATAGCTGCCGTAACAACTATAAATATTCCACCTAAAGGAGTTACCCACCATTAAAACAGTATCTTTAGCTCTCAGACAAAAAACGTCCACACATAAAAATAGGTCTGCCCCAAGGCTCTTTATAATATTGATCTTGATTGCATTAAGATCGTCGGTCCACCTTGCAAGCGGCCTACATCTAAAGCCTCTTTGTCGCAAACTAATTATTGCGGTTCTTTGAAGTAAAGACGAGAATAACAGACCTTTATATAAACCTTTGTAATTTCAAGGATGCATATTTTATTGAGCATAAATGTATAAAACGTTTGAGCAATGTAATTATAGAAAGTCATCGATTTTGATTTTAGTTCAATACAATGAAGACTAATATAATAATTATATTTTGAATATAATATTTACATACATACACATACATACATATCGTCACGCCTTTTATCCCCGAAGGGATAGGCAGAGGTGTATTTCTACGCCCACTTTTCGCCAGATATACTTTAGTCCCACGTAATAAGGGGCGAGCCTATTGCCGTACCGGGCACATTTCCAGACTCCGTGCTGCTACTGAGAATTTCGTGACAGAAAAACCCAATAACACTGCCCGACCCAGGAATCGAACCCGGGACCTCCCGATCCCACGCGCACATTTATGCCGCGAGACCAACGAGGCAGTCGGGTTTGATGTCGAGTTTTCCGTCTCTACGCAAAGATAGTATTTGCATCGTGTTATCCCTTAGTCGCCTCTTACGACACCCACGGGAAGATAGGGGGTAGTGACACTTGTATTCTATGCCGTCAACCACACGACATTATTAATTAATTATAAATTAATTATATTGATTTATAACTATAATTTTATATATATATATATATATATATATATATATATATATATATATATATATATATATATATATATATATATATATTTATATATATACGAGACAACACTGTGTTATTCATAAATTGTTGTTTAGAGTCTGGGTGTTCATTGTGTCAGTTAGTTGTATGTTTGTAAAGTCCCCCGCGACACAGGATTAAGTCCTAATGCGGGAGTTGTCTTTAAATATATATATATATATATATATATATATATATATATACCTTTGGTTAAGATTCCGCTCAACTGTCAGTGCTGGGTTTATCGCCCACAAGTCTCACGTTAACAGCGTGGTTAAAGGTGTAAGATTTTGATCAGGGTATCGTACTTTATACCTATCCAAACGATATCGCTGAAAGCCGCACAGGTTTTTGCTTTGGCGAATACTTTTGCGGCTTACAGACGGTGATGATAAATCCAACACCACCTTGGATCTGTATTTCACCTTCCTGGTACTCCTCTACCAGTAAGGTGAAAACAGTCAGTTACTGGCATTAACGACTATCGAGTCTTCATATTGCCTCTTCATAATAATAATAATATCCTCGGACAACTGACACGCGCTTATCAGATCTTTAACTAAGCAGATTTTGTACTATAGCAGCCAAATAACTAATATACATACTAACATTATATTACATGTATAGGTATATATAAACATATTTTATTTACTTTATAAGGACAACTCCCGCACTAAGAATGAATCCTAAATCACGAGTTTACACAATAAAACATATTAAAGTTGAGATTGTTTTTTTAATAATAAAAGTAGCCTTTCATAACGTTTAACGTGAGTAAACCAGTGGTTCCAAGTAATCACATTAAAAAAGATTTTCCTCGTTATAATCAAGAGCAATTTTATAAATTTCCACTCGTTGATGACGGCTGGAGTTCCCTGTTGATCACAAAGACCAAAGTGCCTCCCGAAAGGGTCTGATAAAAAAAAGTGTCTGATAACAAAATTCCAATGTTTCGTGGACTTTTGATAAAAACGGATTAGATAGATGATTGACGAACGATTTCTGAGAAGACTGAAGGAGAATTTTGTGTTATTGTTTTGGAAGTAACGCGATAAGTACCTACATTTGATCCAATGTAATTTGGGTTAAAACGTAAATAGGGTTGAAGGGTCAATTGTCTACACGGCTCACATTTTGATCACCAGTTATTAATAAACTATAAGGTTTTAATTGAATCTGGCGACATTAAAATTCATCGATAAAATTGAAATAAGGGGCGGCGGCGGTGAAAGGAAAAGCTTTTAACAGTGCTTCAAAAATTGGCATCGTTGTGCCATGTTGGAGACCTTCAAGCTGCTTATAACTCCAATACCAGGGTTGGACTCACGGGCGCCCGGCGGACAGCCCATCCGCCTACCGGCTCATAGTGTTGTTGGACGAGGTCGCGAAGATCTTCGAGTATATCATCGCGGAGCGCCTCGTCCACCACCTTTCCACGGTGGGCCCAGATTTGGCGGAAGTGCAATTCGGTTTCCGCCGAGGGCGCTCAACAATCGAGGCAATAAAATCTGTGAGGAGTCTGGCGGAGGAAGAGGTTTCCCGGGGCGGGGTGGTCTTGGCGGTGTCTCTTGACATCGCCAACGCTTTTAACACCCTGCCCTGGAGTTGTATTCGAGAGGCACTCACTTACTATTACTAAGATTAATAGAGGGTAGTCAGATCAACAAAACCAAAAAAATTTTCGCTTTAAATTTTAACTTAATTAAATATAGTAAATCAAATAATCTCACAATAATTAATGTAAATATTTAATGCTAACTTAAATACCAACCAGTTTTAGTGTTAATTCCTGCTTCACAATCTATTTTACAAATTGCACTATCACTGAATTGTTATGGACAGCGTCGAGGCAATCAAATCATCTTTTTCCACCACTATGGCTGGCATCGAGGAGCGCATGGCCAACTTTGAGGCAGAACTGAAGAAAAGTGCCAAACAGCCTAACAATGCACCCAGCGTAACGAGTCTGGCAACCGAGTTTTCATCTTTCCGGGCATTTGTGGTGGAAACCATTGGAGCTTTCCGACGTCAGATTGAGTTGCTGGCGCACGAAGTGGATAGCATCGAGATGCGCAGTCGCCGAAAAATGCTTCTGATCCATGGTGTTGCTGAACATAAAAATGAAGATCCTGTTCAGCTGGTCATTGAAGTAATTAACAATCTCCATCTTACTGAGGTCAGCAAGGATGACATCAAGCGGAGTCACCGGATGGGTCGTCAGTCAGGTTCAAATAAGCCGAGACCAATTATAGTGAAATTCCATCAGGCAGCAATTCGTGATAAGGTTTGGTTCTCCAAGACCAAACTGAAAGGTAGCGGCAAAACCCTGTCTGAATTTCTTACAAAGGCACGGCATGATACATTCATGGCAGCAAGGCACCGATTTGGAGTCACAAAGTGTTGGACTCGAGAGGGCCATATTTTTGTATTGGACTCCGACGGATTACAGCATCGCATTTCTACTCTTGGCGAACTCAACCGGATTAAGGCGGGTACTCAAAAGACGCCGATTGCCGAGAAACCTGCGGCTGGGAAGACAAAACCAGTAGCTGCCACGAAGAAATAGGTAGCATGCATCACATAGTTCTAATTTGGCAGTAGTTGCGGCATCCGTGGTTTGTTTACTTTATATGTTATGTATTTTACACTTGTACCCTATCTTCAATAGCACTAATCCTTAATACCTCCTAATTCGTAACTTTTGACTTCGACTTCCTTACTAATCAACTTCTCTGATAAATATTATTCCACCTTCTATCTATAATTAATTTAGCATATCACTGTTTTCAACTTCACGAGTTCATGACAGTTGACATCTGTCAACGTCAAAGCTGCGTTTCGTTTTCTATAGTTGGAAACGTTTAGAAACGGAGCCGTGAATTATAAATAAGTCTTTACTCTTCATTTAATATTCTTTCTTAATCCATATAAATATTTATTTACTTTCTACAATTATTTATTTGCACTATTTTACTTATTTGCATATTTATTTATTCTTTTCTCCCCCTTTTAGCATAAATGTATTTATTGGTTCCTTAATTATTGATACTTATAATCTATGTAATCATCATCATCATCATCATCCTAGCGCTGTCCCGGTTGCGCTCCAAAACCCACGCCTTGGAGCCCGGGGTCCGCTTTCCCGCTATGTCTCCTCCACTTCGCACGGTCTTCAGCATCCCTGGTGGTTAGTTGGTTGGCACGCATATCATCCCTTACGACGTCAAGCCAGCATTTTTTTGGCCTTCCCCGTTTACCGGGGCCCGGTGGAGGTAGCATGGCAAGACATTTGTTACCCACGTAAGATGCCGGTTGACGTAAGACGTGTCCATACCAGCGTAGACGACACTCTTGCAGTTTGTCAGCAATGTCACGGACATGAAGGCTACCCCGGATGCGGGCGTTCCTAATGCGGTCCTTCCGCGTGACACCACACATCCAGCGCAGCATGTTCATCTCCGTGACACGCAGACTCTGCTTGTGTCGCTCAAGCACAGGCCACGTCTCACTGCCATATAACAGGACAGGTCTAATGATGGATTTATAGACCTGTCCTTTGAGCTTAACCGGCATTTTGGGGTCACAAATGACACCGCTCACCTCACGCCATTTGGCCCAGGCTGCCGAAATGCGTGCCTTGACGTCGCAATCGATGTCACCAGACGCGTGCAGTACTGATCCCAGGTACTTGACCAGGTCCTTTCGCTGGGCAATGTCTCCGCCTATACGAATTGACGCGGGATCAGTACTGTTGCAGGCCAAGTACTCGGTCTTCGCCACGTTTATTTTCAGACCGCCGTTCTCAAGCGACTCCTTCCACGCATTCACACGCCGCACCAAGCGTCCCCTGTCCGCATCCGCCAGCGCGATATCATCAGCATACATGAGCAGCCACGGGGGCTGCTCATGTGAGTCTCTGATGCTGTCCGACAGTACGTCTAATATGACACTGAATAGGTACGGACTAAGGACGGAACCCTGGTGGACCCCGACGGTGATGGGAAAGGTTCTTGTGTCGCCAACAGCAGTCCGAACTACGGAATCGGAATTGGAGTACATGTCTCGGATGATGTCAATATATGCTTCTGGTACACCTTTGGAGATCCAGACAGTGTGCCGTGACAGATGATCTGGTGGGCGCTAAGATTAGCGCCCACCAGATCATCTGTCACGGCACACAGTCGAAGGCCTTCTGCATGTCTAGAAACAGAAGATGCAGAGGCGTGTTCTTCGACCTGTACAGCTCTATGACGATCCTGAGGGCGAAACTTGGGTCCATGGTGCCGTGACCAGGGCGAAACCCATATTGACACTCCGAGACTGTGGTCTCCTGTCGGATCCGGGAGTCGATGATTCGCTCAAAGAGCTTAAGGGTATGGGACATCACCTTAATACCGCGATAGCTACTGCACTCCTGTACCGATCCCTTGCCTTTGAAGACTGGAGTGATGATACTCAGTCTCCATTGGTTCGGGATTTTTCCGGTTAGGAGTATGCGGTTAAATAGATTAGTAAGGGTGCCCACACCCCGCAGGCCCATTGCCTTCCAGGCCTCAATGGGGACTCCATCAGTTCCGACAGCTTTCCGATTCTTCATGTGGCGAAGGGCCCTCTGGACTTCTTCAGGCGTTACCAGCGGCACTAGTCCTTGGTTCGGAGGGAATTCCGGTGGCTGCACCTCTTTATGCTGCTTGTTAAGCAGCTCGTGGAAGTACGAGCGCCATCTTTCCTTCACCGCGCTTGACGCGCATAATAGGTTGCCCTCAGGGTCTTTAACACAGCGACACTTAGTAATGTCCTGTGCCGCTTTGACCCTGGAGCGTGCCAACTTGTATAAGCTTCTGCCCCTCAGACGATTCCAGCTTGGTATAAAGCGGTTCCAAGTGGTCTCGTCTGGCTCTGGCTACAGCCCTCTTAGTGGCACGTTTGGCAGCCCTGTATGCGTCGCGGTCTTCAGGAGATTTGGACGCTTGCCACGCTTTAAAGAGGACTTTCTTCACCCTTGTCTCCCTCTGGACTGTGTCGTCTCCTTGTCACACTTGCGTCCGCCCTTAGACATGCCCAGCACTGCCTTCGCCGCTCCAGTGATGACCGCCTGGATTCTATCCCACTGGCTCTGAGTTGGTTCGCCTTCAGTAGCAGCGCACTTGTCACCGATAGCTGAGGCGAACTCCAGGGATTTGGCATCCTTGAGCAGCCACCACCGAATTTGACGTTGACAGCGGTCGGCGTGCTTGCCTTTGGGCTTCACGCGGAGGTCCATGACAAGGAGGCGGTGTTGTGCCGTGAGACTCTCACCGGGTATGACCTTGCAGTTGGCTACTTTGCTGATATGGTGTCTCCTGGTAAGTAGGAAATCAATCTGGGTCGCGTGCCTCCCGCTCTTGTAGGTGACAAGGTGTTCGGCTTTCTTTTTGAAGTACATGTTCACAATGGCAAGGTCGGCAGCCGCACAAGTTCGGAGGATACACTCCCCTCCCTCATTACGGCCACCGTAGCCAAAGCCACCGTGAACACGCTCAAATTCCTCACACCCCTCACCCACATGACCGTTCAGATCACCACCCAGAATGATTCCCTGTGAGAGCGGGATTTCACGAAGAACTTCGCCGAGTTGATCCCAGAACGACATCTTGACGGCGTCGCTGCAACTTGCCTGTGGTGCATAGGCGCTTATCAAATGGGTCACAACCCCTTCAATAAGCACCCCCACAGCCATAAGCCGGTCGCTGTAACGCTTCACCTCCAAGATCCCGTCCTGAAACTCCTCGGCGAGCACAACCGCTACCCCGATCTCCCCGCCAGTTCCACCCGTGTAGATCAGCTTGTAGCCACTCCCAATGGACCGGGATCTGCTGCCTTTCCACCGAGTCTCCTGCAGGAACGCTACGGCCACCCTCCGCCTGGAGAGTACATCGGCCAGCTCTCTCACGCGTCCGGTTAGCGTGCCAATGTTCCAAGATGCGAAGCGGATCTTCCGGGTTGGGGCTAACTTCTTTGGCCGTGTCCACCTCCGACACGGTAGCCCTTGCCCACTTGCCACAAGAGTCGAGCGAGGCTCCTGCGCACCGTTTTACGGCGGTGCCCTACCCGAAACACTGTTACCAATCCTGTTGCTTTCCATTCTTGATTTGACTGTTTTGCCTTTACGGGAGCGACTGCCGTCTGACCTCCCAACCCCTAGGGAAGGCTTGCGCCAGAGCCTCGTCCGTCATTCAGCAGGTGCACCGACTCGCAGGGGAGGTTGGCTTGGGCCCCGAAGAACTTGGTAGGGCCCCGTGCACCCAATATAATCTATGTAATATGTAATATTTATCTCTGAATATTTACGCTGCAGACAAAGCCCGGATGTTGCATTCTACAATTACCTATTTATTTTCGAAAGCGCATAATAATTAGATGTTTAAACTTTAACTCTCATTTTTTTCTTTGGTATACTTTTTTTATTTTTGTTTATTAAGTAACTTTGTTTTTGTCAACAATCGCAATTTGTATTTTTTTTTTGTTCCATTATTTGTCAGCACTGAACTGGTGGGTGGATAAGATTAGACAAACTAAGTTAAGCACTCAAATTTTATTTTATTATCTTTTATTTTATTTATTTATTATTTTATTTATTTTTATATATTATGTCAGATCAGTTACTAAGTAGCGATAACGATAGTTTTTTCTCTATGAGTAGTCATAACAGTAGTTTTGAAAGCATTCCTTCTCTTGCTGAAACGTTGCAGTGCGAGTTTGCCGATGTACCTGGGAACTTTAATGTCGTTCATATAAATGCTCAGAGTATTCCGGCCCATTTCCAGGATATGCTAACCACTTTTGACTGTAAGAATATCCATGCCATTCTTGTTTCGGAATCTTGGTTAAAACCTTGCCTATCGTCTGTGTCTTACTCTCTTCCTAATTTCCGACTCATAAGAAATGATCGAACCGGGAGCGGTGGTGGTGGTGTTGCCATTTATCTCCGTACTCACATTCCTTTCAATGTTGTTAATATGTCATCACAACCTCCACCGCTCAATGCCGGCGAACATCTCTTTGTGGAACTAGATCTGGCCTATACCAAGGTTCTGCTTGGTGTTTTTTATTCCCCTAATTGTCGTATAAATTACTTCTCTTCTTTCGAACGCATCTTAGAAAATCTAGCTCCTACTTACAGTCATACCATAGTCATGGGTGATTTCAATACTTGTTTGTTGAAAAAGGATTCGCGCTCATCTTCCTTGTGTAGTATTGTCGAATCTTGTAATCTATCCATCCTCCCTTTAAATGCTACACATAATTTTCCTAATTCCACTCCGTCTCTTCTTGACCTTATGTTTGTCTCCTCACCTTCTCTAGTCGCCAAGCATGGGCAGTTTCCAGCTGATGCTTTTTCCTATCATGACCTTATCTTTCTCTCCTATAAACTTCGTCTTCCCAAGACAAAGACTAAAATTCTTCTGCAGCGTAATTTTGGTGGCATGAATGTAGAAAACTTTCGCAGAGATGCAAGTATGATCGACTGGAGTCCTCTACAAAGCGCAGAGACCATGGACGAGAAAGTTGAATTGTTCACTAACGCTATTATTCGTCTATACGATGTCCATGCACCAGTCCGTGCGATTAGAGTCAGACAATTACCGTCACCTTGGCTAACCACTGAAATTAAAGTACTGTTGTCTAAGAAAGCTGTATCTAAAACAAAATATAAATGTCGACCTACTTCTCGCAATTGGGACAAATACATTGCAATCAGAAATCACTGTAAAAAGGTGTGTAGGAAAGCACAACGCCAATACATCCATAGTTCTGTTGAGAATGAAGATCCAGCTAAGGTCTGGAAATTTCTAAAAACTTTGGGAGTTGGGAAATCTTCTCATGATCCTGTCTCTGATAAAATAGATATTAATTCATTAAATCGTCATTTCACTACTTCGTCTAAATTTGATCAGACAACCAAAGCTAACACTTTACATGATCTTTCATTGCTTCCAACCCCAAATTATCCATCTTTCGTTTTTAATCAACTACCTGAGTGTGATGTTAAAAAGAGCGTATTATCCATTGCCTCTAACGCAGTCGGTAATGATTGTATCAGTCGGAAAATGATCCTTCCCATATTAGATGAAATCCTTCCCATCCTTTGTCATATTTTTAATTATTCCTTATCCGGGGGCGTTTTTCCCACCGTATGGAAAGACGCCCAAATTATTCCTTTACCTAAAAAACCTAATTCGTCTTCCTTTTCTGAGTACCGGCCAATCTCCATCCTACCATTCCTTTCTAAAGTGCTTGAGCGCCTTGTCCATGTCCAACTTAGCACATTCCTCAATAAAAACCTTCTTTTTAATCCACTCCAATCCGGTTTCCGTCCAGGTCACAGCACGGTTACGGCACTGATCAACATTACCGACGACATCAGGCTCGGTATGGAAAATGGCAACGTGACTGTCCTTTGCCTACTTGATTTTAGCAATGCCTTCAATACTATTGACTTCCATATTCTGCTTGGCATATTGCGCTCTATTAACATATCTCCACCAGTGATTGATTGGTTTCACAGTTACCTGTTTGGTCGCCGACAGCGTATACGGATTGAAGACTCTTTGTCTTCTTGGTGTACGTCTACAGTCGGTGTTCCACAGGGTGGCGTTCTATCTCCCTTACT
Source organism: Euclidia mi (assembly GCA_944739405.2). NCBI lineage: Eukaryota > Metazoa > Arthropoda > Insecta > Lepidoptera > Erebidae > Euclidia > Euclidia mi. The sequence goes on from OX123200.2 coordinate 62,065,376, forward strand.
TTTCTCAATTTTTATAAATTCTATTTCCTATCAACTTCAGTCATCCTACCACCTTTATGCAGATGATCTCCAAATTTACACTCAAGCTCCTGTCCATAAGTTGTCTGAAGCAATTCGTATAATAAATTCGGATTTGGATCGTATAGCTGAATGGAGCGTCAGATTTGGTCTCCAAATCAACCCTACAAAAACGCAAATTATTGTTGTTGGTAGTCCCAGGTCGATTGCGCGCGTTGACCGGACCTGTTTACCCCAAGTTAACTTTAATGGTATTTCTTTACCTATAAGTGATTGCGTGAAGGATTTGGGAGTCTATATTGATAAAATTTTATCCTGGGGCCCTCAAATCAGGGAAGTAAGTAGAAAATTGTTTTCTGCGGCTGGGACGTTGCGAAGATTGCGAAACTTTCTGCCTATTGCCACTAAAATTGCGCTTGCAAATTCTCTTCTTCTACCTATCCTTGACTATGCCGATGTCAGCTATCTAGATCTCACGGAGGAGCAACTTGATAAGCTTGAGCGACTTCAAAATTTATGTATTAGATTCATATTTGGATTGCGCAAATATGATCACGTTTCTCAATTCCGCAACTTGCTCAAGTGGCTCCCAAACCGCCTTCGACGGAATACTCACATACTTTCTTTACTTTATAATATTCTCTTTAACCCTTCTACTCCCCATTACTTAAAGGATAGCTTCGAGTTCCTTTCTGATACGCATTCTAGATCTCTGAGGTTATCGGTGAATTTGAGACTGGCAATACCAATGCATTCCAGTAGTTTCTACGATAAATCATTTACTGTCCAAGCTGCACGCTTGTGGAATGCATTGCCGATGTCTATTAAACAAGCGCAAACGCTAACTTCATTCAAGAAATTACTCAAAGATTACTACTTGACTCTTTAATCTTATTACTCTTGCACTACCTTACTCTTGTAATTATCATTTTTCTATTTCCTTTCATTTATTTAGTACTGATAATTTATGTATCATTAATATTAATATCTATGTATTTAATAATTATTTATTTCTTATTTATGTGTGTACATAGTTATTTATGTAAGTATATCGTAGTTTATGTATATATATAGTTATCTATCTATGTAAATATTTGTATTATTAATCTTTATCAATAAGGATCGCCAAACTACCCTTTTTCTGAATCCGTGTTTATCTTATCCATCTAAGTTAGGTTGCCTGTAAGAGATTACTTAATAGTGATAAGGCCGCCAATTGTACTATCTGACTTTTTGTTAAGGTTCATTATTGTAAATTTCTTTGGTGCAATAAAGATGATTATTATTATTATTATTATTACCATCGAGTGCCTCCATACCTCCGCCGCATAGTCGGGGATTATCTCAATGAAAGAGCAATTGTCTACCCGAGTCATCTCGGTCAAAGTCGGCGAGTTATGTCGTGCGGTGTTCCACAGGGGTCGGTCCTCGGCCCCCTTCTGTGGAACGTCGGCTACGACTGGGTGCTGCGCGGTACGCTCCTCCCTGGCGTGGATGTCACTTGTTACGCCGACGACACCCTCGTCACTGCGAGTGATAAGACGTACCGGGCGGCGGCTATAAGGGCGACCGCTGGGGTCGCACAAGTCGCTGGAAGGATCCGGCGTTTGGGCCTAGAGGTGGCCCTCTCTAAATCCGAGGCCATTTGTTTCCACGGGCCTCGGAAACGGCCACCCGCAGGGGCCCACATTACGGTAGGAGGGGTCCGCATCGGCATCGGGACGAGCCTAAAATACCTGGGTCTCGTACTCGATAGCCGATGGGATTTCCGTGAGCACTTTAGACGCTTGGCCCCCAAACTTTTAGGGGCAGCAGCAGGATTATCAAGACTGCTGTCCAATCTGGGCATTTTGGCGAAATAAAATCTCTAAAAATAGAATCTCTTCAAAGATCAGTTCTCATTCTTGAAGTTTTTTCTAGCTATGTCTTATGGCTTTGGCCATAAATTCTGTGTTACATCATAAGACATGATGGATGTATGACGAAAATTGTGTATCTTTAAACATAATTTTCGCGTCACTTCTGTAAGTGCGATGTGTAGGTACTGTGGCTTTGATTTCTACGCAAGACAATGCTTAGTGTGATCCACTAGCGTTCCTTAGATATGTTATGTAAAATTTTATAAAAGTCCCCTGCAATAGAGGAATTTATCTGAATGAAACATAGGAGCAATTATCCGAGCCATCTTTGATATAATTGCATGAATAATAATGATGAGAACGGATCTATCAAATCCATAAAAGGAAACTTTCACTTGTATTATTTGCTTAAAGAGTATGTGCATCAGTTTTCTTTTTTTTATCAAAATTTAACTTGAATTTGAGAGAATAATAATGTCCTCTCGCCCGATTTTGGCCACGGAAGAGATATGAGACTTTGCCAACTACGCGGGGCATATTATAGTGCACAAGTGTGTGCGCATACACAAGTACACTCTCTATTTCCTCACTCTCATAGTCCGAGAGGAGTGAAGCGACACGACTGGAGAGAGATTGAGTGGGGGTGTGACACCACCAATTACCTGATTCCGAATTAAAAAGATTATAACGAATACGAAATACGAAAAAGTGATATTAGAGAAACCCAGTATCACTCTTTGTTCGACTCGGGAATCGAACCCGAGACCTCATGATCCGCTGTCGCTTACACTACCGCAAGACCACAGATGCAATCAAATTTGAGAGAAAGTTGAATAAGTGGATAGAAAAACGCTACGTCAAATAGGTTAAGTCATCATACAGCCGTTCCCATTCCACTGCTCGACGTAGGTCCTTCAAGTTTTAGACACTAGCTGCTTCGAGTATTTGCCTCGGTCACCTCATAACACCTCATAGCACAAGTGCGAACTAATACGGCGCTATACGCACCCACGTGTCATGCAGTTGCACTGCTTAACGCTCAGATTGCTCAGTATCCGGATGTAGATATATTCTTTATACAGTTAAATACATTTATAAAAAAAAGCTATACACTTTTTGTCAAATAATGACAACATTTAAAATAAGTAATTGGACTTAGTATTAATAAGTAACTATGTACCTACTATGTATTTTTGTACTATAATGGCTCACTACACGCATTGGGCAACTGTTAGTGTAGTGGGCAGTTGTAATAAATAAATAAATAACGAAAAGTGACATTTTGTATTTTTCTTAATCCATCACCACACGGTCGACATTTTCTGCTACGATCAACTTAAGAATTTTTGTACTTCTAGACCTAAAACGCTACTACCAACTGGGTTAAACACACCAACATTAACGAGAATCTAAACATTTTGTGGAATGACATTAGTCATTGTTACCTTTTGACATGTGGAGTGTAAGGCAACGTGTTAGAAACGTACGGAATTAAATTATACTCGTTTATTTAAACTTCAGCATAATGTTAATGCGTAGACCCTGTTTGTGAAATTATTTAACTTTTGTTTAATTTCGGACGCCGGGTTTGAGGAAAAATTACTTCGCTCGCATACATGTGTTATATAATGACTGGCTGGTTGAGCTATTAGTGAGTGACACTGATGGCCGATTCCCAACTAAGAATATTTTTTGTACACTGGCAATAAATTCTGTGTTAGGCAGAAACTGTAATTAATATACAATCAATAAACACAAAGAACACCTACACTTGAAATAATAATTAGTGGATCACGCAGTGTTGTCACGTGTGAGAATCGAACTGACGACACTCGGCACAATGTTGATCGCTTACACCGTGCTATAAATTTATTAGAATATACGTAAGACGCACCATATTCACTCTTCATGCTCAGACTATGTTATACCTAGAAGGAACTTATATCACGGACAGTAGACGCTAATTTAATTGCGCGTAGATAGTTTCACTCGCTGTCAGTACGTGGCCTTAAGCGCCATTTTGGACGTTTATTGACCGCCGAACTGTGGGATGTCGATAATTGGTAGTTACTCTACTAGTTTTGTGTCGTTGAACTGATTTGTTGTGCGAATGCCTTTACAAATCTTTTGTACAATAAAATTGTATCATCTTTTATATATGTTAAAGTAATATAAGTGTTGAGGATTTTGAATATTTACCCAATATAAGGTACGTTCTACATTAGCATGTAATTTTTATTCCTAGTTTCTCTTTTCTTTAGTGTCAAACTCGCGTGGAAACAGATAATAACACAAAGTGTTAGTGTGTTTCCCATTTCCTTCTCTGGGTGTCGTAAGGAAGAAACAAAATATAGCATACCTAAAAACAGACGGAAGACTAGACTTCAAATCATATAGCAACCCTCCTAGCCAGCGTGATTATAGTAGGCCGAAACTTTATATTGACAATACTATTGTGACACAAATTACGACATGTCCATTAGTATATTCAAATTCAAACTCATTTATTCATATAGGTTACAAAAGCAATACTTATGAACGTCATTTCTTTTTTTTACAACCAGGTTCGGGATGAGAAGAACCTGGAGGAAACTCATGCCACTCTTTTTTAAATCAGAATCTTAATATTACACTTTGTGGTACCATGATTGCTGACACAGCCAAAACACTACGCGAAGCTGATTAGAAATGAATGGATATGAAAAAAAATATGTGAATAGTACAACAACAAAACACTATAGCGACAGCGGTATAGATGTATCAGCAACCAATAGATTAAAGAATTTTGTAAAGATGACAAGTGAACAATGATTAGATCAGGGATAAAAACTGATATACTAGATTCAACAAATCATAAAAAATATACAAACCCTGCAAACATCATGAGTGTTCAAGAGGCACCTCCACTTAACATGTTACTAATTAAGAAGAGTTTTCATGAGTGTTCACAAGGCACCTCCTTTTTCTCCACCTTTAAAAAAAATCCTAGTAGTGGTTTTAAATTTGTGCAGAGTTAAATTGATTATTGCCCGAGGTAATTTGTTGAAGAATTGTATACCGAGTCCCGCAAATGAGTTATGAACTTTATGTAGACGGTAGTTAGTGCCCACTAGTTTATGATTATTCCTTGTGTTCACTTTGTGCAAGTCACTATTTTTACGGTAAAGAATTAAGTTTTTCTTAACGTACATTAAATAAGCAAATATATACTGCGATGCAACTGTAAATATTTCTACTTCTTTAAATTTATCTCGTAAAGAATCTGTAGCACCTAACTTATTTATTGCGCGTATGGCCCTTTTTTGAAAAACAAAAATTGTCTGAATATCGGCCGCTGTACCCCATAACAGTATCCCGTAAGACATTACACTGTGAAAGTAAATAAAGTAAACCAGTCTAGCAGTATCTACGTCTGTCAAACTTTCCTAACTGCAAATGCTGCAGAACTGAGTTTGACTGCCTGACAGAATAATTGGGCGCCCCACTGAAGCTTACAATCTAAAGTTTAACCTAAATAGTAAAAATACAGTGGAATCAACTAGGTTAATTGTTTCGTTATTTAAAGTTATATCAGAAAGAAAAATGTTGACATTCGGCAAAGTGAATTTCACATATTTTGTTATGCCAGAGTTGAGTAGCAATTTATTTGTCGTGAACCAATGTAGTACTTGCGCAAGAGAATTATTTACGCTGTCAATGTTACTTGTATTACGATCAACTTTAAAAATAAGTGAAGTATCGTCAGCAAAAATAACAATATCACATAAATAAATAAAATATTAAAAAAGAAACGGACCAAGAATAGAGCCCTGTGGAACGCCCATTGCCACTGGCAAACCTTGAGACCTACTTCGACTAACATTTACATACTGAACTCTATCTCTAAGGAAACTGGCAACTGGATTGAGTGCGCTATCTGCGCTCTCATAATGGTTGAGTTTACGTAAGGTGTGTACTATATGTAAGTGCAACAAAACCCGCACAATGTCAAATATTTATATATTTTTTATAGATCCAATATATCCTATATCCCCAAAAGGGTAAGCCAAGTTCTTGTATTATACCCAAATTTCGCCTTATGAATTTTACGTTCCACGTAAAAGAGGGCGTGCCTCTCAGACTCCGTGCTGCTACTGAGAATTCGTTAAACTGAAATGTCAATAAAGTTTATAGAATTTATTCAACTCACTTGTAACATATCACGTACTCTTTCGTAACATATACGCATCACAACACGCCTACAATCCACAATTCGACTAAGTATTCCACTGACTTAGCATCGTCGCCTCAAGTGACCTTTGTTTACATATTGAAATGCCTTCACGTCTGGGCGCTTTTTGAGCTGTCATCCTCTAAGATATTCTTGTGAAGGCTTAGGATACGTTTACACTAGCTGTAATAGTACTAGGCTTTTAAACTTTCGCGATTTTAACGAGTTTGTAACTTAGTTATTTGAAAATATTAAAATTTCGATAAAATATACCAAACAGGTAACAATTAATTTAAAATAGCTCACTAAATGTTACCCTCGTTATCAAAGTTACCCCGATTAAGTAAGCTGAATCTTTAACAAACAAACGGAAAGACAGCCAAACGACACAGTGATAACAGCTATATTAAATATTTGATACATGAAATACTGGAATAACGGTTACCATTTTATATCGGACATGGCAAATTGAATTTTCAACGACTGGACAAAAACAACAGCAGTCCTCTCGAGGTTCATTAATTTTTCGGTTCACTCACTTTTGTTATGGTAATAAATTGTTTTGGCGATGTACAAAATCGCTGAGCTAAACGTTTTGTATAGACATTCATGAGGGACATTATTTGAAAGCACGGACATTGTGAACCTCGATGTAATCTTTTTGTTCTGAGTTTGCAAGCCTTCTCTAAATCAAATCTAAATCATTCCGCCGTAAATATCGAGGCGATTGAGAATTGAGTGCTGGACTAAGAACATATATTAGTATTCAAACTCAAATGTTTATGAAAGTTAACAATGTAACTATTAAAAGGACATATTGAAACAGTGCCTCCGTAAAATAACAAGCAACAGCCACGTCGATTTAAAAAAATCAGCGGGCTAGATTTTTTTATTCAAGGCTATCAGTATCCTTTTTAATATACATGGATTAACGGTTTCCATAGTTTATGTTGCTTAAAAATAAAAACTTTCTATATGAATAATATACTTATAGCAATTTTCAGTTTGCTTAAAATAAAACTTAAGTATTTACTCTTTTGCACCACGATTCCTATAAACCAGCCGAAAAGCCAATGATAATGATAAATGTCATTATATTATGAAGACCTTTCAATTAAATTATACTAGGGATTTTCAAAGTAAATCGCGATAAAAGCCGTAAACTACTATTTATTTTCAAAAGTTATGAAGGTTTACCTTATTATATCATCTCTAGCAAAATTAAATTGTTTTGTTATTTTCAACTTTTCAGGACGGTTTGTTTAATTTACTTAGGAGAAGTCTTCTCAGGACGTGAGATTTTGAAAAGTCGTCTGCACTGTAATATTATTACAGCTATGTATTTGTACTGTAAGTATTTGAATAAAGGCATAAACTGGTAGACGTTATCAACAACAAAACATGAAACAAGCGTTCTCCAAGCACCACATCGCTTAAGTAACTAAACTATTTGGTGTCTGATTTTACTGTTTTATGGTCTTAGTTCACTGCTACACTTAGAATAAATCCAAAAGATAATGAAAAGGAGGGGCAAGATGACAAACTAAGCAGGAGAACGAAATGAGTCCTCTCTGTGCAGATATTTACGCACGTCATGAAATGCGGCAATTCCATGAAAGGCTCGATGATTATTTCATAAAACGGTCAATTTTACTACACAACTAGGACATACATAATTCCTAAAGTATTTCACCTCGTGTGCGTACAGCCTAAGCGGAATAGATCCGACCTCGTGAAAGAGGTGTGTTTATAAAGACAATTGTGCTTAGACTGATACTTACACAACTGGGTATCGTTGTAAGCTAATTTGTAATAGTACGCACTTGTAAACAAACTAAGTAATGTTGTTCTCTGACATTACATTATGGATTACATCGGTTATAACCACGCGACGACTAGATTGTACTAGATTTGTCTAATGTCCGTATGTCTGTCGGTGAGCGGGCTGTATCTCATAAAATATAATAGAACAGAATAGTTTATTTGCCATAAATGTAGGTGATACATAGTAAGTAGGTCTTAAATATAGATAAATGAATCCTTGTACCATTAGGCATTTTTACCATTTAGGCATGCAAATATTCAAGTTACAGTACAATGATAAAATTGAAAAATCGGTATTATAATAATAATAATAATTAACTCTCAAAGGGCCTCTGCGCGTTGGACCTATGTCTCCGTGTACGCCTGCCAAAGGGCCGGGTATTGTTCTAACAAATTAGAATAATACCCGAGAAAGAGAAACAAATAATACACAGATAAATAGAAACCTTTTTATAAATACGCAAAGAAAATATAATAATATACACCATGAAAAATTTGATGACAGATGACATCCGTCACATAAGCTGTATTTATTCAATACAAAACAATAACAATTCCAAGATTGTACAATGTCAACCCGGGCTAAGGCAGCAAGAGCACGCTCACCACCTCCGGACTCGCTGCTCCGCTCTACCTCGCAGACGCCGGCAGCCGCATCAGCGACGCCGGCCAGTGAGGAGGCGTCGAGCTCGTCGAGCGGCGAGTATTTTTCCCCACCGACGTCGCCAACACCTGCACGACGGCGGGGGAGAGGCCGGCCACCAGCATGATTGGGATCGCGTGGCCCACCGGCCACGAATAGGGTCCTCGCTACCGGTGGTAATGTGCAGCGTATGCGTTGGACTCGTCAAATGAACGAAAACGTCATGCGCGCATATTTTGCGGCTACAGAGGGAGGAATTAACCTCACAGCGTACCGTAACAGAATACTGCCTTTGTTTCAGGCCCTTGAACCAGATGTTATTGTTTCTGTGCAACGACTATCAGATCAAGTGCGCGCTATCCAGCGATGCCACTTGTTGGATGATGAAGCACTTGAGCGGCTACGCTTGGACGCACAGTGTAGCTACGTTGTCCCTACCTGTTCCGACACAGTACCCATGGCGGACCCAGAACCAATACACCATGATGAAGAGGAAATGGATAATGTAGGTATAAATGTGAGTACCCAGTACAATGATAATTTGAGGAGCGCTTTGGAGGATGCGTTACGGGATTATCGTTCCACACCGCCAGACCATCGGCCACGACTGCCACGACTGCCTACGCATAAAAAAAACCTGGCGCTGGTGTGCGCCCTGGACTCAATGCTAACTACTTATTTTAGTAACAGCCGGGACTTAACAGGTACGCATTCAATTCTGTACTGCGGTGCTATTGCGGTATGTCGCGTAGCAGGGGTCAAATTTAAACATGATTCTGTTGCGCGCCCAAAACCGAAAATACCAGCATGGCAGTGCAGAATTGAAAGACGTATTAATGAGACTAGGGTGCTCATCGGCAAGTTGGTCTGCTTCAGATCGGGAAATCAACGCCCGCGGGTGATGCGTTTCGTGAGACGTGCGTTTTTGGGGACTGGTATTAGTCCTCAAGAATACATTACACGTGTCGCGGAGCGCATCGACTTTCTGAAGCAGAAAGTTTATGCGTGGGCAAGTCGTCTTCGCAGATACAAAAAGCGTGTGCTAAGGTATACCCATAATCGTATGTTCCAAAGCGATCAGAAGTCTGTTTATAGAACTTGGGAACAATCAGACCAGTGTGTGAGTGATAGCGATCGGCCAGAGGATGCCGAGGTTATAGCCTTCTGGCGTAAAATCTGGTCAACGCCTGTAACTCATACTGAGGATGATTGGATATGTCAAGTAGAGCGAGCATGTGAACCTATTGAGAGGATGCCAGATGTAAATATTGAAACTGCAGACGTAGCCAATGCCATCCGTACAGCATCGAACTGGAAGTCACCGGGACCGGACGGTTTACATAACTTTTGGTTGAAATGGCTACGTAGTTCACATGCTTGCTTGGCTTCACAGTTTCAATCATCTTTAGAGTCTGGATTGTTACAAGTTTTATGACTAAAGGCATTACCCACTTGCTCCACAAGTCGGGTAGCACCGCGGATCCCACCAATTATAGGCCAATCACGTGCCTACCAACAATATATAAATTACTTACATCCATTCTAACAAAGAAAATTAATTTACATATATCAGACAATAACATCATGTCGGTATGTCAGAATGGATGTAGGAGTGGGGCCCGCGGAACTAAGGAGCTTCTCCTCACAGACATGGCCATTAGTCAACAGGCTCGCCGTAACCGAAAGAGTCTGTCAACATGCTGGATAGACTACAAGAAGGCCTACGACTCTGTGCCTCATTCATGGCTTCTGAGGGTGCTGGAATTGTATAGAGTAGATGCAAATCTATGCGCCTTCCTGAGGTCATGTATGGGGCAGTGGAGGACGGCTCTTCACTACCCAGGGTGTCGACAGGGTCTTGGTAACGGCGAACTTATTAAGATAGAGCGGGGTATCTTTCAAGGTGACAGCCTGAGTCCCTTGTGGTTTTGCCTAGCCTTGAATCCCCTTAGCACATTGCTGGGAGATTCAAGGTTAGGTTACAAGTTGCGCAGGAATGGTCAAGCTATATCCCACTTGTTATTCATGGATGATCTGAAATTATTTGCCTGCAGTGAATCCCAACTGACAGCGCTACTGAGGGTCACTGAAAACTTCAATAGCTCTATCACAATGGAATTTGGTGTAGATAAATGTGCAGTTGTGCATGTAAAACAAGGTAGGGTGGTGCAATCTGATGGTGTACATCTATCAGATTTCACTCAGTTTAGATCAATCCTCGCAACTGATATCTATAAATACTTGGGTATGTCGCAAGCTTTGGGCATCAACGAGACAGACATGAAACAAGCGTTGCGGGAGCGCTTCTTTGGTCGCCTGAAAAAAGTCCTGAAGAGTCTTCTTTCAGGCGGCAACAAGGTGCGAGCCTGTAACGGTTGGGTCATGCCACTTTTGATGTACTCTTTCGGCATACTCAAGTGGACTCAGACTGAACTGGACGAGATTGATAGGCGAGTCCGTTCACTGTTGACCACATATCGATCACATCACCCACGTTCGTCTGTAATGAGGTTGTACATCCCGCGGAAGTGCGGGGCCGAGGGTTTCTAAACGCTAAGACCCTACACAACCGCGAGGTGTACAACCTTAGGGAATATTTTCTTAAGGGCAGTGTGGATGTGCATCGGGATGTGGTTGCAGTTGACGGTGGCCTAACCCCGCTCTCTTTGGTGAAAGAGAACTGGCGCAGGCCTGTAGCTTTAGGCGTTGACGACCGCAGGCTTGTGTGGCAGAGCAAGGAGCTGCATGGTAGATTCTACCGGGCCCTTCACGGACCTGATGTAGATCAACTAGCTTCTGTGGCCAGGCTACGTTTTGGTAATCTCTTCGGAGAAACCGAAGGTTTTGTCTGTGCAATTGCAGATGAAGTTATCAAGACGAGAAATTACCGGAGGTATATCATGAGGGACGGCACAGTAGATATGTGTCGAGCTTGCAACCGACCTGGTGAGTCCCTCAGGCATATAGTCTCCGGTTGTTCTCGTCTTGCTAATAGAGAGTACTTGCACAGACACAACCAAGTAGCCAGGCTAGCGATACGGGCTTGTAGACGTCGAGTTGCCATATTACAGGTACAGCCCTGAGCCAGTTCTCGAGAATGGTCATGCAACACTGTACTGGGATCGATCTATTGTCACAGATAGGACTGTTGTTTGCAACAGGCCTGATATTGTGATAATAGATCGATCAGAGCGCCGCGCAATGATTGTTGACATTACTATCCCACATGACGAGAATCTCGTGAAAGCAGAAAAAGATAAACAAGAGAAATATTTGGACTTGGCTCACGAGATTGTCGATATGTGGGATATAGATTCAGCAATCATTGTTCCGATAGTTGTGTCCGTTAATGGACTTATAGCCAAAACCCTTGAACGCCATCTAGAGAGGTTGAAACTAGGCAGCTGGGTCAAGAGTTTGATGCAAAAGGCAGTTCTTCTGCAAACGGCACGCATTGTGAGGAAATTTCTGGCTCTGGAGCCCTAACCACCGGTGACTTGGATCCTATTCCCGTCGTCGGTGGGAATCTATTTTTATATTTTTAAATATCATTTTGACTTTTTATATTTAAAATGTAAAAGATAGGATAAATTTGAAAATAAAGAGAATAATAATAAATCATTTATTTGTAAGAATATTGTTGTTACAAGGATGTTATAATAATAATATGTCCATAATATTCTGCCGTTTCCAGCGTACAAATGTTTGGTTGGTCTTAAAATTAATTACACTTAAATCTTAATATATAATTATGTCAAACAGTAACAATTAAGAATATTAAATTAAAAATGATGATTGTCAATGGGTAAATAAAATTATAATTTAAATATTTCGTCAATTTTTTCGTTGAGAAAGTCATTAGTGGAGTAATAACATTTGTCTAATAAAAACTTAAAAACTTTGCTTTTGAATACGGGCCATTGTTAAGGTTTTTAAATGTATCTGGTAATTTGTTATAAATACGTATTGCCATACAATAAACGTTTCAGGAATAAAGTTGCAATCTTTGTTACGGTACATATAATTTATGGATTTTACGACTTTGTCTAGTTACAGTTTCTTTATGAGTCTTGAACAAGCTGGTATGTTTATGCACGAAGATGCATATCTCGAATATGTATAAGGCAGGGAGTGGCAATATTTTAAGTTTTTTAAAAAGAGGAACACAGCTCTCCATTGGATGAGCTTTGCATATGCAAAGAATACATTTTTTGAGCCCTGAAAACATTAATGATGTCAACAGAATTACCCCATATTATAATTTCATACCGTAAAATTGACGATACATAACCGTGATAGGCATATAATGCTGCTTCAGTACCAGCCACACGGGTTATTCTGTTTAAAACAAATACAAATCCTTGCACCTTAGTACATAATTCACTAATGTGTGTCTTCCAAGTACAATATTTATCTATTGTTACACCCAAAAATTTTGTACTGTCTACTTCTTCAACTGTATTATATTACTAAATTCTCATAAGCAACGGTTAAGTACTAAAATCTAATTGGTGAAACAATATCAAAGAGAATCATCATTCAGGAATTCTATTATGAGTAATAACATTTATCAAATAAAAGATATGTGAGATGTTTTTTAAACATACTAAATGGTAATTCCTTAATACTATTAGGTATCTTATCATAACAGTAGGGGCCTTGAAAATAACACTTTTCCTCAACAATGTAGTTTTATATGCTCCAGTTGACAATAAGTTTTAATATTGAGTTCTCATGCTGGTAGTCCTTTTTCGAACATCATGCAAAGATGGAAACAAGTGTTTATTTTTTTTGACAAATAATGATATTTCTAAAACTTATAAACAAGGAAAAGTTAATAGATTGTGAAGTTTAAATACAGACTACATAACTACTTGAAACGGGCCAATTACACACGTACATTTTCTCCCTTTTTAAGGTAGACTGATAGATAATCCCCATGGAATTAAGTCCGTCTGTAATATAAATAGTGTAGGGGTATGCAGGAAAACAAAAAAATTATATCAATATCAATATCCTTCGTACCTATGTATCTACCTGACTCTCACTTCATTGGTTTAATTTAGTTCTCCGCTATGTGTTCATTTATCAATCAGAATAAACAAATCCAGTACACTTAACAACAGTCGTATTCGGCTGGAAGCTGAAAACAATACTTCCAATATCAATTCAAAATTATTCGCAACAAAAATACGATTAATAACTAACCCAATCAAGTTTCTTATAATATTTTCATTCAAATAATACTCAATTTTATCAACAAATGCTTATAAACCAACAAATTCCTTGAAGATTTTATAGAAAGCCGTGATCGGTAATTTGCAGATATTAATAAAATTAATGGTTGAAATCAAACAATTTTGATATCCATTGACCTTTTGATAAAAGCCAAGCTACTTAAGTACTTTAAATCGATTCTGGTTTACAAAAGATGTAATGGAAATTCATTAAATTAAGTTCAAAAAATTTGAGGTTTTGTAATTGGTCGGGTCCGGTAATTTGTGAAAACGTGAAGTGTTTCAAATGTGTGTAATCGATCGTAATAAGTAATAGGTGGTGTGTAGTGAAATAAGTTGCATACGTTAAGCAGAACGCCACTTCTCGTATTTTATCCGACATCGACACTGTATTTTGAACGTAACGCAATTAGATTTGACTTATTATTGCTTTTCTAACTAATATCATTTGACATAAATAGTACGGTGCTGACACAGTTTTACACGTTGTTCAATTTACGATCTAGTCGCGATATCAATCCAGTATCAGTAAATTTAGGAGAATATCATTTATGACCCTGGCATTAGATCTAAACTGCATTATCTTAATATATAAAATCCTTGCGTTACTGACTGACTGACAGACACGCTACAGGCGAAACTATTGGGCGCAGGATGCTGAAATTTGGCATGTATGTTCCTTGGAGACCGCAGGGGTGTACTAAGAAGGGATTTCCCGAAATTCCCACGGGATCGGCCAAAATGGGTAAATTAAAAAAAAATGCAGGCGTAGCTGCTGGCGTCCTCTAGTTATAAATATAATTACGAAAATTGGCCCTGAGATCTTTTTCCATCTGTATTTCCGTGACAACGTCTGGTATAATCCATGTCGAAACAATGAAAAGAATTGACTGACGGTTAATCAATACAAATAAAATCTCATCGTGTATGTTACCAACTCTGGTGTTGAAGTTTACAGACCTGTGACAAGAACCGGAACCGACAGTTTTACGTGCCCTCCGAAACACGGTAGGGCTCTTATGTAAACGCCACACGGGGTGACCCATCCAAGTGGCGACCCGTGCAAGCATTACTTACCTTTGCCATTCATTTACGAACGGCAAGCCATGACTCGCTATGAGCGCTGCGTCTTTACAATCATAAACATTAAACTGTAGCTTATTGTCCCTAGACAGATTGCTATGTGGCGGGAAAAATGGTGCACAACAGAATTACAAACAATATTACTTAAATTCACGACTCGATTAATCTGACAATTTATAAATAAAACATTAGATACTGATCACAGATATCTTATTTGAAGTATTTTTTGGATAATTAGAATAATTTAAGAACCGTTTTTCCTTGAAATGATAATTTATTATTTGTTATCGTTATATCAGTTCAAGAGTTTCATATTTTCTTTTTGGTGTCTCTGATTTGCGTCAATTGATATTCATTCATACATATTAATTTAATGTTTTAACGATATTTTCGTTTTGTAATTGGTCGTTTAAATTCAGTGCTTATGAATATCGAGAGCTGTTTGACTTTTATTTTGTATAGCAAACTTCAAATCAATGTCTTAAATAGATTATAATAAGTTAAGTATCAAATGATACCATTACTCTAACAATTATAACAATCCAAACATTTGTGGTTGGTATATGATGATATTCCTTCACAGCCAATGGACTGTAAAGTAAAAGTAGAAAGTAAAGTAAATCCAGCAATGGCTGGATTTACTTACATACATACAAACATAGACTCACACCTGTTTCCCGGAGGTGTAGACAGGGACTACGGAACCCCCATTTGCAACGATCTGGACATACCTCTCTTGCTTCATTCACTCCCATCAAGTTTCTCATACATGCTCTTTTGTTAAGGGTACTTCTGGCCTGTCCTTATTTTAGGATGTCTCGAATCTGGTCAGAAAACCTCCGCCTAGGTCTTCCCCTTTGTCCTGTCTCATTCACACTTGCCTTATATATCTTCTTTGTCAGTCTATTGTCATCCATCCTGGATCCTGGCTGTATTTTAGGCAACACCTAATTTGCGTCACGATAGCCTTATGGAACTATTGACTCACAATGCTATCGTGGCGGACTTAGTCTTCTACAACACCCTGGTTAGGCGGGTTGGTATAGAGTTTGATATAGAGTTTTCTGTCACTTTGCAAATAATGTTCAAAACTATTCGTGTCAAAAGAGGCAGCTAAAGAAAATACATGCAGTTTTTTCTTTAGCCGCCTCTTGCGACACCCACAGTGTGAATAACAGTTTGTATTATTTTTCTGTCACCAAACGGATGTTTGTGGTCATTTTCAATGTAAATAAAACGTTTCTTTTTTATAGAGTCACGTCTGTATCTCCAAAGGGGTAGGCAGAGGTGTAATGTTACACACACATTTCAACGTATCATTAATTTAAGGTCCCATTTAATATATTAGAGCCTATCTGCGTTACCGGGTGCATTGCCAGACTCTCTGTTGCTACAGAAAACTCAGTAACATTTGCCTGACCCTGGAACTGCACCCAGGCTCAGCAGACGCGTAGGTACGTTATCCACGGGAGCAGTCCAGTAAAATATTCATCGGTATAAATACCACGTTGCAAGCGCATTTGAAGTTGCACACGTGATCTGTACATATTGCTACTTGACATTTGATATCTCGATATCGACCTATCCGTAGAATAGAGTTCCATGTGACCATAGACCAAAATCGCGTTAAATAGCTAAATGGGATAAGGAATACAAACTCTACAAAACTGTGTTTTTAGAATTTTCGTATCTTATTTACTTTCGGAGATATAGAATCGAATAACGTTTCATCTGATATTTGTTCCGCGCAACAACGCACGATGTATACAAGGGACGGCGCACGGAGAGTACGGGTGGCGCGAGCGCCGCGATCGATCATCAGTCCGGCCGTTATTCATTGGAAGAAGAAGAAAATTGGGGCGTTTTCGTGTTCTATGCTTAATTTACATGATATTTAAGAAAATTCAATATATTCATAAAAAATAATACTTTTAAAGATATCAGGATAACGCAAAATACGAAATATGATTCAAGTAGATGCTGAAGAGCCTGATCTTAGTTCAGCGTTTTCAAACTTACATACCGCGTTTGCAAATCAATATTTCAATTCTGGTAAGTGACGATGTTTTACAAGTACTACTTCACTATATACAAATTTAAGTTCCTAAATTAACAAAGATTATTGTATTTATTACTTTTTAACTCAGTTCATAGTTACTAGCGATCGATGGTTATTTAGAATGTTTTTCGATGGAGTTGTTCAGAAACGCAACTCTGGCGCAAAAAGACGATTACCGTAATTAGTATTCACAGAGTAATCGATTTTTATGCAATATTGAGCAACAAAAAGTAGAGTTCTTATGGAATATTAAGACGTTTTTTTACGAACATTATTGAAGTTTTAAGCGTCTGAAGTTAAAAAAGGACGGTTTTCGCCGGAGTCTGTGAAACAATTTGTGGGTTCAATGTTAAGATGGGACGTTATTACTCAAAATGTTGAATCAGTTAGGACGTTGTTCAAGTGAAAAAATCTTTCATTATTAAGATTTTTTATTAGAAATAAGTTAAATTTAATTGCAAAATTTATTGTTTCAAAGAACGTCTTAAAATAGTTTATTAAAATTATTTGTACAAAAGATTTTTTATATTTTAGTAACGAGTGAAGGATAAACGGGCTTGAATTGTCTTTGCCTCTTGGTACAAAGGAACCAGTCGTGAATTTGATAATTATATTATGGGAAGAAATTCTATACAAACGTGATGGGACAAAGAAAAGAAAGGAATCTGTAACAGCTCAATACCGGAAAGTATGTCTATTTAGTCTACCGAAGGTGTCTACACTAATGAACCTAGTTCATTTTCTTTGGAAATCCATTAAGTTTTTAAAATTCATCGTTAATACAACTCAAACAGTAAGAAGTGTAACCACGGGTCTATCCCAGTTAGTTTAAGTACTAACTCCCATGCTGTTTCCTACTAATAAATAATGATAAAAATACTCTACCACATGCACACAACATCATCTAATTCTAAAATAAGTAGAATTTGTATTATGGTTACTGGAAAACGGATAAATGTAGTATTTTTGTAAATACATACATGCTCATTCGACAGGCGATATTATATTATGCCCTAATAGTACAAAATATTAAGACATACTTTTAAGTAGTCTGCCATTTACTACAGCTCCCAGCGACAGTCACTGCGAGAAAATTGAAGTATGCCAAACTATGTTCCTGCTGATTCTGTTTTAACTCATTTTGGGCTATATTATTATGTTGTTGCTAGACTGCATGGATGAGATATGTATGCATGGGTGAGACAGGATAAAAGTATAATTCTAAAGGAAGGGCAGGCGGAGCCGGCTTGACAGGCACAAGATCGTTATAGATGATGCAATTAAAAGTGTGTTTCAAATATATTAAGACCTAATGGTCATGTGCTGCTTAACTTATTTATGTAGAGTAAGTACTGAAATGTGTCATTATAATGGTCTCAACGTTACCCGGGTGGCAGCCACGACTTTATGCCTTAGAACCCAGGCTCTGCTTAGTAGACTAATAAGATTCGATAGGATAGTTTAGCTAAGGACAGGGGACGCTTGGTGCGGCGTGTGAATGCGTGGAAGGAGTCGCTTGAGAACGGCGGTCTGAAAATAAACGTGGCGAAGACCGAGTACTTGGCCTGCAACAGTACTGATCCCGCGTCAATTCGTATAGGCGGAGACATTGCCCAGCGAAAGGACCTGGTCAAGTACCTGGGATCAGTACTGCACGCGTCTGGTGACATCGATTGCGACGTCAAGGCACGCATTTCGGCAGCCTGGGCCAAATGGCGTGAGGTGAGCGGTGTCATTTGTGACCCCAAAATGCCGGTTAAGCTCAAAGGACAGGTCTATAAATCCATCATTAGACCTGTCCTGTTATATGGCAGTGAGACGTGGCCTGTGCTTGAGCGACACAAGCAGAGTCTGCGTGTCACGGAGATGAACATGCTGCGCTGGATGTGTGGTGTCACGCGGAAGGACCGCATTAGGAACTCCCGCATCCGGGGTAGCCTTCATGTCCGTGACATTGCTGACAAACTGCAGGAGTGTCGTCTACGCTGGTATGGACACGTCTTACGTCAACCGGCATCTTACGTGGGTAACAAATGTCTTGCCATGCTACCTCCACCGGGCCCCAGTAAACGGGGAAGGCCAAAAAAATGCTGGCTTGACGTCGTAAGGGATGATATGCGTGCCAACCAACTAACCACCAGGGATGCTGAAGACCGTGCGAAGTGGAGGAGACATAGCCGGAAAGCGGACCCCGGGCTCCAAGGCGTGGGTTTTGGAGCGCAACCGGGACAGCGCTAGGATGATGATGATGATGAGGATAGTTTAGCTAAGTACTAAAATGAGTATGAGTACTCGATTTTCAATTTTGTTAATGTTTAGTTGTATTTTACTATTATTTAGTTAATATCACCACGTCTAGGTAAAAACTATGTAAGATTGTAGTTATTCTTATACGAGGTGTAAAAAGACCCTTAACGAAAATTCTTTACTTCGGCACCATACCTTGGAAATTACTGCTTCAGGAGATATTGAGGCTCAAAGTTACCATAAAATTTTTTATTAGGTACATAATCCATGCATTTCACGCGCCAATTTGTTCTTTATAGGATACCTTTCCTTGTATAGGTAAGTATCTCGAGAATTGCACGCGCGTACTTTACATAGCAGCTTATAAAATGTGTCTACTAAAAATCGTTTCCGAGGTATTGTTTTGCTAAATATGACTTAGCAAGATGTGTAAAACGAGTAGACTTCGGCTTGGTGATGGGTCTTTTTCCACTTTGTATAATATTATAAAGAAGAAGATATTGGGTTAAGGTCGCAGGAAGCGGTGGAATTTAGGCGGCACATGATTGGAGTTGTGTGAACAGCTCAAGCTGCAGCAGTTTGGGGAGGCCATGTCCAGCAGTGGATGTCTCTAGGTTTAGGTGATGATAAAGATATTTGTAGTCATAATTTTATTTCATATTAGGTAGGTCCTTATAAAATAACTTTGTGAGTGCTCGTGAAGCCCGAGCTCCAGTGTAGGTAGGTACGTAGTTGCAATTTTGTGATACAATTTGTCATTTATTGGCTATTAATTGTTCTATAATATACATACAAATTTTTGACTTTGAAATAAGTATATACGATTATACGTAAAGTTAAATAAATATAAGTACACAACGTACACAGTTTGTTTATTTTTAAATTAGTAAATATATTACTCCGATTTCTACACGACGTGTCTAGTTAGTAAAATTATAATTACTCATACATGCAAGAAGTCTAATCTTTGCCACCTAAAGTTGTGTCAACTATTTTAAGGCCTTCCTATAAAAAAAATTACATTGGATTTAATTTTATGTTTTATATTATTCACAAAGGACGGATCATAAAGGAAGGAGGAATGAAAAATTCCAACAAAAATCAACCTTTGTAGACATAGAACGTCTTTCAAATCGAACGTTTCCGCAAAACAACGCACGATGTTCACCACGGACTCTCGCTCTTCCGCCATAAAACGTCCTAGGTCGATATGTAACCCACTATCTCGTACAATAAAAGGACTAGAAACGTACACTATAGAGCATTTAATTAGGCTGGGCTGTTATAGTAATATACCAAAAAATCTTAATTTTAAGTCTCTCGTTACAAGATTTATAAAGAGTTACACAAGTCAAAAACTTCTACAGCCTCTACTGAAAATTGCGATCCATGCAGATCGGACTTTGTTCTACGGATGAGTCGATATACATTGAATACACTACATTTGTAGGGCAGACTGTAGCAGCTTTCTCTGAAAGCACAGCTAAGGTTGTTAAAATCTGTTGATGACAAATCATTAAATAATGGAGCATAAAACAGCCTACGACATAGACTAATGATTGGTCTCGCTCTGCTCTACTAGACGGAGCCCTCATACTTGTAAAATGAGGCAGAAAAAACCATGCCAGCTGGCATGGTTGAGCCTGTCACACTGACAGCCTTATACCTATCCACCAAATTAATTACGGAAATAATTCGCTGTACAATGCCAAGTTGCGCTTTTATACTGAGTAAAAATAACTCAGCAAGAAATAAGAAGAACTCTGGTATAACATACTATCTGTAAAATAAGAATAAGTATGAGATATCAACATAAAATTACAAAAAACCGAAAACGCCATTCAGTGTTGCTGCTAGTACATGTATCAACTTCCCCACAGTTGAGATTTTTATTATGTGAATCTATAGTTATTGTATTTCCTTATATTTTACTATTTCTTTTATCTAACCTATTTATTGTATATTTTACCTTTTTCTATATTATTTTTTTGTTTATATACCTTTACAAATAAAGTGAAAATGTTAGTTGTTAGAAACTGAACATCTTGCCCAAGAAACATGGTTTACCTAATCATATGTGTAATTAAGTGTGTAAGATTATTGTTTTATTCAAAGTAGTTTTCACGACTATTCATGTTAAATTAATAATGTCTAACTAAATTTATATGGACTAATAGCATGGAAATAGAAAGCACTGTTTTGGAAACACCTTATTTCCTCTATTGTTATTTCTAATAATAATTTGCAAAATACTATAAGTACCTACATAAAACAAACCATCAGAATAAAATGAGGCCTAACCATTGGATAATATACCAACCATTTTTCTCATAAAGGAACTTACGCGGTACGCCTAACCTATACACAAATATATTGATGCTCTTATTGAATTGTAATTTTTAAAAATTATCTTAACTGATTTTGAGATCAATAACTTATCCACTAGACCACAGGATAAAATATTTTCCCATTTACTCGGGTAACTGTTGAGAAGCTGACAACACAATTCTTTACGCATGCGTCTTGATGCTTTTGTTTGACACACACTGTCATAATGAGTTGCCTCATTTACGGACCTATTTTTCTTAGGCACCGCGGAGTCTAGTAAAGCGAAGCGATACCAATCATTTGTCTAAGGCCTACGACCTATTCTCAGACCTACCAAATACACAAAAATAAATCGATCAAGCCGATAACAAAAACTGTGAATTAATAGTATTAATTATAAAACGGGTCTTTAAAATACGTTATATTTCTCTTGACGTTGCGACATGGGTTACACCTACTGTGGTCACGAGAGAACTGTCACCTGTAAGGAATTTTATCTACATATTCAAATAATAACGCGACATAGACCAGCTTCATAAATGTGTAGAAGTCGCGAAAGTTTAAAAGTATTTAAAAACTGTGACCCTAGAGTTTTATATATTAGACTAGGGGATGCCCCTAGCTACGCTCGCACATTGTAGTGCACCTCTACGGTCCCCAACAAACATAGTTTCGTCTCTGCGTTTTCTGTCAGTCAGACAGTAACGCAATAATTTTATGTAAAAAGATTATCTTGATAAGTTATAATAGTATAATACCAAAGCATCACAAAATAAACGCTTGAAGTAAACATATCACTGAACAACAAAAAATTAATTAACGTAGAAATTTGTTATTCAAATCTGCGTGATTTCGCAGGAAGTTTACTAACAATAGAAACACAACATGATCAACTTATTAAGCTTCTGAGAATGATTACCTTACTCTGTGCTATACATATGTAGGGTCAGAAAATCATTACTGTGGAGATAAATCAGGGGCAGCGATAGCCTTGTGAAGTTATCAACATACTGAATAGTGTATTATGTTCCATTCTTCGACGTGCACCACTGATTTTTCAAAGTTATGAGCGTATTATTTTTTAATTATAGCTTGCACCGTGCCTATTAAGATGTCGTCCCTGCTCTCATGAAGGTCTTTGACAGTTGTTATAGAGAGCCAGTACCTCTGAATGAACTCACGCTAGTCTAAACAATGGAATATTGCTATCCCTTCGGGTTGTTTAAATGTGGTTAGACTAGTAAGCGGACCATGGGCTGCAACTAGGATAACGCTAGGAGGCTGATGACTAAGCAGATAAATGGAGCGAAATAGAAGGCAGGAGAGTCGCTCGCCAACCAGATGGTCTGGCAAAATCAAAAAAGCAACAATCTCTAGAAAGTTCTGCCTGATAAACTAAGTGCGGGTTGCCGGTTTGATTCCTACACGAGACAACAAAAAAATCTTTTATTTTGAACATAATATTTCTAACACACGTAACCTCACCTCATATTTCATGATGTTAATGAAATATGAGGTTATTTGGTAAATTAATATACGCAACATTATCACTGATCAGGGTCAAAGAAAACCACAACATAGTTCGGTGAGGCGAGCCAATATCGGTATAATATTACACTATACACATAAATGTGCGCGTGGGATTGGGAGGTCTCAGGTTCGATTCCCGGGTCGGGCAAAGTGAAATTCTCAATAACAGCACGGAGTCTGGTAATGTGCCCGGTACGGCAATAGGCTCGCCCCCTATTACGTGGGACCTAAAAATTCCTGGCGAAATGTGGGTGTAATATTACACCCAACCCGGGGATGCTCTATAACTCGGGGATGAGTCTATAAAAAAAATATATATATACACTGGCAATTAGGTGCGGGATTCAAATTGCATTTGTGCATAAATATATGTACCTAAATATGTGTGTCTAATAAGGTCTTGTCTGTTCTTGGTCATTGCTTTTACAAGCTTTTTATTATTTTTTAAAGACAACTCCCGCATTAGGACTAAATCCTGTGTCGCGGGGACTTTTACGAACATACAACTAACGGACACAATGAACACCCAGACCCGAAACAACACTTTTATGGATCACACAAAGTGTTGTCTCATGTGGTGATCGAACCCACAACACTCGGCGCAGTATCAAGTGGCGAGGCGGCCACTTAAGCCACTACGCCAACCGTGCAGTGCTGCACGTGCAGCTTTTCTTTACTTACACCTATCTCGATATCTCACTCCCCAGTTTTCTATTGAGCTGAAATGTATATTGCGTGTCAATGTAATATCATGATATCATGGAGCTAATCTGATTATGGAGCTCATTATAATGCTTAGTTCCTATGACCAACCACGCAATACAACGTCACAACTCCATCGAGTTAGGGCTCGCTTGATTCGTATTGACGAATGCTGTCTTTAATAAATGCCGCATATGAAAGCCTGATTTTAAAAGTTTTCTATGAATTAATCCTTATTTCTTTACAACATCGCCGGAACCACGAATACATAAACTGTTCCAAACAACATTGAACTTGAACTTCAACAAGAGTATGGAATATTCTAGGAATATCTGACCTTTCTCGCGATTTCAAATAACAAAAGTAGTATATAATAACAAGTACAATTTTCCTTCAAAGCTTTGTATTATAGAAATAAAAAGAATGATGTTGCATAATCATGTTTATCAATTATCTAGAGTATATATAATCTGTAAGTAAGACTGCCTCCGTGGTCCAGTGGATAGCGTATGCGGCTGCTGATCGGAGGTCCCGGGTTCGATTGCCGGGTCGGCCAAAAGTGTTACTGGGTTTTTCCAAATTCTCAGTAGCACCACGGAGTCTGGTGATGTGCCCGGTAACGGCAATAGGCTCGCTCCCTATTACGTGGGACCTAAAAATTCATGGTGAAATGTGGGTGTAATATTTACACCCCTTCGAGGATACAGGCGTGAGACTATAAATAAAATATAAATAAAATAAAATATAATCTGTCCATCTGCTGGATACGGGCCTCTTCTCACTCCGAGAGGAGTATGGCCACAGTCCACCACGCTGGCCAAGTGCGGGTTGGTAGACTTCACAGGTCTTTCGAGAACATTAAAGGGAACTCTTAGATTATAGAGTCTCAGGTTTCCTCACGATGTTTTCCTTCACCGGTAAGCAAGCGATAATTCGCACATAACTTCAAATATTCATTGGTGCGCGGCCTGGATTCAAAATCGAGGCCCTCTGCGTAGCAGTCTGTCGGTCTCTCTACTAGGCTCTCTGACTGCCTGCAATCCGTATGTATACTTTATTTATCCCACAAACTACAAGATTTATTTTTCAAGACTATGTTACTACTACTATTTTATATACATTAATTCACTTCACTCTTATTGACTACATTTTTATCCCTGAACACCATATCCTGCCAGTTCTCTTTGTCTATATTCTCAAACATGATCGTGGCCGCCGTGTCTCGTATCCAATCGTAGAAATATCTGACGTCGGTGAAGATGAACACTGTGTCGTTATCCCTGGACTTTATGAAGATGTAGATGCCGAGCTGGATGTAGCCGTGGATTACTAAAGCAGTACCAGGGTCTACGCTGTGAATGAATAAAATATATTTGTAGTATAAGGCCGCAAATTCTCCTAGGAGAAACTGTGATTTCAGCAGCAGCTACAAGGCCGACCTCACATTGCGCATGCGCGTGTGTCAAGCGTGCGCCCAGCGTCCATTCGGTGTTCACTTTGTGCCGCAGAGTAAACGCTGAGCGCACGCCGGCCACACGCTCGAGAACGCGCATGCCCTAATGTGAAGTCTGCCTTATGGCTGCTGCGGAAGTCACAGTTGCACCTAGGAAAATTTAATGAACTGGGCAATAAAGGAATCTGGAATCGGTTAACTATCTCTCTAGGCAAAAAAGGAAAGTTTTGTAATCCTTATGACTTGAAGATACATAAACTCAGCTGTCATATCTTGTTTTCTTATATACATATCACGTTTATGCGCTTGTAAAATGTCCTCACGTTCACACATCTAGCAGATCTTTGATTGTGTCTGGGGAAATGTTAGGTCCTTGGAAATTACTTGAAATAGAATTACTTTGATGATAAGTGGTATTTTGCATTAATATTCTACGTGTAATGATTTTTACACTGATAAGTCATTACTAAACTTTAAACAATTGTTAGTTATGGTATTGTTAGGAACCAGAAGTGGACTTTATTAAAAAAAAAACACCCAAAACAATTTATCACCGAACTACCTTCGCTTTTAATTTACCAAATCACAATCACTTTTACGCAACCTTTTCACAATAAAATGGAACAAAATAACAATCACCAATGCAAACAGATTTGCACTGAATTATAACGAGCTTTTATAGCAAATCTAAAACAAAGTTAAATATAAAAGATCTCACAGCCCTTGACAGATGTTACCGCTTCGATGACAACCGACAAAATGAGCGCGGCACACAGTCGAGTCCTCACGCAACCCCCTAGAGGGTTGGCGGAAGCGGGTTCAGGGCGATGTGCCCTCAGCCTGCGGGATCGTCGCTGCCCCTTAAATAAAGGGCAGGTGTTTGGGGTGGGCTATGTGTGCCCGGTGTGTGTCGTCGTCGTGATTACAGGGCCGCTTCGGTCTTCACGCCGTCCGGGCGGTCAACACGAGCCGGGTGAGACCCCCGGCGAACCGAGGGAGGCCCAGCTCCGTGAAGCCAGCGACGCGGACAGCGACTTACTAATGTGCGGCCCTGTGGATGTCTGTGAGTGATGTGTGTTTATGTTCAGTGTGGTGTGTGATGTGTAGGCGTCTCGTTGTAGGCGTCCGCTATTGCGGTGGTCGCCCGCGCGCGCACATGATGCACGTATGCTGTTCATACGCGCAGATGTCGCGCGGAAAGGGGCGGTCACCTGCAACAGAGGGAATGGAGTGTATGTTGCGAGGGCGGCGGTCACCTGGGGGTGACCGTGGTGTCCGTAGAGTCATTGGGAGATGCGAGCAGATCTCGCGGCAGCTTCTTCTTGTCCGGGGGGCGAGCGTGCCAGGGGGCCAGGTCTCGGACGTGGTCCCAGGCCGAGGCTTCGGCACGCTCAAACATCCCCACGGACAGGCGGCGGATGAAGGCGTCCAGGCTCTCCATGCGGGTGTCCCGCTGAATGACGTCGTTGCGGACGGTGCGCGGCGCACCTACCGCGGTACGGAGGGTGAGCGATTTTTGCGCTCGGAGGCGGGCCCGGTTGGTTTCGCTAGTGAGTGCGTACCAGGCAGGTGCGGCGTAGGTGAGCCGGGAGCGTACATAAGTTTTGTACACTCCCAGTTTCACGCGCAGCGGGAGACGGGATTTGAGCGCTGGACGCAATAGCGCCCTGGTCGCGCGTACCTGCGCGACGACTCTGCGGACCTGTGACTCCATAGTGAGTAGGCGGTCTAATGTGACCCCCAGGTACTTCGCCGTCCTCGTCCAGGGGATGGAGTCGTCCTGGAGCTGGAGTGGGGGTGGGTGATCTCTCTTCGAGCTGAAAAGTATGGCCTGTGACTTACCCACGTTCACCGACAGACGCCATTGTGACAGCCAGTGTGGGAGAAGCTGGAGGGTACGCTGCATCTGGGACGCGGCGAGGTAGACGTTGATGCTGGTGGTGATGTACGCCGCGTCGTCAGCGTACAGAGCTAGCTCTGCGCCCTCGGCGACGGGGATGTCGTCGGTGAAACGCGGGTAGAGCACAGGCGAGAGACACGAGCCCTGCGGGACTCCGGCGGCGATAGGATGGAGGTCTGAGACCTTTCTCTCCACCACCACTCGCTATTTCCTGTCGCATAGAAACGAGGAGACTGTTTTCACAATGCGGCGGGGCGCTGTGGAGGTCGAGAGCTTATACAGCACACCGGAATGCCATACTCGGTCGAATGCTTTCTCCATGTCGAGGAATACTACCACGGCCTGCTCGCGTTTATTACGCGCCGCCGCTATCCGGTGCAGTACCCTCGACAGCTGCAGTGTTGTTGAGGGTTCGGCGCGGAACCCGAACTGCTCAGGTCTGGGCGTGTGTGCGGTGTGAGGTGCCGCAGCAGGAGTTTTTCGAAAACCTTCGAGATGGTGGGCAGCAAGGTGATCGGCCGATAGCTCTCAGACTTCAATATGTTCTTGCCCGGCTTGGGCAACATAATTATACGTCCCTCCTTCCAGCATGTAGGGAAGACGCCTGTGCGGACGATCCCCGTAAACAGGCACGCCAGCGCTGCCACGGTACGGTGCGGCAGGCGGCGCAGCGCTGTGTTCGGTATCCCATCCGCCCCAGGAGCCTTCCGGGGTTGGGTCTGCCGAATAATTCGTTGCACCACGCCGGGGGAGAAATGGATGGGGTCCTCTTCGGGAGCTATCGGCGTGGCGAAGTAGTCTCGAAGGTGTTTCTCGACTGCTGCGGTGTGTTCCGTGTCTGCAGTCGGGTTCGGCGCGAACACGCTCTCTAAGTGCTCAGCGAGTATGGCCGCGCGGTCTGCTGCTTTGTACCTCGGCGTCCCGTCGGCGTGTAGCAGCGGGCGCACCGGAGCTGGGGTGTTAGTGAGGCGACGACAAAGCCGATGTATAGACGGCCAGTCGTCGCTGGAGTCGTCGATGAAGCGCTCCCAGCTCTCAGCGGTGTAGGTCCTCAACTCATCCTTCACGAGCGCGGCAACCGTTTGCGCTCGCTTATATAGTAGTTTTGAAATTGACTGGCCGGCTATCTTACACGGCCTCTCCTGACGTCAAGTCGTCCCCGACTTGTGCTTTATTTTTCGGTTTGATCTTCCGGGCCTGTTTCAGCTGCTTCATTGTCAAGGCAAGGCATGGATAGTCCAGCTACTATGGGTTCGTTACTGCTGGATTGTCCTGGATCGCCATCGCCACCATCTGTTGTTTCGTCTAAAATATTTCAACTTTTATTATTCGTTTATCGCGTTTAGGTAGAACTCAACGACATTTAGAAATAAAGCTGAGATGTAGAATGGTCAGCGTCCCAACTATTCTTCATCACCGCTGTATACTTTACTCGCGGACTCACCGCGTTGTTGGGCGGACTAACCGCAGCGGACACACCGCATCGTGGGGCGGACACACCGCATCGTTGGGCGGACTAACCGCAGCGGACACACCGCACCGTTGGGCGGACTAACCGCAGCGGTCACACTGCATCGTTGGGCGGACTAACCGCAGCGGACACACCGCATCGTTCGGCGGACACGCCGCAGCGGGCACACCGCATCGTTGGGCGGACTAAACGCAGCGGACACACCGCATCGTTGGGCGGACACACCGCAGCGGACACACCGCATCGTTGGGCGGACTAACCACAGCGGACACACCGCAGTGTTTCTGCATTCCTGAAACTAACAATGTTAGTGGAAACAGCAGAGTTAATAATAAACACTTACTTTCAAAAAATTAAGCGCAAGTTTCTGGGCACCATTCTCCCTTCCATGGTACCATGTACTAGGCCGCTGCTTGGGTAGTCTTCCCACAGCTACCACTGAGCAATTTGAGTTCGTACCGCTCATTAGGTAGAACCTTGGTGACTCTGTATGGTCCTCGCATCCCCGAGTCTAGTTTTCCCGATGATTGCGAGTATTTTATAACGAAAGCCAGGTCATTGACTTTATATTCACGTGGCAAGTGTCTGGTTCGGTTGGCTGTGACATCTTGCTGCTCTTGGTTCTTCTTCAGCAGTTGGCTCGCACGGTTTCTACTGAGCTCCCGTACCGCTTCTCTATTAGTTGCTGGTGCGCTCACGGCTAAATCTCGGACGAGAGAGCGGATGATGGGAGTGGTGCCGTTTGTGCCGATCATCAAGCTGATCGCCGAGGCTTGGGTGGTCTTCTGTTTTGTGATGTTTAGAACTAACTGCAGCTTCCAGAGTGTGTTTGCCCAGGAAGCATTTTTATGTCCCGCCTCGATGCGAAGCATATTAAGGACAGTTCTTATATATCCACTTGGCCATTGAAGTTGTGCATTTCGGGCGTGATATAATGTAATTCGGAACCGAGTTCGGTTATCCATTGGACAAAGTCAGCGGATTCAAACATTCTACCCCTGTCGGTCACCAGCATCTTGGGTGCACCAAATAGTGAGACGGCGGTAGTCATTACCCGTTTCAACTCGCTGGTATCCTGGCGGTAAATGGGATATAAAAGGCAGAATTTGGTGAAAGCGTCAACCATTATTAGGAAAAACTTGTAGCCCTCAGACTCGGGTAATGGGCCCAGGACATCCACGTGGACTGTCTCAAAAGGAACATCGGGTTTGGGCCAAGACGAGATGTTCTGTAGCGGTGCTCGGGGAACTCGCTTTTTCGAAATGCACACTAGACAATGAGACGTGTATTTGGAAACAAATTGGCGGAGATCGGGGAACCAAAAGTGTTTCAAAATGAGGTCCGCGGTCTTGTCGGCACCAATGTGTTTCGTCATGAAAAATCTTGAGTAAACTCAGTCTATGACCTTTGGGTATAAAACAGAGAAAGCGCGGCTCCTCGCCGACTGGAACATATTTAAAGCACAATAGGTCGTTTTTCATAACATAACGAGTAGAATCGAGTTGGCCCTTCGAGAGTTTTTGTATTAAATCTCTTGTTTCGTCATCGGCGGCTTGTGCTATTTGCGCCCAGTTACGGGGTCTTGCGATTTAATTGACTGAAACAACTGGGTTCCGACTGAGATAGTTGGCATGCGGTAGTAAAACCCCCTTTCGGTATTCAATGGAAAAATGGAAATCCTGTAAGTAGATCAACCAACGGGCGACGCGAGCGAGCAGGTCCTTCTTACGCTCTTTTGATTTGAGGGCATTGCAATCAGTTACGACCTTGAACTTCAGGCCAACCAAGTAATGCCGAAAGTGCTGCAATGCCTTCACAACCGCCAATATCTTGAGCTCGTAACTATGGTATTTACTCTCTGCTCCCTGCGTAACTTTGCTGAAGTATGCTACCACGTGCTTACCACCGTCGTGGTGGGCTGCAAGAGCACTGCCCCATAGCCGGCAGAACTCGCATCGGTGTGGACTTCGGTAGGGAGTTCAGGCTTAAAAATTGCGAGGAGCGGCTCGCTAGTCAAGCATTGGATTAAATGCTGACGAACCTGTTCCTGTTCGGGGCCCCAGCGAAATTCGACACCTTTCCTGATCAAACGAGCTATACACGCGGTCTTTGTGGCATAATTTTCTTTATACCTGCGGAAATATCCGGCAAGCTCTAAAAGTTGTCGAACCTGTCGAACTTTACCGGGTATTGGAGCATGTTTCAAAGCCTCAGTCTTACGCGGGCTCGGCCCCACCTGACCAAAACTGATTACTCTACACAAATATTCAACCTCTGTTGTTAAAAAGGAGCATTTTCGCAAATTAATTGAAAACCCTGCCTTCGTGAGCGTATGCAGACCGCTCTTGAGTAAGGAGATGCCCTGGTCGATGCTTTTGCTCAGGAGGAGCACGTCATCTATGTAGACCAGCAAAGGATCATGGGCATTTTTGTATGAGAGCTGGGCGTAAAACCAACAGAAATAAAATTTGTTGTAATTTACTTTATTGTACTTCTAAATACCCCCTATATACTTGTTAACCCCAATATCGACCGGGTATCACTGCAAAAAAATCCCAAAGATTGGTTAAATAAAACAAACATATTTGTTAAAAACTACTATATATTGATACCTTTTATTTAAATATCAATGGTTATCATCAACTATAACATCTAATAAATGTTCTGCGGGTGCAATGAAAGGCTCGTGCCGTCCTTATCCTAAAAACCACAAAACTGAAACTATGTGGGCACAACTTCCTACTGTTCTTCTGCCTGTTAAACAAATACAGTAATGCTCAACTACCACATTTCTACCGATTTGGTCCCTATTGATGAAAATGTAAGTATTATATGTGCGCGATCTGACATGCCGCGACTGTTGACCTTTAATTCGAAGAAACCACACATTAGTTTGCAGAATATTACATCTGTTTAAGAGGTGGATATACGCCGTTGACCATGCTCGTACTAGTGGTTAGTTGTCCACGCGCGATTTGCGAGTATCGGTGACGTAAAAAATCGTTAAAAAATAATAAGTAAAGTTATTTGCAAAAATAAGCTGAAGGTTCCCTTGGTGTTCTAATATATAAGAGGCTGATTCAATTTAAACAATATTATGATTGATAGATTAGGATAAAAAAGGTAATAACTACAAAAACAGAGGTTACTTTGCATATTTTATTCAGATATTTAAATTACTTTTTTAGGATTTGGTACCGAAGAGAAAATGCTTTATATGATGTAGAATTGTAGATTAACACATTTTTTTTGTATTTTTTTTCTATAACAATTACGGAGAAAAACGGTATTAATTTACCCCTAATGACGCCCAATTCACATATGTCCTCGCCTTAAATCATCTAATGACTCCTCTCTATATAATTCAATTAAATATGAATGGCGACTGACGCGCATTGCCCGGCCTGCCCGCACGCTTGTTTTTTGGTCGGCGCCGGAGTAAGTGAGAAGTTAGAAAGGGATGGAATGTAGTAATTCCGTTATGTTACCAACCAATAGATTGGTTTCATTGGCCTAGCTCTGCACAACATCGTGTCGTGTTATCTCCGTTGTATCAGCGATTGTTTTGGATTCTATGAAAAATACGTTTGAAAAACACTGAATATCTCTGCTCACCGGTTGTTTGGGTGATTGCCGTCATAGTATAAAATTAAGTAATGGTCATTAGCTTTCACATAAAATATATTTTAAAGCTGTTGGTTTTACGCCCATTTTGACCGTGACCCTTTCCTGCCTCTATGAATTAACGAAGGGTTTGGTTGATGATACATTGATATACGATTGGGGAATTTGCCAAACCAAATGGCATCTTAAGATATTGGTACTTTAGAACGTCGGAGGAAATCAGCGATACATTTTGAGCGCCACTATCTATGAGTACATCCATAGGGATGCCTTGGATTACGGCGGGGACAACGTCGTTTTTACCACTCGTACGATCCGTACATAAATTAACATTTCGCTGATTTCTGGATTCCGACCAGTCTTTCGCGAAGCAAGTCTCTTCGGTGTGGCCCTTCTTTTTGCAAAACGAATACTGCGTCACGGTCCTAGCGACGGGCGTATGCACATTGGGCTTAGCAGTGGAAGTATCGGTTGTTGACGTTGTGCAAGGCTTTTTGGTGCAGTGACGACCCAAGTGACCACGTTGGTAGCAAACGTAACATTTTGCATCGCGATCGCCAATCGAATTTGGCGGTGCACGCTTTTTGTTAGGCACTCCACCTCGAGGCTCCTGCTTACCGCGGTTTGGTTTGGTATAAATTGAAAGAAATGAAACCAAGTCTTCCACCGTCAAGCCCGCATTTGCCGCAGAAGTCCTAACCTGGGGGTTCTCAATGCCACGAATAACTATAAGGGTACGCAATTCATCGGATAAGCCTTTGACTATACGTAATCTCAGTAAAGTACGCCGGGCGTATTCGGCATACGTTGTATATTTGTCCGATGTCGTATTCATTGCTTCAAACAGGATATTGGCATAATCCAACTTTCGGGGGCAAAGGGGCTTAAACTCGGTTTTAAAATTAGACCAATTGCGATCATTGGTGACCCACTCATTTAACCACACTTTAGCATCCCCCTTAAGGCAAGAATCTACTCGCGAAAGACACTCGTAGTCGTTCCAATCGTTCGCGGCTACCGAGTGGTCCACCTCTCCGCACCACACATCGATATCGTGTATGCTTGGGTCGAAATTTGAGACGTAATAATTAAGTGACTTAATTGGTTGTAAAGATTTGATAGCGTCAGCAAGCAGAGCTGCGGTCAACGAAGCATCGGAACCGCGAGCGATCGGAACGGGTGTACGAGTAGTAGACGAGAAATCCTCAGAATTATCCATGCGAGCTCGCTGTGAACCACCTCCCGGTGCACTAGGACGCGCGGTGACGCCATAAATCGAGTAGTCAGCGTTAATTACGGAATGATTGCCTTCTTGTGACGAGTTCTCGAGCGTGCTCGAGCGTTCGATGGCATCAAGCCTCGTCATGACGTCACTGAGGGTTTTTCGCAACGTGCTATCATGTGGAGTCACCGACAGACGTCTATGACGCGGTGGCGTTCTGCTTGAATGTGTCGATTTCGATCTAGAACGGTGGCGGGTACGCGCATCATGACGGCGGTAAAACGAGCTATCTTTCGAATCACTACGTTTGCGGCGACGACTCCGACGAGTTCCGCGGGTACGATTCGCACGGATTCGTCACTAGTCGACATATCTCGCGAGTAATTGCGGGTCCTACTGCGCGAACGCCGGCTTCCAGGTCGTCTAGGCATATTATCACCAACACATACAGTCACACAGAAGAATAATAACACAGTAAAATAAGAAACAACACGTTAAAAGAAAGAAGAGAAAAATATAAAACGAGAAAAGTGATTGTTATTTTGTTCCTCGGATAATCGACCGATAAGTGAGCCTTTAGATCCTTAATCCCACTTCTGATGTTAGGAACCAGAAGTGGACTTTATTAAAAAAACACACACAAAGACAATTTGTCACCGAACTACCTTCGCTTTTAATTTATCAAATCACAAACACTTTTACGCAACCTTTTCACAATAAAATGGAACAAAATAACAATCACCAATGCAAACAGATTTGCATTGAATTATAACGAACTTTTATAGCAAATCTAAAACAAAGTTAAATATAAAAGATCTCACAGCCCTTGACAGATGTTACCGCTTCGATGACAACCGACAAAATGAGCGCGGCAACCGTTTGCGCTCACTTATATAGTAGTTTTGAAATTGACTGGCCGGCTATCTTACAGTATTATAATCTGGTAGTTCAGGCGCTTCAATTTCGATTAAACAAAAGTCAGTACTTACTTGAGTACATAATCAGAGTTTTTGCTGGCTCCACAAAACGTGCCATTTGGGAGGTCATCTATTATACCTGTACAATCCTCTTTCATCAAAACATAATGCGAAGAGTAATTAAAATCATTTGTTAAGTTCTCCGTTGTTGGCTGGAAACAACCATAACAGTGATTAATTAAATGATTGTTTTAATTATTTTAGTTTGGAGTACCTACTTATGTACTTACGTATAATAACAAAAATTTGGTATTTAGCTGCGTATATATATACTTAATAATTACTTATAATCTTTGTATCCATGCTGGGTTGAAACTGAATATTTGAATGTGGTACCAAATATCGAATCATTGCCTAATTAATTTTTACTGACTTTTAATGACTGACGAAATTTAATTCTGCCGTGCTAACAAAAAAGGGCACAACTAACTTTTTTTAAATTGAGTTTTATACATATTCGGAATCAGGAAAAAAAGATCTATTTGCCTAATTTTTTGTGTATTTTTAGCAACAAAATTAACAGAAATACCATAAGCTTAAAAGGCACAACTGCGCGATTTTTTAAGACTTTTTAAAGAACAAGGTCACATTGTGAGATATGACTAATATTAGCAGTATAATTGTTTCCTAGCTGTAGTTCTTTATTTAAATATTTAAATCATTTTAACACATTTAAGCTAGAATGGAAAGGCACAACTGCATAAATATGGCTTTTCATTGCAATATTTAACTTCTTTTTCCCCAAAATGTTAGAATGGAAAGTCACATTTGGTTAATTATGCCTTTTATATGTAATATTAATGTTTTACTATATTTTCTAAGTTAGATTGAAAGGGAAAATCTTTATTATTGAATGAACACCGTTAAAATTTAAAAAATAAGCAATTCACCTTATAGAATTCATGTAGACGCTACTATTTCCATTCATACATTTTCGATAACTACAATACTGTAATTTTGAAATTAAACTACAGTTTACGGATTTTGTCGCGTTGTATTGGCTTCACTAAGTTATTACATTTGAAACTAAAGATCTAGAAACTATATTTTTAATTTATAACTAGCCGACTGTAATTTATTTTTGACAAAAACTAAGAAATAATTTAAACTCGATTTTCTCTTGATTTGCAAAATGTTAGTTGTGCCCCTTTAAATTATGGCGGCAGAATTCTTACCACATTATTTCAAACACATTTACATAAAAAAGCCAAATTATTGTTTAGTGTTATTTTTAAATGAAAGATTTTTATAAATAAATCGTACAAAACGTTGTTCCCATCCAACTATTTCTGCCGTATCTGCGTAAGGGGGGTCCGTCATCAGTGCAACGCGACTGACCTGCTCATTAAATTCTAGTGGGGACACCAGTCGCACCAGAGCTAGGTCAGCTTGGAACTTTGGAGCGTAGTCTTCGTGAATTATGTAACTATGTACCGATGTGTTAAGTGCCTAAAAAAGAAGATATTTTTATTACTAGAGGACGCCAGCAGCTACATCTGCATTTTTTTTATTTACCCGTTTTGGCCGACCCCGTGAGAATTTCGGGAAATCCCTTCTTAGTGCACCCCTACGGTCTCCAAGGAACATACATGCCAAATTTCAGCTTCCTGCGCCCAATAGTTTCGGCTGTAGCGTGTGTGTCAGTCAGTCAGTAACGCAAGGATTTTATATATTAAGATTACTACAAAACCGACCCCGCAGGACGTATTTTTTGCTTAGAACAAGTCAATCTCATTGTTACACAGTTTTATAAATTTAATGCACTGATTTTTTATTTAGGTACTAGCTGACCCAGCAAACTCCGTATTTAAGAGGTTTTATTTAAACCCCTTTTTTCCAAGCCCCTTTTCCAAGGTTACCATTGACTTAGCGCTTAATCTCTTATCATTTCAGAGTCTATAAATGCTGAACAAACATAGATTTTTATATAATATTGACTTCCCCATTCCTTAAAATATCGGAGACGATACCCACATCGACTTTAAAAAAATCCCGTTCGCCATCTTTGATTTCCTATCCGCCATCTTTGATCACGAAATAGATGTTGTATTTGGATTCACTATCCCTTAAATCATCAAAGACGATACCCATATTGATTTTTTAAATTTTCTCATCCGCCATCTTTGATTTCCCATTCACCATCTTGAATCACGAAATAGATGTTGTATTTGGATTCCCCATCCCTTTAAACACCGGTGACGATACCCATATTAATTAAAAAAAAAACCGCCATCTTTGATCACGAAATAGATGGTGTTTTTGAATTCCCCATTCCTTCAAATGTCGGAGACGATACCTATATCGACTTTAAAAAAATCCCGTCCGCCATCTTTTATTTCCTATCCGCCATCTTTGAACACGAAATAGATGTTGTATTTGGATTCTCCATCCCTTAAATCACCAGAGACGATACCCATATTGATTTTAAATTTTTTTCCCATCCGCCATCTTTGATTTCCCATCCAACATCTTGAATCACAAAACAGATGTTGTATTTGCATTACCCATCACTTTTAATATCGCAGACGATACCAATATTGTTTTTTTTTTATTTTCCCATCCGCCATCTTTGATCACGAAATACATGTTGTATTTCGATTCCCCACCCCTTAGAATATCGAAGGCGATACCCATATTGATTTTTAAAATTTTCTCATCCGTCATCTTTGATTTCCCGTCCGCTATCTTGGATCACAAAATAAATTTCATATTATTAATCAGCGTCCCAAAAATCTCGAATACGATACCCATATAGATTGTATCCTGTTCGTTTAGCCTTTTTTTGCCTTTGACCCAACCCACCTCCTTCTCGTTTGACCATTGTATTATTTTTGTTTGGCCTCTAAAGTTGTGGCGTAATTTTATATAGCCTATAGCCTTTCGGAATAATTCGGAAAACGGAACATATACACATACACGATTTCGAATTTATAATATTAAGTAGGGATTATCAATGGGTTTCTTCTGACATGAAGCCCGCTGGGCGGCAGCACTGAGACTTCAGGTCCGTAAACCTGTCAAAACTGCCATCAAATAAAGAAGTATATCAACGCGCACGCGAATTTGAACTTTATGCAGCGGTGAACAAATTACAAATTGACTCTACGTTTTAGTTAGAAAATGTTTGTATGGGAAAAAGAAAAGGGCTGTTTTTACGGGTTTTCCGGCCGTTATTAGGATTTTTCTTGTCGTAAAAGCCATCTTTGAACTTCAACGAACATTTGAAAAAAAGAATTGGCCAAATTGGTCCAGGCGTTGTTGAGTTATGCGCTTACCAACACATTTTGCGATTCATTTTTATATTATAGATAAAACCCCATTGACTTAATGTTAATTTTAATAGAAAATGTTTGCATACGATCAAAAAGATACTAGCTGAAAATTAAAATCGGCTGAATAAAACTTTGTTACATTTATTTAGCAAGAAAATATAAAATATTTTTTTTTATATCTTATCACGGTAGGTAGATTGATAGTTGAAAAAAAAAGCAGATTATTCGTGTTAATTTAGTGCCCTCGCATACGCTCAGGCACCAACATAACACTCGTGCAGTAATAATTCACTTTGCGCTTGGTGCAAAAATACTTTGATCTAAGATTGCAATATATTGGACATACCAAGGTGAGGTCCACATGTGTATTATTCAACGTACCTTAACTTTATCACTATAACCCACTGTCACCGACATGGAGATTTCATCACAAATGGCCGGCTCCACACACTGTGCCGCTGTCAATATCAGAAACTGATTCACTACAGACGAGCCACAACGCCATACAGTCGACGGCCTAGGCGCTTGATTCATACATCTAACGTGGAGCAGCGCTGCGTACGTGAAATCATTTAGAAGCTCTTCCACTTGGGTTTGACTAGAGACTACCAAATGTGACATAGCTAGAAGCACCAATATCTTCTTCTTATCTCTTCTCATGACGAGTCCATCAAGCTGAAGCAAATACGTATGTATTTAGTTGAATATTGACTGAATTGATGTCGCAGTATAGGCACGTTCTCGCAAGGTGAACCAAAGATCTTGTCAGGATCGCAGAAAGCGGTTAAATGTGCGTTGCTCAAGATCAGTCTATGTAGAAAGCCATGAAAGAGCCCTATGTTCAGTGGATGTCTTTCAGCTGAGATGGTGATGTCTAGATTATGAATTTAGTAATTATTGGTATAAGATTCCTCTATTAATTCAAAATCTGCTTTCAATACCATCTCCATCAAATTACTAACTAACTTTTAACTTATTTATTGGACTTACACCTCTTTGTTGAAATTTTGTTGCGGTTTCGATTTCAATGAAGTATTTTATTAAGAAACTTCAAAATAATGAGACTATCCGTTTTATGATGTTAATCCTGATTGAATTTTGTGCTAAAATAATGGCGATATTTGGCTCATGCTAAACGCTCGATAATGCCAAGTGTATACAAACTAGCCGCTGCCAACTACGATAATGAGTCTCTTTTAGCATATTAGCCAATATTGCGTATAGCGATACAGTGTAGATTTTTTATTGTTTGCTTATCAGCTAATTAGTAGCCATGGTCGTTTATTTATTATGTTTTTGGTGAGTAATTAGCTAGTTTGCTTTCTTAGAGGATGTGTACACTTGCGAACATAATTTTTCAGTATGTTTTGAATATCGCTGTATTCTTAATGAACAAAAACGTACAAACACACAAATGCTATTGTGAGCAGTATCATTAGGCATAAGTATATTTATTATTTAACGACAGCAGCGATAGCCTAGTGCAGATACCAACAGACTGCCATGCAGAGGATATCGGGCTCGAATCCACGGCGCGCACCAATTACTTTTCGGAGCTATGTGCGTATTGAATTGTTAATTATCGCTTGTCTCGTGACTCGGAGAGCACGTTAAGCCGTCGGTCCCGGTTGTCATGAAGATGTTTGTCAGTCGTTAAAGGACGTCAGTACCTTCTAAATAAACTGACACTAGTCTAAACCATAGAATATCGCTATCCCTTCGGGTTGCAGAGGTCAGACTGGCAGTTGCTCTGTGGAAAAGCTAATATTCAGCCAAAATCCGGTTAGACTAGTAAGCGGACCCTAGATTGAAACTGGGATTAACGCGAAGAGGATGATAATATTTCTTATTTAACCAAATAATAAAGTGTACTATATAAGACCTTATAAAATAGCAAGAAAACTATAGATAATAGAGAAAATAGATTCCTTCAGTAAATATAAGACTGTGGGTGGCCAATTTTTTGTAATTCTCTGAATATTAAGTCGTAAAGGTCAATATTTTTATGGAAAACTGCACCTTTTAATTCGGCAAAGCCTTTCTTTAAAGAAACTTCTAAAGCGCCGACGTCGCCAAAACAAACAAGTCGTTCCGTTGCATTAACACTAATCACTTAACCCTGCGAAGGCTTTCATAAACTCGACAGAACGAAACACGCCGATTTGACTGAGTAGCTAGAGCAGCTAGTGAATAAAGGAATTCTCACAGAATATAAAATAGATTACTCGGGTATAGTGTGGCGACGGATTAAGAACACAAAGTGTCACCACCCCAGTTCATTCCGTGGGTGCCGTAAGATGAAGGAAAATACACGAAGCAGAATAATATCTTCGCAAAGAGACAGAAAATGCGACGTCAAACCCTGTACCAGCCCGTATGGCCAAGGAGGTTTCATCATCATCGTCCTAGCGTTATCCCAATTGCATCCAAGACTTTTCGCCCTGGAGCCCGGGGTCCGCTTACTAGTCTAATCAGATTTGACAGAATATCAGCTTTTCCACAGAGCGACTGCCGTCTGACGTCCGCAACCCAAGGGGATAGCGATATTCCATGGTTTAGACCAGTACCAGTTTCTTTGACTGACTACTGACTCCCCGTAACGACTGTCAAAGATCTTCATGACAGCTGGGACCGACGGTTTAACGTGTTGTCCGAGGCACAGGGCAAGCGATAATTAAGAATTTAACCACCCCTTTAGAGATAAAATATTAAAAAAGTCTTTCCATAATGGGTGCCTATGTCGGATTGCCCAAATGTCATGTTTTGTGTTTCAGTAGTTTGGGCTTTGCGATGATAAATGTCAATCAGGTTCAATAATTTTACATAAATAATTTCTAAACTATTAGGTTATTTGACCCAAATGATCTGCAATGCTTATACACAAATTCATGATGACCTGTTGAGATTTATTCGTTGTTTTTTTATTTTCTTATGCCGAAAGACAATTTACAAGTCATGTTAAAGTCAAAGAAAGTTTAAATTATTATATTGTTGAGAAATATTTAAGTATTGGCGACTGGCGCAAAAGAATTATCTTATGCTTCTGACCAGTTAGAACAGTGACAAGTTAGAATAAAATCACATTATCACACACATCACCATTATCCAGCCTTCATTTGATAGTGAAAGACTTTATCCACATTATAAAACTGTGAGATTTTTGATATTTTTTATCTACAGTGGAAGTAAATGCACATCATCGTATCTCGAATATTTTTAAATCTTAGATTAGATTTCAAGCTGTATCTACATGCACACATCATACAAACGTATACACATCTCAGCCAGATCATTGAGCATAGATATTTATATAGAGGCGCATTTCTTATGGGCGCTCGGTAGACAAACTTTCTGTGACCCAAATTGCCGGTTGGCGGCGTGGCAGTCGCGCTGTGACAGCTGTCTCTATGAGTGCAAGAGAGACGAACTGACGACTCCCGCCAACACGCCACTTGGACGGGGCACACGAAATCCTTAAGAAATGCGCTTCTATTACGTAAATCTGTATTCATTGGCCAGATCTAATCTCAGATTATGATATATTTTCCATAGAATTCTGCACGCAGATAATATGTTATCCTACATATATATACATACATAAGACTCACGCCTGTTTCCCCGAAGGGGTAGGCAGAAGCATATTAAACGCCCACTTTTCGCCAGTGTTTTGATCCCACGTAATAGGTGGCGAGCCTATTGCCGCTTATTGGGACATTTTGTTTGCCAGAGCCTCGTCCGTTGATCGGCAGGTGCACCACTTGCAGGTGAGGTTGGCTTGGGACCCTAAGTTCTTGGTGGGAACCCTATGCACCCCTATATGTTATCCTACATTGCATTAGATTACAAGGTTACATATCTAAGAGTTTTATTTGATAACTGTAGCTTGTAAGAATTAAAATAAATATAAATACGCAATGTACGAATTACGATCGCGGTCTAAAAATGTTTACCACTTTTCAAATTACATTCTTTGTCACGCTGGGTTCAGCAAGGTCTAAAATGCTATATCTGAGTACTTATTTCGTTTCAATCATTGGTAAGGCATCGAGTCAAACAAAAAGAGTATGAATATTTTTAGGGCGATGAAATAATTTGACATGATGACAGAATTGCATTTATTTTGCTGTAAAAGTTCTGTATTTTAATATTATTATAAAAACACTTATTGTAATAAAATGGCAAGTTGGCGGTGCAACAAAGAACTGAAATAATATTATCATTATAGCTCACAGTCTGATTTTCGCTAGACGATATCACCATCATCATCACCCTAGCATTTTCTTAGTTGCATACCAAGCTTGCGCTTCGGAGCCCAGAGCCTGCTATTACTGGTCTACCGAGATTTGTCTGAATATCAGTTTTTACACGGAGCGACTGCCATCTAACATGATTCTAAGATTAGACCTGAAGGCCAATTCTGGTAATTATATTTGTTCAAATTCCAATAACAATCTAGTCTCGGTGTCATAAATGGTATTCTCGTAACTTAACTGACACTTGAATGAGATCGGGACTACATCGAAAGTTGAACCAAGTGTGAACTAGTGTGGACGGTATTCTGCTAATTATTTACGTACAACAAACGTCAAACTGTAGCTAAAACCAAATGATACTACGGGTTGACAGTTCACAGCTGACTATTGTTGACAATTGAGCAAAATAAGTGTTTGTTACTTTGTTATTGTTTTATATATAAAATAAGTATGAGTGGCTTATTTTCAATAGGTATAGCTATTGAAAATAATCCACACGATCCAAGGAACCGATACATTTACTTACCGAAATTTTATTACTTAGTTGTATATTAATTTTAATTTGGCATGGAAACGTAGTGGCATCCAATTACCATTCCTATTAATGTATTTTCCCATACAATGGCAACATTCATGTTTTTGTTTTTAAGTTTTTGACATTACCTCTGAGATCAACAAGAGATTATAAATTCATTATATCGAAATGATACTGTAATGAGATTAAGTGAAGCAGAATACCAATTGTGAGTCAATTCAAAATTAAATCGCAGTTCAGTCAAAATTCAGTGTCAGTGTCTGTTAAATACGAGAATTGGCCTTCAGTAGTCAGTAGGTATATTTTAGGGCACTGACTTCCCACTAATGACTGCCATAGATCATGACAGCCGAGACTCATCCACGAGAAACACCGCCAACTTCGAGCTAATTAAGAATTTCTTGACAAAAATTTCTAATAATTTGTCACTAAGAAATTCTTAACAGAAAACCTTAGCAACATTTTCCGAGCCCGACCCGAGAATGGAACCCGAGACCTCATGATCAGCTATCGTATGCACTACCGCTAGACCAACGAGGCAGTCTTACGCTAGACGATATAAATATTGTATTTTTTTTTCAAAAAGGTTTTATATTCAGGATGTCGTATTTTCGCCATCCCTTTCGTTATAATCTGTCAATGTAAAAGTCATTTGATAAACTTATTAATTACAAATACCAAAATCGTAAATAGCAAGTTTAAAATAACATGATTTGAAGACTATAAATATTTTAGTTTCAGTGTAAATATCACGCTTGTAATTAAATGAACGTATATTATAAATGTGGAATAATAAATCGTTATTAACACCAGTTGCTACGCAACGCATGTTATCATAGATTGGTTGCCTAGTACAATATCGTTGTCATTGTCTCATGGATGTGTTCATGCAATTATAAGCCTTAAGGTGG
This sequence comes from Euclidia mi, assembly GCA_944739405.2. Classification (NCBI taxonomy): domain Eukaryota; kingdom Metazoa; phylum Arthropoda; class Insecta; order Lepidoptera; family Erebidae; genus Euclidia; species Euclidia mi. Next base: position 62,108,734 of record OX123200.2, read on the forward strand.
TTAACACTTTCATACCGCGACTGTACATGATGATGACGCAATGTACTGTATGTAGAGTCAGCAACAAAATTCGATGAACACAATCAGATTAATAATAAACCTGGACACAATAAAATAATACCTTGTTGTTGTACATTTCAAACAGTTGGCGAAAAATATTGTACAAACTGAAACGGAAAAACGAGTAAATGAAAATAAATATAAAAGTACTTTATGGAATCGCTTGCGATTAACTCTCCATCTGTCGTACCTACTCGGCTGTAGTACAGCTACTATTAGTATATTAAGATTCTTGTGTTTAAAACAAACATCTACTTTTTACAGAATACATTGACAGAATACTTGGTGTTTAAGGCCATGAGTGGAAAGTGACCCTCTTGTGTACCTTCTATTAAGCTTAACGGTACAGAGCTTAAGCAGGTAAGCCAATTTAAATATCTCGGACACTTTGTAACCGACGACCTTAAAGACCAAGTAGACATCGAGCGGGAGCGCAGAGCGCTGGCGGTTCGCTGCAACATGTTGGTTAGAAGGTTTGCACGTTGTAGTACGCAAGTAAAATTAACTTTGTTTAGAGCCTACTGCCAAGTTTTCTACACGTGCAGCCTTTGGACCAACTATACTCAGCGAGCCATCAGCGCACTGCGTGTCCAGTATAATAACACACTCAGAATGTTGTTGGGGCTGCCCCGATTTTGCAGCGCTTCGGGAATGTTCGCACATGCTCATATCAATGACTTTCATTGTATGATGCGCACAAAAACTGTCTCGTTGCTCTGCAGACTGCGGACCAGCTCCAACTCCATTCTGAGGGTGATAGCGGGACGATACGACTCCCTTATCATAGCACATTGTGTCCGTAGATGCATCTCGGGCACAAAAATTGTGTCCAAATAAAATAGAAATTAAAATGTAACTAACATAGTTTATAAGTAAAATTGTTACTAACATTATATGGATTTGTAGTCTGAAATAAAACACATTTTATTTATTTTTATTTATTTAGTAAATTCCGCGATATAAATTGACGGCTAGTGATTTCGGCATCGTTCTTTTTCCTGGAAATATTGCTTTTTGTAAAGCAAGTTGTTTCAAATTTCGGTATTCTTTGTGTCCATAAGTTGACTATTTTTAGTTCTCTGCGATACAGGAGCGCCCATGGCACAAATGGCTGACTTCACAAATTCACTCTTGATTAATAACTGCGCATACTTTGTTAACGGTACTCTTTCGATATTTTCCTCCACACCAAGCGCCCTCCGGGTAGAACATGATATGAACTACAGGTACACGATATATTACGTTCAAGATTTCAAAAATATTGAAGTAAATTTCACAGTCAATAGATTTACTTGGTGCGCGCGTGGCGCCCTGTGTTTGAGATGAAAAGAGCTCGCGAGATTTTCACAAATTGTTTCAACTTTTAAAATGGCTCAGCTTAGTTGTATCCTTCTATCTTATGAGAGGAAACAACTTGTCACTGGTTTAGTGAACAATTGCCATACGATATAAATATTAATATGTTGTTTTATTTGCTCGTTACGTGGTCCAGTGGATAGCGTATGCGACTGCTGATCGGAGGTCCCGGGTTCGATTCCCGGGTCGGGCAAAAGTGATACTGGGTTTTTCCGAATTGTCAGTAGCAGCACGGAGTCTGGTGATGTGCCCGGTAACGGCAATAGGCTCGCTCCCTATTACGTGGAACCTATAAATTCATAACATAACAGCGAAATATGGGTGTAATTTTACACCTCTGCCTTCCCCTTTCGGGATACAGGCGTGTGTCTATGAAAAAATATAATTAAAATAGATTTAAATTTTTTTTATAGACTCACGCCTGTATCCCCGAAGGGGTAGGCAGAGGTGTAATATTACACCCATATTTCACTGTTATGTTATGAATTTATAGGTTCCACGTAATAGGTGCCGAGCCTATTGCCGTGACTGGACACTTTCCACGCTTCGGAGAATTCGGCAAAACCCAATAACACTTTTGCCCGACCTGAGAATCGAACCCAGGACCTGACTAACTAACTCCTGTTCAGCAGACGCATACGTTACCCACTGGAGCACGGAGGCAGTTGTTTTAGTTCTGTTCTTTATATTCCTAGATGGTGATCAGCCCCTTGATATTTTGTCTTCTACGTAGCTTGTAGTAGGTACAGCACACAAACTATATATTTTTTCCATTAAAATTTTGATCTTTCAACGCGAGATGTGAATCGAAGTGGAATTTTGAAAGCTCATTCACCTCATTAAAACTAACGAGTGTTCCAATTTCCAGAACGTAGGCAACGTTGCAAGAAACTTTTGTGAAAAATTCAAACTTGTTTGCCCGGTTTGCTTAGCAAATACGGTTATAAGTCTGGTTGACACTTTTAAATGTGTTTTGTTAAGTATTCAACAGATAACACAAATGTTAAGACCCATATATACATAGTTGGATTTGTGATAATGATTGTAATTGAAATTATTTGTATTCTTACCTTTATTTCTATCTGCATCTCTTTTATGGCAACGTAAACTGACAGTGAGAACCGATATGATGTCAGTATTCATAATCTTAAAGAACGACTGTTACCAACAAGGTTAAACTATCCAGTCGTCGTGTGACAATTTTTATCATTTGAGTGTCTTGATTGCATGACAATAAACAATTTTATCTGAGTATTTATTTGTTAAGGCACCTGAGCAAAAAACAAATAAGATAAAGACAGTTTTATAATAACATGTTATACAGTTAAGATTCTTAACTTCTATATCTATTGAGCGATACACATGAAATAAAATGTAATGAAAATGTGTAACGATGCAGCAACTCACTATTTTCTAATATACGTAATTTTAATTAATTTATTTTCGTTTTAATTCTGTTCATAGGGACTAATAAGCAATATGATCGCAAGAAGTATTTAAAACATTTCTGTAAACAGTATTTTAGAGTTCCGTAGTCAAAAATGGCTAAACACGGAATCCTTACAGACGTGCTATAGATGTATGTCTGTCAGTCTATCCGTAGGTATGTCACAGCCACTTTATGCCGAAACTATTCAGAATTACGATTAACACTACACATTTGAAAATTGGTAGGTAGATGTATTCTGTTAACCGCTTTACGACGTTATAGAAAATAAAAAATATTGAATATTAAGTGAGACTCTTCATACATGGAACCATTGATCTATATAACAACTAGATTAGCAAAGAGCGCATGTATTTGTTGCCATGTGTTATGGGTCCGTGAACCTATTACTGTCTCATTGTCCTCAAGTGTCAAATTTGTCGACACGAAAAGAAAACGATCGTAAAAAGGGTAGATACGCAGTGAAATATTGCAAATTACGTTGATAAAGAGGCAGGATTTTTTATTTCACGCTCATGTTACTTGTTTATCACGACATTTTGTTGTAAATTACAATAAAATCGCAAAAAATCATTGAACTTCACGATGTTGTCAAGAAATAAAATTTTGAATTTCCCATTTTTACGGGAGTTTCGTAACTTGATGAGTGTTGTCATTTGGCACCGGAATAGGGAAGTTTCCTGCAAGTGAAATAAATTATACAAGTATTTTTATCTAGTGAAACATTTCATTCATCAATTAATGTTAAAACTTTATTTAACATTTTTTATCGTCAATTTATTGATAATAAGTATTCTACTTGACAGCAAAACACTATGACGTCACTACGTCATATTTTATACAAAACCCTTGGCAAAGGTCGTTTTTGACATTTCATTAAAAGTGCTTGATTTGACTAGTTGGAATCAACCTTATTATAGGACTCATTCCTTGTTTCCTACGACTTTTTCCTTTTTACCTAAGACTTTTTCCTCCTATAATACGAAGCAGTAAATTATTATTTTAATATTTTTAATTCTCGTTTGTTATTATAGATTTAATTCCTTTATTTTTAAAGAGAAATCGACGAGATACAATCAACAGCAAATCTCCTTAAAATATTTTTATTTAAAACATTTATTTTGATCATTTCAATTCCTACACAATTCGGTGCGAATTTTTACTCAACTGTTCAAAAAAGTTGTGTTATATTTTTAGGGTAGGGGATTTATTTAACAATGTATGTATGGGTGCTTCTTTTTTCCGTTATGTTTTCGGGGAAAACATTTTTACAACTGGAGAACACCGCATTTCACGATTGACATTCAGTTGTTGTCTCATTCAAATTTACGTTTTGGAACGTCATTTTTGAATAAGTGAAAGAGATGAATATAGGTTTTTTCTAAGGTGCATATTGGTTTCAAAGCTACGTCGTCTATCTCGGCTGGTTGCCGCTATTTCGAAAGTCAATTGTAGGAGTTTGTTACTCTAGTAGTTATGTTATCTCAATGCATGGAACTGAATATGGAAAATGGGTCGTTAAAAATTACTTTGAGGTTCCTAAAACCATTGTTTCTCAAAGCCAATCGTTTGAAAGATATACGGTTCCAAAGTGGTAAAATGTTAAATCTAACTTTTAAAGTAAGAGAGTGACAAATCTAAAAAAAAATGCTGTAGATCAGCGGTAGGTATGAATGTGATTGGAAGTTAGGTCTTCCACGTATCAGCAGAATCAGAAATCAGTAGACCAGCGGTCGGCAACACGTGGCCCGCGGGCCCCATGTGGCCCGCGAGGGTCCTACTTGCGGCCCGCGAATGTTTTAAAAAAATTTCTTATAAATCGAACTAAAGCGCCCTATGGCTTAAAATAGCACAACTGAATCGATTTTAATGAAAAACATCAGACAGCCTTCTAAGACCCTACAAATTAACTCTTCATACATTCTACAAAAAGATCTGGAACTGAGGCGTAACCATGAAGCTGTGTATTAGCTTCATGGGCGTAACCTCCGAAGCGGGAACACTCTTTTCGTATAAGGGCGATTAGGCTAGGATAAAGAGTCGACGTTACTGAATAGTGGTATTATGTATGTCTCGCATGCCCTGACGCCCCAACCAGACACCGGCGAGCTTAGAGCTGAACCTTAAAGCTTAATTTTTCCAGGCAGAGTAGTAGCCTTTCCCTGTGTAAGTACCGCTCAGCATATTGCGGTTGTCAACACCCCTTCCCAGCGTGGTATGGGACTATGGATCAAAACTCCCCATGAAAGAAACAGCCCCTAGTTCCCGGCCGCCTTACTGTTCCAAGTCACGGCAGCGACTTTGGTCGTGGCAGAGTAGGAGGTGCTACGAATCCCCGGGCTACGGACAGCTCCCATCACCAATTGACCCTGGCTACATGGATACAATGGACGTAATTTACGGCTTGAAGAAAGCCTCCACATTCTTGAGGTAGAATAATAGAATTAGACAAGATACGAACCCAAGATAGAAACAGAACATGTACTGAGTCTATCAGAAGTCCGAAGAGAAGGGGAGGACACGATAACCTTTTCATCAGGCCTCTATTCTACTTCAGGGAGGGAGCCCAACGATCCCAAGGTGGTGTAAGGTTTCTCTTTAACAAAGCCCTTCGTGAAAACGTAACAGATCTGTAGCGTCTCGATCCGGATAGCATACCTTGTACTGAAACTGACCGAGAGATACTCTCTTAAGATGGTACAGGTATATGTGACCTTGGTAGCTGGAACACTCGCCTCTTACAGAAAGCGATTGAGCAAAATCGTGGTCAAAAGTCTTCTCCAAAAGACTGAGAAGGGGTCACCTGACAAAGCTGAATATCTCAAAAGATAATACCGTGTTAACAGTCCCAGAGATCCTCGCTAAAGTTGAAGACTTCTATGGCAATCTGTATGCCAATCATGCACCGAAGCCTGCACCAAACACGACCAATCCTAGAGCCCCACTTATCGGCCACTAAATGTAGGATTTTCCTGACGTAGATGTCGATGAAATCGAAGCGCTTTTAAGACAGTTTAATAATAGTAAGGAGCACGGGGAAGATGGAGTAGCCTCTTAGCTCCTAAAGGCTGAAAGAAAACCTCTACTTGAGGAGCTTAGAAAGCCGTCCATTTACTTCTGTAATAATCAATGAAACTAAGAACTCAAAGGCATGGAGCAGATGTGTTGTGGCGTTGTTTTTCAGAAAAGGAGATAAAACTATCGGCAGATCATACCATTGAGCCGCGTTTATAAGCTGTTGTGTGTTTAAACAGTCGTCACGATTCTTCTGGCATCAAGATTTAACGACTCCCAGCCGTCAAAGTAGAATGGGTTTCGTAAAGGTAAAGTTACCGTAGACACTGTGGACCACATCCATTCTGTCGGCAGTTTACCCCGAAATCTGAAAAGTACAAACGGCCACTGTGTCTGCCCTTTGAGGACTACAAAAAAGCCTTCAACTTCATCAAAACCTGGGCTGTTCTGGAGTCTTTGCAGCGCTACCAAGTCGATCAAAGATAAGTGGAGGTGCTGAGGAGCTTCTACCATGGCAACAATGTCCATTTAAGTCCAAAATTACGAAACAAGACCAGCATCCAGATTCTTCGTGGTGTAAGACAGGGTGATGTTAGGGTGAGGGTGATATATTCTTAGAATGATGTTATATCCTCAAAACTCTTCACCAACGCACTGGAGAATCTCTTCAAAACACAGCTGTGGTATGGAATGGGAATCAATGTCTATGTGTAGTATCTTACGCATCTCCGCTTTGCCGATGCCTTGGTAATTATGGCAGAATGGCTGCAAGATTTGCACAAAATGCTGCCCAGTCTCAATACTGCCTGAAGACGTGTTGGGCTCGGGATAAATCTAGAGAAGATTGAGCTCATGTTAATTGAACAAATCGTCTCTGAATCAATTTATATCGATCGTGTAGCCCTCAATGTTTGCCAGAAGTATGTATAAGTATACCTGGGGCAAAAGTTGTAGCCAGGTAGAGACAACTTTGAGAGTGAATTCATCAGAAGAGTGCAGCTGGGCTGGATAGCATTTGGGAAGCTGCTTCATATCTTCGAGTCATCTTTGCCTCAATGCCTAAAGACCAAGGTGTTCAGTTGAATACCTTGGTCTTGCAAATGTGCGCTGCCAGTCATGACGTAAAGAGCTGAGACGTGGAACATAACGGTAAAGCTAACCCACCGACTACATGTCACTCAAAGAGCTATGGACCGGTCAATGCTGGGGATCTCGTTGAGGAACAAAGTCTGGAACGAGATTTTTCGGCAGAAGTCTACTCTATTCACATAATTCAGAGGAATAGCAAACTGAAGTGGCAGGTGGCCACATCTGTCACAGACCGAATAGGCGGTGAAGTAGGCAGGTTCTGGAGTGGTGGCTACTTCTCGACAAGCATAGGGTTGGAAGCTCTCCCACCAGATGGACTAACGACTTGAGGAGGGTAGCTGGTCGTGGCTGGATGGCGAAAACGCGAGATCAGGTCTTGTGGCATACCCTGCAGGAAGCTTACGTCCAGCAGGGGACTGCAACAGACTGATATGATGTGTGTGTGTGATGAGGCAGAGAAGCTTTTTCATCTGGCTTTATTGGATGCTGAAAAAGCTTTTGACTTCATCGAAATGAAGGCTGCACTGTAGTTGTTGCAGCACAGCCATGTGTATTGAAAATATGTGGAGGTGTTAAATAAAAAATAAAATAAAATATTTTTATTTCAGGTAAACACCCATATTAAAACATATAACATTCATAAAATTTCATACATAAAAAAATTCCATTATTACTAAATTAATTAAACAATTATTCCATTTAAAATAATTTCACTACACTACTCATATTAAATTTAATATTATTTTACAGGTTTATAGCAGACATTAGATATGGACATAATCATTTGAAGCAAGCATGACAATATTATGTAATTAGTACAGTTTTAATTAATTTATGTAGCTGGAGTGTTGAAAGCCATACACGAAGGAGAGGTTTGCTTGGTATATGGCTCTCAACACACCATTGTCAGAATTATGTACCCGGTTCATAAATGAGGCTCTAGCCTTTCTCAAAACTGCATAGAAGTCATCCACTCTATTCTCAGCGAACATGCCTGGCGCACTACACCTCCATGGTAGTCCCAGCATACACCGGAATGCATTATTATATTGTACCCGCAACGCATTATAAGTACGTTGCGCGTACTTGTACCAGAGCTGGCAAGTGTAAAATGAGCGGCAGTACGCATTAAACAGAGTGACTTTAACCTGTTTACTACATTTTGCGAATCGCCTGGCAAGCATGTTACTTTTAGCAGCTAAGAGCCTTCTTTGGCATTCCAGATCATCGTCATCTTTAAGTTTATCTGTCAGGACGTGTCCCAAATACTTAAAACTATTCACAACTTTTAGCTCAGAGTTGCATAAGGTTATATTAGGTATAGCTAGTGAACTGTTATCATATCTAATATATCTAACCATAATTTCTGTTTTTTTAACATTGTATTTAAAACCATGTTTGCACGCATACACCTCACATATCCTCAGCAATCTCTGCAGAGCTTTGACAAAGGGGCTGAGAAGCACCATGTCGTCAGCGTAGCTGATGTTATTTATATATACGTTATTAATTGAGCAGCCGACATTCGCACCGCTCAGCTCCTCTATCAACCAATCAATCAATCAATCAAATCATCTTTATTGTACACCAAAGTACTACAATTTGTTATACTTATTTGTAAAAGTTAATGTACAAATGGCGGCCTTATCACTTATAAGCAATATCTTCCAGGCAACCTTTGGATGGACTAAAAAAGCAAGGAGCCTGGAAAAGGGCAGTTTGTCGATACTGTGATTTATTCAAATTTTTAGGTACAGTAAACACGATAAAAAAAAATAAAAAATAAACAAATTAAGAAATAAAACTAATATTTACATACATAGTGCTAAAAATACACACATAAAATACTAAAAAATATACTACATAAACATACATAAATAATTATAAATATATAATACATACATAAAAGTGTAGGAAATGGAAGATAGAACAAAGTATGAGTTAGAGAATAGATAGAAAATATTAAATAGATAAATAGTAGTCTTTTAATAACTTTTTAAAGGAAGTTATAGTTTGAGCCTGCTTTATGGATATAGGCAAAGCATTCCACAAGCGAACGGCTTGTACCGGGAATGACTTGTCATAGAAAGAAGTTGAATGCATTGGAGTTGCTAATATTAAATTCACAGATGACCTCAGTGATCTTGAATGTGTGTCACATAGAAAATTGAAACGTTCCTTTAAATAAGGCGGAGATGAGGGATTAAAAAGAATGTTATAAAGTAAAGAAAGAATGTGAGTATTCCGTCGAAGGCGAATTGGGAGCCACTTGAGCAATTTGCGGAAATCAGAAACGTGATCGTATTTGCGTAATCCAAATATAAATCTAATACAGAAGTTTTGAAGGCGCTCAAGCTTATCAAGTTGCTCCTCAGTGAGATCTAGATAGCTGACATCAGGATAGTCAAAGATAGGTAAGAGAAGAGAATTTGCGAGCGCAATCTTCGTGGCAGTCGCCAGAAAGTTCCGCAATCTTCGCAACGTCCCAGACGCAGCGAATAATTTGCGACTGACTTGATCAATTTGTGGGCCCCAGAATAACGTTTTATCTATATAAACCCCCAGGTTCTTCACGCAGTCACTAATGGGTATGGGGATACCACTAAAGTTAATTTGAGGTAGACGAGTCCAGTCCACACGTGATATCATCTTGGGACTGCCTACAACAATAACCTGCGTTTTTGCAGGGTTGATTTGTAGACCAAATCTGAGACTCCATGCAGCTATCCGGTCTAAATCTGTATTAATGATGCGGAATGCTTCAAACAATTCGTGTACAGGTGCTTGAGTGTAGATTTGAAGATCATCTGCATAAAGGTGGTAGGATGACTGAAGCTGATAAGAGATAGAATTTATAAAAATTGAGAAAAGTAAGGGAGATAGAACGCCACCCTGTGGAACGCCGACTGTGGTATTGCACCACGAAGAGAAAGAGTCTTCGATCCGTATACGTTGTTGGCGGCCAAACAGGTAACTGTGAAACCAATCAATCACTTGTGGAGATATGTTAATAGAGCGTAGTATGCCAAGCACAATATGGAAATCAATGGTGTTGAAGGCGTAACTAAAATCAAGTAAGGTAAGTACAGTCAGATTTCCATCCTCCATACCAAGCCTTATGTCGTCGGTAATGTTGATCAGTGCCGTAACGGTGCTGTGACCAGGTCGGAATCCGGATTGGAGAGGATTGAGGAGTAGGTTCTTGTTAAGGAATGTGCTAAGTTGGATATGGACAAGTCGCTCAAGCACTATAGAGAGGAAAGGTAGCACGGAGATAGGACGAAACTCGGAAAAGGACGAGGGTTTGGTTTTTTTAGGTAAAGGAATAATTTGAGCGTCTTTCCATGTAGATGGAAATACGCCCCGGGATAAGGAATAATTTAGAATATGACACAGGATAGGAAGGATTTCATCTAAGATGGGAAGGATCATCTTTCGACTGACACAATCATTACCGACGGCATTGGAAGAAATAGATAGTACGCTCTTTTTAACATCACACTCAGATAATTGATTAAAAACGAAAGATGGGTATACTGGGGTTGGAAGCGATGAAAGATCGTGTAAAGTATTAGCTTTAGTAGTCCTATCAAATTGGGACGAAGCAGTGAAATGTCGATTTAATAAATCAATATCAATTTTATTAGTAGTGAGGTCATGTGTAGACTTCCCAACCCCCAGAGTTCTTAGAAATTTCCAGACCTTAGCTGGATCCTCATTTTCAACAGAGTTATGGATGTATTGGCGTTGTGCTTTCCTACACACCTTTCTGCAGTGATTTCTAATCGCAATATAGTTATCCCAATTACCAGGAGTCGCTCGACATTTATATTTTGTTTTAGCCATTGCCTTCTTTGTCAGTAACTGTTTGATTTCCTTAGTGAGCCAAGGTGAAGGTAATTGCTTGACTCTGATAGCACGGACCGGTGCATGAACATCGTACAACCGAGTAATCGTGTTTGTGAATGTTTCGACTTTTTCGTCAATGGATTGCGCACTCAGTAAGGAATTCCAGTCAATCACACTGGCGTCACTTCGAAGATTTTCAAGTCTCATACCACCAAAATTGCGCTGCAGAAGAATTTTGGATTTTGTCTTAGGAAGACGAAGTTTATAAGAGAGAAAAATTAGGTCGTGGTAAGAGAAAGCGTCAGCTGCAACCTGACCGTGTTTGGCGACAAGACTAGGAGAAGAGACAAACTCTTATGTCAAGAAGAGAAGGAGTAGAATTTGGAAAGTTATGTGTAGCACTTAAAAGAAGGATGGATAGATTACATGATTCGACAATACTACACAAGGAAAAAGAGCGAGAATCATTTTTTAACAAGCAAGTGTTAAAATCGCCCATGACTATGGTGTGACTGTAAGAAGGGACTAGATTTTCCAAGATGCGTTCGAAAAAAGTGAAGTAATTTACGCGACAGTTAGGAGAGTAATATACACCAAGTAGAACCTTGGTATAAGACAGATCCAATTCCAGAAAGAGATGCTCGCCGGCATTAAGCGGTGGTGGCTGTGTTGACATATCAACAACATTAAAAGGAATATGGTTACGGAGATAAATGGCTACACCACCACCACCACTCCCGGTACGATCATTTCTTACTAGTCGATAATTAGGAAGAGAGTAGGTCACAGAAGATAGACACGGTTTTAACCATGACTCGGAAATTAGAATGGCATGGATATTCTTACAGTCAAAAGTGGTCAGCATATCCTGGAAATGGGCTGGAATACTCTGAGCGTTTATGTGGACAACATTCAAGTTACCGGGTACGTCGGCAAACTCGCACTCAAGTGTCTCAGCAAGTGAAGGGATGCTTGCAAAGCTGTTATTATGGCTACTTATAGAAAAGAAACTGTCATTATCACTACTTTGTAATTGATCAGACATAACGTAAAATATATAGATAGGTATATAATAAATATAATAACTTAAAAAATAAAATAGTAAGATAAACTTATATACTTCTAAAGCACGCTATCAAAATAAGACGTCCACCTGCCAGTTGAGTGTTAACAACCAACAATATTGAATCATTCATATTGCAATAACAATTACACAAGAAAATAAAAAACAATCACCTACTACAAAAGAAAAAAGACAGTTGCAACATCCGCGCGTTTTCTACAAATAAGAGAATATAATACATTATAATTATTATCTAAATAAATAATCCAGAAGTAAAATGCTTCAAAAAATTATCTATGGAAATAGTTCTCGAATCGGTTTCCGAACGTACCATCTCAGTCGATTAGAAAAAACGAAACGTAATATTGACAACTTTGACAGTTGTCCAAATGTCATATAGTCACGTTATAAAATGCTAAGATTGGTATGCGTTGATTTTATGCAAGTAAATCGAAGGTATGAATTAATGTATATTACGGAAATCGAAAAGAAGCCAAGTGAATTCAAAAGTTACGAAGAAGGGGGTATAAGTAAAGTTTTAAGCATTAAAGATAGGGTATAGTGATACAATACGTAAAAAGTAAACAAACCCGCGGATGCTGCAATCACTATGAAAGCTGTGGTACAAATTACTTTTTCGTGGCTGCGGCGCGTTTCGACTTCGGAACCATGGGTTTCTCAGTAATAGGTTTCCTCTGAGTGCCAGACTGGATACGGTGCAGTTCGCCGAGCGATGAAATACGATGTTGTTTCCCTTCGGCGTCCACGACGAAAATTTGGCCCTCCTGTGTCCAACTACTTGTGACTCCAAACTGGTCTCGTGCAGCCATAAAGACGTCTTGCCGAGCCTTGGTCAGAAATTTAGACAACGTTTTGCCGCTTCCTTTCAATTTCGTCTTGGAGAACCAGACCTTGTCACGCACCGCAACGTGCCGAAACTTGACCAATATGGGTCTAGGTTTGTGACCGCTTGAAGCTCGACCCATTCTGTGACAGCGTTTGATGTCATCGATCACAATATTTGACAACTGGAGATCCTTCATGATGCCTAAGACAGACTGACCAGGGTCTTCGTTCTTCTGTTCTGCTACGCCATGGATTAACAGTATTTTGCGACGGCTGCGCATCTCGATGCTGTCCACCTCACGCGCCAGCAACTCCATTTGCCTCTGGAAGGCCCCCATTGTCTCAATTGCAAACGCACGGAAAGATGCAAAATCAGCTGCAAGATTAGTCAAACTGGGTGCACTGTTTGGACTTTTGGTACTTTTCTGCAGCTCTGCCTAGAAATTTGTCATGCGCTCCTCGATACCAGCCATTATTTTGGTGAAAGATGCCTTCATGTCTTGAGCACTGTCCATGATGTTAAGTGTTGTGCAATATGGATTCTTCAGCAGGAATCAACACTAAACTGGTTGGTATTTTAGGTTACTATATGTATAAAGACATTTAAATAATAAAATAATATGTTTTACTATTTTTAAGTAATTAATAAAAGGGAGTGAAAATTTGTTGTACTTGCTAAGCTAACTACCCACATTAGAAACCAAGTCATTTATATATGTCGTAGGATAATTTGATACTTCGAATCTTCGCGGAAATCCTAGGCGTTTTGCGAAAACGCGGATAATTAGACATATGCGAAAAATTATCAAATCTTACTGGACAAAGTCAGGATTTTTGCGAAAATACTCGTTATTATAGCAATATTGCGAAACGAAACGCTGGCTGTTATGAAATAAGAACGCTGATTGGTCGGTCAGCGCGTTCAATAAGAGATCGTCTCTGATTGGTTGACGTCTTAAATGTCAATCATTTGTTGCCGCACGTTATTTGTTTACGTTTGTGTCTGAGTTAAATTGCAGAAGTGTTTTGTTTTTTATCGTAAATAGTGTACCTACTTGGACTTAAATAAAGTGGTAAATAAAAGTGCTACACGGATGTACATAGTGTCATATATCATAAAAGTCTTAGTCAACCACTCAACAACAACAATGCTTTCGAGATTGGTTTAGCGGTGTTTTGTTTGTCATTGTGTTAAAAGTGGACTATAAAATTGGACTTGAACTAAGAAACGGTGTGAATAGGAGGTTTAGTTTTCATATTATTATAATTATGACAGATTCGACAGAGAATGATGTTCAACCTTCAGCAGAATCGGAGAATTTGGAGGTTATCTCCGATAATGACAAATTTTACATAGAGTTAAGAAAGTTTTACTATAATAGAGTTGACGGTACAACTAAACCAGAATGGACTAAAGAACGCGTAAATGCTGTAATAAATTCAATTGAACAATTTAAAACTGCGAGTGTACTTAAGCAACCAAAAACACAACAACAGTATAGAAATGCAAAAAAATACGACGTGATGAGTGTAGGTGAAGAAAAACTTCTGATACTGAGAAGAAAGGATCTTAACTCTCCTGTTGTACAAGTACCTTCAACAGATATGTACTATGATATTCTTCTGCAGGCGCACATATCAACTGGGCATGGAGGACGCGACAAACTGATATATAACCTAAAGCAACAATATGTGATACCGGTACCGATTATGATATTGTTCCTCAACTTGTGTAAGATCTGTCTGAATAAAAAAAGTTGCCCAAAAACAGGAATTGTTGTACGCCCCATAATTTCTCAAGACTTTAACAAACGTGGGCAGGTAGATTTAATTGATCTCCAGTCAACTCCTAGCCACAATTACAAATGGATTTTAAACTATCAAGACCACCTCACTAAGTTCTGCTTTCTCAGACCTTTAACCAGTAAAAAAGCAACTGAAGTAGCCATGGCTCTTTTAAAAATATTCTTAGAAGTGGGTGCGCCAATGATTTTACAGAGTGATAATGGCAAGGAATTTACTGCCAGCATAATAAAAGAGCTAATCACATTGTGGCCTGCATGCAAGATAGTGAATGGACGTCCCCGACATCCTCAAAGTCAAGGTTTGTTTGCAAGTTTTGCACTATCCCGCTTACCGCTATGCATTTTTCTTTCACCCAAAGGTTGCCTGGTAGAGATTGCTACCTTAGCAATAAGGCCACCTATGTTGTACTGTCTTTTGTTGTTATCTGTTGTTTTGTATTTTTTTTTATGTGCGATAAAGTATTTTTCTCTTTTTTAGGTTCGGTAGAAAGGTGCAATCAGGATGTCGAGAACATGTTGCGTTCCTGGATGTCCGACAATAACTCAACTGAATGGTCACTGGGATGCTATTTCGTTCAGTTCCAGAAAAATTCTTCGCACCATCGCACAATAGGACGTTCACCATACAAAGCCTTGTTTGGTCACGATCCTGTAATTGGCCTGTCTTCAACTTATTTGCCTAGAGATACATTGTCAAAATTAGAAAATGAAGAAGACTTACAACAGGTTTTAATTAATGAAAATCCTCTTCGCACTGAAGATATTCAAGACGAGCGAAATGCAGGTTGTAGAAATGAAGAAGACTTACAACAGGTTTTAATTAATGAAAATCCTCCTCGCACTGAAGATATTCAAGACGAGCGAAATGCAGGTTGTAGAAATGAAGAAGACTTACAACAGGTTTTAATTAATGAAAATCCTCCTCGCACTGAAGATATTCAAGACGAGCGTAATGCAGGGTGTAGAAATGAATCCAAAGTTGAAAATGCAATCCTTTTCTATGAGCAGCTTTCTACCCCTCTTTCATCTATGACACAATATAAAAAAAATTCTGCAAATAACATTACAATTTTAGAAGATGTAATAATTGTCCCAGCAAGTACAACAAAAACGATCTGTCTTGATAACAATATCGCTATAAATGACACAAATTCCCACACAAATGTACAACAACAACATTCCAATAATATTGTTGCTACTGAAGTTAAATGTTGTATTTGCCAAATTACCACATCCGATTCACTCAAATGTTCAAAATGCCAACAAGTGATTCACGGCGCATGTGGAGTGTCTGAAGTTAGAGAAGGTAGTAGTTCTTCTAATGTTAAATGTAACTTTAGGCTGGCAAGAAGATTCTATTAAGAAAGAAAGAACAAGTTCGCATGAAAATTTAAAAAGAGCAGCTGCGACTATGTGTACTACATCCAACAAAAAATTTAAAGAAATAGATGTAGGTGCTACAATTTTGGTTGATGTTCCGAAGTACGATCGTGCACCCTTAGATAACAAAAACATTACAGGACGAGTAATTGATAAGAAGAATGGTTTGTTTCAAGTTGGTACCTCCGTTGGTATAATTAAAGATTGGCTACCAAGAAACGCACTTCAAATATCTCCAGGAGCTCAATTTACCGGCCCCGTTCCCGAGGTAGTATTACCTATTCGTGGTATTTCCTCACAACTATCACCATTCGGCGGACAAGGGTTTAAGCAATGTCATTGCAAGAAATCAAGCAAACAATGTTCCTCAAATAAGTGTGCTTGTAAAAAGCACGGTTTGCTTTGTAATTCCAAATGTCATAAATCTTTGAATTGTTGTAACAAGTAAAGTCTTACTAATAATTTCATATTACTATTTACGAAACGCAGCTGTGCTTGCATTGCAACTCCAATGTTACAGGTCCATGCAACTCAGCGTAAGTTTCACATTAGTGACGTATTTAATTATCTTTTGTTCTGTGATTATTCGCTTTTCAAATTTTTTTCTAGTTATCTTTTAATTTTTTGAATAAGTCTATTTTTTCCTATTTTTGCTAATTCAATAATAATTTGTTGTAGTTATTTGGTTCACTATAAGTGAACCAGAATGTGATAATAATTTTGCCTCAATATATCTTAAGTTTAGCTGTATAAGAGAAGAGAAGGCTGATGAATGAGTGATTTTATCTCAAGACTTTAATTCACAAGACTGATCAATTCCATTGTTGCACTATTAAACTAATTGTTTACCTAACCAGTTTCATCCAATTTATGGATTACACCCTAAAATTGGATCATTTTTTTTTACTACGACTGAGATCTCCTATTGTCTGTAGAAAACAACATACATACTAAAATTTTCAATAAAAAGTTTATAAAAATCAATTTAGTGATTTTCCTTTCTCACCTATTCTAAACCTTCATAACTCTATGATACAATACTTGAAGTTAATCATCGGCAAACTAGGAACCAATTAGAAGTCAGCCAGCAAAATTGTAGCCAATCAGTGTTGAGCACATCAAATCTTACTATAGTAACGAGTATTTTCGCAAAAATCCTGACTTTGTCCAGTAAGATTTGATAATTTTTCGCCTATGTCTAATTATCCGCGTTTTCGCAAAACGCCTAGGATTTCCGCGAAGATTCGAAGTATCAAATTATCCTACGACATATACACCGCTATTTTTTAATTAGTACAAAAACTTTAAGGACAGATTAGCGAAGATATTATTATCATATATGTGACGTAAGAATTTCATAATATCAATAAAGAGCAAAGTTATTATCATTTGTTTATTGTAGAAAATCTCACTCAAATCATAGTCATATTTTACAATCCATTCACTAGTTCATTGATAATATTCCATCCTGCTCATTCGCATTCTCTCCGTCGCACTTATGATGTAGGTAGCCATAGAAAATAAAATGAAGAAAAATAATAAATGTAGGTAGTTATTTTTTAATTTTGTTAATGCTACCCTCTCCTTCATACTTCATTCGGGCTTAGGACCGGTAAAATTTATCGTTTAACAAGTAATTAAATACGGAGGTATGTAATTAGAAAGCAAACAAATATCAAAATGAAAGAAGGTGTTCTGGACTGAAAGAAAAGAGTAATTTTGGCGTATTTATGAAGTTAGAATCATCTGCTATTTACAAATATTATTTTATCATCATCATGTCAGCCTAGAGACGTCCACTGCTGGACATAGGCCTTCCTCAAGGTGTGTGGAGAACACAGACCGATTTTGAGCCGCCCGCATCAAATTATTATTTACTTAAGTACGTATTATTTACTAAACTTACAAGTATTTCCATTGTCCTTCGAAATGTCCACCACCGTTGTCAAAAGCATCCAATATGCACTGTATTAATTGTTTGACACTGACCGAATCACTTTTGTACACTCACAATAAGATGTCCATGGGTACACAGCTGCACTCGCGATTTTTCCACTCAAAAAGTACGCACGAAGCATAGCTACATACTCCCGTGATATGAACTGATATGCTGGCCATCGCGTCGGGCAAACGTAGACAAACAATTAACTTTTGCAACGAAATTAGATACACTCACTTTTGCTACCAATTTAGTACTGTTTGTGGCATCGTCGGGGCGTGGCGTAGGCGCAGAGGGACGGGAGGGGAGGGGAATTTATCAATGGTTCATTTTACTATGATACTCGTAGTACTCGGGTCGGTCATAGTATTAGTATTGCATTTACCAATTATCACGTATGTTGTGGATAGTTTTGAGACAGTTTTGGGACTTAGTGTTTTTATTTTTAACTACATAAATATGATCAGTTAAAGATACTTAGTGCTGTGTTAAATTTTTTTGTACTAATTAAAAAATAGCGGTGTATAGGTTAAACAGTATGGGAGATTTTAACCCGCCTTGTCTTACGCCTGATTTAAGCTTGTATTCGTCTGAAGGCTTTCACCCCATTTTACAACATTTAATTGACCCTCGTACCAAAATTTTACTATACGTATTATTTCAAGTGGTATTCCTTTCTGTTCCATTTTTTTCCATAATATTTCATAATTAATTGTATCAAATGCACGACTTATATCAAGAAAGCAAGCGTATACATTTGTTTTCCTTTTTAGGTAATAGTTGACAGTTTGTTTTAATGAAAAAATAGCAGTATCAGTTGCGAGGTTGGCTCGGAAGCCGAACTGCGCACTGTGTAAATTTACGTATTTAGTTATGTGTGGCTGTATTAATCTTTCAAATATTTTTGATAGTACAGTCGCCAGAGATATAGGTCGATAATTTAACATATCCGAAATATCCGCCTTTTTATTCTTAACTAATGGTATCACAACAGTTTTCATGAAATTTTTTGGTAAGTAACCATGTGTTAGACATAAATTAAATAACACAGACAATTTTTCGGACATCTGGGGGCCACTCCTAACTACGTGGTCCAGGGTTAGGCCGTCATGTCCTGGCGATTTACCTCGTTTCATTTTGTATAAACAGTCTTGCACCATATCTGGAGTTATTATAATATTTAATTGTTCGATGGCACCAGCCAGCGCATAACGGCCCGCATTCTGTAAACATGTGTCGCCCTCAGAACCGGTTTTGAATTGCGACGCAAAGGCCACAGCGATTTGTTTATGATCGTCAATGTTATTTACCGTTACTGCACGACTAGGCCGGTGCGAAAGTCTATTAGTTGATTTCCAAAACTGAGCGAAGTCACCGTTGGCCCTTTGTCTCGCAATCTCGTCCATTCGTAGCTGTTCTTGGTGTTGTTGACACCATTTAATTTTATTTTTATACAATTTTCTGGTGTAACACATATTTTCATAAACAGATCCATATGTAGGCCTGCCTTGCAATGTCCAAGTTTGAAAAGCGTTACGAGCATCTGTGTTTTAATGAGTGTATTCCAACCCACAATATGCTTATATTGTTTACTCCGATATTTTTTATGCGAATTAATAGCGGCTCGTGACATAACTTCAATTAATGATTGATAATATATTTCTATAAATGAGTTGTAATGTTTATTCGTGTGTGTAGAGAGATAAATTAAAGAAGCATAGCGTTCGTTACAAAATATAATTGCTAAGAAGCGTTATACAATATAAACCCGGTAGCTAGTAGCAAGAGTTAAGACTCAGGGCAGGGTAGGCAGGCAGGCTGACGAGACTTCGGTCCTCCAGAAGAGAAGGCAGCACTTAACTGAGGCAGCGTCCAGGATTCAAGAGGGGCGGTTCGCTGTCGCGCCGCTGTATTTATTTGCGCTCGGAGGGGAGCGGCCGGCAGGAGAAGTGGTAGGGGCCAGCGCTGTAGTGTGCATCGCTCGATGCGACGTCACACACTCCCCCCTTTAGGCCGGCATTTTTCCTGGGGGAAAAATTCCTGGCCCCCTGCCGCCGACAGCGCCTGGAACAGAGAAGGCGAAGTGGTGTCAGTCTTTTAAGTTGCAAACACCACCTAAAAGAAATTTGGTTATGTATAACCCCCCAACCGTTCATACATCACGCATTCAATGGACCCCTTTAACAACAAAAAAAATCCTTCATATCTCGCACACATGCCAGACACACTCACAACCAGTGCACTAGCTATCATTCAAACCAATCCGGTTCCTGCTTGAATGCAAAACACGTCGAGGATTACACATAAGCATAACTGAGATAGTCTTGAATAAATAGTTAATATTTATTAGTGACACTTCAAAACAATAGTTTAGAATTCTTATATATAAGTTAAGTTAAATAAAATACAAAAGAGCTGCTCAGTTTATGGAATATCTGTTATAATATTACTGCATAAAACAATTAAAACAAAAAGGTCAACTCGACAACAAAAGAGTGAGTGACAGGTCATAAAACTCAACGCAGGTAGTCGAGACGGATGTAGACGAGAGTAGGCCTTATGTGCGCAGGATAAGGTATTATTTAGAAAGCGCGCTAGCGGCTCGCTAAATAGAATGGGTTAATATTAATATCTCCGAGCATACTTTATAACGTAAACAAGGTGATTAGCACAACAAATAGATTCAAGAAACTTCGAACCCGTGAGACGCAGTTGATTACAGTTTTAACCACTGAGTCAAAACAAAAAGGATTTTAAAGATAAAAAAATTCGGTATTACTATAACGACCATTATGGACTGTGGGTGAGCAGAAGTAATTATAACAACAAATTTGACGAGATTTTTGTATGAGATTAATAATTATTCTTTGTAATAAATTAATTTTAAATCTTTAATATGCCATTCGCCAACTGGCTTGCAAGTCATATCAGACAATTTGTAAACTAAAGGAGACTTTTTAGCTACAACTTTGCATTTAATAAATTTAGGAGCAAGTTTTTTATTGAAATATTTAGCTTTATCGCTTATATAGTAAGTACGCCGCCACACAATATCGCCGACATTGAATTCGGCCGGTTTACGACGAAGATTATAAGAATTACAATTACGTTGGTGAGCGGCTATCAAAGCGGCCTGTACCTTTTCGAAGATAGGAGACAAATGGCCGAGGGCCTCCGCATATGTATCACGCGGTTCGAAGACAATATTAGGGTCAGATTTGTTGACCACATAGTGTGACCCACAAGTAACCAATTCACGACCAAAGACCAGAAAAGATGGAGAATAGCCAGTTACCTCGTTTACTGCGCAATTTATTGCAAACTGAATCTTAGGAACGACTAGATCCCAAACGCGCTGATCTCGTTCGATAAAAGTAGAAATAGCCGTCATAATAGTTTTATTATAACGCTCGACTGAGTTTACATGGGGTGTATTCAGCGGCGTATAATGCAAATTAGGAATTTTGTATTTAGTTGTCAAATTTTTAAATGTGGAACTAATGAACTGCTTACCATTATCGAGAACAATAGTTGACGGAATACCATGGACCAAAAAAACATTTTCTTCTAAAATTTTAGTAATTATTTCGGCAGTAGCTCGTTTAATGGGAAAAAGCATACAATATTTGGAAAAACAACAAGAAACAACAAAAATAAAATTGTTTAGCCTTCTAGAAGTAGGTAGTGGACCAATTAGATCAATGCTTAACATCTAGAATGGTTTATAACAAGACTTAGATCTACCCATATGACCTAAGGTTGAATGGTTTTGATGTTTGTGAGCTATACAAACATCACACGAATTCACAGCCTTAACAACGTCGGAATACATATTCGGCCAGTAATAATTTAATGCCAAGCGCTTGTAGGTTTTAAAAATACCTAGGTGACCAGCCGTGGGCAGCGAATGGTTCTCAGCAATAATATTAGATCTTTGTTCCGACGGAATAACCTCCTTTAGACACTTTAGTAATTTAGACACTTTTTAAAACGATATAATTTATTATTAATAATTTGGTAGTCCACGAAAGATGTGGGATTGTTTAGACAACCTTTATAAATGTTTAGATACCACGAGTCATTAGTAGACATTGGGAGTGTTAGGTTTAAATTAGGAGTAATGTCATTATCATTGATATGATAATGACATTACTCGGCGGTGGCCGCGATAGCCGAGTGGGTATACCAACAGACTGCCATGCAGAGGGTATCGGGTTCGAATCCACGGCGCGCACCAATGACTTTTCGGAGTTATGTGCGTATTGAATTGTTAATTATCGCTTGTCCCGTGCCTCGGAGAGCACGTTAAGCCGTCGGTCCCGGTTGTCATGAAGATCTTTGACAATCGTTACAGGGCGTCAGTACCTTCTAAATAAAACTGACACTAGTCTAAACCATGGAATATCGCTATCCCTTCGGGTTGCGGAGGTCAGACAGGCAGTCGCTCCGTGGAAAAGCTAATATTCAGTCAAATCCGGTTAGACTAGAAAGCGGACCCCAGATTGAAACTGGGATAACGCTAAGAGAAAGAAGAATGTCATTATCATTGATAATGGCTGCAACGGGAACAGAACGAGACAGGAGGTCGGGCAATATGTTGTCTGAACCACGACGATGTCGAATCTCGAAATTATACGACGAAAGACGAACACCCCATCTGGCCAAACGACCAGTAGGATTATTAAGTTTTAGAAACCATTTGAGCGCAGCGTGGTCAGTGTAAACAATAAACTTTTTACCGTTATCGACATAACAACGCCAGTGCTCGATGGCAGATAACACAGCGAGTGCTTCGCGCTCAGTAGCGCTGTAATTCTTTTCAGCATCAGACAAAGACTTACTGAAATAGGCTATGATTTTTTCTCCGCCTTTCATAACCTGGCAGAGGACAGCGCCTACGCCGTAGTCGCTGGCGTCCGTGTGTATCTCAAAAGGTTCGGAGTAGTCCGGACAAGATAAAATAGAAGGAGAGGACAAGCAGTCTTTCAACTTGATAAAAGCCTGGTCCGCCTCTTTAGACCAACAAAAAGGGGGAGCCTTTTTACCTTGAGAGGTTAATTTGTTTAGAGGTGACGATATACGACTAAAATTTGGAATAAATCGCCTATATCATGAAGCCACGCCCAGAAAACGACGTAGTTCCTTTTTATTAGAAGGGGTAGGGTAATTAATTATGGCATCAATTTTATCAGGATCAGCATGGAGACCTTGCGAATCAACAACGTAACCTAAATATTTTATTTTATCCCGAAAGAAATTACACTTATCTAAG
This sequence comes from Euclidia mi, assembly GCA_944739405.2. Taxonomy (NCBI): domain Eukaryota; kingdom Metazoa; phylum Arthropoda; class Insecta; order Lepidoptera; family Erebidae; genus Euclidia; species Euclidia mi. The sequence continues at coordinate 62,131,855 of OX123200.2, forward strand.
TTTATAGTGAGATTTGCCATTTTCAATTTTTCGAAAATACGTAATAAAAGCGTAATATGTTCTTCAAACGTTGACGATATACATACAATGTCGTCGATAAAACAGAAGACCTTGTTTTCAAATTCAGGACCGTAAAACAGAGTATCGACTAAACGTTGCTGAGTTGCGGGTGCGTTTGTTAGACCAAACGCCATTCTTTTAAAATGAAACGTGCCACGAGTGGGTACATAGAAAGCGGTCTTAAAACGATCCTCCTCTTTAATTAACGTCTGCCAGAAACATTTAGAAATATCTAAACTAGATAGGTATTTAGCATCTCTCAAGTTATCTAGAATTTCCGAAATGTAGGGCAAATTATAAGCATCCTTTCTAGTAACAGAATTCAATTAACGACTATCTAAGCAAAATCTTAGTTCGCCGTTCTTTTTAGGGTTCGTCTAGTTGTTGTATCAAAATGCGTTGTTTATCGGGAGACATACGATAATAACGCTGACGAATAGGTGGGCTATCGCCTGTGTCAATAGAGTGAGTAACGAGAGTTGTACAACTTGAACGCAAGCGCAAGAAGGTAAGAAAGGCTTTAAATAGGGCAATGAACACAAGCGCGGACGCTGATTGGGACGCTTATAAAGCGGCCAAATCAGACTACAGGAAATGCCTCAGATTCAGACGCACCATGGGATGGAGGAAATTCTGTGGGAGCATTGAATCCTGCCAACAAGCAAACCGGGTAAGGAAACTACTGGCTCAGCAACCAACAGTTGCACCAGGTACTCTCCGTAAACCGGATGACACATACACCACATCGGATGAGGAGACAAGACGCGTCCTACTCGAAACACATTTCCCAGGCTGCGTCCTCACCCCGGTAATAACTTGGCACGATACACCAACAGTGGCGACCGAACACGAATGGAGACACGCAAACAACGTGGTCACAGAAGAAAAACTCCGATGGGCCATCGATAGCTTCCATCCCTTCAAAGCAGCCGGACTGGACGGCATCTTCCCAGGGTTACTACAATGGGGAGGTGAACCTGTCCTTAAAAGACTCCTGGCAATCATGAGGGCTAGCCTGGCCCTCAGATATGTACCGAAGAAATGGAGGGAAGTCAAACTAATCTTCATACCAAAACAGACTATACCAATGCAAAGTCCTTCAGACCAATAAGCCTGACCTCCTTCATGCTTAAAGCCTTGGAAAGGCTTTGCGAGAGGGAACTAAGAAGTGGGGTTCTTAAGCACTTACCCCTACATGCCAACCAACATGCATACAGCTCAGGGAAATCGACGGAATCGGTCTTACATCAGGTCGTGAACCAGATAGAAGCTGCTATACAACAAAAAAGCATCTGCCTGGGCACCTTCATCGACATAGAAGGAGCCTTCCACAAGACAAACTTCTCCAGCATAAGCAACGCCCTATCCAGACATGGTGTGGATCAGATGCTCATACAGTGGATCCAAAACATGCTCAGCAAAAGGGTAGTGCGCCTACACGGCGACACTCAGACAGCCTTGATAACTAAAGGGTGCCCGCAGGGAGGTGTACTCTCCCCGCTATTGTGGAACTTAGTCATCAATGAACTCATAGACAAACTCAATGCGAGAGACTTCTACACAATAGGTTATGCAGATGATCTAACCATACTCACCTCAGGTAAGGTAACCAGTACAGTGTACGACCTAACCCAACAAGCGCTACGCATAGTAGAGTGGTGGTGTAATGAGTACGAATTATCTGTAAACCCGACCAAGACCGAACTAGTTATGTTCACACACAAACGCGCGCTGGGCACTTACCGACTGCCCAAGTTATTTAACACAGAGCTTAAGCTGTCTACCGAGGTCAAGTACCTGGGTGTCACTCTCGACAGCAAATTGACATGGAACAGCCACATGGAAAATAAGCTCAACAAAGCAAGCATTGTCTTCTGGCAGTGCAATAAGATGATAGGCAAACGCTGGGGCCTATCCCCCAAAATTGTTTTATGGCTCTATAAGACAATAATACGTCCGATGATAAGCTACGGCGCAGTAGTGTGGTGGCCTCGGACCAACCTAACAACGGCCGCCAACAAGCTTCAAAAGCTACAAAGACTTGCATGCCTAGCGGCCACGGGCTGCATGAAAACTACACCTACAGCGGCACTCGAAGTGTTGCTGGACCTGCCCCCATTGCACCTGTTTATACAACAAGAAGCAACGATGTCGGCGGTCCGGCTAAGAGCTCTGAAGCTCTGGAAAGACACCAACACACCGCACACTAGCAACTTAAATACACTCTTTAAAGAAGTTCCTCTCACACAAGCCATTGGCGACCAAATACCGAAACAATTTGTGTTCGACAAGAAATACAAAATCCAACTGTACGAGGATCTACACGAAGGAGCGGTTAATCACAACGAGCTCACGATCTTCACAGATGGGTCTAAGACGGATACAGGTACGGGTTCAGGAGTATTCTCCGAGGACCTAAATATCAACATCGCAGCACCGCTGGGAGCCTACAACCCGGTCTACCAGGCCGAATGTTTTGGCATAATCCTAGCTGCCACAGCAATCATGGCACGTGAGGTAAGGGAACGATCCATTAGGATCCTCTCAGATAGTAAGGCAGTCCTCTCAGCCCTCAAAAGCCATACTATCACCTCGGCGCTCACGCTTGAATGCCACCAGAAACTAACAGAGGTAGGTAAACAAAACAAATTAACACTGCAATGGATCAAGGGCCACAGTGGCTCTAGAGGGAATGACGCAGCCGACGTACTTGCCAGAAGAGGGGCCACTTTAGAGGTGGTGGGACCCGAGCCCATTATTCCCCTCCCTTCTGGATTTTATCGCAACCTGGTAAGAAATAGGACCAGGACCCAACACAACCAGTCCTGGATTGGTATTGAAACATGTAGGCAGGCCAAGGAGGCTCTTCCCGCAGTAGACGGTAAGATAGCTTAACAAATCCTCCGGCTGTCCAAACAACAACTGCGGACAGTCACGGCCGCCTACACAGGACACGGATTCCTTAATAAACACCTATTTACTATAGGTATCACCGACAGCCCGCTGTGCAGGGCCTGTATGGCAGCAGACGAGACGGCAGCCCACCTGCTCCTCGACTGCCCTGAGGTCGCACAGTACAGGCAGCAGTACCTGACAAGACACAGCACCCTGAGGGAAGCAGTGGGCCACATCAAGAGTCTGCTGGCCTTCCTCGAAGAGCTGGGGTGGCTGGAATGACGACACCATTCCCACCCGCACGCAAAATACACGCCAAGACGTGGAGTTGCGGAAACAGCCCGTGCCATCAAGTATCAAGTATCAAGAGAGTTGTACAACCGAGACCCCGCTTTTTATAAGAAATATCGGAAAATTTAGAAATAATGTTATCAGCGGCAGCTCTCTGTTCAATAGATAAATTATTATAAGACACAATGTGCGGTGAGTCATCGGTCCGCAGCTCAGTAACTTGTAAATCGGTTTCATTCAATAACAACACCGACTCTAAATGGTTAGGAAATAAATTAAAAATTCGCCAAAAATCCAAACCGAGAATTAAACTATTTTTAATCTCTGGCACTACATAAAAATTTAGGGAAACTGTTTTACTTTGAAATTCAATAGGAAGAGAGATAGACCCTAAAGAACACAATTTTTCACGACCAGCGGTTACCAAACTCAAAGGCTGAGAACAATCCAACTGATACTTATTATTTAAAAAGAAATTATGAGAATTGTTACTCAAGATTGTAACACATGAGCCAGAATCCAACAGGCCGACTACAGGTTTACCATTTACAATAACATAAATATAAGGTGAGTATTCTATATTGGAATTGCGGATTGAGGATAGACTATAACAGTTAAACATTTTTTTTAGATAATTTAACCAATTATTCCACTCGGTTTTATTGAAATTATTTGATTTATTTCTTTCCCAATCCTCGCTTATTATTTTTTTGGGTTATTAGCTTTAGGATAACATTTAGGACAATCAGACACACGAAAACCTTTTAGACCGCATTTAAAACAAATTAAAAAGTGTGGTTGGCGACAATTATACAAACTATGAGAATTGGATCGACACCTGGGACAGAACCGGTTGTCGTTTTTATTAGTGGTGGGTAATTTGATAGCGTTTATCTGTGGTGGAGCGTTAAAGTTTTTATTAGAGTTATTATAATAATTTTTTGGTTTGTAATTAGAAAAATTAGGTTTTTGAGGTTGGTGGGCAAACTCGGACAACAAGATATTGGGTGTGGCTTTGGAAGATTCCCGATGGTCTTTAGTTCGTTTATGAAAGGTCTCAAATTCACGACAGACACTAACGAGACTGTAACATGGCAGGGCAAATAGTTTGATTGTAACATGGCAGGACATTACGCAAAAAAATATCTAATTTTTCAGACTCACTAATAGGCACATCAAGACGAGAAAACATACCCTGCATTTTAGCAACAAAAAGTGTTATATTTTCGTCCTCAGCTTGAAGGCGAAACCTAATTTCGTTTAAAATTTTGAAATCATAGTCAGTCGGGCTAAAATCACGCTTTAAAAGACAACACAATTCACTCCAACTAGAAACCAGTTCTTTGAGCGAACGATACCAGAACAATGCATCGCCCGTAAATATCTCAAAAGCAAATAGTAACATTTTATTTTCGGGAATACACCTAGCCTGCATAAACTCATTATTTTTTTCAATGAACCCGCGAACACAAGACTTGCCATTATATTTAAATTTAGCGAGTTCGGAAAACAATTAACGTTCGTACTTAAAGTCGTCAGAAACGAAGGGGGTAGATACAGAGCAGTCATTTTGTACTACGTGCGAAGTTGGTTCAGATGTACCCGACATCAAAGATTTAACAATAGCTAACTGATTGCGGTAATTGCTCTAAACTATCTCAGCCGAGTCGGTATCAGAAAGGCGGTCCAGATCCAGTCTATTCAATCTAAAATAAATATGATTGAGAATAGATTCTGTGCGCGAATAGAGGTTTTGGTCAAATTGTGATCTAAGCAGATACATATTATTTGTAGCCCTAATTAAGGAGTTCCGGATAGCCGAAATTTGCTCTTCGGGGTCTAAATCCGAATCCAAAATAGTTTCAGAGGGAAACTGAGACGCTAGTATCGCTATCTGCTGGCGCAGCTCGGCTACGGAACCAGACTTGTCACCCCCCCCCCCCCCGAATAATCAGTTCATAAACCAGCTCCGATTTTACTAAATGATTAAAGTTAATTTTAAAAGACATTGCTAAGTTACTTAGAAAAAGATTAAACAGATAAAAGATTAACCTAACAGCACCAAAAGTCACTCACACAGGGGTTATACTTATAATATAACAATAAAATAAAAGGTAATGTAAATATGTTCACAGTGGGTCGTTTAAAAAGAAAGATAATTATTTATTATGTAGCAAGTAAACAAGTTACGTTCGCAATGCGTAAGAATAATGCGAAGCGGAATCTACCCTCACATAAAAAATGTAATTGTACAATTAAAATAATTCCCAAAACCGTTACTTAGCCTAACGAATTTGGGTTAGAAAAGAAGTTATAAAAGTACATAAGATGTGGCGCAAGCCTTTAGTCGACTATCTTGCCTGAATAATGCGTTATAATTTAGCTAACACAATTAGAAAAAAAAAATCAGCGACTTACCGACTGTGAACACACTTACACACAGAAACACAGAAAAAAGGAAGCGACCAGAAGCCGAATCAGATGCCTGAGCCCTTAAAATTGTTCGAGCGCCAGTGTAACGTTTAATTGTGTGTGTAGAGAGATAAATTAAAGAAGCATAGCGTTCGTTACAAAATATAATTGCTAAGAAGCGTTACACAATATAAACCCGGTAGGTAGTAGCAAGAGTTAAGACTCAGGGCAGGGTAGGCAGGCAGGCTGACGAGACTTCGGTCCTCCAGAAGAGAATGCAGCACTTAACTGAGGCAGCGTCCAGGATTCAAGAGGGGCGGTTCGCTGTCGCGCCGCTGTATTTATTTGCGCTCGGAGGGGAGCGGCCGGCAGGAGAAGTGGTAGGGGCCAGCGCTGTAGTGTGCATCGCTCGATGCGACGTCACAGAGTAGCAACTTTGGTCATTACAAGAAAGCCCCACACAGTTAGGATTACAACAATCCACATTCATATAATATAAAAAAAAAGGTCAGTTATCCGAATATTCCAGGTTATGTGATATGTATTTACATATCACATAACCTGGAATATTCGGACAACTGACCTTTTTGTCTATTATTAAGCGATATTTTATTTTCCATGAGCAAATTAGTGACAACTTTTTTTATATTTATCATTAGCTTTAAGAAAAAAATCACTTCAGAGCAGATTCGTGTTATATACGAGTCGACAAAAAATTGTTTATGTTATCGCGCGGCGGCGGCGATTATAAGCTATCGGGGTGCACCGGGCGGCAATTGTAAGATAACGGCGCATTCATCCAAGTGGATAGGCAATAATCATTTGCTCGAAGTAGCCTATCTATTCTAAAATATTAAATTCTTGACCAACAATGAATAATATTATAGATAACTAGCTAGTACATGGCATACAAATTTCTGGGCATGGAGATTTTACGTTGTTTGTGAATGAAATCGTCAGAATGAAGTTAAACAAAATCCATTAAAGTTGCGGTAGTCTGAAAACGCAATTTCTTTTTTAGGTATAAATAATTTTCTGTGCGACTAATAGTTTGCCATCTGCTATTCTGCACCCGCTTTTTCGATCCTATACACTTGTATGTAACTTTACATTTACCTTTTCTGGACACCTAAAAATTTAATTTTGTTTTCTGATAAATGCATGTTAAGCCCAAGAATGTAACATTTAAATGAACTTACTCCAAATGTTGACATTCTAGGTGTCAGTACCTCAAAATATTAAAAGATCCTGTTGACAGCGCATAACATCGATAAAACCCCGATCCATTGACATATTAGTTTCCAATGACAGGTCAATAATCTATGTACCGTTGCGCTCATTGGATTTGACATTATTTGCTTTTGACAGAACTATCACTAAGAAACTTAGTAGACATTCCTTGTTTACAAAAAGTATATGTTCTCTTGGCACGGACTATACATAGTTTTACAATGAAAATCTTAAAAAGCGTCATCGATCGGCTTTTGATTAATAATCGAACAACTATCTAGGATCATTCAATTTGTATGCGAGCGCGCATATACTCGGCTAAACAGTCGATACGTGAGTATGTTAAGGAAATTCAATAGGCAAACCCAGAAATTTAGATAAATTGATAACAATCAAATTGAGTGCAGATATGCGCACCACCGTCGACTAAACTGTCTGATTGCCATGAAATTCTGAAAGCACACAACTTGACTTAATAGTTTGATCGATATAGCATTGATGGGAGTGAATGAAGCACGAGAGGTATGTCAGGATTATTGCAAATGGCGTTCTATAGTCTCTGCCTGCCCCTCCGGGTAACAGGCGTGAGTCTATGTATGTATGTATGTAAGCCCGACCGCATCATGTCTGCGGTCGGGCTTAGGCTGCTATATCGGCTAGGCTCCACGTTGATATTAGGTCAGTCTGAACAGGCAATTCTATTTATTATGATAAAGATGATGATGATGACGGTCTCTAGATAATGAGTTCAAGAAGACTTGAATAATCATCATAAGAAAATGACCCTTTAAAATATGGATTTTGGTCGTTTTAGAATAGTATACACAATTTTTTTTTCTTTTTAGGGTTCCGTACCACACAAGGTAAAAAAAGGAACCCTTATAAGATCTGGAATTTAAACGTTCGTTGTCATTTAAACTTGATTTAAATTGTCTTTCGGGATATATACCACGTACCTTTGTTTGGAGTAACCGATATTTCGGCACTGTTGCAAGCGCCATGTTCACGGATCTACTGAGGGTATTGCGGGTGGATGAATGTTACGAGCAAGTATAACGGTCTACCTGCTTTCTTACTCGCTTTTTGCGTACAACACCACTGCCACTGTTTTCACTATCGCACTGTACCCGATCACGACATACTACACTCACTACGTCAGCTCGCGGTTTGAGTTTTTCCGTTTCACGGGTTTTACATAGACGCACCACTGGATGCCAGATACTCGACAGTTGAAACCCATCCTCTCTATTGAAATTATTAAACTTTTTAATTTCAATAGCCTCCCTAACCATTCGAGGTATGTAGTGGCGTTCTGTCGAAAGCACCTGAGGGTTGTGTAACTCAATCCAGTGGTCGGTACCCGAGTCTAAAAGGTGTTGAACGACACCCAGCGTACTTACCGTACGTCAAAGGAGTGACAGATAAGATCGCCAATATTCTTAACAAAGTTTCAGTAAAGACTATTTTCACTCCTTATAAGAAACTGTCTCAATATATAAGAACGCCGAAAGACAGTCTTCCATTAGAAAAGCCAGGTGTATACAAAGTTGACTGCAGCTGTGGGAGTTCCTATATAGGACAAACGACGACAAAATAATTGGTGGGTAGTTGATCAAACAACTGCTTTAGAATCAGCTGTTAAAAGTTTTTGAAATAAAATAGTTATTTTAATTTAAATATAAATTTAATGTATAAAATAGGTAGCTAACATCAGGTACCTGCCCGTTAAGTGTTATCTCCACCATAGCATAGCACAAAAGCACTTCACTTCACTTTACTCACTATGGAAGCTTCTTCACTCAATCTCCGGCAGTATTTTGAAGAAAGGATGGCTAAATTTGAGGCAGATCTCCAAAAGACGGCCAAGACTTCCAACACAAGCAGCCTAGAAGAGGAATTTTCAAAATTCAAGGATTTTGTACTCCAAACATTGAAAACTTTCTCTCAGCAAGTGGAGGTGGTTGCTCGTCAGGTCGACACAATGGAGATGCGCAGCCGCCGGAAAATGTTACTTCTGCATGGAGTTGATGAGCAGAAGAATGAAGAGACAGCCGAGGTGGTTGCGCAGGTTGTCAAGCAGCGGCTCAAGCTTGATTCCTTCACTTCTGCAGACATCAAGCGCTGCCATAGAATGGGTCGCGAGCAGTCCAACAAGAAGCCGAGACCCATACTTATCAAGCTTCTTTCTGTATCGGTGCGGGACAGTATATGGTATGCTAAGACCAAACTGAAGGGAGCCGGTATTACGCTGTCGGAATTCCTGACCCGACCGAGACACACAGCGTTCATGGCAGCCCGTGAGAAGTTCGGTGTAGCAAAGTGCTGGACCAGAGAGGGCACCGTCTATGTTCTTGGCGCGGATGGGCAGCGACATCGTATTCTGTCCCTCAACGATCTCGATAAGGTGAAAGGCTCGGATACGGAGAAACCCGCTGTAAAGGCGACTACTGCGAAGACCAAACGGACTGCTGCGCCGAAAAAATAGGCCTTCTTAACTTTGTTTACGATCAGGTAAATTATTCTGAACTTCACTGTTTATGTACCTTTTTCTAAATTATTTATTACATGTACCTGAAAGTTTTATATAATTTACACACAAATTTCTCTTTGATTGACATTTGACGTACGTCAATGGTTAGCTGTCACAATTGTCAATTTTTTTTTTTTTTTTCCTTTGACCATTGGGCTTTTTATCTTTAAAACGGGTTGTCATGATTTTTTTTTCTTTTTCAACAAAAATTTACCTGGTCTTATACTTCATTTTTCTTTCTTTGTTCTTCTTATTTAATTATTTGTATCCACTTTCAGTGTTATAGTATTTTTTTTGTAATGCTAGTGTTATTCATTTTTGATACCAGACATATCTTTGTAACACGTAACTGGCGGGAGGACTTATTAATTTTTAAATTGCTTTATTTTTATATTAAATACGTTATTATAAATTTAACTAACTTATATATTACATTATTATTATATATTTATGTATAGGTACTTCCAATGCTTGACCTAAACAGTGATGATGACAGCTTTTCGACCGCTACTAGTCTCGATGACAGCTTCACTAGTTTACCGTCACTTGCAGAAACCCTTCAGTTTCAGTTCTCTGACGTACCAAAGACGTACTCAAAGTATTCCAGCCCATTTTCTTGATATGCTGGCAACCTTTGACTGTAAGAACCTACATGCTATTTTCGTTTCAGAGTCATGGCTAAAACCATGTCAGCCATCAACTTCTTTTTTTCTCCCTGGGTTCCATCTAATTAGGAATGATCGTGCGGTCGGTGGTGGTGGTGTTGTTATATACCTACGTGCCCAAATTCCTAACCGTATAGTAAGCATCTCATCGCAACCACCACACTAGAACGCCGGCGAGCATCTATTTTTGGAAGTGGAACTCAATCATTCGAAAGTTTTTCTAGGTGTTTATTATTCCCCTTCATCACGAGTAATTTTTTTTCCTTCTGTCGAACACATCCTAGAAACTTTAATGCCTTCTTACAGTCACACAATTTTAATAGGAGATTTTAACACCTGTATAAAAAAACAGGATACACGTTCAGCCACTCTTAAGCGTATTTTAAATTCTAGTAATTTATCTGTTCTACCTCTTAATGCTACAAACCACTTCCCAAACTCTGTTCCTTCTCTTCTTGATCTTATTTTTGTTTCCTCTTCTACCTTTGTTGCCAAGCATGGTCAATGCTCTGCCGACGCCTTCTCCTACCATGACTTGATCTATCTTTCGTATAAAATACGTCCACCCAAGGCAAAACCGAGAATCATTATGCAGCGCAGTTTCGGTGGAATGGATCGTTCGAAGCTCTGCGACGATGCCAGCAAGATTGATTGGTCTCCTTTGTTTACAACCGACTGTATAGACACTAAAGTCCAAGTTTTTACAAACACGCTAACGCAGTTGTACGATAAACATGCGCCTGTCCGTGCCATCAAATTAAAACATCTACCATCACCTTGGCTGACTGAAGAGATCAAAAAGATAATGTCCAAAAAAGCCGCGGCTAAGGCAAGATATAAGTGCCGCCCGACCTCTGTCAACCTGGAAAAATACATAAGTGCAAGAAATCTCTGCAATAAGGTGTGTAGGAATGCACAACGCCAACACATTCACAACTCTGTTGAAAATGGAGATCCGGTTAAAGTCTGGAAATTTCTTAGAACATTGGGAGTTGGTAAGTCACGCAACGACGAGTTCCCAAAGGATATTAATATCGATGCACTTAATGCACATTTCACGGCTTCGTCCAGTTTTGATGGGACCACTAAAACAAATACGTTACAAGATCTTTCACGTATCCCAACTCCCAAATATTCACCTTTCGATTTCGAGCAATTTTCCTGTTGTGATGTTAAAAAGAGCATAATTTCAATCTCATCCAATGCTGTTGGTAATGACTGCATCAGTCGAAACATGATCCTGCCCATCCTTGATGAAATCCTACCTGTCCTCTGTCATATCCTTAATTACTCAGTTTCCACCGGTATCTTTCCATCAGCGTGGAAAGATGCCCAAATAATTCCTTTGCCAAAAAAACGACCGATGACCGATGACTTCCGACCTATATCCATACTCCCGTTCCTTTCCAAAGTCCTTGAACGTCTTGTACATACACAACTCTCTTCCTTTATTTCCAAAAACACTCTCCTAAATCCTTTCCAATCTGGTTTTCGTCCTGGTCACAGTACTACTACGGCATTGGTACATATCACTGATGAGATTAGGCTGGGAATGGATTGTGGAAAGCTCACGCTACTGTCCTTACTCGATTTTAGCAATGCATTCAACACCGTGGACTTCCACGTCATGCTCGGCATACTCCGCTCTATTAACATATCTCCAACGGTGATTGACTGGTTTCGTAGTTACCTGTCAGGACGCCGACAGCGTATACGCGTTGAGGAATCATACTCTTCATGGAGTAATACGTCTGTCGGTGTACCGGAGGGTGGCGTTTTATCTCCGCTACTTTTCGCAATTTTTATAAATTCTATCACCAAACATCTACTTTCGTCCTACCACCTTTACGCAGATGACCTGCAGATATACTCACAGGCACCGCTAGACTCTATTTCACATGCATTCTCTACCATAAACAGGGACTTGGCGCAAATTTGTGAGTGGAGCAAAAATTATGGACTTAAATTAAATCCAACCAAAACCCAGATCATTCTGATTGGCAGTTCCAGGATGATGTCTAAGGTCAATCCGTCACAACTCCCTGAGATTCAATTTGATGGAAACATCTTACCAATAACAGACAGTGTTAAAAATCTGGGTATTTATTTAGATAAGACTCTATCCTGGGGATGTCAGGTGCAGGAAACCAGTAGGAAATTGTTTGCTTCGGCGGGGTCGTTGCGCAGGTTGCGAAACTTTCTGCCCATAACCACCAAAATTGCGCTGGCACAATCACTGCTTCTCCCAATACTCGATTATGCCGATGTCAGCTATCTTGATCTCAATGAGGAGCAACTTGAGAAACTTGAGCGTCTCCAAAACTTTTGTATTAGATTTATATTTGGTTTACGCAAATATGATCATGTATCTGAATTTCGTAGCAGGCTCAAGTGGCTCCCAATTCGCCTTCGAAGGAATACTCATATTCTAATATTACTATATAATGTATTGTTCAATCCTAACACTCCCCTGTATCTCAAAGAACGGTTCAAGTTCCTTCATGACACACATACAAAGTGCCTAAGGTCGTCAGAGGATCTGCGATTGCAGATGCCAACGCATTCCACAAACTTCTTTGATAAATCCTTTTCAGTTCAGGCTGTACGTTTGTGGAATGCGCTGCCAGTAGAAATTAGACGAGCAAAATCACTGAACATCTTTAAAAATATGTTAAAACAGCACTATTTGTCAAGATGATTGCATTATTGTCCATAACTTTTTATTAGACTATAATATTATGTAACTTATTATATTTATATATCATTGTATATATATGTATTATATGTATTGCCTATATATGTAGTGTATATATAATATATTATATAATATGTATGTCAACGTACCTATTTAGTAAGTATTTTTATGTATACTATGCGAAAAATATATTTGTCGAAATTTCTAAACTACACCATCGAATACTTTTGGCTCCTTCTACAATCAAAAGTCCATTCCTAATGGTTGCCTGGAAGAAATTGCTGTATGCGATAAGGCCGCCAATTGTGCATTTCTTGTTTGTGCTCCTTCAATGTATGTTTTCCTTATGTGGTGTACAATAAAGATTTATCTAATCTAATCTAACGAAACGCACCATCTCTTGCCGGATAAAGGAACACATAACGAGCCACATAAGTCAGCCATAGCTCAACACCTTTTAGACTCGGGTACCGACCACTGGATTGAGTTACACAACCCTCAGGTGCTTTCGACAGAACGCCACTACATACGTATTCGAATGGTTAGGGAGGCTATTGAAATTAAAAAGTTTAATAATTTCAACTAGAGGACCCATGCTGCTCCACAGCATATTTTAATATTGTAAAAAACCTCTTACATAGGAATAGCAGTTTTGCTAAAATGGTAGGTTGTTTTGGTAAAACGGTAGTTTTGATAGGAATAGTAGCTTTGGTAGCAATCGTAAGTGACAGTTCTACCAAAACTACTATTCGTACCGAAAATACTATTCCTACCAAAACTACTATTTGTACCAAAACTACTATTCGTACTAACACTATCATATGTACCATTTTTTTAAAACTACCATTTCTACCAAAACCGCCGGTGCTGTCCAAAGTACCTTTTCTCTCAAAACTACTATTCTTACCAAAGCTACAATTTCTACCATAACTAACGTAATATAATTATATGACAATAGTACTATGAACCGCTGTAATATGATCCACATATAAAAAAATATTTTTTGTGTGGTGACACATTAAGAATACGGATTGTCACCACCCCATATCATCCCACAGGTGTCGTAAGAGCCGACAGAGGGAGCATTTTATGCATAGAACAGCACTGTAAGAGAAGGAAAACTTGATAAAAACCCTATACCACAGACAATACAAAGCCTATACCAACCCGTTTGGCCAGCGTGGTATAGTAGGCCAATTCCTCCTTTCAAAGGAGAGGCCTAGTCCAGCAGTGGACTGTTAAAGGATGATGATGAGAAAAAAAATTAAGATGCCAGAAGAAAGTCGGTAATTTAAAAACACAAAAATTTGTCTAACATAAAACGTAATTAATCCGTCTGTAGGGTTGATTTTCCCAACATTAGGCGGAATACTGACGGTGGGTATACTGACGTCGTTACCGCGACCCCGTCCTGAGGTTCGATACAGGAACACCGCGGTGTTTTAGTGGGTATACCCCCGAATATCTAGGGGGAAGAGCCGAGCCACACACCCCCCTTCCACCTGCCCCAAACTCGGTACAGAGTTGGCGGAGGGGTCCCTTTGAGGAACAGTCCGTAACTGGATTTCATCGCGATACAAAAAAAGGGGGAAAATTCCTTAAGGTTAACTGGTAACATTCGGGGAATATTACCTGCCATCAGCGATAATTCACTATAGTAATAATTTTACCAACATCGGGTATAATTTTACACACCACCACACTCACACCCGTATGAAAGGAGGCATAAAGGTTTTTCCTGGCAGTTACTGCAACTAACGAACTTATTAGATGCCATAAAAATATTTTTGAATTTAGAACCGTCCATGTAGAGAGAAAGCAATGGAATCCTAAGAAATTTAGAGGAAAATATAGAAAAATAAGTTCAATGTCCACACCTACCTTCCATCAAACTTACCCAATTTAAATGAGCATACCATCAAATGAAAGAGCTCTTTTCAGCGCGTGTTTTAGGCCTATAACGAAACGCCTACCTTAATAAGAAGCAGATATATAGAAGCAGAAAGTCATTGACTACGGCTACGAAAACGTAAAAAATGTATGCGAGAAAACTGTTTTTGCATATAACTTGATGAATGTGCAAGTTAGATAATTTCTAATGCTTGATGACAAATCTATGCAGCGAGAGCTTTCATTTAAAAAAAATCATCCGAATCGGTTCGGTAGAACGGGCTGGCCGACTCGTATTATAAAACACAAATTCTTTTAATATATAGAAGATAGAGAGGATGGGTTTCAACTGTCGAGTATCTGGCATCCAGTGGTGCGTCGACCGTTATACTTGCTCGTAACATTCATACACCCGCAATACCCTCAGTACATCCGTGAACATGGCGCTTGCAATAGTGCCGGAATATCGGTTACTCCAAACAAAGGTACGTGGTATATATCCTGAAAGACAATTTAAATCAGCCTTATAACATCACTTTCTTGTCCGTCTGTCTGTCTGTCTGTCCGTGTGTCTCCACCGATTTTCTCAGGACCGGTGGACCTAGCAAATTGAAATTTATACCAGATACTGAGGTCTATGGTTCCTATTCGGTGTATAAAAATCAGGGTCCTGGGTCAACCCGATGAAAAGATATGGTCAAAATTAGATTTTTGCGAAAACTTGTAAGTACCAAAATTGACCGTAATTTTCAACTTTTTTTAATTTTCGGAATTTTTCCTTTACTTGTGCTGTGGGACCTTGGTTTTAGCCAAAATTGACAGTTCTAGGTCGGCCGTAAGTGCCCTACAGGTTTTGGGTCGAAAACCTATATGGTGGTTCCCGTTGGACTAGAAGCACGAAATTTGGCCAAGAGCAGGGTCTTGCAGCACGGATGAGGGAGGGATTACAGAAGGTAAGAAAAGTGGAAAATTTTAGGGGTGTCCCCATACATACATAGTAGACTCCATTTAAGATAGTCCTCATCCTAAGTCATATGGGCGCTCATACAGATTTAGGACTAGCGTAATTAGCACCAACCTCAAATAAGGCAAAATGCGTACGTAACTCTCGATGCGCGGGTCAGACTCGCACTTGCCCGATTTTTTTAATTTTTTAAAAGACTTACTCCCTACGCACTAGGAATAAATCCTGTGTCGCGGGGGACTTTACAAACATACAATCAACAGAGACACTGAACACCCAGACTCGAAACAAGAATTTATGGATCACACAAAGTGTTGTCTCGTGTGGGAATCGAACCCACGACACTCGTCGCAGTGTCAAGCGGTAAGGCGGCCGCTTAAACCACTACGCCAACCGTGCAGTCAAATGAAATGCCATTTCAATGTTCATAATATAATCATGTGTCGACACCTTTACTATTACTTCAATACGATAACAAGCATATTCATAAAAGATCTTAACGAGCACCTAAGTAACCTAACACCCAAGTACATTTTTATAGGCAATTCCAACTTGGTAGATTTAGTGGTTCTCAGGTTTTTTATTAGCCGCTTGACCGCTAGCGCCAATTCGCCGAATTCACTCGACCGCTCACGTTCTAAACAAAATGTCGCGCCGCCGCTCGCCAGATGGACGCGCTAACATAAACATTTATTGGTGATAAGTCGGTAACATGAGTAAGTTGAAGTGATGTTTTTCTTTAACCTTATAAATGACTCGTTCAAGTCGTATGAATTCTTTGTTGACATTTAGTTTTTAATTTATTATACTTAGCAGCGAACATTGACTATCGTTGAAAAACACACTTTGTGTATTTTAAACAGGATTATTTTAAAAAGTAAATCGATGACATACATATTTTATTAGTTTTCACCGTAGAGGGGTTCTATCTACACCGAATTAAATAAAAAAAACATGTATCATAGTATAAAAAATTTTATTACACGCATACGATTAGCACGTAATCACGGAGCTCGCGAAACAAATAGTGGCATTGGACATTATTTTTTTCGTTCCGGGTTACCGATTCTAAGACTCGCTTCGTATTTTAAGCATGAAGAAATATTCAATGATTTGAATAGAACAGAGACAAAGGATTTAAAATATTACGTAATAGAAAGAAACAGTAAATTCAGACCGAGTATAGTGCTGTAACCAAAAAGGGAAAATAGTCACTTGTGCGCGGTCTACGGAATTTCGGAAAAGGGAGAATAGTCACTTGTGCGCGGTCAAGCGGCTAGTCAGAAATCTTTTTATCGACTCCATTGTTAACAGTTTTGTCCTTTCGTCCACTAGCCGCTCTCGAAGTGAACGTTTGATAAATATCATACAGCGTTCCGCAGGTCTCTGTTGGACTAAGACCTTTCTTAATTTGCTTTACGATAGCATTGTGAGTCAATAAAACCATCAATAGCTTACCACGCAGGCGAGACGAATTGGTATAAGGATTCACAAAGGTACTTTGGCTTCGTATATTTTCATTATATTATTAATATGGTATCATTATCCACTTGACCGCGCACAAGTGACTATTCTCCCTTTTTCGAAATGCCGTAGACCACGCACAAGTGACTATTTTCCCTTTTTGATTACAGCGCTTTACTCGGTCTGAATTTACTGTTTCTTTCTATTACGTAATGTTTTAAATTATTTTTCTCTGTTCTATTCAAATCATTGAACATTTCTTCATGCTAAAAATACGAAGCGAGTCTTAAAATCGTTAACCCGGAACAAAAAAATAATATCAAATGCCACTCTTTGTTTCGCGCGCTCCGTGATTACGTGCTTATCGTATGCGTGTAATTAAATATTTTTATACTATGATACATGTTTTTTTTTATTTAACCCTTTGACTGCCCATGTCGACCACTGGTCGACATGCGTTTTATTCCGTTGATTGCCCGTGTCGACTACTGGTCGACATGGCATTGGGCGCTATTTTGCCCGTGTCGACCGCTAGTCGACATGCGTTTTAGTCCGTTGCTTGCCCGTGTTGACTACTGGTCGACATGGCACCCGCGCTCCAGTTCATGTAATATATTCGTCTCTGTTGTTCTAAGGTCAATGTGTATTATTTATCTCGCTTCTCCATTAAATTTTCTACCATAATATACAAAGCCAAGTATCCAAACCAAGGAGAAAAATATAAAAAAAGCGTTTGACAGTTGACTGCTTGAGTATTGCGTCTGAACTCTGTGGCGTTGCAGTTGTTTTTTGTTTACGTTTGAACATATTTTGTACAAAGTGTGTGTGTTACAATATACAAGTGTGATACCTTTTTGGAAAGAACATTACAAGCATTTTGTGCCACGCTAATTGCTATTTTTGTATTATATAATATGTAGACCAAAAATTCAGAACGGCTACAGTGTGCCGCGGCCACTGATATCACTGTGGGAATGGGAATTGTTGTACTAATTTTCATATTTCTCAGTCGTGGTGAATGATATCGCTATGATTTTTTTTGTTTTAAGAGAACATTAGACTGCTTATGTTGTTATATTTTTATTTCAATCCTAAAAGTGGTATTTGTGCACCTTAGCCTTGTGCAAGTTGGTAGAAATTACGCCGCGTGACGCCAGATTATTGTTCATAATCAAGGGTTCTGAAATAAATATTTTTCTTTGGACAAGTGAATGTTTCTATTTCTCATCTTATTACGTATTATATAAGTAACGTAATTTTAAATTAAAAACTATATGTCATCGATTTCATTTTTGAGTTATGATCCTTTAAATTCATCACAAAGTTCAAATTGCGCCATCACAAAGTTCAGCGCATCATAACTCAACACAAAAGTCATTATCTGACAAACAAAATATAACATCTTATAGCTTAACTCATAGTTAAGATAAAAAACATAACACTTGGTAGTGTTACAAAAGCAATGTAGGTCTAAGAAACGATTTACGACTCCGCGCCGGGCGGTCGCAGGAACGAAAATCGGCGGGGCAAGCGAGGGATATTGTACGTTCTCTTTAGCGGGCAACCGAGTTACAAAGCGCGTGATGCCGCGGGCAAGTGGCGACTGATTTACGACATCGCGCGGGCAGCCAAGCGGTTAATTCGGTGTAGATAGAATCCCTCTACAGTTAAAACTCATAAAATATGTATATCATCGATTTACTTTTTAATATAATCTTGTTTAAAATACACAAAGTGTTTTTATCAACGATAGTCAATGTTCGCTGCTAAGTATAATAAATTAGAAAGTAAATATCAACAAAGAATTCATACGACTTGAAAGAGTCATTTATAAGGTTGAAGGAAAACATCACTTCAACTTACTCATGTTACCGACTTATCAACAATAAATGTTTATGTTAGCGCGCCCATCAGGCGAGCGGCGGCGCGACATTTTGTTTAGAATGTGAGCGGTCAAGTGAATTCGGCGAATTGGCGCTAGCGGTCAACCAGTTATAACCCTAGCAAGCAAGTGTATCCTAGCCTAGCGGGCTTTTGTTTTGGAGCCTGGGTTCCGCTTACTATTTATACCAGATTTAACAGGATAGTTAATTATATAGAGTATTTCTTTTCATCAGAACCACTGTTTACAACGGGGAACTATATTAAATTAAATATCAGCAATATGGCTCTGGAAATGTGGAAGTGAGTGTGAGTCAACCTGCCGCATCGCTATCTGGTCTGGTGCGTTGTCCACAATGTTCCCAGGATCGTTTTTTTAAAGGTAAGCGGGGCCTGAAAGTACCTTTTGGTAGAGTTCACAAATCCCAAAATGCACTCCCTGGCCCTCCAATATCTACACAATCTGCATCAGAAGACGTCACCCAAATTCCTTTTTGGCAAACCCTAGCAAAATTGAAACATTCGATTCCGGTTCTTAAAAGAGTTCCCCGAAGGGCAAGACCTGCAGTTTTAAAAAAATAAGCAGAATCTATAAGTCTTGTCGTAAGGGAGAACTCTATAACGGCCTGGGAGCAATTATTAACCTTTTCTTATAGGATTTTACATGTTGACAAAAGTCAGGCAAGCAAAATTACACTAACATCTCAAATTAAATACAACTGTCACGTTTCGGCCAACTCTTTGGATTCTAAATTCATTTTTAACAAGCAGAAATCGCGTTTTTAAGGGATGGTGATATTCGGGGCGCATCTAGACTGTTATTTAGTAGTGATGTGGTAGCGCCTTGCTCTCCAGATGCGGCCAAGGATGTTTTAGCAGCAGTTTTCTCCTTCCGAAGTGGCTCGGTCGGCGGTCTTGATGCCTTGACACTACAGCACCTTAAAGACTTAGTATGTGCAAGTGCTGGGGTTGCCAGCGACTCATTTTTGAAGGAGCTAACTGCGCTAATTAATATAATGCTTTCCAGTAATGTGGACGATGCGATCATTGAAATCTTGTATGGGGCGAACCTGTGCGCCCTTAACAAGAAGGATGGTGGCATTCGTCTCATTGCCGTGAGCAGCACATATCGGCGTATATCAGCTACGATAGGCTGTAAATTTTACAGCAGGGAGCTATCAGAAAAGTTCCAACCCCTCCAACTAGGTTTTGGTTCCAAGGGAGGTTGTGAGGCCGCTAAACATGCCCTTTCTACATACCTTGGAAGTAGTGATGGAGAGGTAATTTTTTAAGTTCACGTGAAAAATGCCTTCAATTCAGTTAATAGGGACACTTTGTTGGCACAGGCAAAATTAGAAACCCCTAAAATTTTTAAATTTCTTTGACAATGTTACAGATATTCCACAAAATTACTTTACAAGGACAATGTTTTGGATTCAGCAGTTGGATGCCAACAAGGTGATCCTCTTGGGCCAGTCATTTTAAGTTTAGCCATACACCCCATTATTCGGCAAATAAATTCAAACCACACATTAAGTGTGGTTCTTAGATGATGGAACTCTGGGAGGCGATGTAGACACTGTATTACAAGACATGGCTTTTCTAAAAAATAAATTCTCATCCATTGGCTTAGAACTAAATTATAGTAAATGTGAACTTTTTATAAATACAACAGACTCAATGAACAAACATTTGGTAATATCGAAATTTAATTATTTGGCACCAAATATCAAAATTGTTGAAAAGACTTCTCTTCGCCTCCTAGATTCACCAATTTTTGAAGAAGCTTTTGAATCTTTCATAGAAGAAAAGATACAAAATTTTAGTGATATTTCAGATCGTCTATTCAAAATGAATATTCATTTAGCTTATACAATTATTCGATAATGCCTTTTCGTCCCTAAAACTCATATTTTAACATCATCACAGCTTTGGAAAAAAATAACACTTTTAGGAAAAATTCATCAAATTATTCAAACAACTTTAAGGGAGATATTAAATGTGGACATGGACGACCGAGCCTGGCTACAAGCGTCTTTACCCATACGTCTAGGTGGGCTCGGCATTCGCAAAATTTCCAGTTTCAGTTTACCGACGTTTTTATCTTCGGTTCACAGCACGGAAGACTTAACTAGGAAAATTTTAACAACTACACTAGTTAATTCGGAAGTGCTGTGCAAAACCGAAGCTATAAATGCCTGGAAAATGGCTTGTCCAAACACTGAATTGCCTACCAACCTTTTCTCCCAGAGACAGTGGGACTTGCCGCTCTGCAACTTAGTAAGAACAAATCTTTTGTCTACAGCTTCTAATGTTGCAGAGCGTGCTCGCTTACTGGCTGTGGGGGAATGGGAATCTGGTCTTTAGCTACACGCACTACCATCTTCCAACACTGGAACCATGTTGTACGATGAGACCTTCCGTACTGCCACTTGCCTATGTTTGGGTGTTTCATGTGTTTCTCCGCATCAATGTCATTGTGGAGAAGACGTCGATAGCCTCGGACATCATAGGCTTTCTTGCAGTAGAAGCGCGGGTAGAATTCCACGACATGCACATTTGAACGACATAATTCGTCGTACTCTTGTCGCATCTGGCGTACCAGCTGTACTCGAACCAAATGGTTTGGTACGAGACGACGGGAAGAGACCTGACGGTATGTCGTTGTTGCCATGGAAAATGGGTAGGCCGTTGGTGTGGGACGCAACGTGCGTAGACACCCTTGCGCCATCACAAATTCCAAGCACAGCATGGCATCTTGGCGCTGCTTCTGCAACGGCGGAAACCCTCAAATGGCGCAAATACGGTAATTTAGTTGGCAATTACGTATTTGCGCCGTTTGGGGTAGAAACGCTGGACTCATGGAGTCCGAGCGCTCGTATTTTATGCCGAGACGTCTCCAAACGCTTGATCGATGTTTGACGTGACCAGACGGCTGGTTTATTCTTTGCTCAAAGAATCAGCATTGCCATTCAACATGGCAATGCTGCCAGCCTTCTGGGCACGTTACCCGATGACAGTGATGCGGAGGAATACTACGACGCCTAAACGCTTTGCCTTTTTATGTATATATTAGTTCGTTTTTTTTTTAATTTAGTTGTAGGATTATACGTATAATTTTAGTCTTAAATAATAGTTTTAAATGTAAATAAGTATACAGTTGTAAAATAATTGAATTGAAATATATTGAAATATCAGCAAAGATTTGGCTGACTGATAGTGCGACCGCTGCTGTATTCCGAGAATACAGCAGCGATTTATTGTAAATCGAATACCAGTGATAACTACATCCAAATTGGTACAGCTCATATAGTATGATGGTACGTATGATCATCCTCCTAGCATTATCCCACTTTCAACCTGGAGTTCACTTGCTAGTCCAACCAATTTGGCTGATTGTTAGCTTTTCCACGAAGCAACTGCCTGTCTGACCTCCGCAACCCAAAGGGATAGCGATAATCCATGGTTAAGGCTAGTGTCAGAACTATAATTGAGAAGTACTGATGCCCTGTAACGACTGTCAAAGATCTTCATGACAGCCGGGACCGACGGCTTATCGTGCTTTCCAAGGCACGGGGCAAGCCGAAAAGTTAGTGGTGCACGCCGTGGATTCGAACCCGATGCCCTCTGCATGGCAGTCTGTTGGTATCTCCACGAAGCTTTCGCTGCCTTAGTGGTACTATTGATAATAAATCAAATAAATAGATGTATAGGCAATAAACTTACATAAGCATTGATCATGTCGTAACAGTTTTAATATGCCAAATTATACAACCGTTCTAACCTATTCGAAGGGGATGATTCTCCTCAAATGTCCAATGTTCTATGACCATTAATGATAGTTTAAAACAAGATTGCTGGGCATAAATAATACACAATAGCGATAGTTTTGGCTCCTAGTCAGAACTCATTAAGTTTCATAGCAGCTGTCTGTATTGACTGTCATCAATTTGTGCATTGGTTTAGCTGGCATTTGTTTCTTTTTTCTCTTGTTAAGTAGTTCTACAAAACTAGGCATATCATCATATCGTTTATAGATGTACTGATGGACATAGGCCTCTTCTCAAGCTTTACATACAAACCGATCACGATAACTTGCGGCTAAAATAGATTCAGAAATATCTATAAAAGTATTCAGTCCAAAGAAAGTATGGATCTTGAAAGATAAACCTATGCCCAGAGACTCCAATGAATTAAGCAAGGTCATTTAAAAAAAGTTTATAAAAGTAGATTTTCAACGTTTACAGTTTTTAAAGTAATCTCTTTTAAGCTACGGATTTATTTTCATACTGCCATTCTATAATCCACTCTGCTTGGGTTTATGAATGGAGTGCTCAAAAGCTAGTTAGTGTAACGGTAAAAATCTGTTTGTAATTTCTGTGGGCGCCAAATGGACTGATTTCGTAGATTTTTGCATCAAGACTGATTTTTCAGGATTACTTTCTCGCAAGACAAGGCAGTGGGGTTCCAAATTCTTCCATTTCAGACCGTCCCAGTGTCCAAATAATTGTCAACTTTATATTACTTTGTACCAATGTGCAAAGCGAGGGTACACTCGAAACGATCACTACTGTGCCTACGACAGAACGCTTCACCAAGGTATGTGGTGAAATATTTTGTGGCACTTGTCGTTTTAATGACAGCCGGGCGTATCATCTCGGCTAATCCTATCCAAGAACCGATCAAGGTAATCGTGGCCGGTTAACCCCCGTAGTCATGTATAGGTGACAAGCCAAAGTAAACTTAGCACCCTATGGGTAGGCTACATTTTGAATATATATCTATACGGGAATTAACGCGAACATGCATTAGGTATTTACATACCTTATTTTTGCTTGACGTTTCGAGACGGTTGCACGTCCCGTGGTCGCAAGCTGACTGGTGTAGCGATGTCACGTCTCCGAGTGCGAGGTAGAAGATTCTATTTTTACCCCCGCGTTGTTAATTTTCGAGGTGCCGGCGCAAAACACACTAACCGTATCTGTATTTTGAACATTCGCCGACTGCGCATTAAAAAAGGGTGTTGTTAACCGGATCACTGGATTCCAAGCCGATGACAATTTGAAGCCCTCTTCCCGATTGAAATTTTTATGTTTTCTGATTTCGATCGCTTCACGCACAACTCTTGGGTAAAAGTGGCGTTCCATGGAGAGGACTTGTGGACGATGAAATTCAATCCAGTGATTGGTGCCCGATTGAAGTAAATGTTCCGCAATCGCCGATTTGTTCGTTTGATGGTTCTTTACAGCTGCGATGTGCTCCTTTATACGTTCAGCGATGGTCCGCTTCGTTTGCCCTATGTAAGAGCTTCCGCAGCTGCAGTTGATTTTATAGACACCTGGGGTTTGTAGCGGTAGAACATCCTTTGGTGTGCCCACCATGTTGTATACTTTGGCCCCTGGTGTAAATACGGTCGGAATGGAGTAGTTTTTTAACTTTGCTCCTATTTTATCCGTAACACCTCTAATGTAGGGCATGTAGGTAGGTTGTCTATTTACCGCCGGATGTTTATCTCGCTTGGTAGGCCGCGTCATTCGACGTTGTATCTGGTATCCGTTCTTGCTAAGTACCTCCTGAACATGGTCTAGCTGTAGCTTCAAATGCTCAGGGTCACAGAGGTCGTATGCTCTGTTTTTTAGTGACGTCACAACGGATTGCAGTTGTCGAGGATGGTGGTGCGACGTGGCGTGCAGGTATCTATATGTGTGTGTAGGCTTCCGGTATACGCAGTTTGTTAAGGACCCATCTGGTCTCACAGTCACTTTGACATCCAAGAATGACAACGATCTGTCAGTTTCCATTTCGTAGGTGAATCTCATCTTCGGATGAATGGAGTTAAGGTGTTGCACATATTGATCTACTTCCTGCTTACCTCCTTTTACGATACTAAAGATATCGTCCACGTATGTTTTCCAAAGCCTGATGGTCTTAGGTCCGATGCTAAGCGCCTTTTCCTCAAAGTGTTCCATCTAGACATTAGCCAGTACTGGAGCTACTGGACTCCCCATTGCGACACCATCGATATGGAGGTAATATTTGCCTTGGAAGAGGAAGTAGTTGCCATCCAAGCAGTGTTTTAGTAGATCAATATAGTTGTGAGGCATATCGTTGTCACTCAGTCTGTCCCTCACTACGTCCAGACATTCCCTTATTGGAACGTTGGTAAAGAGCGACTCAACGTCAAAGCTTACCATTACATCTTCCGGTTCCAATCGGATACTTTGTACGATCTGGACGAAATGACGCGAGTTCTTCACAAAAGACGGTGTGATACCGACTAATGGCTGCAATACCGATGCAACGTGCTTCGCAAGGTCGTAAGTAGGCGACGAAATCTGACCTACGATAGGCCGCAGTGGCACGTTGGGCTTATGTACCTTAGGCAGACCATATAGCCTAGGTGGCTGGTATGGCTTGGGACCATATAACTTGCTGTACTCATCTTCCGTGAACAGGTCCTGGTGGTCTTGTATCAGTGCTCGTATTCTACGCGTTACTCTGGGCGTGGGGTTAATGGTATTACCTAATTATTAAGGTTATGTCAATACCTAATGCATGTTCGCGTTAATTATATATATTCTTAAACATGCAACGCGAGTGTTTAAAAGTTTCTAGGCTACATTTTGGATTGTCACTATTGTCACCTATACATGACAGTGGCGTTCAAAAGGTTTATGTCAGCCGGGCGTATCCAAAACCTGTCCAAAAACTGATCAAAGCAACCGTAGTCGGTTAACACTTGGGTTAATCGGCAAGCGAGGATGGTGTGGTGTCACTCCAGCTGCTTTAATAAGATGGGACCTGCTATGTATTAAGGCTGATGCTTGAGAATTTAATTGAGAGTTGACTTTAACCAATCTTCTACCACTACTTTTCTATTTATCTAGAAACCACGTAATAACATTTTGCAAAGCAAGCTCTTTCCTTGAAGGAAACTAAGAATATAAGATCAAATATATAAATGGAATCATAACAATGACGAGACATATTTTTGCAATATCATTATCATCCACTTTACCCAGAACACTTATCTATAATCTCATAATAAAAGGTTATATCTTGTAAAAAAGACGTGAGTTTTTACGTGATCAGAATGAGATAGTAAAACATATTGCCAAGTTCAAAGGTAGATAAAGGTATGATCACCAAATTATAAAAATTGTAGCAGTAGCTATATACTACTGGGGCTATATATCGTATGACCGCAAAGACAATCAACACGGTGATATCTAACGGACACGACCTAATACTACCTAGCCTGGTCTGAGAAAAGTTGAAGGAACACCACACCTTTCTTCCTCGACAAAACTAACAGTAATACTGATATTCAAACTTTAATAAGTAGCGAATAATGCCAAATCATGAGCTGCAATCATTACTGTCTCCATACAATTTTTAACTATGCTTAAGATCAAACGACTCCATGCGCATAAAACGTATACAAAAGTTTCTCATAACGTATATTATAATATGTTTTAAGACAATTTTATCTTTTACTCAAAGTACTAACAAGTAACTTTATCCATTATCTCTCTACGCTTAAGTGTACCTATCATCTTTTTTGTGACAACTCCAACTGAAGGAATATTTAATATTATGTATCGAGTGTAGTATGTCGTAATCGGGTACAGTGCGATAGTAATAACAGTGGCAGTGGTGTTGTACGCAAAAAACGAGTAAGAAAGCGGGTAGACCGTTATACTTGCTCGTAACATTCATCCACCCGCAATATCCTCAGTAAATCCGTGAACATGGCGCTTGCAACAGTGCCGAAATATCGGGTACTCCAAACAAAGGTACGTGGTATATATCCCGAAAGACAATTTAAATCAAGTATTCGGGCTTGCACGAATTACAGAAATCGTGCGATATTCAAATTTATAGCTAACACTAAAGCAATGAGCACTGAATTATTTTTAAACTTTTGAGGTAGCCTCTTAAGAAAATTATTTTTCTTAGTTCTAGCCTAGATCCGAAAAATTCTTACCGTCAACATGATGAGTTGTGTTATCTGCAGCAGACGCGGTGGAAATTCTTACCGTATACAAGCGCCTTCAGAGCGCTTGTACATGCTTAGACAAGTCACCGGGCGAACGCAAGAATTTGTGTCGTCTCTACACCCGATACATCGACACTGAATAAGAAAAATATTTTGTTTGATCTAGAAGGACGCGTGAACATTGAAAAATTTTCGTGCTTAGATGCGAAATGTGCAGCAGACATAGTGGAATTTCTTAGCATACATAACTCGGCAAGATGGCCGTTTAGACCACTACGCTAACCGTGCAGTGTTGTAAACGATTCATTACTTACATTATGGTCCAACCACGCGAACTAGACACTTTGTGACATATTGGCGCGCCGTGAGTCGATTAATCAAGTTAGTCGGTAACGTGGCACTTGGCGGGACAGTCTTGTGAGGAACGCGATAATTAGTACAGTAGTACTTATGGTTAGAGGGCGGTAGGGACGCGGACATTTTATATGCGTTTTCGTACGAAATTCAGCCGAGTGGGAACGCATGACTATGTGTAAAGTGTTCTGAACTTTAAAGTATTATTTACATTGATATATACTAAAACTTATAACAGTCAAAAAGTTTTATATTTTTCCAACTAGAATGTAGATTAAAACAGTTACAAAAATATAGATGGATGAACGAATCCGTAGCAGGTCTATGTAAAGGATTTGTAGGAAATTCATGCCATTGTTTAAAATACTTGGCTTGAGAATGTCTAGGGTTCTTATAAATATAGGTAGTGTATCTACTCTGTATTGTAAATCTCTATATTCAGCAGTGGAATATGGTAGGTGGATGATGATGATCTACTCAAATTACCAACGTATTGTAATAGAGTAGTGACATTTTGTATTCGTCGTTTATTCATGTCTGCAATATTTCAATATGCTGCTAAAACGCTTGTAAAAGGTTATTTATAAACGCTCGCTCGCTTTTTGTCGATATCAAACACGTATTTAAGAAGATGTACTCATCCACCGTATTCAATAATACTCATAAATTTTATCTCACATAATCACATGTATTGAAAATAATTTTATTTCACGTCTTACTCGTATAACTTCATAATTTTATACGTTTCTTGTTCTTTGCTCTTTCAGTTCTCGTATCTACCTCAAACGATGTTCTTGGGCGATAAATTTTACGAATGGCAGCAATTCTTGCTGACAGATATTTTAACAAGTTACTTCTGTAGATAAATGACTTCAAAAGTTATTAAAAGCTTTTCAATTTATTTGTTTTACGTACTACATCATCAGCTCGATATTGGGTTGACTAATATTTTTATCATCATTATAAGGAAATTCATTTTTGGGTGATAAATATTTTATTGTTAGAATGACAAATAAAGAAATTATTCAATTATGTTATGATGTAGGAAATTATCGTTGACCTAAAAATTACACCCCAACACTGCAAAGTAAAGTTTATCTATCGAATCTAGGATTTGTCCTAAACTAACATCATTTCAATTCTCATGTTACTTTCTCTATTTCATTTTCTTTTTGTACTCAAATAAAATTATACATTTCAGTATAAGACAAACCTTGTGCCCATTACAAATCATCAACAAAAATCTCCCCACTTAAAATCTCTTAAACAAAATATCATAATGGTTTTCTCGTAGTTATTGATTCATCAATCAAAGTTCAATCACAGTTTGCTCTTATAGATGCTGTTAGAGAATCTATACATTACACAGGCTATTTTATTTTTAGATGAAGAACCACTTTTCGGTGATGCATTGCGGCACATTAATGAGTATTGTAATGGTATTGAAAGTGACTCTTATTTAGAGTTATGGGGACCAGTGTTTGTGGTATTTAGTTTAATAGATTAGAATTTAAGAGATGATCGTTTGTTATGAGTGTTTTTAGTAAAACATATAAAGAAGTAATTAATGTTGTCGACGAATTTTAAAATACAAAGTGCTGAATAATAATATTTTATTTGTAAAACAGTGATATCATAATTACAGTTGGCCATTAAAGATATTATTATGAGCTTTACCAAATAAATAATACCCGGATTAATGCCGAAAATGTATTATTTAGAGTACTACATGTTTATAAAATAGTATCGCTCATCTTCCAAAAATGGCAAAAAAAAAACAGCTGTTTTACTGATCACATAAAAAATTCGCTTTTCCTCAACGGCAAATATTTTTCTCAAGTTCGTCCACGCCTCAGGACCAATAATATAAACTAAATAAACCGTCTGGTCCTATAATAATATTTTCCATTACCAAAATAAAGTTCAAATCAACATATAACCTAGAATGTTCATTAAAGGTCATTGGGCATATCTGACCCGTTTTGCGAACAGTGGCGGACATTAACCAAAATAGTTTTAAACGAAGTGGAATAATATGACCTTTCATTGCATACAACTGTTTGATTAAAAATCGACGGAGAAAAATGTACAGAATCCTTAAAAAAGAAAACAAACGGTATCAAAGGTTTTTATTTCATCTTATAAAGGCATAAAAATAATATCGAAACCGTACAGCGTGGTGCATGTATGAGCTAATGTTTAGAGATATGTTATACAATGTCTTTTTCGCACATTGAACAGTTTTGTTTTCGCATATTAAATAGCTGCTCCCATATCGCTAGCATTGTTTATTATCTGTCTTGGGCCATACACCAGGAAGCAACAGACGCACCCACTGCCTTTTTAAATGATCTTATGATTGCTTTGGATCAAATTGAATAAAAAATATTTTAATGTATTAGCATTTTATTTTCTTACCTATATCAGTTAATTAGCAGACGCCCACGACTTCGTCGGGCTCATTCAGTGATCCCACGGCAATATCGGGATAAAAAGTAGCCTATACCTTTCGCATGAATGTGGCTATCACACACAAAAAGATTTTTTCAAATTGGATCAGGAGTTTCAGAGATAAAAAGTATGGATATATACATAGATAATACTTGAATTTTTTTGAGATTCCCGTAGCTCACATTAATGCGACTAGTGCCATAGTAAATGAGAGCCGTAGATGAATACACTCTGCTATATTTCGTTTCTGTCCGCCATGGGTATGGTTTCCATACTAAGGTGCCCAATGACCTTTAGCGAGAATTTTTGCCACGCACTAATTAAATCATTGACTATATTAAATTCACGCCAAATTGTGCTCGTCTAGTAGGGTATATCCATATATATGAATATTGCCACAAAGGTCCTTTACTTGGCAGTATCGTTTACCTGGCTGTATAAGCTTGAATATGCTTCTTGTTAAATACTATTATTTGATACTAAACTTCGCCCGCAACTCCGCTCGCGTGTATTATACACCTAAAACACGTCAGGACCCACACATTATGTCTTGGTGAAAATCGTACAAAAATTCGTTCGATAATTATTGAGCCTATTGCGTTTATAAAGACAAAACTCGGCGGAAACTGTGTCTCATTTTGTAATGATCATTTCAGCCTAGAGACGTCTTCTGTAGGACTCCACAAAGATTCTACACATTTATTAAAATTGAATTATTTAAATAGAAGGATATTATGTTCGTAGTTCATCTATTAATTCGTGAAGACAAATCTATTGGCTCGTTTCACGAATAGAAAGTTGAGTGTAGTTTGACTAACTTGAAGTTTACTAACTTGAAGTTTCTTTGTTTATAATAACTTACAACAACACACAATCGGTCATCTCACTCCAACTAGGAAATTGTACAGCTAGGACAAGTAGACAACTAATAAAAAATAAAATTACAAAGACCTAAGAAGATATTTTGCTATAGACAAATACCAGCCACGCACACAAAATATTGATCATTATACAAATATTCAATGTGGATAGATGTCAAACTCATGACTTAGCAATATAGGTGGTTGACCACTAGACAAATACGTCTGGTATAAAGAAGTTAAATTTTACTGATAATATTAGAAAATACGTCTGTCTAATATTATCAGTAAAATTAAACTTCTTTATACCTACTACTTGAAAACTGACCGCGATATACGAATATTATACAAATCAATAAACTACATCATTCTTTATTACCTTCGGAGTATATCTTTCAAAATAATAGCAGGCAGTGCCACAGAAAGAAAGAAGAATCAATAGCATTTTAAGATAGACCGCCATGTTATTACGTCTTAGCCACTTGAATGGTACAAACAAACGTCCATTTGTCTTAGTAACACGTTCCTTAGATAAACTGCTTCCGTTTGCGCTCAGATTTCAGTTAACGAAAGTCTTTGTTACGAATAGACTGCAGTATGTGTTTTAAACATGATACTGCTTTTAACTGGAAGTTTGTTTTTTTTTTTACTGAGGGGAAATAACGTTACTTGTAGAGTAGATAGCGTCAAATCTTTATATATAAAATCCTTACGTTACTGACTGACTGACAGACAAGCTACAGCAAAAACTATTGGGCACAAAAAGCTGAAATTTGGCATGAATGTTCTTTGGGGATCGTAGGGGTGCAATAAGAAGGGATTTTCCGATATAACCACGGGATCGGGTAAAACGGGTAAATTAAAAAATATTACGGGCGTAGCCGTGGGCATCCTCAAATTAATATTTAAGACAGAGCCTGTCCTATTAATAATCATCAGCTGTTAACAGTCCACTGCTGGACTAGGCCTCTCCTTTGACAGGAGGAATTGGCCTACTATATCACGCTGGCCAAACGGGTTGGTATAGGGTTTGTATCAAGTTTTCCTTCTCTTACAGTGCTGTTCTCTGCATAATATGCTCCCTCTGTCGGCTCTTACGACACCCATGGGATGATATGGGGTGGTGACAATCCGTATTCTTAATCCGTCACCACACGGATAATGTCCTGTCCTATTACCAGAAAACTTATAAACATAATTACTTTACTTTTACTCTAAATGTTTACGTAACGCAGATTTTGACATTTAAATATTGGACGGTGGTATTTGTCAAAGCATCCTTGCGACGCCAACACTAGAAGTCGCTCGTAGCTTTGTTAGAATACTTAGTTAAATAGTATCTTAGTTTAAGCAGCAATGATGATTTGCCTGTAGTGAACTGTCATGTCTAATTTGTAGATAAAAGGTCAGCACATTAGAAAAAAAAGAACTCAAGAATAACTTGTTCCTAATTTTAGATTTATTTAAAATTTAATGAATCCTACGTTTATGCACTCTTTTTAAATACATTAAATATTAACTCTGTTTTATTTCTGAACTAAACATGAAGTTTTAAAATTTTAAATCAGTATGCAACAAAATGCGACAAACACTACAATGTTATAAGAGCATCTGAATGGTTTTACAGTTCTGTAAGTCACAGTTAAAAAACAGACAATTCCAAACAAATCTCTGTGGATTTAAATACTATTTGTGCACTTTGTCTGACAACAAGATGTGTCAAATATGACAATTTAGTTACACAAGTACTGCAAGTACGATGCATTGACATACGGGCTTTCAAAAGAGGCTCGTGCCCAACTGGTGTCTGTTTCACGGAGCTGATATTTTTATATTTTAATAGCCCCCCACCTATGTCCCTGAAGGGGTAGGCAGAGATATTACACCCACATTTGACCTTATCAATTTTAGACACCACGTAATAGGTGGTGTACTATTTGTATACAAACCTAATATTTATATTTTTATAATTATTTATCTTTCAGCATCACCATTATCAGCCTTCTTTGATCCACTATGTAGGTAGAGGATCTGGGCCTCTCACATATTACGCAATTGAGCTTGATTTTTTATTAACACTCCACTCCACGTTGATGGAGGGCACCCTACGCTACACCTATAAAAATCTTTTTCATCTTTCTAAGAATGTAATAAAAAATTTAAGTTGGTTTGGTTAGTTTCAAAACACACACTATGTTTGCAAACCATTACCTCTCAAAGTCTTTAAGACCTAGATAAGCTATCACTAGACCAAAGTACGTCGGGATTAAGCGTATCTACGTTATACTCAATAAAATGCTAAAACTAATATCTGTTTACGCCGAGACATCTTTTAACATGTATAGAGCTGTCTTTATCTTACAGGAAGGGTTAAACAGAGATGGCAAGAGACTTGGTTCACGTATATCAGTTTTAAAATGTGTTTACCGCTGCATATGAAAGGATGTGGCAAGAAACGGATGCGGTAGTGTTAAATAAATAAATTTGAAGTTCATGTCTGCTCCAAATGTTGAATTGTAACTATCGTAATGGACATGACGTAGGCTTGAATATGTGGATATGTATGGACATATACACATTTGCACAATTCGTGACTATTTTCGTAGAAGTCTGTTTGTCTCTCTATTAAGCTAGCGCTGTATATTTGTTAAATAAAATGTTATTATATAAACTTACGTGTGATTCTGGGGCTGGGTAGGATAAAGAATGGCCGACGTACCTAGAAACAAATAAGAAACTTATTGAGTATTGTCATCATTTCAGCGCTATTACATCTGTAATTCGTTGTTGAGTAGATAGGTAGGTACCTTGTTAAATAGTAGATTAGGATCTGTTCCGCTGTCAATGTTAACTAACACAAAGAAGAAATAAGTCAAATTCGAAATGAAAAAACATTTTCAAAATATATCACATTGCACATGAGATGATAGTTTAGGCATTTTATATTTAAGCTGGTTTAAACAAACTTACATTTGTATCACAACCATAACACATTTGTTTATTGGACAGAGTAAAATGAATGAGTTACCGCAGCATCCGCAATGGTTATAATGTAAACACTGTCATTACGTAGTTTACTTAATATAAACGTGAACATTCAATTACGAAAAGTTGTATGACATACTTCATACAAACAGGGTGTCAAAAGATTCATCACCAGGCCAAAGTTTCCTCTTTTTAAACATAATGCCAATTCACACTAACCAAAAATAATTGCTGGGAAACGATTTTTTTTAAATAGACTCATTTTATATGCCGCTATGTAAAGTACGCGCGGTGCAATGCTCTAGATCCATGGGTGCATAGATCATGTGCAGAACAAATTGGCGCAAGAAATGCATCGATTTTGTGCCTAATTGGTAAAAATGTATGGTCACTTTGAGGCTCAATATCTCCTGATCCAGTAATTTGTTAGGTATGGTGCCGAAGTAAATACTGTTCGTAATGATTGATACAATATGGGATTAATATTTTCATTAAGGGTCTTTCTTACACCTCGTATTTATCAAAGAATGTCCTTGAAGTACAAAAACGCTTCAATCAGCATCTATTCGAAAAGTGATAGACAAAATCTAACACTTTTACAAAATACTTGAATCTTACAAGCAAATCAATAAAATAGAAGTTAAAGTCGAAATAAGTGAGAAAGATCTTTTGTAGTTAGTTTTAGTATCGGCGTCTAGTAACTGTTTTTATTACCAGCAATAAGCAAACGAGCCAGTGGCCTAGCTGTCGGTAAGAGGTAGCCCCGGCGTATACACTTGGTTGTGGGCTAAAACATAATCAAGCCACTGACGATCGCGAGGATTTGAAAAGAAATAAGAGGAAGAGAACACAAGAACGAGTGATATGAGCGAGAAGTAAGATTTGTAGTACGTAGGTATCTCGACGGTCAGGCAGCGCGAGGCGGCTAGTTTATAAATTATTATTATTTTTACTATTGTGTCTCTCAGGCCTGATGGTTGAAAGTGTGACGAATTTTACTGATACAACATTCTGTAATTGGTTAATATAACACTGTGAACACTGGCAAACTTATTTTATATATATTAAACTGTCCATTTTTTATGTGTGTATTATGTAAACAATGATTACATCGCGCGCGCCGCGCGCGGTCTAGTGCGCTGGTAGTATGCGACGCGCGATGCGCCGCGTCCTGCGGACCGCTCGCCCGCGCCCGCGCCCGCACCCTTGCATAATAATTTTATTAGGTATGCATTGAATATTGGATGTGATACATACGCCGACTTAATTACGGAGTGGTTAAGTCGGCGTATCTATTACGTATTTTTTTATGTAGCTTTATTCTTATTATTTTGTTTTATAACCACTGCTTTTTAATCCTTTGCGTTTTTGTGTACGTATTTATTGTTTTGTCGTTTAGATAAAAATGTGTAAATTGTTTACACATTTTTATCTAAACTCACTTGCTAGATTACATACTTTTGTCTATTTTTATTTTTCTTAGTATTATTGTGCTGATTAACGTCCGTGCGACATTTAAGGTGCACACAGAATACCAGCGTTGTATTGTGGATACTACCACAATGCAACATTAAAGCTGAGTGTGCACCTATATGTCACAGATTAATCTTAAGGCTTGCGATGTTTTATTTTATATGTTACATTTTTTCTGTGTTCTGTGACAAATAAATAGTTTTTCTTTCTTTCTTCTCTTCTTTCATTTGATGGAGGGTACAAATAAAACGACATTGGAAGTGTATTATATCTGGTGTATTTATTAAAGGCAGTCGCCTTGTAGCCCATTTTTCATACCCATGGGTACTATTAATATTTATTTATTTATTTATTTATTAACTTAAGGATTGTCTACATTACATACATTACATACATTACATACATTACATACAATATGTGTCTTTTTTAATTACTTTTATTTATCGATGGATATTTTTAATATCTGGCTAATTTAATTATGATTTCATCCAAACTTAATGTACTTAAACTTGTGCGTTCCCTGTGATCTAGACTTCGTTTCCCGGGTTGTGCACAAAGTGATGTGGAGTTTTTTCGAAGAAGTATCCAATATAAGTTGGTGATGTCACTTAACCGTGCTCGGAAAACACGTTAAGCCGTTAGTCCTATCTCGGATCTGTCGCCAGTTAAGATTGACTGTCTAGACGGAACTTCAGTCTAGAGTTGTTTACGTCTTTTTGTCTCAACTTTACAAACCTAGAATGCAGTATGCAGAAATTCAATTATAATAAAATCTAAAATAATTCTTTTTTCAATTGTTGCAACCTAAAAACCGAAATAAAAGCAACTGTTTAGTTTAAAATAGTAATAGTTCATGGGCAGTCCTTATAAGAATTATTTCTTCGTGTAATATTTTCTTCCATTTTGAAACAAATTATTTTATTACGTCTGACGGGTACAACGGTGTATTTCTGGGTTAAACTGTAAACTCGGATATCTTTACGCTTCATTTATTAGAGATAATATTTTATTTTCAGGAACCTACTTTACGTCTGAAAATACTACGTTTTATAGACGACGGGTGTAATAAAAAATATCAAAGCTTATTACTACGGAGATGTCGTTAAATTTGGCTGCTTAACCCCTTGTATGCCGGAACGCAGATCTACGCGAGACACAATAGCTTTTTAATTGTGTCTGGTATTCCGGCATACAAGAGGTTAATAAGAGGCTTCTGTGGGCTAATGAAAAAATAAAATGCCACCGAATGATCATCCAGTATGAAATGACTGACTGTCTGCCTTCGTGGTCCAGGGGCAAGAGTATGCGTCTGCTGGTCTTGGGTTCGATTCCTGGGTCGGGCAAAAGTGTAACTGAGTTTTTTTAATTCTCACTAACAGCAAGGCAATGTGCCCGGTAACGACAATAGGCTCCCCATTACGTGGGACCTAAAATTTATAACATGCCGAAATGAACGTGTAATATTACACTTTGCCTTAGGGATACAGGCGTGAGTCTATATAAATAATATGAAATGACTTTATCATGGCAGACACGGACAAAGGTGGTAAAGTCTGGTTACTGCGATATTTATAAATAGCAAATAGTGTCAATGGTCAGATAAGTGTTTATCTGACCATTGCCACGGAGCCTAGCGTAATATTTTTGATATTCACACAGGACAAAGCTAGGACATTTCACGAATATCCATCCCTCGTGCACGGTTTTTGAACTTTACTTTAGCCTGAAACATTAGTGTACCAAGCTTAATACTTTGAGTTATAATCTCTACGATATTTCCTCATTTTCGCGTACCTAAATATCCTCTTAATCCCGGAACAAGGCTCTCAGACTATAGACCTGTCAAGCTCTTTGCGTCGCTACAATACGCGGATATTATATTTCGGTATTTACTCTTAAATTTAATTTAAAATAACAGGGTGCATTAATACCCTCGGATTATACTGTTAGGAACCGTTTCGTGCGACAAAGCAGTTTGATAAATATGGCTGGTATTGTGTATTCAATTTTTAAATTAATACGTTACAATCATGTTCTGCTTTTTTATTTATTGTGTATCTTATTTTTTTAATTATACGTTACACCTATTGTATTTTATTTTTATGTTATGAACCTATATACCTATATATAGCCTGCAGTATTTCGGTGCTCGCTCGATGGTTTTCTAAAGAATCCCTCTCGCTGAATATTTATATAATTTTAAATTGTAATCGTTTATTATTATTTTTCTTTCTTTCTTGCTGGATTATTTCTTATAGACCAAGCACATTCGAACTATGCACCCAACATACTTTTTTTTTCTATAAAGAATTAAAAGAGAACTTACAAAATCATCCTAAAAAGTAGTTGAATTTCATTTAGTCATACGCTTTGTCACGTAAATCTACAATCAACTTGATAAACCATGTATTATCATAAGTCTAAGTTAAAGACTATGACTATGAATATTACGTCAAAACAGTGGTCACCTTTACGCCGCGTAAAGTATTATCTAACGTGACAGGAGGCGTATATTTACGCAACCTTATAATTACGCAGTCACGTGGCATTTTTTGTGGCACATTGCTAGGCTTTCCTTTCAGTTGATACAATACGAAAACAAGGCTCAACAGTAGGAAAACCTACGCGTAAATTTATTTTTATTTTATTTCCACTAATCGTGATAAATAGGTATTATTCCTCTCAGCGTTTCAAGGCTCATTATTCGAAATCTCTATATTTTTTCGTCATGGAAATAAATTGTGATTTTCTTAGTCTCGCAGACGCAATTATAATTCTAATTAAAAATATTTATTTTTATTTTGTTTAGAATATAAAATGTGATAGACATTGACAAATTACAGGAAAATGCGAGACTGGAGTTGAAATTTATTACTTTAATACAGAATACAGATTATTTTTATAATTAGAAACTTTTACAAGGCGAAGTAAAAGTTACTTAGGTATAGTAGTATATTATACTGAAAACTAATTTAAAGACTCCAATGGAACGTGCGCTGCGAATTATTCATTTTAAACTCTTTAAAAAAATCATAGACGCTTAAAAAGCTGTCGCATTGATACCTATTCAACTAAAGCAGATGAAAAACACAACGAACGATTTATGGGTATTAGACGTGTTCCTTACCTAAATCTAAAATTCCAGAGAGTAAACATATAAAAATGTCATTTAAATTGTTTTCTTTAATTTCAAATTCGCCAAAAGTTATATTTTATGAACAATTTCAAATTATGTAATTTTTTCATTATATTTTTTTTTATTTCCAATATTTTCAATATGGAACAAATTAAAATCTATCTCCCGATATTGATTGATTTTAAAGTGCATAGTACCTGCAACTGGCAATTTCATACAACACCAAAAATTTTTGCTATCACATTCACTTCAGTACAAAAGTAATCATTATTATTTCGTCTCCATTACGACCCCGTAATGTTACATAAACATTGCGGGCGGATCATTTGAAAATTTAATCTCGTTATCCTATCGTTTCAATTATAATGAATATCATATCAAAACGTGTGTGTTTATTTCATTTGCATTCTTTTTGCTCATAATTCTGTTACTGGGTAATTTTGTTTTATTTTTTTTTTTGAAATATTAGCAGCTGGTCTTGTTGCACATTAGTACGCTACGGTGTTATTTTTTGTTAAGTTGTTTTACCTAAAAATCCGAAATCAATTATTTAGAAATAATAAATTTATTGAAAATTTTGCATTGATGTTATAATTCGGCTCTGGAAAAAGTTTTGTTAGCAACTGCTAGCTAAATCACAAAAACTGCGCAACAAAGTACAACAACAACAACGAGTAAAATCAAAGAGGAATAAAAACAATAACTTTGTAATTTTGTTTAAACAACAGGCATCGGAATTGAATTTACGTTAATTAACCTCGAAAAATAATGAACAATAAATAATTAACATAGCAAAATTTCATCGCAGACTTTTACTTTTAACTCAAACAAGATAATTGGGACGAACAGTTGGGTAAGCTGTTAAACTGTCAGCCAACACGATCCGTCAAGAAGATTGTGTTTATTCATTACAAAAGTTTTCACTGTGATTATAGACTTCACGACTACCTTAGGGCGTTATCATACTAGCGGTTTGGCAGCGGTTGCGGAGCGGGGCGGACGCGCAGCGAATGCGTCGCGAACACGCCGCGGCTGCGCAGCGAGGACGTCGCGGACGCGTGGCAAATACGTTACGTTTTCGTCGCGTGTTTGTAGCAGATTATTGACGTACAATACATCCAGTAATAAAATGGATGCCGACGCGGAAACACTGCTGTTGACTTTATTACTTTTACTCGTTGCACGACGCTTTTTACTCGTTGCGCGACACTTTTACTAGTTGTGCATCCGCAACGAATTCGTTGCGCATGCGCGGCGTGTATGTTGTGAGCCCGTAACGAATTAGTTGCGCGCCCGCTTCGCTTTGAGGATGTTCGCAATCCGCTAGTATGATAAGGCCCGTCTCTGTTTGGCGGTTCGTGAGAGCACGGAAACTACGGCACCGGCTTGTAGGAAGCCTTTTTGAAAACTGCAGGTAGATGATCTTAGTTTAAATTACAGATGAATCGATTGTCCTTATCCACAAGACGGTCAAAGAAGATTCTGCATTCAGGTCAAAGCAAATCTATAAATATCATCCGTTTATGTTGCACCTCAATCGTATATTTTTTACTGTTATCTCTTCAAAGCGAAACTGTGAGTAATAATTTCATGTTTTGACTATATATAATATTTGACATATTCTATTCCGAATAGTAACTATATAATTAATAATTATACTACGCTTATTAGAGACTAAACAATTAAGTCACTAGAACACCCAGATTCCAAAAAACTATTTGTGTACAAACAAATTAAATTAAATGATGCCGCTGCACGTAATTTAATATCTCTGCTGAATACGTCTGAGACGTCTGTATTTACGTTCGAGTCAAACTTTACAGATCAGAGACCACGGGTTATTGAAATCAATGCAGGTTATGCCAGAGCAACGGCACGCTTCTAAAAATATTGTATCTCTGTGTTAGGTGAATATGGAGGATTATGAACTTATAAGTACGGAAATGAAAATGAATTTTGTTGAGTAGCTTATCGTCACAAATGTAGATTAGAAGTAGATACGTAACTATGCCGTTTATACATAAGGATAATAATTAGATAATCACATTTACTAGGGCTTTAAGACGAGTTAAGTGTATTTAATACATATGAAACAAAATTAAGTAAGTCAGCTCGATTCGAATCTTAGAGAGGTTTTTGTAGATACAAAATATTTGAAAAATTTAACTGCATTTTTTTTTATTTTTTTTATTTAAACTTCCTGCAATACAATTTGCACAAGGCGGACTTAATGCCAAAGGTATTTTCTACCAGTCAACCTTAGGGTGATGCAGAGATGATAGTGGCAGGTGTGCTTAGAGACTAAAAACAAGAGAACTAAATATAACAATAGAATAATGGTAATTTAATACATATTTGCGAATAGAAACTCCTTATACATACATACATATAACATACATAATACATATTACATACATATGAATAAATATACATGTTGCATGCATTTACTGTCTCTTTAATTCCAATTTTTGTATCACTTCACTGTTTTCGTATAGATTTCATACTGAAAACCACAACAATCTGTTCCATCAGACTTTCATGGAACTCATCGTACTCGTAAGCAAAAAGTTTATATAGTGATTCCTCTTAAACATGGTAAAAGCTTTCATAGTAGCTTTTGGATACCTATCTTTATTAGACCTCAATAACAAAAATTTCATTTTTGCTAGCAATATACACCATAGTAAGTGGCACTGGATAAGGAAGAAGGAAAAGGGAAGGGCACTATCAATCCCAACCAATATAACGCAATATAATCCGTAAACTGTAGTTTAATTTCATAATGCAATAATATAGGTATCGTTACTTTACTATGATTTTCGGTGAGAGGGTATTTATTCCCGGCAGAGCCAGTCCTATTCATGCAGCAATGCTCAAATAGGTACCTGCAGATATACATGTCTAGAATGCAATCAATGCTTACGCTTAATAATTACATAATATCGAGCAAATTGTCCAATATAAGATAAACTATCGACATGTTAGCGTATCGTTCACAGACAGATGTTAAACTGGATCATCTGAGTGACATCGAATAAGTTAAACCTCTATTTACTGTTTCTATAGATAAGTAATGATATCGGCCCTGTTAACTTGTCCCACACAGCCTTAGACCACTAAACCAACCAGGCAGGGCTTGACAGATTTCACAGGAATGTCTTTCGAGAACTTTATGAAGAACTCTAAGACATCCATGTTTCTTCACGTTTACCGTTTATGAAAAGCGTGAGGAAAACCATCTGACTTTTTGACGTTAAGGCGCATTTAATGTTACTACATTAAATACGCACTTACCTTCGAAAAGCCAGTGGTGCGTGAGATGGATTTGAATCCAAGATTCGTTGCCTAACGGTCAGTTAGTAACTACCTTTACATAAGTATAGCTACATTTATATTTACCTTAATGGTTTGAACGCTTAATATATATTGATACATATGCGTTCACACCATTATGCGGACTGCCTCCGTGATCCAGTGAATAGCGTATGCGACTGCTGATTGGAGGTCCCTGGTTCGATTTCCGGGTCATGCAAAAGTGTTTCTGGGTTTTTCCGAATTCTCAGTAGCAGCACGGAGTCTGGTGATGTGTCATCTATTACGTGGGACCTAAAAAATCATGGCGAAATGTGGGAGTAATATTACACCTCTGCCTACCCTATCGGGCATGCAGGCGTGAGAATATAAAAAAAGAAATATAACGAACATAATGCTAGACCTTGTTTTGTTTGCCTATTGCTCTGAATATTTTGAGGGAAAGTTATGTAATGCTCGTGTGAGCGTTTAA
This sequence comes from Euclidia mi, assembly GCA_944739405.2. Classification (NCBI taxonomy): domain Eukaryota; kingdom Metazoa; phylum Arthropoda; class Insecta; order Lepidoptera; family Erebidae; genus Euclidia; species Euclidia mi. Next base: position 62,173,874 of record OX123200.2, read on the forward strand.
AGTGTGATAATGAGAGAACTGTTTGATGTAAATATAAATAGATGTCAAGGGTTTAATGTCAGGCTAATTTAGGTAAGAACGCGTGAAATGTTAAAACATGTTGTTGAATGGAAAAACCGTTTTATTAAAAACTAGCTTTTGCCCGCGGCTTCCCTCATGTTGAATTCGGGGTAACACGAAACTCCTTCATCGTTTGATAGTAATTTTCGTTTTAATTCTGTTCATAGGGACTTATCAGAAATATGATCGCAAGCAGTATTTAAAACATTTCTGTAAACAGTATCTTTAGAGTTCCGTAGTCAAAAATAGCTAAACACGGAATCGCTATATACATATGTCTGTCAGTCTATACGTAGGTATGTCACAGCCACTTTATGCCGAAACTATTCAGAATTACATTAATACATTTGAAAATTGATAGGTAGATGTATTCTGTGAACCGCTTTACGACGTTATAGAAAATAAAAAATATTGAATATTAAGGGGGAATCTTCATAGATGGAACCGAATATGGAAAATGGGTCGTTAAAAATTACTTTGAGGTTCCTAAAACCATTGTTTCTCAAAGCCAATCGTTTGAAAGATTCACACTTCCAAAGTGGTAAAATGTTAAATCTAACATTTAAAGTAAGTGGACAAGTTAGGGCCTAACCTTCGATAGCTCTTAAGTATAGCCCTAAGCTTGCACGTACCTAAACCTAGACTTATCCTAATTTAAGCCTACTGGTTCCTATATCTAGCCTAACCTACCTACGATAAACCTATCCCTATTTTAGATCTAATCTAACACCTATCCTACGTATTATGTCGTAAACCTAGGTGTCCTATGAACTATTCCTACAACCTATCTAATTCCTACAAAGGCGTCGTTGTTGTGGTCCCTAAACCCTAATGTCCCTATCCCCCTAGCCCTACTATATCGTATTTTATAAATACTTATATATAATAGTCCAGGATATCTGCCACCGGGAGACCTAAGGCGACAGATGGAATTGGGTAGGATTTAGGGGTGGTGGAAATGGTTTTCTCACTGCCGGTCGAGCAGACTCACAAGACCGATCAGGGTGACGGCTAAAGGTGTCTTGGCCGCAGTGAGAGGTTTGGGAAGGGTAATGAGTCAAAGTCAGGAGTGAACAATGACTGATTTATTTCTTAAAATTATTGTCTTATATACTAAACTTATTCTATATACACATACACACGTATTTAGTTGTGTGCCGTCGGTGTATTGCGCCGATGCAGCATCTTTGAGCCGACCGCCGTACGTGATAAGTTAGTTGATCTTATAAGATCACGCATCTTCCTCGGTGATAAGTTGGATGTGTGTTGGAATGCCAAGAATGTCATGTTCATGTTTGAACAGTAAGAGAGTGACAAATCTAAAAAAAATATGTGCTGTAGATCGTTATAAAAACTTCCAAAGTAAATTGGTTTGAACTATATGTAGTCAGCAGTATTTGAAATAAAACATTTCTTAAGAACCGCAAATATAGCTTTGTCGTTTATACAAATACTATTAATAGTTAGTATAAGATAATGGCTATGGTAAGTGGATACCTTCACTACGGAACCCTTCATGACCGAGTCTGACTCGCAATAGCGAATAGCTTTTATAATGTTTCGTCCTAAGTGTTATTTGTAGTCGTTTGCCGTTACAAAGCATTGGTGCATTATGATTCAGCATTAACAGGACTGGAACACCACCGTGCAGTCTCAAGTTACGTGAAGGTACTCCTGATAATTTTAAGGAGTTCAGAAACTCTATAGGGTACGAAGTAACTTGGTCAGAATTCATGACATTATCTACCGAAAGGTGCTCAACAACATCACATTGCATACAGTTAAATGTCAAAGCCATGGTCCGATATATCTCTATACACACTTTCGCATTTATGAGTAGGGAATATTGGTTCAGCCGGTTTAGCGTGAAGTTGGTACATACATACATAGACATTTTCGCATTTTACCTAATATTAGTAGGGATTAGCCAAGGCTGTTACAATAATTATTGCTTTTGTATAAGTACGCGAACGAAGTAATGACTGTGCACCATATGACAATGTTTAAAGTGACAGTACTGACAGATTAGCACATGCGCAGCACTCAATTATTACAGCGCATGCGTTCTTACTGTCAATAGGTAGTAGGTTTGTCCCTACAAACTTCGACCCTTCTTCCCAGATTATTTTTTGCAACTAATTGAATCCTATGATTATACTAATTGTATTCATTTTTCATTTTCTATGTGTTTTTCCTGGTTCTGAGCTACCTACCCACCAATTTTCAGCCAAATCGGTTCGGCCATTCTTGAGTTATAAATAGTGTCACTAACACATAAAGACATATTTATTTCTGCATTTTGGTTGTTTACAACACTTATACATGTCAAAACCCTATTCTATAACACGACTTTCTTTTATATATATAGATAAACATGTACTAGATTCTGCCCGTGTCTCTGGCTGAGTGGGAGTTGTCGCGGAAAAAGGTAACCCGTGCGCTATTCTGACGAAAAAACTATTTTCTTTTGCATCAAAAACCATCAGCCATCCATGCCTCATCAAACTACCGTTTTTATAAAAGTTGTAAAATGTTAATTTACACAGCAAGAGTTACTTGTATATGCAATTTTCATAATTATTATGCGTACCTACTTAAAAATATTTACAACCAAAAAAGGTTAGATATACAGGGTGTCACAAGACCCATCACCAAGCCGAAGTCTACTCGTTGTGGACATCATGCCTAGTCATACTAACCAAAAATAATACCTGGGAAACATATTTCTTTTCAAGTTTTCAGTTTTTTTGAACCGCAATTAAAGGCGCGCGCGTGCAATGCTTGAAATACCTACTTATCCATGGGATCATAGGGCATCTAAAGAACATATTGTCGGGGTAAATGCATCGATTTTGTACATACATACATACATACATATCGTCACGCCTTTTATCCCCGAAGAGGTAGGCAGAGGTGTATTTTTACACCCACTTTTCGCCAGATTTACTTTAGTCCCACATAATAAGAGGCGAGCCTATTGCCGTACCGGGCACACTTCCAGACTCCGTGCTGCTACTGAGAATTTCGTGACAGAAAAACCCAATAACACTGCCCGACCCAGGAATCGAACCCGGGACCTCCCGATCCCACGTGCACATTTATGCCGCGAGACCAACGAGGCAGTCGTATAGGGTTTGATGTCGAGTTTTCCGTCTCTACGCAAATATGGTATTTGCATCGTGTTATCCCTTAGTCGCCTCTTACGACACCCACGGGAAGATGTGTGGTGACACTTGTATTCTATGCCGTCGACCACACGGTAGCAAATACCTAATTAGAAACCCAAAGTTTTAATACCCCATTACATTAAAAAAATCGATCTATGTTTAACTTTATTCTATAAAAAGTTCCAAAGCAAATTCAAAAGCAGCAATTCATTCACCTTTTCCCAAAATACTTTATACTTCACCCCGAAAATAAAGTTGCTACCGTCAAAATACTTTCCGTTCCGGATCATTCACGCTGACATTTGACCATTTCTGTGATAAAAAATTCTCTTCCTAAGAATAGAATCCAAAAATAAAGGAGCTTTGGTGTCTTTGCACCTATCAGTGTGGGATCAATGTTTTTCATGTCAATAACATATGACGTCATATTAACCAAGCGTGTCTTTGTTACGGCTTACACGAGATGGAATAGGTTAGGGTATTTCGTCATGTGCTATTAGTATATGAGAGATATGAGATTCTATTTTCTTCAGTGTCTAACTACGTACAAGAAAATGGAAATCACAAAGAAGGTGATAAATGGTAAATAAAGCCATACCACATTTGTTATATTTTTAGGGTTCCGTAGATAAAAATGGCAAAAAACGGAACCCAAATAGAGTCACCATGTTGAATGTAGACCTCATGTGAGAGTGGTTACAATGCAAATTATTAAAAACACATATAAGCGCCACGAGTATTGAACAATATTTTAGTAGAAGGAAGTTCCCCGAATAAATTCTATTATAAAATTCCAAAGTTTGCTTGTTACACTTGGAAATATTACAGTTCGCAAAATTAGGGACAAGCTAGAGTTAAAAGTACCGTACTCTTAACTCTAGCTTGCCTTGCATAACCGATCAGAGGAAAACCGCAAGAGCTTTTGGCTCGGTGTTGGAAATGTCATTTTCAGGGGCGTAATTATCGGTCCCTGTTACCACGAGGACCGTGATGGCATAACCGGTGCCGAACTACTAAACTCTTCTATAAAATCCCTACGTATTCACGCAAAGAATCTCTTGCTGCCTTTATGGCAAACTCTCTATTATGACACTAGATAACTAGCCAGAGTCCCTATATAACCAACGAGCCCCTGTCTGTTATGCCGACAACTATGAATTATATAGGTACGTCAGACAGTCAGCCAGTTCCTAATCTGTCCGACTGCTGGGCACATACCTCTTCTCAACAAGAGAAGGGTAAAGCCGTGGTCTTAATGATACTAGCAAATTAGACGGAAAGTTAACAACTATGGTACGAGGGTCAAACTGAAAGTTCTTAGAACTGGCCACTTATAAACAATATAATAAAAAAAATATTCTAAAATTTGAAAATAGAACTCTTTGCCAATATTACTGAGTATATATTTCATTCATTTGTCATTTGTTTTACGATTTGGAGGCAAATTGAAAATTGTCTGTGTCACGTCAACATGAATTTAACATTTTCGTGCAATGATTTTTTATGACTTTCGTTGTCATTTAAGTCAACAAGAAAGTTATGATAGACTACGATTGGCCTTTCACGATGAAGCCCCATCTCGTGCGACTGTTTACAACTGGTTTAATGAGTTTAAACGTGGTCGCACTAATCTCACTGATGATGTACGTGAGGGACGGCCTTCTACGGCGACGACTGAAAATAACATCTGTGTTGTGCGGCGTATGATAGAGACTGACAAAAGAGTGACCTATCAGCAGATTCGGACAAGCTTAGGCATCGGTATGAGTCAAGTGCACAAAATCCTCCACGAACATTTAGCGGTCAGGAAGCTTTGCGCCCGGTGGATACCTCATAATTTGACTAAGGCTCAAAAACTCCATCGTGTGGATTGGTGCCGTAAAATGATTGAAAGATTTAACGGAGGTGACTCAAATGCTGTGTTCGACATACTAACAGGTGACGAAAGCTGGATTTACTGTTATGATCCTGAAACCAAAAGACAATCTGCTCAGTGGGTGTTTCCTTTCGAGGAGTTGCCAACTAAAGTGAAGAGAGATCGAAGTGCGGGAAAAAAAATGGTGGCCTCGTTCTTTGGAAGGATAGGTCATTTCGCAACAATTGTGTTAGAAGATCAAAAAACAGTTTCTGCAGAATGGTACACTATCAATTGTTTGCCACTTGTCTTGGTAAAAGTTCGAGAGAAACGACCTCGCAGTAGGATCCTCCTTCACCACGACAACGCCTCGTCGCACACCGCCAAGCGAACGATCGACTATTTGGCGACATCAAACGTTGAATTACTGGGTCACCCGCCGTATAGCCCCGACCTCGCGCCTTGTGATTTTTATTTATTTCCAAAAATTAAAGAAAAACTTAAAGGAAAGCGGTTTATGAATGCTGAAGAAGCGGTGGCTGCGTATCGCGATGCCATTGAAGAGACCCCTAAGGACGAGTGGGCAAAGTGCTTTTCCCAGTGGTTCCATCGCATGCAGCGGTGTATTGACGTCAATGGACAATATTTTGAAAAGATATAATAAAACTAATAACTGGCTAATGTAATCAGTTTTTGATTTTCTAAGAACTTTCAGTTTGACCCTCGTATTCGTCCCTAATAAACAGGCAAACTTTGGAATTTTATAATATACCTAGCTGACCCGGCGAACTCCGTATCGCCTTTTTAAGGTCTTTTTTCTCATTCCGTTTTTTCCATCCATCCATCAGGGCTTAAGAAATTGACCAAAAAAATATTATGTCGGAGGAGTATTGTATCACTAACACTGTGAAATTGCTGAATTGTTTCACTAACGCAGCTGTAAAACGATTTATTAACTCCAGTATGCAACTGGCGCGTATGACTGATCTAGTGATATGATTAACTTACTAAGATGGCTATTAAAAATAGGGGTTAGTGTTAGAAGGGTGAAAATTAAGAGTTGTTTGTATTTTTAATGCCATATCATAAAGAAAGAGACTGCCTCCGTGGTCCAGTGGATGGCGTATGCGACTGCAGATCGGAGGTCCCGGGTTCAATTCCGGGGTCGGGCAAAAGTGTTACTGGGTTTTTCCGAATTCTCAGTAGCAGCACGGAGTCTGGTGATGTGCCCGGTAACGTCAATAGCCTCGCCCCCTATTACGTGGCACCGAAAAATTCATGGCGAAATGTGGGTGTCATATTATACTTCTACCTACCCTTTCGAGAATATACAGGCGTGAGTCAATAAAAAAAGTAAAAGTAAAGTAAAGTTGACACTATAAAACGATGCCAAATGATAATTGGACCAATTATATTATGATGTTAAAGATATTAATCTTACTAAAAATGTCCCGTCCGCCATCTTGGATCCCCAAATAAATGCCATTTTCGTTATCAGAATGCATGATAACCCCGAAAATTACACCCATATTAATTTTATTAAAAATGTCCCGTCCGCCATCTTGGATTCCCAAATAGATGCCATGCTTCAGTGCCAACCGCTGCGCCTTCACAACATGTGGACGTAAAGCGACGCTTATGGCACTACTCGTCAGCAGATTGAGATAGCCTGCGCAGTTATTACGCGTCCATTCCGTGGTCTCAGCGTTGTTTTGGTGGGAGGGATCCTTCGGAGAGTGCGTCTGCTGTTGCTGGGGAAATTCTGTTAGGTATGGAATATTATATTCCATCCACTTTTGTCACCAGTAACAGCAGAATTCGGCCCTGGTTCGATCGCGAGTGCGCCGATGCCGTTAAACAAAAACAGTCGGCGTACCGTGCTTGGATCAGGGCTCGGTCTCGTCGCGATCTGAATGTCCATCTCATCGAAGTGGCTTATAATAGAGCCACTAAGGTCTGCAAGAGGGCATACACCAGAGCGGATGCACAGCGCGTTGCACGGTTTGGCCAAGAACTTCTGTCGCACCCTACGGGAAGCCGTGGATATTGGCGGCTGGCCAAAGCCATGCAATCCAATTTCTGCTAGTCTTCGCTGCCACCGTTGCGATGCTCTGACGGATCACTGGCTCATGGGCCGCAAGAGAAAGCTGACTTGCTTGAATCGATGACCGCGGTTCGCAGCCGCCATCTATAAACCACTGCGGCCACTCCATGCCTGATGTTCGCATCAGGCAATGCGATGTTCGCGCGATACTGCGGTCTCTTGATGTCCGGAAAGCTAGTGATCCCGACGATATCCCAGCGGTTGTTCTTAAGAAATGTGCAGCCGAGTTGTCTCCAACGCTTACACGCCTGTATCGCCTGTCTTACTCCTCTGGCGTCGTGCCGCAGGCTTGGAAGGAGGCGAACGTATAACCGATTCCCAAAAAAGGGGATCGTTCTGATCCAGCTAACTATCGACCCATAGCCATAACCCCTATTCTCTGCAAGGTATTCGAACGGATTATCAACACCCAACTCGTTCGCTACCTAGAAGATCGCTCTCTTATCAGTGATCGACAATATGGCTTCAGACCGAAACGATCAACGGGCGACCATCTAGCGTATGTCACTCACCTTTGGCTAGGGCTTAGGCTATGGACAGGCACGGGGAGTCGTTGGCTATCAGCCTCGACATCTCCAAAGCCTTCGATAGAGTCTGGCATCGTGCGCTTCTTTCCAAGCTTCCGGCTGGGTTGCTAGCTTCCTGCATGAACGACATGTTCGAGTTATTTGCGAAGGTTTAAATTCAAAGTTTATGCAGGTAAATGCTGGTGTGCCCCAGGGATCCGTCTTATCGCCCACACTTTTTCTTCTGCATATCAATGATATGCTCACTTTCGGGAGCATACATTGCTATGCAGATGACAGTACCGTGCATGGGCGGTATCTCGGCCATCCTGCGGCTAAGCAGGCCGACATTGAGGAAAATAGGCGAAAACTTGTCGCTGAGCTTGACCAGGTTTTGAACAGCATCTCGAATTGGGGTGCTGAAAAGATGGTCGAATTCAACGCCAAGAAGACACAGGTGTGCGCATTTTCAGCTAAGTTATCTCCATTCCTTCCCCAACCTTCTATTCTGGACACTCCACTACCGATACAGGACAGTCTAAATATACGGTATGGACATACGCCGCAATCTCAACCAGAGAAACTACATTGAGGGTGTCATTAAATCGGCATCTCGAAAACTCGGAGTCCTGAACAGAGTGAGGAGGATTTTCACGCCGGAGCAGCTGTGTCTATTATACAAGACTCAGGTTCGCCCCTGCGTGGAATACTGCTCTCATCTCTGGAACGGCTCCGCTCAGTACCTGCTAGATGCCCTTGATAGGATGCAGCGGCGTGCTGTTCGTATCATAGGTGACCTTGAGGCTACTAAGACCCTTGAATCTCTGCAATTTCGCAGGGACGTGGCCTCAATGGCTGTCTTTTACCGATTGTATCACGGTGAGTGTTCAGAAGAACTCTTTCAACTCATCCCACCCTCTCCTTTCCTATCCCGAACAACACGTGCCGGGTTAAGGTGCCACCCTTATACGGTAGATCAGATACCGTCACGTACGAAAAGGTTGGGTACATCTTATCTTTGCCGTACCATAAAGATAAGGAACTCACTGCCAGCTCACGTGTTTCCTTCCTCCCTTGATCCTGGGTCCTTTAAGCGGGGCGTGAAAAAGCATCTCTCAAGGCCGTCAAAGTGAGGGCCGTCATGTCACATTGCTTAACCAGCAATTGGGGATGGTGGCCTTCCCAATAGGACTTCACTGTCAGCTTACCATCAGGCAGCGTGAAGTCAATTTGACAGGTTCTTTCTAATAAAAAAATAAAAATAAAAATAGATGTCATTTTCGTGATCAGAACCCATGAAAACCCTGAAAATTATACCATATTAATTTTATTAAAAATTGCCCGTCCTCAATCTTGATTCCCAAATAGATATCATTTTCGTGATCAGAATCCATGAAAACCCCGAAAATGATACCCATATTCATTTTATTAAAAATGTCTCGTCCGCAATCTTGTGAATGTAGACACTAAAAACTTTTCCCGTGAGAATTTTGCGTCACACATGCGTATCGTAAAATGTGACTCTCATCATTCTTTCATAACTCGCCTGTTCAAAGAAGTATATACTTCAAAAATATATGTTTGGGTTGGCCCGTCCTTTTTACTTAGGGGTTTAAAAACTAAACTGCGGCCGATTCTCAGACCTAAAGAATATACGTTTAAAATTTCATACAACTCGGTTCAGCCGTTTCGGAGGAGTATTGTAACTAACTGAGAAACGATATTTTTGATGGATGGATCTAGTGATGAGATGAAATTACTAATATGGCTATAAAAAAAAGGAGTTGGTGATAAAGGGGTGAAAATTAAGAGTTGTATGTATTTTATACTGCCATATCATTAAAAAAAATATAAAAAAATGTTCAAGAAATAAAAAAAGTTTTTTTTGGGCTGGCCACCCTTATGACTTGGAAGTTTGAAAAATAGATTACGACCGATTGTCAGGCCTACCGAATATACATATAAAATTTCATACAAATCGGTCTAGCCGTTTCGGAGGAGTATTTTAAGTAACACCATGACACGAGAATTTTATACATTTAGATTTATTCGGGGAAGTTCCTTCTACTAAAACATTGTTCAATACTCGTGGCGCTTATATGTGTTTTTAATAATTTGCTTTGTAACCACTCTCACATGAGGTATTTCTACATTCAACATGGTGACTCTATTAGGGTTCCGTTTTTTGCCATTTTTATCTACGGAACCCTAAAAATATAAGAAATGTGGTATGGCTTTATTTACCATTTCTCACCTTCTTTGTAATTTTCATTTTCTTATACGTAGTTAGACGTTGAAGAGAATAGAATCTCCGGAGTTTTCTCAGTGATTGATTCGTGAGGATTGATGTCACTTGTATTTTAACCTACGGATAGCTAGAAGGTACAGTTTAGTATGGGCGTATATTTTTTGTCATTGTTTAGTATCAAAATTGGATTGAATAGTATTGATTTCGAATAACATTGACTTGAAAATATATTTGAATACGCTGGTATCGAGTCTTGCTCTATAAAAATGCGGATAGCAACTCAATGAGTAGCTCAGTTATTAATCAAAAATATGACCAATATAACCTTGTATCACTCCAAGTATAGTATACCATAATTCCAACGAAAACCTCACCAGTGTCCTACCTATAAGCCGTCCAATATCCATACTGATATACTAATAGCACATGACGAAATACCCTAACCTATTCCATCTCGTGTAAGCCGTAACAAAGACACGCTTGGTTAATATGACGTCATATGTTATTGACATGAAAAACATTGATCCCACACTGATAGGTGCAAAGACACCAAAGCTCCTTTATTTTTGGATTCTATTCTTAGGAAGAGAATGTTTTATCACAGAAATGGTCAAATCTCAGCGTGAATGATCCGGAACGGAAAGTATTTTGAAGGTAGCAACTTTATTTTCAGGGTAAAGTATAAAGTATTTTGGGAAAAGGTAAATGAATTGCTGTTTTGGAATTTACTTTGGGACTTTGTATGGAATAAAGTTAAACATAGATCGATTTTTAATGTAATGGGGTAAACACCCCATTACATTAAAAATCGATCAACCTACGAATAACCGAAAATAAAATCACAGATAGTTTTTTATGGTATTACTTACTTGACTCAACACATGATATAAATAAAGGTTTAAGAGGTATTTTAAAATCTGACCTTTTTTGGTTGTAAATATTTTTAAGTAGGTACCACAGACATAGATCTACATAGATAACGCAAATGCATGCACTTCGCGTGTCTGAACTCCGACCAAGCGTCGAGCTTGGTCGCCACTAACTTCAGTCCCCGCGCGTCCATTTTACCGTTAAGTAAACTTTATTCACATTACGTTGCCGCGTTTGCTTCGGATGTTTGATCTGACGTTGTGTATTAGGAGGCGATGAATATCGCACAAGCGATACTGTCGCGCATCGCTTCGACTTCGTGATACAGGCAACGTCACAGTAGGTATTAAAAAGTCGGCACGCTTGGTTTCAATACAAATCGTGATAGTTGCGTTATCTATGCAGATCTATATCTGTGGTAGGTACTCATAATAATTAGTAAATTGCATATACAGGTAACTCTTGCTGTCTAAATTAACATTTTAAAACTTTTATAAAAACGGTCCGTGTGGTGACGGAATGTCACTACCCCATATCATCTCATGGGTGTCGTAAGAGCCGACAGAGGGAGCATATTATGCACAGAACAGCATTGTAAGAGAAGGAAAACTTGATACAAACCCTATACCAACCCGTTTGGCCACCGTGGTATAGTAGGCCAATTCCTCCTTTCAAAGGAGAGGCCTAGTCCAGCAGTGAACTGTCAAAGGCTGATGATGAATAAAAACGGTAGTCTGATGAGGCATGGATGGCTGATGGATTTTGATGCAAAAGAAAATAGTTTTTTCGTCAGAATAGCGCACGGGTTACCTTTTTCCGCGATAACTCCCACTTAGCCAGAGACACGGGCAGAATCTAGTACATGTATATCTATATACAGGATGTCACAAGACCCATCACCAAGCCGAAGTCTACTCGTTGTGGACATCATGCCAAGCCATACTAACCAAAAATAATACCTGGGAAACGATTTTTTTTTGAGTTTCACATTTTTTTAATCGCAATTAAAAGCGCGCGCGTGCAATGCTCGAAAAACCTACTTATCCATGGCGTTATAGAGCATCTAAAGATCATATTGGCGGGGTAAATGCATCGATTTTGTACCTGATGAGAAAAATTACATACTAACTTTAAGCCTCAATATCTCCTGAACCAGTAATTTCCCAGGTATGGTGCCCAAGTAAAAATGTTCGTACTGATTGGTACAACATGGGATTTCAGTTTTCGTTAAGGGTCTTGTTACACCCTGCATATAAAAGAAAGTCGTGTTAGTAACACACTTTATAACTCAAAAACGGTTGAAACGATTTGGCTGAAAATTGGTAGGGAGGTAGCTCAGAACCAGGAAAAATACATAGGAGAAAATAAAATGCAAAAAATACTCTGGGAGGGATTTTAGAGAGGGTTGAAGTTCGTAGGGACAAACCTCCTACCTATTGACAATAAGGACGCATGCGCTTTAATAATTGAGTGCTTCGCATGTGCTATCTTTCAGTACTGTCACATTATACATTGTCTTATGGTGCACTGTCATTACTTCGTTCGCTAACTTATTATCTTAATATATAAAATCCTTGCGTTACTGACTGACTGACAGACACGCTACAGTCGGAACTATTGGGCACAGGAAGCTGAAATTTGGCATGTATGTTCCTTGGGGACCGTAGGGGTGCACTAAGAAGGGATTTACCGAAATTCCCACGGGATCGGCCAAAACGGGTAAATAAAACAAATGCAGCTGTAACTGCTGGCGTCCTCTAGTAAACTAATAATTATTGTAACAACCTTGGCTAATCTCTACTAATATTAGGTATTAATGCGAAAATGTGTATGTATGTACCAATTTCACGCTAAACCGGCTGAACCAATATTCTCTACTCATAAATGCAAAAGTGTGTATAGAGATATATCGGACTACGGCTTTGGCATTTGACTGCATGCAAAGTTATGTTGTTGAGCACCTTTCGGTAGATAATGTCATGAATACTGACCAAGTTACTTCGTACTCTATGGAGTTTCTAAACTCCTTAAAATTATCAGGAGTACCTTCACGCAACTTGAGACTGAACGTTTGTGTTTCAGTCCTGTTAATGCGGAATCATAATGCACCAAAACTTTGTAATGGCAAACGACTACAAGTAATACCTAGGACGAAACATTATAAAAGCTATTCGCTATTGCGAGTCAGACTCGCTCATGAAGGGTTCCGTAGTGGAGGTATCCACTTACCATAGCCATTATCTTATACTAACTATTAATAGTATTTGTATAAACGACAAAGCTATATTTGCGGTTTTTAAGATATGTTTTATTTACAATACTGCTGACTACATATAGTTCAAACCAATTTTCGTTGGAAGTTTTTATAACGATCTACAGCAGCGATCGGCAACCTTTTGGTAGGCAAGGGCCACAAGGAGACAAAATAAACTAAGGGCGGGCCACACTTTTGGTAATAACTAGACACCAGTTTTACAATTCTTGCAGCAATTTTGCTACTGAATCATCAGCAAAGCGGAGATCTCCTCTAGCGTTGGTGAAGAGTTTTGGGGATATATGTTGTGTCACTTCGTGCTATCTCTTGAAAATATTGGATAGTTTTTTTGTTGTTCAGGGCTCGTACAGAAATTATTGACATTTGGTTCTCTTAACCAACCAAGCCAAACCAAAATGGACGAAAATAGAAATAGTATACGTTTGGTGTCATTTTACTGCAAAAGTATAAAACGTTCAGTAGCGTACATAAGGGATTTGTGTACAAAGTACGATATATTAGCTATCCAGGAAACCTGGATTTTACCAGAGGATATGGATTTCCACAGTCAAATTGACACAGATTTTCTGTACTATGGCGTATCGGGAATGGATACCAGCCATGGACCAATACGTGGCAGACCCGAAGGGGGCACAACAATAATGTACAAGAAGAGTGCATTTACTAAAGTTACACCTATTCAATGTGAATCGAGGCGTATTGTTGCAGTGCATATACAGTTAGCCGACCGAAGTGCCGTAGTTATATCAGTATACATGCCTACCGAGTGTATAGATAACTTACCGCTGTTTACAGAGTGCTTAGGCGTTATTACCTCAATTATACACGACTGTGAAGATGAGTGTGTGTTTGTCTTAGGAGATTTTAATGCGAATATTGGTAGCCTGTTTGGAAGAGATTTGATCCGGTATTTTACTGATCAGAATCAGATTTGTGCGGACATTCAAGACTCGGTGAGTCATTGAAAAATTATATGTTTCTCAGTGAAGTCCACGGCACTACCAGCTGGTTAGACCACTGTGTTGTAACCCCTGCCGCTTGGAATACAATTTGTAAAGTGTCCATTTTAAATTATGTGAACTGGTCAGACCATTTCCCTCTCGTAATAGAGAGTAACTTAACGGTTATTAGAAAAAAAGTTGTCACTAATTTGCTCATGGAAAATAAAATATCGCTTAATAATAGACAAAAAGGTCAGTTGTCCGAATATTCCAGGTTATGTGATATGTAAATACATATCACATAACCTGGAATATTCGGATAACTGACCTTTTTTTTTATATTATATGAATGTGGATTGTTGTAATCCTAACTGTGTGGGGCTTTCTTGTAATGACCAAAGTTGCTACTCTGTGACGTCGCATCGAGCGATGCACACTACAGCGCTGGCCCCTACCACTTCTCCTGCCAGCCGCTCCCCTCCGAGCGCAAATAAATACAGCGGCGCGACAGCGAACCGCCCCTCTTGAATCCTGGACGCTGCCTCAGTTAAGTGCTGCATTCTCTTCTGGAGGACCGAAGTCTCGTCAGCCTGCCTGCCTACCCTGCCCTGAGTCTTAACTCTTGCTACTACCTACCGGGTTTATATTGTGTAACGCTTCTTAGCAATTATATTTTGTAACGAACGCTATGCTTCTTTAATTTATCTCTCTCTCTGTGTGTGTAACACAATTAAACGTTACACTGGCGCTCGAACAATTTTAAGGGCTCAGGCATCTGATTCGGCTTCTGGTCGCTTCCTTTTTTCTGTGTTTCTGTGTGTAAGTGTGTTCACAGTCGGTAAGTCGCTGATTTTTTTTTTCTAATTGTGTTAGCTAAATTATAACGCATTATTCAGGCAAGATAGTCGACTAAAGGCTTGCGCCACATCTTATGTACTTTTATAACTTCTTTTCTAACCCAAATTCGTTAGGCTAAGTAACGGTTTTGGGAATTATTTTAATTGTACAATTACATTTTTTATGTGAGGGTAGATTCCGCTTCGCATTATTCTTACGCATTGCGAACGTAACTTGTTTACTTGCTACATAATAAATAATTATCTTTCTTTTTAAACGACCCACTGTGAACATATTTACATTACCTTTTATTTTATTGTTATATTATAAGTATAACCCCTGTGTGAGTGACTTTTGGTGCTGTTAGGTTAATCTTTTATCTGTTTAATCTTTTTCTAAGTAACTTAGCAATGTCTTTTAAAATTAACTTTAATCATTTAGTAAAATCGGAGCTGGTTTATGAACTGATAATTCGGGGGGGGGTGACAAGTCTGGTTCCGTAGCCGAGCTGCGCCAGCAACTCTTTCAAGTGTTTGTTGATATTTGGTTTCTAATTTATTATACTTAGTGTCAAACATTGACGAGCGTTGAAAACACGTTTATATTAACTTTGAACGGGTTTATATTAAAAAGTAAATCGGTGACATATATATTTTATGACTTTTATCGACGTAATGGTTATATCTGCATGCGATAAATTAAAAAAATCACCACTTTTTAAAAATTAAAATAATTTTATCAATGTTCATTCGAAATTTTTGCCGACTGCGGGACCGCATGGGAACAAAACTTTGAACGGGTTTATATTAAAAAGTAAATGGGTGACATATGTATTTTATGACTTTTATCGACGTAATGGTTATATCTGCATGTGATAAATTAAAAAAATCACCACTTTTTAATAATCAAAATAATTTTATCAATGTTCAATTGGCGCGAAATTTTTGCCGATGGCGGGACCGCACGGGAACAATTGACGTTTTGTGTAATGGTTTATTTAATCTAAATAAACCATTACGTTACTGTTGCAATGTTTTTTAACTAGGAAATGTATTGAAGTAAGAAGCTATACAAAAAACGAGGCAAGTCACTGTAGAGTGAACAGGTACAAAACTAAAAACACCGCAATTGGTCACTCTAAAAAGTTGCATACATTATTATAGCAAAACCCAAGTGACAAAAGTCACTTGGGCTCACTCAACGGATATTGAATCAAAGTGACAAAAGTAACTGAGGTTCATTCGAGCGGCTATGATTTATTACAGCAAACAATCTTCAGACAGTAAAAGTTTGTTGATATTAGTTTATTTATGGAAGTAGTTAGAGTAGGTTAATTATTAAAAAATGGTTAGGTTAGGTTAGAACTGCGACCTCCTACGCACGAGCCGAGCGAGCGAAGAGAGCGGTGCCGTGGTAGCGGCCGGCGAGTGCCAGAAACGACTTGCATTAATAAAAAAAATTGGGCAAGTGTGAGTCGGACTCGCGCACGAAGGGTTCTGTACCATCGTTCTATAAAAGAAAATCACGTTCGTTGTATGTATACTTAAATACTTTTTAAGTTTCTACCTGTTTATTAAGATCGAGTAACAAATTGCTTAAAAATTACGTTTGTTGTATGGGAGCCCCCCTTTATTATTTACTTTTTTTATTTAATTATTTATTTTGAAAGGTAATATAAAATTTCATATTCTGTGAAAATTTAAAGCGTCTTCCTGTTACAGTTAGTAATTTAGTCAGTTAGTAAAAAAAACACGTTTTTTGTATGGGTCTTAATATTTTTTTTATTTTTTATTTTTTGTATTTGTTGTTATAGCGGCAATCGAAATACATAATTTGTGAAAATTTCAGCTTCCTAGCTATCACGGTTTATGAGACACAGCCTGGTGTCAGACAGACAGACAGACAGCGGAGGCTTAGTAATAGGGTCCCGTTTTTTACCTTTTAGGTACGGAACCCTAAAAAGAGATTGTTTTTAGTAGGTTAGCCGGAACTGAACTATTTAGAGTAGGATAATTATTGATTTTGCGTAAAAACTCTTATTCCAACTGAAATATTTGACTAAATAAAAAATGTTAAACGTACTTGTTGGTAAACAAGTTATAGTTTAAACGTTCATTTCCCAAACATTAGGTATGCGTTACAATTTTTTGTGAATAGATTTTTTGCTAAGTAATAATTCGGCAAATGAAATTATGCGAATAATTTTTTGGGAAGTGAAAATTTGTGAAATTCCTTTCGGTCAAACAAGGGAGACCCAATTTACCAAGAAAGAAGGGTTTTTTATATTCACACCTAAATGGGTAAATGAAGTGACGAGATACGCAAAGTGGCAGAGTTTGGACACGAAGAGCCGAAAATCTGTGTCAGTTGCATGTCGAATGTCATGTTGCATGTCAGAGCAGTAGATTATGAGTCATGCTGATGATGATGAAGGGGCTAAACCAGGAGATTTCAAGATTATTTTATAATCTGATCATTAGGCTAGCTAAAGAAAAAGCTTCTTTATTTTTAAAATATAATGAATAGGAAAAGCCAGTAAAATTAAAATATTATGTCTATCATTCTTTTAGTTGTTTTTAATAGCGTACTTAAATTTTTATCTCAACCCGCCTTTTATAAAAAAATGGCAAAAACCGAAAATATTCCAAAATCGGACTCTAACGGTGGATTAGAAAATATGGTGATGTGATGCCGAATGGATCATGATGAATCATTATCTACAATTTTAAATCTCATAATAATTTATAAGCTTGATCAACCATGCTATTCGGCAAATACCGAAAAATTCACAGACAGTTACGTTAGATCTAAACATTTGGTGATCGTGAATCATGAGTAAACAGTATCACATAATTATCTGCAATTTTAAGCCATTAAATAAACTCTGGATTGGAAAGATACTTCGGGCTCCTTGTTTCTTCTTTTTATCGTAAGGAATGTGCCCAGCACTGACGTTTATACTTAGGCCGCCCTAAGGCCTCCAACATGGTGTTATTGTGAAAGTATTGGGTGTAGCTGGTTTACACTAGTTAAACGTGTGAGACGATTAAAACATGCGCGCAATGACTATCTCATCTTATTTAGATTCGCTTCGTTTTTGAAGAGTCTCATACTTGCAAGGGCAATAATAAAGCATTGTTTCTCTTTTTTGTGTGTCAATACAAAATTACTTCATTCGTCCTCCATTTTAAATTCATTCTAATCACGCGCCAAGGTGATCACGGTTTCAAATGAAGCCATTTATTTTGAGTTTCGAGATTTATCTTTATTACCCAGTACTTAGTTATTTGTATATTACCAGTCTCAACTGTCTCGCTTCAAAAGATTCGTAAATTATTGTTGTAAATAAGATCTTGTTTGCTTCATTGATGAGCTTCTCTCAAAGGAATTATCCAATTTGTCTAAAAGTAGCTTCTGCTGGTTTTATCCAAGAGGAATTTGTGGCAACATTTTGTCTTTATATGTTACATACAAGCCATGTTCCGCGGTTTCAACTGTCTGTATCTAGGTTTATTCTTCTTCATGAACGTGGGTATAATACACTAGAACATTTTACTTATCCCGCTGGTTGAAACAAACAAACAAATTCTTGAGCTTTAATATATTTGAATAGTTAAGAATGAACAGGTAGATATGTCAGCATACATTTTTTAACGCAACACACACCATAGATCTATATAAAAGCTTTGATTATATGTATAATAGATAAGAAAATTAAAATCAGACTTCGTATGCTACTTTTAAAAAACGATTAGTAGTTACTTATCTTAGTATTACAAATCAGTAAAAAATGCCCAACTAAGCAGGACTCTGTCGACGGCTGGTGTATTAATTTTAAATTAATGCCATGCCATCTATATATCAAAAGAATTTGTGTTTTATATTACGAGTCGGCCAGCCCGTTCTACCCAACCGATTCGCATGATTATTTTTTTAAATGAAAGCTCTCGCTGCATAGATTTGTCATCAAGCATTAGAAATTACATATCTTGCACATTCATCAAGTTATATGCAAAAACAGTTTTCTCCCATACATTTTTTACGTTTTCGTAGCTGTAGTCAATGACTTTCTGCTTCTATATATCTGGTGCTGATTGAGGTAGACGTTTCGTTATAGGCCTAAAACACGCGCTGAAAAGAGCTCTTTCATTTGATGGTATGCTCATTTAAATTGGGTAAGATTGAAGGAAGATAGGCGTAGACATTCAACTTATTTTTAATATTTTCCTATAAATTTCTTAAGATTCCATTGCTTTCTCTCTACATGGACGGTTCTTAATTCAAAAATATTTTTATGGCATCTAATAAGATCCTTGCGGTAACTGCCAGGAAAATAAACGTTATGCCTCCTTAAGGTGACCTTGCCTTACTTTCATACGGGTTTGAGTGTGGTGGTGTGTAAAATATACGCGATGTTGGTCAAATTATCACTATAGTGAATTTTCGCTGATGGCAGGTAATATTCCCCGAATGTTACCAGTTAACCCTTAATGTTGGGTGAATTGATCTCTGATGTTGAGGAATTTTCCTTATGTTTTATGTTAGGAATATTTTTGTGTTTTTAAATTACGGACTTTCTTCGTGCATCTTAATTTTTTTTATGTGGAACATATTACAGCCGTTCTATTGTCATATATGTATTTATAGTACTTCACCAGCTTTAAAGTCATATATTATAATTATATTATTACAAGTGGTAGTTATGGTAGAAATTGTAGCTTTGGTAAAAATAGTAGTTTTGACAGAAAAGGTAGGTACTTTTGACAGCACCGGCGGTTTCGGTAGAAATGGTAGTTTAAAAAAATGGTAGATATGAAAGTGTTATAACGAATAGTAGTTTTGGTACAAATAGTAGTTTTGATAGGAATAGTATTTTCGGTAGGAATAGTAGTTTTGGTAGAAATGGTATTTTGGCATAATTATATTGTAGTTTTGGGAGCAATGTTACTTACGATTGCTACCAATGCTACCATTCCTACCAAAAGTACAATTTTGACCAAAACTATAAACGTCATTATTACCTTTCTAAATTATGATGGATTAATCACACCCATACACAAAACAAAATAAATCGTGCTTCTCACAGAAATATTTAGCTGGATAACAGAAACAAAAACCTATTTTCTTACTTATAAAAAAAGTTATTTATCTATATTTTTAATTTTGATAATAAAATATTGACAGATAAAGAAAAAAGTGAAGTTAGCGTAAGTTAGTTACTTAAGTTTCTGATTTAATAACGTATTTTTTGTGAGTAGTTGTGTTTTCAATTATAATGATGGTTCTTGAGAGGAAATTGAAAAATGCTCAGAGAAAGTTTGAACAAAGAATCTTGGTCAATGACGGCCCTGTTGGAGATTTGGTACCGGATGGTCCTCCTACTGCTAAAAAATACGGGTGGAAACGGGTTCAGATTTGATTAATTCTACCATCAACAATTTTCAAGTGATTTCCGTTCTTGGTGACGGTAATTGCTTATTCCCCGCAATTTCTTATTGTTTATATGGAAGTGAGAATAAACATTATGAAATTCATTTGGCCACTGTTGATAACATTGTCAATAAGTGGGATGTATATAGTAACTTCACTGTTGGGGACAAAGCATAATTATGGCCAGACCATTACAAATGCAACAGATTACAAACGTGTGATGGGTGCCAGTACGCAGGGCATGCTGAACTTCAGAGTGTTAGTGAGCTATATCCCGAGTGTCAATTCAGAGTTCACCTGGAAAACAGTAATACGATTACTGACTATGGTACTGGCGAAATTGTTCATAACTTGCTATTTTCTGGGCACCTGGACGAAGGACATTACAGAGTCCTAATGGAAAGAATGGTAGGGCAGCACAGTCATATTGAAGAACTTTCTTTCGTCAATGTTCAGTTATACATATTATATATATATATATATATATATCTCTATTGCGCGGCAAACCATTCAGTAATGCCAAAGTGGAAATTTCGTGATACCTAAGGTGCAACGCAAAGCCAATGTTGTGAGAAAAGAGGTTTTGTGATATATTATATTTTTGGTAAGAATATCATCTTTTTACTTATTAGATAAGGCTACAATGTACTCATCATACCTATAACATGTAAGAGCTTTTTTATAATATTAGAATATGCTGTGGAGCAGCACGGGTCCTCTAGTTTAGATTATTAATTCCCTTTGACAAAAAATATAATGGTGACCACGGTAACGAATTTAATGACATTCTTTGTTCCCGTAACGAGGCACGGCCGATGGGGCGATGGAAATCAGGCCTGTTGGTTTTATTTTACTTTGTAAATATGTATATCGTTAATATTTTGTAAATACCCGTAGCTCATTATAAAATTTCAGGCGATATTTGGCTGATATTGAATGGTGAGAATGGGTATAGGATATATAGGAATTATATGGGTTTCTGGAAGATACCTGACTTTCAGTATACCGCTGTATGTGCCGAGTATGTTTTGACACCTGTTTCACCCCTGTACGGGGCATCTTCAGGAGCGTTAGATAACACCTTTGTTTTTTGCAGCTTTGTAATAATAATGCCGCTAGCTTCCATTTACACTAAATTTTCATTTCGGTAAAATGAAACCAAGTGTGCAATCGAGCAAACTGCCTTATCAGCAGAAGTGTCATAACCATGGAGAGAACAATTCCAACTCTTTACTAGATTTTATTTCCTGTTCTTTAGCTACGTAATAGTCACATATTCAAGGCATAATACCTCAGCTTTCGACAATGTATCTACATGGGTTGTGGTCATAGATGACTAAACATACTTATTTTTCACAAGTTTTTGGTTATAATTTGACATTGACAGCTTGCAATGCGATGCTCAGTGCATATCTTTATTTCCTTCGAAGTCAAATCCCGCACTGACAATATATTGCATACATTCAATTCTTTACTACAACACTCAAGTCAGTGCTCGCTCGCTGGCAAGTAACTGGCATTTTACATGCCAATAACGTTGGCACTCAGCGCTTCCCTTGTTTCGGATCATATACGTGCCATGATGTCCCGTTACTCCCACACATTATTAAGGTCATACTTGGAGCAACGATAGTGAACTATATTCTGTGATATATTGAGTCATTTTTACTACTGACACACTTAATATAACTTTGGGAAAATTCTTGCAGCAAAGCCTGAAAAAGTAGTAATATGGACTTAAAATCTCGTAGAAGCAAGTAGTATTTAGTGGCCTAAATACTAATTGCTTCTAATAGATATAAGCTGTTGGGCACCTCATCTCAATATGAGGAGGGTAAGACCCCGCTTGCCACTGCAAATTTTCAAACTTCGGGAACCGCCCTACCGCTCCTACGCATGCCGAGTCGTGGTCTCTACGCCAGGACACGCTTACTTCATCAGACATCAGGCTTTCTACAGATATGGTCAGCTCACTGCCATCAAGAATATTATGGCAACGTCATGGACAGAATTTCAGGTCAGGTTGCCCTATAATGATTTCTTAGCCGTTTAGCAAGCGATAAATATAATTAACAACTCAATACGCATTTTATTACGAAAAGTCATTGTTGCGTGCTGGTGAAACTGAGACCTCCTGCATAGCAGTCCGTTGGTCTTTCTCAACACTCAGAGTTGAGAATATGCTTGGTGGATAGAGTATGTGCGACTGCCGAAAATTAGACCTAACTAAAAGCAAAGTAAAATCAGCCTATCTTTGCCACTTGTAAGTAAATATCTAAAGCAAATAACTTAAGATGCTTTTAAATTAATTTATATGCATTCTGTGCAGCTTTTGGAATTCCATCGACGGTGCAAGAATGCAAAACTTACGGAAGCTTGAAGCGTTGATGTAAACAGCACGGTATGGGCCGAGAATGTGAGCTATTTCCATGGAGAGGTTAGCATTCCCTGAGATAAGCGACGGTGAACACTGATTTATGCTAGCTTTTAAGGTAATTTCCAAGTTATGAATCAAAACATAAAACAATCTTTTTAACGTTTTTTTCCACGCTCTGTGTCTTTATGAAGTTATGCTTTCGACCTCTATATTCCTACTGCACAGTCAATACTTCGATGCCCTGCATTAATGACGATCTATGTTCTTACACCGGTAATAGACTAATAGACCACTACGGGACGCTACTGATTTAATAAGTTCCGTATGCTTGTAGGTGAGAATCTTACACCTGATCCCTCAGCCCCTAACTTAAATCATAGAATGTCGGAAAGCATGGTTTTCAATTCCAACACGAGAGCAAAAAAGGCACACTTGCGTCACTAACATTAAAGCATGACAGAAAACAGCAAATCTGTCCTAAATGCCATCTAGGACATTCGTATTCTCACCTGCTCAAACTTCTGCTATAATAAAGAAAGAAAAAGACTACCTTTTAATGAAGACGATATCTGGTGGAACTTACCGGACGAAACACAACAGTAGTTATACTGCTACTTTACGTCTATCCTCTTCGAAATAAACGCCAGCAGGGTTTTGCTAGGAAGGAATAAATTTCAAAGGTATTCATGAACGTATGCATAAACTTTATATCATTCAAAGGTTAAAATGTTTTATTGTATACAGAAAAATGTATATCAAATTAATCTTTTAGGGGAAATATTCCCAATAATATTTATTTAATACCGATATTTACTTTGGCAAAACGCAATAAAATCTCAATGAACAGACTGCT
The DNA here is from genome assembly GCA_944739405.2 of Euclidia mi. NCBI lineage: Eukaryota > Metazoa > Arthropoda > Insecta > Lepidoptera > Erebidae > Euclidia > Euclidia mi. The sequence goes on from OX123200.2 coordinate 62,197,397, forward strand.
TTGGTTTAAACGTACGTACTGTTATCCGGATTTAAACGATAGACTTAAAAAAAACATTTATTTCGTTTAGTTTAATGTTAAGGATTATTTATAAAAATAGACGAGTTCGGTAGACGTCTTGAACGTTTAGGGATAAGGGACCGACTCTCTGAAAGTGGACATCATACTACAGATTAGAACGCGGATTGCTGACCAAGCATTTGGGCAGCACAGGGTAAGCACAAAGCCATACATTTTAGGGATATAACAGTACGTTAAGTTTTTTATTTAGTCTAGCTAATACTACAAAGTGCAGTCTTTGAAATTAAATGTATTGAAGGTTTTATATATCCCGTGATCATAGAATATTTCAAAGAAAAGCAGAGGAATAAAAATATGACATTATATATTTTTATATGGAACGCAAAAAGAGTAAGCTTTAAAGGATCGTTACATATAGCTCGTGAATTTAAAAATAGGTATTTTATTATAAAATATTCTCGCCTCGTTGGTCTCGTGGCATAAATGTGCACGTGGGATTGGGAGGACTCGTGTTCAATTCCCGGGTCGGAAAAAGTGTTATTAGGTTTTTCCGTTAGGAAATTCTCAGTAGCAGCACGGAGTCTAGTAATGTGCCCGGTACGAAAATAAGCTCGCCCTCTATTACGTGGGACTTTAAAATTCATGGCGAAATGTGGGTGTAATATTACACCTCTGCCTACCCCTTCGGGGATACAGGCGTGAGCCTACAATAATAATAATAATAATAATAATACTGGACACAACACACTCTGGGGCAGTCGTTAACCTCATTATGAGACTAACGGAATCTCAGAGGGCAGAGTAACAGCTTTCAAACCTCACCTTTATCTTGTGATATAAATATTACAGGATAGAAAGAAAGCTTACAAACCGCAGGGCAGCTTTGTGGCGAGCTGAATGTGTGTGGCGACACTGCGGTCCCGAATGCTTCAGAGGGTCGGTCAAGGCCTCGTCTCAGGCTTGCCTTTATTGGCTAGTTAGAGTGGATTACCAAGAGCGCCTGCAGGACCCTCGACTCTGGCTTGCATTGGTCGGCCGGCCAGAGGGAAGTCGCAAGAGCTATTTGCTCGGGGGTGGAAGTGTCATTGTCAAGGGAGTAATTACCGGGAAACCCGCTCCGGGCCTCCGTTGTCACGAGGCCCGCGATGGCGAAACCGGTGCCGCACCGCTCTACACCCCTAGCCGCTCACACCGTTGTTGCCCTCTTGTTGCCTTTATGGTTGAGTTTGTTTGCCTTGGCGGCTATCTAGAGAGGGCCCATCCAGTGAGTTGGCGAGTCACCGCCTGCCCCTTTTCGACATACTATAAGAGTATATAGGGCAGGTGCCGTTTTTCATCCATAGTATTCACCTAGACCAATCTATTAAACACCCATCGAAATAGCCCAGAATAATTAGGTTCCATACAAGTAGCAATAGTCTTGCACCTGCTGCGGCAAATCCGTGACTTCACTTAATAGTGCAGTTATGGAGGCGCCTCAGCAGGTATCCAATCACATTCTAGATTAAAACTCTCAAAGGGCCTCTGCGCGTTGGACTAATGTCTCCGTGTACGCCTGCCAAAGGGCCGGTTATTCTTCTAACATCAAAGGTTAAAAGAATAGCCGTGATAGAGAAACATAATAATAATAATATGGACTCGTCTCTAATGTAACCAGCCAACTGATAAACGTAAATACTTATAAATTCTTAAGTACATAAATTACACCTGGATACAGAATATCATCGTGGCATTACACAAAGATTTGTCCTGCGTGGAAATCGAACCTGCGAGTTCACATTTAGCATTCATGGGACCTTACCACTAGAGGCACTAGACCAGTAGCTTTAGTGGCCAGGATCCTGATTAAGTAAATGATCAAGTGAGCAGGCTGTCAAATTAAACAGACTTTCATAATATTAGACGGACTACCAGTCCACTGCTAGGCATAGACCAAGGTTCTCCACTTAGACCGATCTTGAGCCGGACAGCTCAAAGACTGCCTGTGATTACCTTTACTCACAGAATAATATAATATTGTCTGCAAAAACGGTTGAGCCCAATAGTATGATGGTTAGTTTTGTTGTGGTTGAAGTTACACTAATAGTTTAAGCTCTAGGTCTAGTCCGTCGCATACAAAGGATTTCTCCAAAAGTCTCTTCTCTCCTCTGCCCGCTCAATGCTGCACAAAATATATGCAAAGGTTTAACCACATAATACGAAGTGTTTAGAACTCGAACTCGTACTTAGATTAGAACTCTAATGTCACACTTGTTTAGCTTTGTATACCTATGTCTAAGAATAACGCCAAATACAATTCACTAAATCACTACATTAGCAAATTCGAGTATATCAATAAAAATAATTGACCCACTCGTCCCATTCTAAGAGGATTCGTAGGCATACCGTATAACCTCCCTCGGGTGTTTCACATACTTGCCAGATCGTTTGAATTCCTAAGGCTGTGGCATCTAAACAAATTAACGTGCCAATGTGCGTCCCAAATATAAGCTTTTGTAAGAATTATCTCACGTATGTTTTCTTAGAATAATGTGAAGCGTTACTGGTTGTGGTAATGGACCTTCGCGTGGAAGAAATACTACCTTTTCTCAGAATATCGACATATAGTTACTCAATTTTTGAGACCAGGTGTGTAAGACCATTCCCTTAAAGCGGAAGCTCACTAAAAGTACCCCAAACATGATAACTAAAACTTGTTTACGAATAAATAAATTCAAACAAATCAAGAAACTGTTCCTTAAATTACAAGACTAATCCTTTTAAATATTTTTATTACGAGATTTTATGCCCTTCAGAAGACGCCATCTTGAATTAATCGTGATGTCACCGAGCCTATAAACCGCTTACAATTAAGATGCCCCATACAATTCCATTACGCAATACTTACGAAATAATAAAATGTGCACTCGCTTAGACTTTCTTTGGCAATTTTTTAACGCTGCTTACGTGGGAGTTGAAAATTGGCAAAAGATCGAACCAATCTATGGTCTATTATTAAAATAGCAAACATATAAACTGGCTCAAGTACGTCCATATTGTGCGATATTAATATAGGCGTATGAGATGCCCAGATGCTCTGTTGATTTTGAATACGCCGCGATAGCCGATACCAGCAGACTGCCACGCAAGGGCTATCTCTGTCCCACTTCACCGATAAGTATGCGGCGAAAAATGTATGATTTACGCACTAATCCGGGGCCATCGACTTACCTTACCTTCGGGTTCACGGGAACCTAAGTGTAGCGACACATCTAATGAAAACTCGGCGTCCATACTTAAGCGACTGAACTATCTGTCGAAGTATTCGGTTGGCATAACACAAGATACGTCTAATAGTTGGCACTATTCGCCGATCTTTGATCGTGTAACGCTTCACGTGATGTGACGATCGAAGGAAGGTTTAGCGCCATGTTTTACACGACGTAAATTCAACTGATGCCTCATAGCAGATTTCAAAAACACGACGAGCTTTCATTTAATCGTTCGGTGCTGAAAGTTCCGCAAATGTGTCTCGACACTTACATAGTGTGTGACCCCATAAGACCACTGGAATCATATCAGCCCTACCCAGCTCAATTTTAGTTATGCCATATATCCCAGTTTAGTATAGTCCGGTAAGTTTAGTTTAATAAAGCGTAATGGTCACCATTAGCCGGGTCTTTGGAGACATTTAAGACTGGGTTGCATCATCTTACTTTAACAATGACAAAGATCGCAACATCTGTCAAAGTACCGGTTAAGCAAAAAATTAGTTGCACCACTTGACAATTGTTAAAATGACGTCATAATATTACGTTAACTGTAACCGCCCGATATTGGCACCGGCCATAATGTTATTGTTAAAGTCAGTTCTATTGTTCTATTATTGATACGCATCGAATATAACCACCAAAAATGTCACTGCTTCGAGAAATACTCGCAGAAACTAGTTCTTCTGAAGACGAATGTGATTTAGACGCGATAAGTGTAAGGCCTAGGAAAAGAAAAGTGTATTTCTCCAGAACCGATCGAGTTTCAAAATGGGACAACAAATCATTCTTGGCTAGATTTCGAGTCTCCAAAAATGTAGCGCGGTGGCTAGCTCAACGGTCGGAACACTCTCTGTGCTAGCTACCTGAAATTTTATTAGGTAAAAATGAAAATAATAACAGTTGAAAAGATAAATGTGACGATGCCAGTAATCGAACCTTAACTGGACCGCCATAGTGCGCTGGTGGTGTGTGACTGGCGAGTGTTCCTACGACGATCATCTTCTATATCCAAGTGGACTGTATGGCTTCGATCTATTCGGGGCTTCAGAAATAAAACATCTTCATACATTGAGAGCGATGCTGTACAGGTGTTCGGTGCTGGATGGCTACATATAGTTACTTGGTTACAACATGGTGGTTGGGACGCCAACAAACTGGCCAAAAATATGGTCGCTTAGCTACTTCGAAATTTTACCTTAACGCCGACCACCGCACCGAACATATGCACAACAAATCTTTATTTGTGATACATGTAATTATCTTAGATACTATGGTACATGCATATATGTTCTATACATAGCTAGATAGGTCAAAAAGTTCTATCGAACGGTATATAATACATAAACCTAACTGTTCGCATCACTAAGTTATTCAAGAAAAATTATCGAAAAATGTTGTCGCACAAGGATCCGCCCACTATATTTTCTATAAAAAAACTATGAAATACTATAGTTATGTATGTAATTTTGGTAGGCCGATGTGTGCAAATATATGGAGCATCTAATAAAATAAACGCCATGGAAATAGCTTTATTCAATTCTAAGATAACATAATAAAACCTACGATGCATAAGTAAAAATACAAATTTTCTTAAGAAAACACTATCATACATAAACAAAGTTTATGATAAACATGCAAATGTTTATTATTACGATTATTTCGACTATATAAACCAAAAACTAGCAATAAGAAACTATTTAAACATGATTTCAAGCCTATTCAAAGCTAAAAAACACTTATAAAACTACTATGTAAACAAAACAGCTGTTTATCAGCTATTAGTTCTAATCTATTACAACTGATAACACTATTTATGATCGATATCTAAGTCCCTACGGTTAGCACAAGTATAAGTTTAATGCTTATACACTACACGGCACTACTTATTACCGATTTGCGAGTTTTCACTATTCTAGCGTTATCACTTTGACGCGTCCGGGAACCGAACGCGCACGATTGGATAGCACTATTTTTACACGATTTTCACTCGCGGTTTCGAATACACTATTCACTATAGAGTGTTTTAATGTCTGTCGCGAAGAATAAATAAGTATGAAATTTTGAGCACCAGGCCCTTCAAGATATTTATCATTGTATCTATTTATGTACCTTTATGCCACTCTCTTGATATTCTCAAATTTGTATTTGAGCTGCTTCACAGTGCGCGGGATCTCTCCAAGGGCATTAAATTCGCTTTCTATTAAAGTCCACACGCTATCCTTTTGCTTACTACTTATAGCATCGGTTTTCTTACAGAATAATACATTTTGATGTTTGGTTATTAACAATTGAAGTCTATCGACTTCAGCTCCGGTAAAGTTTACGCTTCTTTCCCTGAAATATACAGTATTTAACGTAAAGATAGGCATAAGTTTGTGTGCTGTAAAAAGAATAACACGCAAGTGTTATGGGCAACAGAATTAGTTGTGCATACTTACTTTGTTTGGCTGTGTACGTACAAGCTTTTTGTATTTGATGCCATTAATATCTTCTACACTTCGTAAAACTTGAACTCGTAATAGGTGTAGTATAAACAAGAAAGATAAGTAATTAAAATCTTAAAATGATGCGCGTTCAGCGCGTTCAATTCGTTTGACGTTCGATATAATATTTGACAATTGACATCTTGACATTATCAATAACAGCGAAGCTCTAGTATTGCCGGACTTAAAAATAGTTCCCGCAGCGAATCGGGGTAGATTACGCCTCATTTGTCTAGCAACCCTGTTAACTTTAACATTAGCAGCAAAAACGTTGGTGCAACACATTTTGCGGCAGCCGTCAAGTTTACTGTTAAAGTTATTGTAAAATTTGACTTTAGCTTTTACTTTAACCGGTGATGTGGTGCAATCCACTCTTAAACTTTAAACGAGAGCCAAGTCCTAATGGCGCTACATTTAAATATTGAAACTTAGTAGGGCATTTGGCCAAACTTTACACTTATTTTATAGTTATGAGAATCCCTCTACAACTTTTCGCTGTCCACTGTTGGACTTAAGCCTCACCAAATTTGCTTCAAGTGGCACTGTGACTCAGTAAGAGTTGACATACCACGCTGGCTAAATTGGGTGAAAATGAATGGGATGAAAATAAAAATTACGTAATAATGTAGACGCAACTACGCGTAAATTATATTAGTTGCTATATATATATATATATCCTTTGTAGATAATGCTTCAAATTCAAAAGGGAATAGGACTACCGTTTATTCAAATAAAATAAATAGGTTTATTGTTGATCCAATATTGCAAATTTGTCATTATATAAACAAATTGTTGGGGATTTAAATTAATAATTAATGCAAATTTTAACGATTTTAATATCTATGCGTATTAACGCGTACTGCTACTCGGGAATGTACTTTGCAAAATCCTATAAAGATCATATCCACACTAGATTATTCATTATATTCTTTGAGAAAATTGTTGTTTCTGAGAATTTACTCAATATTCAAAGAACAGAACAGTCAAAAAGGAAGCAATAAAAATATGCATCATCATCAGCCTTTAACAGTCCACTGTTGGACAAGGCCTCTCCTTTGAAAGGAGGTATTGGCCTACTATAACACGCTGGAGAAACGGGTTGGTATAGGGTTTGTATCAAGTTTTTCTTCTCTTACAGTGCTGTTCTTTGCATAATATGCTCTCTCTGTCGGCTCTTACGACACCCATGGAATGATATGGGGTGGTGACATTCCGTATTCTTAATCCGTCACCACACGGACAAAAAATATGCATGGTCCAGACAAATGATTGCCTGCTCCGATATTTTAATAGACAATATTATCCACTTCTCTTTTAGGTCATCCACTCAACTTAAAAATAACATTTGCTTTTGCATTTTGCCTGAAAACGATAACAGCATGAGATATTGTTTGATAAATCATGCTACATATTGAACTTTTATTATTTTCGAAAATCCCTTGATTGAAATAAAATATTTATCATCTTCGAAAAAATATCGCCCCCACGGAAATACTTCAGTTATGACGTTGACAATAAATTCTTGTTAAATAGTGACACAATAATCTGTATGCTTATATAAAATTCTTTCGTGACTGACTGACGTTCAAACACCACATAGCCAAACTATTCGGCGCAAGAAGTTGAATTTTGGCATATTATGCTCCTTGACGACCGTAGCACTATGAAAAGACTTCTTATAATTCCCACGGGATTGGGCAGAGACGTTTCAATTAAAACGAATGTGCGGGTTTCAGTAAATATTTATTTAAACACAATAACATTCAGATATCACTTCCTACTCAATAAAATAATTATAACTACATAAAACTTATTTTACAATGGAATTTATTTACATACATAAAAAATAAATATGTACAAAAAAGGGGAGGGTAAAATACAAAGTACATATTTACAAGACAGGTTTAGGCGTCGTAGAATTCCTCCGCATCGCTGTCTATTGGTAACGTGCCCAGAAGGCTGGCAGCATTGCCAAGCTGGATGGCAATGCTGATACGCTGGCCGAAATACAGCCCAGCCTTCTGGTCACGTGAAGCGTCGATTAGTCGTTTGGCGATTTCTCTGTACAACGTACGAGCGCTCGGACTCCATCGACCAAGCGTCTCCACCCCAAACGGCTCAAATACGTAATTACCTATTAAATTACCGTATTTTCACCGCTTGAGGGATTCTGCGCTTGCAGCAGCAGCGCCGGCACAGCTGGCTGTGCTTGGAAGATGTGATGGCGCTAGGGTATCTACACACGTTGCGTCCCATACCAAAGGCCTACCCAACTTCCAAGGCAACAATGACATACCGTCGGGCCTCTTCCCATCGTCGCGTACCAAACCATTGGGTTCAAGTACGGCTGGTACTCCGGCAGTGACAAGAGTGCGACGGATGATGTCATTAAGATAGGCGTGACGAGGCATTCGGCCCGCGCTTCTGCCGCAAGATAGTCCATGGTGTCCGAGGCTATCGACGGCTTCTCCACAATGACAACGATGCGGAGAAACACACGGAGCACCTAAACGGAGGCTAGTGGCAAGGCGAAATGTCGTGTCGTCCAACATTGTGCCCACATTGGACGACGGGAGCGCTTGAAGCCAAAGACCAGACTCCCACTCTCCCACAGCCAGCAAGCGAGCACGCTCAGCAACATTTGTAGATGATAAAATAAGATTTTCTCTCACAGTGTTGCAAAGCGGCACGTCCCACTGCCTTTGGGAGAATGGGTTGGTAGGCAAAGCAGAGCTTGGACAAGCCATTTTCCAGGCGTTCACGGCATCGGTTTTACACAGCACTTCCGAATTAACCAGTGTTGGTGCTAATATTTGCCTGGTTAAGTCTTCCGTGCTGTGCACAACGCCGGTAAACTAACATCAGAAATTTTGCAAACGCGGAGCCCACCCAGAGGTACAGGAAGAGACGCTTGCAGCCAGGCTCGGTCGTTCAAATCCACATTTAATATTTCTTTAAGTGTATTTTTAATAATTTTGTCCAGATCTAGACTACGAATAGCTGTATAGTGACGAACAATTCTCAATTGATAAATTACCTTAATAAGGCCCATTTTCTATGTAACTTATTAGTTTTACTGACTGCCTCGTTGGTCTCGCAGCATAAATGTGTGCGTGGGATTGGGAGGTCTCGGGTTCCGGGGATCGAACCGGTCGGGTTCGGGCAAAGTCTTGTTGGGTTTTTTCCGTTTGGAAATTCTCAGTAGCAGCACGGATTCTGGTAATGTGCCCGGTACGGCAATAGGCTCGCCCCCTATTACGTGGGACTCAAATAAATTTAGCGAAAAGTGGGTGTAGCAATATACCTCTTTGGGGATATAGGCGTGAGACTACGGATGTATGTATTAGTTTTACAGAAAATTTTCTGTAATCCATATTCACCAAACGCTGCACTCTAATTTTACACGTAGTGAAACTCTAGATGGCAAATTTTCCTTGTAAAACATACCAACCACATGATTATACGCCTCTTAGTAGCGCATTTCCCAGTGCAATATATAATAAAACTCAAAAAAGCTGCCTCGATTTCCCATGGAAATACATGCAAAACATGAAGCAAAGTAGCCACAAGTTATTATAAATATTTTCAACCACTCTTTCTAAGCAACGCACACGGAAACGTCGACGTCGGGGCAATAAAGATGTAGTTTACCTTTATTTTCAATAAATAACTCGCTATAGTCGCATCGCAAAAACCTAAGTACAAGTTATTCTTTGAAAACGGCATAATATTGATAAATAAATTTATTTATCAAAATTGCGCGAATCCAATTGGATTCGCGCAATTTTGTAGTAAAGCAACCCATCTGGTGGGAACCGGGGTATAATTTCAATCACCAATATATTTTTATTGGAACATAGAACTACGAGCACATTCTCGTTATTACCGTTCGTATTGAATTTACATTCAATTGGCGTAATATTCTTGTAGATACAAATTTCTTTGTAACAAAAATAAATCAGCCACTGATTTAATTAAAGTTCTGATTTTCTAAGGTTTACTTTTTGGAGAAACATTTTCGTCGATTTTCTTTTGCTCGGACTGAATAGATCATTAACTTACTGAATCAAATGGACTGTACCTTAATTTGTATATTATTTTCTTTATTGAACACAAATATATAAATCAGCGCTGCCAGATTGGTTTATATTTATTTATATATTTACAAATCAAATCCTGCAATATAGAGTCACCAAAGATCACCTAACATACGCAAAGAACACTTAGATTTGATACAACAACTTGTGGATCAAACAAAATGATCACACGTAACCTAACAAAAATTATGAATTAGTGATTTAAGACTAATTCTTATATTGACTTTCCTCAGCCATCTCAGGGTTTGTTATGGAAATAATACCTCTGCCGCAGAGGATTTTAAAACATTAAATTAGAGGAAACAAGGCACACCTGACTTGACACAGCAATTAGCAGAGTAGGCAAACTCCCCCGCGTAGGATCTCCACCTTGTCGTGGTGGGGGGGCTCAGTAACCGTGAATTGGTGACCCGCGGTGAAGCTAAGAGGGATCCAGGAGGGGACGCTCCGCGTGGGCTTGACGGAGGCCTGCGCAGGATGCGTCCAAAGGGGTGGGTGCGAGGGACAGTTCCTCTATCCCTCGCAGTCGGGTGCGGTCGCGGGAGGAGAGGCGTGTCGGTGTTGCGTTGCCGCGCGCCCTATCTCCCGCGACCAAATGGGGGCGCACCATCGTTGCGTCGCGGTGGGGCCGCAGAGGAAGAGGAGATGCGGTGTTGCGTTGCCGTCTTCCCTATCCTCTGCGGCCGCTGAGTGTTTTGGCGGCGGAGCCCAACACCTTTATCCGCCGCCAAGGGGGTTTCGTTCGGGGCCCGCCTGACCATGTGGCGGGCCAATACCCGTCGGGGGGTAGCGAGGAATGCTTCAGCGATACCCGACCCTCCGACACACGGGTACGTGAGGAACACGGGTTGGTTTTTAGTCAGTAAGAGTCTGTCAGTCCCCTTCGTCCTTCCCCCAGGGCGGAGGGACTCCATGAGGATTTTCCAACACGAAACAAAAAAAGAAAAAAAAAGAGTAGGCAAACTACTGTCCCGTGTGGAAATTGAACCCTCAACACTCAGCGCAATTCTTAACCTCACTTAAAACACTACGCCATTAATGCAGATCAAAATATACTAACCTATCTCATGTAGCGCAAAATCAATCAACTGAACGCAGAATTGAAATACCCGTTACGCAAGCAAATCCACTGCCACTTCACTCTTATTTTTATTTTTCGCTTCCAAACCTCTTCAATATACAACTACAATTTGTCTTACCTCAGTGCCACGGAGTGAGTCCATAATATTGTTGATAACATGCTAGAAAATCGAGTCTCGCATTAGGTTCCAAAGAGGTTATTTTTTCTCGTAAATGGCAATAAAACGCAGATACATGAAGCTGCCGAGGGTAATACCAATTTGCGGAATGGGACGTTGGGAACGGGACAGGAGAATATTTTTATAGCGTGTTTTTTAGCACCTGTGAGGTTTTATATCAAGTGTACTTGAGTTTATGGCAAAATTAGGTAAAGTGACTGAGATAAATGATTGCAAATCGGTCTTAATGCTTAGTCCTCAGATAAATTATTAGTCTCGCTTCGCTATACTAGATTCCGCCCTATCCAAGAACAATACATCTGTTTGTGCAGCAACTCATTTGTAGAGCCCATCGAGACTTATCATTGGTAGAATATTATATTATTATTATTATATTATTATTATTATCTTAAATTTTTCTCGAATTTAATTATTCTCGAAGGCAGCGATAGCCGAGTGGATATACCAACAGACTGCCATGCAGAGGGTATCAGGTTCGAATCCACGGCGCGCACCAATGACTTTTCGGAGTTATGTGCGTATTGAATTGTTAATTATCGCTTGTCCCGTGCCTCGGAGAGCACGTTAAGCCGTCGGTCCCGGTTGTCATGAAGATCTTTGACAGTCGTTACAGGGCGTCAGTACCTTCTAAAATAAACTGACACTAGTCTAAACCATGGAATATCGCTATCCCTTCGGGTTGCGGAGGTCAGACAGGCTGTCGCTCTGTGGAAAAGCTAATATTCAGCCAAATCCGGTTAGACTAGTAAGCGGACCCCAGATTGAAACTGGGATAACGCTAAGAGAAAGATTATTATTATTATCTAAGGCTTGGTCGAAACTTGGCAAGAAAGCGCATTCGCGAATATATTGTCAATTATTTCCAAAATTCCAATGCTTCTAACCTTTTTATTTATAGCATCTAAAAGATGTTAAAGTTATAATAAACTGCTGCAAGCACTAATCATGTTAAAAGTCGTAAATCACATAAATACAAGTTAATACTCGTCCAGAAACTTTATTTTCACACCCGAAATAACCCATAAAACATATAAAATATTCACGGAAGCATCGTCCGAGTTCATTCCAACAAATAATTCAGAATCCGAACTCGTTAATGCGGCGAAATCACGAAAAATATTTGCTCGAAATCCGTATTCAATATTGGTAATTTGTGTTCACACAAAAATATCCTGTGGCATTATTCAGCTCGATTAAACTCACATACACGATATATAGTCTCACAGCCGTATTCAGCTACAGCAACAGCTTCCTGGACTCTTTATTAATTTATAGAGCTGGATGTTGCAGCTCGTAAGTGTGCTCTCCAATGGCTTGCAAAGCCTATTTTAGCTGTGAACGTGCGCCCACATTGAGCTCACGTTAGCACACCGTTATTATAATTGTATGGGACGGCTGCAGCTGGACGGGACTTGAGGTCGTCCCTTTTCTGATCCAGATCAGACCTACGTGTCATCTCAAACTCATTTACTTTATCGTGAACAAGTTTACGCCACTCTGAGCGCCGATTTGCCAGGTCCTCCCAATGCGTAGGTTCTATTTTGTATCTTTTAAAATGTCTTTTCAGAACATCCTTATATCTCAGATACTGACCACCGCGTTTTCGCTTACCGTATTGGAGTACCGTAACGAAGATACGCTTCGCCACACGCTCCTCCGCCATTCGTGATACATGCCCGCTCCACCGAAGTTGTCGCCGCATAATATATGCCTCGATGCCACTCACTTTGGCCCGCCGCAGCACGTCAGTGTTCCTCACACGATCTGACCATCTGATATTAATGATCTTACGCAAACACCTAAGGTGGAATCGGTCAAGTGAGCGAATATGGTGACGATACAAGCACCGTGTCTCAGCGGAGTATAGGAGGTTGGGCAGAACTATTGCCATATATACGGAGACTTTTGTCCCCAGCTGCAGATTATGAGAGCAGAAGACCTTTTGGTTCAGCTTACCAAATGCCACAGCTGCGGCACTAATTCTGCTGTTGATTTCCGCTTCTAGGTCACACTTAGATGTTACAGTGCTCCCTAGGTATCGAAATTTATCAACCTGCTGCAGACGATCCTCGCCGAGTTTAATTGTACAGTCGCGGTCTGAAAGTGTTTACCACCTTAAGGCTTATAATTGCATGAGCACATCAATGACACAAGGACGATGATATTGTACTAGGCCAAAGAAATATAATACTAGGTAACCAATCTTTGATAACATGCGTTGCGTAGCAACTGGTTTTCGATATGAATCGTTAATTCATTATTCCACCTTTATAATATACGTTCATTTAATTACAAGCGTGATATTTACACTGAAACTAAAATATTTGTAATCTTCAAATAATGTTATTTTCAACTTGCTATTTACGATTATGGTATTTGTAATTAATAAGTTTATCAAATGACTTTTACATTGACATATTATAATGAAAGGGACGGCGAAAATACGACATCCTGAATATAAAACCTTTTTGAAAAGAATACAATATTTATATCGTCTAGCGTAAGACTGCCTCGTTGGTCTAGCGGTAGTGCATACGACAGCTGATCATGAAGTCTCGGGTTCGATTCGCGAGTTGGGCTCGGAAAATATTGCTAAGGTTTTCTGTTAAGAATTTCTTAGTGACAAATTTTTAGGAATTTCTGTCAAGAAATTCTTAATAATTAGCCCGAAGTTGGCGGTGTTTCACCTCCGTGCATCAGAAAGCACATTAAGCAGTCCCGGCTGTCATGATCTATGGCAGTCATTAGTGGGAAGTCAGTGTCCTCAAATATACCTACTGACTACTGGTCTAACCTTAGTATGATGTTAGATGGCAGACGCTCCGTGTAAAAACTGATATTCAGTCAAATCTCGCAAAGCAAAAGAAGCGCAAGCTTGGGATGCAACTAAGAAAATGCTAGGATGATGATGATGATATCGTCTAGCGAAAATCAGGGCGCGGTCAGTCTGTGAGCTATAATGATAGTGGATGGTACTAGTCACGTTAAAGCGCATGCTGATCACATAAGGGAGCTTTTGTTTAAATAGTACCATTTTATTACAATAAGTAAGTGTTTTTATAATAATATTAAAATACAGAACTTTTACAGCAAAATAAATGCAATTCTGTCATTATGTCAAATTTTTTCATCGACCTAAAAATATTCATACTCTTTTTGTTTGAATCGATTCCTTATGCCTTGTCAATGATTGAAAAGTAATAAGTACTCAGATATAGCATTTTAGACCTTGCTGAACCCAGCGTGACAAAGAATGTAATTTGAAAAGTGGTAAACATTTTTAGACCGCGACCGTACACTGCTCACGGCCAAGCGAGTCCAAAGTCATTACTTCTCTCCATCTGTCCGAAAGCGGATGCGGACTCCTTCGGGAAGTGCTTGTACAACCTCGCGGACAACGACAGAAAAGTACATCGCGAAGAGTGTTGGCGCCAGAACGCATCCCTGCTTTACCCCTCAGGTGACGGGATAGAAGCCGGACTGTTCACCTTCGACTGCCACACAACACTTCATGTCGTCCTGCAGAAGTCCCACAAGGTCAATAAACTTTGTTGTACATCCCAGTCTACCCAGTACTACCCACAAAGCTTCTCGAGGCACACTGTCAAACGCCATCTCAAGGTCAACGAAACACATGTATAAATAGCGGCCTTGTTCCCGACTCTTTTCCTGTAGTTGACGTATCGAAAAGATCGCTTCACAAGTGCCTCGGTCGGGTCGGAAGCCAAACTGGGTTTCTGGGAGTATTCTCTCAGACAGAGGTTTTATGCGGTTAAGCAGCACTCGGGAAAAGACTTTTCCAGGAGCAGATAAAAGCGAAATACCTCTATAAGAATTGCACTCGGAGCGATCACCTTTATTCTTGTATAGGGCACAGATACGGGAATCTTTAAACTCCCTTGGAACTTGTCCTTCGTCCCACATACGAACAAATAGCCTCCACAAAAGAGAATGCAGTTCCTCACCGCCATACTTTAGTAATTCGCCCGGAATATAGTCATTACCAACCGCCCGATTGTTCTGTTGTTGCTTGATAGCAGTGACAACTTCACCGAGTGACAGTGGTTTATCTAGTTGATGATCAATCGGGAGCTGAGGTATACACCCAATGTGAAGTATATCAACTTCACGGTCCACATTAAGCAAGGAGTTAAAATGTTCCACCCATCTATTCAGAACGTCCTCCGTGGTTGACAGGAGGCACTCACCGTTCGCCGATTTAAGTGGCACTTTGACATGACAAGTGGGGCCTATGAGTTTCCGGACCTCACAGTAGAACTCCCCGAGCTGATTGGTGTCTGATAGCTACTGCATGTGACGAGCTCTCACTGACCACCATCTATCTTTTGTGTCCCGGCACAATTTGCGCAGCTCACGACCGCTTGATCTTATGTCCACGTCTGTACCTTGCTGTCTGCCACGACGCAGGAGTGACCGGTGTCTTTCGATAGCCGCTGACAAGTCAACATCGTTCTCATCAAACCAGTCCTCATTATTATGGACTTTAAGACCTACAGTAGCCGTTGCGGCAGCCAGTAGATGAGACAAAATTCCCTGCCAGACAGAATCGTTTCACCCGTCTCGCAAGTCTGTTGCGACGCGCCAAGGGACTCTATGTACTTCTTTCTTACCTCGAGATTTTGTAGCCTCTCTACGTTTAAGTACGCAGGCTTTTTATTCCGACATCTTCGAGGTACGTGAAGGCGAAGTTTTAATTTTTAGTCAGTTAAACAGTGGTCATTCCAGCAGTTTGCACCACGCATCACGCGGGTGACTTGTACCTGGGACACGTCACACTGTCTGACAATCGCGTAGTCAATGAAATGCCAGTGTTTGGACCTTGGATGCATCCACGTAGTCTTGTACTTTGCTGCAAGCCTAAACATTGAGTTTGTGATCGCAAGTTCGAATTGTGCACAAAGGCTGAGTAGAAATTGTCCGTTGCTGTTCATATTGCCGACTCCGTGTCTGCCAAGGATCTTGGGCTAGGCTTCATAGTCACGCCCAACTCTGGCATTAAAATCCCCCAGTAGCAGAATCTGTTCACTGGGACGAATGCTCTCGAGACAACGTGTGAGCTCTTCGTAGAATTTGTCCATGATGTCGTCGGACTTGTCTAACGTAGGTGCATACACGCTAAGTACATTTAAAAAGTTGTTATTATCTAGGTGAAGGCGTTATGTGGTCAAGCGATCAGATATGTGGGTGGGATATTCCGCCAAACGCTTTGCGTATTAAGGGTATTTTTGACCGCGAATCCCACGCCTGACCTTCTAGGTTCGGATGAGGCAGTACCCTTCCAATAAAAGGTGTATCCGCCACCATGTTCCACTAATACCCCTTCATCAGCGAGATGTGTTTCACTGAGGGCAGCCACATCTATGTTATAGCGATGAAGTTCCCGGGAAACGATAGCAGATATCTTTTCCGGGCAGGCATTATCATCGCGATCAAGAAGCGTACGCACATTCCACGCACCTAAATTCATTTTAGGAGGCTTAATATCTTTTTTCCTGTAACGTCGACCACGTGTTAAAAGATGCAGAGGCAGCCGTGGCTACCACCATCCTGTTGGTGTAGGGCGAGCATTTCTTTAGGGCACCTTTTCTAGCCCCCTCCCCAGCTGATCGGGGAAAGCAGTGCCTCCCTAAAAAGGGCTGCTTTGTCACCCCGGGTGCTGCCGAATCCACACTGTCGCCCCAATGCAGTGTAAAAGCGACCACGATGTTTCTACCACACCCCTGGGACCGCCTATGTGCAGCAATCAGACAAAGCCTGGTGAGCATCACACCAGACCTCTCTACCTCAACCCATCGCCGCAGGACTTTGTTTCATTGGAGTCCAAAAATTCGGGAGCTGTCAGGTGCGCAGGATATTTTAAGATGCATAAGCGTTCGCGCAAACACAGATGCACGCACTCGTCCTTCCCTATCTATGCCCAGTGGAGTGGTGAACCACTACGACCGGAGACAGAGTCAGATGATGTATCTGGCCGACGGTCTCTATAGCCCTCTACCGTCGCCATAGGCCTTCCACAATGCCTTGCTGCCTCGCTAAGTCCGCCAAACCCGTTACATATCTGCGGTGGGTTGCCTTCTTTGCCGAGACAGACTTCATACACTGTGCGGGAGGGTACCGCTTCAAGCTTGCTCACAAAGTAGCAAACCCCCTCTTCCAGGTTTAGCCCGCGAGCCGACGCGGTTTACCGGTGTGTGGCCGCTGCGTGCACTGCAGACTCTTGGAGCCACTGAAAGAGAGTTTGTAAGTGTTAGTTAAAATGCGTTATTCCTTATACACGATATAAAGATGCATAGATTACCTATTAGATTCTGCGGTTGACAGATTAGAAAATTGTTCAGCAGAGCCAATTTATAAATTGTTCGGTAACAAAAGCCCACTTATTGGCTCTGTCATTTTAATACGCTCACTGGCGCGCGATAGTTAAATACGAGCTGGGAGTTGTATTATACAGTTTTAATGCAAGTTTATTATTAGATATTTTATTGAGAATACCATTTGTATGGAAGTTGGTATTTTATATTTGAATGTTTTGATGTCTGGTGTTATGTGAGTGTAAAAAAGGTTTCTTGTGTCTTAACGTTCGTCTTTGTCTTTCATGTTTTATTCTTATTGTTTCATCTGTTTCTTTATCTCTCATGTTTATCTGTTCTGTATATTTTTTTAGTTTCGTCAGAATTCTGTTTTTATTTTCATTCTGAAAAAGAAATAGGTATATCTAGTCTTATGTGTATTCATTCCACTGCTATGATTTGTATTAAATATGGGGGGATTCATTGATAGTAAAACATAATTATGGTGTCTGATTATGCGCAAATATTTTTGATCCCAATTGGATATTCTAATCATAAGCCAGTGTGTAATCGTTCAAATACTTACTGTCGGTTAAGTAACCAGCTGATAATTATTATTCATCAACAAAGCCTTGGCTTTTTTTAGTATGCTAATCACCGTGGAAGCCATAGTAGAAAGCAAATGATTTCCATGATAACATACGCTGTACTTTAATATTGATTTACCTTTGATTAACACCGAGCTGAGAGCTCTAAAATGTAGCTCTACATGCAAAATCATTAATTTTCAATTCATTCTACCGTGAGAATGAACTAAAAATTAATGATTTTAACTGTAGCATCAGGTGTATTGCCCCAGCTAGTTCGAAATCATTTCTCTTTTATTTACCGTCATTCTATGTTCTTATATTACCGATTCACAATCAAGAATTATCTGTTTTCAATAAATTAACTATGTTCTTTGGGGACCGGGGCCAAAGATTCAGATGGGACACCCTCTAGTCTGCCAATATAAGCTATATTCTAAAACAATTTTTTTATAAATACATAATTATGTTTAATTTATCTCTGTTAATACATTCTACGGTTCATAAACATAATATAAACGACAGATACGTATGTATGTTAATATATCATATCTAACATAGATTAGTTTAAACGATTTTAAACTTTCGCGATTAGTATACATTATACAAGGTTATATAGCGGGTCTTACTCGCGATCAATCTTATATTTAAGGCATAAATACCTCGGTTTTTTGCCAACGTTTGATCGGTGTGAACGGTGGATCGAACTACATCAACCACAGGTCTTGTCCACCGAACGTCACTATTGTTATATAGCCTTGTATAATAGATTAGTTTGTTTATTACTCCATTATTGCCCGTGTTATTGATGGCTTTAGTAATAAATGTTTATCGGATTTATTAGTCACATGAAGGTAATTCTGCCATCAATTTACTGATGCAAGCTTAATGTTGTCAACATAGTGGATGTGACTCAGAACTTGGTAAAGTCAAAATGTAATTATTATATTTTTTTAAATATAATTAGACTTCATCCCTGCCTCCGCTCGCGTAAATTATAACGTAACCCTTTATTAGAAATCGCACTCTCTACTGGTGGAAGCTTTATTAAAATCCATTCGATAGTTTTTGATTTTGGTACTTCTTTCAAAATGTATATAGATATTATACACTAGAAAGTTTTATCAAAACAAGTCCTGTAGTTTTTGTGTAAAAGAATAACAAACGGTTCTATACCATCCATTTCTTCAAACTTTCTCATTTATAATAGTAGTAAGATAATATTCAGTTATGCAGTTATGCTGGCTATATTCTTGTAACTACATTAAGTCATAAAAACTGTGGTATACATTTCGCTAAAAATAGAAGCCTGTACGCTCATAATTCATGTTAAACTTTCGCGAGTTTTTTACATTATACAATATTATTTAGCGTCCCTCCGCGGCCACGACCGTTACACACAACGGTCACAACGGTCGTTTGGTCGTGCGGCCACTACCGTTGCAGTTTGGTTGAATTTTGTTTGGCATAATTATATTTTCGCAGAATATAATTACGCATAACAGCTTACGCATAATTTTTTAAGCATCAATTCTCTAACCATAATAATGATTAAGCATAATATCCTAAAGCATAAATTTATTAAGCATAAAGTTCTAAAGCATAACTTTTTTAAGCATAATATCCTAAAGCATAAAATCCTAAAGCATAAATTTATTTACTCATAATGATAACACTACAATACAAATTTGATATAATAACTTAGGCAATGTATCTTTGGCATATTTTTCGCTGTAGGAAGCATGAAGCAAGCAAGCATACAGCATGCAAGCAAGCATGCTAGCAAGCATGCAGCATGCAAGCAAGTATGCAGCATGCAGCATTCAAGCGAGCATGCAACATGCAGCAGGCAGAGCTTCTGTCACGACTCCGGCGCTACGGGCCTCCGGCGGCCCCACGCGCCTACGCGATTTTAAATAACACTCTAGGCGTAGGACAAACAAGACTACGTGGAGTCGGTTTTGCAGCAATTCGGTTCTGTCACTAACTTTTGTTGCACAGCATATACATTTTTTATAAGTTAAATATATAATTATATTAATATTATGCTAATAGTCATTAGGCCTACTAACGTTATGCTAATAGACATTAGGCCTACTAACATTATGCTAATAGTCATTAGGCCTACTAACGTTATGCTAATAGTCATTAGGTCTACTAACGTTATGCGAATCAAATTTATGCCAAAACAAATTAGTCTTTAAGATGATTATGCCGACATAAAATGTATGCATAAAAAAAATATGCCAAAGTATTATTATGCCAAAACAAATTGTGCCAAAATCGTTATGCCGAAGTATATTAGTACAAAGAACATTATGCAAAAAGAAGGGATCCCTTAACTTTCATTCATAGACCGGTGAACGTTTCTAAATACCTACAGATAGAAACGACCTTATATTTCTATTTCCAATAAATGAACGGAGTGTTTTAAGTTAAAGCGATAATTGCGAAGGGTAAGTCAATATGTAATTAATCGAATCGTGTGATTCATGAAACTGATATTGGATTGGTTGTGTGAAATGAAGAATTTGCTCCTTTCTTTTGATTGGTATTTGTGTTATAAGAGTGAGATTGATTTATTTATTGATTGCATTTATTTGTATTTAAAAGTGTTTGATTTCTTTTAGACACAAAAAGGCTATTTATAATAAGGGCGAATAATTTAGACTTCGTCTAATATATTAAAATGAGTTATCCCTTCATCAACGTTGGTGTAATCCATGCTGAAATGCCAAGATAAAAACCTTCGCTTTTCAAACATTTAAATACGCGATTGAGGGTTGTTTGTAGCTTTTTATTTTATTTTTGTATTTTAAAAAGACAACTCCCGCACTAAGACTAAATCCTGGGTCGCAAGGGACTTTACAAACATACAACTAACGGACACCATGAACACCCAGACTCGAAACAACATACTCGGCGCAGTCTCAAGCGGTGAGGCGGCCGCTTAAGCCACTACGCCAACCGTGCCAACGCAGGAAGTTAGGTCAAAGTAAATATTAATAATAATTAAACCCAGAGCGAGTCGGAATCGCCCATGAAGGGTTCCGCCATAGAGGTATTCACTAAACCATATATACCACCGTTACTTTTAACCAGCACAAATAACTTTGTTTTCTAAAGGGTTTGTATGAACGACAAAGTTATGTATGCGGTTTTTAATATATGCTAATTCTCAAAAACTGCTGACTACATATTGTTAGATCTATCTATAAACACCCCGCAAGTATATGAACGATGAAAAAATATATTTTCAAGTCAGTTCCCTGTACGGATAGTCCTCTTATTTGTGTTTCTATTTTATTGTATTATTGAAATCGTGAAGCGGTTCACATAATACATCTACATACCAATTTTCAAATATGTAGTCTTAATCAAAATGGCTGTAAAATACGGACAGATAGATAGATATGGTGATTCTATACCTAAAGGTTCCGTTTATTGCCATTTTTGGCTACGAAACCCGCAAAACATGAGGTTTTAAGCGTTCAGAAAAATGTAGTTTCAATTTTATTGCAAACTTTGAAACGTAATAAGTAACACTTGCAGAAAATCTTGAGTTATGAGTGGTCGTTAATTATTATAGGTCTCTTTTGGCGACAAATTAATATTTTATTCTACCAGAATATTTTGTCAGAAATCCATTGCACTCAAGTGTCACCCGCTTTATTAAAACCAATTTAAAAAAGGAATAGTTAACCATAAAATAACATTTTTGGAACCGTAATGTGTTGATATTTTCCCAACTTCAACATCGTATATCGGAGCTTAGGAGCTGCTAAAAGAACATGTTTAGAGTTATTTTACATCGCCATGGAAGCAGACAGACATAAATAATTAAAGCAAAAGCTAAATAAACACAACATATACTGCGAAGAGTTCAGAGAGGGTATAATCCAATTAAATAAGGGTCAAAACTTCATAAGTAGAATTTTTAATGGCACATTCAATTCTAGCAATTTAGTATCTAGACATAATAAAGTATCACATAATGTGTGTTTGGTTGGTCTGAAGACCGTTATGGGTGGAACAAATTAGTAACGCGCATTGTTCAAAAGCGTTCGAATTGTTCGGTTTCACATTGAAACTCATTAATTTAATTTCGTTAGGCAATTGACGCTTTGTCATTTGATCTCAAATAAAATAGGCAGAGCCTGTACTATAGCAACCAGAAAATTGTTAATGTTTATTTTGAAATGAAGAAATTGTCGCATTATTTAATGTCTTTCTTACAGAATGATGTTTCAGATCAGTATATTAATTTGAAGATAGCATAAATCACCAAATAGCCGCCTAAGACGAACCAGTGTTTGTATACGCAGCAGGACCCTACGTTTAATTCGATTGAAAGTTAACTTTTTACGTGCGTGGAATTTAGTACTTTTCGGATTGTTTATGTAAAAAAATAGTACCTTCATTGCTACCGCGAAATCTTGAGTTATTACCCAGCAGGACCCTCCGCTGTTTGAAGGTTTTCAGACCAATAGTATATGTCACCGTTTAGCAATGTATTAGTACCTTTAAAATACCTTCGTTTCATTTTAACATAATTATTAGTTTATAAGGAAAGCGCCTGCAAAACTTTTATCATGCCAGCAGGACCCTTTTTTGTTTTGACGCTTTCGGACCCGACAGTCATATTTCTTATTAGGATTTTAATAGTACTTTTTAAATGACCTCACGTGTAATTAAAATATTTTGTTTTATAGCAGAAAAATTGATTTAAAACTAAGTATTTTTTCAGCGACAACGTTTAGTTTGGCCTAGCTTTCATAACTTTTGCAGTGGTGGCGTTAATCAAAGAGATTTTTATAAATTTAAACCGTTCTTATAGATGTACTTATATATTTTATTTTTATGAACACAATTTAATAGAAATCCGTTATGATATGATTATTTATTTTGCATCTACCCTCAATTTTAATAATATTTAAGAGCCATAAAAATAATGGCATCATTGAAATGGTATAATCTTAAGGTCATTGTGAAAAATGTTTCGACATCAAATTGCCTGTTAAACTACAAAGCATTTGATTTAAACGTAAGGTTATTGGAAAAGTACTATTAAAATGCTAATAAGAAATATGACTGTCGGTCCGAAAGCGTCAAAACAAACAAGGGTCCTGCTGGCATGATAAAAGTTTGCAGGCGCTTTCCTCATAAACTAATAATTATATTAAAATGAAACCAAGGTATTTTAAAGGTACTAATACATTGCTAAACGGTGACATATTCTATTGTTCTGAAAACCTTCAAACAGCGGAGGGTCCTGCTGGGCAATAACTCAAGATTTCACTGTAGCAATGAAGGTACTATTTTTTTACTTATGCAATTCGAAAAGTACTAAATACCACGCACGTAAAAAGTTAACTTTCATTCGAATTAAAGGTAGGGTCCTGCTGCGTATACGGACACGACGAACCATATTTGTCTAATAGGCAATATTAAAATGTTATCTGAATATTAAAAAGAAATGTGGTTTTCTCAATTTCAATGTTCAGCGTGGGCTACTACAACCGTTTTCACGAGATAACTATCGTCATCAGCTGATGTCGGATTTAGGGAAAGTACTAGGTATTTCATTTATATTTTGTATAAAAAAAGAAGTAGAATCTTGAAAGATTCCAATCACGTTGTACTAGCCTCTTTTTAACTAATGTACTGATGCGGGTTGAGCGACTATAATTATTAGAGTAGATTGGCTATTGAGGGTCAAGAGGGTGCATGATATCTACTGACCTAAATGACCTCTGATTATTAGATTATATGGGGTGGTTTATGTAGGGACTTCGGGCAAGGCCCTTAGAGTAGCAAGGAAATACACAAATATATAAACAGGATTTCGTGTTTTCACTTTTTGCGTAATGATAATAACATTTTCTATTTATATTTATTATTATATGAAGTCTCCTTTTTGGCTGTAAGTCTATATGAATGCGATAAACTCAAAAACTACCAAACGATTTATGTGCGATTTTCAACAATAAATTGTGTGATTACTGAGGAATATTTGTCTAGTTTAAATTAAATACTGTAAAACATACACAATCAAAAGTATTTGCATTTGTACACATACTAAGATTCAATGTTCTTCTTCTTAGGCGTTAAACTCTTGGCAGAGTGGTCGTGGTCGTCACATCTTCAGCTGTGGCCTGCTTCACAATTCGACGCCACTCGTCACGTTTTTCCGCTCTTCTTGTGCATTCGTGTAGTGAGCGGTTGGCAGCGATCTTAATTTGGTCTGTCCACCTCATTGGTGACCTGCCGCGTAGTCTGGTGCCATCAACTTTACCCTGAACTACTAGGCGTTCTATGGACTGGTCTCCGCGTCGTGATAAATGTCCGAAAAAAGTGAGTATACGAGCCTGAACAGTAGAAGATAACCTATGTTTGATGCCTAGCTCTCGAAGAATGGATTCATTCGTTCGAAATGCCGTCCACGATATACCGTGCATTCTTCACCAGCACCACATCTCGAGTGCGTTGATCTTCTGTTTCTCACTTTCTCGAAGAGTCCATGTCTCAGAAGCATAGAGGAATATGGAAAAAACGAGGGCCCTCACAAGTCGTATTATCGTGGCTTTGGTAATATTTCGATCTGTCAGTACTTTCTTCAGTTTGTCCATAGCAGATCTGGATATTGCCATGCGTCGCTTGATTTCATCTATGCAGCCGCTGTTGTTTGATATCAGTGCTCCCAGGTATATGTTTGTCTGAACTGCTTCGCAATTACCAATTTGCCTGACTTCTGGAGAGTTGTTATTAGCACGGTCAACGATCATCATCTTAGTTTTGCTGCGGTTTATTCTGACCGAAATCAAGGCTTACTCGTTCCATCCTGTGCAAAAGTTTTTCCATAAGTGTGATGTTACTGGCGAACAAGGTGGTATCATTCGTGTTGCGAAGATTTGATATAGTTCGGCCTCCAATCGTGATACCGTCAGTCCAACCCTCAAGTGCAATTCTCATGATGAGTTCTGTGTATGTGTTAAATAGCAAAGGAGAAATTATGCATCCCTGCTGCACTCCTGCGCTGGGATGAAAGTCGTTAGACAGAACCTCATCAGTTCTTACTGATGCTGTCCCGTTCTCATAAAGATGCCTGAGAATTGAGACAAGGTGTTTCTGCGTACCCATATAAAGAAAGAAAGAAAGAAAAAGCATTTATTTGGAATGAAAATTGACACATACAATATTGCGGACAAAAGAAGAAACAAAGAAACAGAAGATTACAATTGATAGAGTTACAAAAAAATAAGATATAAAATTACAATAGAATTATAAATTAAAATCATGGATAATTATAATTAGTTCATTACATAATAAAATAAAGAAAAAAAACTATATAAATGTATATATATATACTACTATATATATATACGGAACGAATTGAGAAGATGGAGTTACAACAAAAGACTATATCGGAATTAGAATCGAATATTTGCGAACTTAAAAATGAAATTCGGGTCATAAAACAGGGTATTCAAAAGCAGGAACAGTGGGGTCGTCGTTCAAACGTTGAAATCGTTGGACTTCCCGAACGCGCTAATGAAAACCTTATCGAAATTGTGTCGCAACTAGCTAAGCAAGGGAACTGCACTTTAAATCCAGACACTGACATTGACTTTGTAACGCGAGTGGCCCACAAGAGAAAGGATCAAAAGAAACCCAAACCAGTTATTGTACGATTCTTGGCGAGATACAAAAAGGACAACTTTTTAGCAAGATTGAGAGAAATTAAGGACTTCAAGGCGAGTGATATAGGATTTACCGGTACCTCGTCTAAGCTTTTTTTCAATGAACATCTCTCCGTCACCAACAAAATACTCCTCAGTGAAGCTAAGAGGATTGCCAATGAAAAACACTACAAGTACGTTTGGGTAAAAAATCAGACTATATTGATTCGTAAAAACGACTCCAGTAACGCAATACATATTACGTCAGATACTGATTTAAAAAAAATTGTATGAGAATTGTTTTACGTAGTCAGTTTTTCATCCCTTGTAAGTTTAATTTAAATACACTAGTAAATATTTCTATTATATCGTTAAAAACAACTTCTAAAATCAAATATTGTGTAACCGTTAATTATTTTTTCAACGTTAATAACAACATGTACAGAAGGGTGAATATATAAATAATAATGGTGAGTGTTTTGCTTTGGAAAAGACATCTTGGGTATTACACTTTTTTGAATTACTTGAACTCGAGAACGGAATTCAGGTTTGGCATATTTATTATATCTTGTTATAATTTTCTGAAATGTCTTCATTGGGGGACGGCTGCTAAAATTGTATGTATTAAGTTCGGTTTGATACAATGGGCACTGAGTTAAACATATACTATCAAAATGTACGAGGATTGCGCACAAAGACTAGTATATTTTGTAACAACCTATTAACATCTTCTTATGATATAATTTGTCTCAGTGAAACCTGGCTGCTGCCTGGAGTCTATAATACCGAATTATTTGACAATAGATACAACGTTTATAGGTGTGATCGTGACTATACATGTCGTTGTGACAGTAGAGGGGGTGGGGTTCTTATTGCAGTTAAAAAAGGTATCATTGTTGAAAATCACAAATTATCGTATTCAAATGATACAAATACAGCTGATATACTATCATTATGCATACGTCTAAACAAAAAGTCACAGCAAATTATACTTAGACTATATTGTTGCTATTTCCCCCAGTGTAGTTCTCATCATAATGAATTGGTCGAGTTATTTGACAAAGTTTCGCAATGTATTCTAGAGAATCCTTCAGATTACTTATTATTATTGGGCGACTTTAATATTAGGGAAGTGCATTGGTCTTCCGTAGGAGGGGAGGCTCGGGCTTTTTTTAATGCAGCCAGTCATAATAGTCTCACGGAAGCATTATCTAACTTTCTGTCCTTTAATAATCTTGGGCAATATAACCTTGTACCGAATAAGAACAATAGAAAACTGGACTTAGTTATATGTAGCTATGACTGCCAGGTGCAAAAAGCCGACTTCCCCCTCGTCCCAGAGGATGACCATCACCCAGCCCTCGAAATTTGTTTAATTAATTTTCATCTGCGAACTTTACGTTCACCGCCTCGTACTTTTCGTCATTTTGCTATTGCTGATTACGATCAAATTAATTTTGCATTGGCTCAGCAAGACTGGAGCAATATTATAAATGATAAACAAAGTATTGAAGAGTCATTGTCGATTTTTTATAACATTATCAATCAATTAATCTGTGAATATATCCCATTAAAGGTATCAAATGATAGAGAAAGGTGGCCGGTATGGTATTCCCCAGCATTAATAAAAATCATAAAACAAAAAAATAAATATCATGCTAAATGGAAACGTTTTAATAATTATCAAGATTATTGCATCTTTTCACTTTTAAGAGATAGGCAAAAGCGAGTCGCTAAACAGTGCTATGATATATACATAGAAAAGGCAGAAACGAATATAAAAAAATGTAGTAAGAATTTTTGGAAATTTGTGAAATCAAAGAAGGCATCAGATACCATACCGGATAGTTTGTTCTTAGGCAGCGTTACCTCGTGTGATGGAAATACAATTAGTAACCTTTTTAATACCCATTTTCACTCTGTTTTTGAAAATCATCATAATACATCTCCTTCCTCACCGCATGAGCCTACTAGAAGTTCAAACACAGTACATCTGAGTAGCATACACATCCAGTTCAATACTATTGTTAAGTATATCAAATCACTGGATGTGAATAAGGGCGCCGGTCCTGATGGTGTTCCGCCGCTATTTTTAAAGAGGTGTCATAAAAATATTGCTGTTCCCCTTTATATGCTATTTAATAAATCTTTACGAACAGGTATTATGCCCTTAATGTGGAAACAATGTTACGTTGTACCTATTTTTAAAAGTGGAGACAAGCATGACATTACGAATTATCGCCCTATTTCTAAACTAAGTACTATACCAAAGCTTTTTGAGCATATTATTAGCGACATGATATCTTCAGTGATAAGGCCTAACATAATAATAGAACAACATGGATTCGTTCGTGGCAAATCAACTGAAACAAACCTATGCGAATTCGTGGATTACTTAGCTACAGCTATGGACAATGGACATCAGGTGGATGTCGTGTATACCGATTATTCCAAAGCCTTCGATAAAATATCTCATAAAATACTTATAAATAAGCTGAGGAACATCGGTATACATGGCGACTTACTCAGATGGCTAGAATCCTACTTGAGACAACGTAGTCAAGCTGTTACAGTTAAAGGGTTCTGTTCTTCGTTTATACCAATTTCTTCAGGCGTCCCCCAAGGCTCGCATCTTGGAACTCTTTTGTTTAATGTGTATTTGAATGATATTTTTGAAGTTTTTAATAAATCTAAATTTATCCTTTATGCAGATGACAAGAAAATTTACAAAATCATAACGAATTTAAACGATTGTCTTGAACTACAAGCTGATATAAACAGATTATGTGACTATTGCAATCATAATTCCTTGTTTTTAAACATAAACAAGTGCAGTATTATTACATTTACAAGAAAGAAAAATCCGATATTATATCAATATAAGATGAATAATGTAGTTTTAACTAGAGTATCGGAGACGCGCGACCTTGGGATTCAAATGGACGACAAGCTTTTATTTGATACTCATATTAACAATATAACTAACAAAGCGTTCCGCATGCTGGGCTTTATATTAAGAATAGGTAAGGATTTCAATAATCTGACAACACTTTTACTCCTATATAAATCATTAGTTAGGCCTTTAGTAGAATACGCTTCAGTAGTGTGGAATCCGCAATATGATAAATATAAAAACCAAATCCAAAAATTACAAGATAGATTTGTTAAATATGTGCAATGGCGTTTTAACTTCAGTCCTGAAAAAGCACCAAGCCTTCAGTCTTTAGAGGATCGGCGATCTGAACGTGACCTAATATTTTTATATAAGATTCTTAGAGGTCAGTCTGTCTCCCCTTACCTCCTAAACTAGATAAGTATTAGATGCCCTCGCCCAAATACCCGTAAAAGATCTCTTTTCCACGTAAATTTTTCAAGAACCAACTATGATAAAAATGTTTTCGTTAAAAGATCGTGTCATACGTATAATAAACAGTTACTCACCTAGCAATGACATAGATATATTTCACCTTTCTTTGCCCAAATTTAAATTTTGTGTTAAAAATACTTTTGACTCTAAGCCCTAAGCACAACCCTAAGTCTATGTAACAATACTATAATAATATCACGTTTGCTATTGTTTACCAATCTGAGGAAACTATTTAGGATAATGTTTTAGACTTATGTTATAACTTAATTATGTAATTATATCTGTTTGTTTCCCTATAAATAAATAAATAAATAAATAAATAAAATAAATATATATATTTAAATAATTAAAACATTGTAATTTGAGATATGGATACGCTAATAAATAAAATTACATTAATAAAATTGCTGTGTCGCTTTTCACCAAAAAGGAACCTAGTTCAGCATATGCCACGCTTAAAAGCCTGGCGCTGATTTTCAACTAGTTCCACTTGTGATAGCACGGATACTGTCATCGAACATATGAGCGAAAACAAAACAATGGAATGACATAACAGCATGCAATAATAATATTAGAATTAATTTACTTTTTTAATTTACACAAAAAGTAAATTTAATATAAAAAGGAAACTATTCAATATCGTATTATTTAAAATAATGTTGTATAATTTTTCGTCTAGGGTCTGGTCGGCTTACCTCAATTATATGAAAGAGGCATTCAGATTAATCATGTCCCACTTTCGCTGCGCCTCCAGTAAATATTGCTTTAAGCAAATTCTAAATGTTTTAATTGAAGAGACATTACGTAAAGGAGGTGGTATATTATTCCAGCATTTGGATGACGCGTAGCGGAAACTTCCTCTGAATGCCTCTGACCTATGTGGCTTTATAGCCAGTTGTTTTGAACATTGTCTGCTGGGACGATCACTACTACCTGCCACCCCGTTCAAATTTTCATATAAGTAAAGTGGTTGCCTCGATTTAATCACACCAAAAAGCAGACAAGCTAAGTGCAATTTTCGACGGGATTTCATTTTCAGTATAGAGTTTCTATTCAAGAAAGGAGTCACATGGCACCTGTACGGCACCGCAAAACAAAAACGGGCACAAGCGTTCTGCACTCTTTGCACTTGGCGTTCAGTGCGCGCTAACAGTCTTGGTCCATACATCGAATCGGCGTAGTTAAGCTTACTTAAAACTAGGGCCTCTACTAGCTGAACACGTAGTTCCTCAGAGAGGAAGGGACGCAGTTTATACAAAAGTCTCAAACGATATAAGGAGTTTCTAACTGCGTCACCAACCACCTTTTCAAAACGTAGGGAAGAATCGAAGGTCAGGCCGAGATTACGAGCTTCATGCACTTGTTCCAACGGGATACAACAAACAGTTTAGCTCCGACCAGGTAACGAGTCTCTCCAAGTCGTCATTTAGGTCTTTTATTGCTCTTTCATAATCAGAAGGTTTGAATGACAGATAAACTTGAACGTCATCTGCATGTATATGGTAGTTGCATTTTGTAATACAGTCCCTCATATCTGTGCAATAAAGGGCAAAAAGTATGGGTCCCAGTATAGATCCTTGCGGCACACCTCTAGTTAATGAGGCAGGTGCAGAGTTTATTATGGTACCATCCGATATTTTCAGCTCAACGAATTGCGATCTATTTGATAAATAGCTGTGAAACCACTTCAGAGCGTTATTGTCAAATCCATAGAAGCTCAATTTTGATAATAATATATCTAAATTTATGGCGTCAAATGCGCGAGAATAATCTAATAAGACCAAAATTGTGCACATGCCTTGGTCCTGGGCTAGCAGAATATTGTCGGTGACATCCAATAATGCCGTAGTTGTGCTGCGAAACTGTCGAAATCCCGATTGCAATGAGGGCAATATTTCATTATTTTCTAAGTATTTGGTGAGTTGCTGGCACACAGCTTTTTCCAAAACTTTGGATAGACAGCGTAGGATACTTATCGGTCGTAAATCATTTATGTTGATTGGGTTTGACTTTTTCGGTAGCGGTTTGACGATGGCAACTTTCCATACGTCAGGGACGGTTGATGATACAATAGAACGATTTATGATAGCTGTTATGCTTTCAAGGGAGTATGATAGTGTTAAATTGATCATCCTAAGGCTAATGTTGTCAATACCTTGAGCGTTCGACTTCAGCCCGCTTATGATACGTGAGACAACGCTCTGGTCTATAGTTTTAAGCGTAAATACTGCGTCGCTGAAACGGTGATATGCAAAAAATTTCAAATGGGAGATCTGTGTATAAGAGTTACCTGGAGTGCTTAGAAAATAATCATTTATGCTATTAGGATCATTTAAGTGACTAGAAAGATAGGAGTCCCGCTTTGGAGGTAAAATGTTATTTTTCAATTTTTTCCATAGTAATTTGGGACGCTTAATTTCATTATTTATTTTGTACTTAAAGTAGGCAGCTTTTTCAGTGTATAGAGCTATGTTTACAGTGGATTTTAATTGTTTACAAAACGATTTGCTCTGTTCCGTTTTTAATTTACGAAACTTAGCCAATGCGCCGTCCCTAAGTCGCATCATAAGTTTAATGGTGTCCGTTATCCACGGGTATGAGCGTTCTTTGAACACACATGTCTTGATAGGAGCGTGGATATCCAATATTCTGATTACTGCGCTATTAAGACTGCTCACCATGTCATTCACATCTGTAAGATCCGATACAAGATCCCAACGTATGTTACCCAGATCTATATGCATCTTTTCGGGACAGATATTATCAAAAGCACGGTACCTGCAGGTTATGTGGAGTGATTTCTGTTTCACTATGTCAAATTTACAACATATATAGGAATGACTATTGATAGATTTAAAAGGTTCAGCCTTTACATTTTTTACCATCAGGTCGCTGCATACCAAATCGATCAACGTTTCGCTATTCTCAGTAAAATGTGTAGGAAAAGACACAAGTTGTTTTAAACTCACACTGTTTAGAAAGTCGTTAACTTTTTTTGTTTTGGAATCATCGATGTTTAATAAATTAACGTTAAAATCGCCCAATATTACAAAATTATCGCAATTACCCACAGTGCTCAAAGTAAGGCTGATTGCGTCTAAGAAAAGGTCAAGATTAAGCCAGGGGGGTCGATAAGCCGTACCTATGGCCACTTTCCTTCCATGCACTGTGAGTGAGAGCCACATTTGCTCCACGGAATCGAACCGAGGATCACGCGCAGTTGCACAAGTGCGCACGCCTACGCCGTGCCTGATATAAAAGCCAACGCCGCCGCCGCGACCGCCGCGAACAGTCACGGGACGCGACAGGTGACGCAGGCGATACCCGGGCAGTACAGGCGCGCGCGACTCTTCATCAAACCTAAGCCATGTCTCATTTATCGCCAAGATATCGACAGGTTGACGTTCTATTAAGGCCACAAGATCCTCATGGTTCGTACCCAGTGATCCTACGTTCAATAAACCAACGCTGACAAATTTACTTACAACCATCATTATAAATACGCAAACACTTATTTGTATTACAGTTGAAAACCGGTTTGCAGACAATTAATGATCGTCCACAACATACATTCAATGACACGCTGTATATAATAACAATTCCATTCATTAAACACATAACAGAACATAGAAGATTATTTATGTTTAAGTAAAAGCATAAAACCTTAATGCATAATTTGATACGAAACTTTAGGTATAAATTACTTGAGTTTAATATTAACTGTACGATTCTTTTTATACATGAACAAAGTAAGTTTAGGTTTAAAAATGTTGAGTATATACGATTTGTAGTTATAATTATGCTGAGAAGAGACTCATAGGAAGATTGTAACGGACGTAGTACATAAACAACGAAAATAACAACACAAAGGGCAACATAAGTATTATAGGTAAACATATAGATTAGAAAGGCAAGTAAGATAGTTTTATATAAATCGTCCTTGCTTTTGAATTTAAAAGTAATAATTAAGAAGTCAAAACATACACAAAACATAGCAGGACTAATTACTTCCCAAAAATTTTTTGGATATCGCTTTCATTATAAATGCGACGCGTTGCCGCCCCATCTTCCTTCTTAACAAACACCTTACCTTCCTTAGACCATACATATCTCCACTGAGAGCGACGCCCTGCTTCTCGAGCCCGTTGAAACAGCTGATGGTTTGCGCGCGTAAGTCTCTCGTTTATGTATATACGACGTTGTGAGCCACGCATATCGATGTCAGCTGTTGTAATGACGCGGCGCATACGGGCCGCCCGTAGCAAGTTATTACGCGTAGAACGACGCACAAACCTCACGGCGATAGCTCGCGGTGGGTCAGCAGTGATGTCCTTTGCTGCGCCATTGCCGTCGACCATATTTCGACGTACGGGACCAACGCGCTCAATGTGTACGATATCGGTTTCGTGAAGCTCAGAGCCGAGTTTTGATGCCACAAGCTTTATGACGTGAAACAAATTCTCCTCCTTTTGTTCAGGTAAGACAGCGACGAGTACGTCATTAAGTAATGACTGCTGGTCTTGATTGTTTAGCTCTCCCCGTAGTTCAGAGATAGTGTCCACAAGAGTCTCAAGGTCTGGCGTTGTCTTATTCTGCAACTCTTGTTCCAAAACGGACACTCGTGACTCCACAGTCGCGATCTCACAATGGCATTTTTCCAAAGATGTTTTGAAATCGCTTATTTCTGCTCGATACTGACGAACCTCGGCCCTCATAGCACTAATTTCCTCTCTCATCGATTTGAGTTCTCGCACGAGCAGGTCTATTCTGTCCTCTTTCGACCAAGTAGGGGTCAGATAGTCAGTGATAGGGCTTTCCGGTGTGTTATCCTCACGGGACATCTCTGGAACACATCGACACCCATTGCATGTCCTGTCCTTGCCCGTTGTAAGCTCTAAGCTTGGTATACAGCAACGATGGTACAGAGCTGGGCATTTAACACATCGAACTGAGTCATTTAGGGCCTTGGTGGACAGAAATTTACCGCATATGCCACACTTAACCATTGTTGGATATACGACAATAATTACACCTTGATCTTTGATAATAAACTTTTCAAATAAGTTCCAATTCGTCACAGAGATGTCGCTGTTCTCAGAAAATGTATCCAGGCTATTTTCAGGGGCTGTGTATTGTCCAGATAATAATAATAATACTGCACCATTATTGCTTACTACTACCAAACGTTTACAACAATTAACAAGCTTAATTCCGGGATTTACACGACACAGCCGGACGCTGAGCGCACGAGACGGTTGAGACACTAGTGAAAACCGGTCACTGTTTACCGCACCACGTAACTGTAACTTCACCTTGGAGTAAAATCGCGTATAACCGCTTGCTTGCCCGTGTTATATGGCATATAACAAAATTCAAACACTAAATTGCCCGTGTTATATGGCATATAACATCGCATCTCAGTCTGCTTTGCCCGTGTCATACTGTATATGACATGGCTCCCGCGGTCGAAAGAGTGAAATATACTCGTCTCTGTCGCTCTAGGGCTTAGTTTGTATTATGTATCTCGTTTCTACGTTAAATTTCCCGTCATACTAATGCCAGTCGAGTTTCGACTCCATAGAGAAATTAAAAAAAAAACGTTCGTTGTCAATGTTGTCATTGAGTGTTGAGTCAGTGCGGAATGTGCGTAATGTGTGAGTGTATTTGTGCTGTTTTTTCTGTTTAATTTAGTTTTATTCTTTAAGATCTATTGTGGTTATCAAGGTATGTAAATAACTAACACGTATATATAATAATTCCAGCATTAAATGTAAGATTTGACTTTTTTCGAGACCTTAAGTAGATTTTGGCGCGCAACAGTGATTTTACTGAGAGCATGGGAGCTGTTTCAGAAATGTTCATATTACTCAGAAGTGGTGAATGCTATCCGTATGATTTCTTTTTGTTTAAAAAAAATATGAGGCTACTTATTTAGTGTTTATTTATTTGTATGTTTAAAACTGTTATTTGTGCATTATATGGCCTTATCAAATTTAACATAAATTACGCCGCGCGGCGCCAGATAATGGTTTGGAATCAGAAGCCTATGTGTCATAAATATGTATAAACAAGTGTACTTTTTTATTTTTATCTTATTATCTTATATATAAGTAACGTAATTAAATATTAAAAACGATATGTCACCGCTTTAAGTTTTGAGGTATGAACTTATAAATACAAAGCGAGCTCTTAAACGCGCTATCTCAATTTCAAACGAGCATCACTCGACACCAGAGTCGTAATCTAAATAAAAAAAGATAAGATTGTATAGTTAGTTTCATAACAAACATAAATAATATAACACTTGACAACCTTTCAAAACAAATTGAGTCACAAGTACCGATTGTGTGGAAGCCGACCCGCGCGCCGAGGCGATAAAAACGCGCGGGCATTTGATCGTTATCGCTTTCAAGTGGCCGGGCAGAGGGGCCGGTGTGGGTTGCGGCGCGGAGCAAGCAAGCGGTTATTTGTGTTTAATGTTTACTATTTTATGATCGCGGGTAGTTTCATGTAACTATGATAATGCACTATTTAGTTTTGCAGTTTATTTGTTTTTATATTTACACTATCACTGTTATAACATTACACGTATGTTATTGCATCACTAGGTATAAGTTAATGACTAAATTAGTCCGGAAAACAGCTATTTATGATTTTTAAAACAGTCTTATTCAATGAGCGAAATGATCGATGTCAACGTCCGTGACGTCACTCCATATCGAGGAGTGTTTTCCAAAGCATTAGCCACTTGACTGAATCGAATGCTTTTGAGAAGTCGCCAAACAGATCTAGGTCGGTTTGTTGAATTCTCGGCATTTTTCGATTATTTGGCGTCTGGATAGAATCTGTTCTCGGGCACCCTTACCCTTTACGAATCCAGTTTGCTTAGGTGATATTTTCCTTCGATAGATAGGATTTAAGGCGTTCGTTTAAGAAGTGATGAAGGATTTTGCTCGCGTGTGATATTAGTGTGATTAAGCGGTAGTTGTTGCAAGATTTAGTGGAGCCTTTCTTGTGTAATGGTACAAAAACGATGTGTGCCCAGTCACGGGGCCAAATACTTCCCACTTTTTAGATGTTTTATGGCTGCTCTCACTTCGGCTTTTAATATGTCAGGTTCCATTTCACCGTATCCAGGCTTCGATGGTGAGAAAAATTCCAATTGTGGATCATGAAAAAAGATTCAATGTTATGAATTCGAAAATAAAATAAATGACTGTCTAAAATATCTTCTACTAAATCCAAACCAGCTTTGGTCTCGGAAGAGTCATCTTTAAACCGAGGTTAGAGTTTTATATATTGCAATAAATTGGCATGCATTAAATAAGTATTATAATCTACACAAATCACTAAACCTTGAAAGTATTTCGTAGCAAGAAAATTCTGGCAGAAAATAAAGCTTAACATGGGAACCAAACGCACTGCAAATATAATCAGTATATTACATCCCGTGTCTCCCAAGGCAGCTTTCGTAATTATTTAGTACTTGTTAAGCTTAATCGAATGTCTAATAGCTAAATGGAGGTGGCGATTAATTAATCCATGTGATTAAACACATGCTTTAGCGTAATCTGAAGTTAGCAGGCTGGTAAGTAATTGTGGTTATACATAGCTTACTGAACGGGTTCATAGTAGGATTACTACGTGGAGTTTATAGTAAGTGGTATGTATGAATAAATAAGAAATTAATACTAAATAAATAAGTGAGATAGACTCACGCCTATATCCCCGAAGGGGTAGGCAGAGGTGTATTACACCCTCATTTCGTCATGAATTTTTAGGTCCCACGTAATAGGGGGCGAGCCAATTGCCGTTCCCGGGCACATCACCAGACTCCGTGCTGCTACTGAACACTTTTGCCCGACCCGGGAATCGAACCCGTGACATCCGAGTCGCATACGCTATCAACTGGACCACGGAAGCCGTCTGGACACGGAGGCAATAAATAAAATATAATAAATAGAAGAATACTTTTCTAATATAACTCATAAATATAAAGTCTACAAGATTATCGTAATGAATACTTTGAAACTTTCGCGACTTGTACACATAGAAATATTTATGTAAGGGGTCTATATCGCGTAATTATTTGAATATTTTCAGGACATTAGTCATCTCGTGACTAAGGCCGGTGTATCCCATGCCAAAACGTCTAGTCAAATATAAGATACTTTACCAGTTTACGCAATAAAAATCGTAACAATTTACATAATAATAAGCAGTTCACCTTGCCAAATGTGACATATTTACTGGTAAATTCGTTTTATTAAAATAGAAGTTTTTCCCTATTTATACTGTAAATTCATAGGTATACCTATTAGTAAATTATTTGAAGGTTTATTTATACTACTTAATAAACAACACAGTTACCTGAGCTCAAAGGGCTTGAAACGCAACGAGGATACGGTGAAACCAACATTTCAAAAATCCAGAACACGAGGAAATGATCCATGTGCTCATCTGATGAACTTACTAAACCTTTCCTGGTTTCAAATTGTTGCATGACTATGCATTAATTTTATAAAAGAAAAATACCAGCTAAAACCGCACAAATTTGGAGCAAAACAAGACCAGATTCATAAATGAAGTAGGGCACCGCTCTGTTTCAGTTCAGTGTCTGATCTGATCAATTCGAAGCAAATGGACGTTTGGATGTGTCTGTCCAAATGGTGCCAATAATTCAATCAGGGAAATTGATAAACTCCTCAAGTAACCTACATCTTGACTTTAGGAGTTCTGAGGTAACTTGTGGTATATTTTATATTATTATGTATCTATTTGGACAGTGGATTAGGGTAGTTTCCAGGGTCAAAATAATTACATTTTATTAAGTCCGTATTTTAGATTATAAAAAAATATTGGACAAGTATTTTTCTTTTTTCGATTAAATAACTACTAGTGCAAAAAAATGCAGCACGGCGTGACGTTATACGTAACTTTAATGAGCTATATCTTGGTCATTTTTGGTTTAATTTACAAATAAAAAAATACCTATCGCTTATTTTTGAATAATCTAAAGGACGGACTTATAATTTTTTTTTTTGTCAACTAGCCTTTTCTAGTTCATACAACGTACTACGTTTTAAAAGATACCTACCCACTCTCCTAAGGAAAGATATTTAAATATTGCTCTTTTAAATTAATAGAACAGAGGTTAGAAATTAGTTTGAAAATAAAGTCATTTTGAACCATGTATCATGAATTAGTATCATGAAAATTAATGGTTGCCTCTATAGTTGATTAGGAAATAAAAGTTTTCGCCACATCAACCTCTACGGGGGTAAATAAGGGATGCAGGTTTGTCTATATCTATACGTATTTTAAAATGAAGTCTCATTTTCGTCTCTAAACTACCAAACGGATTCGTTGGAGATATTTTTAGGTGTATTCATTTACACTACCGGCGTCGCGCGCAGGCGAAGTCTACTTTTATATAAGAAGATACCTAATAAACAGCTACTCGTAGTCACGTCGGGTATAAATTGCATTTATAACATCTTTGTCGCTTTACGTGCCGTTTCTCCCTATTTGGGGATGTACAATCGCACACACAAATAATAAAACCTGATTCACTGCACAGCGACACTTCCAATGATGTTACATTTCAAGACGTTTTTCCCCTTTCTTTTGTCCGTATCTCGGAAAGAATTACTAATCCTTATCACTCTTGTGTCTGTCTGTCTGTCAGTGTTATTTCCGGAAACGATGTGACGCAGGCTTACGTAACATGGCATATTGTAATGCTCACGAGAAATAAATAATATTGTTTCGTATTGTTATGAGGTTTGAGCAGCCGAGTTATAAATGAAATTGTTATTTCTTGGGAATGTAGATGGACAAAATGCTTTTCAATTTGGACCAAATCCGACGTGCGGCGTATATTTGGGACGCAGTAGTTTTGCATGCAAACTACAAATGAATACGAATTTTTCATCTGAGTTGGTGCTATTCATGCAATTTCAAGTTATCCTTAAAGTCTCGTAGAAACAAAACATAATGAGAAAACCTGCATGTCTGGTAGAAGTCCTCTATATGCAGGTATCCTCGCGATGTATTTCCATAATTCTTCAAAGAGTTGTGAAGTCTGCCAAATCACACTTAGCCAGCGTGGTAAATTCAGATGGCCTAACCCTACTCTCAGTGAGAAGAGGCCAATGCCCTGCAGTGGGACATTAGAAATACAGGGCCGAAATTATTATGTTCCTTATTTTCGGATTTACTCACAACAAATCAGCATTGTCTTGCCCTGGTCCCAATTTATTTGGGATTGGCGCAGTATGTCCTTTGCTTCCATACTTCTCTGTCACCAGTCATCCGATCGTTTACCCCTTTCTCTTTCATATCCATTCTCACACAGTCCATTCATCTTTTCCTTGCCCGTTCTCTCTCTTTTCGTCCCACTACATGTATATTTACCCACAACAAATACTGGGCTATATTTACTTTTTTACTTAATCTGAGCAAGCGGCATAAGTTTCTCAAAAGCATATTATATAACATTAATTTTATTTACCGAAATGAAAAGCCCAAGGTTGGGTTACAATAATTATATTACAGCAATTAATGTTTGTTAGTTATTTGAGTTTAGTACTTCGTCTGATGTTTTATTGTTTAATTTGAATCAGAGACGCGACGGAACAAAATATACTTATTAAGTGCGGTTTCAAAGTAAAACACACGGCGTCGAAAAAAATGATTTCGCTGTTTAGTGTTTCTTGGGGTTAGGGAGAACTAAATTGGCACATAGTTATAGAAACTATAATTATTTTTAATTAGGTAGGTATATATTTACTTCTTGAATCAACGCAAATAAGAACCGTAAATAAATATGGGACCATTTAAATAAGTCACACAAACATTTTAGCTCTGGATTAAATATCAAAGGGTTGCTCCATATTATGGATCAACAGCAAAACAAACACAACCACAGAATAATATTTTGTGATCCATACATTATTTTAGAGAGCCTGAATTTTCTTTCTGTATGTACGTTGATTGAGAATTTACAAAGTTAAGTGGTTTCTTGTGGTGTTGTTAACATTAAAATACATTGTGTTCACTAGGTATTGCTGAGGCTGGCATGAAACAGGCGTTGCAGGAGCGCTTCTTTGGCCGTCTGAGAAAAATCTTAAATAGTTTTTTATCAGGCGGCAACAGGGTGCGCGCCTGTAACGGTTGGGCCATGCCAGTCTTAATGTACTCCTTCGGCATACTTAGATGGACTCAAACAGAACTTGATGCCTTGGATAGAAAAGTCCGTTGTCTACTGACTACATACCGGATGCATCACCCGCGGTCGTCAGTAATGAGATTGTACATCCCGCGGAAGTGCGGGGGTCGCGGCTTCTTAAGTGCCAAGACCCTCTATAACCGCGAGGTGTGCAATCTCAGGGAATATTTTCTGAATTTAGAGCGAAGATATTTCTGGAGGATAATGGTGAACTAGGATATGTCCTAGTAGGTTTAAACACACAGCCCACATCAATGACTTTTCTAAAAATGTACGACTTTAATGGGTAATTATCGCTTGCTCCGTGCTTCAGAGAGCATATTAAGCTGTCGATTCCAGATGCCAGGAATGTATCATTAAATTTTATCAAAACGGGTCTTATTCGCGATATTTAATTAATTTAAGGTATAATACTTCTGTTTTACTGACGTTTCGGCCGTCTTAAAACAGCCATGGTCGCGGCAGGACTGATGTCATCTCAGCTTCGTCCCTGTGAACCGCGGGTTTCGGCAGCTACCCTCACTTGTTTTTTTATTTTTATCCGAACTGAATAAATTGCCATAAATATATTTGACAGTGATTACGCGAATACCCTTGAATATGAAGTATATTCAAGGGTACTACGCTAACACTGGTCTTTACCTTCGAATATCGCTATTCCTTTAGATAGCGGTATCCGACGGCAGTGACTCTGTGTAAAGGCTAATAGTCTGTCCAATTTGTATTTTTAGACTTATTTAGCATATTTAGTAAGCGGACTACAACGTAAGAGACTTGGATGCAACTGCTATAACGATGATGATGATATTTTGAATTTAATATTTGTTTACAATGTATACAAGATATGCATAAGGTTTCCACCAAGAACTTAGGGTCCCAAGCCAACCTCACCTGCAAGTGGTGCACCTGCCGATCAATAGACGAGGCTCTGGCAAACAAAATATCCCGATAAGCGGCAATAGGCTCGCTACCTATTATGTGGGATCAAAACACTGGCGAAAGGTGGGCGTTTAATATGCCTCTGCCTACCCCTTCGGGGAAACAGGCGTGAGTCTATGTATGTACAAGATCATGTAGGGTCTTTTTTTTTAAAACACCACTCCCGCACTAGGACTAAATCCTGTGTCTCGGGGACACCCAGACTCGAAACAACAATTTATGAATCACACAAAGTGTTGTCTCGTGTAGGGATCGAACCCACAACACTCGGCGCAATGCATTGAGATAACATAACATACCAATGGCGCAATGTCAAGCGGCGAGGCGGCCGCTTAAACCACTACGCCAACCGTGCATTCAAGTTAATATTCTAGTTTAATGTATTCGGTGTAGTTAATATTCATAAATTCGTGTTATTGTAGTATAATCTAAGCTAATATCAATAATTTTGTATGTATATATACAAATAATTTCGTAATTTGGGATATCATGTTTCCCAAATTACGAAGTAATCTGTATATATAAATGTCTTGCGTTACTGACTGACTAACAATGTACAGCTAAAACTACTGGACGCAAGAAGCTGAAGTTTGGCATCTATGTTCCTTGTAGAGTGCAGGGCAGTACTTAGATAGGATTTTTGGAAATTCCTACTCTCAGGGAGTAAAATAGTCCAACGCGGGCGAAGCCGAGGCTGGAATCTAGTACATTATAACAATGGTATGCTTTATTAAATGTAAAATATCATACCGAAAGCAATGTACACTCGAACAACTGCCCGCTAAACCGCCATAAGGGCGAGAATCGCTAAGCAAGACATCGGTCGCTTCCAGCGCTAATTTACACACACTATACTTTAAACAAAAGTTTCTAGTGTGCCTCAACTCTATAAGCGAGCCAAGGGAATTTTTTTCAAACTGATCCAGCGCCGACTTTTTTGATTGTACATACACTACATACAGCGCCAAGTTAAGCTTTACAGTTGCAGTACGATTTTGATACTTATTGCCTAAACCATAAGAACAGTACAAAGGTCAAAGTGTATGGCTTGACGAATAGCCGTGTGTACATAACTAAGCCAGTCGTAGTGTCGTTAATAAAAAGTGATTTAAAAAACTTAACGTAAAATAACTACAAAATAACAAGAAATTCATAAATATAACATAGCTTCACGCCTTTTATCCCCAAAGGGCTAGACAACCTCTGACTTATCGAAGTTATGTGTGTATTTAAAAATGTTAATGATGACTCGCCTAATAATGGGTCCGGTAGATGGCAATAGGCTCGCCCCCTATAACATTGGGACCAAAACATAACTGGCGAAGTGTGGGTTTGTAATAATACACCTCTGTCATAAATATAATCTTGTACAATTCTACTTGCGGAACAAAACTTTCAATATTAATTAACATCATATAAAATAAATTAGCGGGTCTTAATCGCGTACAATTAACTTATTTAAGGTATAAATACCTATTTGGTTCCGACGTTTCGCTCGTCTTGCACCGAGCGTGGTCACGGAGAGACTGATGAGAGCTCAGCGCCGTCTTGTGGAAGTGCGGGTTTCGGCACCTACCCTCACATGGTCTTTATTAAAGTTCGCAATGTCGGTACTCCGACACACTACACTAATGACGTCTACACACTGTTGAGATTTATCACTGCGGCGGTGTCTACACATGCTGGTGACTGGATTCCAAGTAGCCGATAATCTATATCCATCCTCCCGGTTGAAATTGTTATGTTTCTTGATTTCTACTGCTTCACGTACTATCCTGGAGTAATAGTGACGATCGGTGGATAAGACTTGTGGTTGATGCAGTTCTATCCAGTGGTTTGGCCCAGACTCCAACAAATGCTCAGCTATCGCCGACTTATTAATCTGTCGGTTTTTTTCAGCTGCGATATGTTCCTTTACTCTTTCAGCGATTGTACGCTTAGTCTGCCCGATATATGAACTACCACAGCTGCAGTCCACTTTGTAGTCGCCAGGTGTTTGGAAAGGACTGACATCCTTTGGGGTACGCAGATTGTGTGCAGTCTTAGAGAGCGGACTGTATACAGTCTTGATGGAGTATTTCTTGAGTTCTGTTCCAATCTTGTCCGTCACTCCTTTTAGATATGGCATGTACGCCGGCACTCTGCTTACTTCAGGTCTACGATCTTTCCTCTTCAGACGGAGTATCTTCTTCTTGTATCCATTGCGCCTTAGTACTGATTAAAATCGATTATTAATTAACATGTCTTGTTGTCTGATAAATAATTTAATTATAACATACTTCACGAACAGTTTCGAATTTATTAATAGTGTCCGTTAACGAGTTATGTCAAGAACTATTGGCAGCTGAAATGATTATTCGCAATCCATTAATTAGTGGATGTGTGAGTTATGTGCATAACTGTCGTTGAGTTGCACTTAGGTTGCGCGCTTTAAGTACATGTACCTAATTAATTATTAGTTTAAAAGTTTAAAAGTCTCATTTAAAATAAAATTTAAACTACTAAACTGTATTTTCTGAAAGATCAAATTTCGAAGTGTTGTCATGTATTTGCACGTAGCGACAATAGTCAAAACAGTGCGAAACAACGTGGCCAAAGCGCTGAAACAACTATGGTATCCAATCAAATAATCGTCACTTCTTAAAATCGTTTAAAAATATCATATGTACCAGATAAATTAAAAATCAGAACATGAACATGTTGTACGTGTTATCTCACAAGTCAATTTCACAGGTAGGTACTTATACTTAGACAGGCACTAGCCTTAATAAAAATATTAGCAAAAGAAAAATCGAATCATTCAGTCAATCAGTGGCTTGCCATTGAAGATGATGATGATGATGATATTTCACAGTAAGCACTGACTATAAGTAACTTACAGTAAACGGTGTCTTTATCGCTACTCGCTTACAATCGGACCGAACCCCAATCACGAACATTTAAATAACATTAACAATCCGAACTGTCGAACTATC
This sequence comes from Euclidia mi, assembly GCA_944739405.2. Taxonomy (NCBI): domain Eukaryota; kingdom Metazoa; phylum Arthropoda; class Insecta; order Lepidoptera; family Erebidae; genus Euclidia; species Euclidia mi. Next base: position 62,241,596 of record OX123200.2, read on the forward strand.
TGTTTGAACGAATCACGTAATTACATGCCAGACTATTTGTGAACCAATTAAAACGAAATATTTCTAGTTCTCAGGATTTACAAAAAATTAACGAGAGTAGGTAATTGTGACTGATAAGTTGGGAGTTGCTAGATTGGTACTTATATACTGAAGTGAATGAATCTGTAGGTACTCTTAATGGCGCTGATACACTTGAACATTCACCTGTAAAGCCTTGTATTCATTAGGCAACATTTGTTGATAAACTGTTTATGACGTGTTTATCATCAAGTTTACCGTAAACACTGTTTCTGAAACATGGCCGTCCACACTTAACAGTTGTTATTAGGATGTCGCCCGAGGAGGTAGTGATGCTCCGTGCTGCTTGTGCTTACATAATAATTTATAAGAGTGCTACTAAAAAAAATAAGAAAAGGTGGTATATTCTGAATTTTCTCTTAAATAAATAATTACGTATATTGATTTGGTATACAAGTACAAGTCTTTTTGATGACCTAAGCTTTTTCTTTTCCCACAGTATACTCTAGTATGCATCTTCGCTTCCACTTCTTTTTGCGACATATTCAATTCTGCAACAATATATATATATATATATTTTTTTTTTTTAATTTATCTTTATAATCTCTATTTGAAGAGTCTAAAAGTACATGATGCTGTTGACAAAGCTCTATGAGCATCGAAACTTGGTTGTTGGACCACACTACTTCTATGTTAATAAACTCGCGCAACACACGTCCACACCTTTTGACTTTTGCTTATAAACAAAATGTTTCGGATTGTTCTCCGTTTGATTGGGGAACTCGGCAACATGTTTCAGAAACAATATTTCATCACATTTGTTTATGATATGTTTATAAACTGTATCCAGAGATGCTGCAACACTGCTTATAAACTGTTTATAAACAGTGTTTATCAACAAATGTTGCCTAATGAATACAAGGCTTAATGAACATTCTCGCGAATGTTATAAAACAAATGAGTGTGTTTTAGCGAGCATTCCCACGAACATTTGAGCGAGCCTTTCGACGAGAATTCGCGCTACAATGGCGGTTAAACCCAATATATTTACTTCACTTTGAGTTAAGATTTTAATCTAGGCAAGAATCTTCGTAGTTTGTCACTAATTTTAACTGACTAGGGATGAGCTAACTCAGAAAAATATCGATAAAATATCGATAATGTTTACAATTGATCTTTAGATTTGGTTTATTCAGAATTAATTTCAATAGAATGTTGATAAACTTTCAATATCTTAATATATAAAATCCTTGCGTTACTGACTGAATGACAGACACGCTACAGCCAAAACTATTGGGCGCAGGAAGCTGAAATTTGGCATGTATGTTCCTTGTGGATTGTAGGAGTGCACTAAGAAGGGATTTCCCGAAATTTTTACAGGATCGGCCAAAACGGGTAAATTAAAAAAAAATGCAGGCGTAGCTGCTGGCGTCTTCTAGTCGATAAATAAATTTGAACGTAGGAACTGACACTTGTGTGATTTATTAAACCTGTTTAAATTAAAATCTTCATTTTATTATTTAGTAACGTCATTTATTTATATTAATCTTACTTTTACTCTAGAAATAATTCATAAGTGAAACTGATGTAAACATACATACATACATAGTCTCACGCCTATATCCCCTAAGAGGTAGGCAGAGGTATATTGCTACACCCACTTTTCGCCAGATTTTATTTTAGTCCCACGTAATACGGGGCGAGCCTATTGCCATACCGGCAGGCCTCCTTCACTCGGCCGTACCTACAGCGATAAGTGCCTACACTTTCGCCCGGCTTCCAAGCCCGGCGTCCGACGCGCCGCGCAAGGGTTGTTGACTTGAAAATTTGATTTTATTTATTTTACGAGAACAACTTGAAAATTAGGTTTTTTTTTTGTTGAGATATCCCAACGATTATGGTGTCAAATTATAGATCTAGTTCAAAAACCATTTTATCTGTTTGAATCATGTAAATCGGTCCACGCGTTTAGGAAATAACTAAGAATTAGTATAGTGAAATTTTTTTGTGGTTTTTGTTCTACGAGCTCAAATAGTTGGATAGGATACTTATAGGATGATTATTTATTATTAGGTACGTGGTCAAGTAGGTAGATAGACGATGAATAAATATTATAGTAGCAGCGGCAAGTCGACAACCCTAGCGCGACAGCTAGCGCGTCACTCCGCGCCAGACAGCGACAGCGTTATATGTTAGAAAAGAGCGGGAACGGTTAGGTGAATATCGCATTAGGCACTGAGTGCTTATGCGAGCTGAATTGCACTTTGTTGCTTAGTAGCAAGAGTCGCAATTTCAATAAATTGGTTTAAGAACTGGTGCTTCTGTACTTAAGTACTGTTTATTCTGTGGTACCGGGCACATTACCAGACTCCGAGCTGCTACTGAGAATTTCCTAACGGAAAAATCCATTAACACTTTGCCCGACCCGGGGATCGAACCCGAGACCTCCCAATATGTATATATGTATATTATATGTATTTTCAATGAAGTAAACATATTGGCTAAAACTGCGGTTGTAGTGCGATTTCTTTATATTTTTTTTATTATACGGACTATTTGAGCTTAGAGTGTTTGCTAGAATGATCGTGAAAATGTTTGGTTAGACAAAACAGAAAACGGCGAATGCTCGCTGTTCTGTTACCAGTGAATCCTCAGGTGTATCAGCACCATTATGTATAGTGAGTGTGATCCCTTTCTTTTAAAAGGAATATATTTGAAGAACAAGTAAGCTTTGAGCTTAATGGTGATTCTAAATGAGCGTAATTTTAGACTTGACTCGCTTATTTTGAGTACAACAATTCACGGTCAATCAATTGATCTTGATTAAGCTGCCTGACGGGCACGTAGCTTTAGTTACGATCCAATTTTTGTAAGTTATAATCAGTATCATACAAAATAATTTAACGGGTCTTACCTACTTGTTTCCGACGTTTCGATCGTCTTCCCCCGATCGTAGTCGCGGAGAGACTTGTATTTATTCGTTAAATAAGATAATTTTACACGATTAAGACCCGCTTAATTATTTTTAATGATGTGTAAAAATCGCAAAAGCTTAAAATTGATTATAATTACCATCATTAGGTACGTTTAAATAAAATCACTTGTCCTAATTGACACATCACAGCAGAGCCGGTGCCTTTGTCACAGAGGGAATGCCACAAATATGTATATTTGTGCCAGTAACTAAGGTACTTGTAATCGTACCATCTGTATTTAGATGTATGAGTATGTATGTATGTTTATGCATATATGTCTATTATTATCATATTATAGTAATTAATATAGGAATATGAAGTATATATAAATTATATAGCTTTGTTTACTAGTACACATGCAACTACCGATTTTCTCCTACCAATAAAATTTCCATCCAAAGGTTGCCTGGTAGAATTCGCTTTCAGCGATAAGGCCGCCCTTTGTACTATAGTTAGTTTTATAAGATTTCTAATAATGTTTTTTAATGTGTACAATAAAGTGTAAAATAAATAAAAAATAAATATACCGTGATTCTATCAAATAAATAATGTTCTATTCTATTCTGTTCTACATACCTTTTCCCGAATTCCAGTGCAAGAAAACAACAGGTATAAATTGAGCAATTTAAAAATAAATATAAAAAATTATAACTTCTTACCTTAAAAAAGTAGCCTTACTTTCCTTGCGAACGGCCACAAAGAGTGAAGCCTTGTAAGTGTAAACGTAGCCTCTTTGTTGAAACTTTTTACATTAATTGTGTACCTATAGAAAATATATTAAGAAAGATTTTGTTCAACTTTTGACAGGAATAAAATATTTTGTAAGGATTCCTTCTATTTAGTATAGGAAATAAGGAAAAAAAGAAATAAAGAATCAGCAATTTGTGAAATTGACACTCATTATATTTATATAGGCTTTGTAAATAAACAATCTTAGTGCTTGACATAGGCTTTTTAAGGTTAACGCCAAAGGCCACCACGCTACCCAAATGTGAGCAGACTTGACATGTTTTTCGAGAAATTTATGGAGAACGTGTTTTGCATGATGTTTTCAGTTACAGTTTAGTAAGTGAAAATTATAATTTAACACATATGCACTTAACTTCGAAAAGACAGTGGTGCGAAACGTGGGTTTGAGTTTGTGACTCCCTGCGTGGCAGACTGTCAGTCTCTAAAATGGGCCATTGATGCCTACTACTATTACTTAAAAAAATTGCAATATTTGATATATTGTAATTTTTTTAAGTGTGCGTCAATGGCCTGCCTCCGTATGCGACTGCTGATCGGTGGTCCCGGGTTCGATTCCCGGGTCGGGCAAAAGTATTACTGGGTTTTTCCGATTTCTCAATAGCAGCATGGAGTCTGGTGATGTTCCCGGTAACGTCAATAGGCTCGCCACCTGTTACGTGGGACCTAAAAATTCATGGCGAAATGTGGGTGTAATAATACACCTTACACCTCTGCCTACCCCTTCGGGGATACAGGCGTGAGTCTTTACAAATAAAAAATAAATTTGATATATAATATAGAGTATGTTTAAAAAACTAAGAACATCTATGAAAAAACTAAGCTATTAATTCGTAAAAGATTTTCCGTCTTCTAAAGAAATATGCTCCATAATCTCTATTAGGTGGGTCCACACAGAGCGAGCAGCCTCGCGAGGCATTTGCTGCGCGAGGAAACGGTCCCCGAATGAGCGAGGCCATAGAATAAAGCTGCGTTCACATTGATCTGACGTGATCTCTCGTGACGGTCTCTGTCGTAATTACTTACTGTTCACATTTGTCTGTCGCCGTCTGTCGCAATCTGACGCAATTTTAAATCAGTTCTGTCTTGACTCTCGTGGAGTTCACACTTTCGCAATGTTTTTGATGAATCATCCGATTCAGATTAAGTAGATATCCAATTATATCCATAAATTATTCACATAGGATTATATTATTTCGTATTCAATTAGCTCATGTATAGGTACTGTATAAGTGACCGCTTCACAATTAGTGAATGGGCAACACTTGGGATTTACAAGAGTAGATTAAAATTATTTCAATTATACAATAAAAGAACCTTTAGTAATAGTAAAGTGTTCATAAACTATGTTAGAAGTTATTCAAAAATGTTCAAACGAGCATGTTCCACAGCTAAATCAAACTTCTTAAAAATAAAATAAAAACGTAGTATAATGAAATTAAAACAACTTAGAATATAATTAATAGTGAAACTAGAAGAGTCACAGTACGTAGTCGTGAGTTCCATTTAAAAATAAATGAATTAGATATTAAAACTGATCTGAAGGTGGCAGAGGAGTTCGAACATTTTTTTACTAATATTCCTCAAATAACAACAAAAGCTCTACAGTCATCTCCCGCTGATGCTGAAAATATTATAAAACACTGTGTACCTGAACCTAAATGTGGCGCACCTTTTGAATTCACTTTTGTTAATGAAAGCGATATTATATCCGTTTTTAAAACATTAAATCTTAAAAATACCATGGATCTTTGGGGACTTTCTGTCAAGACCATCTCGTCAGTTATTACTATTATTGCACCCCACTTAGCAGAGGTGTTTAATTGTTGCGTTGCAAATGGTGAATTTCCTGATCTAATGAAGCATAGTAAAGTGATACCGCTATTCAAATCTGGCAGTACTTTAGATCCAACAAACTTTCGGCCTATTTCAGTAGTACCTACAATGAGTAAAATATTCGAAAAGTTAATTTTAAAGAAAATGTTGGCACACTTTAATAAATACAATATTTTGCATAACAAGCAATTTGGGTTCACAAAAGGTCGCTCTACTATCGATGCTGCGGTAGAATTAATAAAAGCATTTTTGAGGCTTGGGAGGACTCGCATGACGCTTTAGGTATTTTTTGCGACCTATCCAAGGCATTTGACTGTGTTCATCATAAGATCCTGATCGGGAAATTACATCATTACGGAATTAGAGGCAAGCCTCTTGATCTTTTGAAATCGTACTTAAGTGATAGCGTCCAGAGAGTAAACGTCAATGGTGAGAGATCACCTGGATCTGCATTAACCATGGGCGTCCCGCAAGGTTCAATTCTGGGTCCTTTTCTATTTCTTATTTACATTAACGACTTACCCTACTTTATAGGCCATAACTATGATGTTGTACTATTTGCTGATGACACTTCTTTCATATTTTAAATTAAAAGGAAATTATTAGATTTTCACGAAGTCAATATTGCACTTGCAAAGGTTGTACGCTGGTTCAACGCAAATAATCTTCTCCTTAACGAGAAAAAACTAAATGTCTAAAGTTTTCAACACCTAATATCGGACACGTTAGGACCAACGTCCAACTGAATAACGCAGAATTGGATCTTGTTGATACAACACTGTTTTTAGGTATTACCATAGATTCAAAACTTCAATGGAGCCCACACATTGAAAAGCTATCGGGCAAGCTCAGTTCAGCAGCATATGCAGTTAAAAAAATAAGACATTTTACTGATGTAGATACGGCTAGGATAGTTTATTTTAGTTACTTCCATAGCATTATGTCTTACGGAATTCTTCTGTGAGGGACAGCTGCAGACATCAACACCATCTTTATCTTACAGAAAAGAGCCATTCGTGTTTTTTACAATCTCGGTGCCAAAGTGTCCCTCAGAGAAAAATTCAAGGAAATAAATATTCTGACTGTAACATCTCAATATATTTTTGAAAACTTAAAGTATGTTTATAGAAATATTAGTTATTTTAAAAAGAAATCTGACATACATTCTGTGAATACCAGGAACAATCACAATCTTACTGTGCATGCCACTCGTCTTCACAGAATCAGCAATTCGTTCGTGGGGCAAAGTATATAGAAATCTACCATATAATACGTTCAAAAGCGTTGTTAAAGCAAAATTATATAGACATGGATATTATACAATTCTAGATTATATGAATGATAAAAACGCATGGGATTGACCATCTCAATGTAAACACTGGACATACTTAAATTATTTATAGATTAATTATTTTGACTCTGGACATTATACATCCAGTACATATTTTTATATAGATGACTTTTTTAATTTTTCATGATTAAATTTTACATTTGATTAACATATCGTCACGCCTTTTATCCCCGAAGGGGTAGGCAGAGGTGTATTTCTACACCCACTTTTCGCCAGATATATTTTAGTCCCACGTAATAAGGGGCGAGCCTATTGCCGTACCGGGCACATTTCCAGACTCCGTGCTGCTACTGAGAATTTCGTGACAGAAAAAACCCAATAACACTGCCCGACCCAGGAATCGAATCCGGGACCTCCCGATCCCACGCGCACATTTATGCCGTGAGACCAACGAGGCAGTCGTATAGGGTTTGATGTTGAGTTTTCCGTCTCTACGGAAAGATGATATTTGCATCGTGTTATCCCTTAGTCGCCTCTTACGACACCCACGGGAAGATAGGGGGTGGTGACACTTGTATTCTATGACGTCAACCACACGGCAATTTCGGTTTGCATTTGATTAAGTACTTTTATATGACTGTATGTTAATCTTGCTATCATACTGAATTTGTTTTTATACATGACATCCAAATTTAATATTATTTTTACTGACAATTGTATGTAATTCTCTTTTTTTACCTTGCTGTATTTATGCTTTTGAGTCATAATGCCATTATTATGGATGTTTTATTGTTATTATGATATTATTCATTCATTTGTTAATTTAGATTATGCTATTTGTAGCGGCTAGCGATGTCCTATTTGAGTCCAGTAGCTTCAGGTTGTTTCATAAAGAAAAGTCAGTCTCACGAAAACGAACTCTATATATTTTCAAGGCCACAATATTTCTCTTAGTCTATACTATACTATATATATACTCTATAAGTTTATAACAGATCAGGCGTGTTAAGGAAGCGAGGTGTTAATCTGGACTGAATATAAAATAAACTTAAAAGATGAGGATTGTGTAGATGACACTTTACACTTACATAGCTATGCACGTGCACTTACATAGTATGTATGTGTGTGTGTCCCTACACCATTCCCCCCCTTTAAAAAAAAACAAGTCACAAAAATAAATCGATTGAGCAAACTTCTAAGGAATTTTTATACAATACAACAAAATTATAATAGTGTTTTTCAATTACACCTTTCAAATAAGAATATTTAACTCAAATGATGACACTAATCTGTTACACAAAATAAAAGGTAAGTATGTATGAATAAACGGAATATAACACAAAAGGCTTACTTACAACAGAATCTAATCAATTAATTACCATTAGGTATAACAAATAGGTAAGTAATAACTTATAATGTACCTTATGCCTTACATATAACCGGATGCGGCCACACCGGTGGTCGCGGCGGTCGTGGTCTGCTGGGGTACTGTCTGCACGCGCACCACGGGAGGGCTCAACACGCTCAGGTTGGAAGCAGCCATCTCACGCCGGAGCCAAGACTTGGCGCGTCGATGACAGTGTACTCTTATACCGTAGATGACCACGCCTATTATCAAAATGGCCAAAATAACTGCAACTATACCCAGAAAACTTATTTTCTGGTTCAAATCTCCGACGTCAATTTGCGCTTGGGCTACCGCCACGTTTCCTTGAGAGGATCCGTTGTTACCCATATCGTAAAATAACATTGACTTCTAGCTACAAATGTTGACGACAAAATGAGCTAAATTTAAAATTTTATTCGTATAATGTCGTCGATCGTTTAACTACATTGCTAAAAAAGTGCTTACTTAAGTCTATTCTAGTTAGTTAGCTAATATCCAAAGTACATGGCAACGTGTATCTATGTATGTCGACACAGTATGCGGACGATGCATAAATTATACCTAAAACGCATACATGAAACAATATAGGTTGGTAAGTACCTAGGTAATAATTTCTTATAGTTAATTATTTGTTATAAACTAACACATTCATGCATTCATACTTAATTAAAAGTAAACTTATTATAGAACTTAATAGTGACTGATAATAATTAATAATTATGTATGTACTATTTGTGTAATATATCCCAAACGCGTTATCATATATTAGAGCGCTTCAAGTAAAACTAAGTTATGCAATATAAATTCTAATTCCCTATTCAATAAGGTTTATAATTCTAATCTAATAAGTAGTTTCTTGATAGTCAACAATAAATGTATATAATTTATCAATCCCACGATATTAAAATGTAAACTACGACGTTACGTTACTACTTAACTTATTTTACACTTTACGTTGTGAGAATACCTAGTCCACAAACCTTACAGGTCGTCGTATTACCCGTCCGCTCCGCGACACCTGCGGCTCATGTTGCGAACTTTTCCGCGTATCAGGCAGCTGAGTTGTGGGAATATTATCATCCTTTACTACTAATTTGTCGTATACAGGAGCATTTTGCACATTAATCGAGAAAGCTGGTTTCAATCTATCGATAGAAATATTAGCTTCTCGATCTGGCAACTGAATCTTAAAAACTTTTGAACCTCGTTCCAGTACCTTAAATGGACCGTCGTATGGAGGTTTTAGGGATCTGTGAACGGCATCGTCCCTTACAAAAACGAAATCTGTATTCTGTAAATCAGAATATACGAATATCTTCTTAGAACTAAGTTTATCTCTAGTAGGGCGATAAGAACTGAGAGTTGCGCGTATGTTTTTAATTAAACTATATGGGTCATTGTTATGACTATCATTTGATCGTTCATAAAACTCGCCAGGTAAACGTTAAGATCTACCGAATGTCAACTGCGCGGCACTGATCCCGCTATCCGTACGAATGGCAGCGCGCAACCCGAATAACACAACCGGTAATTCTTCTACCCATGTTGTATTTTCATGCAAACGTGCCATGAGAGCGGCTTTTAATGAACGATGCCATCTCTCCACGGCGCCGTTGCTCTGTGGATGGTATGGTGTGGTTCTAATCTTATGGATTCCGAGAAACTTCATTAAATTTTTGAACAAATACGATTCAAATTGGCGGCCCTGATCGGTCGTTATTCTTATCGGACAACCATACCTAACTATCCATCCTTCGTATATACATTTCGCGACTATCTCTGCCGTTATTTCCTGAACGGGGAAGGCCTCTGGCCATCGGGTACACCTGTCCAAAACTGTGACCAAATACCTAAATCCTTGCGGAGATGTTGGTAATGGACCAACAATATCTGCGTGGATATGCTCGAAACGCCCAGACGGTGTGAATTCTCCTATGCCCGACATCACATGGCGGTTGACCTTCGACCTCTGACATTGCAGACAAGTTTTAGCCCACAAACCTACGTCTCTATTCATACCGGGCCATACAAAATACTTAGAAACCATTTTCCGTGTCGATCTGACGCCAGGATGACTTAAACTATGTACACTATCGAACGCAATTTTTCTAAAATGTTCTGTTAAGTATGGTCTAACAACGTTTCCAGATGTTTCGCAATAAATTGGCTTATTACATTCAGGTAATAACATTTGTTTATATTTAATATCACTGTCGCTATCGGAATTCTTCAACATGCGCAATAAGTACTCGTCTTTCATTTGCGCGTCGGCAAGTGCATTATAGTCGAGTACAGTCGGACACACTATTGTTTCAATTCGTGACAAGGTATCGGCTACTATATTATCGGTACCTTTGATATGCCGAATATCTACCGTGAATTCGCTAATAAAAAGGAGTTGACGCGTCCTCCTTGGTATTTCATTATCGTCTTTACCTAATTTAGAAAAAGCAGTACATAAAGGTTTGTGGTCTGTATACACAGTCAGAGGTCGACCTTCAAATAATTTGCGAAAATATTTAATTGATCTGTAAATGGCTAGTAGCTCCCTATCGTAAGTTGAATACTTCTGTTCCGTAGGGGTTAATTTTTTCGAAAAATAGCCTAGCGGCTTCCAAACGCCGTCTACCTTTTGCTGCAATACGGCACCCATAGATGTATTAGAAGCATCGGTCATTAACGCAAGTGGAACATTTGGAAGTGGATGTGACAACGTAATGGCCTTCTGTAGACCTGTCTTACATTGCACAAACGCGTTCTCAGAATCTTCGGTCCAATAAATTTTACTTTTGTCATTTTTCTTTGCATTGACTAAGTACTTGTTAAGCTCACACTGATAAGACGCTAAATTTGGTAAATGTGGCCTGTAAAAATTGAGCATACCTAAAAATCGTCTCAAATCGGCAACAGTTTCGGGCTTAGGAAAATTCACAATTGCCTGGATTTTCTCATCAAGAGGTCTGATGCCATTCACACTAACTTCGTGTCCTAAAAACTCTATACGCGACTGTCCAAAACAACATTTGTTTAAGTTTATCGTGATACCGTAAGTATTGAAGCGTTCAAATACCAACCTTAAATGTTCGCGATGTAGAGTGCTATTTTCGCTGGCCACTATGACGTCATCTAAATAATTAAATAAAAAATCCAAACCTTGTAAAACAGTATTATTCATGAAACGCTGAAATGTCTGTGCTGCGTTTCGTAAACCAAACGTCATGCGGGGAAACTCGTACAGTCCGAATGGGGTTATTATAGCCGTCTTTTCAATGTCTTCAGGTGCTATACTTATGCAATGGTAGGCCCTATTTATGTCTAATTTTGAAAATATAAACTTATTAGCCAATACGTATGTGAAGTCATGCAAGCGAGGAATTGGGTATCTGTCAGGCTTTGTTATCGCATTTAAGCGACGATAGTCACCGCAAGGCCTCAACTCGCCGTTTTTCTTCGGAACGACGTGAAGAGGACTGGCCCACGCACTTTTGGATGGTCTACAGATACCTAATTCCTGCATAATTCTGAACTCTTCTTTAACTTTGTTATATCTGTCTGGCGGCAAAGGACGAGCGCGAGCATGAACCGGTGGACCCGTAGTTTCAATATAATGTACCACGTTATGAGGAGGAGTTTCCCTGAATGACGGCGGTTTTGTGATATCGGGATACATACACAATAAGTCATAATATGGACACGTTTCAACAACAGAATTAATAGAAGATTGTTTCATATTTACTACTGACGCTACAAATTATATACAAGGTGTAATATTGTGTAAGCGCGGCGCAGCAGTCGTCTTCCCGCTCTTGTATAGTTAGGTCGTAGTTATGTAGTTTATTTATATCGTTATGTGGTACCACAGTAAAGTTATATATTTCTTCTGTTCGTATCTTTCTTTTCTCTCTGCACACATACCTCACACATCTTCAATACCCCTACACTGGTGACCCTGTCAAAGAAAACGCAACCTTCGGCTCAGCTTCGGCAACGCGGCATCGACGCACGTGCACATGGTCAGCGGAATCAAATAAGCGCATGTGCAGCGTGGCAACAGCGTGCAGCCAAGCAGCATGGACACGGAGACAACCTGGACTCATGGGAGACGACTCGCCCTTTTCCTACGACCAAAAGGGCTTACGACCTAACTGCGGAGAACACCTGAGTCAGGACACGTGGAACCTAAAAGTGGAACATACAATCCCTACGAACAACAGCGATCACGGCAATATGGGCAGCAGGAGTATATCGGAGCGGCATACGACGGCGGCGGCACTCTGCAGGACAGTGCGTACGTCGAGGCATATGGCGTAAGGCGTATTGACCTTGGTGGCGAGGCAGAATTCCGCACCAAGACGACAAGACGCAGCATTCTCCGAGGACGGAATCGACACGGGACCGGCGGTGGCACTCAACGGGACAGTGCACGCGTCGAAGCGGCTCATCACACTTGGAGGCGAGGATGGATACCGCTCAGTGTTGGATAGCGCACCCTGTCGTCCCTCATAACGGCCCCGACAACTTAGTGAAGATCGCTGGCAGAACCGGTGAACGTATTTGCTTCTTCGTACGACTAGCTCTCTGTACAAGCGGCTTACGAAGAGCAAAGGAAGTTCCATAGAAACGGCGGCAAGCGGCAATTGTGTTTTTGGAATAGTAAAGTCAATTTTTATTCATTATATCGTTCTAAAAATAGACTCTCATTGCATAAAGGTCCACGTATAAAATCAGTTTACTTAGTGTCTGCTTAGTTTGCATTCTCGGGACTAGCGCTCCGGTAACTTGATGCGTACCTACAGTTGTTTATGTTATTAGTGATATGACGCAATTCGAGCGCTAGCACCTGATACTAATTTGTATTATTTTATGTATGTAGATTGTTTGTTATATTTGTTTCAGAGTTTTTTAGATTGTTTAATATTTTTTAATTCCTTTCTTTTTTAATAAAGGGGGGAATATTGTAGCGGCTGCTGACGCTACAAATTATATACAAGGTGTAATATTGTGTAAGCGCGGCGCAGCAGTCGTCTTCCCGCTCTTGTATAGTTAGGTCGTAGTTATGTAGTTTATTTATATCGTTATGTGGTACCACAGTAAAGTTATATATTTCTTCTGTTCGTATCTTTCTTTTCTCTCTGCACACATACCTCACACATCTTCAATACCCCTACACTATTGACTGTAAAATTATTATTATTGTAATACCATTATAGATCATGATGATATTCCTATAGATAACTTAAAATTGTCAATATGTGAGCACCATGTAGTCGCTTTCTCTTTTTTTCTAATTGACGTGATGATTGTCATGCAGTTCTGGGTCGTCATGCTCACTAAAAAGTCTTGCTTACGGTGGCGTTGTGGGTCGGGTGGTTTGGTTCCCTAAAAAATGGTTGAGCTAAGCTATGGCTGAGTCAGTCTCACGTCATACTCGTGAACGGGTGCCGTCTGCCGGGACTGGTCGGCTCTGAACTGCTGCTGCAATTCTATCAAAAGATAACAATTTTTTGTCTCTCACTCGTATAGTCGTCTCACATTGTACTCACATATTTATACTTTATGTTGTATATTTATTATTATTATTATTTTTTAATAATTATCTGGACTTTAAAAGAGACTATGACCTCTGAGTTTGTTTCGGATGTTTCTTCTCAGTAGTCAGTTAGGAAACACCGGCCTCATCTTGCTTAATTTAAAAAAATAGTATGACTTTGTTTAAGTGTTTATTATAATGAACCTATGAACAAATAAATGATTTGAATTTATTATAAAAAGGAAGTCAATTAGTTCGTGGTCCATTGCGCATACGCGCGTCTGACGCTTTACGACAGACAATGGTGCGTCGACATTAGTCTGACGAGTTGTGTCGTGCGAGTCAACTGTACGGAACCCAACAATGTTAGCTTCGTCAGCACATCTCTCCCCACTAAATTATCTAGATAATCTGAATGTCATCTTAGCATTAATTTATTATAAAAACCTTTGTAGATCTAACATTATACATTAGCGATTACTATTTTATATTTTAAATATACTGTTAAGCTGTTATAATTAAATAAAGTAATTTTTTTTTTACAATTAATCTGAGTCCAATCTCTTAATTCGCGCTGAATCATAACCACCCCCCCCCCCCCTCTCCGTCGCAGACCGGGATATTGTCTGTCGCGACAATAGACGCCGTCACGACAGATTACATCAGATAAATTAGAACGCGGCCTAGAGCGCGGCAGCCTCGGCACCGTAGGAAAAAACAAAATTGTAGTTGTCATAAAGTTTGAATTCAGAACATGAAAATATATTTGAAAATCTATTATGTATTATTGCGCATGTATCAAATTGTCGACTTGTGAATTAGAGTGAAATAGTACATTTGCCATCTATCGGTCTACGTATCAATGTAAGATCGTGAGATCGTTGGACTCTCCTCTCTCTTTTTTTTAAATTTTGTTTATAAATATAGTACTTAAAAATGGTCATACTGCAATAGGGTTGTGGCATGTGTTTTTACTAGCCCGCTGCCTGACTGACGCCAATTGCTGTACCTACTTTGGGTACTAGACAATGGTAATAATGGGCCATAACATACATATTTACTTATACTTACTTTTTTGTAAATATATACATAGAAACACCCAGACCAAGACAAACATTCATGTTCATGCACACAAATGTTTGACATGAGCGGGAATCGAACCTGCGACCTTCGGCGTTGCAATCGCTTACACTCCCGCTTTGCCAACCGGTCGTAGATTATTGTTATACCTAAAGGATGGAATAGGTAGACATGGATAAAATATAGAATGGATTATAGGAAATGAATGTCTGTAGGCAAGGATACTGTAACCGAAGCACAGACTGAATGATTATTATTGGTATAATAAATAGCGTCAAAGATGAGAATGTTATGATGAATGTATCCTTCGTCATTCAGTAACCAGTGGATAGGGTATGCGACTGCTGAGCGGAGGTCCCGGGTTCGATTCCCGAGTCGGGCAAAAGTGTTACTGGGTTTTCCCGAATTCTCAGAAGCAGCACGGAGTCTGCTGATGTACCCATTAACGGCAATAGGCTCGTCCCCTATTACGTGGGACCTAAACATTTCATGGTGAAAAGTGGATGTAATAATATTACAACTCTGCCTATCCTTACGCGGATACAGACGTGAGTCTATTAAAAAAATTTCCAACATACAAACAAACTTGCGAATTTATATTATTAGTAGGGATTATTATGTTCGAGCGAGGCACGAAACAGCGTCCAGACCGCGGCAAAACACAAAACCAAACTCGATGGCTCGTTGGCTCGGTCGCTCGCCCGCGGCGGCACACGCGCTTGCCTCGGCCGGGGCACGTCCACACAGAGCGCGCAGCCTTGCGCGCCAATTCCTCGCGAGGCTGCGCGCTCTGTGTGGACGTGTCTAATTCGGTAGCTCGGGCGCACACGTGCGGCCGGCCGCGGCTGCCGTGCGCTTTCCTCGACCGAGCCACGTCCACACAGACCGAGCAGCCTCGCGAAGCATTTTCCGCGCGAGGCTGCTCGGTCTGTGTGGACCCGCCTATTCAATTCTCCCATTTACAGGCACTAGTTTGCATTCCAACTGAATAAATAAGGCAACTAAAACATTTTCCAGAAACATCCTCCGCAAATCTTATTCGAGATGTTTTAACAATCAGCGGCCAATCGGTCAATAATTCGGCTTCAAAGCCTCCGAAATAAACAAGAGCAGCGTCTAATTGACTCGGCCCACTGTAATGGAACAATTTCTAGAGTATCGTCACAAATCTGGATTCTCATCACGTTGTTTATGGGTCGAGTATGCCAACAAGCAAACCGGGTAAGGAAATTACTGGCTCAGCAACCAACGGTTGCACCAGGTACTCTCCGTAAACCGGATAACACATACACCACATCGGAGGAGGAGACAAGACGCGTCCTACTCGAAACACACTTCCCAGGCTGCGTCCTCACCCCGGTAATAACGTGGCACGATACACAAACAGTGGCGACCGAACATGAGTGGAGACATGCAAATACCGTGGTCACAGAGGAAAAACTCCGATGGGCCATCGACAGCTTTCATCCCTTCAAAGCAGCCGGACTGGACGGCATCTTCCCAGGGTTATTACAATGGGGGGGTGAACCTGTCCGCAAAAGACTTCTGGCAATCATGAGGGCTAGCCTGGCCCTCAGATATGTACCGAAGAGATGGAGGGAAGTCAAACTAATTTTCATACCAAAACCAGGCAAAACAGACTATACCAATGCAAAGTCCTTCAGACCAATAAGCCTGACCTCCTTCATGCTTAAAGCCTTGGAAAGGCTCTGCGAGAGGGAACTAAGAAGTGGGGCACTTAAACACTTACCCCTTCATGCCAATCAACATGCATACAGCTCAGGGAAATCGACGGAATCGGCCTTACATCAGGTCGTGAACCAGATAGAAGCTGCTATACAACAAAAATGCATCTGTCTGGGCACCTTCATTGACATAGAAGGAGCCTTCGACAAGACAAACTTTTCCAGCATAAGCAACGCCCTAGCCAGGCATGGTGTGGATCAGATGCTCATACAGTGGATCCAAAACATGCTCAGCAAAAGGGTAGTGCGCCTGCACGGCGACACTCAGACAGCCTTGATAACTAAAGGGTGCCCGCAGGGAGGTGTACTTTCCCCGCTATTGTGGAACTTAGTCATCAATGAACTCATAGACAAACTCAACGCGAGAGACTTCTACACAATAGGTTATGCAGATGATCTAACCATACTCACCTCAGGTAAGGTAACCAGTACAGTGTACGACCTAACCCAACAAGCCCTACGCATAGTAGAGTGGTGGTGTAATGAGTACGAATTATCTGTAAACCCGACCAAGACCGAACTAGTTATGTTCACACACAAACGCGCGCTAGGCACTTACCGACTGCCCAGGTTATTTAATTCAGAGCTTAAGCTGTCTACCGAGGTCAAGTACCTAGGTGTCACTCTCGACAGCAAATTGACATGGAACAGCCACATGGAAAATAAGCTCAACAAAGCCAGCATTGTCTTCTGGCAGTGTAAGAAGATGATAGGCAAACGCTGGGGCATATCCCCCAAAATTGTCTTATGGCTTTATAAGACAATAATACGTCCGATGATAAGCTACGGCGCAGTAGTGTGGTGGCCTCGGACCAACCTAACAACGGCCGCCAACAAGTTTCAAAAGCTTCAAAGACTTGCATGCCTAGCGGCAACGGGCTGCATGAAAACTACACCTACAGCGGCACTCGAAGTGTTGCTGGACCTGCCTCCATTGCACCTGTTTATACAACAGGAAGCAACGATGACGGCGGTCCGGCTAAGAGCTCTGAAGCTCTGGAAAGACACCAACACACCGCACACTAGCAATTTAAATACACTCTTTAAAGAAGTTCCTCTCACACAAGCCATCGGCGACCAAATACCGAAACAATTTGTGTTCGACAAGAAGTACAAAATCCAACTGTACGAGGATCTACACGAAGGAGCGGTTAATCACAACGAGCTCACGATCTTCACAGATGGGTCTAAGACGGATACAGGTACGGGTTCAGGAGTATTCTCCGAGGACCTAAACATCAACATCGCAGCACCACTGGGAGCCTACAACACGGTCTACCAGGCCGAATGTTTTGGCATAATCCTAGCTGCCACAGCAATCATGGCACGTGAGGTAAGGGAACGATCCATTAGGATCCTCTCAGATAGTAAGGCGGTCCTCTCAGCCCTCAAAAGCCATACTATCACCTCGGCACTCACGCTTGAATGCCACCAGAAACTAACAGAGGTAGGTAAACAAAACAAATTAACACTGCAATGGATCAAGGGCCACAGTGGCTCAAGAGGGAATGACGCAGCCGACGTACTTGCCAGAAGAGGGGCCACTTTAGAGGTGGTGGGACCCGAGCCCATCATTCCCCTCCCTTCTGGTTTTTATCGCAACCTGGTAAGAAATAGGACCAGGACCCAACACAACCAGTCCTGGATTGGTATTGAAACATGTAGGCAGGCCAAGGAGGCTCTTCCCGCAGTAGACGGTAAGATAGCCAAACAAATCCTCCGGCTGTCCAAACAACAACTGCGGACAGTCACGGCCGCCTACACAGGACACGGATTCTTTAATAAACACCTATTTACTATAGGTATCACCGACAGCCCGCTGTGCAGGGCCTGTATGGCAGCAGACGAGACGGCAGCCCACCTGCTCCTCGACTGCCCTGAGGTCGCACAGTACAGGCAGCAGTACCTGACGAGATACAGCACCCTGAGGGAGGCAGTGGGCCACATCAAGAGTCTGCTGGCCTTCCTCGAAGAGCTGGGGTGGCTCGAATGAAGACACCATTCCCACCCGCACGCAAAATACGCGCCAAGACGTGGAGTTGCGGAAACAGCCCGTGCAATCAAGTATCAAGTATGGGTCGAGTTTACGAGAAACCCGAAGGCGATACCCATATTTGATTATGGAGGACGAAATTTGTGATAGCGGTAATAAATTTTGTCAGTGTGGTGATTTTGAAAACCTTAAGAGTAAAACGTAATTTCGTCTCTATTTCTCACAATTTCTATACATAGGTACTAATATTGATAAGGTAAGATAAGGTAAGGTCTTCTGATAAGGTCAGAAGTACCCTTAACAGAAGAGCATGCATGAGAAACCTGATGGGAGTGAATGAAGCAAGAGAGGTATATCAGGATTGTTGCGAATGGCGTTCCGTATTCTCTGCCTAACCCTCCGGGAAACAGGCGTGAGTCTATGTATGTAATATTGATGTAAAGAGTCTCAATTAAGTGTTATTATTCGAAAAGAAACTGGGTAATAACTGAAACGTTTGGGCAAACAGAAGGCTGTTTGCCCAAACGTTTCAGCATGGGTTAAACCAGCCATGATCACAAAAAAAATTGGTGTTGCTGTGACCATAGAGCAAAGAATTTTACATACAGGGTGTAAAAAGACCCTTAACGAAAACTGAAATCCCATGTTGTACCAATCACTACGAACATTTTTTACTTCGGCACAATACCTGGGAAATTACTGGTTCAGGAGATATTGAGGCTCAAAGTTAGTATGGAATTTTTCTAATCAGGTAATATTTTTGGTTAGTATGACTTGGCATGATGTCCACAACGAGTAGACTTCGGCTTGGTAATGGGTCTTGTGACACCCTGTATTAAAATCAACGAGAACTTTAACAGGATACCTTATATTCGAATAGCTCACCATCATATCTTGTCTTTATTTCATTCAGCACGTAGGCTTACTCTTACAATAGGTACCCATCAAAAAGCGAACGTCGCATCGATTTTCGGTTGTGATGGCAACAGATGTACCGAACGACAGTCGTTATAAGAACTTAGCAGGAAAATGTGTCACACTCGGGATTAAAGCACGTTGATGAACGTTACAAGGCAACGAACGATGTGTCTGTGTGCGTGTGTCTGGGCCGACAGGTTGAAAGTTAAGAAAACGAATATGAAAATTTAAATACGTCGAATTCGTGAATTGACTGTCTAGGTGGTCGTTTTATATTTGTATTATTGTTAGAAATACCAGGCATGCCGGAATATTGCCTATCACATCCAATAGATGAAGAGGTTATATTATATCAGAATCACAATAATCAGTGCATAGGGTTCCCACCAAGAACTTAGGGTCCCAAGCCAACCTCACCTGCAAGTGGTGCACCTGCCGATCAACGGACGAGGCTCTGGCAAACAAAATACCCCGATAAGCGGCAATGGGCTCGCCACCTATTACGTGGGATCAAAACACTGGCGAAAAGTGGGCGTTTAATATGCCTCTGCCTGCCCCTTCGGGAAAACAGGTGTGAGTCTATGTATGTATGTATGTATGCACAATAATCATCAGCCCTTTATACCGTCCCACTGCTGGGCACAGGCCTCTTCTCACTATGAGAAGGGTAAGGCCATAGTCCGCCACGCTGGCCAAGTGCGAGTTGGCAGACTTCACATTTCTTTCGAGAACATCATAGAGAACTCTCAGACATACCGGTTTCTTCACGATGTTTTCCTTCACCGAAAAGCAAGTGATAATTAAACAATACACACTTCGAAAAGTTATTGGTGCGTGCCGTGGAATCGAACCTGAGACCCTCTGCGCAGCAGTCTGTCGGTCTCACCACTCGGCTATCGCTGCTTTATATCAGATACTACGTAAATTATAAGTAAACGCACTATTACGACTATACCACTCATATTTTTGAAATTACAGCTCTATGTAATACAGAATACCTATCATACAAAATAAATTAGCGGGTCTTAATCGCGTACAACTAACTTATTTAAGGTATAAATACCTATTTGGTTCCGACGTTTCGCTCGTCTTGCACCGAGAGACTGATGAAAGCTCAGCGCCGTCTTGTGGAAGTGCGGGTTTCGGCACCTACCCTCACTTGGTCTTAAATATCTAGGTGTGGAAATGGACAGTGGTTTGAAATGGGACAAGCACATAAGCCTGATGACCACACGCGTAAGAAGATTAATACATCTTTTTAAAACTCTAAGAGGCGCTGCACCTCTTGACAAGCTTAGGATGGTATATCTGGCGCTAGGTCAATCTATCATCCAATACTGTCTCGCAACGTGGGGTGGAGCAGCCAAAACCCATCTCATTGGCTTAGAAAGAGCACAGCGTGCCGTACTTAAAGTTCTGTCCAAAAAGCCATACAGATATTCTACCGTGCAACTTTATGCAGATATGAAGGTATTAACAGTGCGTCAACTCTTTGTGCTCCGTGCAACCCTCATAAAGCATTTGACCATCCCTGCTCCAGATCCAAATAGACGCAGCAAGAAATCCATCTGCCCTAGAACCCGATGTAAAACTTCGTTTGGAAGAAGGCAATTTCATAGTATAAGTAGCAAAATTTACAACAGCATAAACAAAAAAATCGATATTGCTGGTTTAAACAAGTTTGTTTTAAAAAGGAAAGTTACCGCCTGGTTACTCCAGCTTGACTATCGGCTGACGAAAGACCTACTTACCTATATTTCGTAAGGACGCTACATAGAGAGATAACGCTTCTCTCACTCACACACGTACTAACTCACGCACATAACATACTCACACGCACGCGTGCGCATACACACACACACACACACATACACACTCCCCCTCCACACACACGCACACTCACACACACACACACACATAAACACTCGCACACACTACCATATTTACATAGTTAATAATACAAAACTTTTTAATTTAGTGTTATAATTTCTAGATAAGTAATAAAATGTAACTGATTAAGTGCACAGCGACATTCACTTTATCTACTATAACTGTGTCACAACTCCACGCCTGAACACTGACTTCCAAAATACAGGCTTTAGCCTAGTTTGGAAAACAGTGCCAGCACGTATAGTGTTATGCATTACATCAAATTGCTGTAACTAAATACAATGTGTAACTTGTGAATGTATTTAAATTGAGTCAATAAATATTTTTATTTTTATTTTATTTATTTTATTTAAGTTCGCAATGTCGGTACTCCGACATCCTACACTAATGACGTCTACACAATGTTGAGATTTATCACTACGGCGGTGTCTAAACTTGCTGATGACTGGATTCCAAGTAGCTAAGCAAGAACTGAGGCGCAATGGATACAAGAAGAAGATACTCCGTCTGAAGAGGAAAGATCGTAGACCTGAAATAAGCAGAGTGCCGGCGTACATGCCATATCTAAAAGGAGTGACGGACAAGATTGGAACAGAACTCAAGAAATACTCCATCAAGACTGTATACAGTCCGCTCTCTAAGATTGCACACAATCTGCGTACCCCAAAGGATGTCATTCCTCTCGAAACACCTGGCGTCTACAAAGTCGATTGCAGCTGTGGTAGTTCATATATCGGGCAGACTAAGCGTACAATCGCTGAAAGAGTAAAGGAACATATCGCAGCTGTAAAAAACCGACAGATTAATAAGTCGGCGATAGCTGAGCATTTGTTGGAGTCTGGACCAAACCACTGGATAGAACTGCATCAACCACAAGTCTTATCCACCGATCGTCACTATTACTCCAGGATAGTACGTGAAGCGGTAGAAATCAAGAAATATAAAAATTTCAACCGGGAGGATGGATATAGATTATCGGCTACTTGGAATCCAGTCATCAGCAAGTGTAGACACCGCCGCAGTGATAAATCTCAACAGTGTGTAGACGTCATTAGTGTAGTGTGTCGGAGTACCAACATTGCGAACTTAAATAAAGACCAAGTGAGGGTAGGTGCCGAAACCCGCACTTCCACAAGACGGCGCTGAGCTCTCATCAGTCTCTCCGCGACCACGCTCGGTGCAAGACGAGCAAAACGTCGGAACCAAATAGGTATTTATACCTTAAATAAGTTAGTTGTACGCGATTAAGACCCGCTAATTTATTTTGTATGATGTATACAAATCGCGAAAGTTTAAAATCGATTATCAGAATACCTATGTTTGTGTAATTAATACTTACGAATACATTCAATATCAACATTTTTTGTTGCATAGACTCACGCCTGTATCGCCAAAGGGGTAAGCAGAGGTGTAATATTACACCCACAGTTCGCCATTCAAATTTGCGTTATAATGAGAATAAAGCTGTATTACAAATTTCATCTCCTTTGTTTAGCTGTTTCAGTTATACGAATATCTACTCGACGCCGAGTTTGCTCGAATGCTATCTTTACTTTTCAAATATGTATAGGGCAGTCGTGATCTTCACATTTTTAAGCGTCCAAAATTCAGTTTATTTATAATTCAGCTATTTGCTTTATTTTATTCACAAATAATGCAATTTCGTCAGAACGAAAACTATAAAAGAACCTAGAAGACATGCCAATTTTATATCACCACATTAATGCTCCGGGAAACTATATGCATACTCAATTTTTAGTCCTATACAAGGAACCCAACAAATAACATTTTCAATATCATCCATCGATCAGTAAGACATTACTTATTGAAATGATCGGCGTATATAACCGCTACGACAAACCTCTATCACACTTATCGCCATAAACTTGAAACGTCTATATACAGATGACATTTTTATTATATTTTAGCGCCTTCAGGAAATAATACCTTTACGTGGAATACCCGCTTAGGAGTAGAAACCGATAATATCGTAAAAGAATTGCAATATTGCTGTTAAGGCGATACTGGTTTACGTTTTAGAATTTAATATTACTTTCATCTTGACTTACTTACGATTCTAATACAGTGTATTATTAGATTTATTTGGTGACATCGTCGGTACAAAACTCATTATGATGCTTCAGAACTATTTACACGTACCGTCTTGCTGGCGCTTTACGCCCAGAGGATTTATGGCGAAGTCAAAAGGAAAAGAAAAATAAGATTTTAAATCTTCATAAGTAATAAATTCTATTTTCCTATCTAAAAATGTTCTATTTTTTCGGATTATAAGTTCGTTAGTACACAAACAAATATTTCGATTCTCATCTCACACAGCTATTGTTGATCATTTAGACCAAATCTTTCAATCTTCAACACCTGAAATTGGTATGGAATTGCTCCTGTATTGCTTAAGCAACTAAATCAATAGTAGCTATTTTATGATCTAATCACTTTTCTATTCAAATTCAGATTCAACGTACTGGCATATTTCTCACAATACATCATGATCATCGCCCTAGCGTTATCCCGGTCGCATCCAAGACAGCCATGGAGCCAGAGGTCCGCTTACTGGTCTAACCAGATATGACAAACTATCAACTTTTCCACAGAGCGACTGCCGTCTGACCACCGTAACCCAAAGGGATAGCGATATTCTATGGTTTAGACCAGTATCAGTTTATTTGAGGGTACTGACTCCCCGTAACGACTGTCAAAGATCTTCATGACAGCCGGGACCGATGGTTTAACGTGCTCTCCGAGGCACAGGGCAAAAGATAATTAAAAATTTAATACGCTTCGAAAGTCGATTCAAAAGTTATTGCAGTCCGTTGGTATCTCCACTAGGCTATCGCTGCCTTATATTTCTTATATTTCTTACAATACATTAGCCAGTATATTATTCGCATGAGGTAACTTTTAACAACTTTTAGTTATACCATCACGTCACGTAAATTAGGGAAACGTTTTGCCAAAGGATCCAATTACAAATTAAAAAGTCTACTTCGACGGGACATTTGCGTAATTTTTCCTTACGCTTCATATCTGTATTGACATTTTGTATAATATTTCATAGATATGTGCTAAACAAATTTCCACGTTTAAAAATAAATTGAAAATGTTAGCCGATCATAGTTTCTCTTATATAGGCGCTAAACACTTGAGGCCTGTCGCATATTTAACTAATAGGACATCATTCATAACATCGCGTTTAAACAGAAAAGAACACGAAAAAGATGCGTAAGTTAAATTTTTACAAAATTCGGAATCATTATTTCGACACTGTCAGACAGTTCATTTTCTGTTACTGACCAAAAAATCTTGTTGGCAAGGCCCTTCCTAAATCATCTTCTTCGTAACACACCTACCTACATAAATAAACATAAATATTCTGTTGAATTGCTTTTACTGACGAAAATCAAAACATTTTATTGCAGAGTGCATCTTATGAAACTTCTCCTCATAAAATACTGTGATGCATACTTCTTCCATATCGTCATCAAAACTTTTGTGATTGGGCAACCAGAGGCCCTAGCCAAATGGCATTCGCTCTGATATCTACTTTCGCTAACACTCGGTTGCCATGGCAACATAAGGAATTTCTTCTTCGTTGACCACGTGATATAACGAATTCTTATGTCATTTCCATACATTATTGCACTAAGCGATTAGCAATATCGTTAATCGAATGCCATTTGGATAAGGGGGCAGTTACTTTAACTGACGAAATCCAAAAACTTATTGCAATGTGCGTCGTAAGAAACTTCTCATAAAATACTGTGTTTATTTTTTTTTATGGAATAGGGGGCAAACGAGCAGACGGATCGCCTGATGTTAAGCGATTACCGCCGCCCATGGACACCCGCAACACCAGAGGAGTCACTAGTGCGTTGCCGGCCTTTTAAAAAGGAATACGCTCTTTTTTTGAAGGTTTGAAGGTCGTATTGGTTCGGAAAAACTGCAGGCGACAGATCATTCCACAGTTTACAGGTGCGAGGCAGAAAGTTTCTAGAAAAGCGCACCGTTGTGGCTTGCCAACCATCTAAATGATGGGGATGGAAATTCTGTCGCGTAGAACGATGGCGGAAAGAGGCGGCAGGGATTAATCCGAACAACTCTTCGGAGCACTCCCCATAGTAATAGCGATAAAAGATGCATAGCGAGTTGCAAATATTTTGGCAATCGACAATTCAAGCGGTTCTCCGTTGGATGCGGTCCAGCGGGAGAAGCTGGTACTGGGGTGTCCCTGCCCAAAGATGAGAACAGTATTCCATATGTGGCCGGACCTGCGCCTTATAAAGGAGCAAGCGGTGGGCCGGAGTGAAATACCGTCTCGATCTATTGAGCACGCCAAGCTTCTTCGAGGCTAACTTAGCCTTAGCCTCTAAGTGTCCGCGGAACTGGACTTCGCTCGATATGTCGATACCAAGTATTCCAATACTGGCGCAGGCAGTTAAGGGAGTGCTCTCAAAACGAGGATATACGACCAACGGCAGTTTTTTTGCGGTGAACACGCAAACTTGTGTCTTTGTGGGGTTAAATTTGACCAAATTAAGTCTTCCCCAAACTGAGACCATCTCCAAGGAGGTCTCAATTTCAGACACAAGTTTATTTCGGCTCTCGATGACTTTTTCCCGAGAAACGTTGGCTCGGCCGGTATATAAAGCATCGCCCGTGCTGTCATCTGCATAACAATGAATGCCATTGTCTAGCAACATATCATTGATATGCAGGAGGAACAGAGTAGGCGATAGCACGCAGCCTTGAGGGACACCAGCATTTACAGACAAGGCGTCAGAGCATTCACCGTCAACTACGACCTTTATGCTTCTGTATGTAATAAAGCTGGTGAACCATTCGCACAATTTCTCGGGCAGCCCATAGGAAGGGAGCTTCGAAAGAAGCGCTTTATGCCAGACCCGATCGAAGGCCTTCGCTATGTCCAAACTGACCGCCAAAGCCTCCCCCTTTGTCTCGATCGCCTGTGCCCAACGATGTTTCAGTTATACTAGAAGATCACCAGCCGACCGACCCTTACGAAAGCCGTTTTGCTGGTCACTAAGCAGCTGATTATCCTCTAGAAACCGAAGGAGCTGGCAGTTAATAATGAACTCCATTATCTTCGAGAAGAGGGAGGTTATAGCTATCGGTCTGTAGTTGGACGGGTTAGAGCGATCACCTTTTTTAGGGATCGGGTGGACCAATGCTGTCTTCCACGATGTTGGGACTACGCCAAAAGAGTAAGACAGACGAAAAAGGCGTGTTAAAAGTGGTGCCAACTCTGGAGCGCAGATCTTCAACACAATAGGAGGAATTCCATCAGGCCCACTCGACTTATGGACATCGACGGACAGAAGTGCCATACAGACTGCGCGTTGGTGGAACCGAATATCCGGCATACAGCCCTTGAACAGCGGTATAGTAGGCGGTTCCTGTCCCCCGTCATCCAAGGTCGAGTTGGACGCAAAGAGTTTGCCCAGAAGATCGGCTTTCTCCTTTGCGTCGTGGGCCAAGTAGTCATTTCCCATGTGTAGCGGTGGAAAGGATGGCTTACAGAAGTTCCCTTCGATAGCTTTGGCAAGAGACCAGAATGCACGAGTTCCCGAAGGAAGGCGCTCAAGCCTCTCGCCAATTCTACCGATGTGCTTCGATCTCGCACTAGCTATGTCTCTTTTGAGGGACCTGGAGGCAAATTTATACTCCTTTTTTAATGCGCTGGTATTTTCATCCCCTGCCGCCACCACATCAGCCCAGGCTTGGTAAGCTTCCTGCTTCCTGCAAGAAGCCTTTTTGGAAGATGAACCAAACCAAGGCTGAAATTTGCCACCAATGGGGACCACAGAGGTTGGAATGAAAAGTTCCATGCCCTGTAGCACCACATCAGCAACAGAACCAGCGGCGACGCTGGGATCATCCGGCGAGAAGCATACTTGTCCCCAATGATAGGACGCAAGGAAGTTCCGCATCCCATCCCAATCTGCTGACTTGTAGTGCCACATACGACGACTTCGTGCAGCCCGCGATCGCAGCGAGCACGTGAGAGGCACCACACTCCGTACAAGGCAATGGTCTGAGGAGCCAAGTGGGGCGCTTACGGATACCTTGTAGCCGTCCGGATGAGAGGTCAGTAGAAGGTCCAGCAGTGAAGGATTCTGGCTTACAACGTCTGGGATTCGCGTGGGCGTGGTAACCAGTTGTGTCAGGCCATAAGCCAGGGCGAAGTCGTGAACAGATCTCCCCGCATGATCAGTTTTACTGGAACTGAGCCACAGTGGCGGCTCGTTTAAAGGAGCGCTGGAGCAGTGAGCTCCCAAAATTATAAAATATATTTATACATCTCATATAAACTTTTTCTATAAACATACTCAATATTTTAATACACATCTATTCTCTTTTCTATAATACATATCCACAAATAAGTATTTGACTATATACTAAGCTGTTTATCATAATTTTGTCAACACTCTTGAAACATACATAGGTATTTTTGTGGAGTGGAGCGCTCATAACAGCGCTCTTAGTTGACGAAAGGTTAGTACAACGCTTAATACTGAAATGTAATGAGTGCGAAAGAGAGAGCGTTCTATGCGCTGGGCGCGTGAGACAAAAGATTTGTATGAGAAATAAGTCAAATACGGAGCGGCGCTCCTGGCTAGCTTGACGAGGTGCGCATGCGCGAATATATTACCCGACTAAATGATATGACCATTTGTCACGAAGAAAAATTAAAACGTATGCGCCGTTTTTTTAATAGTGTTTTGCCGGTATCATTTGAATGTAAACAAAAGCAAAACATTTCTCTGCAAGTGCGTTGGTAATTTGAAAAGGATTGGTGATTAAAATATAGTTAATTGTATGTGTGATCGTGTGTATATATGTTTAAGAAAGACAATTAAATTGTGTAACTAATATGGAATGTAACAGCGTAAACTTAATAAAAACTGTGAAATCCTTAAAAAAACGACCAATTGATAAAACGCTTTGGTTATGTGGTTGCGAAAATGCGAAGGAAGTAAGAAGCTGTTTTGTTTTCCGTGTATTTTGTTTAGTGGCGCCGGAGTTGATACTGCGTGGACAGTTCAGGTACCTAGCTATCGATGATTTAGCACATCTTACTGTTAATTGCAAAAGCATTCACAAAATAAATGGTAAGCAGTTTCCTCTTTTTTTTGTGAACACCCAATATGATCTTTCACGAGCCGCCTCTGCTGAGCCAGTCGGCGTGATGGGCGTTAAAATCACCAGGCAAGATGATCTCTGCTGACGGGATCTGCTGCTGCACAAGGTCTGAAGCCATTTGGATGTGCTCAATAAGTCAGTCAGTTTCGGTATCACCGCTATGGGACCTATAAAGGCAAGCATAGATGCGGGGGTGGTCGTCGCTGTCTATACGTAGCCATAAGGTGGTGTGATTCATATTCCTTATCCAAACCTGCCAATAAAAGAACAAACAAAAGCAATCCAATCCTCCAATAACAACTAAGCACATTATCTAATAGTACTGGAATGTTTTCCTCCCTTATCTCTCAGAAGTCGTTAACTGCACGACCTGACTCCGTACAAGTGGTTAACTAAAAGTTTTGCTGCATCTCACTCCTCTATCAGAAGTTATAAAAATATTCTTTGTGATCCTAAAATTTCATGGCGAAATGTGGGTGTAAGGTTACACCTCTGCCTATCCCTTCGGGGATACAGGCGTGAGATTGTAAAAAAAAAGAACTTTAAATGTGTGCCTTCAAAGCGGTTTATTCATTTAAAAATGCGGGCAGACTCGAGCACGTAGAACTAAGTTAGGTTGGTAAGGCAGGTCAGTCACTTTGAATGAAAATTGTTTGAAAGGCTATAAGGGTATCGTTTACAGAGGTGGTTATATTACAAATGTGCGATATGGTCCGACTTTTCAATTTAATAGTCCTTTGACAGATTGAAACGAGAATATATTTTTTTTGTATTAGTAGCCTCCATTGGTGATCTGATGCGCCGAAATTGTTATTTAGCTCATATTGATGTGGCCTAGAATTTGCTTAGCTACTCCAAAAATATCATAAATTTGCTCTTAAAAATCATAAAAAAAATTGTCTAAATTGTTTAATGCTTTAAGTAAGAGTTTAATGTTATCATTTTCGACAGTGGGCCCAATTCTGCTAATTATATTTGTTCAAAATGCAGTTTCGATATGATGTCAGTGTCATATTTACGTCATAATGGTATTCTCCTAAATTAAGAGACATTGAAATGATATTGCGAATATATTGAGAGTTGAACAATACATAAACGGTATTCTGCTAAATATATTTTTGTACAAAGACAAACGTCATACTGTAAATGCACATATTCAAAACACCCATATTTTAAATGTTCGATTTCAAATCGTACGTAACATTATTGATTATGTATCAAAAAATCTCTCACAATCCAACGAATAAATTCATTTACTAAAATGGTACTGGTTAGTATTATAGACTGCCATATTGCACTGCTAGGTAGTATCATCTGTATATATAAAATTCATTCACAATTCCCTGACTAACAGCAATATACAGCCGAATCTACTGGGCACAAGATGCTAAAAATTGGCATGTACGTTCCTCGAGGACCGTATGCTGCACCCTTACGGTCCCTGACCACATGAGTAGATAAACGGAACAGAGACACAGCTTCATACAACAGCGCGAATCGGTTGCACTACTACGAGCACGCGGCTTATGTGTGCGTGACCACTGACCGCTTGTCGTGTACGCGGTGAGAGTAGAAAGAACCGGTTTACGTAGGCACAGGCAACTGCCTGTGCCTACGTAACCGTTAGTATTGACGTAACTCAGAATTTACAATTTTAATAACGTATCAATGTCAGAAAGCAAGAAAATACCAAATAAAAGTTTGTCATAAATTGTCAATAAGGTCGAAAATCGCATGCACCTGTTTTTTGTAAGCCCTATCGGTGGTTGATCATTTTATAGTCATTTGTTTTGTAGACGTTCATTTGTCTTACACAATTTCTTTTTAAACTTATTTTAGATACCTATCCCCGTGGTAAAACTAGTGGCCATAATAGCTAAAGCAGATTCCTATGTTTATTAGCAAAATAGATCATATTACCAGAAAATATTCAACACGATTAGTGGTATCGTTGGGAATGTCAAATAAATCACGTCGTCACGTCGAGTCCTTGGTAACAAATGTATATTTTTATTCCGTGCTTTTAAAAGTTTCAGGTGCATGCCTTTTTGGTTCCACTCGCTATTTTATTTACAACAGCTGTACTTCTGCCGTATAGCGAATCCGTCGAGTCCAAGAATCTGCCCAATCCACGAATCTGTCGAGTTGGGAATCTGCCAAATCACAAATCTGTCCAATCCAGAATCTGTCGTATACCGAACAAGCGATTTGTCTTAACCTATTGTGACAACCCTACCAAAATAGGTAACAAATTTACAAGCTCTTAAGTAGCTGTCACTCTGTTCGGTTTATTTACTCATGTGCCCCGACTAAGAAGAGATTTCCCGAAACATCTACCAGATCGTAAGGAACTGTTAAAGTGAAATAAAATGTGAGAGCGTACTTGCGTGCATATTACATAAAAAACAAATCATAGGCAACGCTGTAACATCAAATTACCAGCAATAAAGTTAATTATTTCATTAATGGCAATACCTACTCATGTCAGGATGTTTGACATTAAATTGAATATATCGAAATTAGAATAGAATGACATTGTGTAGCAGAATACCGATTTTGAGTCAATTCAAAATATAATCTCATTCCATTCAAAATATGATGTCGATGTCATCTAAAATAGCAGAATTGGGCCCCAGATTTGTGGCTATAATTTAGTGGGTTACCATCCAAAACATAATCACAATGAACGATTTGGTTGCTTAATTGCCATAACAATAACGAAAACTCGTTGCATTACTCGCTCCTAATTTATGGCTCTAAAAAATTTATCCATTTCAGACTCAAATCTTCCAAATACGACGAAATAATCTCAAAACATTCGTTAAGATAATGTTAAGTCCATTATCCATAATTGCTTGCAATTGGAGTTATTTGAAAACCACAAATTAGTTTTGACTGCTATTTAAATATAAATAAAGATTGTCAATTCTAAATTATCTGACCAGTAAACCAAACAACCCAGCAATAAATATCATTTAAACGGTCTAAAACACTTAAAATCAATATCCATAAAATTATTATAACTACCAAACCCATTTTAAAACGAGTCAAGTAAAGCTCAAATAAAACTGAAAAAGCCATAATTATATTCACTAGTTCAAACCATTTTGCGTATTGAAATTCAAAACACGTTCACACTTGGAAAGGCATATGAAACCATGTTCTGCAAATTAAAGTAAGAAACGTACTGTGAACGTCCCCGGCCATAAAAGCTATCCATCTTATCTTAGTAGGCAATGGAGTTTCAACTACCCGCCTTATAAGGCTAGCTATACATAAGAGATGAACGCGATAGCTGTGCGTGATAATGTGGTACTTTATGAATCTATCAATTCGTAAATGTCACACATCGCCATCTTCTTCAAAGTTATCATAATCACGAAAGCCTTCTTCTCGGTGTCTCGAAGAGCACGTAAAGCTGGTATTTCTGGATGTCTTGAATACCTTTGAGAGTCCTCTTCATGGACAAGAAACGTCAGATACTTTTTCAGACACACGTTTAAACCATGTGACCTTTTATGCCTGTTGCAGTAGTTAGGTATAAAGAGCCATAATCGTCCATCGTGCCACGACGGAGACATATTAGCAACATTTACCGGATACCAACGGAACTACCAAGGCAATAAACCATTGGAAACTCTAAATTGCGGTAATAGAAGTATCATACGGAACATACACAAGTTGCCGATAGGAATTGTAGAGGCGTGGAAACATTGTAAACACGTCCTTAATAAATACCTGTCTAGCAATTTAGTCCTTTGACAACATGCCTCAAAATAGTACCTATAAAATACCTAACATAGTGTAACATTAATTAGCTAAATATGACTAAGGAATTTGTCGAGAATCAGATTTGTGTTGCCTTCAAATTAATTGAACTTATTTAATTTGTAACTAGCATTATTCAATTTCAACATAATTAATATTCATGAGCATTTTTTACATTTTACGCTGTTGCGTCTTTTAATTGAATATTATTTATTACCCATTTTTCATCGTCTGGTAGCTTATCTCAGGCATAAAGCAAATATTTTGTTTATATTAGAGCTGTCAGATCGCCGTTTTATTTTTCAGTCAATCTGTTATCTGCCAGTTCACGTCATGGGCATCGTGTCTGATATAAAATTATAAATAAAAGATTTTTGTAAAATATATTCAAATAATTTATTTACCAATGGATTAAAATAGTCAATAAAAGTGTACCATCTATACTTAAACATAGTATTATTTTTACCTTTTATACATTTTATTTATTTTACTCCATGGTTTTCGTCATAGGTTACACCAGCCATTATCTTTAGATGACACTTCATCACTACATAGTATAAAACAAAGTCTGTCTTCTGCCTGTCTGTCCCTATGTATGCTTAAATCTTAAAAACTAGGGAATGGATTTTAATAAGTGTTTTTTTTATAGATAGAATGATTTAAGAGGAACGTTTTTATGTATAATGGACGCGGGCGAAGCCGCTGGCGACGTCTAGTATTATGATATTTCATATTTATTAATTTTTCCTTTCTTTGTAGAATGGCCTAAGTTTATAAGCCAATACCTACGTTGAAAAGCATATGAGACCTATATTTGATTTATTTACTGTACGCTTTATTTTATCAGCACCGTATTAAAAAAATATTGCGATAGCCTAGTGGAGAGAGCCGACAGACTGCTACGCAGAGGGTCCGGCTTCGAATCCACGGCACGCACCAATGACTTTTCTACCAATGTGTTATAGTTATAGTTATAGTTGGTCGTGGGTTTTCCGCACTTAGCCACTTATTTGGGCCATTGTGCGTATGTGGCGACTTGATTGACGGCGACTACTCATACCACCTTAGTTCCTTCCAGAAAGCCATTAGTTGGCTGGTGTCGTTTAAAGCTTCACTCATGGTTCTGGGGTTGTTCAGCAGCTTTGCCCGTTGAAGGCTCACACTTGCACAGTGCAGAATGACGTGAGCGGGTGTTTCTTTGGTTTCCATGCAGCCCCTGCAAAGTGGGCTATTCGTAACGCCTATGTTGAATAGGTGCTTGTTGAGTGGACAGTGGCCGGTTGTTATGCCCGTCAGATGCTTAAGTGTTTTTCTATTAGAATGCAGCAGCTTGTGTGAGAGTCGCTTGTTCAAGCAGGGGATAGCATCTTTTGTTTGTCTGCATTCTTTTATGTTTGCCCACTGTTTTTCGTGTTCATGTGCGGTTCTCTCGCGTAGCCACGTTTTGAGTTGGCTTGCTGGTATCGGTACAATCGGCTCGGGTCCCATTATCGGACACAATGGTGTCCGATCCTTGCCGTGCCAGTTGGTCTGCGGCGTCATTGCTTGCGGAGTTGCTGTGGCCTTTAATCCATTGCAGCGTAACCCGATTCTTCTCTGCAATCTTTTGCAGCTCTAGGTGGCATTCCATGATGAGGCTGCTGTTAAAGCAGTTGCTGCCGAGAGCTTGTAGTACAGAGGCACTGTCCGTGATAATGCGTATAGCCAGGTCACTTACGTTCCTAGACGCGATTGCTGTTGCGGCTCTTGTTATCCCAACACACTCGGCTTGGAATATGGTGTTACGGGTGCCAAGGGATGTTGAGATGTTGATATTTAAGTCATGGGAGAATGCGCCCGCACCTGTCACATACTTCGTTTTTGAGCCGTCTGTGTATACTCTGACTTCGTGTATACCAGAGCTGTCTTTGTGTTCCTCCTGCAATTGGATGCGATATTTTTTGTCAAAGACAAAAGTTTTAGGGATGAGATCGCAAGCGGCCTCTAGCATCGGGATCTCTTTGGTTAAGGTCCCTTTTAGGCGTGCGTGGGTAATTCGATCACCCTTTCTCCATAGCCCGAGCTTGTCTAGACGGATTGCTGCAGCGCCAGCTTCCTGCTGGATCATTAGGTGCAGCGGTCTTAGGTCCAGTAGTATCTCCAAGGCTGCTGTTGGGGTGCTCTTCATGCAGCCTGTTGTGGCCAAGCAGGCTAGGCGTTGAAGGCTCTGTAGCTTTTTTGTGATTGCTACCAATGTGTTATGTGCGTATTAAATTGTTAATTATCGCTTATTTAACGGTGAAGAAAAACATCGTGAGGAAACCTGCATGTCTGACAGTTCTCCATAATGTTCTCGAAAGACATGTGAAGTCTGCCAACCCGTTATAGGCCAGACAGCGTGGTGGACTATGGCTTTACCCTTCTCATAGGGAGAAGAGGCCCGTGCCCAGCAGTGGGACAGTTTATATACAGGGCTGATGATGTATTTAAAAATATTTGACTTCACCTGTGGCTTTATGCACGTGAAATATTTAACTTAACCCTCCTCATGAATCACAGTATCTATTACTAAAAGCTGCAAAAATACTCCGTTTCATTTAATCAGACAGACGTGGCCGAAAACCTAATTTTATAATATGTACAGATTTAAAACTCTACAAAATAAAACAACTCCACAACTGAGTTCGCAAACTGTTTACGTTACTCAATCTGTGAAAAATACAGGCTTAAAACACGATAACTTTTACCGGTGACTGTTAACATGAAAAGCTGTATAGTTGGCAAAAGGCAAGAGAAGTGTCGTTCAACAAACATCAGGTTTTACCGCTGAAGGTTGTTGGTGGAACTTGTTGACATTTAGCAAGCAACGTTTACATACAACGTAAAGCATGTTTGTTAAGTTATGACCTTACGTAAAAAGGTGGCGAATGTTTTTGAGTTTTATTCGAAAGTATTATCGAATAAATCTCGGTTTTTTCGTTGCATATTCAAACGAATTATTCATTTCGTTTTTTTTATAGACTCACGTCTGTATCCCTGACAGGGCAGGCAGAGGTGCTATATTACGCGTACAAATCGCCATGTTAGGAAGACATACTACAGTCCTACTTACGCATTCAAGTAGCAAATATATTAATACTGGAAACTGCAATTACAACTATGAGTCTGCAATCTTAGTTGTGATGGTTGATACGATTGTGTAATGATGAATGTTACATTTACATTAGACACAATGCATTATATCAGTCCTATATAACATTTATCACCGTTGAGGGGCATAGACTTGTTCTTCTTATGAGATGGGCAAGTGGTTTAAGCGGCTGCCTCACCGCTTGACACTGCGCCTAGTGTTGTGGGTTCGATCCCCACACGAGGCATCACTTTGTGTAATTCATAAATTGTTGTTTTGGGTTTGGGTGTTCATTGTGTTCGTTAGATGTATGTTTGTAAAGTCCTCCGCGACACAGGATTCAGTCCTAATGCGAGTTCTCTTTTTAAAAAGAAAAGAAAGAAGAATATTTCACTAAACTGAGCAAATACGGGTAGGCAGTCAGATGTGTTTTTAGAATATTATGGAGAATTCACCACTATGTTGAGCTACGATTAGCAGTTTTATACGGAAATAACTCCACCAAGTTAACGGTGTGTGCCGTGCGTTCGAACTCAAGACCTTTTGCATAGCAGTATGTTGTTCTCTCTACTAGGCTATCGCATATAGAGGGTAACGGGTTCGAATCCACGGTTAATTATCGCTTGTCCTGTGTCTCGGAGAGTTGTCATGAAGATCTTTGACAGTCGTTATAGGGCGTCAGTACCTTTAAATAAACTGACTTTGGTCTAAACCATGGAATGTCGCTATCCATTCGGGTTGCGGAGGTCAGACAGGAAGTCGCTCTGTGGAAAAGCTAATATTCAGCCAAATCCGGGGGGCGATTCTGGATCGTTTGATATCTCATTTGACATTCGATTCCGTTAATTTTCAAACGGGCTACCTCGTTTTTTGTCAAAACTATCGCATTTCCTATCAATTTTATGCATTCAGTATGAAGTAAATTAATAAATAAACCTAATTCAATGAATATTTATTCAAAATATCGTTGGTAGGCGGCTAAAAAACGAGGACAATAATTTGACATATCGTAAGATTACTTGTCGTGACATTCAGAATAGGCCTGCTGGTTAGACTAGTAAGCGGAACCCAGGTTGAAACTGGGATAACGCTAGGAGGATGGTACATTTTAGGGCCGCTTGATCATTCTAATCAGTATAAATCATAATAAAGACCAAATTGCAAAATTGGCACTGTTCATATGTTATAAAATAAAATATATATTGATAGCGTTTCAAACAATATTATCCGCTTGCCGGCGCTAGAACATTGGAATTCCCGAACGCCCGGCGGCTCACGCGATGACGTAACGCCACGCGCCAGATGGCCGCACTCAACAAAACATTTTTTGTTTACTCGTTGGAGACGGGCGTATGCTCAAGTTATGTTTTTATTAGAGCTTATGAATGTCCCTTTCGGGTCGTGTTAAGTGTTTGTTGATATTTCGTCTCTAATTTATTATAATAAATGGTAAACATTGACTATGGTTGAAAATAAACATTATGTGAACTTTAAAAATTATTATTTTGAAAAGTGAATCGATACCATATATATTTTATAGCTTTTATTGGTGGTAGGGTTCTATTTTCATACGAAAAAAAATACAAACACACGTCATAGTAAGAAAATATTTATTTACAGGCATAAAACTGGCACAAAACATTTTGCCGACGGTGAAAATTTTTCAACAAAATTAAATAAATGATTACGACTATACAGTTTCACGAAACTTAAAAATATAGTTACTATCTAAAAGTTACATTCATAGAGTAACTTATGCGTAAATATTAAGTGCATAGGTCTATTAAATACAGAAATACATGGGATTGATTGAAGGAAAACAAAAGTCCGTTGCGACTTACACGGCACCGAAAATCACACATAAATTGAAATATACTTACCTCTGGGTAAAACCCCGTTGCACACACATTACCTATACTATAATTAACCAATAAATCAGTAATTTACTCAAAAATACTCACCCGTTAGCAAAATTTTTTTTTCTGTAACAGCAAAATGTGTGGCGTCGCGAATTCACTGAGACAGACTTTGAGAAATTATTTCTTAACCACAGACAAACTTTTGACAGCCAGTGTTGCAATTTTTACCCGACTGCGCGACGCAAAGGAGGGTAATGTGTTTATCAGTCTATGTATGTATGTATGTATGTATGTATGTATGTATGTATGTTTGTTTCTATGTGGCGTTCTAGAGACCAAATGCGTAGGCCGATTTTGATGATTCTTACGTCAATCGATTCGTCTTAACCTTGCGAGTGTCACTAAAGACATGATAGTAATCAAAATTCACCACAGCGACAGCCCGACGCCATATTGTCAAAATGAAAAAAATTTAAGTCGATGAACTATGTCAAATGGGGTGTCGTTGAATAGGTATTTTAAAATCATCTTTAGGTTCCTTTGATCATTTTTCACTTTAAATAATAGTTTAGGATATATAACGATTTAAAGATGTTTAACAAAACAAAAATTCTCGCTAATTTTCATACTTATTGATTTAAGTTTTTATTTCAAGTATAAAAGATATATAAACACTCGATTGCGAAATTTACCATCTTATAACGAAGTCAATGAATCGTAACTAAAAAGTATAAAATAAAAAAATAAATTAAAGAAAAACAAAAAACCCGACTGCATAAAAACTAATTTAAAAAAATACGTGTAAATATTAACTTAAATAAAAACTAAAAAGAAAGAAACAAGCCCAGAAGTTTAGAAGTAATATGCAGAACAGAACGACTCACAGTCGGGGCCCATTCAAATTTTACCAATCAAATCTTCCCAAGGGGCCCCGACTGTGAGTCGTTCTGTAGTGTTCTGTATGCAGTCGGGTTTTTTGTTTTTCTTTAATTTATTTAAGGCAGATATTCTCGATAGTTTAAATAGAATAGAGAAAACCGATTCAAAACACAGAGGATGTCTAGAATTACCATAGCCAGGGAGAAGGTGTATCAGAAGTGCGCAGTGGAAGATGTAATACATCCACCTGACCATGATAGACAATGATCAAGACACAATGCACTGCATTGCACAGTGATGGCTTCAAATCAATCAATATCAATATTATATTTCACTTACCCGCTATCCTTGCTGATGTCAGGCTTGAGCTAAATTAGACACATTCATACAAGTATATTGGCCAAAATAAATGAATGAAGTATCTTATACTTAGCTATTAGGCTTCAAACGCGACGTTTTCAGGACACGTTGGCACGTGGACTCGATACCGGATTCACAATTTTCACAAATGTCAATCAATAGTTCACAATCAATTTACCGTTGCCAGCACTAGATCAGGCGGCATTCAAGACGGTTTACTCAATTTAATTCAATTCGCGTTAATTCAAAAGGCGATATTTTACGTACGAGACGACACCCGGCGAGTTAATTTTTCAAGGAGCCAACGGAAGTGACAGTTCAGTGTGACCATTGTCAGAAATTTTCAATAGACTAAACAAAATGTTACTCAATAGATCTAATCGATTTGACTTATAATAAAAACTAATTCTATTTCAAACATCCACCCGCCCCGGACCGGCCTACCGGTCCGCTAATCGGTTGGTAGACGTGACAATGTTGCAGCCGCTCTCCTCAGAATCGAACCGTCCACCAAGACCTCAGCAAATCGGGGAACTCCATCAGCCCCAGTTACCAAACGAAGGATGCGCCCCCTGCGCCATCTGAGTGGCGGAAGGTTAGCCTCCTTGATCAAAACGAGGTCACCAATCTTGGGTGGATCGGTCTTGTCGGTCCACTTAACGCGTTGCTGGAGTATGTGCAAATATTCCAAATTCCAGCGTTTCCAAAAGCTCTGAGTAATCTGGCGTACCAATTCAAAGCGCGAGAGATGACCAGGTCTCGTATCAATGTAGGGGTACTCAGGCAAGGCGACAAGTGGGCGACCAATCAAAAAATGGCCCGGCGTAAGGGCCTCCAAATCATTCGGATCTGAGGAGATCGGGCACAATGGCCCAGAGTTGAAAACGGCCTCAATCTTACAAAACACAGTTGCGACTTCCTCAAATGTAAGGACAGACTCACCGATTGTCCTGCGCAAGTGTGTTTTGGCCGATTTTACGGCGGCCTCAAATATACCACCCCAGTGTGGACAATTTGGTGGGGAAAACAACCAATTTATCCCACGTCGGGCAAGCCTATCACCTATATCAGCCTTGTTGGTTTCAAGAAAATTAACAACATCGTTCAAATAATTATACGTGCCCTTGAAGTTAGTGCCGCAGTCAGAACGGATCAAGGAAGGCAGCCCTCTGCGGGATACAAATCTAACAAATGTGGCTACAAACGCCTCGGTCGTAAGCGAGGAGACCAGTTCTAAGTGTACGGTCTTTGTGGAAAGACAAACAAAAACACACAAGTAGGCCTTGACAGTCTTGCTGTTTCGAAGTGTCGACGTTTTCACCAAAAAGGGACCTGCGAAGTCCGTGCCAACACCGTCAAACGTACTGCTCTCAGTTACGCGATCTGCCGGTAAGTCTCCCATCAAAGGCTGCATGGTAGAAGCCTTGAGCTTATAGCAAGGGATGCAGCGAAAGACTACACTCCGAATAATTCTTCGGGCAGACAAAATCCAAAACTCGCGTTGCAAAATGGCCAACAAAGCATTACAACCAGCATGCGAATTTTTAAGGTGACGGTCAGTTACCAACAAGCGTACCAAATGACTTAGGTAACAAAAGGGGGTGACGTGCTCCGTAAGGGAGGTTGGCGTTCTTGAGACGCCCTCCAACGCGCAAGAGACTCGTATCGTCCAAAAGGGGTTCAATTTAGATATTGCTCCAGACCATTTCGATCTCCCTGATTTAAGGATAGCAATCTCTTTCTCAAAATGCGCCAATTGCACAGAACGAACCCCTAAGGTGAGGGACTCCTGTCGTTCCTGTGGTGAGAGAAACGATGTCAGTCGTTTCTGTTGTGGGTGCCTAAAATTAAAAACAAAACGCTTTATCCAAGCAGTAACACCTAACAACTTGTCGAGAGAGCTGTAACGATTCAACAGGAAATCGGGGTCGAAGGCGCATTCTACCTTCTCAAGAGCGATTGTTCGTAGACCCGGCAAATTAGAAGTATTCAAAACTGGCGTTCGAGGCCAATCAATTTCTGGTCGACTCAACCATTCCGGACCCCACCACAGCGAATGACCTATCAAACTAGGCGTCAAGCATCCCCGCGAGGCACAATCAGCGGGGTTGAGCTCACCTGGCACGTGTCTCCAAACAAGCTTGACTTCGGATTTCTGGATTTGGGAAACGCGATTAGCAACAAATACCTCCAAAGTGTGGACAGACGCCTTCAACCAACAAAGTACAATTTGGCTGTCTGTCCAGGCGTAGGTCCCATCAATACAAATGCTTTTACCCAAAGTACTGGACACGTGGTTCAACAAGCGTACAAGTAGGGCTGCTCCCGAGAGCTCCAATTTTGGGATGGTCAGAGATGTCCGAAGGGGTGCAACCTTGTTCTTCGCCATGATCAGGGAAACCCTCACCTGAGCTGATGCACTAACTGTGCGCAAGTACACCACGGCCGCGTGACCACGTTCCGAGGCATCACAAAACCCGTGAAGGGTGGCCTTGTACTTCCCGGGAGGAAGGATGGGACGAGGCAAGGAGATCTCGTTGACGGCAGGAAGTGAGGATACAAAAGAGGTCCATTCCTCAACAAGAGTGCCGTGCAGAGGTTCGTCCCAGGTCAATCCAGCTGTCCAAAGCTTCTGCAAGAAGCATTTTGCTCAAAATATAATTGGACAGATCCAACCATTCGGATCAAAGGTTCTGGCGACAGCAGACAATACGAGACGTTAAGTCCAAGAACACTGCAATTTCAAGTCTACGTTATATGTAAAGATG
Source organism: Euclidia mi (assembly GCA_944739405.2). Taxonomy (NCBI): domain Eukaryota; kingdom Metazoa; phylum Arthropoda; class Insecta; order Lepidoptera; family Erebidae; genus Euclidia; species Euclidia mi. Next base: position 62,282,928 of record OX123200.2, read on the forward strand.
TCTTGGACTGGTCTGTACTGAACGCCGAGAACAGCCATCATGGCGGGGTTGTCAACAATCTCAAATAGATGTGGATCTTGCTGATGATCCTCTGGCAAGCCTTCCAAAAGCGCTGGTGAGTTGGAAATCCATTTGCGCAACTCATAACCAGCGGAGGCCAAAATACCTATCAATTCGTCCCGCAGGAGGATCGCCTCGTCCACTGTGGAGGCACCCGAGCAAATGTCATCGACTTAAATATCGTCTTTCAAGATGGCGGAGGCTCGTGGGAAACGTAGGCCCTCGCGGTCTGCGAGCTCCCAAAGAGAACGTATTGCCAAGTAGGGGCTTGACCTTAACCCGTACGTATTAGTATTGAGCTCGTAGACGACCTTGGGATCGCGAGGAGACTCTCTCCAAAGGATCAGCTGGAAGCGACGGTCATCAGGGTGGACAATCGTCTGCCTGAACATCATTTTTATGTCGGCCACAAAGACAACCTGATGTCGTCGGAAGCTGGTGATGACGTCACAAAGGTCCTTGACCAACTTGGGACCAGAATGCAAGCACTGGTTCAAGGATACGCCTGTTGAAGTCTGCGCAGAACCATCAAACACTGTGCGCAGCTTGCCAGTCGGCTTCAATACCGCATGATGCGGGAGAAAGTAGTGCTCCACCGAACGCCAATCCAAATTTGACACAGACATGTGTCCCAACTGTTCATATTCTCTCATGAACTCAATGTACTTCTGTCTGAGCTCCGGATCACGACCCATGCGACGCTCCATAGCCAACAATCTCTTTTCGGCTAAAGGTCGTGACTCACTAAGCGGAGGCCGAACAGACAGAAAGGGTAGCCTCGTAATAATCCGACCAGAACGGAGTCAACCCGTGTTGTTCTGGAAGAACAGCTCGCACTCCTCATGTTCTGGATTCAAACGGGCAGCTTGAGGGGGCTCCTCTACCTCCCAAAACCTCTGAACTGCATCAGAGAGAGCAGAGCCTACAGCCAACAAATTATCAAGTTCGGGTGGAGGGGGGTCCCTAGGTACAGGGCCCATCAAAGCAAATCCAATTATGGTCGGGATGGCAGTCAAACCATTTGGCACCAAGAACCGTTTCCCACCAATCAAAATTCAACCGAGGACATCAGAGCCAATCAACAAGTCGATTTGTCCCGGTGTGTCAAATTTGAGGTCTGCCAGTTCCAATCCCAAAGTCAAATTCACCACAGCAGCAGGTAGCTGTTTCTGTGGATGCATGCCCAAAATATTCTTCAGCACAATAGCCGAGGTTCTAATCCTCGGGTGTGAAGATTCAACAGGGCCAAACAAAACCTTAACTTGCCCTTCAACATTAGAGGCTACGTCACCTATGCCCCGTATACAATTTGGAAATAAACCCATATTTAATTTAACCTGCCCTACCAAATAAGTGGAAGCAATGCAACCTTGTGAACCTGTGTCCAATATAGCATGGACAACAACAGAGGTCCCCGTGGGTCCCCAGACCCTAACAGCAACCGTTGGTAGGATAACGGTCTCAATGGGGGAGGTTGGCGTTATAGGGCAGGGGTCAATGACCTATTGTTGCCTGGGCGGCGACCGTTGGCCAGGACCAGGCAAGTCAAAACGAGGGTGCGGCTTGAAGTCCTCAAAAGCGCGATGACTCCATCCGCGCGCCATCTGTGGGGGGTCATAATGACGCAACCCGCCCAAAACGAGGTGGGCGCGAGTCAAGGCGGGGACGCTCCGCCAAAGGAGGGGAATACCTGGGGCAGCAGTCATGGTGCTGGTGACGCTGAACAGCACATTCAGGTGCGCGAGAGAGAGGAGGCGTGCGCACGCTACGGTTCTCCAAGCGGGGCGAGTGGCGATCAATCGAGCGAGGTGACTCTCGGCTACGCGCCGGTGAGCCTCGGCTGCCACCTTCAAAACACCCGCCCGTGCGCGGCGTCGGCTGGTTGGACAAGCGGCCAACCTCTCTGGCATTCATACAGAGAATGTCCAAATGCCTCCACAGTGAGGACAGGGGCGAGAGGTTGGGCAGTCTCGCTGGTAGTGGGACCCCAAACAAGAGAAGCAAAGGCGGCGGGCATTCGCGATGCGCCTACAAGAGGCGACATGTAGGTCCAAGAATGCCCTGCAACTGGCCGTTCTGTGCCCCTTGACCTTGCAGTAGAAGCACTCCGCTGGGCTCTGCGTGACCGCAAAGCGAGGAGGGCGCCGGTCAACATTGGCTCGGGTGTGACCGCGAGCCTGCTCCTTGACCTTGGGCGGCTGCGTCTTAGCCGGCGTGTAACCACCGGAGTTGTCCAAGACCCGGCATTCATCCTCCAGGAACCTCTCCAGGTCAGCAAAGGGGGGCAGATGGGTCGCGCTATCCCCACCAAAGCGCTGTTCAAAACGCGACCTCAGGTCAGCAGGCAGCTTCGTCAGCACAATGTGCACCAATAGATAGGACCATTGGTCCACGGGCAGGTCAAGGCACTTAAGTGCGTTGATGGCCACCAAAAGTGGGTTCAAAAGTTGGGTGCGCAACCCAGAGACCCGGGTGAGAGTTGGCAAACCCAAAATCTGCTCGATGTGCGTGTCGGCGAGGCTACGCTTATTATGGTACCTACGGGTGATTAGGTCTCGAGCCGTCTGGTACGCCTCGTCAGACACGGGCAGATGCTGGATGAGGCCCTTAGCCTCCCCATTAAGAACCGACATTAAATATGCCAATTTTTGTGCTGGCCGAAGGTCAGCTCTGTCATTGACCAGGCTGTCGAACAAATTAATGAAGCCCAGGTAGCTTCCTAGGCAGCCATCAAAATGGGGGAGGTCCAAAGTAGGGAGCCTACTCACCAGCCCCGGTGCTGACCTAGGAAGCTCCTGCTTCAGGCCGGGTTGCCCTTCCCTATCGGCAACTAGTTGTCTCGCAGTATTGGAGACAGCATCATACAGGTCTAAGACCTGGGCATAGTCTTCGCTGACCTTATTTCGCTGGTCAGCGGTGAAATCATTGACAGAGACACTTCGAGACAGCAAGCGCTGAAAGTGCGGAATTGCTGTTCCACACTTGCGAGGCGATCATCGATCCGCTCGTACCTTTGAAGTAAGGCCTGCTGGCGATCAGGCCGGTTCACTTAAGCACTGGCCGAGGCAAATCAGCGCAAATCTGATGCAATAGCAACAGCAGCCGCACGCAAGTCCTTGATAGCTGACATAATCAACATTCAAAAGAGCCCGGACAAGCGTTAAATAATATTAACAATCAAAACTTAATTTTTCTTAATTCTTTGAAACCAACAAAGTATTAGCCTGTTTACTGCAAGTGCAGGCAAGTGACAGGTATCTACTGTCCAACAAAATTAATAGTTTCAATATATATTGACACAAAACAAAGTCAAAGTTATCAAAAGTTGAACCTTTGAATAAGTTAATTAAAGTTAAATATTCAAATAAATTAACTAATTACTTGCAACAGACAGACTGGCTGTATTATTTGAGATATACAATAGTAAGTTAGCACAGAATATGTGTTACCTAACAATATTATCTTTATATTATAACAAGGTTTAACAATGTAAGGTTCAAACTTAATATATCAATATATGCAATAAACTAAATCAATTGATACATATAACTGACATGTATCCAATCAAAGTGACTTATTAATGCAACAGCAAATTTAAGTTAGATTTTTCAACAATACAAATCAAAAATTACTGATTGAGGTTATGTGACAATGTGTTTCAAATTATCTAGGTCAACTTATACAATTAAATATTATGTATTTTAGACAATAACTGACCTGACAAACACTACAATACTGTCTACAAGGTGATAAGATACAAGCTCATACCAATCTGAGTTTATACTCAGTAATGCAACAGCGGCTAAATTTCAACTACAGCTCTGCACCAAAATTTATGTCTAGAATTACCGTAGCCAGGCAGGAAGGTGTATAAAAGAAGTGCGCAGTGGAAGATGTAATACATCCACCTGACCACGATAGACAATGATCCAGACACAATGCACTGCGTTGCACAGTGATGGCTTCAAATCAATCAATATCAATATTATATTTCACTTACCCGCTATCCTTACTGATGTCAGGCTTGAGCTAAATTAGACACATTCATACAAGTATATTGGCCAACATAAATGAATGAAGTATCTTATACTTAGCTATTAAGCTTCAAACGCGACGTTTTCAGGACACGTTGGCACGTGGACTCGATACCGGATTCACAATTTTCACAAATGTCAATCAATAGTTCACAATCCATTTACCCTTGCCAGCACTAGATCAGGCGGCATTCAAGACGGTTTACTCAATTTAATTCAATTCGCGTTAATTCAAAAGGCGATATTTTACGTACGAGACGACACCCGGCGAGTTAATTTTTCAAGGAGCCAACGGAAGTGACAATTCAGTGTGACCATTGTCAGAAATTTTCAATAGACTAAACAAAATGTTACTCAATCGATCTAATCGATTTGACTTATAATAAAAACTAATTCTATTTCAAACAGAGGATTATAGGGATTAAGCAGTATTATGACGACCAGCACTATCACCCCATTTGGGGTGAAGAGCCGTCAACGGTTAAAAATGTCTTCCACCCATTTGGGGTGATTTACCGGCAAGCTGTTTGGACAGCAAACATGTTTGTTCGTTTGTTTAAAACAATAGCAAAATTAAAACAAGGTAATCTGTGAAAATATTGCCGCAAGTTATTCAATTAAAATTGTATCTAATATTTATTTTTTCTTCTCACTTTTTGGATACAGTGTTATTCATTTGGAAGATAAATGTGATGTAATACACCCAGGCATGGAACCAATAACTATAAGTATTTATTTGTTTATTTAAGATTTTACCACAGTCTTAAATAGTTGTAACAGTTTCATTTTAAAACAACTTTATTTTCAGGTACCTAAATTAATAGGTACCTACATAATCATTTAATGTGTTTAACAAACACCGGTAAAGTATCGATAGTCATTCTTATCTCACAATATTTTGCCGTGACCGGGAATTGAACCACTCTGGTTTATTATTCAACTCACTAGACACTAGATCAACAAATAGGAATTTAAACTTTCGTGGTCATTTATACGCTCGGCCAATCAGAGAAGGCCATCGTCCGCGCCCGTGAGTTTTGGCCATATTTGGTTACACGCCGACACGAACTCTGATGGAGGGCCCAGTATATATAGGGGCCGACAGAGAGGCCGGCACCGCTACTCTAACGTCGCTTCTACTACCTACCTACTATAACTAAGCGTACTTACTGACCCTACGTCGTATCAGCGTGTATCCTGGTCCCAGCTACGGGTAAGCACTACATTTACTGCGTTAGCGTACTGCCCATCTCTCTACCTGCTATCTGAGGCCGGCTGACGCCGCCTGCCTGACTCTATTGGTTGTGGCTCTCCTAATGCTGCTTTCCTTCAGGTTCTACCTAGACCGCTACACTACCTGCATCGCCTTCGGCGTCACCTCTGCCGGAGAGTCTGGCCTGCCCTGCTCATCGTACTTGCACCACCCGCATCTGCCAGCTGAACCAACGGTCTGCGAGGATCTACCGCTGCGCAGCCTTCGAGCAGCCTGCCTACACACTACCGGAGAGAACAGCGTGGGAGACTGCAGCCCTTAGTGTTCAGGCCAGTGTCGTGTTGTTGGTCGGTCATACTCGGCATAGGAAGTGAGACAATACTCGGCAATAAACGCATCTGAACGTCTTCTGCGTTTTACTACTACCAGAACCCGTTACAGTACCTTTGTTTGGAGTAACCGATATTTCGACACTGTTGCAAGCGTCATGTTCACGGATGTACTGAGGGTATTGCGGGTAATGAAAACAGTGGCAGTGGTGTTGTACGCAAAAAACGAGTAAGAAAGCGGGTAGACCGTTATACTTGCTCGTAACATTCATCCACCCGCAATACCCTCAGTACATCCGTGAACATGGCGCTTGCAACAGTGCCGAAATATCGGTTACTCCAAACAAAGGTACGTGGTATATATCCCGAAAGATAATTAAAATCAAGACTAGATCAACATGTCTATATAAATACAATAAAAACTACTACTTCAGTTTATTCTTTTTCATTCCGATCTGCCGTTAGCTTAGATACAACATTTTAAATTGAATATTCAAAACAAATATTGGCATACAAAATAGATATTTGTTTCAAATAAGTATCAATGTTTGAACGCGAATTCAATGCGATAGTAGTGCCTTTTCGGAACGTAGAACAAGCTTAGTAATCTATATTACAATAAATACCAGTTGTCTGGTTCATTGCTCCTTTAATAAAATATGTTCGTTTGATCAGGCTGTGAAGTCGAGGGTTTGATTCTCGGAACTGATTTGAATCAAAGTTATGTAACACAACTCTAGGGATTTCTCGTAACTGTAACAACAAAACAGACATAATATATTATCACTTCTAGAGAAGAGGAAAATAAATTAAAACTCCATCTTTTCCCAACCACATTTCCATTCTAGTACTTTGTCCCTTTCCTTAATTAAAGAATAAATTTATGAGCAGAAAAGCATGACCGATAACAATTTCACTTTCCGGACGAAACGCGGCAATAACTATACTTCAAGATTACTTGAATCTGTGATAAAATTGGATGGGACCATTCATGCTATGTAACCTGCTCTAGCCATGGATCTATATAATTACATGTGGACTCCCTTCCAAAACTGTCCACATTTTAATTCAATCTGACAATATGCGAGCAGGACTAGGTAGGCATCTCATTGCATCTGACAATGCGCGTGCAGTACTATAATGGGAAGACTGAGCTCACTCTTCCCAACGATGACACGTTTTTGTGCGCCATATGTATGGGCACATCTAAGATTTCTCTGGCTTTAGCACTCTAAATATACGTTTTGTCTCGTGTAGGCTTACAGCCACTCCCACTATTTGATCTATCCATCGATCCATCATAGTAACTGTAAATACGTTGTAGTGATACATATTTGACAAAAGTTCCATACGAAATTTGTGCAATACTCGTACGTTAACACACAATAGTTTCTCTTACTCATAGATTTGATAACATTAGTTTTTCACATTCTTTCTTTTGTCATAAATATAAATAGATTATCTAAACAATCCGCCTATAAATCACGTTACCAATAAAACCCGTTCTGTTCCGTTGATATGTTTATTTATTTGAGCTTCGAATAGTTAACACTTATTTTATATAACGTTTGTTTTGATATTTATGCGCGCGTAAATTGTATTGAAAAAAAATAGCTCTGGTATTTATTACTGGTATAAAATTAAATGGTTTTAAATTGTTATTCATCACTTGCTCTGAGCCTGGAAAAGAATGCTAATCCATCGATAACGCCTGTTCTGAACATCTATGCCAGTGGTTATGGGAAATCAGAACCCTTCAATATACTGACACTGGTCGAAGCCATGGAATATCACTATCGTTTTGGGTTACAGTGCTCAAATCAGGAAATGCTAATATTCTGCCAATTTAGCAGACGATCGGGTCCTTTTTTTAATAGGCTCACGTCTGTATCCCCGAAGGGGTAGGCAGAGGTGTAATATTACACCCACATTTCGCCATGAATTTTTAGGTCCCACGTAATAGGGGGCGAGCCTATGGCCGTTACCGAGCACATCACCGGACTCCGTGCTGCTACTGAGAATTCGGAAAAACCCTGTAACACTTTGCCCGACCCGGGAATCGAACCCGGGACCTCCGATCAGCAATCGCATACGCTATTCAATGGACCACGGAGGCAGTCGGTTTGATCGGGTCCTCTTTCTAAAATAACGCAAAGAAAGAAAAGAGATGCACGCACTAATAACTTTCTATCTTTATGCAGTGTACAAACTTTTTTAATGTATCGTAATTTACTACTGCATATTTTTGTTGTAGCACTCGTTATCTCCTATCTGTGACCGGGTAGACGCAGTACACAGAGACAAAAAGTGTGGTCTGTGTCGAGCCCGTCACGGTCATGTGATGATAAAACTTTGAATGTATGAAATCCGTGCGTTACAGACTGACTGATAGACAAGCTTCAGCCAAAACTTTTACATGAACTTGCCTATGTCTTTTGGGGACTTTTTGGCACTAAGGGATTCCCTAAAATTCCCGTAGTATCGGGAAAAAACAGTAAATTAATATGGGCGAGCGTTGCTGCGGGAATCCACTAGTTCAAGTTATAAATAATGTTTTACAATAATACACATAAAATACATTCCCACATAAAAAATGTCCAAGCATTATTCATACTGATATTGTATGAATTGAATGTTTTTTGAACTGAACAATGAAATATCAAAGCAGTCATAATTTACATTTGTAAAAAATTTATAACGGAATAAAATGGTTACAATTTATTTTAAATTTATATAAAGCAATTTGTGATCTAAAATTTATTTATTCAGATTTTTATATTTTGCTTTTAGCTTCTGAATTAAAATTAAAATTTCGGGGAATACAAAGGCCACAAAAAAAACCATAAGAACTATTTTGCGCACATTTTATCGAAATCGAGACAGTGAATTTGTTTTCCCGTGAAACAAAACAAGTTTTTACTTTCCATTTCAATAAATCTGATGGTGTACATCTATCAGATTTCACTCAGCTTAGATCGATCCTCGCAACAAATACCTATAAACACTTGGGTATGTCGCAAGCCTTCGGCATCAACGAGACAGACATGAAACAAACGTTGCGGGAGCGCTTCTTTGGTCGCCTGAAAAAAGTTCTGAAGAGTCTTCTTTCAGGCAGCAACAAAGTGCGAGCCTATAACGGTTGGGTCATGCCACTCTTGATGTACTCCTTCGGCACACTCAACTGGACTCAGACCGAACTGGACGAGATTGATAGGCGAGTCCGTTTACTGTTTATTTATTTATTTATTTATTAAAACTTCACATACACAGAGTACGTAGGCGGACTTAATGCCAAAGGCATTATCTACCAGTCTACCTGACTGAGTGGTGCAGAGAGGAAGAAGTAGGTGTACTATAATAGTGTGAGGGGAGTGTACTAGTAACTTAATTAAGTAGGGCATGATATACTTGCATAAAGATAAATTATAAATAGGTAAAATAAGTAGATTAATGCATAAACTAAATACATATATAATAAATACAGGAATAACAAAAAAAAATACATAAACGTATTATATATAAATATAAATAAATATATATATATAGGTATATAAATATGGTATATAAATACATATGTACAATATACATACATAAAATTATGGTTGTGACTTTTAATTGGATACAGTTGCCGACTCAGCCAACAAGAGTTCTTTCACCTTGGACTTGAAAGTGAATTTCGTCTTTGCCATTCTGTTGACCACGTATCAAATGCATCACCCACATTCGTCTGTAATGAAGTTGTACATCCCGCGGAAGTGTGGGGGCCGAGGGTTTCTAAACGCTAAGGCCCTACCCAACCGCGAGGTGTACAACCTTAGTAAATATTTTCTTAAGAGCAGTGTGGATGTGCATCGGGATGTGGTTGCAGTTGGCGGTGGCCTAACCCCGCTCTCATTGGCGAAAGAGAACTGGCGCAGGCCTGTAGTCTTAGGTGTTGACGACTGCAGGCTTGTGTGGCAGAGCAAAGAGCTGCATGGTAGATTCTACCAGGCCTTTCACGGACCTGATGTAGATCTACTAGCTTCTGTGGCCTGGCTACGTTTTGGTAATCTCTTTGGAGAAACCGAAGGTTTTGACTGTGCAATTGCAAATGAGGTTATCAAGACGAGAAATTACCGGAAGTATATCATGAGAGACGGCACAGTAGACCTATGTCGAGCTTGCAACCGACCTGGTGAGTCCCTCAGGCATATAGTCTCCGGGTGTTCTCGTCTTGCTAATAGCGAGTACTTGCACAGACACAACCAAGTAGCCAGGATCATACATCAGCAACTGGCTCTGCGATACGGGCTTGTGGACGTCGAGTTGCCATATTACAAGTACATCTCTGAGCCAGTTCTCGAGAATGGCCATGCAACATTGTACTGTGATCGATCTATTGTCACAGATAGGACTGTTGTATGCAACAGGCCTGATATTGTGATAATAGATCGATCAGAGCGCTGCGCAGTGATTGTTGATATTACTATCCTACATGACGAGAATCTCGTGAAAGCAGAGAAAGACAAACAAGAGAAATATTTGGACTCTGTCGATATGTGGGATATTGATTCAGCAATAATTGTGTCGATAGTTGTGTCCGTTAATGGACTTATAGCCAAAACCCTCGAACGCCATCTAGAGAGGTTGAAACTAGGCAGCTGGGTCAAGTTTTTGATGCAAAAGGCAGTTCTTCTACAAACGGCTCGCATTGTGAGGGAATTTCTAGCTCTGGAGCCCTAACAAAAATGATATTTGATATGATGAAATGATATTTAAAAATATAAATAAAAATAGATTCCCACCGAGGGCGGAAATAGGATCCAAGTCACCGGGCGACTTGGATCCTATTTCCGCCCTCGGTGGGAATCTATTTTTATTTATATTTTTAAATATCATTTTTATTTTTTAGAGTGTTATATTTAAAAATGTAAAAGATAGTATGAAAATAAAGAGAATATAATAATAATAATAATCATGATAATTTATTCATCCTCAATAAGTATACAATTTCTCTTATAATATTTAACCAGAAATTCAACCAGAAATCAAAGAAATCAGTTCGGCTTTTAAGCCGAACTGTTTTCAACGAACTGTTTAAAAATATATATAAATATTTTTCCCTGACAACATGTAAAAGATCTGTATAATAAGGAACACATGGGAAATCTAAACCACAAGTCAAGGCTTCTCTAGCTAAGTTATCCACTCATTCATTTTCGATCAAGCCAATATGAGCGGGTACCCATTGTAGAATTACACTTTTGTTCTGGTCGGCAAGTTCACAAATACAGCGTATTATAGCATAGGCTATAGGAGTTCCTCGGGAGCTAGGTGCTGTAAGGCGCTCTTTGAATCGGAAAAAATTACGTAGCTACCATTTTTAAAAGACTTTATGTATGACAAAGCTTCTGCTATTGCTATTAACTCTGCTTGCATGACATTTATGTTACATTTTATATTTAATTTGATCGAACTATTTGTCTGCGGGTCCAGAACAGCCGCTCCTACGCAATTTCTTCCCTTAGAGCCGTCAGTAAAAATTTTATAGAAATCCTTATAGTATTGATTTATAAACTGGACACATTTTTGATTAAGACTATACGGATTGTAATACCGTTTTGCTTGTCTAACAATATCTATATCTGGTCTAATTACTTTAGAGAGATCCACATTGGTGATCCAGGTATATAAGCAAAACATGCCTAGTTGAGGACTCACTAGGATTGGTTTCATCTTAAGATATTCGTGTATTAGGACCAAAAGAGGTTTCTTCTTCCTTCTCCAATATACACTATCACTGACATCTTCAAAATTATCTAATAGGGACACAATTTTATTCTTTGACAATGATTTAGACGAAAGCCAGAAATTACCTGCAAGGTAGTGTCTACGAATATGTAGGGGTGGAAGAGCAAGCTCATTTTCCATAGTATGAATAGCAGTACTTTTAACAAATCCTCCTATAAGCCTAAGAAATATGTTTTGTGTTCTATCTAATTTACTTAAGTGCGATTGAGCTGCATTATCATAAAATACACTAGCATAATCTAATCTGCTACGGACTAACGAGATATATAAGCATCGCATGTGTCTAGGATGTACGCCCCATTTCGAACCGGCAAGAATTTTAAATATATTTATAAATTTAGTAGCTTTGTCTTTATTTTCATTAATATGCTTCGACCATTTTAAGGACCGATCGAGCCATAGGCCCAAATATTTTAAATTGTCCACAACTGGTAATGACTCAGCGTTTATCTTGAGATCCAACGTTTTCCTTCCAAAACCCCTTTGAAAGACACATACTTTACTTTTTGCTGTAGAAATTTCTAAACCTAAACCTGAAATTATACTATTTAACCTATTTAAAGCTTCTTGTACCTTTTGTACCGCAATTGTCAAATCACTGTCAGTTGCGTACAGAGCGTAATCGTCTGCGTATTGTGAGACGCATATATTATCTATGTCTTTGCAAATTGATATGGTTGCAATATTGAACAGAAGCGGGGAGAGTGGGTCACCCTGGGCTAATCCCCGTGACGTTTTACGACAAAGTGAATCACTATATAAATCTATTTTAAGATATCTTTCTTTGAGGTAGTTCCAAATATATGTGCAGAGCTGCTTTCCTACACCTAATCGATCCATAATCTTATTTGCCAAGTTATCCATAGTGGAGCGGCATTTTCTAAACCCCCTCGTATTATTAGACAGCATATTATTTTTTTCTATGAACCATTCTAATCTGTTCATTAGGATGGTATGAAAATTTTTACAAATACACGAGATCATAGATATTGGTCTCAATGCCGATGTACTATTCGGATCCCGCCCTGGTTTAGGTATGGGTACAACGTTAATGTCTCGCCATTGTTTAGGTATGAATCCTAATTTATAGAATTTGTTGTATAATATTAATAAAATGTGCTTGCCGTTCTCTGGTAAATTTTTAATCATAGAATAGGATATATTATCATGCCCAGGCGCTGTATCCTTGGATCAGATCGCTCCATTAAGCTCTTGCATATTGATATCTGTTTCCAATTGTGGCTTATGGGAGGCAAACAATAGATCTGATGGGTTCACAAAATCAGGCACTAAACTATGCAGTAGGCCATTGGCTTTATCTTTATCTATATATTCCTTACGCGACTTTATTCCTTTCATCCATTTCATTTTTTGCCATATTTGATTAGGCGAACTTGATTCATCTAATGAACTACAAAACGACTGCCAGGCTGTACGTTTTGCGTTACGTATGGATTTTTGTGCTATGCGTATCTTATCTTGCAATGTTATCAAATTAAAAGGCGTTGGATTGCGTCTAAATTTGGCTAGAGCCAAACGGCGTTCTGCAACACATTTAGATAGTGTAGCATTCCAGTAGGGCTTAGGGGTAAAATTTACATTAGGGTTTTGGTTAATTTTAATTAAAGGTATGCAAACATCCGCAGCAATGTTTATATAGTCAACAAATTGATCGTAGCATTTTTTTTTAATTATCTGAAAAATTATATTGTGCATAAAGATTTGATAATAAAGGGGTGTAATTAGTCCAGTCGGATTTTTTTAAATTTCTTCTACAGATATCATTGTCACTTACCTCAATATCCGTCGAAATTTAAATCATAACGTGGTCACTGCCCAGTGTTTCATTAGAAGGTGTCCAACTGAACTTTAATGCTATGTCCGAAGATGCCAGTGATAGATCAGGAGAAGACTGTTGAAGAGTGTTATTAAATAATTTCACGCGAGTTGGTGTACCGTTGTTTAAGACGATCAATTGGTGATCAAGTAAGGCATCGAAAATTTGCGTACCTCGCCGATCTGTTTTGGAAGACCAGTTACGATGGTGGCCATTCAAATCTCCTAGCAGTAACGTTTTCTCTGGGCATTTTGAGAATAATTCCTCCCAATAATTTTGAGTAGTATGGGCAGACGGGGGGCAATATACTGACATACAACAATTAAAGATTTTGATTCCTAGAACTTCTATTTGTGGATTATTCAGTCTAATCATATGCAATTGGGATTTAATTGATGTATGAGTAATAATTGCTACACCACCATAACTGTCTTCTCAATCCTTTCGATACGTGTTATAATTATTAATCTTTATGAAGCTATCTTGGTCTAGCCATGTCTCACTCAAAGCAGGTATATGGATCTTATCCTGTAATAATAGATTTTCAAATGATACCAGTTTAGGTCGTAAACTTTGACAGTTCCATTGCATAATATTAAGTGTTTGTAACTTGACCATTGAATAAATCAGGCAAGTTCTTCAATATTGGCCTATCTGCAATGTTATCTACTACCACTAAAATTAACCTCTTAGAACAGGATCATCGCTCCCTGAGAAGAGGCCGCTGGACAAAATACACTGGGATTGGGTTGATGTTTTGTTCTGGGAGGAAAATATTGGTAAGCTAGAGTAGGGAAAGTGGAAAGCAGAAATAGTGGAATAAAAAATACGATATTTTTAATAGAAACGTCATGTGTAAATTATATTGGGTGATGAGGTATTTTCGTTACAATTAATGTTTGATAAGACTTCAAGGTTTATAATAATAATAAAATAAAATAAAAATGCATTTATTGACAACAACAGCTTACAGTGGATTGTTATCCGGCGGCCCACACTAGGCAAGCCTGTCCTGTGGGTGCCTGTTACGATTTACATTTTGTTCGGTACATAAGAGCTCGGTCGACATCTTAACAGTTATACATTTCATTTATGTTTGTACTTATCTAATCTTATACTTAAGAATCAGGCTAAAATATTTACTTATATTACATAAATAGGTTTAACACAATATGGTTTCTTTTTTTTAAATCCATGCGATGGCCTAGTCAATATATTTATTTAAAACAGTAAAGATTTTTGATAAACCAACTTGGTATGACATGGATCTCACAACTTTTTACGGTCGCGAGACTTGGTAGTTTTGACAAGTATTGTTTTTGTGGGATGTGTTTTTCTTTTCATCTTTCCTTATCTCATTTCTAACACAATTGACGCCCAAGGCGGTTCTTTCTGCCAAGCCAAAAAAAGCACCACTCTATGTTAAGTTAGTTAGTTGCTAGTTGTAAAAATAAGGAGTAATACCAATAGATAGGTATAGGGCAGAAAATCCCAACGAGTATAAAAAATGTCAGAGAGATTGAGATTGTCAATGATGAGTGGTCCCGAGACACAAACGGGTTAATGAATTGGTTGGGATCATTATATGATGTTGAATGCTTTCATGATTACATGCTTCCAAATTGAAAAAATAAAACACTCTGTATACACCGTACAATCTCAAAACACGCTATCAGTGACAATGTATAATTGACTAATGACAGAGCATGGCACACATGATGACGTCAATTGACAAGGACGTTGCCCTACCCCTTGTTTTGAGAGGACTTTGAAATGGCGCCGGCAATTCTACTAATTAGCCATGAATGACTTTGAACGTTAATGATTAAGTATACACAGGATGTAAGCAAAATATATGGTGGGTGAATGGGAATAAATTAACATAGAGTGGTGCTTTTTTTGGCTTGGCAGAAAGAACCGCCTTGGGCGTCAATTGTGCTAGAAATGAGATAAGGAAAGATGAAAAGAAAAACACATCCCACAAAAACAATACTTGTCAAAACTACCAAGTCTCGCGACCGTAAAAAGTTGTGAGATCCATGTAATACCAAGTTGGTTTATTAAAAATCTTTACTGTTTTAAATAAATATATTGACTAGGCCATCGCATGGAAACACAATATATTTCATAAGTAATACATACCTATATAAATAAGATTGTTTAATGCGATTACCAAGTCAATATATTTCTTAAAAACATTAAAGATTTTTAATTAACCGACTTGGTATTACATGGATCTCACAACTTTTTACGGTCGCGAGACTTGGTATTTTTGACAAGTATTGTGTATGGGATCTCATTTCTTTTTGTAGATAGTCTTACTTTTGTCCTTTCCGGAACCTTCTACTTCTTGTACACCAACAACGAATTTTCTTACTAAAAGCTCTAACTGCAAATGTAATTTTGTAATCCTTTATATTCATATGGAATTACAAAGTTATTTATGCAGTTGATGTATCTCGAAAACTGGACCGAAATTGAAATATATTTTAGTTTTTCCTTGGTTCATATACTAAACACTAATTGGTACCTACATTTGAAGCTTCTATGTTTGCTAGAAGTGCCTTAGACTTTTGATGATCGGTCAGTGAGTGACAAAATTAAGAATTTTGACTCGTTATAATTCTTAAACTACTGGTTCAAATTCATTGAAATTTGAAATACACCATCTTTATACAATGCCTGCATGGTCACTAAACAATCAGGCTTCTAGTATTATCCACAACGAAGTTATAGGGGGTCGAAAATGGTGTGAATCGCTTCGAGAAAAGGATGGTACGGCCGTGCCGCTTTTTTGCTCGACTTGGTGTGTCACTGCCGTGCCCCCAGATTTATTCTATTTATGAAGGCACATACAACATATAGAAAGATTAATAACTATATTAACTTATGCACTTACTTAACCTAACATAAACAGAATCAGATCCCAACTCAGCATAATGCCATTTTACAACACAAGATGGCGCTGGTATTCTGTTGGGACCGTTTTTATATATAAATAAATAAAATAAATAATTATATATAATGGACACCAGTCAATGAAAATATACATAACTAAAACAAGTTTGATTCCAGATAAATTTACGAAAATAAGCAATCGACAAGCCTCCACCATGTATGTAATTATATCATCCTCCTGATATTATCACAGTTGCAAACCGGGATCCTCTTACTAGTCTAACCGAATTTGACTGAATATAAGCTTTTCTCCAGAGCGACTTCCTGTCTGACCTCCGCAACCCAAAGCCACATTAGTGATATAATTATCATGGACTAGTGTCAGTTTATTCAGAGCTGATTCAATATAACGACTGTCAAACATCTTTATGACAGCCGCGGTTGATGGCTTAACGTGACTTCTTCTTAACGACACTTCAATGAGATAAAAACAATATCTATGTAGATAAGTACCTGCTTCTCTCACTCACGCCTGAATCCCCCAAGGGGTAGGCAGAGGTATAATATTACACCCACATTTCTTCATGAATTTTTAGGTCCCACGTAAAAGGCGGCGAGCCTATTGCCGTTCCGGGCACATTACCAGACTCCGTGCTGTTACTGAGAATTTCCTAACAGAAAAACCCAATAACACTTTGCTCGACCCGGGAATCGAACCCGAGGCCTCCCAATCCACGCGCACATTTATGCCGCGAGATCAACAAGGCAGTCATTATATAACCCGATCTAAATTGTCCTTTTACGACCAACTTGTACAATAATAAATCAGTTTTTACGGGTAGATAAGCTTAATTTGTTTATGTATTGACGGTCTCTTTGATAGATAAGTACATTAATGGGATGGTTGTAAATAAAATAAAAGTTACTGAACGGTCTCTTACAACCTATTTGATATTGGTGTGTTTTATCGGTATTAAAAAGCTTTAGAATATACCATTTATAAAGTTACTATTGTCTTCTTTCTCTTAGCGTTATCCCAGTTTCAATCTGGGGTCCGCTTTCTAGTCTAACCGGATTTGGCTGAATATTAGCTTTTCCACGGAGCGACTGCCTGTCTGACCTCCGCAACCCGAAGGGATAGCGATATTCCATGGTTTAGACTAGTGTCAGTTTATTTTAGAAGGTACTGACGCCCTGTAACGACTGTCAAAGATCTTCATGACCACCGGGACCGACGGCTTAACGTGCTCTCCGAGGCACAGGACAAGCGATAATTTACAATTCAATACGCACATAACTCCGAAAAGTCATTGGTGCGCGCCGTGGATTCGAACCTGATACCCTCTGCATGGCAGTCTGTTGGTATATCCACTCGGCTATCGCTGCCTTTTATTTTAGCCTTTATAAAGTTACTATTGTATGCCCCATAAAAAAGTACCCAGTTGTATCAGTGACATATTATAAAAACTAGCCTTTAGTATTCAATTTTCCTGTTAGCAAATATGAAAAACATAAACCAATCACTATCAGTAAAAGTAATTCTTTAATATCGTACTTCTAAGATAGATTGGACTTAAGCTCTATATTGAGCTCCTTCCCACAACCGAAGACTTATTAGTAACCTTTTGATAAAGCAACTCTATGAATAACCCCACAAACTAAGTGATCCCCTCGACACACCGATATTACTTCCAAAAACGATAACACTATCCTGTTTACAAACTATTTTCATAGATAACTCTTTTCGTCCATGATAAACAATCCATAGATAAGAATACTCTTTGACGTGAGCATAAATAAAATGAATGCCAGTATATTTCCCGCACGAATATTGAATAGCAGTTCAAATATGGAACGATTTGAACCGACACGAGTGTGTTTACGGAGGCCCCATGTCAAATTGGCTAAACTTTCGTTAATGGAGGCCCTTTTTGGTCGTGACATTAATATTCGTATATTTTTCTGGACTAGTTTCATCGCGTGTGAATAGGTTTATATTCATATAGCTGAGAAAATAGGCTGTCATAGCGTGATATATTTGGACAGGTGATAATGAGGATAGGTTTTCCTTGAGAACTTATTTGAGGTGTGGTTTGGCTAGTAGTTCTTTTTATTCTGTTGACGAAAAACATCACAATAAAAAATGTGCGTAACGTAAGCATGTTATAATTATTTTCTTTCTACTGAAATATTAATTTTTGTTACACTTCTATCACACCACAAAGAAGAAGTTAATCTATGCAAGAATAAGTATATATAGACTAAAAGCTTTCTGTTAATTGATAGAAATATACAAACAAGAATACCTATAGGCATTGTAACACATAATATAAATCTCATTATTCCAAACTTTACAGAAACTTTAAAATAACTATTACTAAAGCATTGTAACAAAACACAAAATATGCTCGGCTAATTAGATATAGAGAAAGAAATAATTCCTCTACAAAATGTGATTCGGCACAACGAACCAATTTTTAAAACTACCATCACCACTATTATTATTATTAGCTCACCATGTATGCGTTGAGCCATGTGTCTGATGCAGATAGCACTACTACTAGACACGACACGTATTGCGAGGAGATGAAGCTCTAACCACCAGTTGCTTGACACCTATCACCGGTATTGATAGGCTTCCATAAAAGTATTTTATTATAGCATTATTTTAAAATACATTTGGTACTTTTCCTTCCAAAAAAGATCGTTACCTAAGTACAGTTAACAAAACTAAATACCTAATTATCATCATGATTATTTCATAATAAGAAAAAAATACGATACCTCCTTCCAAAATTTGTTAAACCACAATAACAAATACATACATACAGACATAACTTGACGCCTTTTATCCCCGAAGGGGTAGGCAGAGGTGTTACACACCCACACTTCGCCAGTTATGTTTCGGTCCCAATGTAATAGGGGGCGAGCCTATTGCCATCTACCGGGCACATTGTTAAGCGAGCGATAATTAATATTCTTAATACACACATGACGTCGAAAAGTCAGAGGTGTGTGCCGGGGTACCTGGGGCTCGAACCCGAGACCACCGTCTCGGCAGTGCGTTACGTACACCACTGGGCTATCGCCTATAACAAATAACAAAAGAATATTACCTCTCACTACCAAAACAACGAACTCGTATCTGTTTAAGAAGTTTCTCCGTAACCCTCATTTGTTGAGGTGCTGATAAGGCCGGTAACAGTCCATTACCGCTCTCGACTCAGATAAGCGCCCTTCCAACCTACCGATACACGCGTAAGTACTACTTTAGAATTAGAGGAGGATGTAAGCTCGTAGTTTTAGAATGTTTTAGCCCGACGAACTGGGGGGAAATATAGTCAGTGAGTAAATATAGTCAATTTTCAAAAGCAAAATAGCCAATTCACTTCTGTTATCTACCGAGTAGAAGCTCTTCTATCTGCCTATATACCGAGTGGAATTTTCAGAAGATAAGTTGGCACAAAAGATCCATAAACTAATAAACTGACCGACAGCTACAGAGCTTAAAATTGCTTGTATTAGGTATAAACTTCCAAATTCATTAAGTAAGAAGCAAACAGATACTACAAATTAATTAATTTAAATGTATAGTTACCAGTCTATATTAATAATCTCGCCTACTCCAACTAAGATCCACAGTAAGCACAATTTTATCCGGAAAATGTTAGTTCAAATTGAAGTAATTGGAGCAAGGACAGAAATTTTATAAGTAGTCAATTTAATTCAGACTGAAGCAATCCCTACAGGCTATTAGACTCAAGTTTACAATTTTGGAAACCCGCCAAAGTACTGGGTCTGAAGATTATGCCTTCACATATTGTTATTCTTAAGTCCAATTCATGTTTTAAAGATCCCTCACAAGTACAGCTTGCTAGTAAAACTGCTTTATTATGCAATCTAAGTAGTAAAATGCAGCGGCAAATTCACTGAATCTCCTAGCATTACAGCTAGTAAAAGAGTTAGTGAACAATCCAACGAAAATTCATTATCGATAGTACTACTTTGTCCGATTTCTTTTAACGAGAAAGAATAAACATTGGAATTATCGAGACGCCGAAGTTTGGTCCTCCAGTTTCAGATACCTAGTGTTTTTTGTCATTCCGTTAGGTCTGTTCGTTATTCGGCAAAGGAAAATTTATGTTTAATAGTTTAAGTTAGTGTCAAGTTTTTCGTATAGCTCCCGGTGACTTCTGATCAATAATCTTCATAACAGTTGGTAGAACTTTGCTAGCCACTGAGCAAGTGACCTACCAAATTAATTCGCAATGAACCTCAAAAAGTCATAACACCAATTATGGACAGGTTGGGACGAATCGCAAAAAATCCGTGACGTATTATCCAACTAGAAAATTTACAATGTTGTAAACATATTCAACATATTCGGAATGTGTGCAAATTTTGAATTCCAGGACCCAAAAAACACCGAATATGGCTGCCAATCTGCATAATATAGCGTCTTGTTTCTTCTGAAATATCCATCAGGTGTGGTTGGAAAGGCAATTACCTCTTCAATGCGCCGACCGTGACAAAGTTCTGCATTAATACTTCAAATATATGGCTATATAAATTAAACACGAGTCTATTTCTGCAACAGAACACGACGCAAACTGCTTTCTCACTTAATAAAGACTAAATATGCTATTGCGTTTCATCCTATAACGTTAAGGGTCTGAGGCCGGTTTAATAATACGCAGAGGCTAGACCGTCTTTTAATTAGCATTTCCTCTACTACAGTCATGTTGTAATAACACAGCCATTTCGACACCAATATTGTTATTTGACTCTTGACATACTTTACCTCTTACTCGAAGGAGTCACCGGTCTATATTATTATGTTATCGATGGCTACTCTATTAAAGTAGTAGCTAAATACAACTGAGGCCATCTATTGAACAAAGAAAAAAATCAACACTGGCGATATCTAACAGATACGAACGGCACTTTCCTTAATCACGCTTTAAGTTCTCGCACGTATTACGTTTTTCAGTCATGACAGAGCACAGAGCCTGGTTGAAGAATTTCACCATTTATTCAATATTATCGCCATTTGCATGAACCTTAAACAGACGTCGACATTCACCGCGGTGATTTTAAAGAGTGGTCTTTCACTTTCGTGTGCTCTAACTTGAACCATGAAGCGTCAATAAGATCCACGATCATAAAAAAATTACGCCCCGGTGGCGTAGCGGGGTTGCAACCGACTTCCTCATCGTAGGGCGCGTTTTCGATTCCCGCACCAGATATTTGTGTGTGTGAACATGGATGTTTTTTGTGTTTATTTAAAGATAAAGATAAAGATATTTATTTTGTAAAAACATGAGTAAGGTACATTTCAGTTGTTAACAGTATTGAGAAGTAGCTGCATGTTTAACCATAGTGGTGTACAAATATTTAAAGCTATATACAGCCTTGCTATGTTTGTATTGATTCAGATTCATCAATGGTTAACATTCTTAGATATAACGAGAGCAGTCATCATATAGAAATAATAGTAACAATAAAATATTAGTAATAATAGTCAAAATAATTATATAAATTAAAAATGTCATAGCAATAATTTTAAATAACATAAAAATACAGAAATTAGCATTAATAAGTACATAATAACAACATAATAATATTATAACTGAGAATGTGATGTCAACTTATAGCAAATATTCAACAAATAATATTATAATCAGATGTCGTGAATTTATTACATAGGAATGAAAAAGGAATGTCATGATTGTAGATCTAACAAAGAACCAGCAATAGTTAATTACTTATTAACAAGATATGATTTTAAATGTTTTTTAAAGAGTGTAGTATTTAGGTTTTGAATTTGCTTGGGTATTTTATTAAAGATTATAGGTGCCATACAAAATATGCTTTTATGCATTAACGCAGTCCTAGACTGTACTATACATAGTCGCTCTGTATCGCGCCGATTGCGATTATTGACTTCGGACCATTTCTGGAATGATTGAGGATTTGTTTTTACAAATAGTGCTGCTTCATATATGTATAGCGAGGGTACAGTAAGTAATTTGTGCTGTATAAAATAGGGCTTACAGCTATCTCTCGGTCCTAGACTAAACATAGCTCTCATGCATCTTTTCTGGGCTTTAAAGACAAATTCCTTGTTCGTTGAGTTTCCCCAGAATATGATGCCAAATCTCAAAATGGAGCTTACAGTACCATGGTACGCGGTTATAAGTGCGTCTTTGTTGATAACGGGTGCAAGTTTGTACAGGGCATACGCCGATGAACTCAACCTTTTACTAAGATGTTCAGTGTGCTCTTTCCAGTTAAGGTTTTGATCTACGATTAATCCCAAGAATTTTGTTGATTCTACATTAGCAATATTAAATTTAGGTGGTGTAAGGCGCTGACTAAAAAACATTATGTTAGTTTTAATTAGGTTCATTTTTAAATTATTTTTGTTCATCCAACCAACCACCGACTCTATTGTGTTATTGATGTCTTCCTCGTAAGTATTCTTGTCTCTACAAGGTATAGCGACTGTGCTGTCATCAGCAAAAAGGCACATTGGGAAATTTGTGACGGTTGGAAGATCATTAATATATAAGATAAAGAGTAGGGGACCCAGCACGCTGCCCTGCGGCACACCATATCTTACTGTACGTTTATTAGATAGAAACATTCGTTCTCTTTTCGACCTCACATCAATTTTTGAGATTTCAGTATACTGTTCACAATTTTTTAAATATGATTCCATAAGTTTTAATATGTTTCCTCGTATACCATACGACTCTAATTTATTAAGCAAAATTTCAAAATCTACATGATCGAACGCTTGGGTCATGTCGCAAAATAGTGCGCAGATATGTGTTCTTTTGTCTACATGAGAGATTACATTTTTCATGAAATCAAAGATCGCCATATTAATCGTTTTAGATTTGCGAAAGCCTTTTTGGGCTTCTGTTAATATATTAAATTTCTCTTGGAACTGGCATAGTTGCTCATTAATATATTTTTCAAAAATTTTGGACATGTTAGACAAAAGTGATATTGGCCTATAGCAGTCCATTTTTTGTTTGCTGTCTTTCTTAAAAAGTGGCTTTATAATTGCAATTTTTAGCCTATCTGGGTAAATACCAGCATTTATAATTCTGTTGAGAATAAAACTCAAGTGGAAACAGATTTCATACGCTACGTATTTAATTATTTTTGTAGAGAAACCGTCGTGCCCCACACTATTGGTATTTTTTAGGGCGAGTATAATCCTGAGTATATCCTGAGGTGTACTAGGTGCCATAAACAATGATTTTGTACAGAAACTATTTTTAATTGTTGAGGTGACTGATGTCTTTACAGGTTCAATTTTGTCTATAAAAAAGTTATTAAAGGCATTTGCAATTTGTACAGAGTCCGTAATTGTTTTATTATTTATTCTCAAAGAATGTATAGTGTTCTTTGGTATACTGAGTTTGGGTTTGTTAATAATTGCCCACGTTGCCTTAGACTTATTATGACATGTTTTTATTTTATGGTTATTTTGAGCAAGTTGGGTTAGTTTAATTATTTTCTTAAAGGTCTTTGCATATGTTTTAAATTTGTTTTTATTAGTTTCATTCCTATCTAGCTTATAGTTCCATAGTAGGTTTCTTTTAATTTTGCTGCATTTTTTTATCCCACATGATATCCATTGTGGTTTAGGATTCGTTCTTATTTTTATTTGTTTATACGGGAAACAGGAATCGTACAAAAAAGAGAACATTTCACTGAATGTGTTATATGCAGTATTTGGGTCATCAGAGTGGTAGATATCGGCAAAAGAGAGACAACGTAAATAGTTTTTAAATTTTTGCATATTCTCCTTGCTATAATCACGTCTCATTGTGTGCCAATAATCAATAATACAGGTGTTGTTAGCAGGAAATTGTAGGATTTGTGACGTATGGTCTGATAGACTAAATTCAACTATATCTGATTTACATTTCTTTCCTAGGTTATGGGCAAAGTTGTCTATGCATGTGCCACTAGATAGTCTTGTAGGTTGATTCAGTTCCAGTTTTAGGTTGAAATTAAGTAGTAGACATTTTAGTTCCAAAACTGTACTATTTCGCTTAAGAGAGTCAATATTATAGTCGCCTGCAATCACGACATTTCTTTTCGAAAACCTGCTTAAAAATTTATTATCTGGTATCTGCAATAAAAGCTATTCTTAGTTTGGGACTAGCTAGTGTTGTGTGTATGTGGTGGCATATTATTATTAGTATTAACTGACTGCCTGCGTTGGTCTCGCGGCATAAATGTGCGCGTGGGATTAGGAGTTCTCGGGTTCGCTTCCCGGGTCGGGCAAAGTGTTATTGGGTTTTTCCGATAGGAAATTCTCAGTAGCAGCACGGAATCTCGTAATGTGCCCGGTACGACAATAGGCTCGGCCCCTTTTAAAAAAAAATATTCTTTCTTTCTTTCTATTACGTGGGCCTAAAATAAATTTGGCGAAAAGTGGGTGTAGCATTATACCTCAGCCTACCTCTTCGGGGATATAGGCGTGAGACTATGTATGTATTGAATTATTAATAGAGTGACCACATTCGATATCCTCCATATTTTCTCAAACAGAATAATCCAGACGTATAGAATTTAGATATTCAATATACACAGCTCTTAGTATCTTTATTATTATTGAATGATTCTGACATACGGAGATTACTAACTGTCAATCAATCACATTTGGCGCTCGGCGAAATCAGGTGGAAATAGCTTCGTTTGAGTAAAATGATTGTATTTTCATAGTTGGTTTGGAATAGGTATTTGACTTGATAAAAACTTGATAGGATCGTAACACTATTTTTCAAGTCGAAATTCCTTTCTTTTCACTAGGTGAGCGTATGGTTACACGTGTTATTTAGGGCTAGATTTTATTATGTGGATATCGTAAGATCCAACGTAAGAAATAAGCACACGAAGCAAATAGTATATTTGGGAAGAGATGGAAATCATTGGCCTACTATACCACGCTGGCCAGACGGTTTGGTATAGGGTTTGTATCAAGTTTTCCTTCTCTGACAGTGCTGTTCTCTGCATAATATACTCGCTCTGTCGGCTCTTACGACACCCATGGGTTGATATGGGGTGGTGACATTCCGTATTCTTAATCCGTCACCACACAGATGAGAGATGGAAAACTCGCCATCAAAACTTATACAAACCTTTGAAGAAAACAGTCCAGTATAAACCAATCAACGTATATTCCAATTATTACAGGCACACTTTTGTACAGCACTATTTTTGCACAATCACACACTGTTTCAATAACTCCCGCTTGCTACTTCGTAGTCAGAGAGTTGTTATAAGACTGCCTGTGGTGGCCTTTTACGCCTCCCACTTCAACTCGTCCCTCTTCATAATAATAAAAAAGAGTGGGTAGTAAGTGAAGTGAGGTGCGTGCTGACGTATAGCCCATAAATCACAGATAAGAGAAGTAGTATCAGATAGAGCGCATTCGTCCAACTAAGTGTGGCACGTTGACAGCTATGTGTGCGTGACCTTTGGCGACTGGCACTGTACGGTCACGCGCGTCTATGTGTGTGTAAAGTTGCCAGATTATGAATAATCTCCCAGTATTTTGCATATTGTTATGTAATATTCTTATATTCATTTGCGGTTTTGAAGAATTTACCATGGATTTAATTAATGCTTTTATAAATACATTTCTTAAATGTAGGTACCGAGTTAAGTTTTAACTACTTCGTAAATTGGTATATATAAAATCCTTGCGTTACTGACTGACTGACAGACAAGCTACAGCCGAAACTACTCGGCGCATGAAGCTGAAATTTAGCATGTATGTTTCTTGGGAAACGTAGGGGTGCACTAAGACGGGATTTCTCGAAATTCCCACGGGATCGGGCAAAACGTGAAATACGAAAATATGTGCGTGCGAAACTGCTGGCGTCGATTAGTTGAGAAATAAATAGTATGTATGTACACACGGCACCAAGTCAAGCTAAACAGTTGCTGTACGATTCTGATACTTATTCCCTACGCCATAAGTATGTATGTACACACGGCGCCAAGTCAAGCTAAACAGTTGCTGTACGATTTTGATACTTATTCCCTACGCCATAAGTATGTATGTACACACGGCACCAAGTCAAGCTAAACAGTTGCTGTACGATTTTGATACTTATTCCATACGCCATAAGTATGTATGTACACACGGCGCCAAGTCAAGCTAAACAGTTGCTGTACGATTTTGATACTTATCCTTTACGCCATAAGAACGGTGCAAAGGTCAAAGTGTATAAGCCTGACGAGTAGCAGGGTGTACCTACACGAATATTTGGATCGTTTGGGGATCGTACTCAAAACAATATTATGTAAGTTATATACTAATGGAAATTGAAATTCTATTACTATATTTATGAGAAAGAAGATATATCTACAATATACTTTTATGATACGCTAATGTATTTTTCATTAACATGACAATCATTATCACATAATCAATTGACAAGTGCATTTTCCCTAATTCAGGCAGAACGGCGTCGACAAAAACTGGCAACACTTACATATTTCTTGCACAAATACGAATTTT
Organism: Euclidia mi; assembly: GCA_944739405.2. Taxonomy (NCBI): domain Eukaryota; kingdom Metazoa; phylum Arthropoda; class Insecta; order Lepidoptera; family Erebidae; genus Euclidia; species Euclidia mi. The sequence goes on from OX123200.2 coordinate 62,309,641, forward strand.
ATCGAAATTAAATTAGAAAACAGTCAAATTATCAATAGTTACCTGTGAAAAGATATTCCATTTTCCTGTTTTTGTTTTTAGGAACAACTTTTACAGTGTTTAAGAACACAAGACGGCATTTTGAGAATTTAAAAGTTGAAGTGATCGTGACGCGTTCCATCTGATACTACTTCTCTTATCTGTGCCATAAATCATTTGAGTGTTTATAAAATAATCTATATACATACATAGTCTGACGCCTATATCCCCGAAGAGGTAGGCAGAGGTATATTGCTACACCCACTTTTCGCCAGATTTATTTTTTGCCTACGTAATAGGGGGTGAGCCTATTGCCGTACCGCATTACCAGACTCCGTGCTGCTACTGACAATTTCCTAACGGAAAAACCCAATAACACTTTGCCCGACCCGGGTATGGAATCCGAGACCTCCCAACCCCATGCGCACATTAATGCCGCGAGACCAACGAGGCAAAATAATCTAGTAATAATTAAATCGTTTTAGTATTAATTCAGTTAATTGACTGCATGGTTGGCGTAGTGGTTTAAGCGGCCGCCTCGCCGCTTGACACTGCGCCGAGTGTTGTGGGTTCGATCCCCACACGAGGCAACACTTTGTGTGATTCATAAATTGTTGTCTCGAGTCTGGGTGTTTAGTCCTAGTGCGGGCGTTGTCTTTAAAAAAAAAATATTACACTAAACCAGAAATATGACAAACTTGTCTGGCCAGCGGGGTGTAGTAGCTGTAATGGGCAAATCGGCCTATTAATTACTCAGAATGCTATTTTGTCTTAGGAGAGGCTTATGAGCAGCAGTCTACTGCAAGTTGTATAATGTATGTATGGTGAACTTTTTTCTGACCATATATGTCACCACATGTGGGTAGTTGTAGCACTAACATTAAAAGTTAATAGCTCTACATTTAAAAATTGAAAATAAATAGTAAAATCATTTTTTTATAAGTTTTCATGACACTATTTAATTGAACACAAACAGTACCTGCCAGTATAGTGTTAACACTCTCCTGCATTAATAAAATCCAAGTCATCACACACTTCACTGCAATGTCTCAAGCACTACAAGAGTCTGTGAGCAATTTAAAAGATATGTTCCTGAAGCGGATGGCAGACTTTGAAGCTGAGCTGCCCAAATCACAGGGAACTCCAACAATGCCGGCGTTGGCCTCTGAATACAGCTCGTTCAAGACCTTTGTCATGGAGGCTCTGAATGGGTTGCAGAACCAGATTGAGCTTCTCGCACAAACGGTGGACTCAACGGAGATGAGGACCAGGCGAAAAATGTTGCTGTTGCACGGTGTCACAGAGGGCAGCAAAGAAGATACTGCCAAAGTGGTAGTAGATGTATGTAAGCAGCACCTCAAGTGTGATATATCTATTACTGATATTCGGCGGTGCCACAGAATGGGGCGCACATCAAACAACCTCAAGCCTAGGCCCATAGTTTTGAAGTTCAATAGCTTCTCTGTACGTGACAGTATATGGTATGGCAAAACGAAGTTCAAGGGCACTGGTGTCACGATATCGGAGTTCTAGACCAAGCCGCGACACGACACATTTATGGCTGCGCGTCTGAAGTTTGGTGTCTCTCAATGCTGGACCAAAGAGGGCATCATACATGTGCTGGCACCGGACGGTTCGCGTCATCGGGTCGTCAATCTCAGCGAGTTGGGCAAGATCAAGCAGAAGGACGGCGTGGAGCAAGCACCAACGGCAGCCAAGCCAGCCACAAAGTCCATAAGGACCGCATCCCAAAGGAAGTGATACATCGTTTGTCTTAGTAGATTTCCGGTCCGGGTAGTTACAGTAGTAAGTAGAATCATACTTTTTCCTGCTTTATACCCACGTTTACTATTACAATACTTTATTACTTTCAAAAATGTATCTGTCGGTGAACGAATGTATTTTTCTTAAATGTCATCTGTCAAATCTATTATTCTATCATGTACTTGTCAAACTAAGACTTCACCTATTTGAATACGATTTTTTTGAGATTTTTAAAGTATGTAATTTATTTTCTTTTCTTTTTCCCATCTTCACGTATCTTTATATAATAATTATCTAAAATATTCACAATAACCCGGACCGTTGCTTCGCCTTTATGTTTATCGTCTTATTTTTAGTTTTTTTATGTTGTTACGTGTAACTTGATGTCCCTCTACTATTGGCACTACTGGCAGGTGGTGTATTATTGGTAACTTTTGTTTTTATTAACTTTTTTTATATATATTATTATTTATTAACATAGTCATATTAATATATATTTATGATATATATTTTATTTGGATATATATAAAAATTATATATTATAATCTTTTATATACGTAGACCGTATATTACATTATTATTACCGCCATTGATTTGAACGAAATAAGTGATGATAGTTTCCATTCAATAAGTAGTTTAGATTCTGATGAAAGCTTTTCTAGTGTGCCGTCCCTTGCAGACTGTCTCAATTCCCAGGTTTTTGATGTACCTAAAAACTTCAATGCCGTTCATATCAATGCCCAGAGCATTCCGGCACATTTCTCTGATATGCTGGCCAATCTAGACTGTAAGAGTATACATGCTATCCTTGTTTCTGAGTCACGGCTAAAGCCCTGTCTGCCCTCTACATTATACTCCTTACCTGGTTTCCAACTTATCAGAAATGATAGGGTGGTAAGAGGCGGTGGGGGTGTTGCTATATATCTTCGTTCTCATATTCCCTATTCCGTTGTAAGTATGTCTGCACAGCCTCCCCCGCTTAATGCCGGTGAACATTTATTTCTGGAAGTTGTCCTAAACCACGAGCCAACCAAGTCCTCCTCGGCGTTTACTATTCTCCTTCATTATGTATAGATTACTTTTCAAGTTTCGAAACCCTATTGGTTGATCTCGTGCCCTCTTACAGTCACATTATCATAATGGGTGATTTTAATACCTGTCTACTTAAAAATGATTCCCGCTCTTCTTCCCTTCTTTCCAGTATTACAGCCTGTAATATGACAATACTGCCTTCAAACCCTACTCATCATTTTCCGAATTCTACGCCTTCTCTTCTTGACTTAATGAATGCGGGCCATCAGTGGGCCGAGTCAGTCAAAAGTGTCAGATAATTTCCTGCATTGTACTTGCATACTAAATCCTTTTTTTGTCTGGACTTTAAAAGATGAAGAAAGACTAAAAAATTGAAGTTACAAAAAAAACAATGACTCTGAGTTTGTTTCGGCCTTTCTTCTCCAGAAGTCATTTAGCTAGGAAAAGCCGGCATCATTTAGAATAGGGTTTTGACATGTATAAGTGTTGTAAACAAGCAAAATGCAGAAATAAATATGTCTTTATGTCTTAATCATAGTTTCTTCAAGACAACATGTCGCTACGCACGGGCAATACCCAGCAGACATGTTCTCTTATCACGACTTACTCTTTATGTCTTATAAAATCCGCCCTCCTAAGACTAAACCTAAAGTTCTATTGCAGCGCAATTTTGGTGGCATGAACACAGAAAATCTATATAAAGATACCAGAGATATCGACTGGAATGCACTCATGAACTCCGAATCTGTCGATGAAAAGGTCAGCGTCTTTACAAATAAAATCATAGAACTTTTTGACAAGCATGCGCCAATTCGACCTGTGAAACTAAAGCACCGTCCTTCGCCTTGGCTCACTGATAACATCAAACGGTTGTTACACAAAAAAGCTTAAATATAAAATTAAACCGGATGCTTCCAACTTACAAAAATATGTAACAATTAGGAATCACTGCAAGTGGAAGTGTGTAGGGATGCACAACGCCAACATATCCATAGTTCTGTAAAAAACGGTGATCCGGCAAAAGTCTGGAAATTTCTTAAAACCCTGGGGGTTGGCAAAGCACGTCTAGACACTATTCCTCATGACTTCAATATTGACTTGCTCAATCAACATTTCTCTGCTTCGTCCAATATTGATAGGACTACTAAGACAAGCACTATTAATTATCTTTCATCACTGCCCACCCCTAGTTATTCACCATTCGTCTTTAATCACTTCACCGATAGTGATGTTAAGAAGAGTATTTTATCCATCACGTCCAACGCTGTTGGCAGCGACTGTGTCAGCCGTAATATGATCCTTCCAATCCGATTTAATCCTACCTATCATTTCCCACATCCTTAATTATTCCATGTCAAGTGGTGTTTTCCCATCATCCTGGAAAGACGCCTTAATAACCCCAATCCCAAAAAAAATCTCATCCTTCATCCTTTTCTGATTATCGACCAATCTTTATCCTACCATTCTTCTCCAAAGTTCTCGAACATCTCGTCTACAACCAAATTAACTCCTTCCTCTCCAGAAATAATCTTCTTAATCCCTTCCAGTCCGGCTTCCGTTCGGGTCATAGTACCGTTACTTCCTTAGTCAATATTACGGATGACATAAGGGCTGGTATGGAGGACGGTCAGCTTACGATCCTTGCTCTGCTAGATTTTAGCAACGCTTTTAACACAGTGGACTTTGATATTCTACTTGGCCGTCTATACTCTCTTAACATATCTCCTACGGTGGTTGATTGATTTCGTAGTTACCTGTGTGGCCGCCGACAGCGTATACGCATAGAAAATTCACATTCTTGTTGGTGTGACATAACTGTTGGTGTGCCCCAGGGTGGCGTGTTGTCTCCTTTACTCTTCGCAATTTTTATAAATTCTATATGAAATGACCTTCGCTGTTCCTATCACCTTTATGCAGATGATCTCCAAATCTACACGCAGTCGCCATTGGCTCAAATGTCTTTTTCTATAGGTGCCATTAACAGTGACCTGACGCGTATCGGCAGTTGGAGCAAATCCTTTGGGCTTAAATTCAATCCCTCTAAAACCCAGGTCATTGTTATTGGGAGCGCAAGAATGACAAAGAAAATCGACTGGTCTCAGCTGCCTCACGTTACTTTCGATGGCACTGGCACTGTTATTCCGATACAAGATAAGGTGAAGAATCTCGGTATAACAATCGACTCTACATTAACGTGGCAATTGCAGATACAAGAGGTGAGCCGAAAGGTGTTTGCCTCAGCAGGTTCATTGAGAAGACTTAGAAATTTTCTCCCAACTGCCACCAAAATTGCACTTGCAAACTCTCTTCTTTTACCCATTATTGAATATGCAGATGTCAGCTAGCTAGATCTCGCCGAAAACCAGCTAGACGAACTTGAGCGCCTTCAAAATCTCTGTATACGATTCATATTTGGACTTCGTAAATATGATCATGTTTCACAATTTCGAACACAGCTCAAGTGGTTACCTATACGACATCGGCGGAATGCTCACATTCATTTTTTGCTGTACAATATACTTTTTAACCCTTCAACTCCTTCCTATCTTAATGGACGATTCGAATTCCTTTATGATACGCATAACCGTTTTTTAAGGTCATCAGAAAATTTGAAACTGAAGATGCCGGTACATTCCACAACCTTTTATGATAAGTCATTTTCTGTCACAGCTGCTCGTCTATGGAATGCATTACCGTTACATATAAGACAGGCTCAGACGGTAACCAGGTTCAAATCCTTAGCTAAGGAGTACTATCTTTCATTATGATATTTATTGTTTCTTCCTGTTCTACTAAGTATATGTATATGTATTAAATATTATTTATGTATGTATATCTATGTATGTATAAGTATTTATGTATGTGTATGTAAATTGTCTTAGTATAATATATCTTTATATGTATTTAAATATAATATATATCTACATACATCTTTACTGGTACGCTTACAACTACCATTTCTATCCTACCCTTAATATCTCCATCCAAAGGTTGCCTGGTAGAAATCGCTTTTAGCGATAAGGCCGCCCATTGTACTGTATCTTACATATGTAAATTTCTTTACCATATTTGCAAAAGTGTACAATAAAGTGTATAATATATAAATAAATCTGATTCAATTTATAATACCTGTGTGTAGTACATACCCACATTTCGCGAGTTATTTTTAGGTCCCAATGTAATAGGGGGTGAGCCTATTGCCATCTATCGGGCGCATTATTAGACTATAGTGGCGATAGCCTAGTGGTGTACGTAACGGATTGACGAGACGATGATCTCGGTTTCGATCCCCAGGTACCCCGGGCACCTATGACTTTTCGAAGTTATGTGTGTATTATAAATGTTAATTATCGCCCACTAGTAATGTGCCCGGTAGAGGGCGATAGGCTCGCCCCCTATACCATTTGAACCTAAACATAACTGGCGAAATATGGGTATGTATACACCTCTGCCTACCCCTTCGGTGATAAAAGGCGTGAAGTTATGTGTGTGTAGTACATTGCAGAGTCAATGTTACTATTCTCCAACTATTGAATTGATATAGCAGCAAACTGTTTAAAACATCGGTGCACACCAAAACCGACATGAAACACGAAATCATGCGATGATTAGGCATCCCATTAGCAATTGATTGCGTCCGTGAGTGAAAGTGTATACAAGATAATAGTACGTATCTAATCGAGACCGCAGCACCCCGCTCTATGACGAAATTGATTTAGTTTACAATAGCAGAGAAGCAAGGCAACATACATGACTTAGTTGGCTTTAAAGTGGTAGTAGAAGCAAGGCAACATACATGACTTAGTTGGCTTTAAAGTGGTAGTCTATCTATTCATGTTATAAAACGAAGTAAACGTGTCATCCTTTCTGTCTGTATGACCGCTATTGCAACTACCGAATAGATTCTTGTACGGGTTTTACCAATAGGGAACTCCAGAGGAAGTTTAGGTGTATAATTCTCGTGGGCGGAGCCACGGACAAAGGCTTTTTGAATAGATATTTTAGATGATATGACTGAATTACACTTGTATCAGGTTCGATTCATTACTTTGTGACACAAAGTAACGTCTTCATCTTCACTATCACAAAAATATCTTGTCTGATTTTTTTATTTTAGTAATGTTTCGATTCTCGATATTTTTTGTCTGTTTCATTACTTTTTGTAAAGTGCCCTACGATAACCCCAGGTGTCTATAAAATCAACTGCAGCTGCGGAAGCTCTTACATAGGGCAAACGAAGCGGACTATCGCTGAACGTATAAAGGAGCACCTCGCAGCTGTAAAGAACCGTCAAACGAACAAATCGGCGATTGCGGAACATTTACTCCAATCGGGCACCAATCACTGGATTGAATTTCATCGTCCCCAAGTCCTCTCCACGGAACGCCACTTTTACCCAAGAGTTGTGCGTGAAGCGATTGAAATCAGAAAACATAAAAATTTCAATCGGGAAGAGGGCTTAAAATTGTCATCGGCGTGGAATCCAGTGATTCGACTAACACCACCCCATTTTAATGCGCAGTCGGCGAATGTTCAATATACAGATACGGTTAGTGTGTTTTGCGCCGGTACTTCGAAAATAAACGACCCGGGGGTAGAAATGGAAGCTTCTACCTCGCACCCGGAGACGTGACACCGCTACACCAGTCAGCTTGCGACCACGGGGCGTGCAACCGTCTCGAAACGTCAAGCAAAATAAGGTATGTAAATACCTAATGCACGTTCGCGTTAATTCCCGTTTATATATATATTCTTAAACATGCAACGCGAGTGTTTAAAAGTTTCAATGCCCTACGATAACTTTTGCGGATGTTATCCAAAAAATACACCTGCCCCATTCAGCATCGTTCCGGATAGTTTACTTGTTATTTCCAGAGTGTAAGGCATTACACGCATTATATGGCAACGTAATAATCATCATCAGGTCAACCTAGAGACGTCCACTGAACATAGGCCACCCCCAAGGTTCTCCACACAGACCGATCTTGAGCCGCCCGCATTCCACCGCTTCCCGCGATCTAAACCGGATCGTCGATCCACCTTAGGGGAAGCCTGCCCCTGCTGCGTCATACGTGGTCGCCACTCCAGAACCCTCCTACCCCTTGACACTTCAGCCTCTCTATTCGGAGACTGATAATCATCATCGCCCTAGCGTTATCCCGGTTGCATCCAAGACTGGCACGCCTTGGAGCCTGAGGTCCGCTTACTGGTCTAACCAGATATGACAGAATATCAACTTTTTCACAGAGCGACTGCCGTCTGCCCTCCGCAAACCAAAGGGATAGCGATATTCCATGGTTTAGACCAGTATCCGTTAATAGAGGTACTGACTCCCCGTAACGACTGTCAAAGATCTTCATGACAGCCGGGACCGACGGTTTAACGTGCTCTCCGAGGCACGGGGCAAGCGATAATTAACAATTTAATACACACTTAAGTTCGAAAAGTCATTGGTCTGCGCCGTGGATTAGAACCACATACCCTCTGTATGGCAGTCCGTTGTTATCTCCACTAGGCTATCGCTGCTAATATTCGGAGACTGTTAATATCGCGTAATATATCTATGTTATTATTATATTCGCTTATATATTCCTTAAGTTTTGGTCCAAGTAAAATATATTTCCGGTAACCTAAGACCCAGTCACAGCCAACTTATCAACGCATGTAACAGCATAATCACAACACTCGGTTAACCTAAATATCGTTTCCAAAATCACCGACGCTCGATAAGTCCTCTAAGCCTATAACATAGAGGATTATAAGTTACGAAACTTACATGGACATGACAGGTTGAACAGCTTACCGCTTATCTAGTAGTTAATAGTAAGAGCACTTTTACACTGCACGGTTTTAGTACTGCATCGTGCCGTATAAAAATTGTGTGGCTTTGTCTATGACTTGCTTTACAGATGGCTAATCTTGATGTCATGTCATGTAATCGGTGTTCGTGAGACAGAATTACGGTTATATAGTCCAAGGCCAATCGACCCCGTAACTGGCGAGAAAGTGCATAATGACGATGCAGATGCAACATACATAGGTAGGATACATACAGTAGTGTATATATATAAGTACATGTGATACCACAACAACATCATGTAATGAACTTTAACAGTAGGTAACTGTTTAATTTTGGCGGCAGCACAATAAGTTAACTATGTTCATAGAATAAACTTTCAAAGTTCTTATAAGTACACAATTTATCACTCTTCTCCTCATAATAGATTTTACGGCAAATCTGCCGTATATTTTCGGCGTATGAACATGAACCCTAATTATTTGCAGCTATTGACTTTCATAATAATACAGATAAGGCACTAATATAATTAACTAGAAAGGCTCATGTCATCACTTTGAAATATGCGGCCAGTATAGCCACGTAGACTAGATAATGCATGTAGAAGATCAGTTATCGCTTTAATTTTGCCGCGTCCGATTTTTTCATCTTATTTTTTAACTGACTTAACCAGCAGTCACGATCACGTTGTTCAGTCTACTGCTCCGTAACCGTGGTCTGTAGCGTGATGTTATTAATAAAATAAAATAGCCTTCCTCCATAAATGGTAAAACCAAAAATAATTACCTAATTAATAATTATTTAAATTTAATCTGCACTTTCAGCTATTACCGCATTCATCGAACTTCCAAGCATCGCTTGGAAGATTGAATCATCTTCTTCTCTTTCGTGGCACAAGGCAGAGATTTCATGGCTGAGACATGCTTTTTATTCCGAAAAGCTTCTTTGAGCGAGGTTCACAAGTATAAGGTAATATTTATAAATGCCGCGAAAATTGGATGTATTTTTTAACGCTTATTGCTGCTTTGTCAGATTCAAATGAAATAAAAAATACGAAATAATCGTTCTCTAGAAAAAAAGGGTCACACCATAAAGGTTTAATTACACTGGATCTGTTACCGCTCGCGGATATTTTGGATACGAATAAAACCGACGGCCGTGACATGTGGTCATTTATATTTCGTACTGGTGACGATTCAGATTAGAATTCAGCTAGAGTACGCCTTTCACAAAATCGTGTAACTACAGAACGGGAAAGAATACATTACGAGCGTTGAGGGATAGAACTATATAGACGTTGGCGTTTCTGCCATACATAGGTATCTATTACTGGAAACAGATATAGTTCAGTTCAGTAGATTGCCTACGTGGTCCAGTGGATAGCGCATGCGTCTGCTGATCGGAGGTTCCAGGATCGATTCCCACATCGGGTAAAAGTGTTACTGAGTCTTCCGAATTCTGAGGAGCATCACGGAGTCTGGTGATGTGCCCGGTAACGACTAAAGGCTCGTCCTCTATTACGTGGGACCTACCCACACCTTTACCTACCCCTTCGGGGATACAAGAGAGATTTGTTTTTGTATCTTCATGCTTGTATCCCCGAAGAACTTAAATGTCTCCGTCGTGGCCTAATGATCCTTGTCTTTATAATAGCCTGGACAGACGACTTAGTATATTCGACAGCACTTTTACGGTATTAGAGCCCTGCTGATTTCAGCATTAATGGGCCGGCTCGACTGGGGAAGTACTACCCTCTCACAGAAAATCAACGTAAAGTAACAGTACCTAAACTGTTGCGTTTCGTTCGGTGAGTGATAGTGCCGGAGGCCCTATCCCCTATTCCTTCTCCCTCATCCCACTCCTTGGGCACGTAAAGCTGTCGGTCCCGGTTCTAATCCAAGGATAAGGATCGTTAGGCCATGTCGGAGGCCTTCGGGCGGTCTGAAAACTCCGACACCAGAGTTGGCCACACGCTCACACGAAAAACAAAAACAAAATCCCACTCCTTATCCTATCCCTTTTCCCAACCCCACGGGGGCACTTGTGACTCCTGGGTGTTGCATGTGTCCATGGGCGGCGGCAATTGCTTACCATCAGGCGATCCATCTGCTCGTTTGCCGCCTATTATTATAGAAAAAAACTTAGTTATTTTCCGTTATAGGCAGGCCGTTCAACCCAAAAAATGCCTATTTCATCTACCGGTTATAAAATAATACATGGAACTTTTTGAATTGGCCGACTGTCCCTTAAATTTAAGGGTATACCTGAATCAAATTAAGCTATAATAACTCATTAAACCATATTATGACGACACCAGCAAATTGCAAGATAATAGTCTCCCTATTTAGTATCGGTAGTTAAAATACATTATTATCCGACCATAAAGTGGTTTTGTGATCAGAATTTGGTGCGTGGAGACCCTAATTTACGAGGTATACGTCGCAGTACATTGGCTAGTATACGAGTAAATCAATTTTCAGTTGTATCGCGCAGAAGTGTCTCATGTAAACTTTCAAACCCTAGTTTAGGGAGTTGGGTAGTAAAATCGCAGAGATTCCGATTTTTCTTTGTCCAGCCAGCAATACCAAAATACAGGTTTCTAAAATTTCGGAAGGTACTCTCAAAATTTTTGATTGCCACGATCACAAAAATACAGGAGTTTTGTAGATGGGTGAATGTCATCAGCAAGTAAATCGGTGTACCCCTTTTCTTACTCGTTTATTGCGCAAAAGGTTTTACCATTAACACTGTCCTCACGAGCACTTTATAAGCGATATTTTTCTATTCTCATAGTGTACTTATAATGTTATAATACTGCTCATGACCACGAAGATTTAAATTCTCATAGCATTTCAAGATTTAAACGACGTATTATAGGCTCTCTATGCACTAGTGATATACGAGGCGCTTAAGTCGTGTGCAAGACAATTATGTAGGATATGTAGTTTATTTACCCAAAATTGCTCGGCGCATGTTTTGTTATGATTAAAAATATTTGTTTTGTTATGTTAAACAACTAAATAGTGTTGATATATCAGATACTATGAAAACATTTTTAGTCTCTGTATGCCTTATAATTATTAAAATTATACTAACACATTTTCAGTAAAGAATTACTAAATTTCCTTTAACAAAATGTGTGTTATATTACACAAAATATTTTTATTTTTAGTACAGGGTATCTTTACGATAAATTGGTTACGGAACAACAAGATTAAAATGCCTTTCACGCTTTGAAATAGTGCAGAAATACATAGTAAGTATGTCCAGAACGATGTTATAATGAAAAGACAAATAAATGATTACAACAACAAGATTAAAATGCCTTTCACGCTCTGGAACAGTGCAGAAATAGTACGTCTAGAACATTGTTATAATGAGAACAACAAATACTTGTATTACCATGACACTAGAAACATGTGTGTCCTCGAGTATTAAGCCTGGCGTCGACTACATTCGAATCGCGTCGAATCGCGCCGCGTCGCATTTTTTCCATGTGCGTTCATTACAGACGAATCAAATCGAAGTTAGCAGTCGGCGACTGGCCGCTGTAGGTTGTGCTTGTGTTATCAATGATGGAAAGTTTGGACGAAGAAATGTTCTTGTTTCAAATTCCCGCTTTTTCTTCCCATATATTTAGTCTACGCTGCTCGTCATGATAATGAGTATCTTCATGATCATACAATTCAGTATTTTTCTGAACTAGCGAAATTATTAGCTCTTCATACATTTCGATAACTTTTCATGTAGGTATTTACGCCAAGTAGTACTCATCTACATTCATGCGCTGACCCGCGTCGACTAAGGCGCGCCGAGCCGAGTCGAAACGTGTCGCCGCAGAAATTCGCCCGACGAGCGATGCGCGCGGTATATCCGATTCGGCGCGCTGCGGCGCGTCGCTAATGAACGCAGGTTCATAGAAGTATATAGGAGGCGATTTTCTGCGTTTCGATTCGGCTCGGCGCGGCGAGCCAAGTGGACGCTAGCCTTTATGCAGATCGCGTAAAATGATTACTAAATCTTATGACGTAACCTAAATCCAGTATGTTTTGTGAGCAAACCACTAGCGTGTTGTGATGTTATAATACTGCTCATGACCACGAAGATTTAAATTCTCATAGCATTTCAAGATTTAAACGACGGATTATAGGCTTTCTATACACTAGGGATATACGAGGCACTTAAGTCGTGTGCAAGACAATTATGTAGGAATATGTAGTTTATTTACCCAAAATTGCTCGGCGCATGTTTTGTTATGTTTAAAAATATTTGTTTTGTTATGTTAAACAACTAAACAGTGTTAAAGTATTAGATACTGGTAATGTACATTACCAGTATCTAATACTTCAATACCATACGTGGTACGTATCCCTAAAGACAAAATAAAACTTGTGATATCGATTACAAAATTTTTATCTCTGTATGCCTATAATTATTAAAATTATGTTAATACATTTTCGGTAAAGAATTACTAACTTTACTTTAACGAACTGTGTGTTATATTAAACAAAATATTATAATTTTTAATATAGGGTATCTTTACGATAAATTGGTGTCTGAACTACAAGATTAAAATGCCTTGCAAGCTCTGGAACAGTGCAGAAATAGTATGTCTAGAAAGTTTTGATGGTGAGAACGACAAATATTAATATTACCATGACACTGGAAACATGTGTGTCCTCGACTATTATGCAGATCGCGTGAAATGATTCCTAAATCTTATGACGTAACCTAAATCCAGTATGTTTTGTAAACAAACCACTAGCGTAGCTTCGCATAATATTACTACACATAACAATAATTTGTAGGAACTATAACAGTGAAATGCGGCGACATTATGGCGACATACTAGAGTCCATTCTATTTGGGGAATGGCGTCAGGTTTCGCTGAAATTCTTGTACTGTGTGCATGCTTCTCAAAGTTATAGAGGAAATAATTAATCTCCCGTTTCATTGGTAATGGAAAATAGCTCTCAAGTGGATACCAACCCTTAGTAATATATATATTGACCATGATTCATAAAATTTCCTACTGCAGAGTTCGTCTTTTATCGCTGTAAGAAGGATTATGCCCGAGAGCAACACTCTGATTGTGAGTAGGCAGACCTTAAATTTCTTTCGAGAACACTAACAGACCTTCCAAAAACACAATGGAAAACTCTCAGGCATGCAGATGTCTTATAATATTTTCCTTCACCGTTTAGCAAACGATAATTAACAATTATTAGACTAACTTCTTCCTAAGATAAATTAGTTACAATTATGTCTGAAAATTGTGTTATGCTCTTAATATTTTGAATTCATTATTATAAAAGAGGAAGCATTGCGCTTTGTAAACATGAAAACAAGTTTATGAAATCTGCCAATAGTTGTTCAGGCTCCGGGTGAAATAAGTTCATCACTCCAATCTACATATATGTTTAATGGAACAAGAGACGCTGAAAAGTTTTCCATTAGTAGTACTCAATACAATATGTAACATAACATAACTTCACGCCTTTGTTTTCGAAGGGGTAGGCAGAGGTGTATTAAACACCAACAATACAATACAATTTGTCCACTGAAATAATAATTAAAATTTCCATAAATGAGTAACTATTACAAAATACGCATATTAAAAGAGAGAGAGCTAAGTTTTGGCCTGATTGTCCTAAAGGCTATCCATTTATCTATCGGAACTTGAATGTTACCTAAATAATATGTATAATTTCTTTTGATATTCATAAGTGCTACTCTGTGACCCAAATTAATTAGATTTTTTATTACCACCAAGATCCGCTCCGCCTGGCTGATCCGAGCTTTAAGCAAAATATTAATAGATTTATAATTAATTACAGACAAGAATGGAAAGATACTGAATGGTGAATCATGCGTGCTGAAGAGATGGAAGGAGTATTTTGAAGGTCTATTTGAAAGAACGGCGATAGAGACATCGATCGACGAAATGAATGGTAATCATAGCAATGATGAAAGCGATATTGGTGTGGATGAGATTGTGAAGGCGTTGGGAAGTATGAAATTAGGTAAGGCTGCAGGATATGATAGGATTACAGTTGAAATGCTGAAGGCTGGACAGGGCATCATAGTTGGTCAGCTGCAGCGCTTATTTAACTTGTGCTGGAGCACCGCCTCTTTATAAGGGAAAAGGCTCGCAACAAGACTGCAAGAACTATAGAGGCATTAGCCTTCTCAGCATTGTTGGCAAATTGTATGCAAAGGTACTGATTGAAAGAGTTATGGAAGTAACCGACAAGAAAATATGGGATGTACAAGCAGGATTCCGAAAGGGTATGGGGTGCACGGATCAAGTCTTTTGCTTGCGGTGCGTAGCCGAAAAATTCTTGGCCAAAGGTCAAAAGGTCTACTGCGCATTCGTGGATTTGGAAAATGCTTACGATAAAGTGGTGAGGAATGAAATGTGGTCTGTACTGTCGATGTATGGGGTGAACAGCAGCCTCATACGAGCTCTGAAATCCCTTTATGAAGATTCTAGAGCTTGTGTGAGGATAAATGGGTCGTACACGGATTGGTTTACCATCGAGACAGGTGTTAGACAGGGATGTGCAGCGTCGCCGTGGCTGTTCAACCTCTTCATGGACAGTTGTTTGCAAGATTTGAAAAATAGTAACTGTGGATTAAGGATGAATGAGTTACTTGTCAAATGCCTCTTTTATGCTGATGATCAGGTTATACTTGCGTCTTCAGCGGAAGAGTTGCAGGAGATGGTAACAATCATGCATGGTGCGTTAGAGAGGAAAGGAATGAAAGTGAATGTAAGTAAAACGAAAGTTATGGTTTTTGAAAAGGAGGAATGCGTTACGGCTTGTAATGTTATGATCGATGGACAGCGAGTGGATCAAGTGAATGAGTTTGTATATTTAGGTCCGCTGTTTACAAGAGATGGTAAGAATGTAGAAGATATTGAAAGTAGAGTTAAAGCAGGTAATAGAGTGAATGGAGCTCTGAAGGCGTTTATGAATAGCCAAAACGTGTCCAAAAAGGCACGTTTGGCTGTCCATAGAGGGGTGTTAGTACCTACTCTTATGTATGGTTGTGATAGTTGGGTATGGCAGAAGAGTCATGAAAGTAGAATAAATGCTGTTGAAATGAGAGCACTGCGAAGTATTTGTGGTGTTTATTTGACTGACAGAGTAAAGAATTGTGTGATAAGAGAGTGTTGTGGGGTAAAAGAAGATGTAGTGACAAGCATCGAGAAAGGCATGCTAAGATGGTTTGGGCACGTGGAGAGGATGGATGACGAAAGACTGACCAAGCAGATATATAAGGCAAGTGTGGAAGGGACAGGACGAAGGGGAAGACCTAGGCGGACATTTTCTGACCAGATTGGAGACATCCTAAAAACAGGACAGGTTAGAAGCACCCTGAAAAGAAGAGCATGCATGAGGAATCTGATGGGAGTGAATGAAGCAAGAGAGATATGTCAGGATCATTGCAAATGGCGCTCCGTAGTCTCTGCCTACCCCTCCGGGAAACAGGCGTGAGTCTATGTATGTATGTATGTATAATTAATTAAATCTCGATCCCAACAAATACCTTTAGGTATACACTTTTGACCAAAAGTTTCTAAATTAAGCATTTTATTTTTGTGTAATACCCGATTCCAATTCATAAAATTCTTCATTAAATTATCTATTAAATGTGAAGGAGTCTCCAATAATAAGGCCCGATGGTACGATAAATATTCGATTTAACATAAATTGTGAAGACATTCTAAGCGGGATTTGCCATTTTTGCCATGAGCGATTTTCACATTATTTAAGCTGTTCGTTGAACTGGTGTTTTATTCATAGCATAGAAACATATACCAAGAAAAAGGTTTTTTTCTTGCCAAAATGTAACTTTTAATACCTTTTTCGATCTTAGGATTTCGTATCCGAAGAGTGTCATTTTATCAAGTCTATCCTATATATCAATGATAGGAATCAAGGTTCCGGCTCTCCGTCCATTCGTCTCCCTGTGGTTAGGCAGCATCTAATGCATCATAAAAGTTAAGCCTCCCTTAAGACTCATTTTAAATCCCTTTAGCCCGTTAAAGTTGACATAGGATACAGTACAAAAAGTACTTGGTATACTGATATTATAAAAAATCAGCATTGTCTTTATCCAGACAGATTGATAAGGCCATTATTTTCTACATTTAGGCTAAATTGCAAGTATATCCCATCTAAACCAAAATTATTTTCTACCCAAAAAAAATTGAGAGAAGTGGACCCTATTCAGACGCGAATCAATCAGTAATAACGTTTGATTGGAACCGCAGTGATTGATCGCCTATAAGCAATATTGATGACGGCTCCATGTATGAAACTTGTTTCCATATGTCACGGGATGGTTACCCTCTTTATTTGTTTGTGCTCTCTACCAAATTGATTGATTCCGATTTTGTTTAGCCTTTGTGCTGTTCACGATGCGCGGTTTTTGACAAATCGACGTTTCTTTTTTGTTAAATGGCATAATAGAAAACCGTTTATTTCGAAAAATACGGGTTACGTACTAAGACTAGCGAGAGTTTTGAAGATTGGTAATATAAATATTTCGATGAGCTCTTTCCGGTTTTCAAAATTGCCACTTCGTATATTGACTCTCTCATTTTATCTCTTTTCCAACTCATTTTACGTTAAACATATACATACAAAACACAATTTAAAAATCTTAAAACTACCAAATAATCTTAATATATAAAATCCTTGCGTTACTGACTGAGTGACAGACACGCTACAGCCGAAACTATTGGGCGCAGGAAGCTGAAATTTGGCATGTATGTTCCTTGGGGACTGTAGGGGTGCACTAAGAAGGGATTTCACGAAATTCCCACCGGATCGGCCAAAACGGGTAAATAAAAAAAAATGCAGGCGCAGCTGCTGGCGTCCTAGCCATCGTTAATTGAATATTTACACAATTATGCAACTGGTACGTATGTTAAATAATAATTTTTAAATTCATGAACATTGCCTTCGAATATATTATTATATCTTATATTTGCTATGACATTTCGGCAAAGACCGATGTTACTGTGACCACTACGCACAATAAATATTAATCGTCGATTGAATTTGCAACTCGGTTTTGTTAATGCTTCCAACAGATTTGTTCAACAAATGTACGTTTTATTTGTCACTAACGAGGAACAAATTCGATTACAATGCCGATTATGAAAAGCTTTTAATATTAAAGTTCGTGTTATTTGTTTTAATAGTTATGCAACTATGCATGAACTGTTTTTTATGCAACCTGTAGAATTTGTATTTTAACCCCTCGCATGCCCCGCTCCAAAATGCATTTTCTCCGGTAGTGTCCAGCCATTTTGAGGATGTAATGTTTATAAGATCCTAGGTTATATAACTTTAATTTTCTCGCGTTTGGTGTAATTATATAACGTAAATTTTAAACCGTATACAGTTCAGAAGTTAGTTTATATAAGAATTATATTAAAATTGCTTACCTTTAACCGTTTCATGTCGAAAAAAATTTATAAATGCAGGTCACTTTGTTTTTTCAAAAACGAATATACATCGGTTACACCCACGTTATTTAAGGCTACTGCTCCGCTCTCGTGGGTCATAGCGTGATGTTATATAGCTTATAGCCTTCGTCAATAAATGGCCTATCAAATACTGAAAGAATTTTTGAAATCGGTCTAGTAGTTCCTGAGATTAGCGCGTTCCACCAAACAAACAAACTCTTCAGCTTTATATATTAGTATAAGATGTATAGACATAAGGTCTGTACATATTATAAAATTAAGTCCCAGTTTTGTCCTCTGTAAACTGTCTGCATAAACGCATTTTTGTACGGTTTTTAAAATAGAGAGTGTAATTTGTGTATAATTCACGAGGTTGGATCTGCAGGCAAAATACAGTTAGATATAGATTAGTAAAGAGAAGCATGATATTATTCTTCTTCTCTTATGATAGTGGAAGTGGCAGGGACTTCATTTTATAATAAGTATGTATAGATACGTTGCTACGTAATGCCATTGTTTCATCAATAAGGCTCGATAAAAGGGATTTACTCGGAACAGTCGCCCGCAAACCTGCGAAGCCCCTATTTGTCAAGGCGATACTGGAAAGTGGAATTGGGTGGTGGAAGATATATGTTACAGATAAAAGTTTTTAGAGATAACATCGATGTGCGATTGCTGTGTGTAATATTTTTGCGTCAATGTAGTGCAATATCTGATATTAAATTGCTGAGCTTTTAGACAATGTAAGGCGTTGAAGCACATATTTATACTGTGCTAATGCTATCGTGTACTAAATAGTGGCTTGGTTTCTACATCGATAGATAATGTATGCTATGACTTTCGTTGAGTCATTTCAAGATTAATTTTAAGCTGGCTTTCGGAATATAAGTCTACGTATCTTTATTTCAAGAACTGAAAGTATAAGCTCACTCAATGTATAACTAACTCAATGTATAAGCGCGCATGGCGCTTGCAAAATTGCAGCGTCAAAATATCGCATATTCCATACAAAGGAACGTCATACATGACGTGACATATCCCGCAATTCATATTTTTTGTTTTTACTGGTTTTCGTTGCTCTTTGAAAAACCGGCTTTCATTGCTAAGAGCTGTTCTGTTTGTATCTATGATGTGTTACGTACGCTAAAACAATATGGTTCAAAATGTGTAACAATATCGTCAGAAATAGGTAAATAAATGATATCGACTTTCACTTCAAACTATGTTTACTTATGTAAGTAAATTTATTTGAATATTTATTTTTATCGCCAACATATTAACGCTTATCTGAAATAAAATGAGGTGACATTAGTATTTTTTAATCAACTCAACTTTTAATGTAGAGGTCGACCTAAATCTTTCTCTTAGCGTTATCCCAGTTTCAATCTGGGGTCCGCTTACTAGTCTAAACGGATTTGGCTGAATATTAGCTTTTCCACAGAGCGACTGCCTGTCTGACCTCCGCAACCCGAAGGGATAGCGATATTCCATGGTTTAGACTAGTGTCAGTTTATTTAGAAGGTACTGACGCCCTGTAACGACTGTCAAAGATCTTCATGACAACCGGGACCGACGGCTTAACGTGCTCTCCGAGGCACGGGACAAGCGATAATTAACAATTCAATACGCACATAACTCCGAAAAGTCATTGTTGCGCGCCGTGGATTCGAACCTGATACCCTCTGCATGGCAGTCTGTTGGTAAATCCACTCGGCTATCGCTGCCTGTCGACCTAAATGTGACACTTAAATTAAGTCTTAGCTTTCTATAATGTAATATCGTTTTTTATAGTTAGGTGACAAGTTTATCGGGAGTTGAGCTAAGATTTAATAAAGTAAGCTCTCTTATTTATAAGCTACTAGAGGACGCCAGCAGCTACACCTGGAATTTTTTTTTAATTTACCCGTTTTGGCTGATCCCGTGGGAATTTCGGGAAATCCCTTCTTAGTGCACCCCATCGGTCCCCAAGGAACATACATGCCAAATTTTAGCTGCCTGTGCCCAATAGCTTCGGCTGTAGCTGTTTAGTCTGTCAGTCAGTCAGTCAGTAACGCAAGGATTTTATATATTAAGATTTCATTCGCTTTAGCTTAGTGCTTTCAACCGTACATAGCCACAAAATACATATGTATGTGCGTCTAAAATAGTTTTCAACAAAATTTTACAGTTCATACAAAATAGAATGCATCAAGTCCGAGACGGACTCCAATGTTGGTTCACCGAACAAAACGCAACAGTTTAGGTACTGTTACTTAACGTCGATTTTCTGTGAGAGTGTAGTACTTCCCCGGTCGAGCCGGCCCATTCATGCTGAAATCAGCATGGCTCTACTACCTACTTTTCTTTAACTCCTTACAGAAATTGTAATCGCAAAAATAACCGTAATTTTATACGATAAAATAGTGCAAATCTATATCAAGTTATACACCCACACTTGTCTAGACGGGTAACTCAAGGTTAAGAACCAATGGGCCTATCTTACTCAATAATAAATTTAGTTAACCGAAATATCTCTCGCAGTGTGACAGTTATGACATAGATAAGTAATTAGATATCTTGATACATAGCATTGTAAGAAAATATTTGTATGAAATGTTTGAATAAATCCTTTTTATACTTTTAAACTTTCGTGACTTTCACTCATCGTAATATTAATGTGACGGGTCAATAACGCGGAATTATTATAAAAATAAAGGGTAAAATATGTTATAAACATACTTAACTTGACACTCTTTAAGACTTGTCATATTATTAAGCTGCTGATAAACTTGAGTATTAAATAATTTAATTAATTATAATAATAAATATTTTTTATATTCACTCAATTGTAACTCAAACCCAAACCTCCAAAATACAGGCAATTAATGCGCAAAACAGGTAAATAATTCAACATTAAACGAACAAAACAAATTCCAAACACTGAGGCCACGTATTAGCTTATCACATAAGTTCTACTAGGTAAACACTCTTGTAACGGACCCTGGCACGTCGCCAGCTCGCCAACCGACGGGCATAAGGCAGTTGTCTCACCGCCGGCGGAGAAGCCACTAACTGTTGGCTATTATCTCGTTAACGAAAGAAATAGAAACACATTCCGTGTAAAAGAACGTGAACGAGGACTAGCTCTACAAGTCTCTATCACTGAGTGACAAGAGCTACCAAAGATATACCTACTCGACCAGCGATGCTCGCTTGTAATACGTAGGTGCGTGCGCATTGTTGCGCAATCTCATCGTAATTTGAGCCTCTCCTAATTTGAGTCACAATAACATTGGAAATCAATGGAAGGATTTGGCCTACTTTGCCACGCATCGTACGATTCGCACGCGATTCCGTACTATATGAATGTCGAGTTTCCCGTCTCTTCATTAAGATACTATTTACTTCGTGTATTTTCCTCAGTCACCTCTTACGACACCCACACAATGAAATGAGGACTAACTGGCTAGTGCCAGTTTGTATTGATCATCCGTCATTACACGGACAATTACTCGCTATTTGCTAATCGCGAGCAGTGGGACACTTGCCTATGAGCTGAATTCTAAAAAAGTTCATTCTATCGGACGATAGTACGTTAGCTTTATGGTTTGCTTGATGTAGCAAAAGTTATTTGAAGGCAGACCTTTTAACGTGTTGGAATGTACTAATATTGAGAAAAGTTTGGGAAATTGGCCGTCAGTCGAAAATTCCCTTTCTTTTTGACGTTAAATACTTGCGTCTATGTTATGTTTTAATTAGGTTTTGTGAGCAAATACTAAAGAAATGAAAGCGGAATTTAGTGCCTATCAAGTAAATTAAATCATTGTGAAGGTCGACTATGTTTAGCCGTCTACTTGGATTTCGTTGAGCAATTTTTAACAGTAGGAAGTTTGCAAGCTCACTTCAAAGTGGGCAACACTTCGTTTCATAGCGCCAAGAGAAAACCAAAGTTACGCAAAAGAGAATTCCAAGAACAAACGAATTATTTTTTATTACATGGTGTTCCATTTTGCTACTGACAAATAAATAGATTCAACTAAACCTGAAACAAACCAGATCGCTTTCTACCTTACCTTTATAACTAACCAAACATCGAAACGCACGACCACATAAGTTATTACACACATCAGCTTTGAAACAACAAGCAAACAACTTAAATCAATGTCCCTCAGTACTTCGACAAATCTGCCAATCACTACGAAGAATCTCTGTTCGCATATTCGCCAAAGTGACGTCACACACAAGTGCTCGGAACTAAATTGATTGACGACGTCATCCCAAAGGCCTTCAGAAATATCACTGGTTAATTGCTATCCTTAATAAAGCACGAAGGGCTTAAACCTTCGCCCCCAATTACTTGGTCATATTGATCGCTGTCTGCTTTAGTTTGATAGATAAATGCCAATAAGGATGGATGTAAATGGGTTATGATATTAAACTTGAAGTTCAATCAAGCGAGTTATGAAATTATTGGCGACTGGGGCCAGTGACTTCATCAATTTTGAAACAAGTTGAAATATATAAAATAAAACTTTTCACGGTATTTTTCTGCTTTACAATTATCATTTTTAAAACAGGTACGTAATAAGTCACCATCATTAGCCCTGTATATAAACTGGCCTATTATTCGGCCCTGACATCTCCACACATTTATTTTTTATTTTAAATAAGCGTTTCCCATCCAGTAATATTTATATTGACCCCATCGTAACATATAACATTATTATTAACAACAAAAATAAACAGGAAATATACATATACCTAAATACAATGTGTTATTGCTGAACTTGAATGCTGCCTCCGAACCACTCTCCTCACTATGAGAAGGGTCAGTAAAGAAGGGTAGTAGGCCACGCTGGCCAATTAGGGGTTGGCAGACATCATGTAACTTTCGAGAATATTATGGAGAAATCTCAAGCATGAGATCCCTCGCGATGTTTACCCTCACCATTTAGCAAGAAATAATTACCAATTTGATACGCACGTAACTTGAAAAAACATTAACAGAAAAATGAATCAGTCGCACAAACATCATTTTTTAAGAATAGTGAATAAGTTATGTCGTAGTTTCAGCTAAAAACATTTCTAATATTTTATCCCTGTTCTAGAAAACCTAGCGGTCCTAACAAAATAGGTAGATTAACTAAAAGTAAACATCAATTTCAACTATAACTCTTCTTGTGAAGCAAAGGGTTAAGGACCTTTTTAGGTCTTGGTCGTAATCGAATTAGTCGTGAGTATATTCTCGTTCAAATATCTGCAAACTATATCCTATGTTCCACCATACATAATATTATGTAGGGTATACATATACCCTAGCCCTCGAGTATGGTCTTCATTTTTTGCCCTTCACCTTTATTTCAGTCCTCAGGCTAAAAACGTACGTACAAAACTACAACAGTCTAAGCATGTGTGAAATATCCCTCAGCTTACCTGTATGGCCTTTCATCGTGCGTCTATTCATGTACGTTAATTTCAGCAAAATTAACGGAGCACTTAAAAACAGCGGAAACTCAAATACCGGCAAAATACGGCACGTTAAGAGCGGAGTGACGTTTGCAGTTTTTAAAAATGAATAAACTGCCAGGTACTCTTTCCTCATTTTGTTATGACCATGTAGACTTTGTGGGAAGTATGGCAGTTTTCATTAAAACAGCGTATTTCTATAGCCCTAGCAAAATTTTGTTTAGAGTTACTTTTTTGTAATAATATAATATAATAGTTAAAAAGCAGCAGAAAAAAAATAGTTAAAAAGCAAGCTACGATCTGCGTCATATCGAGTATCTGAAAGTAACCTTTAGTCTGCTTAAGATGTCTGCGCTGCTGGCAGGAAGGCATGACTCATGCTCTTCCATTTCTCGGGAAGAAAGGGCATTTGTCAGGTAAAGTGAGAAAGATAGTCCGTAGGTTTTTGACCTACGCTGCTCTTATTAACCGAAAGAAGCACATTAGTAGGAGTACGAAAATAATAATGTTAAAATAGTTTTAAATATTAATCCAGTGCAACTACTGTCAAACATCGAATATTCAAAAATACAGTTTGTATGTACCATATAAACTCTACTACAGGTTTTGCATAAAAAACAGTTCATAGTTCACATAGTTGCAAAACTAAAATCAAATCAATCAAATGACACACGAACTTTAATATTAAAAGCTTTGCACAATCGAAATTGTAATCGAATTCGTTCCTCGTTAGTGACGAATAAAACGTACAATTTTTGAACAAATCCGTTGGAAGCATTGACAAAACCGAGTTGCAAATTCAATTGACTATTAATATTTATTGTGTGTAGTGGTCACGGTAACAATAAATTATGCCGAAATGTCAAAGCAAATATAAGATATAATAATATATTCGAAGGCGATGTTCATGAATTTAAAAAATATTATTTAACATACGTATCAGTTGCATAATTGTGAAAGTATTCAATTAACGATGGCTATAGTTTTTAACTTATAGTATAATTATTTGGTAGTTATAAGATTTTTAAATTGTGTTTTGTATCTATGTGTTTAACGTAAAATGAGTTGGAAAAGAGATAAAATGGCAGAGCATACGAAGTAGCGATTTTGAAAAATCGCCTTTTCTCGAAATCGAAATTTTTTACTTACCAATCTTTAAAACTCTCGCTAGTCTTAGTACGTAACCCGTATTTTTCGAAATAAATGTTTTTTCTATTCTGCCATTTAACAAAAAAGGAACGTCAATTTGTCCAAAAACCGCGCATCGTGAACAGCACAAAGGCTAAACAAAATCGGAATCAATCACTTTGGTAGACAGCACAAACAAATAAAGAGGGTAACCAACCCGTAACGTATGGAAACAAGTTTCATACATGAGCCGACATCAATATTGCTTATAGGCGATCAATCACTGCGGTTCCAATCAAACGTTATTACTGATTGATTCACGTCTGAATTGTATTGTATTGTGACAGTGGGTGTTTAATACATCTCTGCCAACCCCTTCGGGGACAAAGGCGTGAAGTTATGTTAGTTTACATATTGTATTGTGTACTACTAATGAAAACTTTTCAGCGTCTCTTATTCCATTATACATATATTATGTAGATTGGAGTGACGAACTTATTTCACCCGGAGCCTGAACGACTATTGGCAGATTTTATAAACTTGTTTTAATGTATACAGAGCGGAATGATTCTTCTTTTATAATAATGAATTCAAAATATTAAGAGCATAACACAATTGTTAGACATAATTTTAACTAATTTATCTTAGGAAGAAGTTAGGCAGCGGTAGCCGAGTAGATATACCAACAGACTGGTATGCAGAGGGTATCGGGTTCGAATCCACGGCGCGCACCAATGACTTTTCGGAGTTATGTGCGTATTGCATTGTTAATTATCGCTTGTCCCGTGCCTCGGAGAGCACGTTAAGCCGTCGGTCCCGGTTGTCATGAACATCTTTGACAGTCGTTACAGGGCGTCAGTACCTTCTAAATGAACAGACACTAGTCTAAACCATGGAATATCGCTATCCCTTCGGGTTGCGGAGGTCAGACAGGCAGTCGCTCTGTGGAAAAGCTAATATTCAGCCAAATCCGGTTAGACTAGAAAGCGGACCCCAGATTGAAAACTGGGATAACGCTAAGAGGATGATGATGATCTTAGGAAGAAGTTAGTCTAACAATTGTTAATAAAATTATATCGTTTGCTAAACAGTGAAGGATAAAATGTATTGTAAGACATCTGCATGCCTGAGAGTATTCCATAGTGTTTTTGGAAGGTCTGTTAGTGTTCTCGAAAGAAATGTAAAGTCTGCCTACTCGCACTCAGCGTGATGGGCTCGGGTATAATCCTTTTTACAGCTAGAAAAGACGTACTCTGCAGCAGGACATTTTATGAACCATGGTCAATATATTATATTACTAAGGGTTGGTATCCACTTAAGAGCTTTTTTCTTTTACCAATGAAACGGAAAATTTATTATTTCCTCTGTTACTTTGAGAAGCATGTATACAGTACAGTACCTTTAGGTTTGACTTGAGCATTTGATATGAATTTTAATTTTATACCTCTACGGGTTCATGAGGAAAGGGGTCTTGTAGGTTTTGATTCCCTTGCGAGTAGTTGCGAGTTTGAAAATATGCTGAAATTGCTGTTTCTGTTGATTGCGTTGACATAGAGGTTTGATTTTATTACAGCTTAACCGTGTTATAGACTTGAGTATTTGATATGAATTACAATTTAATAACTTTACGTGTTCATGAGGAAAGAGGTAGTAACATTAAATTTAAAAAAAAAATGTTTTTGTTATGTAACTAAAAATTTACATTTTTTGAATTTTTCCCTTAATTTGTGCTATAATTCGTACCAAATTTTAAGATTCTGAGTTCACGGGAAGTACCTTGTAGATTTGATTCCCTTGCGAGTTTTTAAATTTGCGAAAATTTGCATTTGCGTTTAGATTTTAATATGAATGGTACGTTTACCTTTAATAGTCTCACATAATATTATATAAACATAACTTTTAACTAATTTTAAGAAAAGTTTTATATGTATGCTGTTGGTGAACCTTAAGTATTTAAATAAATAAATATCGCCAGTGTTGATGGTGTTCTTTGTACGATAGATGCTACTTTAATAGTGTAGCCATCGATAGCATAATAATATAGACCGGTTACTCACTCGAGTAAGAGGTAAAGTGTGTCAAGAGTCAAATAACAATATTGGTGTAGAAATGGCTGTGTTATTACAACATGACTGTAGTAGAGGAAATGCTACTAAAATATGGTCTAGCCTCTGCCTATTATTAAACCGGCCTCAGGGCCTTAACGTTATAGGACGAAACGCAATAGCATCTTTAGTCAATATAAGTGAGAGAGCAGTTTGCGTCGTGTTCTGTTGCATAAATTGACTCGTGTTTAATTTATATAGCCATATATTTGAAATATTCATGCAGAACTTTGTCACGGTCGGCACATTGAAGAGGTAATTGCCTTGCCAACCACACCTGATGGAAATTTCACAACAAACAAAACGCTATATTATGCAGAGGGGCAGCCATATTCGGTGTATTTTCGGTCCAGGAATTCAAAATTTGCACACATTCTGAATATGTTGAATATGTTTGCAACATTGTAAATTTTCTAGTTGGATAATACGTCACGGATTTTTTGTGATTCGTCCCAGCCTGTCAATAATTGGTGTAACTTTTTGAGGTTAATTGCGTATTTATTTGGTAGGTCCCTTGCTCAGTGGCTTGCAGAGTGCTTTAAAGCGTCGATACCAACTGTTATGAAGATTATTGATCAGAAGTCACCAAGACCGAGAGTAAGCCGTGTGGTTGACGGCATAGAATACAAGTGTCACCACACCCTATCTTCACGTGGGTGTCGTAAGAGGCGACTAAGGGATAACACGATGTAAATACCATCTTTGCGTAGAGACGGAAAACTCGACATCAAACCCTATACGACTGCCTCGTTGGTATCGCTGCATAAATGTGCGCGTGGGATCGGGAAGTCCCGGGTTCGATTCCTGGGTCGGGAAGTGTTATTGCGTTTTTCTGTCACGAAATTCTCAGTAGCATAGCACGGTGTCTGGAAATGTGCCCGGTACGGCTATTGCCGGGCAAGGCTATAAGGCATAAAAAATATAAAAGCTATAAGGGGCGAGCCTATTGGCTCGCCCCTTATTACGTGGGACTAAAGTATATCTGGCGAATAGTGGGTGTAGAAATACACCTCTGCCTACCTCTTCGGGGTTATAGGCGTGAGACTATGCATGCATGCATGCAGTCACCGAGAGCTATGCAAAAACTTGACACTAACTCAAACCATGAAACATTATTTATTACTCGTTATTTCTTTGCCGAATAACGAACGCATCTACCGGAATGACGAAAAATACTAGGTATCTGAAACTGGAGGACCAAACTTCGGCGTCTCGATAGTTCCAATGTTTATTTTATCTTGTTAAAAGAAATCGGACAAAGTAGTACTTTCGATAATGACCACTTAGTCTGAATTTTCTTTGGATTGTTCACTAACTCATTTACTAGCTGTTATGGTTGGAGATTCAGTGAATTTGCCGTTGCATTTTACTACTTAGATTGCATAATAAAGCAGTTTTACCAGCAAGCTGTAGTTGTGAAAATCTTTAAAACATGAATTGGACTTAAGAATAACAATATGTGAAGGCATAATCTTCAGACCCAGTACTTTGGCGCCTTTCCAAAATTGTAAACTTGAGTCTATGAGACTCAAGTCTATAAGACTCAAGCCTGAAGAGATTGCTTCAGTCAGAATTAAATTGACTATAAAATTTCTGTTCTTGCTGCAATTACTTCAATTTGAACTAACATTTGCCGGATAAAATTGTGTTTACTGTGGATCTTAGTTGGAGTAGGCGAGATTATTAATAAAGACCGGTAACTACACATATAAAATAATTAATTTGTTGTATCTGTTTGCTTCTTACTTAATTAATTTGGAAGTTTATACCTAATACAAGCAATCTTAAGTACTGTAGCTGTGGGTCAGTTTATTTGTTTATCGGTCTTTTGTGCCGACTTATCTTCTGAAAATTCTACTCGTTATATAGGCAGATAGAAGAGCTTTTACTCGGTAGATAACAGAAGTGAATTGGCTATTTTGCTTTTGAAAATTGACTATATTTACTCACTGATTATATTTCTCCCCAGTTCGTCGGGCTAAAACATTCTACAACTAGCTTACATCCACCTCTAATTCTAAAGTAGTACTTACGTGTGTATCGGTAGGTCGGAAGGGCGCTTATCTGAGTCGAGAGCGGCAATGAACTGTTACCGGCCTTATCAGCACCTCAACAAATGAGGGTTACGGAGAAACTTCTTAAACAGATACGAGTTCGTTGTTTTGGTAGTGAGAGGTAATATTCTTTTGTTATTTGTTATTGTGGTTTAACACATTTTGGAAGAAGGTATCGTATTATTTTCTTATTATGCAATAATCATGATGATAATTATTTAGTTTTGTTAACTGTACTTAGGTAAAGATCTTTTTTGGAAGGAAAAAGTACGTAATGTATTTGAAAATAGTGCTATACTAAAATACTTTTATGGAAGCCTATCAATACCGGTGATAGATGTTAAGCAACTGGTGGTTAGAGCTTCATCTCCTCGCAATACGTGTCGTGTCTAGTAAAACTGCTATCTGCATCAGACACATGACTCAACGCATACATGGTGAGCTTCTTGAGAAAGTGGTGATGGTAGTTTTAAATATTGGTTCGTTGGGCCGAATCACATCTTGTAGAGCAATTATTTCTTTCTCTATATCTAATTAGCCGAGCATATTTTGTGTTTTGTCCTTTAGTGATAGTTATTTTAAAGTTTCTGTAAAGTTTGGAATAATGAGATTTATATTGTGTGTTACAATGCCTATAGGTATCCTTGTTTGTATGTTTCTATCAATTTACAGAAAGCTTTTAGTCTATATATACTTATTCTTGCATAGATTAACTCCTTCTTTGTGGTGTGATAGAAGTGTAACAAAAAATATTATTTCAGTAGAAAGAAAATAATTATAACATGCTTACGTTACGCACATTTGTTATTGTTATGTTTTTCGTCAACAGAATAAAAAGAACTACTAGCCAAACCACACCTCAAATAAGTTCTCAAGGAAAACCTATCCTCATCATCACCTGTCCAAATATATCACGCTATGACAGCCTATTTTCTCAGGTATATGTATATATATACCTATTCACACCCGATGAAACTAGTCCAGAAAAATATACGAATATTAATGTCACGACCAAAAAGGGCCTCCATTAACGAAAGCTTACACAATTTGAAATGAAATGAAATGAAATGAAATGAAATGAAATAAAGTTTTATTTTTGCCATACATACATACATACACTACAAGGACAAAAAACGGATCAAAGATATACATAAATATACACAACAGAGTAAAAATACAAACACATTAATTTTGAATATGGCAAAAATAGGTCACGGTTCAGTATACGTCTGACATAAAATTATGTCAGACACTGATTTTCAACCGTAACCTGCGGATAAGTGACTCACGAAAGTCAACCAGCATAAACTAAAACAAAAGTGTTACAACACTATAATAAAAAGAAAAAAAAAATCTAATAATAATACAAAGAAAATAATTCTGTGTTATGTTAAAATCTACACTATAAATTTAGCTAGCAGATTCACACATAATATAATTTATAATTTAATTTAATGCACAGACACATACACATCTAGATAAGAGACGCGTTCACATTAATCATATTCAGTTTCCGCTGTGCGTCAATGAGGTGCCGCCGTAGCTGTCGTTTGAAAGCGCCAATAGTATTAAGAGATCTGATGGGTGGCGGCAAGTTGTTCCAGATCTTAGACGCCGCATAGCGGAAACTGCCCTTAAATGCCGCTGTTTTGTGCGGTAAAAAAGATAGTTGCTGTAAACACTGCCTGCTCGTGCACTCGCGCCTATTAGCAACCCAACTCAATTTGGCATAAAGATAGTCAGGCTCCTGATATTTGACAATGCCAAACATAAGTGACGCCAGATGAAACTTACGTCTCGTTTTCATTTTCAAAATGAATTTTTCATTCAGAAACGGCGTAACGTGCGCTCTGCGACCTATTTTAAAGCAGAAACGAGCGGCAGCGTTCTGGACCCTCTGAATAAGCCTATCAGTACGAGCCAATAACCGCGGTCCGTATACCGTATCTCCGTAATTTAGTTTCGATAATACTAGCGCTTCAACGAGTCGCACTCGCAGCTCTTCTGACAGATAAGGTCGCATTTTATACAGAATACGCAACCTATAAAAGCAATTCCTAACTAATTCAGCGACGTGTTTTTCGTATCTTAGGCTCGAGTCAATATTGAGACCTAGGTTACGGGCCTCATTTACTCTTTCGATAGTCTCTCCCTTGACGTTTATGCTAAAATCAGGTACTAAGCTTAGCTGAGTCTGAGAACCGAACAACATAAATTTAGATTTTTTAGGGTTTAGTACTAAGGAGTTTTGTTCCGCCCACTCACTAACTCTATTCAGGTCCTGATACAGCCCGGCGATAGCAATTTCGTAATCAATAGGTTTAAATGATACGTAAAGTTGGATGTCATCTGCGTAAATGTGATACTGAGGATTAATTAAATACTTGGTAATATCAGCACAATAGAGGATAAACAAAAGTGGTCCCAGGTTCGATCCCTGGGGGACTCCTCTCACGACTGGAGAAAAGTCAGATACCACAGATTCGCCTCCAGAAAGACGCAGTTCCACTCTTTGTGAACGCTGTGACAGATAGCTGTTAAACCATTTTATAGATTTATTATCACAACCATAATAATTTAACTTGGAAAGTAACAAAGAAACATTTATACTTTCGAACGCTCGAGAAAAATCTAGCAGGACCAGCAAAGTACACATGCCGCGGTCCTGTGCAGCGAGAATATTATCAGTGACGTCAAGTAATGCGGTAGTGGTTCCGCGGCCCTTCCTAAATCCAGATTGGAGCGATGGCAATATTTCATTGTTTTCTAAATATTCTGACAACTGCTTGCCTACCACTTTTTCCAATACCTTAGACAAGCATGGTAAAATGCTGATGGGACGAAGATCTTTTAATTCGATGGGGCTATGGTTTTTAGGAAGGGGTCTAACAGTGGCCATTTTCCAGGAGTGTGGAAAGGTTGACGTCTCTATGGATGTATTAACTATATGCGTGATGGCTGATAGGGAGTGGGGGCATGATAGCATTAGCATCTCCAAGGAAACCCCATCAGTACCCTCTGCATTTGATCTCAGCGCCGAGAGAAACTTAAAGACCACCTCGGAACTCACAGGCGATATAGAAAAGACAGCTTCACTAAATCGGTGAAACTCAAAAAATGTCAGGTACGAGATTTGAACCACTGGATTTCCTGGGATGTTCAAGAAGTGTTTATTAATTATGTCGGGATCGGAAAAATGTGGTGGCAGATCATTACATCTTTTTTTTGGCAACAAAGTGTTCTTTAAGTTCCTCCACAAGCTTTTAGGGTCTTTAATTTTATTGTTAATATTGAACTTGTAATAAGCTACTTTTTCGTTATACAAAGCAGTTGAAACTAATGATTTTAACTGCTTGTAATATTGTTTTTTACTCAAAGACTTAAACTTTCTATACTCATTTAAGGCACAATCTCGCAATGACATCATCAATCTCACAGTGTCCGTAATCCACGGAAATGATTGCTCCTTGATACGACAAGTTCTAATGGGCGCGTAGACGTCAAACACAGCAATTAAGTACGCGCTGAACCTCTCCACCGTCTCATCCACCGTACAACACTGAAGAATATCACTCCAGTTCACCCGAGACAGAGTTTTACGCAAACACTCGGTATCAACATATTTTAACGGTCTAAATTGTACCTTGTAAGGTTTAAGTCGCTCCCGTCGAATGATAAATTCACAAATAATAAGAGAGTGACCACATATGTTCACAAATGCTTCTGCGGTTATTTGTTTCGCTCTAAGATCT
The DNA here is from genome assembly GCA_944739405.2 of Euclidia mi. Lineage (NCBI taxonomy): Eukaryota > Metazoa > Arthropoda > Insecta > Lepidoptera > Erebidae > Euclidia > Euclidia mi. The sequence goes on from OX123200.2 coordinate 62,342,220, forward strand.
GTACAGACCAAATCTATCAAAGATTCACTCGATTCAGTGAAGTGAGTTGGAACCGTAACTAACTGAGATAAGGACAGACTATTTAAAAATTCCATAACGACCTTTGTTTTGGCGTCAGAACTATGGAGAAGATTTACGTTAAAATCCCCAAGAAGAACACAACAGTCAGTTTGATTGAGGGATGTAATGGTATCAGTGATAGCATCCAAAAACAAATTCAAGTCTAGCCAAGGAGGGCGGTACGCTGTGCCGACCGCAACCTTTCGCCCGTTAACAGTGATCGATAGCCACATCTGTTCAATTGACTCGAACCTAGGATCGACGGCTAAAGTGAGTGTGCGCACGCTGAGACCACGTCTTACATAAAATCCGACACCCCCACCACGGCCCGAACGCACAGAGGCTGGGCGCGGCACATGTCGCAAGACGTAACCAGAAATGTCTGGCGCTCGCCCATCCTCCCCGGGCCGTAGCCACGTCTCGTTAATGGCCAAAATATCAAAAGAGTGTCTTTGAACGGCCGCTATAAAGTCGTCATGATTTGTACCCAGTGAGCCGGCATTCAAAAAACCGACTTTAAAGTTTTTTTCAGCCATTGCTTAAGTTATTAGTGGTCTCATAATAGAACGCTAAACAGGCGCCGACAGCATTAAACAGTACATTGTGTATAAGCATCATAATATAATAACTAAATAAAAAATGTATTTCGATAGCATATGTATCTGTGACTACAAAACAGTAACATATTTTAACTATACTAACAAATGTAATTATAGTGTGCAGTGCAATTTTCCTACAAAAGGCTAGCATGGCAAAATAGACAATAATAAATATTACAACTAAAGCGAACAATTTAAACATATAATAATAACAGTGAGATAAACATTCAATTCGTTCAATTCTAATTACAAAAAACAGCATCGATGTCTTTATCACAACGAATAACGAATGCTCGCTCTCCAGAATTTTTACGCACAAGGATTCGACCATCTTTGCACCATACAAATTTCCAGCCATGTTGTTGACCGACCTCCCGCGCCTTTCGAAATAACAATCTGTTAATTTTTGTTAGACGCTCGTTTACAAAGAATTGTCGCGCAGGACCAGACATACCTAAATCAGCTGACGTTGTACCCCGACGCACGCGCGCGCTTGATAAAAACCTGTTGCGCAACTCACGGCGAGCGAGACGGAGTAGGAGTGGGCGGGGCCGACGCTCGGGGCCGGCAGCATCAGTCGCGATCACATGCCGCTGTCCCACACGTTCCGCACAGATTATATCGCTTTCTTGAACTTGCAGACCCAACTTCGATGCCACCATCAGCGCCGTGTGCACGACGTTCTCACCGGCCACTTCTGGGAGGTTTGTAATCTCGACGTCGTTTAATAACTGCTGTTGGTCGCGATCATTAAGCTCTAGCCTCAGTTCGGCGATAGCTGCGTCCACAGGCGCCAGTGTTAGGGGCCGTAACTTCTCCAGTGCGCTGAGACGGTCATCCAGTTGGTCAATTTTATAATTGCACGCTTGCACCGATGCTCTAACTTCCCCTATCTCCTCGCGGAAGAACTGCAGCTCCTTGTTAATTGACCTCAAATTGTCCCTGAGGATGAGAAGCTCAGAATTTATATCTGATGTGAGGCTCTGCGCGGTCTCGGGGCTAGAGGAAGAGCTGGCATGCAAACCAGAAGGTGCAGAAGCCTGGTCAACAGTGGCTATGCTGCGGTGGTCAGAAGAAGTATTGGCGGTGCCCCTTACGGGTGTTTCAGCTCCGTTATCAGTGACACGATTTCTTTTACATTCCGGGCAGAGCCAGGTTGGGGAAACAGTACCGGAAACAGGCAACGCTACGCAGCGACGGTGATATTGAGCGCTGCACTTGTGGCATTTAGCGGCTTCGCTCGCCGATATAAAGCGCCCACATCCACCACACTTCGACATATTTATGTATTATGATATTTGATGCACAAGTATGAACAGCTGTATAGATGACTTAGTTCCAGGTTAGCCCGATAGATGGTGCTGTTATAAGCATGAACCATAAAGTGATTTTTTTGCGTCGTAATTAACGAGAACGCCAAGTGCATATATATATTGAGCAGGCTAGGGGTGCACACACACTGAGTCACTGTCACCATGGGATACTAACAGTATTTTGGAAAACACATTTTATATTATGAAGTTTCGGGTAGATTCCACGGGCTAAGGGGTCCACTTTTTAATGAAAAAGCTTTTAATGATTTTACACGGCACAATAACACTTGTCCACAATTTATGACGTTAATAGCTTAAAGCACTGTCTATTGTCAATTAACTATAGTGAATTCCAACACGTTTTTTATTTAATTGGATATGTAAACAGCATAAGGTGAACTTGCTTGTTTGACATTCGTGACGTCACTGACTGACAATTTGACATGGGGCCTCCGTAAACACACTCGTTTCGGTTCAAATCTTTCCATATTTTAACTGCTATTCAATATTCGTGCGGGAAATATACTGGCATTCATTTTATTTATGCTCACATCAAAGAGTATTCTTATCTATGGATTGTTTATCATAGACGAAAAGAGTTATCTATGAAAATAATTTGTAAACATGACAGTGTTATCGTTTTTGGAAGAAATATCGGTGTGTCGAGTGGATCACTTAGTTTGTGGGGTTATTCATTGAATTGCTTTATCAAAAGGTTACTAATAAGTCGTCGGTTGTGGGGAAGGAGCTCAATATAGAGCTTAAGTCTAATCTGTCTTAGAACTATGATATTAAAGAATTACTTTTACTGATTGGTTTATGTTTTTCATATTTGCTAACAGGAAAATTCAATACTAAAGGCTAGTTTTTATTATATGTCACTGATACAACTAGGTACTTTTTTATGGGGCATACAATAGTAACTTTATAAATGGTATATTCTAAAGCTTTTTAATACCGATAAAACACACCAATATCAAATAGGTTGTAATAAACTACAAAAGAGACCGTTCAGTAACTTTTATTTTATTTACAACCATCCCATTAATGTACTTATCTATCAAAGAGACCATCAATACATAAACAAATCAAGCTTATCTACTCGTAAAAACTGATTTATTATTGTACAGGTTTGTCGTAAAAGGATAATTTAGATCGGGTTATATAATGACTGCCTCGTTGATCTCGCGGCATAAATGTGCGCGTGGATTGGGAGGCCTCAAGTTCGATTCCCGGGTCGAGCAAAGTGTTATTGGTTTTCCCGTTAGGAAATTCTCAGTAACAGCACGGAGTCTGGTAATCTGCCCGGTACGGCAATGGGCTCGCCGCCTTTTACGTGGGACCTAAAATTCATAATGAAATGTGGGTGTAATATTACACCTCTGCCTACCCCTTGGGGGATTCAGGCGTGAGTCAATAAAAATAAATAAAAAAAGTTATATTTGTAAAGATCATTTATTTTTTATTTGAAGCAGGTACTTGTCTACATAGATATTGTTTTTTATCTAATTGAATTGAATTGTTAATTATTACTTGCTCCGTGCCTCGGAGAGCACGTTAAGCCATCAACCACGGCTGTCATAAAGATGTTTGACAGTCGTTATATTGAATCAGCTCTGAATAAACTGACACTAGTCCATGATAATTATATCGCTAATATAGCTTTGGGTTGCGGAGGTCAGACAGGAAGTCGCTCTGGAGAAAAGCTTATATTCAGTCAAATTCGGTTAGACTAGTAAGAGGACCCCGGTTTGCAACTGGGATAATGTTAGGAGGATGATATAATTACAGGCATGTTAGAGGCTTGTGGATTGCTTATTTTCGTAAATTTATCTGGAATCAAACTTGTATTAGTTATGTATATTTTCATTGACTGGTGTCCATTATATATTATTATTTATTTTATTTATTTATATATAAAAACGGTCCCAACAGAATAGCAGCGCCATCTTGTGTTGTAAAATGGCATTATGCTGAGTTGGGATCCGATTCTGTTTATGTTAGGTTAAGTTAGTGCATAAGTTAATACAGTTATTAATCTTTCTATATGTTGTATGTGCCTTCATAAATAGAATAAATCTGGGGGCACGGCAGTGCCCCCACCAAGTCGAGCAAAAAAGCGGCAGGGCCGTACCATCCTTTTCTCGAAGCAAGAGAGACTTTAAGAAATATATTGACTTGGCAATCGCATTAAACAATCTAATTTATATAGGTACCTATGTATTACTTATGAAATATATTGTGTTTCCATGCGATGGCCAAGTCAATCTATTTATTTAAAACATTAAAGATTTTTAATTAACCGACTTGGTATTACATGGATCTTACAACTTTTTACGGACGCGAGACTTGGTATTTTTGACAAGTATTGTTTTTATGGGATGTGTTTTTCTTTTCATCTTTCCTTATCTCATTTCTAGCACAATTGACGCCCAAGGCGGTTCTTTCTGCCAAGCCAAAAAAAGCACCACTTTATGTTAATTTATTCTCATTCACCCACCATATATTTTGCTTACACCCTGTGTATACTTAATCATTAACGTTCAAAGCCATTCATGGCTAATTAGTAGAATTACCGGCGCCATCTCAAAGTCCTCTGAAAACAAGGGGTAGGGTAATGTCCTTGTCAATTGACGTCATCATGTGTGCTATGCTCTGTCATTAGTCAATTATACATTGTCACTGATAGCGTGTTTTGAAATTGTACGGTGTATACAGATGTTTTATTTTTTCAATTTGGAAGCATGTAATCATGAAGCATTCAACATCATAGAATGATCCCAACCAATTCATTAACCCATTTGGGTCAAGGTACGCATTTTAGAGATACATGTTTACTTTACTTGAATTGAATTGTACAGGGATACAGTATTTTTTTACAAGGACAATATTTTCACTACCCACATTTTTTATACTCGTTGGGATTTTTTGCCCTGTACCTATCTATTGGGTCTAAACCAAAAAAATTTAACAGTTAATTTACAATATATTTTGTTTTCAATATTATAGAAGGACACTTATAAAACTATGAGTAATATTGCGTACCTACCTTAAGTGTTTGCCCATACATCGAGATATTGTTAAATTATATTTTTATAAAACTTGAAGTCTTATCAAACATTAATTGTAACGAAAAGACCTCATCACCCAAAATAATTCAAACACGAATTTTCTATAAAAAAAAATATCGTATTTTTATTCCACTATTTCTGCTTTCCACTTTCCCTTCTCTAACTTACCAATATTTTCCTCCCAGAACTAGACATTGACCCAATCCCAGTGTATTTTGTCCAGCGGCCTCTTCTCAGGGAGCAATGATCCTGTTCTAAGAGAGCAATACTGTCGTTAATATGGAATATACTAAGAAGTAGATACACGTGTCGACATAGTCGAAAGTTCCATTAACCTCGTAGAGAGGTTTATTACACATTCAAAGACGACATCCGTCCCATCCGAACCAACAGCCTTCAAGATTGGGTATATGATTATAACCAGGATGAGATGTTCTATCTTTGTACAACGAGTCGGTACAGAGAGAACTCAGTTTACGCTGGATTGATCTGATGTAAGGTCATCCGTAGATTAATGTAGGTATCTAATATGCTTGTTTCTATCTCGAGTTCAGCCAAGTCAACGTTGTTAAATTCTTACGTCTAATTTACTAACCTAATTGAAAGTATTAGATCAGGGTTTCTTAGAGTGGGATCCAGGGACCCCTTGGGGGTCCGTAGCATGAGTAACAAGGGTCCGCAGTGGCTTAGTTATACTTATATATTTAAATTTGTTTGACGAACATTGGGCAGCGAAAGTGATTTTTAATACAAATAAGACTTGCTCATTTATCCTAAGTTATTCGTATGTAGGAGTCCATGGCAATTTTAACTTTCTGAAAGTGATCCGTGACTGCAAAAAGTTTACGAAACCCTGTACTAGATAGATGAACCAAGGAGAGAATTATTTAAGAAATGTTGATTTGTCAAGAACTATCTATCATAAATGTTATCCTACTTCTGACAACTAAATCATAATAAACGAAAAAAGAACTACTAAGTACGACTTAACAGACTTTTACGAAACCTTTCATATTATATCATACATCAGAATTACACAAAACCTACATTTTCGTCTTAATAACTGACAAACATACGCGCGACACACACGCGCGGAGTGTTGACCAGTATATATTATTACAATAAACACTCAAAACCATAACAACTTTTTGTTCGACTATTTCTGGGTCTTCTTTATCATTGCATATTTGTAAAGACCCACGCAACAGAAAAGATTTAGTAGTTATAGGAGATTTATTTTTATAAAAAGCTGTAAATTTGCGTACAAAAGTTACCCAAGATTTTGCAAACGATAAAAGAACAAGAAACTAATAATGCCTTAATAAGGTTTCATGTTTTCTACTTATTTATTTCCCGCCCCCTTCACCTAAACTCAAAACAACAGTATTAGCACAGAATAAACAGTACTTACGTACAGAAGCACCACTTCTCAAACCAATTCATTGAAATTGCGACTCTTGCTACTAAGCAACAAAGTGTAATTCAGCTCGCATAAGCACTCAGTGCCTAATGCGATATTCACCTAACCGTTCCCGCTCTTTTCTAACATATAACGCTGTCGCTGTTTGGCGCGGGGTGACGCGCTAGCTGTCGCGCTAGGGTTGTCGACTTGCCGCTGCTCCTATAATATTTATTCATCGTCTATCTACCTACTTGACCACGTACCTAATAATAAATAATAATCCTATAAGTATCCTATCCAACTATTTGAGCTCGTAGAACAAAAACCACAAAAAATCTGGTCGTTTACATTTTCACTATACTAATTCTTAGTTATTTCCTAAACGCGTGGACCGATTTACATGATTCAAACAGATAAAATGGTTTTTGAACTAGATCTTTAATTTGACACCATAATCGTTGGGATATCTCAACAAACAAAAAAATCTAATTTTCAAGTTGCTCTTGTTAAATAAATAAAATCAAATTTTCAAGTCAACAACCCTTGCGCAGCGCGTCGGACGCCGGGCTTGGCAGCCGCGCGAAAGTGTAGGCACTTATCGCTGTAGGTACGGCCGAGTGAAGGAGGCCTGGTATTAGGTCAAAACAACATAATATAAAAGTCACTTGTAAATACAAACTTCAGTTTAGCAAACACAGTCTACAACAAATGCTGTGTTAAGCTGGGTCACAGGATCTTACACTTTTTGTATAGTAAACTTCTTGCAGCTGACCTTTCGTAATAAAAAAATGGATTTGCATTGGAAAAACATTGACCAAAGCCGTGTTAGCTACAAATTACGAAAAATGTCTTTACTTTTAAGTCAATGAAGTTTAAGCTTATAAACTAAGCTATCATGCTTGAGTTAAAACGGCAGTCAGAGCTCTATTTGACTTTTTTGAACAATGGAGAAAACTGTATCGTTTTCTCTAACATGATCTGTACCATTTTCATGGTCTTTTTCAAGAGATATTTCAGGTTCGTTGCAAGTGACGGTTCGTAGTCTCTGCTTACCTCTATCGGGAAAAGGCGTGATTCTATCTATGTATGTATAATTTACTATGCAGCTAAAAACGAAATTACCCCATTCTCTTGACCCTCTTTTCTTATTTTATCGCGGCAATGAAGCAAACCATACGGACAATATTTTTGCCAATATAAACAAATGTTTTCTTCGCTTTTGTCTGAAACCAAATAAATTTTCAATGGTTATTGATGACAACTGTTTTTGTTACGTATCACTGTTTGAACTTACCAACTGTGACAACAGTTTTTTTTTTATAGTAATAGGCGGCAAACGAGCAGACGGATTGCCTGATGGTAAGCAATTACCGCCGCCCATGGACACGAGCAACACCTCAGGAGTCACAAGTGCGTTGCCGCCCCTTAGTGTTGGGAAAAGGGATAGGATAAGGATTGGGATGGGGGAGAAGGAATAGGGGATAGGGCCTCCGGCACGCTCACTCACCGAACGAAACGCAACAGTTTAGGTACTTTACGTTGATTTTCTGTGAGAGGGTACTACTTCCCCGGTCGAGCCGGCCCATTCGTGCTGAAATCAGCAAGGCTCTATTACCTTTTATATTATAGGAGGCAAACGAGCAGACGGATCTCCCGATGGTAAGGGATTACCGCAAACTATACATACCTGCAACACTAAAGGAGTCAGACGTGCGTTACCGGCCTTTTGGGAAAAGAAATAGCAGGAGGCACGGGATGAACGTTAAGGACAAGGGGATAGGGCTTCCGGCGGTCTCACACGTCGAACGAAACGCAACGTTCCGATTCACTTTTCCGTAATCAGCGTCGATGCCAACGCTGATTACGGAAAAGTGCAACCTCATAAAACTTATTTAGTCCCGCCGCGCGCCGCGACCACGGCTGAAGCAAATCAGTCGAAACGTTGGCAAAAACCCGAGGTATTTATGCCTTAAATATATTATTTATCGCGAGTAAGACCCGCTATATAACCTTGTATAACTCATAAGACTTGTGAATTTCACTTCTGGTTTCATCTCCGCTTCGTTCGTAGTGGATTACCATCTACAAAAAAAATCAGTCTTCCTAGCCACAGAGAGACAAATCCGTTACGTTATTCTATCCAATCGGCAGGGCGATTCAGAATGTCACGACAAGTAATCGTACGATATGTCAAATTATTGTCCTCGTCTTTCAGCCGCCTATCAGAGATATTTTGAACAAATATTCATTGAATTCGGTTTATTTATTAATTTACTTCATACTGAATGCATAAAATTGATAGGAAATGCGATAGTTATGACAAACAATGAGGTAGCCCGTTCGACAATTAACGGAATCGAATGTCAAATAAGATATCGAACGATTCTGAATCGCGCCCCAGATAGACTTGGATGCGACCGGGATAACGTGAGGATGATAAATTATCATAGTATTCACATTTATTATACCGTCATAATTATAACGTTGCCAGCGTATTTGCTACATAGCATATTTTTTTTCCGTGTGGTTGACGGCATAGAATACAAGTGTCACCACCCCCTATCTTCCCGTGGGTATCGTAAGAGGCAACTAAGGGATAACACGATGCAAATACCATATTTGCGTAGAGACGGAAAACTCGGCATCAAACCCTGTATGACTGCCTCGTTGGTCTCGCGGCATAAATGTGCGCGTGGGATCGGGAGGTCCCGGGTTCGATTCCTGGGTCGGGCAGTGTTATTGGGTTTTTCTGTCACGAAATTCTCAGTAGCAGCACGGAGTCTGGAAATGTGCCCGGTACGGCAATAGGCTCACCCCTTATTACGTGGGACTAAAGTATATGTGGCGAAAAGTGGTTGTAGAAATACACCTCTGCCTACCCCTTAGGGGATAAAAGGCGTGACGATATGTATGTATGTATGTATATTTTTTTTGTAGTTACATCAAAATAAATGTGTTATATTTACGCCAGTTTCGCTAGAATAGTGAAACGCCGAGTATGCAGTGCTAAATTTTTTGCTCACGAATAAAATAAAAAACAGCATAATATAAATATACAAATTAGTGACACTTCGTGACTTTTTTCAGTTTACTGTACGTTTTACAGTTATAAAAGTGTGCTGGTTATAACATGAATAGAGTAGTCAGAACAGTGTGTGTTAAAACGATCCTACAGAATATGTTCACATAAAAATACCAACTATTGGAGTTAAAATAGAAGTTGAATGTTAGTTTGTAGAGTTTCAAACAAACCTACGAGTTCGTTTTTAAGATTTTAAATATTAAGAAGGCTATTTTAGTCTTGTATGTTTGTCTAGAAGTTTCGGTATGAGTTAGTCTTAGGGTCAATTCACACCGAAACGTGACGCGACGCGACGATGCGCGCACAGCAACTCAAAATATACTTTATTTACAACACGAAAAGATACACATTTGCGCGATGCATCTCGCGGCGCTGCGCATCGTCGCGTCGCGTCGCGTTTCGGTGTGAATTGACCCTTATGGTGACCCCAGAGCTGATGCAATTGTGTAACTCATGCCAAAGCGATGAGAAATATAAAGTTGAAACCTTTATTTTTAAATCAGAACGCGATATAAACCCGATACATCAATACAAATCACAACAGTTAAAAGTATTGAGCGAATGAGTGAATAAAGATTGACGAATCAAATATACATGACAGAGGTGTGTGGAACGCCTGTTGCGGAAGACCTCGTAAGACGTTCGACGACCAAATTAGGGTTGTCTTGAAAAACGTTAAAGTCCGAAGCACCCGTAACCGGCGAGCATATATAAAAAGAATAATGAAAGTAGAGGAAGTGCGTGAGATTTGCAAGGATAGAAGCAAGCGGCGTTATGTTGTCTTTGCCTACCCCGACGGGAAAAAGGCGTGAGCATATGTATGTATGTATGTTAAAAGTATTCACTGTAGGTACACATGCAAGTAGGTATGTGCATGTATCGCGATAAGGAATTTATAGTTCTCCTACTTATTTTTTAATGAAGTGCTAGTCAAACATCAAGGGTTTTATCAATAACTAGAGGACGCCAGCGGCTTCGCACGCACATATTTTCGAATTCCCGTTTTGGCCGATCCCGTAGGAATTTCGGGAAATCCCTTCTTAGTGCACCCCTACGGTCCCCAAGGAACATACATGCCAAATTTCAGCTTCTTGCGCCCAATAGTTTCGGCTGTAGCGTGTCTGTCAGTCAGTCAGTAACGCAAGGATTTTATATATTAAGATAATATAGAATTGGACAGAGGACCATAAAATATTTAAAAAACTTGATATAACATTCGGTGTTTGTGACTTGATTCGATCTTAACCCAGAACAAGACACAAGTTGCGAAAGTCCCTAACAAATAAATAAAGAAAAGTTAAGAAACACTGGCACAGGTAAAATGTGGAAATTTTTATTTTATTACTTATACAACAAATTAACTTCGAAAAGTTTGTTTGAAACCTGTGGCATGTCGGAGAAATGATTTACGAAACAAACTTAGCCTGCTTTTACAAAGAAATCTGGCCGATTTTTTGTTTCCCTATTTCTTAAACCATACATACATACATACATAGGCTCACGCCTGTTTCCCCGAAGGGGTAGGCAGAGGCATATTAAACGCCCACTTTTCGCCAGTGTTTTGATCCCACATAATAGGTGGCGAGCCTAGTAGCCGAGCGAGGTAGTTCAGCAGGTGCACCACTTGCAGGTGAGGTTGGCTTGGGACCCTAAGTTCTTGGTGGGAACCCTATGCACCCCCTTTCTTAAACCAAGGATATGAAATCACAGGTAATTTGTCAGGTGTATAAAATAATAGTTTTTTTTTGCTGTGGCGTAATATATTGCTATAAGATATCCTTGGACAATTTAAAAAGCGGCGATAGTCAAGTGGTGTATGTAACAGACTGCCGAGACGATGGTCTCGGGATCGATCGCAAGGTACCCCGGGCACACACCTCTGACTTTTCGAAGTTATGTGTGCATTATAAATTACTTATCACTCGCATGATGTGCCCGGTAGATGGCAATAGGCTCGCCCTGTATTACATTCGGACCAAAACATAACTGGCGAAGTGTGGGTGTGTAATACACTCCTTCGGGGATAAAAGGTGTGAAGTTATGTTATGTTATGTGTTATATCCTTTGACAATCACAAAAGGCCTCTTGGTGCCAAACCCGACAGTACCGCACAGTAGTAATATACATACATACATAGACTCACGCCTGTTGCCTCTGGGCAACAGGCGTTCCGTAGTTTCTGACTGAAACTACGGAACGCCATTTGCAACGATCCTGACATACCCCTCTTGCTTCATTCACTCCCATCAAATTTCTCATACATGCTCTTCTGTTTAGAGTACTTCTGACCTGTCTTTTTTTTAGGGGTCAGTGAACGTCCGCCTAGGTCTTTCCCTTTGTCCCGTCCCATTCACACTTGCCTTATATATCTTCTTTGTCAGTCTTTCGTCATCCATCCTCTCCATGTGCCCAAACCATCTTAACACGCCTTTCTCGATGCTTGTCACTACATCTTCTTATGCCCCACACCACTCTCTTATCACACATTTCTTTACTCTGTCGGTCAAAGACACCACACATACTTCTCAGTGCTCTCATTTCTACAGGATTTATTCTACTTTCAAGTCTCTTCTGCCATACCCAACTTTTACTACCATACATAAGGATAGGCACTAACAGCCCTCTATGCACAGCCAAACGTGCCATTTTGGACACGTTTTGTCTGTTCATAAACGCTTTCAGAGCTCCATTCACTCTATTACCCGCATTTACTCTTCTTTAAATATCTTCTTCATTCAGTAGTTACAGTTTTATTGATAACATAATATTATATTCCTAATGTATGGAACATATTTTAGATAAATTAAATTACGACATGAAAATTATCATTATACTTGATTCAAGGTTATAGATTTGTCCTGGTTGACAACAGAGCTGGCTTAGCGGATAAGGTCATGACTCATGAACTAATCAATCGGCCAGTATGAGAATTGTGTAAGACTCTGACTCTTTTGTCTGATTACCACCACCCATTTAGTCTATTTGCATGTTAAGTTATTTTGCACGTTTTGTTCTCCTCTTTTTACGTAATAACCCTGTCTAAATCATGTACTTTTTACTATCGATTGTTTAAGTGTGGCAATTCTTGTAACTAAACCAACAAGTCCCGGGTGGGGGCCTGGTGATCCGTCATACAGGACTTTCCTAGTACGGATTCCAGTCTCTCACAAAGGATCATAATATTAAATCCAATACTTATTGTAGCCAACATATTCTAAGTTATTAATATTTGTGGAGAGAGAAATAAATGTTTATTTATTATTATTACAGTGATTCTTGATTTTAGTAATAATAGTAACAAGCTGGTTTAAACTTCACAAAAGATTTCAGTTTTCAGGATTAAAAAGGTCTTGCAATCTTATTATTTGTATTACTAAAACCATCGACTTTACTCCAGTCTAATAAACTGCCTATTGCAAAGATTGGAATATAACTTAAAGCAGCTGTCAGTCATCATGTCATTCATTTGCAACGTGATCATGAGCCGCAAATAGCAAGATAAAATCCAAAACGTCTTTCTACCTGTATTTGGCATTTTCAGTTCGTTAAACTTTACAGTATAATTAAATGTGTAAACTTTGAGCAGACGTAGAACGCCTACGAATAAACTAAAAATAATTTCGCTAAGCGAAGGTATAATTTACTCTGTGTTGATAATGCGTGGTAGTTGCAGCTTTGTATATTTTAATTTAAAGTAAGTGAATGTTGTGGAGTTTTTTATACAAATTACTTGTAGGCCATTTCAATCAAAAGTTAAGAAGCTCAGAAACGTAGGCAGCTTGGTTCTGCGCCTACTCATATTGTGACTTTATCTATATACATAACTACATCACGTTACAATGTTAGGGTACTGGGGTATAATAAAATTCTCCTAAATAAATACAGTTTCGATATAATGTCAGCGTCATACTTACGTCACAAAAAAAGTATTCTTCTAAATTATTTGATATTTGAATTAAATTGTGACGATATCGTAATTCAAACAAGTGTCAAAATAAGTGTCAACGGCGAACTGTTTATTTCAAATTATACGACAATGACATTAGGTTATCAGAATATCGCTTCTGAGTCAATTCAAAATATAACTACAATGTCATATAAAATACGAGAATTGGCTTGCTTATAGATAATACAAAATATTCTGCTGAAAGATGCTTAATTACATCATACAATTTTATTAAAACGGGTCTTATTTGCGATATTTAATTAATTTAAGGTATAAATAACTATGTTGTTACTTTAATTAGTAGTATGTTAGTTAGTTTGTTTAATTACTTTTGTTTTATGGTTTAATCAAGTTTCGTCAAATTCAATGTTACTGACCCCATTAAGACTGAAAGATCTTCATGCCAGCCTGTAATGTAAGCTTAACGTACACTGCGATTCACGGGACAAGCAGGACAAGTATTAATAATAATTATTTACTGCTATTGTGTACATGACGTCGAAAAGTCCGTTTGGATTTACGTGTACGGGTGTACGTTTGGTTATTCTCTGCTGATAACATCTCCATTCGATTTTTTCCTTATAATTTCAGCAGAGCAAATAATAAAATAAACCAAAACCCTACTACATGCAATTTCTATGAACCAACATAAACAAGACGTAAGTTCTATCTTACTAGTAACATATTGACTTCACAATATACTTGCGAAATTCTTCGCATTCAACTCGGACATTTATTTTCTCTAGAAAATATCTCTTAGAGAAATACACACACGTATCTAATAAACTCCTGAGTCCAGACCTTATTTTCAAATATTTCTTACTTTCACTATTATTAATGTTACAGGTATCAACAACAGTAAATATCTGATAATAAATTAAAAACTATTTTCATTCAGCCACAGTAATTTTATGTACAGTATTTTAACTCCATATAAACACGGTCTTAATTGTCCTCGTTAGTTGTATGTTTGCAAAGTCCCCCGTGACACAGGATTTAGTCCTAATGCGGGGTTATTTTTATTAAAAAAATAAAAAGAATGCGATTTATACCTCACACATAATAAGCATAATAAGCTCAAGGCGTTTGGTATATACACTGAGTACCGAGTCTGAAGTGTGTAGCTATAACTCACAATCCAAGCGTTTGTATGAAGTTAAAATACTATACAGATAACATTACCGTAGTTCAGCATCGGTTAAACCAGCGGTCAAGCCCGCCATGAATTTGCCACAGAACGCCTGCGGTGACGTCTCCGGGAATTACAGGTATGTGTACCTCTGCCTATTACCTTTACTGGTTTGCGTTTATTTAATGTATGCACGTCATAATAGGACCCCACCACCGAATGTCATGTTTGAAATTTGTATCTATTAAGGTTTGCGATGATATGTCGGACATGACAAATGATTTTATAACTATGATGATGATGATTGTGTTCAAGTCTGGCGGTACAATATGCCTGTCTCCATTTGATATGTGACTTTCATATTAAAACAAAGTAAGTATGCGTCATTTATGATATTTTTAATTTTAATTTCACCTCGCTATTCAAATGTATACGCGATTGAGAACCGTTACATGAAATAATTATAATAGTTTAAGTATGCACATCGCAAAAGTTTAAAAGTATTTCTTACTTTATATATTTGTCTAACAAGATATTTTAAAAGGAAGGTTAGATTTCCTAGAAGTTTTCCTGTCTAGTAATGTATCGCAGTTTCCAGCATTTCTTAGTGTTTGCTGCCTTAGAACTAATGCTTTCTGCAAACGATTTATATCCCTCTTTTGTTACGACTTATTGTGTATCGGAAAACGATGTTTGTATTTGTACCTTTTTATATATTTGTAAGTAACACTAACTAACTCTTAGGAGTTGATTTTTGAGGTGAAAGACTTAAGAAAATTTATCAATATGCTATGCAATCCCATCTCAGCGTGCAAATGTAAAATGTATAATTTTCTGTAAGTATGTATGTACCATCATTAATTGAAATGGAACGTAAAAAGTTACTTTGTTCCTCGGGAAAACAAAAAAAAAGTAAAAAAAAATCACTTTATCTATTTCGATAAAATGTGCGTAAAATAGTTCTTATGTTATTTTTTGTGTCCTTTTCATTCCCCAAAAAATATTTATATTTATTAGGTTATTTTAATTCAGAAGCTAAAAGCAAAATATAAAAATCAGAACATAAATATTAGATCACAAATTGCTTCATAGATAAATTCAAAATAAATGGTAACCATTTTATTCCTACTTTGATATTTCGTTGTACAGTGAAAAAAAACCGGCCAAGTGCGTGTCGGGCCACGCGCAATGTAGGGTTCCGTAGTTGCCCATAATGGCCATTATTGATAATAACTTCTGTTTCACAAGGGATTAAAAACGGGCATCTTTAAAATTAAGCCAGCGCTCCCAATGTAAACTCACAGAAATAGGTATTTATAAGTTAACCGACGATTACTCGTAAACTAGTGATGCCTACTAAGCCGTGATAGTTTTCCTTTTAAATTCGTTATATGTACTACATTTGTGATTTTTTTCACCTCTGCCAAATTAATAGTTTAGCCGGCAGAGGGGGGGGACACTTGAGTCTAACAATTTTTTTCACTTCAAAGCTTGATATTTGACAAGCCAATCACTTGATCGAAAAATGATTTGAGCAAACTAATAATATTTTTTTTAAAACCTATCCAATGATACCCCACACAATGGGGTACTCAACCAAAAAAAAATTCAACCCCACTATATATGTAGGGGAGATACCCTTAAAAAAATATTTTCCTAAATTTTATTCTACAGTTTTGTTGCAATATTGTATGTCTATATTCATGTCAAATATCAGCTTTCTAGCACCAGGCGTCTTTGAGCTAGGCTGCGGACGGACAGACGGACGGACATGACGAAACTATAAGGGTTCCTTGTGGACTACGGAACCCTAAAAACGTTCAATTTATATGTTTGAGTAATGTTTGGACATTTTTTTATGTGGGTATGTATTTTATGTGTATTATTATAAAACGTTATTTATAACTGAACTAGTGGATTTCCGCAGCTACACCCGCATGTATTAATTTACAGTTTCTGCCCGATACCACGGGAATTTCAGGGAATCCCCTTAGTGCACTCCAAAAGTCCTCAAAGAACATAGGTATGTTCATGTAAAAGTTTTGGCTGTAGCTTGTCTGTCAGTCAGTCAGTTACGCACGGATTTCACACATAATACAATTATGTATTGTGTAAAGTCTTATCTACACATGACTGTGATGGGCTCGACACAGACCACACATTTGTGTACAGTGTCTACCCGGTCACAGATATGAGATAACGAGTGCTACAACAAAAATATGCAGTGGTAAATGGCATGGACTGTACAATATATTAAAAAAGTTTGTACACTGCATAAAGATAGAAAGTTATTAGTGCGTGCATCTGTTTTCTTTACGTTATTTTAGAAAGAGAATATTAGCATTTCTTGATTTGAGCGCTGTAGACCAAAATTATACTGATATTCTATGACTTCGATCAGTGTCCGTATATTCAAGGGTTCTGATTTCCATAACGACTAACATAGATGTTCAGAACGGGTCTTCCTTTTAAAGCAAAACTTATTTCGTCATAATATTATTTTGCGTAACAACGCATAGCATAACCTTCATTTCGCAGAAAGTTGTTTGGCATACACTCACTTATCATAAATTCGAAACTCATAATTTTGTTAGTCCGAATCATCTTAGGCATAAATTTCATGTCCATAATAATTGAAACTGATTGTTTGTCTGACTGATTGTCCATAATAATTGAAAGATTGTCTCTAATAAATTGACCTACTTTTATATATATATTAATAATACTGAATCTTGTCTTGATAATATTTTGACTAATTTGCATGACAGCTGCTTGAGTGATTTACAGGTTGATCACAATGGGTTAGCGGATGGACACGCGGGTCTTTTCTGTACTGTCTATTTAGAAAAAGTAAATGTCAAACAAACACAAGCAAATTTTATCTTTATTAACAAGCCCATCTTCAATAATATAAATAAGGCTCATTTTAGAGCGAACCTACTCAAACAAGACTGGAGTACAGGTATTAATACATTTATACGGCAATTTAACAAAGTGCATTCATTATCATATAAAAGTAAAGAAATAAAAGTAAGTTTAAATAAAACAAGTAAATTTAGATGGCTTACAAAGGGTATTAAAGTATCTAGCAAATTCAAAAGATTTCTAAACACCATAAATAAGCAAAGTAACAATTGTAATCAAAGTATCCTTAATTATCGCGATAGGTATATGACTGTATATAGAAAAGTAATTAGATGTGCTAAGAGGCTAGACATTAGAAACCAAATGGAAAAAGTGTCAAATTTGAGGAAATGAATTTGGCAAATGGTAAACCAACATCGTAACAACGTCAATAAGATTCCTTCCTTTAATCCAATGCTCAAAATTGGGGGCACTGCTACTGATGATCCAGTAGAGATAGCAAATATTTTTTTTTCTAATTTGTATAGGAAAACTGTACAATTAAATACTTGTAATCCAAATGTCGCTAAATCCTACCTTTATTCATCAGTTGCTAGGGTAGAAACTAATATGAACTTTGATCTGGTCACACCAAACGAGATTTCAAATCTGGTGAAAAAAATGGATAGTAAAGTTTCTTTGGGGTATGACAATATTCCGTTTACCAGTATCAAGGAAAATATTGACCTTTAAGCATAACTTTGGGAATATTTCCTGACCAACTTAAGATTGCTAGGATACTACCAATTCACAAAAAAGGCGATAGAACTGAACCTGGCAATTACAGGCCTATTTCTTTATTGCCAGTATTGTCTAAACTATTGGAAAGGATCACGAAAGATCGCTATGAGAGGCACCTAAATAACAACAAAATCCTAACACTACACAATTTGGGTATCAAAAATCTGTTAGTACGGCTGATGCTATCGACTCTTTAATAAAACAAGTACAATCTAATTTGAATGATAGGTGTGTAGTAGCTGGGCTGTTCCTAAATCTGAGCTTCGCCTTCAACACAGTAGATCACAGAATACTACTGTCAAAAATGGAACACTACGGAATCAGGAACACCAACTTATAATTGTTTAGGTCCTATTTACAAAATAGAAAACAGTTCGTTAAGATAAATCAATAGCAGAAGGGGAACAAATAATTAGTAAATCGGACATAAATAATGTTACTCGCGGCGTGCCACAGGGTTCAGTCCTGGGACCTATCTTGTTTGTCATCTTCGTAAACGACTTATCAGCCTTCATGGCAAACAATGCTCCGGTCGCTAGACTTGTGCTATTTGCAGATGATACAAATGCTATTGTCACCGCAAAGAAGATAAATGACTTAGAGGATAAAATACAAAGTACATTTGAGATCTTTGAAAACTGGTTTAATGTCAACAATCTAATATTAAATGTCAATAAGACCAAATGCTTGCTCTTTAAGTCAACGGTAAAAAATTAAGCAACATTGCAAGTCATATCCCAGGGAAAAAACATTGAAATCGTCGACAACGTAAAGTTTCTCGGTTAGAGTAAAAACTATCGCGAGTTATCATAATTAGAGTAACTGTAAACGGTTGTACTCACGTATTATTTTTGGTCGGAGTAGCCCGACTAGTTTTGGACCATACGGAGGTCCATAATTAAGAGCAAGCGCGACCGTCCACGTCGGCGTCGGGCGCTTCAATAAAGCGGGCCCACCGCGCAGCTTGTCGTTGCGAGCATGTAGAGGACGTTTCTAGACGTGTTGATCATACGTGACCTGGATGGTCATCTATCACATACCGTATATCGGAAGCCAACGCACACGGATAGATATCTACACGCCAGCTCTAAACATCGCCCATCCCAACGGTGCAGCGGGACAAGTTGCAAGATGACGTTCACACAGGCACACTGGACACGCCGGCAATGCAACCAACTTCATCGCAGGCGCCGGTGTATACGTCCTCTACACGCTCGCAACGACAAGCTGCGCGGTGGGCCCGCTTCAGTGGAGCGCCCGACGCCGACGCGGACGGTCGCGCTTCCTCATGATTATGGACCTCCGTATGGTCCGAAACTAGTCGGGCTACTCCGACCAAAAATAAAGTTTCTCGGTGTACAAATAGATGCTATGCTAAACTGGAAAAACGAACTGGCCTCCATTGTAAATTCTGTGAGTTCTGTTTGTTATGCGATCAGGAGTCTCAGGGACGGCCTTACTATGGCTCAACTTCAAATGGTGTACTTTGCTCTAGTTGAGTCTAAGCTTCGGTATAGTGTCCAGTTTTGGGGCAACAGTTATCACTACAATATAAATGCGGCCTTGGTGATACAAAAAAGCCATAAGAACAATGGTTCGTATTAAGCAGATAGAATCTTGTAAAGAACATTTTATTAAATTGGAGATACTGACGGTACCTTGCCTTTACATCCTGGTAGTTCTTACAAATTTTATTAAACATCTCTCAAAACACGAATCAGAATTGGAGAGGACTCGAAGATTTAATACTCGTCGAAAAAACATAGTGAGAACATCAACCAAGGCTGAATGTTGTACAACATGGCGCCAGGGTACAAGCAGTCTCTTTATTCAATAAATTACCACTAGATTTTAAAGTTATAGTAAATCATAACATACTCAACAATAGGCTTAAAGCATACTTAATTCAGAAATGTTATTATGGCGTAGAGGAGTATATAAAAGACGAAAAATGAACATGATGTGTCTTATGCATATAAAATAAAGTCTATGTGTGCGAAATATTATTCTCCAATTTTGTTTAAATTGTCTTAGTTATTAAGTTCTTTCTTGTATATTTTATTTTGAACACAAATGTATTCTGTTACGAAATAAATGTCTTATGTCTTAACGCGCATTGACTTAAAACGTGGACAGGTTTTGGAAGCTAGCCCACATATTGTAATGATCGAGATCTATAGCTAGAGCTAACCAGCTCTGTACAACTACACAGCTTGAATGGGCCGGTCCAAATTTCTCACCAATCGAAGTAATTTATATGTATTTACTTGGGCCACCTACAACCACCATTATTTTCCTCTGCAAACCATATCCATCCAAAGGTTCCTTGGCAGAAATCGCTTAGCGATAAGGCCGCCCACTGTACTTTTCTTACAGTCTAAGTTTCTGCTTTGTACTAATTTTATAGGTGTACAGTAAAGTTTATAATATATAAATAAATAAGCTTGCAGTATCCCTATTGATGAGATTCGTTCCGTAATAATGAGTGTTAGCGATTCAGAGCTCTCTACCCTCTTCCATTTGTTTATAGATAGAAGGGAGAAAGATGGCGAAGATGAAATCTCTGGAAAGAGATGAAACTTCTTTTGAGTATCCTTCGCTCTCGAGTTGATAATAAGGTATCTAAGGGTTACAGTTAAAAGTTATCTCTAGAGTTGTAGCACAATAATGTTTTACTCAAATCAATTCCGAAAATCAAACCCGCTACTTCACAGGCAGATCAAATGAAAACTTATGAAAGGACAAATGAACCAGACGCCTAACATTTATTCTAACATCGATCACTTGTTCCATATTCCGTAAGGGCATTAGTATCTCATTGAATTTGAAACAAAAATCTATTTTCTATGCCAATATATGTTTTAATTATTCAATTTAAAATGTTCAATCAAAACTAACGGCATATTGGAAAGAAAAAGAATAAACTGAAGTACTAGTTTTATATTAAACTGTTAGTCTAGTAGTTAGTAACCTTAACTGCTTAACCGAAGTGGTTCAATTCGACAAATTATTGTGTGATAAGAATAATTATTTGTCCTCTGTCTGGGTGTAATTCATCACTTTTTCCTTTCAAATGAATAAAACTTTATCCAAAATGATAAAAGTAAAAAAATAATTTCATTTTATATATCAATAATCACGGCTATCTTTTTATAGACCACCTTGTGGATCCCTATTGTTTACTTTATAAAAGGTACATAATCAAAATATAATTTATTAAAAACATGTGAATGGTAGACATTTTGCAATGGGATCTTTGACTTCTAGTCAATTTCAATCAGCCCAAATGCGTTATAAAATAGTGGAATTTGCCCTCGGATTCAACCACGTTGGACTGTTTTAGCCTAAGGGAGGGAAATCTAAATGCTTCCCTACACTCTCCAAGGCCCAATTTCAAATGCTTGCGCATAGTAGTTTCAGCTGTGCAATGTCACTCAGTCTGTCAGTAATGCAAGACTTTTACACATATAAATATTGGTTCGGCGTTACACCGAAACTGAAGGTTCCTAGGCGATTTGGAGAAGGAAATGGACTGTATACAAAGGATAGCGGGTTTTAGTCGCCTAGGATTGGAATGGGAGAGATGATTGTGAGTGGGTATAGGATATTCCAAGGACGGAGGGCACTTACCTTGTACGGCGATCTTCTTCGTCTCAGAAGGGCAGTCTCCTGGTGTTTCGGGATGAAGCTGCTTGATTCACTTCACTACACAAATCACTTCCACTTGCGAGCGGTTTATATAAGCGGTAATATTATAGCGGGAGCGGCGCGGAGCGGTACGGTATGGCCGACACGTATATAGCGAATCGAATGTTCTCGAAAGTTCTGGACTGTCTCTCGCGTCGACGTTTCGCGGCGACCAATCCGCGAAAGGCGTGCCCCTCCTTAGGGAATGGGACACAGGGACGGAAATATGTTATCGCTCGCACTAGAAGAGCGTGGAACGATTGACGTAGATGCGATTAGTTAGAGATATGAAGGTAGATGGCGCTACCATATCCCCCCGGCCCTAAAGGGTTGCCTTTCAAAAAAAATATAGAATTGAACTTATCTATGTTGGGTGTACTACCGCATAACCCATCAATAGGCTAAGACAGCGATATGACAATAAAATTAATCTAAATTAACTTTAGCGAAAACTACAAACGCAATAAAAGCGAAAACTACTAACTAAATAATTAAACTAAGAGGTAGGTCCAACTTCAGGCTAGATCTCACTGAGTTGGAAGCGGACAGAGACGTACAACAGGGCGCACGTAACTCCCTTTAGCGGTTTTCACGGTAACAACGCGAGTTGTACCGTCCTTGGAAGTATGCAATTTCTCTACGATGGCTAACGGCCATGAAAGCGGCGGAGCATTATCATGTATTATGACGACCAACGTACCCTCCTGTATAGGGGATGCAGGACTATTCCACTTGGATCTAGCCTGAAGCTGGTGTAGATATTCCGCACGTCAGCGCCGCCAGAACGACTGTACGAGTTTATCCAGCAGAGTATGTCTCTGGAGCAAGCTTGAAGAGTCTGCTTCAGGAGCCGGAAATGACGATAATGGCACTGTGTTCAGAAAATGTGCAGGGCTTAACGCGGATGGTTCTGCAGGGTCACTACTCAATGCCGTGAGCGGACGCGAGTTGATCAGTGCCTCGACTTGTGCAAGGACAGTTAAAAGCTCTTCGTAAGAGAGGATCTGTTGACCTATAACTTTGAAGAGACGCGCCTTAATTACTTTGACCATGCTTTCCTAACATCCACCAAAATGCGGTGATGCTGGTGGAATAAACTTCCAGTCAATATGATTTATGGAAAGTTCTTCCTGAAGACGAGTACGATATTCTTCCCTGAGAAACATAAAGGTCGCGTAAATAAGAGCTTGCGCCCACAAAACAAGTGCCGTTATCCGTGTACAAACACTGTATAGGGCCGCGCCGTGAGAGAAATCGTTTAAGGGCTGCCAGGAATGACACCGTGCTTAAATCTGTCGCAACTTCAATATGCGTAGCGCGCGTCGTTAAGCATGTAAAAATACATAGCCAGGCTTTACGGCTTTTAACACCTCGACCACGCACTGGCGTATACTGCAGTGGTCCTGCGTAATCACAACCGGTGTGTGTAAACGCTTTAGCAACCTGGTTGACGCGCTGGCTAGTGAGATCGGCCATGGGAGGGAAAGTCGGACGCGGACGACATTTGAAACAGACGTTACATTTATGTATTCTGTGACGAATTATTCGTCGAGCGGCCAAAATCCAATACTTATGCCTAAGTAAGGACATAAGCAACTCTGGACCGGCATGGAGGTGTTTCTTGTGATAAAAATCAACAAGAAGGTCGACAACATGATCATGTCGCGGCAGAATACAAGGATGTTTGTAGTTATAAGGTTCATCCGAATTGGACAGACGACCCCCAACGCGTATGACGTCGTGTTCATCGAGAAACGGCTTGAGTCTAAGGATAGCGGGAGAACAAGGTACATTGTCTTTTAAATTTTGAATGTCGTTACTAAAATGAACAGCCTGTACAGCTCGTAGTAACTTACATTCTGCGAATTTGATATCAGTACTTGATACAAAAGTCTCATTAGGTAGGTGCCTAAGAAACCTATAGACATAAACGGTGGCGCGGAGTAACTTAGACCACGATGACATGCGTAGTGCGAGTGCATAGATGGGAGACTCCGCAACCTCAGCAATCACGGGAGAAGAAACAGACTTCCGTTCGGGTACATCTTCGTCTTCTGCACTGTGGTCAAAGGGTTGCATGGGCCATTCTGACGGATCATGGGAGATCCAAGAAGGTCCACGATGCCACAATGAATGATGCAGAAGATTAAGTGGAGTGACACCACGAGACAAGCAATCTGCGGGGTTCTCAATACACGCGACGTGATTGAAATAAGTAGCAGGAACCAGTTCAATCAATTTGCTAACGCGGTTGGCGACAAAAGTCTGCCAGCGATGAGGAGAAGAATGAATCCAAGCGAGCACTACTTTGGAGTCGGAAAATGCGTATAATTTATTAATGGGGTAGTGGGGCAAAACTGTGTCTTGAACCTTGCGGAGCAACTGAGACAGCAGAAGGGCCGCGCACAACTCCAGTCTCGCAACCAAAATGGTTTTAACAGGCGAGACCTTAGAATTGGCACAAACTAACTGCACCGAGTAGTTAGAACCAATGCGAACTTGCAGATATACGACTCCGCGGTAAGCACGCTCGCTGGCGTCAGCGAAACCTATTAAGTTGATGGTACATCCATCTACCAACCCAAGATGACGCGGAATAGTAACTTGATTGAGCGCGGTAAGCTCAATACAAAACTGGCCCCAAGCGGCGACAATATGGTCAGGGGGTGTTTCATCCCACTCACACTTTGATAGCCAAAGTTCTTTGATCAAGAGCTTGGCGTACAAAATTGTGGGAGCCACAAAACCCATTATGTCCCATAGTCGAGCCACTGTGGACAGCATAGTGCGTTTGGTGCACTTATCATCTGGTGGTGAGACGTCAAACCGAAAACTATCGCAGGATTTGTCCCAGTGTAAACCGAGAACCTTATGCGGTACAGACTTCTCAAACTCAATGTCTGGAGAAGCCTTATGAGAATCTGGTATGCGTGCGAGAACCTCCTTAGAGTTGCTTGTCCATTTGACAAGATCAAACTCGCCTCGCTTGAAAAGCTGAATAAGCTCTTCACAAAGCGAAATTGCTAGCGGAGCGGATATGACACTACAGGCAATGTCATCCATGTACAAAGCGGAAGTGGCAACAGCCGCTGCGGCGGGAAAGTGATCGCCTTCATCAGCGATCAACTGGCGAACAACTCGTAACGCGTGATATGGGCTAGACTTGAGTCGAAAACAAACACGATTGAACTGATACACAGATAAAGGTTCTATCTTGTCAAAACGATAAAAGATCTCTTGAAATCTACGGTCAGATTCACGAACGCCGATATTGAGAAACATTTGGCGGCAATCAGCTGACAGAGCGATTTGGAAAAGACGAAACTTTATTATGATGTAAAATAAATAACCCTGATTGGGGCCGGCATGCAGAATGTCATTAATCGACTGACCCGATGTAGTCTTACAACTAGCGTCTAAAACCACACGAAGTTTAGTAGAGGTTTTATCTTCGCGAACTACGCCGTGATGCGGGATATAATATGAGGGCAGAGAGTTGCCCTCGTTGTTTACAACTACACTCAAAAAACCATTATCTATATAGTCACGAATGACGTCATTATAGACAATGCGTAACTTAGGTGATGCATCAAGTTTACGTTCCAAACAATGGAAACGTCTGAGCGCAGCAGCGTACGAGTCGCCTAACGAATAAGGGTCACCACAGAATGGCAACGCCACAACGTATCTGCCACTGTCGTCACGAACAGTGGTAGCGCGGAAATGTTTTTCACACTCGAGATCTTTACGGCTCATCGAGGGCGCTGCGGTAACCTCTTCCAGCTCCCAAAATCGCTTGAGAAGAGAATCAATATTGTTTTCTTGAAGAACAGAACAACAGCAAGACGTAACGTATTGAGAAGTATGTAATGTAGGTACGGTACCCATAATCACATACCCAAATACCATCTCAATAGCGGGCGGTAAGTTATTTTCTCACTACGTACCACTTTAGTTAGTAGCAAGTGCGGGAATATTGCGGCTCCGATCAAAACATCAATGTCTGCCAGATTCGCAAACTCCGAGTCCGCCAGCGGCAATGACTCGAGGTGTGTGAGAAGCGATACGTCCACATTAGCGTTTGGCAATGTGTCCGTAATACGCTCCACGATAAGCGAAGAAATGTTAAAATTAATGTCCCTATCAAAACGCGAATGTATTTTAATATCTACGGAACCTTTGCAATGTTTTTCTGATCCGCCTATCCCTCGGATTATTGAGTTCGTATTTTTAAAGTTATTCCATAATCCGAGGCGTTTGAACAATTCTAACGTTATTAAATTGGTCTGAGATGCGCTTTCTAGCAGACAACGTACCATGTGCGGCGACCCATTAACATCATATATGATAACTTGCGCTGTCGCTAACAGAACAGTCTTAGACGCCATACATCGCGGCCTAGCACTGCTCTGATCACTACAAGCGCGCGAAGGCCGTCCGCGCGTGCGTGCCGCCCGCGCAATGGATGTCGTACACAACGATATCTCATTCTGAATCGTCTGAGGCGCAGTTATCGTAGCCTGCACCTGCGACGTAAGTGTGTCAAGGTTAGCGGCTTGGCTTGACAACGGGTTACCTTTATCGAAGTGAAGCAGAGAATGATGTTTTTGATTGCATAAGCGACACTTTTTCTTACTAGAACAATTACTTGTTTTATGTTTTATGCTTAAGCAGTTAATGCAAGCTTTGTTATCTTTTACGCATTTAAAACGAGCGGTTGGATTTAAATTATTAAAGGTGGGACACTTATAGAAATGGTCGTGCACTATATTACTGCACAGACACTTCTGTGAATTATTACTATTAGATTCCGAGCATGTTACGTAAGATTGTGGATTAGGGACCGAGTTATTATTACTATTTCGCGATTTATTCAACCTTTGTTTGTTGCTGTTAGTGTTAGACGGGCCAGGTGAACCAGACTGCGTATTATGAAATATTCGACACTGATCTTTGATGAACGAAATAAAACTATCTAGTGTAGGTATTTTATTATTGCGTTCCGTCACCTCGAATGCGCGATTTGTATCAGTGTCAAACTTTTTTAAAGCGAGTTGAAGCAACATAAAGTCGGAAAGATCTTCTAATTTTAAGTTCCTAAGAGAATTAACCGCGGTTACGAAGTTATCAATAAACAACTGAAAATTCGAGACAAATGCGGCACCGGACAGTTTAAGATTTAAAGCTTGGTCAAAGTAGGTAGACGCTAGGACGCGCGTGTCCTGATATCTATTAAGTAGTGACTGAAGTATGACCTGATAATTCTCAGCACTGGGTGTGACACCTGCAAATACGGACTGGGCCTTCGGTGACAGTTTACCTATTAAATAGTACAACCTGTCAGCATCTGTCAGAGAACCATTATCGTGCACTGTAGACTTAAAGCTCGTATAGAATAACGGCCAATTTCGTATATCTCCGTGAAACGACATAATCTCGATTGGCGGTAATTTCGGCTTGCGGGCCGCGGCGACGGGCTCTGCTGAACATTTACCCTCCAATTGCGATTGTATACGCTTAATAATACAATAAAGATCTTCGAATGAGGTGTACGCCTGATAGTTCGGTTTTTCATCAGGATTGATAGAAAGTAATCTTGCGTTATAATCGTCTAACAACTTATGAAAATCTATTTGAATACTATCTACTGTCATACAATAACTGAGAAATGCTTCGCTATTACTGTCGGAAATACATGCGGTTTTTGAGCGTTCATAGATGTTTTGAATACGCTCAAATAAAATATTGCGTTTTGCTTCTAAGATTGTCATCTCTTTGTCTTTCGACACGCGTGACTTCTTTTGTTGTGACATGCTTACGTAAGTATAAGCTAATGAGAACGAAACAAAATAATAATATCTAATGTGCCTATTATTTTACCTAAGTAGGCTAAGTAGGCAACATTTTAGAGCTGTGGAATTAAATGTTGCTCGAAATATGAGATTTACAAGACAACTATGATAGTTCCAGAAATAATAATTGAGTAAGTAGGTAGCTACATAATAGTTTACCTACTGATGCGGGCGGAAACAACCATGTGACGGTTATGTGAATATATTAGGAGTATAGCTAGGTGCTATAACTGCCTAGGTATAGCGATGTTATATCGCTATACCTAGAATAAAAAGTAGTATAGTACAAGTATAAAAATAATAATAAGTCCTAGTATATAAACGTAAATGAATCCGGCTCGAATGATCAAAAAAAATGGTTCGGCGTTACACCGAAACCGAAGGTTCCTAGGCGATTTGGAGAAGGAAATGGACTGTATACAAAGGATAGCGGGTTTTAGTCGCCTAGGATTGGAATGGGAGAGATGATTGTGAGTGGGTATAGGATATTCCAAGGACGGAGGGCACTTACCTTGTACGGCGATCTTCTTCGTCTCAGAAGGGCAGTCTCCTGGTGTTTCGGGATGAAGCTGCTTGATTCACTTCACTACACAAATCACTTCCACTTGCGAGCGGTTTATATAAGCGGTAATATTATAGCGGGAGCGGCGCGGAGCGGTACGGTATGGCCGACACGTATATAGCGAATCGAATGTTCTCGAAAGTTCTGGACTGTCTCTCGCGTCGACGTTTCGCGGCGACCAATCCGCGAAAGGCGTGCCCCTCCTTAGGGAATGGGAGACAGGGACGGAAATATGGTATCGCTCGCACTAGACAAGCGTGGAACGATTGACGTAGATGCGATTAGTTAGAGATAGGAAGGTAGATGGCGCTACCAAATATGATATTATATGAGGCTCTATATCTAAAAAAGTAGATTTAGCACGAGCAAACAATCTCGCCAAATCTCACATAAAATCTAAGCACATTGTCACGCTTCCAATCATGTTTATATTCAAGTCCTTATCGAAAATTTATAATAACAGTAAATAGATTGTAGCTATTTAGCAGTGATAGTCTAGTAGGATATACTAACAGACAGCTACGCGAGGGTCTTGGTTTCGAAGTGACGGTGGTCACTGAAAAACTTGTGGAGTTACGTATTAATCTGTTAATCGTAGCTTCCTCAATGGTGAAAACAGTTGTGAATTCCGTATGTCTGTGAGATCTCCGTCATATTGTCAAAGACGTGTGGCGCTTGCCAACCTACACTTGAGCAAGAAAAGTAAAAAGAGGCCTATACCTAGCTCTGTAAACAGGCCTTTAAGGTTGTAACATTTATTAGTTTGATTTATAAACAACATTTATACACAATACGACTACGAATTCAAATATTTATTTCTCGATGTTTTTATTCGTAATCAAACAAAAATGAAGTCAAAAACCGAGTTTCATTCGCTAATACTTTCGAATAAAACTCAAAAAAACATTCGCCACCCGTTTACTTAAGGTCATAACTTAACAAACAAGCTTTACGTTTTAAATAAACGTTGCTTGCTAAATGTCAACAAGTTCCTCCAACAACCTTCAGCGGTAAAGCCTGATGTTTGTTGAACGACACTTCACTTGCCTTTTGACAACTATACAGCTGTTCATGTTAATAGTCGCCGGTGAAAGTTATCGTGTTGTAAACCTGTATTTTTCACAGATGAGAAAACGTAAACAGTTTGGGAATACAGATGTGGAGTTGTTTTATTTTGCCGGGTTTTAAATCTGTACGAGTTATAAAATGAAGTCTTTCGGCTGCGTCTGCTTGTCTGTATGAATGGAGTGGAACTTTTTACGGGTTTTCAGTACTAGATAATGTGATTCCTGAGCAAGATTAAGGTATTAGGTTAAGTTCACGAGAGTAGTGCCGTAGGTGAAGTCGCGGTACTGATATGCTTTTCAACGTCAATACGTTGAAAAGCATATCAGTACCGCGACTTAAGCCAATGCTTATAAACGTCAAAAACATGCACAAAGAAAGGAAAAATTAATAGATATTAAATATCATTATGCATCCGTCTCATCATTATCAAATGCCATGATAATTTCATGGCTGGTGTAACCTATGGGGAAAACCATGGAGTAAATAAAATGTATAAAAGGTAAAATAATGACATGTCTAAGTATACATGGTAAACTTTTATTTTTAAATAATTACGTGATTATTTTAATCCATTGGTAAATAAATTATTTGAAAGTATTTAACAAAAATCTTTTATTTATAATTTTATATCAGACACAATTCCCTTGACGTGAACTGGCAGATATTAACTGGAAAATAAAACAGCGATCTGACAGCTCTAATATAAACAAAATATTTGCTTTATTCCTGGGATAAGCCACCAGACGATGAAAAATTGCTAGTAAATAATATCCAACTGAAAGACGCAACAGCGTTAAATGTAAAAAATGCTCATGAATATTAATAATGTTGAAATTGAATAAAGCTAGTTATAAATTAAATAAGTTTAATTAATTTGAAGGCAACACAAATCTGATTCTCGACAGATTCCTTAGTCATATTTAGCTAATTAATATTACACTATTTTAGAATGTGTAGGTACTATTTTCAGGCATGTTGTCAAAGGACTAAATTGCTAGACAGGTATTTACTAAGGACGTGTTTGCAAATAAAGGCAAATTTTCTTATAAAATTACAGGATATTTTAATTCATATACCTAACTGTTTCGGTACATCATCAGCCCTTTATACTGTCCCACTGCTGGGCACGGGCCTCTTCTCACTATGAGAAGGGTAAGGTCATAGTCCACAACGCTGGCCAAGAGCGGGTTTTCAGACGTCACATGTTTTTCGAGGACATTATGGAGAACTCTCAGACATGCAGGTTTCCTCACGATGTTTTCCTTCACCGTTTAGCAAGCGATAATTAACAATTTAATACGTACATAACTTCGAAAAGTCATTGGTGCGTGCCTTGGATTCGAACTCGAGACCATCTGCATAGCAGTCTGTCGTCGGTCTCTGAGGTCTCCCATCGTGTAATACTGCGCCGACTGTTTTGGGTTCGATTCTTACACGAGACAACACTGTGTTATCCAGAATTTGTTGTTGCGTGCCTGGGTCTACTTTGAATTCGTTATTTAAATATTTGTAAAGTCTACCGTGACGCAGTATTCATAACTAGAGCTGTGAGTGACTTTAAAGAAACCGCAAAAAGGTAGATTAAAATTGTTTTATAATTTTGTGAATTAAACCTCTGAGTTAAGGTACAAGTCCGATTTGGACTGCAGGCTGCAACCGCAGTCGTCATTGCGGCTAGCGGCTGTTCACGGTAGTATTGCCTGATGTCGCGGTTGGAATCAATTTCAAAGATATTCATAGAAACTAGTGGTGTCGCTTGCAGTTTGCGGTCTGCAGCCCATCTTGGACTTTTACCTTTATATACGAATAGTATCGTGTCCTGTATACTACAATGAAGAGTTTTGTGACTTAGTCTTTATGCTATATAAGATAAGTCTGGAATTTTGCCAAATCTGGTATGGCTAAAAAGCTGATCTCGGGCTCCAAGTTGTAGGTTTTGGATCAAAATCAAGACAGTGTTGGGATAGTGTTAATGCTACACTGAGTTAATAAAAAAGGAGAAAAAGAAACATGTGCGGCATTAAGTGCTAATAATTATTCATGTATCTTTTTGGATACTTCTTTATAGATCAACTTCTCTCTGGAACCGTAGTGTCACAGCAAACTCTTTTAAAAATAGGCGATACAAAAGAGTATACCTACATATAAACGCAATATTTGAACATTGTATCTTTGTAGGCACTGTAGAACGCTAAAATGTTTAAATCTCAGTTTAAAGGATGACGAAAGACTGACAAAGAAGATATATAAGGCAAATGTTAATAGGGCAGGACGAAGGGGAAGACCTAGGCGGACGTTCTTTGACCAGATTGGAGACATCCTAAAAAAAGGACAGGTTAGAAGTACCCTAAACAGAAGAACATGCATGAGAAACTTGATGGAAGTGAATAAAGCAAGATAGGTATGTCAGGATCGTTGCAAATGGCATTCCGTAGTCTCTGCCTACCCCTCCGGGAAACAGGCTTGAGTCTATGTATGTGTGTTTGTAGCGTAAAGCTGAAAATATAACCATTGTGACATAATCTAACGAGTACCTAATGGTCAGCTTAGTTTTAAATCAAATACCATAAAAGCATAATATAATCTAAGGTTTAGTATCCACTAGAATTTATTTTAAGTTAGTTTTAAATCAAATACCGTAAAAGCATAATATAATCTAAGGTTTAGTATCCACTAGAATTTATTGTAAGCTTTATTCAATGTTGGATTAAGTTTAAAACTAAACTTAATCTTTCATTCGTGTTTAAAAATGAGGGCAATAATTTTCAGATTTAGCATAAACTAGATGTGGCCGCGGTGATGCCCGCGTTATTTAGGGATACTGCTACGCTCCCGTGGCTCAGAGCGTGATGTTATATAGCCTATATCCTTTCTCGATAAATGGGCTATCTAACACTCAAAGAAGTTTTCATATCGGACAAGTAGTTCCTGAGATTAGCGCGTACAATCAAACAAACAAATAAATTCTTCAACTTACTAATATTAAAATTATAGTAATTCTAATCTACTTTTTTCCTTTTTATTAGTAGTACTTATTAAAAATTATAGTATAGATTCTCATGGTGGTGAAATTAGTCCGTGGCAAACAACAACAAAAATTTCTCTCATATTTTAATGTTTAAACTGACTAAAATAAGTAGATTTTTTTTGTATATTTGTGATGTCAAACAGAACAAAGCAATATTTATCTTTCACGTATGAAAAAATAAGTGAATAAGACTAATAACGATGGACCGTTTCAAAAGATAAGTAAGATGCACCAACCATACACCGATGGCAGGAGAGGAGGAAGGGGAAAACCCGCAGTCGCAGTTACGGGTATTCAAAGAGTATTGTAATTATATCAAATGCATCTGCCAACAAACCTCACCCAAATTGTGCTGGGAGTAAATGTTCTAGCAGAAATTATTGCTAAAACAAGCTAATGTATCTCTTTGACTAGTCTCCTGCAATCGCTTACATATCTTAGAATAATAAAATACAGCAGATTGAACTTGCTAATTACATCAAAAAATAATAAAGAACAAAAGTATTTTACTATGTTATAGAACTCATTTTACGTCATCATTTGCATAAAAAGCAATGTTGGCATTTTAAGTTCACACTCTCATAATTATGAAGCCGGTGATTATTTATAATGAGTTTATCACAAAAAATATTCTACAACATACTACAAAGCCAAAAAAACACTTAGCCTAAATTTACTTCTACAAACGATAACTGATCCAAAGTTTAACCACTTGTATGAACGCTTAACACTGCTATTATTCCTGAAACTACATAGCACCGTCTCCAGTGTGCCAACAAATTACCGATGCAGAGGACAAAGCTGGATCGATTCAAAGCTATTACACAACTGGAGGGTAAGCTGTGCATCTTGCAAAGACGTGCGTGTGATGTGAGAGATAAGCGGTGTACGAAATGTATCTAGCTATGAAGCAAGCGAGGCAAATCAATCAATCAATGTCGTCTTTAGTGGATGTTTGTCTAGCTCATCATAATCCTTGCATATTGTTTTAAAAAGAACAACTCACGCACTAGGAGTGAAACCTGTGTTGCGGGAGACATTATAAATATGCAACTGACCAATAATGTTACAAAAGTAAAAAGAAGTAGATATGTTATAGGGGAACCAAAAGCAGGACGCTAAATATAAGCCAGTTGGCAAGTCTGACATATGTGTGTATGACGTCGCGAGCCGGCTTCAAAGTGAAATTGGCGCATCTTGTCAACCGAAAATAAAAATAAAATATGGAGTTATTGATGTGTGCGTTAGTGTACCGTTTCTACGGATGGATTACTAGGTAAGGTATCTACCTTTTTCTTGTAATATCATTGCAACTGACGGACACAATGAACAGTTCTGTTGTGATTCGAAACTTTCAATTTGCACACGAGTGGCGACCTTCTGATGGAATTTGGAGAAACACGGTGTTATATTGATGACAGTTTATGCTTAGGGTCTGCAGAACCACGCCTCTACAATGCCTATCGGAAACTGGTGTATGTTCCGTTTGATACTTCTACTAGCGCAATTTAGAGTTTCCAATGGTTTATTGTCTTGGTAGTTCCGTTGGTATCCGGTAAATGTTGTTAATGTGTCTCTATCATGGTACGATGGACGATTATGGCTGTTTATACCTAGCTACTGCAACAGGTATAAAAGGTCACATGGTTTAAACGGGTGTTTGAAAAGGCATCGGACGTTTCTTGTCCGTGAAAAGGACTCTCAAAGGTATTGAATACATCCAGAAATACTAGCTTTACGGGCTCTTCGATATACCGAGAAGATGGCTTTTGTGATTATGATACCTGTGAAGTATACGGCGATGAGTGACGTTTAAGAATTGATAGATTCATAAATTACCACTTTATCACGCCCTGCTGACGCGTTCATCTCTTATGTATAGCTAGCCTTATAAGGCGGGTAGTTGAAACTGCATTGCGTACTAAGAACCGGTAATATCAGTGGGTAGTTATTACGGCGCGCGGCGCCAGCGGGGGACGTTCACCGTACGTTTCCTACTTTAATTTGCAGAACATGGTTTCGTATGCATTTCCAAGTGGGTACGTGCATGGAATTTCAATAAGCAAAATGGATTGAACTAGTGAATGCATAGTATTTTTCAGGTTTATTTGGGTTTTACCTGACTCGTTTTAATTCGATTTGGTAGTTGTGATAATTTTATGGATGCTGATTTTGAGTTTTAAACCGTTTAAATGATATTGATTGCTTGGTTGTTTTGTTCACTTGTCAGATGATGTAATATTGTCCATTTTCTGTAGCCGAAACTAGTTTGTGGGTCTCAAATTACTCCAATTGCAAGCAATTAAGGATAATGGACTTAACATTATCTTAAAGAATGTTTTGAGATTATTTCTTAGTATTTGGAACATTTGAGTCTGAAATGGGTAAATCTTTTAAAGCCATCCATTAGTAGCGAGTAATGCAACGAGTTTTCGTAATTGTTATGGCAATTAAGCAACCAAATCGTTCATTGTGATTATGTTTTGGGTGGTAACCCACTAAAATTATAGTCACAAACCTGCTGCCGAAATTGAAAGCATTAAACTCTTACTAACATTTTAAAATTTTATACAATTTTTTAATGATTTTTAAGGCCAACTTAATGATATTTGTGGAGTAGCAAATTCCAGGCCCCATCAATATGAGCCAAATAACAATTTTGGTGCATCAGATCACCAATGGAGGCGTCCACTACAAAAAAAATCAATATCTATTCTCGTTTCAATCCGTCAATGAACTATCAAATTCAAAAGTCGGACGATATCGCACGTTTGTAATATAATCACCTCTGTAAACGATACCCTTATAGCCTTTCAAACAATTTTCATTCAGAATGACTGACCTGCCTTACCGACCTAACTAAGTTCTACGTGCTCGAGTCTGGCCGCATTTTTAAATGAATAAACCGCTTTGAAGGCACTGCATTTAAAGTTCATTATAAATAATATAACTTCTTCCTCTGTGGTCCAGTGGAAAGCGTATGCAACTGCAGATCGGGAGGTCCCGGGTTCGATCCCCGGGTTGGGCAAATTTGTAACTGTTTTTTTTCTAATTGTCAGTAGCAGCATGGAATCTGGCAATGTGCCCGGTAACGGCAATAGCCTCAACCCCTTTATCGTGGGACTTAAATTTCATAATATGGTGAAATGTGGGTGTAATATTACCCCTTTACTTACCCCTTCGGGGTACAGGCGTGAAGTTATAAAAATCAGTCTTTGTGATCAGGCAGACAATTGAATGGATGAACAAGTTGCAGCAAAACTTGTGGTTAACCACTTCTACGGAGTCAGGTCGTGCAGTTAACGACTTCTGAGAGATAAGGGAGGCAAACATTCCAGT
This sequence comes from Euclidia mi, assembly GCA_944739405.2. Classification (NCBI taxonomy): domain Eukaryota; kingdom Metazoa; phylum Arthropoda; class Insecta; order Lepidoptera; family Erebidae; genus Euclidia; species Euclidia mi. The sequence continues at coordinate 62,378,003 of OX123200.2, forward strand.
ACTATAAGATAATGTGCTGAGTTGTTATTGGAGAATCGGATTGCTTTTGTTTGTTCTTTTATTGATAGGTTTGGATAAGGAGCATGGATCACAGTATTTTATGAGGATAAGTTTCTTAAGACGCAATCTGCAATAAAATGTTTTGATTTTCGTCAATAAAAGCAATTCAACATAATTTTTGATGAATTCATAACATTGACTTCTGTGGACAAGAAACGGGGCTGATGTTTATATGTAGGAAGGTTAACTGTGTTACGAAGTAGGTGTTTTAGGAAGGCCCGTGCCAACAAGATATTTTGGTCAGTAACAGAAAATAAACTGTCTGACAGTGTCTTAATAATGATTCCAATTAAAAATTTAACTTACGCTTTTTTTTCGATCTTCTTCTTTTTAAGCGCAAAATTGATGCGATGAATCATGTCCTATTAGTCAAATATACGACAGGTCTCAAGTTTTAGCGCCTATCTAAGAGAAACTATAAATTGCCAAATATATTCAATATTAGTTTTAATATTAATTATATTTGGCAATTTGCATAGGGTTCCCACCAAGAACTTAGGGTCCCAAGCCTCACCTGCAAGTGGTGCACCTGCTGATCAACGGACGAGGCTCTGGCAAACAAAATATCCCGATAAGCGGCAATAGGCTCGCCACCTATTACGTGGGATCAAAACACTGGCGAAAAGTGGGCGTTAAATATGCCTCTGCCTACCCCTTCGGGGAAACAGGCGTGAGTCTATGTATGTATGTATGTATGTATTCGTTTTAAATATTGAAACTAGTTCAGCACAAATCTATGAAATATACTATTATAGAAAATTTCAATACAGATATTAATCGTAAGTAAAATTACGCAAATATCCCGTCGAAGCAGACTTCTTAATTTGTAATTTGATACTTTGGCAAAAAGTTTCCCTAATTTACGTGACATAATGGCATAATTAAAAGCTGTTAAAAGTTGCCTCATGCGATATACTGTCTAATGTATTGCGAGAAATATGTCACCACGAACTTTACCTTGAATAGAAATTTGAATGGTTAATTTATTAGATTTTTAAAAAACTTCCATTGATTTCATTCCTTAAGCATTGCAGGTGCAATTTCATACTTATTTTTGGTGTTGAAGATTGAAAAAAATGTCTTTAGAAAGCGTGTTTGATCTAAAGGATGAGAGATGTAATGTATGGCTGTATGAGGTGAGAATCGAAATATTTTTTGTGCACTAACGATCTTATGTATTTATTAGTTCTTATATTTGTTAGTTTTAAAAATCTCACTTTTCTTTTATTTTCGACTTAGATTTCGCGATGTAGATAGATCCTGTGGGCGTATAAGGGCGAGCAAGATTCGTGTAGTTTTAAAGCACCATAATTAATTTTGTAGCAACGTGACCAATGGTATCTCACACTTTACAATGTATGTACTACGAGTACAATTGTAAGTAGCTGACCTACTGAAAAAAATACTTAATTCTAAAACATAGATCGTATCGACTTTACTTCTTTATTGCAATTCTTTTACGACATTTATTGGTTTCTACTCCTAAGCGGGTATTCCACGTAAAGGTAATATTTCCTGAAGGCTCTAAAATACAATAAAAATGTCATCTGTTTATAGATGTTTCAAGTTTATGGCGATTAGTGTAATGGAGGTAGCGTAGCGGTTGTATACGTCGATCTTTTCACTAAGTAATGTCTTACTGATGGATGGATGATATTGAAAAAGTTACTTGTTGGGTACCTTGTATAGGACTGAAAATTGAGTAGGTATGCATGTGTAGTTTCCTGGATCATCAATGTGGTGATATGGAATTGGCATGTTCCTCTAGGTTCTTTTATGGCTTTCGTTCTGACGAAATTGCATATTTTGTGAGGGATTTTTTTTTAAAGACAACTCCCGCATTCGGACTAAATTCTGTGTCGCGGGGGACTTTACAAGCATATAACTAACGGGCACAATCAACACCCAGACTCGAAACAACAATTTGTGAATCACACAATGTGTTGTCTCGTATGGGGATCGAACCCACAACACTCGGCGCAGTGTCAAGCGGCGAGGCGGCCGCTTAAACCACTACGCCAACCGTGCAGTCAAATGAAGCAAAATTAAATAGTTTAATTATAAATAAACTGAATTTTAGACACCTAAAATATGTGAAGGTTACGACTACCCTATGCATATTTGAGAAGTAAAGATTGCATTAGAGCAAACTCGGCGTCGAGTAGATATCCGTATAACTGAAACAGCTAAACAAAGGAGATGAAATTTGTAATACAGCTTTATTCTCATTATAATGCAAATTTTTAGGGCGAATTGTTGGTGTAATACTTCACCTCTGCTTACCCCTTCGGCGATATGGGCGTGAGCCTATACAACAAAAATCTTTTGATGGTGAATGTATTCGTATGTATACACAAACTTAGGTATTCTGTACCACATTAAGCTGTAATTTCAAAAATATGAGTAGAATAGTCGTATTTGTGCGTTTACTTATAATTTACATACTATCTGACATAATAAATAATATAATTAAAGCGGCGATAGCTCAGTGGTGTACGTAACGGACTGCCGAGAGAGATGTTCTCTGGTTCGATCCCCAGGCCAGTTACCCCGGGCACACACCTCTGACTTTTCGAAGTTATGTGTGTATTAAAATGTTAGGTATCAGTAGATGGCAATAGGCCCGCCCCCTATTACATTGGGACCGAAACATAACTGGTGAAGTGTGGGTGTGTAATACTCCTTGCCTACCCCTTCGGGGATAACAGGCGTGAAGTTTTGTTATGTTATCTGATATAATATAACCTCTTCATCTATTGGATGTGATAGGCAACATTCCAGCATGCCTGGTAATTGTAACAATAATACAAATATAAAACGACCACATAGAAAGTCAATTCTAGATTCTTCAACATACATATTCAAATTTTCATATTCAATTTCTTAACTTTCAACCATCGTCGGCCCAGACACACGCACACAGACACATCAAACGTTGCATTGTAACGTTCATCAACGTGCTTTAATTCCGAGTGTGACACATTTTCCTGCTAAGTTCTTATAACGACTGTCGTTCGGTACATCTGTTGCCATCACAACCGAAAATCGATGCGACGTTCGCTTTTTGATGATTACCTATTGTAAGAGTAAGCCTATGTGCTGAATGAAATAAAGACTAGGTATGATGGTGAGAGCTATTCGAATGTAAGGTATTGTATTAAATTTGTCGTTGATTTTAAAATGTAAAAGACTTTTTAAAATATGAAAATTCTGACTAACTCATGCCTGTAATCCCCGAAGGGGTAGGCAGAGGCGTAATATTACAACCCCATTTTGCCATGAATTTTTAGGTCCCACGTAATAGGGGGCGAGCCTATTGCCGTTACCTGGCACATCACCAGACTCCGTGCTCTTACTGAGAATTGGGAAAAGCCCAGTTACACTTTTGCCCGACCCGGGAATCGAACCCGTGACCTCCGACCAGCAGTCACATACGCTATCCTCTGGACCACGGAGCAACATCGGTATGTATACAAATTGTGAGAATTAGATACTAAATTACGTTTTAGACTTAAGGTTTTCAAAATTACACACACTGATAAAATTTCTTACCGCTATCACAAGTTTCGTCCTCCATAATCAAATATGGATATCTCCTTCGCGTTTCTGGTAAACTCGACCCATAAACAACGTGATGAGAATCCAGATTTGTGACTATAACTCTAAAAATTGGTCCATTACAGTGGGCCGAGTCAATTAGACGCTGCTCTAGTTTATTTCGGAGGCTTTGAAGCCGAATTATTGACCGATTGGCCGCTGATTGAAAATAACTCGGATAAGATTTGCGGAGGAAGTTTCTGGGAAATGTTTTAGTTGCCTTATTTAGTGAGTTGGAATGTAAACTATGGCTTGTAAATGGGAGAGTTAAATAGAGATTTTGGAGCATAGATCTTTAGAAGACGTAAAATCGAATGAATAGTTTTTTCATGGATGATCATTGTATTTTTAACATGCTCTATATATATCAAATTTATTTTATTTTTATAGACTCACGCCTGTATCCCCGAAGGGGTAGGCAGAGGTGTAAGGTTTAATATTACACCCACATTTCGGCATGAATTTTTAGGTCCCACGTGATAGGGGGCGAGCCTATTGCCGTTATCGGGAATATCACCAGACTCCGTGCTGCTATTGAGAATTCGGAAAAACCCAGTAACACTTTTGCCCGACCCGGGAATCAAACCCGGGACCACCGATCAGCAGTCGCATTACTTACCACTGGACCACGGAGCCAGGCCATTGACGCCTACTTAAAAAAATTACAATATATCAAATATTGCAATTTTTTTAAGTAGGCATCAATGGCCCATTGGAGAGACTGACAGTCTGCCACGCAGAGAGTCTCAAACTCAAACTCACGTCTCGCACCACTGTCTTTTCGAAGTTAAGTGCATATGTGTTAAATTACAATTTTCACTTGCTAAACTGTGACTGAAAACATCAAGCAAAACACGTTCTCCATAATGTTTTCAAAAGACATGTCAAGTCTGCTCGCATTTGGGCAGCGTGGTGGCTTTTGGCGTTAACCTTAAAAAGCATTAGGATTGTTTATTTACAGGGCTTATATAAATATAATGAGTGTCAATTTTACAAATTGCTGATTTTCCTCCTTATTTTCCTAGACTAAATAGAAGGAATCCATACAAAATATTTTATTCCTGTCAAACGCTGAACAAAAACTTTCTTATTATATTTTCAATAGGTACAGAATTAATATAAAAAGTTTCAACAAAGAGGCTACGTTTACACTTACAAGGCTTCACTCTTTGTGGCCGTTGGCAAGGAAAGTAAGGCTACTTTAAAAAAGTAAGAAGTTATATTTATTTTAAAAGTGCTAAATTTTTACATGTTGTTTTCTTGCACTGGAATTCGGGAAAATTTATGTAGAACAGAATAGAATAGAACATTATTTATTTGTTAGAAGCACGGTATAATACAGGTGGTACAATTACAAGTACCTTAGTGACCTTGTATATTTGTGGCAGTCTCTCTGTGACAAAGGCACGGCCTCTGCTGTGATGTGTCAATTAAGACAAGTGATTTTATTTAAACATACCTAATGATGGTGATTATAATCAATGTTAAACTTTTGCGATTTGTATACACCATAAAAAATAATTTTGCGGGTCTTAATCGTGTAAAATCGATCGAAACGTCGGAAACAAGTTGGTAAGACCCGCTCAATTATTTTGTATGATACTGATTTAATTTAAGAATTACTGTACTCAAAATAAGCGAATCAAGTCTAATATTACGTTCATTTGGAATCACCATTAAGCTCAAAGCTTACTTGTACTCCAAATATATTCCCTATAAAAAAAAGGGATCACACTCACTATGCATTAAAAGTACCTACAGATTCATTCACTTCAATATAGAAGTACCAATCTAGCAACACCCAACCTATCAGTCACAATTAACTACTTTCATTAATTTGTTGTAAAGCCTGAGAACTAGAAACATTTCGTTTTAATTGACTCACAAATAGTCAGGCATGTAATTACGTGATTCGTTCAAACAGACAGTTCGACAGTTCGGATTGTTAATGTTATTTAAATGTTCGTGTTTGGTCTTCTGTCCGATTGTAAGCGAGTAGCGATAAAGACACCGTTTACTGTAAGTTACTTATAGTCAATGCTTACTGTGAAATATTATCATCATCATCTCGATATTATAGACCTCTTCAATGGCAAGCCACTGAGCTCGATTTTTAGCATAGAGCGGGATACTGCACGTCAGGTGTTTTCCTGGAACCCCATTATTCCATGTATTCCTTATCCTTTGTCTTTAGATGAGTTCGGTATTGTCAATCTTTTTCAATTGCAATAGTTGGGGTGGGCAATCCAAGGGTGCGTGGTGAGTTCCTCTTTCCTTCCATTAGGTACAAAGGAGTTCCGCCAAGTAACATCAATTCAATCAACTATACTAGATTTTTCTTTTGCTAATATTTTTATTAAGGCTAGTGCCTGTCTCTGATAAGTACCTGTGAAATTGATTTGTGAGATAACACGTACAACATGTTTCTGATTTTTTTATTTATCTGGACAATATGATATTTTTAAACGATTTTAAGAAGTGACTATTATTTGATTGGATACCATAGTTGTTTCAGCGCTTTGGCCACGCCGTTTCGCAATGTTTCGAGTGTTATCGCTATGTTCTAATACATGACAACACTTTGAAATTTGATCTTTCAGAAAATACAGTTGAGTAGCCTAAATTTTATTTTTGATGAGACTTTCAAACTTTTTAACTAATAATTAATAAACCGACTTCAAACAAAAAAAAGAGGAGGTTCTCAATTTGGCCGGTATATATTTTTTTTCGATGTATGTACACCGATTTCGCCGAGGTTTCTGAACCGATTTACGCAATTCTTTTTTTGTTTGATGCGCAATAGTTTCGAATTGGTCCCATAAAAATTTGATTCATGTAAGCCCAGTAGTTTTTATTTTATGAGCATTTTTTTATTTATATTCACCTATCCTTAAGACTGAATTTCCTATGAATAATAATTGTGACGGCTGGTGTCATGTCAAATGGTCATCACTACGGTCAACAAGGACTACTGACGTCTACACGACAAACTGGCTGGTCGTCAAACATAATAATTAGCAAAAAGGTTTGAAGACTATTTCATTATTTGGAAATGACAGTTTAAAGTTAGATGACGTAAGCACTCTGTAAAGTGTTCACTAAATTCGCCACTAATTGATAACAAGGCGATGGCCGTGCCGATAATACATCCGCTTTATGTTCTGAAGGCGTGGGTTCAAATCCCAGTCATAACAGTTAGTGGATTTTAGGGTTTTATGAAATTTGGAAAATGTTTATGAATATTGGGCAATTTTTTTATGGTAGGTAGACTTTAAATAAACTAAAGTATAATTGGTCTATAAGTAGGATTAACATTATAATGTACAATAAAATAAAACTAATCATATAACTAAACTATCCTAAACTATAAAAAAGCAAAAGTATGAAAAGAAAAGTAAATAAAATATTATAAAAAAATAAATTCCTCCACAAGGCTGTGGAGCGGTAGCGTGCCCAGAAGGCTAGCAGCATTGCCACGTTGAATGGCAGTGCTTATTCTCTCAGCGAGATATAAACCAGCCCTCTGCTCACGGGAAGCATCGATCAGCCTTCTGGCGATTTCTTTGTATAATGCGCGTGCACTAGGGCCCATGGCCCCAGCGTTTCGACCCCAAACGGCTCAAAAACGTAATTACCAGCCAGGTTTCCGTATTTGCGCCGTTTGAGGGTTTCCGCCTATGCAGCAGCAACGCCAGAAATATTCTTTAAATATTTCGAATAAAAATTAGAAAATTCTAGAAACTTCAAAAAGGAATGGACAGACTGCCTCGTTCGTCTCGCGACATATATGTGCGCGTGGGATTGGGAGGTTTCGGGTTCGATTCCCGGGTCGGGAAAAGTGATATAGGGTTTTTCCGTTAGGAAATTCTCAGTAGCAGCACGGAGTCTGGTAATGTGCCCGGTACGGCAATAGGCTCGCCGCCTATTACGTGGGACCTAAAAATTCATGGGAAATGTGGGTGTAATATTACACCTCTGCCTCCCCCTTTGGGGATATAGGCGCGAGTCTATAAAAAAAAATATGTCAGACATCGGGTGTTGGGTTTTGTATACGTATTTAAATTGGATGACAATGAAAAGTTATTATGACATAGAGCTGTTCTGATGATGGAATCGAAAGGTGGCCATAGGAATAATATAGGAACTCAGTAATTAATTGACAAAATTTTATAGAGTTTGGGCTCGTTCTCGTCCGATGAAGGAGTCAGAAGGTGGCCATACGAACTCAGTAATTACAAAAATCTATTTGAATTGCACAATGATGATAATGGTGACTTCAAAGACGTAAATCATGCGGTAATGCCATGATTTGTCGATTATTAATGAGACTAAGTCCATTAGCTCTCTGCTCAAAAGACTCATTTGCTAGACGCTCTTGGAACTTACCGAGTCTAGAATTATACTGTTTAAGAGTTTCTTGACGTTAACGTGATTTCATATATGCTTTCCTGGCCAACAAACGTTTTTCAGGATCTTTGATAGTCTCACAAGAACGTAAAACTGTGTCCCGAAGAGCATTTTTACAGGGACGAATATTTTTATCCGTTGCCGTTTCTTGAGATCTATATTTTAAGGCGCGCAGCACCTTTTGTAGGTCTACCTATAACTATTATTAAACTATTAAATAACTATAACTACGTTAAAACAACCGACTTCAAAAACGAAAAAGTGAAAAATGATAAAGATTTAACATTAATTAAATACTACCTATTATTTATAAGTGCTATTTACTAATTGGTTTGAAGTCAGAGATATGATATCCCAAATTACGAAATTATCTGTATATATCCATACAAAATTATTGATATTAGCTTAGATTATACTACAATTACATGAATTCATGAATATTAACTAGACCGAATACCTTAAACTAGAATATTAACTTGAATGCACGGTTGGCGTAGTGGTTTAACCCTTCGGGGATACAGGCGTGTGTCAATATATAAAAAAAATTGCATTTACACAGAGCCACTGCCGTCGGATACCGCTACCTAAAGAGATAGCGATATTCGAAGGTAAAGACCAGTGTTAGTAAGTATATTCAAGGGTACTTCGCATAACGACTGTCAAATATATTCATGGCAATTCGTTCAGTTCGGATAAAAATAAAAATAAAAATCAAGTGAAGGTAGCTGCCGAAACCCGCGCTTCACAAGGACAACGCTGAGATGACATCAGTCCTGCCGTGACCATGGCTGTTGTAAGACGGCCGAAACGTCGGTAAAACAGAGGTATTTATACCTCAAATTAATTAAATATCGCGAATAAGACCCATTTTAATAAAATTGTATGATATATTCCTGGCATCTGGAATCGACAGCTTAATATGCTCTCTGAAGCATGGAGCAAGCGATAATTACCCATAAAGTCGTACATTTTTAGAAAAGTCTTTGACGCGGGCCGTGTGTTTAAACCTACTAGGAGATATCCTTGTACTAGAAGTAACAAAACATCAGCCAATTCACCATCATCCTCCAGAAATATCTTCGCTCTAAATTTATTCAACATCCTTATGTATTTCAAGTGGGGTACCACTTGAAATACCCACACAAACTAAATTCAACGTCCCCTTAAACGAACTTACTCACATCCTAATGTTCGCAGATACTACGCAGACATCGATGCCGTATTCACAACAAAAGCATCCCCGGATGTTTGCGGCCCGGGAACACTTGATTTCCGCCCCTGTAACTACCCCATTGCTAAAGTGTACATATTAAATTGTTTTACAGAAGGCTAGGTAAGATCATTTTGTGCAAAATTTTGCTAGTTATAAATTGTTTTTGCGTCGAAATTAGGCTAATGTGGGATGGAAGTCGTGGGTTCGATACTTATATAGTACGATTTGGCAATGTTTTTAGTTTACCTATAAAGTGTATGACTATGTTTAGAAATGTGTTAGTAGTGTTAACATATTACAGACATTGTATTTTCCGGTGTGGCCGTGAAAAGCTATACAACAAACAAGATCAAGTTACGTAGTTATGTAAATTGGGATTGAATGTCCATGTGTGATTTCCGCAGAAGAGAAAAGAATCAAAAATTTCGACTGAAAACTGAAAAATATCACTCAGACCACCAATCCTTTAGCGTCACATTCTTATTTGCCGTCGTATTCTTGTAGTCTCATCACATCAAACTTATAATCACACATTTCCATTACACTCCAACATGCGCTCTGGTCAAAGTGCTTCATACATTTTATCCTTCCATCCGTTCGTGTATACGAACTGAGACAATTGGGCTCGTTATGTCTTCGGGTGATCGTAAACTCTTCATATGTTACTGAGGGCACACACGCGAAATCTGACACTTTCTATACGATGTGTTTTTATCCTCTGGGTATTTTCGTGTGAGTCTGACAAACTCTGGTTTTGGAGTTTTTAGACCACCCGAAGATCTCCGATATGGCCAAACGCTTCTTGTCCTGAGACATTTACTGGGACTGATGGATTTATGTGTTAAAGCACAGTAGTATTCTGATGTAGATGCCACACAATTGGTCTCACATGTGTAAGCGTTGCTTAACTTAGCTGACCCATTACAAACGGCTAGGCGATTCACGCTATGAACGCTATTTTCCTTCAACTTTTTTTGCACATGATGGTATTACGGAATCGATCGAAAACATGAACAAGGCAGCCGTACGATTCAGCAACTGCCGATTTATTCATTTTTCAAAACTTCGATCGTCACTCCGCACTTAACATGCCGTATTTTGCTGGTATTGGCGTGTTCGCTGGTTTTAAGTGCTCTGTTTATTTTGCTGAAACTAACGTTGGTACATGAATAGACGCACGATGAAAGGCCATACCGGTAAGCTGAGGTATGTTGCACACATGCTTAGATAGTTGTAGTTCTGTACATGGTTGGACTCAAAGGATGGAAGAAAGAACTTATTGTGAACGTTGCGCTACGTGAGTGGTAAAGAAAGTCGATTCCTCCGGATCAAATCAGATATTCTGGATGTATGATCAATTCTGAATTGATGTTCATCTATATTTCATAACAACTTCACGATATAACGCTACCTATTTAAAACCTACATGGAAACGCTTTTATCAACTGAGCTATTCTCTGTATCTTTGATGATTCGTGAGGATTTTAAAATAAGTGGAAAGCTCAAGAGCTCTAGCATTGTACATTCACTTCTCATGAATATTTTCGAAATTTTAACTGGATATTTATTTTGTATTTGAATTAAAGTATATACCACCAAATTGTTTTGGCTTGTATAAGGTTTCTTGGCAAGTTTTTTTGGCTAGTAACTGAATCAATAAATCAGGACTTACTATCAGATGCTAAAAAATAAAGAAGACAGCTCACTGGGTATATATCCGGACTTTCCTAGACGAAATCGATTATATTTGACCTTAGAAGTGCTTGTCTGCCCATAAATCTTCCAAGGCAGAGTAATATCAGGCGTCCACTTAACTTCATTCATGGGATGATGCCTGTATTAGATATAAGGTGCATCCACGCCAGAGTTTGTGGTCACTCAATTTGATTAGTTACTTTATGTTCACTTGCGTAGAAGTGATTTTTTATTGTGCATCCCTGGTGTTGGCGTTTATAGGCAATAAACATTGATTAACGTAGACCGTAGATACAGAGTCAACGACTCAAAATCGTCCGGAAAAATAGACGCAAAATGCATTTATTTTCAATTAGTACTGTATCGTTTGTCGCACAATGTTGCGACGTAAATACATCTTTAAGACAAGGATGTATGGTTGATTTGACAAAATAATATTATCATTATCATAAGTATAACCAGTTTTACACAACGTGGACGGTTCCGAACTTCACTTTAGTTCTAGAATGTGCATTTAGGTTTCTCTATATCAATGGCAATACATGATGTTTCAAGATGACCGAATGATTAATGCCCTGAGACAAATTCTTCTTTAGTAAAGATTGCTTCAGATTTCTGATTTAATTATACCGATTAGTTGAGTCATGCTATGAGCACTACGTGCTATAAAAATGGAATCGAAACAGTTTTTATATACCGCATTTTATCTAAGCAAGAATTTATAATGCTTATGGTAAGTGACCCAATTTATTGTTACTCACGACATTTGTTTTTGTAGTACCTATAATATTCACAAAATATATATGATTAGCTTCATAAATTATTTATGATGTTATTAAAACAGGGCAGACTACTAAAGGCCTTCACATTCCAGTCTAGACTTCTCTATATAAATATTATTAACAAACCCATAAGTCAATGCGAAATGCGCGAATGGAAATAAAAGCCATGATGTCCCAAGACTTGATAACCTTGAAGTCTTTTTGAAAATAATGTCATAAAAGAAAGTGGTCAAATACACTATTGGAATCTTTATTTAAAATTGTCTTTCGGGATATATACCACGTACCTTTGTTTGGAGTAACCGATATTTCGGCACTGTTGCAAGCGCCATGTTCACGGATGTACTGATGGTATTGCGGGTGGATAAATGTTACGAGCAAGTATAGCGGTCTACCCGCTTTCTTACTCGTTTTTTGCGTTCAACACCACTAGCACTGTTATCACTATCGCACTGTACACGGTACAGTGCGATAGTGATAACAAAGGTAAATATCCCGAAAGACAATTTAAATTAAGTTTAAATGACCACGAAAGTTTAAATTCCACTATTGCAATGTTTAATAGTCGATATACGGAGTAAAAGTCCTCAGCGAGTCTATAGTTTCTGCCATTACTTTAAACCATTTCTTTTAAAGGTATTGTATAATCGTTATTAGAATCCAAAAAGTCAAAATTTCAAAGAATTTGTGCTGGCATATAAAATACGTTATTTAATTATAACGTTAGCGTGTAAAGAAACACTGCTTAGCTTTTAAATATACCCATACAATAATTTACAAGAAAATTATGCATTTTTGCCATATTAAACAAGTTCTCTAGTTGCTGTTTAAATGCACGCTATCTTATTATGTTAATGTAAATAAACACGTCACGTTTCATGAAAAACCATATAACTTTACAAATAATATAAATCTACTACATGTTTTTAATTTAAATAGCAACCCCTACTCCATACTTTAACTATTTTACTTGTTGGCAACTTCAACAAAATTGTAACTGGCTGCTTTGCGAAACTAGTTTCATTGTGTGTGTCTTAATATAGCCAAACAACAGCTCGACCATAAAGCTTTCCGCACACGTGTAACACATGGAAAAGGGACAGAGTTTAAAATGAGAGCAAAGTATTTATCCTTTTGCGGCCAGCCTGTTGTATACTTGTCTCATATCCGGCTTTACTTTTATGAAACAAAACATAATTCTCTTTTCAAAAGTTTGTCAGTTGTTCAACAGTTTTACAGTTTGGGTCAGTATTAGTTTATTTATAGTTTCAACGTGTGAGAAATGTATCCTTACTTTTATGGAGAGCTGGTTCTTCGAATTTACCTGTGAAATGAAATACAAAATGATTAACATACTATTTTGTAATTATTGCATATTTGTTTACTTATATTAATATAATCTTTAACTTGGTGGTTGGCATTGATGAAAAGATAAAAGGGAGGCGATTGGCCTGGTATGGACAAGTTATGCGGAGAGACGAGATGTATGTAGGCAAAAAAGTGATGAATATGCATGTAGAAGGACGAAAAGGGAGAGGACGGCCAAGGAAAAGATGGATGGACTGTGTGAGGATGGATATGAAAGAGAAAAGGGTAAATGATCGGATGACTGGATACAGAGAAGTATGGAAGAGAAGGACATACTGCGCCGACCCCAAATAAATTGGGACCAGGGCAAGACAATGATGAATCTTAAACTTGGTAGCTATGGGGTCCTTATTGAAAACGAATGATAGGTCAGCTTTAAAATTGAGATGCATAGATGGCGTAGTGAACTCTTTGTCGTAAAATCACTGCGTCATGTTGTGGGTTCAATATCCATACAGTCTTATATAGTACTGTATACGCAGTGGCGTAGCTAGCTTAGGTGCCACCCAGGGCGGAAGTTGGCGAGCGACATTTTTTTAGTCGATATCCTAACAATTACGGGCTAACTCCCCCGACTGACTTAAATGAGACGTCAATCGTAGTGCTGAGCTAATGCCTTTGTTTTTTTTAATGTTTGTATTTTTGTTCTTAAAGTCGAGCTTGGGGTGAGTGGCACCCCAAAAAACGGGTGACACCCGGGGTGGACCGCCCCCGCCCTGCTACGCCACTGTGTATACGCAACAGGATTTGATGTCGAGTTTACCGTCTCTTAGCAAATATACCATCTACTTCGTGTATGCTGCTTAGTCGCCACTTACGACAGCTAAGGAATGAATTGGGCAATGATATTTTTTTTGTATTCTTAATCCGTCAGTTTACGGACGCTGGTATTCATAATAATAAATTTTAGTCACGCTACTGCTTCTGGAAATGTAATAATATTATGCACATATTCATAATTTAATACCGAAAAGGGTACGTATACGTGTTATGTTTTACCCAAATCAGCCGTTGTTATGGTGACAATACCGGACACTTGTTCGATACAGCGGTACCCTGTTTCTGTTAGTTTATTAGCTGTTGTTATTTACATACAGTCGAACAACTTCCCGCTAGACCACCATAAGGGTGAGAATCGCTCATCAAGACATCGTCGCTTCCATGCTACTTTACACAAACATTGACATTCGTATAGAAAACCAGTTTCTAGCGTGCCTCAACTCTATGAGCGAGCCAAGGGATTTTTTTTCAAACTGGTCCACCGCCGTCTGGTTTGATTGTACATACATCGACTCACGCCTGTTTCCCGGAGGGGTAGGCAGAGACTAAGGGACGCCATTCGCGACGATCATAATATGTCACTCTTGCTTCGTTTACTCTCATCAGGTGATGAGAGTAAACGAAGCAAGAGTGATATATTTTTATATGGAAATAACAAAAGGGGTAACCTTATCCCTATTGTTATTTCCATTATGGAAAGAAGGGGTATCATTTAATCTCGTATTGACATAATTAAATATTAGCCGCTACTCAGTATTTCTCATTGTACAAAGCAAAATGTATTAAATTCGTTATCGTTACAAATTTTGCAACAAATTACTCAAAACTGTCGTATACCAAATTCAATATCAATTTCAACATTCAAATTGTTTCAAATAATACGATAGGTAGATGTATTTGTGAGCATAGGACAGGTGTTGTTTATTTGCGTATTGCGTATATCATATAAATCAACCATAGCGACCTTTTTTGACGTGACAACGTCTTATAAATTGGTTTGCCGGGTGACACTTCAAGAAACTGCGTTACGCTCCGCTCACGTTATGCGCTCACAATGAGAGCGAGTGAGAGGCACGCGTCCCGCCTAAGAGCGAGAGAGACCGACATAAAAAGTGAAAGGCACGCGTCTTTCATCCTTCTTCCTACTATACGAATGAATATTCACATTAAAATTATTTTACCACTCAAAGTCGTTGTCACGTAAAACTTTCGCCCGTATACCGACTTTACAGGCAACCAATTTTTTTTTTTATAAAAAGACAACTCCCGCATTAGGACTAAATCCTGTGTCGTGGGGGACTTTACAAACATACAACTAACGGACACAATGAACACCCAGACTCGAAACCTTGAATAGATTTAACTCACAACTATTGAAATGGACACGAAATAATATGTTACTATGTTCTATTGAACCATGCTATATGAAGACCTACACGTACTTTGGTTAGTCCATAGTTGTCGTCAATAGAAAGAAGAAGGAAAGAAAAGTCTTTTTTTTCTATAACAGACAAAAGACATGTACCTACAAGAAAATGAAGAGTAAATAATATAAGACTACAGTTTTAAAGTGCAGTTATGGAGGTCTCGCAGTTGTATCCCAGCCTATCTTAGATTAAAACTCTACGGGCCTCTGCATTTTAGACCTATATGTCTCCGTGAAAACCTTGCAAAAGGCAGGGCACATTCTTTCTTTGGTCAAACAAAATACAGCACCAACTAATCAAACAACCAAAACATAAAGCATTGCAACCTAAATGAGAAAACAAAGCAGATAAATCTGCTCTCACCAACTGTTCGTAATATTTTGGCAAAGTTAAGCAACACTTGCACAGGTCAACACTTGGATGGGTGAAAGCGTGAGAAATTTACACCAGAGCACAACCGTGCTTCGTAGGGCACGTTAAGCTGTCAGTCCCGGTTCTTGTCTTAGGACACCCTCTGCTTACCCCTTTAGGAATAAAGGCGTGAGTCTCTCTGTTTGTGTGTGTCCAGAAGCATGAACATTTCATCGAACCCAGCATTCATAGCAGCTTTCTATCTCTTCAAAGTGAGCTTTTCTCTTTATTGCGCGATCACTAACGATTTAACCGTACATGTTAATGGTTTGGCCTGTTTTGTATGATTTGCAAGGACTTTGCGATACATACCTAGAAATGTTCAAGAGAGTCCTCAGCATTGTAACTGCATTCACCTGTCTTCTGAATATATTCGAAGAATTTGCTGAGCGTATTTATATCTGTCTCTCTATACACATTATAATATGAAGTCCTCACTACATCCTATCTGTTTGTATGAACACGGTAAGCACATAAACTACACAACGCATTTTTGTACGGTTTGCACAAATGGTTAAAGTGATTCCTGAAGATGGCTTAAGTATATAACTTACGCGCAACACAATGTGTTTCAATGTTAACTACACCACAAGAAACCACTTAGCTTTGTAAATTCTCAATCAACGTACATACAGAAAGAAGATTCAGGCTCTCTAAAATATTGTATGGATCACAAAAGTGTTATTCTGTGGTTGTGTTTGTTTTGCTGTTGATCCATATGGAGCAACCCTTTGATATTTAATCCAGAGCTAAAATGTTTGTGTGACTTATTTAAATTGTCCCATATTTATTAACGGTTCTTATTTGCGTTGATTCAAGAAGTAAATATATACCTACCTAATTAAAAATAATTATAGCTTCTATAACTATGTGCCAATTTAGTTCTCCCTAACCCAAAGAAACACTAAACAACTAAATCAATTTGTTCCACCCCGTGTGTTTTACTTTGAAACCACATTTAATTAGTATATTTTGTACCGTCGCGTCTCTCTGATTCAAATTAAACAACAAAACATCACACGAAGTGCTAAACTCAAATAACTAACAGACATTGTTTGCTGTGATATAATTACTGTAACCCAACCTTGAGCTTTTATTTCGATTCATTAAAGTTGTACGCTTTTAAGAAACTTATACAGCTTGCTCCGATCAAATAAAAATTAAATATAGCACAGTATTTGCCGTGGGTAAATATATATGTAGTGGGACGAAATGGGAGGGCAAGGAAATGATGGTGTTTAGAGTTAGGCTAGAAGGACTGGGAAAAGTTTGCATAGGGCAATGGAAGCGTGATTAATTCATCCCGTCTGGTCTAGCCAAGATAAAGGTGTAACATATGTTACTGTGCTTTCACAGCAATTATATTTCAGCTTACCTGCTCTTCACTGATGATGTTCTTGAGTAGACCTTGAGACGGAGGATCTCAGGTAGGATGTCGTGGTTCGAGAGAAACACTGCTAGGCTGAACAGGTTCTTTATTATGTCTCACTACCGCTTACATACAGTATGACCGAACTAGGTAAGCACTAGCCTGAGCTGGCTGGAGTGTAGACTCCTGCTGCTCTCCGACGCTCGCAGGGTAGCTGCTCGAAGGGTCGCCGATGAGCTGGCCAAGGTGCGCTGCGCAGGCAGCTCTGTGGTCGATGTTCAGGCTGAGCGGGTCTCAGGCGGTGCAGCCGATGTGGGTCGAGCGGTCAGGCTCAGGCGTCCGTGGCCTGGCTGTAGGAGCTCGTAGGCAGGAACGGAGGCTTGGGTGGCAGCTGGCTAGTAGCGGCACGGCGCCAGCAGCTCGTGGCTTGTAGCCCGTAGGAAGAACGTCAGCCCGTAGGAAGAACGTCAGCCCGTAGGAAGAACGTCAGCCCGTAGGAAGAACGTCAGCCCGTAGGAAGAACGTCAGCCCGTAGGAAGAACGTCAGGTGCAGTGAGCTCGTAGGGTGAACCCCAGCGGGACAGTAGATAGGAAGTAGAATGTAGAACAATCGCGAGGTGTAGCGGCAGCGTTCCGATGTCTAGGGAAAGTGACCATTCTACGACGCGCACCCATCTTATATAGGCATAAATCTATGACTCACAACTGCCTTTGGCTAGTGAATATGACCATATTTGGTAATATTGCGAACGATGTCTGGCTAAGCTGGCGTTAAGCGCCTGCGAGATATTATAACGCAATACGTGTAGTATTACGTTACAACCTATAAGATTACACTCATAATTTTGGCCAAAATAATAAGGAAATCGTTATAGTACCCAGTCGGTCCTCCAAACGATGTTTTCAGGCACGATACACGTGGACGGATTTACACAAGTTTTACACATGTTCAATATGTCACAAATTTGTTACAATTCTTGCCGTTAATGTTAAAGGGGCGGCAAACACAAGAATTTACAAGACAAATTCACTTCAATACCAAAAAGCACGCGAGAAAAGCAAAAGGCATGGAGAGACAAATTTGTGCAGAACCGAAAAAGAGAAAGAGAGATGATGAGAGATGAGAGTGATTTGACAGTGCATAGTGTGACCATAGTCAAAATTTACAATAGACAAGTAACACGCTACCAAACTGATATAATTGATTGAACTTATCATAAACAATATTTCTATTTCAAACATCCACCCGCCCCGGACCGGCCTACCGGTCCACTAATCACTTGGTGGATGTGACAACGTTGCATCCGCTCTCCTCAGAATCGAACCGTCCACCAAGACCTCAGCAAATCGGGGAACTCCATCAGCCCCAGTAACCAAACGAAGGATGTGCCCCCTGCGCCATCTGAGTGGAGGAAGGTTAGCCTCCTTGATCAAAACGAGGTCACCAATTTTGGGTGGATCGGTCTTGTCAGTCCACTTAACGCGTTGCTGGAGTATGTGCAAATATTTCAAATTCCAGCGTTTCCAAAAGCTCTGAGTAATCTGGCGTACCAATTCAAAACGCGAGAGACGATTAAGTCTCGTATCAATATAAGGGTACTCAGGCAAGGCGACAAGTGGGCGACCAATCAAAAAATGGCCCGGCGTAAGGGCCTCCAAATCATTCGAATCTGAGGAGATCGGGCACAATGGCCGAGAGTTCAAAACGGCCTCAATCTTACAAAACACAGTTGCGAGTTCCTCAAATGTAAGGACAGATTCACCGATTGTCCTGCGCAAGTGTGTTGTGGCCGATTTTACAGCAGCCTCAAAAATACCACCCCAGTGTGAACAATTTGGTGGGGAAAACAACCAATTTATCCCACGTCGGGCAAGCCTATTGCCTATATCAGCCTTGTTGGTTTCAAGGAAATTAACAACGTCATTCAAATAATTATAAGTGCCCTTGAAGTTAGTGCCGCAATCAGAACGGATCAAAGAAGACAGCCCTCTGCGGGATACAAATCTGTCAAATGTGGCTACAAACGCCTCGGTCGTAAGCGAGGAGACCAGTTCGAAATGTACGGCCTTTGTGGAAAGGCAAACGAAAACACACAAGTAGGCCTTAACAGTCTTGCTGTTTCGAAGCGTCAATGTTTTCACCAAAAAGGGACCAGCGATGTCCGTGCCATGTGACGTCACTGTGACGTCGCGCTCACTCCTCCCACTCATGTCATCGACGCCCCGGGCCTGCCGCCTGCTATAAATACGGAGGCGCTGGGACATCGGGCCCTTTTGCTGCATTCGACGACATCGGCTCGAAAAACTAAGTACATCAGCTGCTGCTCCTGA
Organism: Euclidia mi; assembly: GCA_944739405.2. Classification (NCBI taxonomy): domain Eukaryota; kingdom Metazoa; phylum Arthropoda; class Insecta; order Lepidoptera; family Erebidae; genus Euclidia; species Euclidia mi. The sequence goes on from OX123200.2 coordinate 62,397,443, forward strand.
GCGACCATCGGCAGGCGGACCCTCAACAAATCCCTTACTATCGCCGAATCACGCGACCCTGTTTATATCTTTTCGAATAACATTTTTTTAGTAATTTTTTCTTAGTGAAACGCTTGCTAAATGATGTTTAGATTTACTTGAAGAATTAAATCAATTTTTATTGTAACATTTAACTACCACGTTTCTCATTTAAACACCCTCTAAGTAGGGACAAGGTTACAGTGGCTCCCACGGGAATATATAGGTAGGGTTTTGTTGAGAATCCGCTGCCCGGTGAGTCCTTTTTTTTTTTTAACTGTGTATGTGTGAAATCGTTCCAAAGCATTGTTAGTGTTTTAGTGGTATGTGTTTTTGCTTACTACGCTTGGTAAGCATTTTTATATTATTACTTTTGCGGTTGCCGCGTGTGATAATTAATTTAGTCAACCGCATAAGTAACAAGTTATAATCGTTTTGCTTGCGGCCACGTGTCAACTAAATGACGCGCTGTAGTCACATTCATTGATCGCATCTTTGTATTGCGATTTAAGGCCACGCGTCCTCTAACGACGCGCTAAGGTCACCTTCGTTGATCGCATACTACGCGATTTTTTTTTTAATTGCCTACTACGGTAATTGGTTACTACTACTAATTATTTTCTTTTAACAACTGCCCTTCGGGATTAATTTTTGGAAAGAATTCATACCCCTTGTTCTTCTTAATTTTAAAATTTTTTATTGTTCGTATGACCCTCCTTGTGCGACCTTGACTGGTCAAGTTACACCGTATAGTCGATATTATTGAAATTTCCACTGTAAATTGCGACGATGTCTTTTGAAATCAAATACTTACTACTTCAAAAGGGCGAACTAGAGTATGAGGTCGCAATTCGAGGTGTCGAGCCGTCGGCTGCAGTTGCCGATTTGCAGAAGCAAATCGGCAAACTGGTGTCAGAAGCCCCGGCTGAGACTATATGCGAGTCTCATCTTTCCTTTTCTGAGGATATATCAGGCATAAAAATAATTCTCATAAAGATAGTTAATAATTTAAAAATACTACAAATCGAGTTTGAAAATAATTTGTTCTCGCGTACAGAATCTTTGTTGCACCACTTATATCACAGGTTGAATAGAGTGAATGTGAACGAACCTAACGATGCCAGTGTTTTAGATACTCTTTGGTTAGAATTCCGCGGTCAATTATCGGCTATGCGAGCTATTTCACCCAAACCACAGACAAGTTGCTCACACGTTATATCAAATGAGTCACCTATTAACGCCTTTTCTTACGACCGTAAGTTATTTTCTGAGTTGTCTAAATTCAAATATAATGGCAAAACGTGTGTCCGAGCCTTTATAGAAAAGGTCAGCGAGTTTATGGATTGTAGGTCGGTTCCCGACGAAAAAATTCTCGCATTCTCGTTTGAAATTTTTACTGGCGACGCACTTACTTGGTACCGCACCGTTAAGGATAGAGTCAATTCTTGGAATCAGTTGTGTTTATATTAAAAAAGAGACTTTAGCCCTCGTAACCACGACTACAAACTTATGTCGGCGATTAGAATTCGTCACCAAGGCGAGAATGAAAATATTACCTTATACATTGCAAAAATGAAGGGTTTATTCTCTCGTTTAGATGAACCCATTAGCGAGGCGCAGAAATTAGACATAATTTTAAATAATATTAAACCTTGTTACACAAACTGTTTGCTTACTACTAAGGTGGTCGACATTCCTAGTTTGGTTGCTGTGTGCCAAGAATTTGAGAAGCTGGACAGCCGTAGTAGGGATCATGGTCCTTCCTCTTCTTCTTCTAACTATTTACCTCCTGAGTTTTTGGATAATCATACCTCCCCTAGTCGTTCTGTCCCCAATTTTAATAAAAATTCATATCAAAATTATTCTAATTTTAAAAACAGCAATAATAATTCCTATCAAAATAATTACAAAGAAAAACCCGATTATTAATGCTGTAAGTAAATCCCCTAATTCTGGTAATCAATTTTGCCCTCGTTATAGAACATCTTCGCACTCCTTGAATACTTGTAATAAACCCAAGATGTTGATTTGTTTTAAGTGTGGTTTGAAGGGTTATCGTGTTACTAATTGCCCCAATTGTAAAACTCCTAGCAACAATAAAAATAGTAGTCCAAAAAACTAATTAAATCGGATTGGCGTAATAAAAATAAAAAATCTAATTTTGATAAACGCGATTGGCATAACTGGTTGAATTATATTGCTAAATTCTTTAATTGTTATCACTTGTCTTCAATCCGAAAAATTAATGTTGAATATAATCCTTACATCGCAGTTAATATCAATGGTAAGCGTGCTGTGGGCTTGCTCGATTCTGGCTCGTGCGTCACTATTCTAGGTAACAATTCGCACAAATTGTTACTTGACAACGGTTGCCAGTTGATGGATTCTCAACCGTTGAAACTTATAACCGCAGGTGGTGAAAGGTTGTTTTCTGCCGGATCGGTTTCCCTTACCTTTGAATTTCAAAATAAAGTAGTTCCCCTAATAGTTCATATAGTCCCTGGCATCAAGAACTCGTTAATCCTGGGTATGGATTTCTGGAGAGCTTTCGGTTTGTTCCCAAATCATTTGGACTCCGTCTTACTTTTAAATAAGTCTGACGCTGAGGTTGCCGAGTTAAACACCACTACATGTTCTAGTCATATTATCCCCTACGATAATTTGACCTCCGAACAGAGACGTATCGCCGATAACGTTGTTTCAAAATTCAAAAATATATCCTACCAAATTAGGGGTTTAGGTTGTACTCATTTAATTACCCATTCGATCGATACGGGTGACAGTCCCCCTATTCGTCAGCGTTATTATCGTATGCCTCCCGATAAACAAAGTATATTAATTAAACAACTAGACGAGATGCTTCAGGAGGATGTCGTTGAACCGGCGGAGAGTCCTTGGTCCAACCCTGTGATTTTGGTTCCGAAAAAAAAATGGTGAACTACGTTTTTGCTTGGATAGTAGAAAATTAAATTCGGTGACGAGGAAAGACGTTTATAATTTGCCTTATATTTCTGAGATCCTTGATAACCTTAGTAATGCTAAATATTTATCTAGTATTGACATTTCTAAATGTTTCTGGCAGACATTAGCCAAAAAAGAGGATCGTTGTAAAATAGCCTTTTACGTTCCATCTCGCGAAACATTTCAATTTAAAAAAATGCCTTTTGGGCTTACTAATGCCCTTGCAACTCAACAAAGATTGGCTGATTTTTTGTTCTATGGGCCCGAATTTAAGAACAGGCTGTTCTGTTTTGTCAACGATATAATCTGCATAAGTTCCAATTTTTCTGTACACATTTCGTTTTTACTACGCGTTTTACAAAAATTGAAATCTGCTAACTTGACCATTAACTTTGATAAATGCAGTTTTTTTAGAGATAAGTTAAAGTATCTCGGCTATGTTGTCAATGCTAAGGGTCTTCATGCCGACCCCCATAAGATTGCTTCCATGAAAGAGTTACCGACTCCTAGTACCAGAAAGGAGGTTCGTCGTTTCTTGGACGCGGCCTCGTGGTATAGGCGCTTCATACCCAATTTCAGCACTATTGCAACACCCTTGAACAAACTAACTTCTCAAGGCAAAAAGGCACCGCCCTTCTGTTGGTCGACAGAGGCTGAACAAGCATTTAAATTAAAAGAAAGCTTGGCCTCCCTAGCGATTTTGTCCTGTCTCGATTTTTCTGAACCTTTTGAGATTCACACGGACGCTTGCAATTATGGTATAGGAGCCGTTCTCTGTCAAGTGTTAAAGGGGGAAGAAAGGATAATAGCCTATTACAGCAAGTCATTATCCAGCCAGGAAAAGAATTATAGTGCCACTGAGCGCGAAGCCTTCGCAGTCTTGTCAGCTATTGAGCATTGGCGCTGTTATATCGAGAATGGTAGGAAGTTTGTTGTCTATACTGATCACGCCGCATTGCAGTGGTTTTTAAAATTAAATAATCCCACAGGCCGTTTGGCCAGATGGGGTGTTCGTCTCTCCTGTTATAATTTTGAAATTAGACATCGTCGTGGTTCGGATAATGTTTTGCCTGATTTTCTGTCTCGCTCTGTACCTGTCTCAGCTATTATCAATGGTTCGCAGGATAATAGTAATAATTATAATACAGTTGTGCCAGTTTCTACTAATGATCCTTGGTCATCATCATCCTCTTAGCGTTATCCCAGTTTCAATCTGGGGTCCGCTTTCTAGCCTAACCGGATTTGGCTGAATATTAGCTTTTCCACGGAGCGACTGCCTGTCTGACCTCCGCAACCCGAAGGGATAGCGATATTCCATGGTTTAGACTAGTGTCAGTTTATTTAGAAGGTACTGACGCCCTGTAACGATTGTCAAAGATCTTCATGACAACCGGGACCGACGGCTTAACGTGCTCTCCGAGGCACGGGACAAGCGATAATTAACCATTCAATACGCACATAACTTCGAAAAGTCATTGGTGCGCGCCGTGGATTCGAACCCGATACCCTCTGCATGGCAGTCTGTTGGTATATCCACTTGGCTATCGCCGCCTTCTAATGATCCTTGGTATCTAAACGTATTTAACGGTTGCTTAAAGAGGCCATCGTCTTTTGTTGACTATCAAATAATTAATAATAAATTGTATAGACTTAAAAAGTCATTAAACCCACTTACCAGGGAGTTTCAGTGGAAGGAAGTTATACCGTTGGAAATGAGACCAAACATCTTATCCGACAATCACTCCTTGCCCACTGCTGGCCATCTCGGCATTTTTAAAACATACAAGCGTTTATCGCTGGCCTATTGCTGGCCAGGTATGTATAGCGATGTCGTTAAAGCCGTCCATGCGTGCGATACTTGTACGGCCCACAAGCACCAAAATCACTCCACTCTCGGCCATATGGGTCAACCTAAGTCGTGTCATAGACCATTTCAGATGTTGAGCATAGACCTCGTCGGACCCTTACCCCCCTCGAGGAAACAGAATACGTATGTTTTCGTGGTGTCTTGTTGCTTTTCTAAATATTGTTTGCTTTTTCCAATTAAGCGTGCCTCTGCCGAAATTATAACCAAAATTCTAGAGGAAAATGTTTTCCTTGTTCATGGTATTCCGTCTACCATTGTCTTGGATAACGGTAAGCAATTTATCAGCTCCACCTTTAAAAAATTATTATCCAAATACAAGGTTCCTAACTTGCATTACACTCCGCTGTATACCCCACACGTTAATCCGGTCGAAAGATATAACAAAACTATTATGACAGCTGTTTCAACTTTTATAGACCGCGATCACCGCGTAGGGGATTTGAACTTAGCAAAGATACAATTTGCACTCAACTGTGCGGTGAACGAATCGACCGGTTTTACCCCTTCATTCTTGGTTTATGGTCATGAATTGGTTACTTGTGGTTCTCATTATATTCATCACGAATCGGACCCTAATATTGTATTTGAGCCGCGTGATGAATATGACCAAACGCTTGGCCATCTGTCCACCATATTTGACAAGGTGCATGCAGAATTGCACAATGCTCATCAGAGGAATAGTCATTCTTATAATCTTTGCCGAATATCGGCTGATTTCAATGTTGGCGATGTGGTTTGGAAAATAACTTTCTATTTGAGCGACAAGGATAAGTATTTCAGCAAAAAATTAGCACCGAAATTTATTAAATGTAAAATAGTGGCAAAAAAATCTCCCCTTGTGTATAAACTGACGGATATGTTTGGAAAACCTCTTGGTGATTTCCATATAAAAGATCTTAAATTAACTCACTACAAAGTTTAAGAATGTAATGATTAATGCTCATCACTAATGATCTAATCAGTAAAATAACTTAACACTTTGTTACAAATAGTATAACAATCTTGAATTCCTAATTACAGCTAAATCATGTACCCAATTATCTTGTTACATATAGCTTTAGTAATGACTGATCGAAATATAATAAAAAAAAATTTTTTCCTTATGGCTCAGTGGTTAAAATGTTGTTGTCGGATCGGTCGGTGGTTCGATTCTCGCTTGTGTTTTTGTTTTGTGTTTTTTAACTATGGTAGTGTATACTATATCATCGACCGTCTCCTTCGATGATGTATTATACATTACATCTTGCTCTGAACATTTTTTTGTGTTTTTTAAGTATGGTAGTGTGTACTATACCATCGACGTTCTCCTTCGATGGTGTATTATTCATTACATTTTACTACGAATTGTGCAATTGTCTTTAATTAATTTGTATCGTGTTCAGAAACTAGATAATGACTCTCGTCAATAGGCGGGTCCACACAGACCGAGCAGCCTCGCGAGGAAAATGCTTCGCGAGGCTGCTCGGTCTGTGTGGACGTGGCTCGGTCGAGGAAAACGCATGTGCCACCGCGGCCGAGCTTACCGTGCGCCCGAGCTACCGAATTAGACACGTCCACACAGAGCGCGCAGCCTCGCGAGGAATTGGCGCGCGAGGCTGCACGCTCTGTGTGGACGTGCCCCGGCCGAGGCAAGCGCGTGTACTGCCGCGGGCGAGCGACCGAGCGGCCGAGCCATCGTGTTCGGTTTTTTGTTTTGCCGCGGTGTGGGCGCTGTTTCGTGCCTCACTCGAACATAGTAATCCCAACTAATAATATAAATTCGAAAGTATGTATGTATGTTGTGCATTTTTTTATAGACTCACATCTGTATCCCCGAAGGGATAGGCAGAGGTGTAATATTTTTACATCCACATTTCGCCATGAAATCTTTAAGTCCCACATAATAGGGGACGAGCCTATTGCCGTTACCGGGCACATCAGCAGACACCGTACTGCTTCTGAGAATTCAGGAAAACTCAGTAACACGTTTGCCCGAACCTGGGACCTCCGATCAGCAGTCGCAGACGCTATCCACTGGTCACTGGATCACGGAGGATATCTACATTCATCATAACAATCTCATCTTTGACGTAATTTATTGTACCAATAATAATCCTTCAGTCTGCTTCGATTACAGTATCCTTGCCTACAGACATTAATTTCCTATAATTCATTCTATATTTCTTACTATGTCTACCTATTCCTCATCCTTTAGGTATAACAATAATCGACGACTGGTTGGCATAGCGGGAGTGTAAGCGACTGCAACGCCGAAGGTCGCGGGTTGGATTCCCGCTCAAGTCAAACATTTGTGTGCATGAATATGAATGTTTGTCTTGGTCAGGGTGTTTCTATGTATATATTTACAAAAAAAGTAAGTATAAGTAAATATGTATGTTATGGCGTATATGTATGTTATTCCCGTTAAAAATGTTGTAAGAATATCAAGTTGGTTTATACTAAAACGGGACTACAGCAAAGAGAATAGGAATAAATTTAAGAAATGTTTAAAAGAGCTGTCCTTTCAAAATATATATGAAAATAACTACGCTAATTGTGCATTTGACGAGTTTCACGATACTTTTGTACTTTTCTATAACCTTTGTTTTCCGTTGAAAAGAATCAGAATACCATTAAATAAAAGACCGAAATGGGTCTCCAAGGGTATTAAAAAGTGCAGTAAAATTAAACGTGAATTATTGTGGCAATATAGACGTTTACGAACCTCTTCTAACAAAAAAACGTTCAAAAACTATGCACGCCGGTATAAAAGAATAATTGCACTTACTCAGCGATCACAAAATGATTACCAAATAAAAGTAGCCAAAAACAAATCCCAAGCTACTTGGCAAATTATTAATAAATGCTTACATAATCAACCCGTCGAAAGCGTTTCTAATTTAATACATAATAATAGAATTATAAGTAATCCGTATGACTTAGCTAATTTGTTCAATAATTTTTTTACGACCATAGATGTAATTAATTGCAATAATGATATGACATATGATATAAATTATGACAAATTTAATTCTTTTTTTATGACTCCATGTGTACCGTTTGACATTCTTAAGATAATTTCGAATCTTAAGAACACTAGCTCTGTAGGTTACGATGATGTATGTACTAAAATAATTAAAGACGTTGCACTAATCATATCTCCAGTTCTATGTTACATAACCAATCTTTGCATTGAACAGGGTGTGTTTCCAGACAAACTTAAAATATCTATAGTTAAACCCTTATTTAAAAAAGGAGATCCGAATGATATAAATAACTATAGACCTGTAGCTTTAATCCCAATAATGGCAAAAATTTTGGAAAAGGTTATCTATATCAGACTATATAACTATTTTGAGAATAATAACATTCTGTCTGAAACGCAATATGGCTTTCGTAGAAGTAAAACAATAAATATGGCGATTTATAACTTTTTACATAACATCACAAAAGCAGTTGAAAGAGGCAAAAAGCTGTAGCACTGTATTTAGACATGTCAAAGGCCTTTGACCGAGTAGACCACAGTATTCTTTTAAAGAAACTCTACAGTTACGGCGTTAGAGGAAATGCTCATGATCTATTAAAGTCATATTTGAATAATCGATCACAAGTTACCCATGTACGAAAAATATGCCCTAAAACACGGACAGAGACTGTTTATGCGTCTAACCAAAAATCTTTTCGTTATGGTGTGCCACAGGGAAGTGTTATGGGACCCCTATTGTTTTTAGTATACATCAACGATATGCCAAATATGACAAAGCACTTTATAACATTGTTTGCGGATGATAGTACTATATTATTTACAAGCAGTAATATTAATAATCTAGAATCTGACATAACTAATACGTTGACATGCATTGATAACTGGCTGACATTTAATAATCTCAAAATAAATTTATCAAAAACACACCTTATGAATTTTAAACAAAGGCAAATAGACGGTACATTAAACATCTCCTATTCGGGTACAATAATCCCTGAAGTAGAATCGACACGGTTTCTGGGACTAGCAATAGATGATAAACTCAAATGGAAACTGCACATTGACAATATATGTAAAAGACTATATCAGTTTTCGTTTGCCCTCTATAAGCTTGCCCTAGTAGCGAATCAATCTACCGTCTTAACTGCGTATTACGGCCACATAGAACCTATAATAAGGTATGGCGTAATATTTTGGGGCAATTCAATAGATAAGTTGCGTGTGTTTATTGCCCAAAAGCGCTGTGTTCGCTCAATGCTAGGACTTAAAAAGAGACAGACTTGTAAAGATAAATTTATAGAACTACGCATCTTAACGGTGCCATGTTTGTATATTATGGAGGTTGCTTCATTTGTTAAAACCAACCTTAACTTATTTAGTGTCAACCCCTCTGGTACTAGACGTGAAGGCAATTTGAAGCATTTAGAAAGCAGAACGCAGTTGCTACGCGCGAGTATATTCTGCATGGCACCAATTATATACAATAAAATTCCAAAATCCATTCGCGCTGATAGTATAAATATATTTAAAAATAAACTTAAGGAATTACTGATAAATAAGGCCTACTACTCAGTCGAAGAATACCTAAATGATAAAAACATTTAACGCTGTAATACTTGTATATCAATATTTTTAATGTGTAAATGACCATATATACTTATATTTTTAATAATTAATTGACCTATACAATTAAATTAGTTTTTAATGTATGACCTACAAAATTTGTACACCACATTGTGGTAGGACATAGCGCACATATGTATAACATAACTTTAAGAACTGTAAACTAACCTATGATCCACAAATAAATTATTATGATTATGATTATGATTATGATTATGATTATGGCTTATGGCCCATTATTACCATTGTCTAGTACCCAAAGTAGGTACAGCAATTGGCGTCAGTCAGGCAGCCGGCTAGTAAAAACACATGCCACAACCCTATTGCAGTATGACCATTTCCAAGTACTATATTTATAAACAAAATTTAAAAATAAGGGAGAGGAGAGACCAACGATCTCACATTGATACGTAGACCGATAGATGGCAAAAGTACCACAGAGTACCTTTGTATATAGGAGGATAGAGACGTCACTCAAGCTATTAGCGCTACCTGGCGGTCGTTTCAAGCATTTTTTAACTATAGTAGGTACTTTATTAGATACTAGAGGACGCCAGCAGCTATGCCTGCATTTTTTTTAAATTTACTCGTTTTGGCCGATCCTGTGGGAATTTCGGGAAATCCCTTCTTAGTGCACCCCTACGGTCCCCAAGGAATATACATGCCAAATTTCAGCTTCCTGCGCCCAATAGTTTCGGCTGTAGCGTGTCTGTCAGTCAGTCAGTAACGCAAGGATTTTATATATTGAGATTATTAGACAAATTAATTTTATTATGTGGTTCAATTACATATACATCCCTAAGTGAAAACCATGGTTTTCGCTTATGGATGTACATGCTACTAAACTGAAGTGTGTAATTGCGTACTGTAAAATTATATAAAATAAAACATTGGTTTAATAGCACCCTTTATGTTTCAAACGTTTTTTACAATATTCATAACATTTTTGTTGCATCTGAGATTTTTCATCATAGTCAATTCTGGACCCAGTTAAAACTTTATTGATGACTTTACACCAAGTAAAAATAAATAAGTTGGTGCATATTTCTTCAAAATGTTTGAGACTTTTTTATTCAAGATGCGTAAGTTCCTAATGCAGCCCTTCTGCGTGACTCCACTCATCCGGCGCAGCATATTCATCTCATTGACACGCAGGCTGTGCGATACAATCGCTGGCAGCTATAGTTCGGATAAAAACCTGTGTTGCACATTTTACTTTCACGTTTGATATTTTCTTTGAATTCACATGATATATTACTTTTGGCATTAAGCAAAGTCCTTGATATGCAGGATTTTCACTTTACAGAAGCATAGTATGTTTCCTTTTGCTAAATTTTCTTGCCCATCATTAATTACTTTAAAAATTATTTTTATTATTTTCTCAAATTGATCAAATATATTGTCATTGAAGTCGGGTGTAAGGGAAGCTGTTCGAATCATTCGGCTAAGTGTTATTAGTGATGGTAATACAAAAACCTTTCTGAGCACGCTCTCGGACCCTATTTCTAATCGGTCACCACTTTCTCGCCTTTTTTAAACAGTCTGCCCATTTTTCATTTACCAATCTTCCTGATACTGTAGCATAGTGAAAATCATTGTAGGGGATATATACATTCAGTGTCTTTAAAAGAAATGAGTTTTCTCATAGCTTTAATCATCATCATCATCCTCCTAGTTATCAACCTGGGATCCGCTTACTCCTCTAACCGGATTTGGCTGAATATGAGTTTTTCCACAGAGCGACTGCCTGTCTGTCCTCGGCAACTCAAAGGGATAGCACTATTCCATGGTTTAGACTAGTGACAGTTTATTTTGAAGGTACTGATTCCTTAAAATGACTGCCCATTACTTTAAGGAAACTTTACACACAAAACGATAACCTTAAGATTAGTTAGATGACTTATAAAAGTGGTTTTAGTTACTTGTAAATTTTATTACAGTTTCAAACACAACATCTTCTTGTGGACATTGCTGTGAATGTTGCTAAATTCCAGTGGAATGCAAAATTTCTCAAGTAAGATGGGTACCTAGGCGAAGAGTGCGGAAATCAGAGTCCAATATGTTGCCACAGTAGTTGATGAAAGAAGGATGGTCAGAATCACTGGGTCGGGGTAAAATATGCACAAGAAATAGGAAACATATCCATTCACACAAAATAAATTAACGGAGTTTTTAAATTTTCAAAAAGCTTTTATGTCAAATTTGACTTACATGTTTGACAATGTAGTATTACTACTTTATGGTTTGACAGCTGCTCATCGTTTGAAAATCAGCAAATTAAGAAACATTAACATTTAAATTTTGTTTTCAAAATAAAAATTGCTTTTTACAGATATTTTTATGGAAAAAAATTGAAATAAATATTATAAGAATAATTAAACGTGAGAATAAGTGATTATGTAAAAAAGTGAGTTTTACTGCCATCTAGCGCTCATTTTATCTAAATAAATGAGGTTCTATTCAACTTTGTTCTAAGTTTTAAAACCATGAAATGTACTATTTCACTCTAATTCACAAGTCGACAATTTGATACATGCGTTCTGAATTCAAGCGTTATGACAACTACAATTTTGTTTTTTCCTACGGTGCCGAGGCTGCCGCGCTCTAGGCCGCGTTCACATTTATCTGATGTAATCTGTCGTGACGGCGTCTGTCGTGTCGCGACAGACAATATCCCGGTCTGCGACAGAGAAGGGGGGATGGTGGGGGGTTGTACAGCGCGAATTAAGAGATTGGACTCAGATTAATTGTAAAAAAATACTTTATTTAATTATAACAGCTTAACAGTATATTTAAAATATAAAATAGTAATCGCTAATGTTAGATCTACAAAGGTATTTTTAATAAACTAATGCTAAGATGACAATAAAATTATCTAGATAATTTGGTGGGGAGAGATGTGCTGACGAAGCTAACATTGAAAGAAAGAAAAGAAAGAAAGAAAACATATTTATTCTGTTACGAACAAATGAAATAATTACATTTTTTAGCACACATAACAGGTTTAGGAACAGAATTGGCCTCCAACTCAGCGTAGTGCCATCTAGTTCAACTAGATGGCGCTGATATTCTGTTGGTACCATTTTATCTTAATTACTAATAAATAAATAAATAAATAAATAAATATATATTGTTTCTTTTTTTTTGACCCCGGCCGGTCGTTTCACATTTGCACAAAGAGGAACACATTTATATACCGACAAGGCTTATTGTGTACACTTCTAAAATTGTGACACTTGACACATAGGAAATTAAAGGTAAACCCTGAGAAGGCAGAGAACATGTTATATTCCATTTCACACACGAAGGCGCTGGTGACATAATTTCATCTCCGTACAAATAAATGAAAATCAGACGAATATGATCCTAAATAACAAACACCATTACACCACCCGCACCCCCCAATGTGAAATGGAGTATAATTAAATTAAATTATAAAAAATAGATACAAAAAAGAGAAAATAAATAAAATAAAACAACAAAGCTGACAGAACAACAATAGTCTGACAGGTGTGACCGGTCAGACCATTGCTGAATTGTGTGACATAATGACAAATATCAGAAATTAACGTAGCATCCCGTTCAAAATAATGATTACATATGTACTCTATGACTCGGCATAGGTCTACGAATACAAATACGATCAACGAAAAATGATGGCAACAGCATAAGTACGTAGCACCTCAGCGAACATAATGCCAACACGTAATAATCCGTGAAGGTAACATTGTCCCAAAATAAAACGTTTGCTTAGTCTTGGGACAAAGTCACCATCATGTATGTATTAATCAAAATTATGGCATGCATTATTATTATGCAATTTATCTTACATGGTGTGTTAAAACATTTCTATAATCTAAGGTACTAATCACAGACTATTGGGATACTACGATACTAATAAAACAAACAATTTAATAGAGACATCATTAAGGTCCAGATAAAATTTGTCCATGAATCCCGCTATGCTATGTAATCTGTACCATAAATTCATGCTTAGACTAATTATATACCTATGTAGGTACCTATTAAAGAATTCATGCCTTCTTCCTTTTGAGAAGAATTCTTCGTTTTTGTTTTTTTTTTTTTTTTGGTGCGATCACTGCACTGTCTTTAGCTGTCTCCAGTATTATAATATTAGTCTATGGTCATTAATTGTCTATAGCTGAATGCGTAAGCGTCGGTAACTAGCGCGGGGTTCTCAAATGAGCCAAATTGACGCCAAGCCATTTGCGAGCTATTTTTGCAGAGGAAATTGAAAATAGAAAACATTAATGGCAAATATAATATTATTATGTAAATATTGTGATTATTGTGAAGTCTTCATTTCTGCTGTTTCTTTGTGTGTGTGTGTGTGTGTCATGAACTATCTTACAATAATGCTTTTGATAATATAATTTTTTTTTTGCTGCATTGCTGGGTTCCGTACAGTTAACTCGCGCGACACAACTCGTCAGACTAATGTGGACGCGCCACTGTCTGTCGTAAAGCGTCAGACGCGCGTATGCAATTGTGCGCAATGGACGACGAACTAATTGACTTCCTTTTATAATATTATTCTTATACAGTACCTATAGATGAGCTAATTGAATACGAAATAATATAATCCTATGTAAATAATTTATGGATATAATTGGATCTACTTAATCTGAATCGGATAATTCATCAAAAACATTGCGAAAGTGTGAACTCTACGAGAGTCAAGACAGAATTGATTTAAAATTGCGTCAGATCGCGACAGATGGCGACAGAAAAATGTGAACGGTAAGTAATTACGACAGAGACCGTCACGAGAGATCACGTCAGATAAATGTGAACGCAGCTTTATTCTATGGCCTCGCTCGTTCGGGGACCGTTTCCTCGCGCGGCAAATGTCTCGCGAGGCTGCTCGCTCTGTGTGGACCCACCTAATGGAATGCGGTCAGCGCCAAGCGCGCAGTGATGACCAGAGATCGGATAATCGGATGCATATTCACCTAAAGTTCATTTTTGGCTAGGATATTATGGAAGCGGCTTCTTAAAACATATTTTTAAAATATAAATCCCGGGATTCCAGATAATTCGGGAATGTGTAACTACTCTGTAATATGGTGAGGAAACGACGTCTTTAATATGTGGTTTTTATTTTAAAAAAACCTGGTCTCCGGGATTACATAATTATTAATGTGTATTTACTTGAAGTTAATTTTAAGCTCCCCATCAATTAATGAGTATGTTGAGTGTAAGAGAAATGATAGGCAGTGGGTGTTAATTATAAAATATATACAGGATGTCACAAGACCCATCACCAAGCCGAAGTCTACTCGTTTTGGACATCATGCTAAGTCACACTAAGGAAGAATAAAACCTGGGAAATGACTTTTTTTTATAAGAATTCACTTTTTTCAAGCCGCTATAAAAAATGCGCGCGTGCAATTTTCAAAATACCTACTAATCCATAGGTGCATAGGACATCTATAGAACAGGTTGGCCGGGTAAATGCATTGATTTTGAGCTTCAATATCCCCTGAACCAGTAATTTCCCAGGTATGATGCCGAAGCAAAAAATGTTTGTAATGATTGGTACAATATGGGGTTTCAGTTTTCGTTAAGGGTCTTTTTACAACCTGTATATAATAATATGTACTTACCTATCATAAACTTTCAACTAAGTCGTTTAATACGATACTGTCAGTCAGACTCAGTTGAGCGTGGGAGTTCTTTGGTGATGCTGTTGTAAGTTAATAATTATTAAGAGACTGAATAGATTTTTTTTTGTAGATCTTATTTATTATTTGTTTGAGATAAATGTTGTGAAAATTGAAGAAAATTAAGAGGATTTTATTATTTTTAGAGCTTTTATTTTGGTACAAAAGTTAAAAAAAGTAAATATACTTACACCCGATTTGATTATATAATAAAAACACTAAATTTACTAAATCCCGGGATTTTTCAATTTAAAAGTGCATTCCATAATAGCCAACACCTCAACTTTAGGTAAATATGCATCCGATTATCCGATCACTGGTGATGACTCACGTGTTCACCGGCTCAAACTTTCGATCGCAGTAATAATTGTTAATCCATTTTAAATTAATACAATTTGTCCTTGCAATATTGCATCGACCTTGTTATTGAGCAATTTGTTTGTGATATTGCCAACTGATCGTATGATTGTTAGTATCGTAATATTTATTTATTTATTTATTTATTAAAACTTTATATACACAATAGTATAAAGGCGGACTTAATGCCATGGGCATTATCTTCCAGTCAACCTTAGAGTGGTGCAGAGAGAAAAGAAGTAGGTGTAATATAATGAAAACTAATTTGAACTAATATAAATTATAACTAAGTATATTATAGATCTAAATGATACATTTAAATAAATACGTTAGGTACATAATATAATATAAACATACATGATATAGATATATTATAAAACTACATAAATACACAAAGGCATATATAATATATATACTATAAATATATAAACACATACATACATATTAAACCACATTGAACTAAAACGACTTAAGATACAATCGCCGACTCAGCCAATAGGAGCTCCTTCACCTTGAACTTGAAAGTGTTCTTCGTCTTGGCCATCCTGATTTCAAGAGGGAAGGCATTCCAGAGAAGGATAGATTGAATAGTAAAAGAGGAATGAAGAAAGTTAGAGTTGTGAGGAGGTACCGTGAGGAGAAGATTATGAGATGAACGGAGGTTTCGTTCATGGTTGGAATATAAGTATTGGAAGTAGGAAGATAAATACTGGGGAGAGGTTGAAGATGTAAGAATAGTATAGAGGGTAGTGAGAGCACGCAAACTACGGCGCTGACGTATGGGAAACCACTTTAGTTGGGAACGATAAGTAGACACATGGTCATACTTGCGAAGATTGAAAATCGAATGCAGTTATTTAGAAGACGGTCAAGTTTATCAAGGAGGTCTGTATTCAGGTCAAAGTAACATACATCACCATAGTCAATGAGGGGGAAGATTAAGGTCTGCACAAGCATTGTCTTTGTCTCGGATGGTAGTATGTTCCTTAGACGGTAGAGAGCGCGCAGAGCACTGGTGACCTTTCGACTCATAAGTAACATACTCATAAGTAATATAGTAAGATCGTAATATTGGTTTACGACTTATACATTTTCAATTAATTTCACTTATCGAGCCCGTATCACGTATAATACCTCTTCGCGCGTCGTGTAATATAATGAATGCGACTCGCATCGTTAATGAATGTTGGCTTGTTCATGCGTATGATTGTGTGTAGGCCTTTTGAATGTGATGAATGTCAGGTAATGGGAACGTTCAATGCTTGGTGACGTACGAATGGCCGAGAGTTATACTTGGGTTTTCTTTTCTTCCAGGGTTAGTAGTTGCTTGTGCTTAGCTTACTGAAACCACCACTCATCTGTTTCAAGGTCCCGGAATGCAGTTGCCGTCCACCAGCCACAGAATGTTCCCGGATGGAAAATTCTGGCCTAATGGGGGGAGTGTGTGACGTCACTGTGACGTCGCGCTCACTCCTCCCACTCATGTCATCGACACCCCGGCCCTACCGCCTGCTATAAATACGGAGGCGCTGGGACATCGGGCCCTTTTGCTGCATTCGACGACATCGGCTCGAAAAACTAAGTACATCAGCTGCTACTCCTGAGCGACTATCGACAGGCGGACCCTCAACAAATCCCTTACCATCGCCGAATCACGCGACCCTGTTTATATCTTTTCGAATAACATTTTTTTAGTAATTTTTGCTTAGTGAAACGCTTGCTAAATGATGTTTAGATTTACTTGAAGAATTAAATCAATTTTTATTGTAACATTTAACCACGTTTCTCATTTAAACACCCCCTAAGTAGGGACAACGTTACAGCCAACACCATCAAACGTCCTGCTCTCCGTTACGCAATCTGCCGATAAGTCTCCCATCAAGGGCTGCATGGTAGAAGCCTTGAGCTTATAGCAAGGGATGCAGCGAAAGACTACACTCCGAATTATTCTTCGGGCAGACAGAATCCAATACTCGCGTTGCAAAGTGGCCAACAGGGCATTGCAACCAGCATGCGAATTTTTAAAATAACGGTCAGTTACCAACAAGCGTACCAAATGACCGTCCTTGGGTAACAACAGGGGGTGACGTGCCCCGTAAGGGAGGTTGGCTTTCTTGAGACGCCCTCCAACGCGCAAGAGACCCGTATCATCCAAAAAGGAGTTCAATTTTGATACAGCGCCCGATAATTTCGATTTCCCTGACTTAGGGATAGCAATCTCCTCCTCAAAATGAGCCAATTGCGCAGAACGAATCCAAAAGGTAAAGGACTCCTGTCTTTCCTGTGGTGTGTTACATTGCTGTAATTATAAACTTATAAATACACATCAGCTACGATCTACAATTCGAACTTATCATTATATAATTATAAATTAATTATTATATGAAGATGATACTAAACCTAACATCTTAAACCTAACCTAATCATAACTTAAACCTAAACATTAAATCCTAACGTAGTACCTTGTAAAATTAATTACAATAGTAAATATAAAAGTCAACTTCAACAAACAAACAGCCGCTTATAATACTTTTTGATATAGACAAACTCGCGTCCAGAGAAACGGTATCAGACGTTTCTGTTGTGGGTGCCTAAAATTAAAAACAAAACGCCTTATCCAAGCAGTAAAACCTAACAACTTGTCAAGGGAGCTGTAGAGATACAACAAGATATCGTGGTCGAAGGCGCATTTCACCTTCTCAAGAGTGAGTGTACGTAGACCCGGCAAATTGGAAGTATTCAAAATTGGCGTCCGAGGCCAATCAACCTCTGGTCGACTCAACCATTCCGGACCCACCACAGCGAGTGATCTATCAAACTAGGCGTCAAGCATCCGCGTGAGGCACAATCAGCGGGGTTGAGATCACCTGGCACGTGTCTCCAAACAAGCTTGACTTCAGATTTTTGGAAAACGCGATTAGCGACAAATACTTCCAAAGTGTGGACAGACGCCTTCAACCAACAAAAAACAATTTGGCTGTCTGTCCAGGCGTAGGTCCCATTAATACAAATTGTTTTACCCAAAGTACTAGACACGTGATTCAATAATCGTACGAGTAGTGCTGCTCTCGAGAGCTCCAATTTCAGGATGGTCAGAGATGTCCAAAGGGAAAACAACCTTGTTCTTCGCCATGATCAGGGATACTCTCACCTGACCTGAGGCACTGACTGTGCGCAAGTACACCACGGCCGCGCGACCACGGTCCGAGGCATCACAAAACCCGTGAAGGGTTGCTTTGTCCTTCCCGGGAGGAAGGATGGGACGAGGCAAGGAGATCTCGTTGACGGCAGGAAGTGAATCCTCACTTCCTGCCGGGAATGGACCTCCTTTGTATCCACAAAGGAGGTCCATTCCTCAACAAGAGTACCACGTTGAGGTTCGTCCCAAGTCAATCCTGTTGTCCAAAGCTTCTGCAAGAAGCATTTTGCCCAAAATATAACAGGACAAATCCAACCGTTTGGATCAAAGGTTCTGGCGACACTAGACAACACGAGACGTTTAGTCCAAGAACAAGGCAATTTCAAGTCTAAGCTGTACGTATAGATGTTTTGGACCGGTCTGTACTGAACGCCGAGAACAGCCATCATGGCGGGGTTGTCAACAATCACAAACAAATGTGGATCCTGTTGATGATCCTCGGGTGAGCCCTCCAAAAGCGCTGGTGAGTTGGAAATCCATTTGCGCAACTCATAACCAGCGGAGGCCAAGATACCTATCAATTCGTCCAGCAGGAGGATCACCTCGTCCGCTGTAGAGGCGCCAGAATAAAAATCATCCACGTAAATATCATCGTTCAGGATAGCAGAGGCTCGTGGGAAACGTAGGCCCTCGCGGTCTGCGAGCTCCCAAAGAGAACGTATTGCCAAGTAGGGGCTCGACCTTAACCCGTACGTAGTGGTATTGAGCTCGTAGACGACCATGGGATAACGAGGATTCTCTCTCCAAAGGATCAGCTGGAAACGACGGTCATCAGGGTGGATAATCGTCTGCCTAAACATCATTTTTATATGGGCCACAAAGACAACCTGATGTCGTCGGAAGCTGGTAATGACGTCACAAAGGTCTTTGACCAACTTGGGACCAGAATGCAAGCACTGGTTCAAGGATACGCCTGTAGAAGTCTGCGCAGAACCATCAAACACCGTGCGCAGCTTTCCAGTCGATGGCTTCCATACCGCATGATGTGGGAGAAAGTAGTGCTCCACCGAACGCCAATCCTGACACGGACATGTGTCCTAATTGTTCATATTCTCTTATGAACTCAATATTCTTCTGTCTGAGCTCCGGATCACGACTAGGGCTTCCAAAATTACGGATATATTTAATTACGTAACTGATTACGAATTTTCGGTGTCCAATTACGTAACTACGTAATTTCTAGGATATTTTTTGAAATCGAATGTTTATAGATATCAATGGACAATATAAGATGTGTAAAAGACCATTGATTAACTAAAGTTTGAATTTTTGGACATACAGAATAGTGTTACATAAAAATAATGAAAGCTTGACAGCCGCAGTTTCACACAAAATATAGTCCGAATAGTGTCCGAATTGAGAAATTCAGGGAGACTGTATCCGTTGCAGACGCCAAACACACTGATCTTCCAAAAACAAGCCGTTCAAAGATCAAGAAAGATGAAGCTCAATTCGGCGTTGTGGGCAAGAATAACAAATTTTAAGAAGTTCTCTATAGTTTTACAGCATAAGATTAATTTTTATGAGTCTTTTTGTAACCGTCTAAGTCAGCAAGCCCACAACAAACCAACCATACATTAAGGGAAGAGATTCAACGTTGCATCAACGAAATTTTGCCACATTTATGCAAAGTGGACATGGAAATGTTAAAAAATGTAGTGCCATGCAAAATCGTGAAATCCATTTGTCCGATGTGTTCCTCGGGTTCCTCCATAATATTAAGTAACCCTATCTTATGGACTATTTCTGTTGAATTCAAATCTTGCATTAATTTTAGGAGACCCGTTATAATTTGACGTCGATTTTATGAAGGTTTCTGTTGATGTTTCAAATAATGTAAAATACCAGATACACTCGTTCGTTCGTCTCTCTTTTATTCTTTATTAAGACCTACACCTAGAAATAGGCTGCTATGATGATGATGATGATTTAGACCTATACTTACTTACGTAATTGCGGATTTCAACCCTTTAGTTACGGACTTGTCAAAAGGTCTTTTTTATTGCGTAATTACGTAATTGCGTAGTTATTTAATTACGGAATGGAAGCCCTAATCACGACCCATGCGACGCTCAATAGCCAACAATCTCTTTTCGGCTAAAGATCGTGACTTACCAATCGGAGGCCGTACAGATAGAAAGGGTAGCCTCGTAATAATCCGACCAGAACGGAGTCAACCAGTGTTGTTCTGAAAGAACAGCTCGCACTCCTCATATTCTGGATTCAAACGAGCATCTTGAGAGGGCTCCTATACCTCCCAAAACCTCTGAACTGCATCTAAGAGAGCGGAGCCTACCGCCAACAAATTATTAAGTTCGGGTGGAGGGGGGTCCCTTGGTACAGGTCCCATCAAAGCAAATCCAAATATGGTCGAGATAGCAGTCAAACCATTTGGCACCAAGACCCGTTTCCCACCAATCAAAATTCCACCAAGGACATCAGAGCCAATCAACAAATCGATTTGTCCCGGTGTGTCAAATTTGGGGTCTGGCAGTTCCAATCCCGATGTCAAATTCACCACAGCAGCAGGTAGCTGTTTCTGTGGATGCATACCCAAAATATTCTTCAGCACAATAGCCGAGGTTTTAATCCTCGGATGTGAAGATTCAACAGGGGCAAACAAAACCTTAATTTGCCCTTCAACAGTAGAAGCTACGTCACCTATTCCCCGAACACAATTCGGAAAAGAGCCCATATTTAATTCAGAGGTCCCCGTGGGTCCACAGACCCTAACAGCAACCGTTGGTAGGATAACGGTCTCAATGGGGGTGGTTGACATTATAGGGCAGGAGTCAATGACCTATTGTTGCCTGGGCGGCGACCGTTGGCCAGGACCAGGCAAATCAAAACTAGGGTGCGGCTTGAAGTCCTCAAAGGCGCGACGACTCGATCCGCGCGCCATCTGTGGGGGGTCATAATGACGCACCCGCCCAAAACGAGGTGGGCGCGAGTCAAGGCGGGGATGCTCCGCCAAAGAAGGGGAATACCCAGATATTCCTCTCCTTTTGACGCTGAGCTGTCGCACATTCAGGTGCGCGAGAGAGAGGAGGCGTGCGCACGCTACGGTTCTTCAAACGGGTTGAATGGCGATCCAATGAGCGAGGCGAATCTCGGCTACGCGCCGGTGAGCCTCGGCTGCCACCTTCAAAACACCCGCCCGTGCGCGGTGTCGGCTGGTTGGACAAGCCTCTCTGGCATTCATGCAGAGAATGTCCAAATGCTGTCCTCCACAATGAGGACGGGGCGAGAGTTTGGGCAGTCTCGCTGGTAGTGGGATCCCAAACACGAGAAGCAAAGGCGGCGAGCATTCGCGATGCGCCTTCGAGAGGCGACATGAAGGTCCAAGAATGCCCTACAACTGGCGGTTCTGTGCCCCGTATCCTTACAGTAAGAGGAGTGCTCTTACTGTAAGGATACGGGGCACAGAACGCTGGGCTCATCGTGACTGCAAAGCGAGGAGGTCACCGATTAACATTGGCTCGGGTGTGAACGCGACCCTGTTCCGTAACCTTAACCTTGGGCGGCGGTGACTTAGCCGGTGTGTCACCACCGGAGTTGTCCAAAACCCGGCACTCATCCTCCAGGAACTTCTCCAAGTCTGCAAAAGGGGGCAGATGCGTCGCACTATCCCCATCAAAGCGCTGTTCAAATCGTGACCTCAGGTCGGCAGGCAGCTTTTTGAGCACAATGTGCACCAATAGGTAGGACCATTGGTTCACTGGCAGATCCAGGCACTTAAGTGCGTTTATTGCCACCAAGAGCGTGTTCAAAAGTTGGGTGCGCAACCCAAAGACCCGGGTGAGCGTGGGCAAACTCAAAATCTGCTCGGTGTGGGTCTGCGAGGCCTCACTTGTTGTGGTACCTACGGGTAATTAAATCCCGTGCCGTCTGGTAAGCCTCGTCAGACACGGGCAGATGCTGGATGAGGCCTTTGGCCTCCCCATCCAGAACCGACCTCAAGTAGGCCAATTTTTGTGCCGGCCGAAGGTCAGCCCAAAAATTGTATATTGTGAATGTCATCGACCAGGCTGTCGAATAGGTTAACAAAGCCCAGGTAGGTTCCTAGGCAGCCATCAAAATGCGGGAGGTCCAATGTGGAAAGCCTACTCACCATTCCCGGTGCTGGCCTAGGAAGCTCCTGCTTCAACATGGGTTGCCCGTCCCTCTCGGCAATTAACTGTCTTGCACAGTTGGAGACAGCATCATAGAGATCCAAAATCTGGGCATAATCCTCACTGACTCTATTTTGCTGGTCAGCGGCGAAGTCAACAACTGACACTTCGAGACAGCAAGCGCTGAAAGTAAGAAATTGCTGTTCCACACTTGCCAGGCGATCATCGATCCGCTCAAATCTTTGTAATAAGGCCTGCTGGTGATCAAGCCGGTTCACCAGAGCATTGGCTGAGGCAAACCAGCGCAAATCTGATGCAATGGCACCCGCAGCCGCACGCAAGTCCTTGATAGCTGACATAATTAATTTTCAAAAGAGCTTGGACAAGCTTTAAACAATACTATCAATAAAAACTTAAAAAAACTTTATATTTGTTAATTATTTGAAACCAACAAAGTATTAGCCTGTTTACTGCTGGTGCAAGCAAGTGACAGGTATTTACTCCCCAACAAAATTAAAAGTTTCAATATATAGACACAAAACAAAAGTCATCAAAGTTATAACTGACAACAAATTAATAATGTTGAAACTTCAAATTAATTAATTAATTACTTGCAACAGACTGCCTGTGTTATTTGAGATATTATACAACCCTAAGTAACACAGATATGTGTTACCTAACAATACAATCAGTATATTACAACAAAACAAAGGTTTATCTATGCAAGGTCAAATTTGGTTATTAAAATGTTTCAAACTCAATATATGCAATTAACCACATCAATTGAAACTGTATACAACTGTTATCTATCCAATCAACTGACTTATTTAAGCTAACAACAACAAATTTAAACTAGATTTCAACAATTCAAGTCAAACAATTACTGATTGGAGTTTATTTGAATGAAAATGTGTTTCAAATTAAGTAGGTCAACTAATACAAACAAATATTATGTTTTCAAGCAAAACTGACCTAACAACACTACAGCACTGTTAACAATGTGATAAGATACAAGATTACAATATTAATTTGAGGTTAGTACTCTCAACAGCGACAGCGGCTTGATTTCAACCAAGCTCTTGCTACCAAAAATTATGTTGAGAGCACAGACATAGATCTACATAGATAACGCAAATGCATGCACTTCGCGTGTCTGAACTCCGACCAAGCGTCGAGGTTGGTCGCCACTAACTTCAGTCCCCGCGCGTCCGTTTTACCGTTAAGTAAACTTTATTCACATTACGTTGCCGCGTTTGCTTCGGACGTTTGATCTGACGTTGTGTGTTAGGAGACGATGAATATCGCACAAGCGATACTGTCGCGCATCGCTTCGACTTCGTGGTACAGGCAACGTCACAGTAGGTATTAAAAAGTCGGCACGCTTGGTTTCAATACAAATCGTGATTATTGCGTTATCTATGTAGATCTATATCTATGGTTGAGAGTCTGGGCTTGAAAACTGGGTAAGGTTTGCAGAGGGTAATAGAAGCGTGATTAATTCATCCAGTCTGGTCTAGCCGAGGCAAAGTTCTAACATATTATAGCGATTATATTTCAGCTTACCTGATCTTCACTGATGATGTTCTTGAGTAGATCTATAAGATTACACTCATAATCTTGGCCAAAATAATAAGGAAATCGTTGTAGCACCCAGCCAGTCCTCCAAACGATGTTTTCGGGCACGATACACGTGGACGGATTTACACAAGTTTTACAAATGTTCAATATTTCACAAATTTGTTTCAATTTTTGCCGGTAATGTTCAAGGGGCGGCAAATACAAGAATTTACAAGACAAATTCACTTCAATACCAAAAAGCACGCGAGAAAAGCAAAAGGCGTGGAGAGACAATTTTTTGGAACCGAACAAGAGAAAGAGAGAATGATTTGACAGTTCATAGTGTGACCATAGTCAAAATTTACAATAGACAAGTAACACGCTACTAAACTGATATAATCGCTTTAACTTATCATAAACAATATTTATATTTCAAACAGATGGATTGACTGTGTGAGAATGGATATGAAAGAGAAAGGGGTAAACGATCAGATGACTGGTGACAGAGAAGTATGGAAGCAAATTACATACTATTACTGCGCCGACCCCAAATAAATTGGAACCAGGGCAAGACAATGATGATTTGTTGTGAGTAACTCCGAAAAGAAGGAACATAATAATTTCAGCCCTGTATTTCTAATGTCCCACTGCAGGGCATTGGCCTCTTCTCATTGAGAGTGGGATTAGACCATCTTAATCCACCACGCTGGCTGAGTGTGATTTGGCTGACTTCACAACCTTTTGAAGAATTATGGAAATGCATCGTGAGGATCCTGCATATCAAAGACTTCTACCAGAAATGCAGGTTTCCTCATTATATTTTGTTTCGATGAGACTTTAAGGCTAACTTGAAATTGCATGAATAGCACCCACTCAGATAAAAAATTCATATTCATTTGTAGTTGCATGCAAAACTACTGACGATTTGGTCTAAATTGAAAAGCATTTTGTTTATCTACCTTTCCAAGACATAACAATTTCATTTATCACACGGCTGCTCAAACCTTATTACAATACAAAACAATATTATTTATTTCTCGTGAGCATTACAATATGCCATGATACGTAAGCCTGCATCACATCGTTTCCGGAAATAATACTGACAGACGGACAGACGCAAGAATGATAAGGATTCAGTAATTCTTTCGGAGATACGGACAAAAGAAAGGGGAAAAACGTCTTGAAATGTAACATCATTGGAAGTGTCGCTGTGCAGTGAATCAGGTTTTATTATTTGTGTGTGCGATTGTACATCCCCAAAGAGGTAGAGACGGCACGTAAAAGCGATGGAGATGTTACAGATACGATTTATCGCCTACGTGACTACGAGTAGCTTTTTATTAGGTATCTTTTTATATAAAACTAGATTTCGTGTGTGAATTAATATACTATCTATTGATGAAAACCGTACGAAAATCCGTTCGGTCGTATTTATTTAGATCATCGCGTTCATACAGACAGATAGGATGATTAAGGGACTTTATTTTGAAGTAAGTAGGTATAGATCTAGACTAGCAGTTGTGCACAGCTTCATCCGCTCTGAAATTGCTTCCTTTATTTTACACCTGTAGAAGTTGATGTGCCGAAAACTTTGATATGTTTCGTCATTTCTAACTAGAGAGCCGACCACTAATTTTTATTATGCAAGCTTCAAAATCTTTATTCTATATTTTCAAATCAACTTCCAACCTCTATTTATCCTTTTAGAACAGCAATATTTAAAAAATGTCTTTCTCTTATAAGCACTCCCTACGTTGTACCTAAATGAAATTCACTGTCCAAATAGATAAAAATAAAACATACCTCAAGTTACCTCAGAACTCCTAAAGTCGAGAAGTAGGTTACTTGAGGAATTTATCAATTTCCCTGATTGAATTATTGGCACCATTTGGACAGACACGTCCGAACGTCCGTTTGCTTCGAATTGATCAGATCAGACAGCGAAACTGAGCGATGCCCTACTTCATTTATGAATTTGGTCTTGTTTTTGCTAAGAATTTGTGCGGTTTTAGCTGGTATTTTTCTTGTATAAAATTAATGCATAGTCATGGAAAATTTGAAACCAGGAAAGGTTTAGTACCTTCATCAGATGGGCACATGGATCATTTTCTCATGTTCTTGGTTTGTAAATTGTTGGTTTCACATTATCCTATTTGCGTCTCAAGCCCTTTGAGCTCAGGTACCTAACTGTGTTTTTTATCGAGTAGTACCTACCTATGAATTTACAGTATAAATAGTGAAACACTTTTATTTTAATAAAACGAATTTACCAGTAAATATGTCACATTTGGCAAGGTGGACTGCTTATTATTATGTAAATTGTTACAATAATTACGCGATATAGACCCCTTACATAAAATAATATTCCTATGTGAACAAGTCGCGAAAGTTTCAAAGTATTCATTACGAGAAATATATATGTATACTGCCCCGCCGTTAGGCACGGGCCTCTTCTCTCTATGATAAGTGTTAGGCAACAGTCCTATATAAGTAGACTTTATATTAATGAGTTATATTATAATAGTATTCATTTTTTTAGTATTAATTTCTAATTTATTCATACATTCCACTTACTATAAACTCCACGTAGTAATCCTACTATGAACCCGTTCAGTAAGCTATAACCACAATTACTTACCAGCCTGCTAACTTCAGATTACGGTGAAGCATGTGTTTAATTACATGGATTAATTAATCGCCACCTACATTTAGCTATTAGACATTCGATTAAGCTCAACAAGTACTTAATAATTACGAAAGCTGTCTTGGGACACACGGGATGTAGACCGAGAACAAAGCTGGTTCGGAGTTAGTAGAAGATAATGCAATTGTGTAAGTTTTACAGTATTTAATTTAAACTAGACAAACTTTCCTAAATGATCACACTATTTATTGTTGAAAATCGCACAAAAATTTGTTTGCTTGTTTTTGAGTTTATCGCGGTCATACAGACTTACAGGCAAAAAAGGGCCTTCATATAATAATAAGTATAAATTGAAAATGTTATTATCATTACGCAAAAAGTGAAAATACGCAATATCTGTTTATATATTTGTGTATTTCTTTGCTACACTGATTGCCTTGCCCGAAGTCCCTACATAAACCACCCCATATAATATAATAATCAGAGATCACTTAGGTCAGTAGATATCATGCACCCTCTTGACCCTCAATAGCCCATCTACTATAATAATTATAGTCGCTCGACCCGCATCGGTACATAGTTAAAAAGAGGCTAGTACAACGTGATTGGAATCTTTCAGGATTCTACTTCATATTTTATACAAAATAGAGATGAAATACCTAGTACTTTCTCTGAATCCGACATCAGCTGATGACGATAGTTATCTCGTGAAAACGGTTGTTGTAGCCCACGCTGAACATTGAAACTGAGAAAACCACATCTCTTTGTAATATTCAGATAACATGCATTTTAATATTGCTTATTAGACAAATATGGTTCGTCTAAGGGGGCTATTTGGTGGTTTATGCTATCTTCAAATTAATATACTGTTCTGAAACATCATTCTGTAAGAAAGACATTAAATAACCATTAACAGTTGTCTGGTTGCTATAGTACAGGCTCTGCCTTTTTTATTTGAGATCAAATGACCAAGCGTCAGTTGCCCAACGAAATTAAATCAAAGTCAAAGTCAAAATCATTTATTCATCTAGGCCACAAAGTGACGCTTATGAACGTCAAAATTTAAGTTAATTACTTAATGATTCTACATTTAAATTTACTGCCGCGTTCGCAATGCAATAGGTAGAACCACGAGAAAGAACGGGCAGTAAAACTCATGCCCTATCTTTTCAAACAATTAATAATTAATGGTTGTACGTTTTATTTTTGTAAGGAGCTGCAACTGTTTAACATTGTAGACATCTACTAGGTAGTAAATTTTTAGTAACTATTGATATCATACTCAAGCAGTAAATGATGTTCATATAATGATAAGCCTCCCAAAGTAAATATGGTGAAACAGGAGCATCCACTTACGTCTTTTTTTAATGTAGGCAACTCGCGAATATGGTCAGAACTATGGTGGAAGTGAATGAAGCAGAAAGTAACGGTATATGAAATCAAAACAATTGACAACCTATTAGTTAGCCCATGACCATGAGTTACTCACATTTTACAAATCCGCAAAGTTATAATGAAAGTGTGGAAAATGAATGCAAAATATAGGTAGTATGAAATGAGAATATCGTAATTAACTACACTATAAAATAAAATTACTAATTATTGACCTAGACAAAAGCGAACAACTACTTCCAAGCGCACCTGTCATCAAAATAATCCTTCAAACTGTAATATGCCTTATTTATACGATTATTTTTAACTTCTGCCTGAAACGAACTTAACGGCAAGTCTAAAATATGAGTTCGTATTTTATTGTAGGTATATGCGAATACTGAGCCCAATAAAAGAGCTATGCATTTTGTGCAAACGAAAATACGGAACATATAATTTATGTCTATTTCTAGTATTGATATTGTGAATGTCACTATTAATTTTAAAAGAATTTATATTTAGTCTTACATGCATAACACTGGCATAAATATATTGTGACGCTACAGTAAGAATACCAATAGTTTTAAATTTTTCTTTGAGTGATATTGATGATGTGAAATTAATGAGTTTCAATGTGAAACCGAACAATTCAAACGCTTTTGAACGATGCGCGTTACTAATTTGTGCCACCCGCAAAAGTGTTCAGGCAAACCAAACATTATTTGATACTATATTATGTCTAGATACTTTTGTAAAGCAATCTAATTTGCTAGCATTGAATGTGACTTTAACAATTCTACTTATGGAGCTCTGACCCTTATTTAATTGGATTATACCCTCTCTGAATTCTTCGCAGTATATGTTGTGTTTATTTGGCTTTTGTTTTAATTATTAATGTCTGTCTGCTTCCATGGCGATGTAAAATAACTCTAAATATGTTCGTTTAGCAGCTCCTAAGCTCCGAAATACGATGTTGAAGCTGGGAATATATCAACACATTACGGTTCCAAAAATGTTATTTTATGTTTAACTATTCCCATTTTCAACTTGGTTTTAATGAGGCGGGTGACACTTGAGTGCAATGGATTTCTGACAAAATATTCTGGTAGTATAAAATATCATTATGTCGCCAAAAGAGACCTATAATAAATAATTAATGACCAATGTCATAACTCAAGATTTTCTGCAAGTGTTTACTTATTACGTTTCAAAATTTGCAATAAAATCGAAACTTTTTTTTCTAAACACTTGAAATCTCATGTTTTGAGGGTTCCGTAGCAAAAAATGACAATCAACGAAACCCTTAGGAATAGAATCACCATGTCTATCTGTCCGTCCGTATTTCACAGCCATTTTGTTCCAAAACTATTGAGACTACATATTTGAAAATTGGTATGTAGATGTATTCTGTGAACCGCTCAACGATTTCAATATTACAATAAAATAGAAACAAAAATAAGAGGACTCTCCGTATAGGGAACAGACTTGAAAATGTATTTTTTCATCGGTCATATACTTAAAGATAGATCTAACAATATGTGGTCAGCAGTTTTTGAAATATAGCACATATTGAAAAAACCGTATACATAACTTTATCATATATTACATCATCATATATTACACTTTATTATATATTATTAATTTTAATCATATTGTCTGGACTTTAAAAGAGACCTCTGAGTTTGTTTCGGATGTTTCTTCTCAGGGCAGTCAGTTAGGAAACACCGGCCTCATCTAGCTTTTTTTTTAAGTATGACTTTGTTTAAGTGTTTGTAATGAACCTATGAACAAATAAATGATTTGACTTTGACTTGACTTTGACTTTGACTTATCGTTCATACAAACCCTATGGAAAACAAAGTTATATGTGCTGGTTAAAAGTAACGGTGGTATATGGTTAGATAAAGATAATGGGTATGTTTAGTGAATACCTCTACGACGGAACCCTCCATGGGCGAGTCCAACTCGCTCTGAGTTTAATTATTATTAATTCTTACTTTAACCTAACTTTTTGCGTTTGCACGGTTGGCGTAGTGGCTTAAGCGGCCGCCTCACCGCTTTACACTGCGCCGAGTGTTAATTATAATTGTTGTTTCGAATCTGGGTGTTCATTTTGTCTGTTAGTTGTATGTTTGCAAAGTCCCTCCCGACCCAGCTTTAGTCCTAGTGCGGGAGTTGTCTTTTTAAAATACATACAAAAATAAAATAAATACCTACAAACAACCCTCAATCGCGTATTTAAATATTTGAAAAGCGAAGGTTTTTATCTTGCCATTTCAGCATGGATTACACTAGAGTTGATGAAGGGAATGAACCATTTTAATAAATTAGACTTCGTCTAAATTATTCGCCCTTATAATAAATAGCCTTTTTGTGCCTTAAAGTAATCAAACAATATTAAATACAAATACAATCTCACTCTTATAATACAAATACCAATCAAAAGAAAGGAGCAAATTTTTCATTACACACAACCAATCCAATATCAGTTTCATGAATCACACGATTCGATTAATAACATATTGACTTACCCTTCGCAATTATCGCTTTTAATTAAAACACTCCGTTCATTTATTGGAAATAGAATTATAAGGTCGTTTCTATCTGTAGGTATTTAGAAACGTTCACCGGTCTATGAATGAAAGTTAATTGGTAAAAAAAAACAAGGTAACACTACATTGAGATGAACATACCTACAGCATACAATTTAATTTAGCGGGTCTTACTCGCCATAATTCACTTGTATATCAAGCGTTTACTCGCAAAATGTTTAATTCGCAAAATGACTACCGAGTCTCAAAAGGACTAATCCGCTAAATGCCTAATTCTCAAAAGGACTAATGCGCAAAAATACTAATTCGCAAAATGCCTAATTCGCAAAATGCCTAATTTCATGCAATAGGATAATAATAAAAAGTGTGTTAGAAAATATTGTTTTATATTATATATATAAACAAACTGATTAACAATAATAATAAATCACAGACCAGGTTTACCTCTAATTAAACTCCAATTTTCACAAAATCATCTTACTAGGCACAGTTAGTCAGCATGAGTAGGTATTTTGCGAATTAGTCCTTTTGAGAATTATGCATTTCGTTAATTAGTCATTTTGAGAATAAATTAGGCATTTAGCGAATTAGTCCTTTTGTGACTCGGTTGCCATTTTGCGAACTAGGCATTTTGCGACTAAACGATTTAAAGGTTTAAATATCGTAGTTATTCTCCAACGTTTCAACCAACTTGCAACGGTCGTGGTTGCTGAGGGACGCTAAATAATATTGTATGATGTAAAAAATCGCGAAACATTAAATTACAGCGTATGTTATCTTGGATATTATTTGTTTTCTACTATGACACTTGTGAATCTGGCTTCCACGGTGATTAGCATGTCAAAAAAAGCCAAGGCTTTATTGATGAATTATAATTATCAGCAGGTTCCGTAACCGACAGTAAGTATTTGAACGATTACACATGGACGCCTTGCTCATGATTAGAATATCCGATTAGGATCAAAAATATTTGGGCATAATCAAACACCATAATGTGAGCTTTACCGTTCAATCATTTAACAACTCAAAATCTAATGTTTTACGATCAATGAATCCGCCCAAATTTAATAAAAATCATAGCAGTGGAATGATTACACATAAGAAAAGATATACCTGATTCTTAATATTTTCTTGGGTTTACGCGAATGTTACACATTGAAATTAAACTACAGTTTACGGATTTTATCGCGTTATATTGGTTTCACTTGTTTTTACATTTAAACCGAATGATCTAAAACTACATTTTTATTACTAGCCAACGTTTCGAATTCTTTACAGGATTCATGTTCACGGCAGACTGAGGTGGTATTTGTCTTTGTCTCGAATTTAAAAGTTATCTCAAAGTACCCGAACATTTTTCAACTATTGGTGTTACTATCTACGCAGAATGTGCTCACTGTGTCTTGATGTCTTCTGGTGACTTTGTCCTTCTTGGGTTTCATTAGCCTGATAACAGGGTCCCAAGCTGGAGGAACATTCCAACCATCTTCCCTATTGAAATTAGGATGTTTTTTAATTTCAATAGCTTCTCGTATCATTCTTGGAATAAAGCGGTGTTCTTTTGCGAGTATCTGTGGTTTATCAAATCGCAGGTAATGGTTGGTTCCTTGTTCTACATGTTCACACACAGCAGACTTCGTCGAGCGTTTGTGTTTAATGTCAGCTATATGTTCCTTTAGTCGAATGCCTATGCTTCTCTTGGTTTGTCCAATGTATGAGAGCCCACACTCACAGTCTATCTTGTAAACCCCGGCCTCTTGTAAGGGTAACTGACTCTTGACAGATGGTAATAATTGGCTTATCTTCGTTGGCGGCTTGTAGAAAGTTTTGATTGAAGCTCGCTTCAAGATGTAGCCAATCTTGTCGGTCACGCCCTTGATGTATGGGAGGACAGCAGGTTGTCTCTCTACTGTGGCTGGCTTGTTCTTCGGGGATCTGTGACGTTGGCGCGGCGGTCGGAGCTTGTTGTCTTGCAGAACTTGCTTGACATGTTGAAGCTCGGCGTCCAGGTGTTTCTTGTCACAGATCCCCCGGGCTCTCTGAAACAAAGACATTCCTACGGTAGCTAACTGTTTAGGATGGTGGTGAGATTCACCGTTTAAGTACCTATTTGTATGTGTCTTTTTCCTATACACAGTGTGGCTCAAAGAGTTGTTTTTGTTCCTGATAACAAGTACATCTAAGAAAGCTAAAGAATTGTTTGCCTCTAATTCCATTGTAAATTTTATCTGGTTGTGAATAGAATTAAGATGGTCTAGGAATACATTAACACTATCTGTTGGTAAAATTGTAAAAGTGTCATCTACATACCGCTTGTAGAACCTCGGTGTGATGGTGGCAGTCTGCAGGGCTCGCGCCTCGAAGTCCTCCATGAAGATGTCAGCAACAACAGGCGATACTGGAGAGCCCATTGCCACACCGTCTACTTGTATGTAGTATTTCTTATCCCATAACAGATAGCCAGTTGTTAAACAGTGTTTCAATATTTCTGCATATTCCTCAGGCATGTTGTTCTCTATTAGCTTCCTTCTAGTTATCTCAATACAGTCATGTGCTGGTAAGCATGTGAATAATGACTGTACATCAAAACTAACCATAGTTTCCTTGTCAGAGAGATGTAGGTGTTTTATTTCACTGACAAAATGGTAGGAATCCTTTACATGCGCTCTCGTCTTGCCTCTGAGTGGCGAGAGAATCTTTGCAAGATGTTGAGCCAATCTGTAGGTTGGTGCCCCTATTTGACTGACTATAGGGCGCAGTGGAGCATTTTCCTTGTGTATTTTCGGTAGACCATACAATTGGGGAGGTTTTGCACACGATGGTATTAAGTATTTCACGTCCAGATTCAGTTGTTCGGAGTATTTCTTCACAATATCACTCGTTTGCTTGAGTATTTTGTTGGTAGGGTCCGTCTTAACCAATTTATATGTACTTTCATCCGACAAAAGATTTTCCATTTTTTGTTTATAATCGGACGTGTTCATCACTACCGTTGCATTTCCCTTATCTGCTCGGAGTACTGTTAGTTCAGGTCTAGCTCGTAGGTTCTTCAGTGCGAAATACTCAGGTTTTGGTAGATTCCTTTTCGGCACTTTCGACTGGCGCAATACAGCAGAAACGTCTTGACGTATGGCCTCGAAATCTTCCTTACTCACATTGTTCTTTACTAGACAATCCTCAACGTTGCAAATAATGGTCTCATACGGTATTCTGGATGGAGTTATCGCATAATTTAAACCTCTCTTTAGTACACTTTCAGTGTTTTGATCTAACGTGTGTTTTGACAGATTGACAACTGTTTGTCTATGGTCGGCGGACGGTAGCGTGTGATTGGTCCGTGCAAAAACGTTCTGTTTCATTTTGTACTGGTCATTTGATTTTTGTTGTAATTTTTCAAATTTTTCTATTTTGTTACGTTTACACGCGTAATATTTTGATGTTTCTCTGTTATTTATTGCATTTATGCATTTTTCAAAATCAAATGGAGTTATCAATCTGTATATTTCGTTAGACAAATTCTCAACATTTCTATTTATTCTGCGTAAGTCAGCGCGGTGTTCGTGTATCTTTTGAATGAGTAACTTATGACTTGCCTGTTTTAAGATCTTAGCGCTCCCACGTATGTCCTTCTTGGCTGATATTTTACAGCATGTTGGGATGAGATCGTGATCACGGCATCTCTTCAAGAAATTTAACGATGTTATATATCTTGCGCGCTTGGTTTGTAGATCTTCTAACCGGCGTATTTTTGTTGCTGTTTCCAGTCCGTACTGGTTAACATAATATTTTCTTGGGTTTACGCGAATGTTACACATTGAAATTAAACTACAGTTTACGGATTTTATCGCGTTATATTGGTTTCACTTGTTTTTACATTTAAACCGAATGATCTAAAACTACATTTTTATTACTAGCCAACGTTTCGAATTCTTTACAGGATTCATGTTCACGGCAGACTGAGGTGGTATTTGTCTTTGTCTCGAATTTAAAAGTTATCTCAAAGTACCCGAACATTTTTCAACTATTGGTGTTACTATCTACGCAGAATGTGCTCACTGTGTCTTGATGTCTTCTGGTGACTTTGTCCTTCTTGGGTTTCATTAGCCTGATAACAGGGTCCCAAGCTGGAGGAACATTCCAACCATCTTCCCTATTGAAATTAGGATGTTTTTTAATTTCAATAGCTTCTCGTATCATTCTTGGAATAAAGCGGTGTTCTTTTGCGAGTATCTGTGGTTTATCAAATCGCAGGTAATGGTTGGTTCCTTGTTCTACATGTTCACACACAGCAGACTTCGTCGAGCGTTTGTATTT
Source organism: Euclidia mi (assembly GCA_944739405.2). Classification (NCBI taxonomy): domain Eukaryota; kingdom Metazoa; phylum Arthropoda; class Insecta; order Lepidoptera; family Erebidae; genus Euclidia; species Euclidia mi. The sequence goes on from OX123200.2 coordinate 62,432,667, forward strand.
AATGTCAGCTATATGTTCCTTTAGTCGAATGCCTATGCTTCTCTTGGTTTGTCCAATGTATGAGAGCCCACACTCACAGTCTATCTTGTAAACCCCGGCCTCTTGTAAGGGTAACTGACTCTTGACAGATGGTAATAATTGGCTTATCTTCGTTGGCGGCTTGTAGAAAGTTTTGATTGAAGCTCGCTTCAAGATGTAGCCAATCTTGTCGGTCACGCCCTTGATGTATGGGAGGACAGCAGGTTGTCTCTCTACTGTGGCTGGCTTGTTCTTCGGGGATCTGTGACGTTGGCGCGGCGGTCGGAGCTTGTTGTCTTGCAGAACTTGCTTGACATGTTGAAGCTCGGCGTCCAGGTGTTTCTTGTCACAGATCCCCCGGGCTCTCTGAAACAAAGACATTCCTACGGTAGCTAACTGTTTAGGATGGTGGTGAGATTCACCGTTTAAGTACCTATTTGTATGTGTCTTTTTCCTATACACAGTGTGGCTCAAAGAGTTGTTTTTGTTCCTGATAACAAGTACATCTAAGAAAGCTAAAGAATTGTTTGCCTCTAATTCCATTGTAAATTTTATCTGGTTGTGAATAGAATTAAGATGGTCTAGGAATACATTAACACTATCTGTTGGTAAAATTGTAAAAGTGTCATCTACATACCGCTTGTAGAACCTCGGTGTGATGGTGGCAGTCTGCAGGGCTCGCGCCTCGAAGTCCTCCATGAAGATGTCAGCAACAACAGGCGATACTGGAGAGCCCATTGCCACACCGTCTACTTGTATGTAGTATTTCTCATCCCATAACAGATAGCCAGTTGTTAAACAGTGTTTCAATATTTCTGCATATTCCTCAGGCATGTTGTTCTCTATTAGCTTCCTTCTAGTTATCTCAATACAGTCATGTGCTGGTAAGCATGTGAATAATGACTGTACATCAAAACTAACCATAGTTTCCTTGTCAGAGAGATGTAGGTGTTTTATTTCACTGACAAAATGGTAGGAATCCTTTACATGCGCTCTCGTCTTGCCTCTGAGTGGCGAGAGAATCTTTGCAAGATGTTGAGCCAATCTGTAGGTTGGTGCCCCTATTTGACTGACTATAGGGCGCAGTGGAGCATTTTCCTTGTGTATTTTCGGTAGACCATACAATTGGGGAGGTTTTGCACACGATGGTATTAAGTATTTCACGTCCAGATTCAGTTGTTCGGAGTATTTCTTCACAATATCACTCGTTTGCTTGAGTATTTTGTTGGTAGGGTCCGTCTTAACCAATTTATATGTACTTTCATCCGACAAAAGATTTTCCATTTTTTGTTTATAATCGGACGTGTTCATCACTACCGTTGCATTTCCCTATCTGCTCGGAGTACTGTTAGTTCAGGTCTAGCTCGTAGGTTCTTCAGTGCGAAATACTCAGGTTTTGGTAGATTCCTTTTCGGCACTTTCGACTGGCGCAATACAGCAGAAACGTCTTGACGTATGGCCTCGAAATCTTCCTTACTCACATTGTTCTTTACTAGACAATCCTCAACGTTGCAAATAATGGTCTCATACGGTATTCTGGATGGAGTTATCGCATAATTTAAACCTCTCTTTAGTACACTTTCAGTGTTTTGATCTAACGTGTGTTTTGACAGATTGACAACTGTTTGTCTATGGTCGGCGGACGGTAGCGTGTGATTGGTCCGTGCAAAAACGTTCTGTTTCATTTTGTACTGGTCATTTGATTTTTGTTGTAATTTTTCAAATTTTTCTATTTTGTTACGTTTACACGCGTAATATTTTGATGTTTCTCTGTTATTTATTGCATTTATGCATTTTTCAAAATCAAATGGAGTTATCAATCTGTATATTTCGTTAGACAAATTCTCAACATTTCTATTTATTCTGCGTAAGTCAGCGCGGTGTTCGTGTATCTTTTGAATGAGTAACTTATGACTTGCCTGTTTTAAGATCTTAGCGCTCCCACGTATGTCCTTCTTGGCTGATATTTTACAGCATGTTGGGATGAGATCGTGATCACGGCATCTCTTCAAGAAATTTAACGATGTTATATATCTTGCGCGCTTGGTTTGTAGATCTTCTAACCGGCGTATTTTTGTTGCTGTTTCCAGTCCGTACTGGTTAACATAATATTTTCTTGGGTTTACGCGAATGTTACACATTGAAATTAAACTACAGTTTACGGATTTTATCGCGTTATATTGGTTTCACTTGTTTTTACATTTAAACCGAATGATCTAAAACTACATTTTTATTACTAGCCAACGTTTCGAATTCTTTACAGGATTCATGTTCACGGCAGACTGAGGTGGTATTTGTCTTTGTCTCGAATTTAAAAGTTATCTCAAAGTACCCGAACATTTTTCAACTATTGGTGTTACTATCTACGCAGAATGTGCTCACTGTGTCTTGATGTCTTCTGGTGACTTTGTCCTTCTTGGGTTTCATTAGCCTGATAACAGGGTCCCAAGCTGGAGGAACATTCCAACCATCTTCCCTATTGAAATTAGGATGTTTTTTAATTTCAATAGCTTCTCGTATCATTCTTGGAATAAAGCGGTGTTCTTTTGCGAGTATCTGTGGTTTATCAAATCGCAGGTAATGGTTGGTTCCTTGTTCTACATGTTCACACACAGCAGACTTCGTCGAGCGTTTGTGTTTAATGTCAGCTATATGTTCCTTTAGTCGAATGCCTATGCTTCTCTTGGTTTGTCCAATGTATGAGAGCCCACACTCACAGTCTATCTTGTAAACCCCGGCCTCTTGTAAGGGTAACTGACTCTTGACAGATGGTAATAATTGGCTTATCTTCGTTGGCGGCTTGTAGAAAGTTTTGATTGAAGCTCGCTTCAAGATGTAGCCAATCTTGTCGGTCACGCCCTTGATGTATGGGAGGACAGCAGGTTGTCTCTCTACTGTGGCTGGCTTGTTCTTCGGGGATCTGTGACGTTGGCGCGGCGGTCGGAGCTTGTTGTCTTGCAGAACTTGCTTGACATGTTGAAGCTCGGCGTCCAGGTGTTTCTTGTCACAGATCCCCCGGGCTCTCTGAAACAAAGACATTCCTACGGTAGCTAACTGTTTAGGATGGTGGTGAGATTCACCGTTTAAGTACCTATTTGTATGTGTCTTTTTCCTATAACGTTGGCTAGTAATAAAAATGTAGTTTTAGATCATTCGGTTTAAATGTAAAAACAAGTGAAACCAATATAACGCGATAAAATCCGTAAACTGTAGTTTAATTTCAATACCTGATTCTTTTTAAGAATGAAAATAAAAACAGAATTCTGACGAAACTAAAAATTAACGAATATTAAGACACAAGATTTGGAAAAACATATTAAACATCTTTCCAAAAATTTCGCAGGCACCTGTTTTACATTCATATAACACCAGACATCAAAACATTCGAATATATAATACTAACTTCCATACAAATGGTATTCTCAATAAAACATCTAATAATAAACTTGCATTAAAACTGTATAATACAACTCCCAGCTCGTATTTAACCATCACGCGCCGGTGAGCGTATTAAAATGACAGAGCCAATAAGTGGCCTTTTGTTACCGAACAATTTATAAATTGGCTCTGCTGAACAATTTTCTAATCTGTCAACCGCAGAATCTAATAGGTAATCTATGCATCTTTATATCGTGTATGTGAGTTTAATAGTTGATAGTTGTTGATAGTTGTTGTTGTAGATAGTTGAATAATGCCACAGGATATTTTTGTGTGAATACAAATTACGAATATTGAATACGGATTTCGAGCGAATATTTTTCGTGATTTCGCCGCGTTAACGAGTTCGAATTCTAAATTATTTGTTGGAATGAATTCGGGCGATGCTTCCGTGTATATTTTATATTATTTTATGGGTTATTTCGGGTGTGAAAATAAAGTTTCTTAATATACACACCTTAATATACGCCTTTTAACATGAGTAGTGTTCGCATCAAAATATATATTTTTTATTCCTGTACCTACTATAATTAAAAATACGGTAAATTAACGCATTTGAAACATACTTGCAAAAATTTGCACTAAGCCGATTTCTTGCCAAATGCCGACTGAGCATTAACCTGAAATCATTTATCTCACTTTCGTAATCATTTTATTCCTTAAAATCACATACATATACTTGATAAAAACACGCTATAAAAATATTCACCTCCCGCAAATTGGTATTGGCCTCGGTAGCTTCGTGTATCTGCGTTTTATTGCATTTACGAGAAAAAATAACTCCTTACAACCTAATGCGAGACTCGATTTTCTAGCATGTTATCAACAATATTATGGACTCACTCCGTGGCACTGAGGTAAGACAAATTGTAGGTGTATTACATATTGAAGAGGGTTGGTAGCGAAAAATAAAAATAAGAGTGAAGTGGCAAATGGGTTGATTGCGTAATGGGTATTTCAATTTTGCGTTCAGTTTATTGATTTTGCGCTACATTAGATAGGTAAGTATATTTTGATATGCATTCATGGCGTAGTGTTTTAAGCGGTTGCAGTTTAGAAGAACGCTAAGTGTTATGGGTTAAATTTCTACATGGCACGACACTTGTCTTCTAATCTACTGACTACTGTTTCAAGTCTGCGTCTTCCTTGTTTCAAATATTTTAATGTTTAAAGTCCCCTTTTTTCTTTTTCTTTTTTCGTGTCGGGTTGGAAAATCCTCATTGAGTCCCTCCGCCCTGGGGGAAGGGCGAAGGGGAATGTCAGTCTCTTACTGACTAAAAACCAACCCGTATTCCTCATGTACCCGTGTGTCGGAGGGTCGGGTATCACCGAAGCATTTCTCGCTACCTTCCGACGGATATTGGCCCGCCAGATGGTCAGGTGGGCCCCGAACAAAACCCCCTTGGCGGCGGATGAAGGTGTTGAGCTCCGCTGCCAAAACACCCAGGGGCCGCAGAGGATAGGGAGAGCGGCAATCTGGCAACACCGCATCTCCTCCTCCTCTGCGGCCCCACCACGACGCAACAATGATGCACCCCCATTTGGTCGCGGGAGGTAGGGCGCGCGGCAACGTAACACCGACACGCCTCTCCTCCCGCGACCGCGCCCTACTGCGAGGGACAGAAGAACTTTCCCTAGCACTCGCACCATTGGACGCATCTTGCGCAGGCCTGCGTCAAGCCCACGCGGAGCGTCCACTCCCAAGATCTCGCTTAGCTTCACCGTGGGTGACCTAACCACGGTTACTGAGCCCCCCCACCATGACAAGGTGCAGATCCCACGGGGGGGATGTTTAAAGTCCCCTGCGGCTGAGAAATTATTGCTTCTGATGACGAACGCCGAGAAAAAATAAAAAATGAATTAGTTTTTATAACAGGTTATTTTTTTTAGTGAGATTGGACATGATTACTTCATGTAATCCAAAAATGATTGTTTCAAGTCTGGGTGTTATTTGCGTTTGTTAGTTGAGTGTTTTACCCCTGCAAAGCAGGCCTTATCTTTTAAATATATAAATATATATAAACCAATATGGCATTTACATTAAGCGCGTCACGATCACACGCTGATTTATAAATTTATTTCTAATAAAGAAAATAATAAAGAATTTAAGCTGCAGTCCATTTGATTCGGTAACTTAATGACCTATTCAGTGCGAGCAAAGAAAAATCGACGAAAATAAAAAAAGTAAACCTCCTAAAAGTAAACCTTAGAAAATCAGAACTTTGATTAAATCAGTTGCTGATTTACTTTTATTAAAAATAAATTTGTAACTACAAGAATATTACGCCAATGGAATGTAAATTCAATGCGAACTGTAATAAGTGCAATGTGGATCAATATTACAATAAAAATATATTGGTTTTTGAAATTATACCCCGGTTCGCACCCAACGGGTTGCTTTAGTACAAAATTGCGCGAAGCCAATTTATTTACCAAGATATGCCTTTTTATTTCTCTATTTTTCTTTTTCAAAGAATAACAACCTGTACTAAAGTTTTTGCAAAGGGTCTATATCGTATTTTTTATTGAAATGAAGGTAAAATACCTCTTTATTGCTCTGGTTTCAGTGTGTTACGAAGTGGCCGTAAATATTTATAACAATTTGTGGCCACTTTGCTTCATGTTTTGCATGTATTTCCATGGGAAATCGAGGCAGCTTTTTTGTTTTTTAATACATATTGCACTGGGAAACGCGCTACTAAGTGGCGTATAATCATGTGGTTGGTATGTTTTACAAGGAAAATAAGCCCTCTAGAGTTTCACTACGTGTAAAATTAGAGTGCAGCGTTTGGTGAATTATATTTGCTGTAAAACTAATAAGTGACATAGAAATGGGCCTTATTAAGGTAATTTATCAATTGAGAATTGTTCGTCACACGTATACAGCTATTCGTAATCCAGATCTGGACAGGCCTTGAGCATTGTGAGTCAACAGGAATGTTTGGCTTGTACCACGTTAACCGGATGGGTCTGTATCGGGCTTGATGTTGACTTGTACATCTCTTCCCAAAGGTACAATTCGCTTGGTGTATTTCCCTTCCATCCAGTTAGATTAAAAATCCAACCAACTCAGTTGACCATTAGTTATAAGGCCCCATTAATCTACATAGTTTTACAACTCTAACAAAAAACGCGCCATTAATCCCCATCCGACGATAACACCGAAACCCATTCGAAACATAATACCTGGTTATATCTCGCAAAATCCCCTAATAGCTGCGATAAGATCACGCCATATTAACCATGTCTAATCGGTAATCGTCCGTCGTCAAATGGCACTGACATCAAATGCTTACGATCGCGGATTAGATATACGAGGGACTAATGCCCGCTCGCGTAAACTACGGTTTTATCGGCGTAACATGATTTTGTGAGGGCAGCAGGTAGAATGTAATTGTAGATGGATCATATGACTAATAGAAAGGAAAAATGAGACTACTCTTACTCTCTCTTTAATGGCTTGAACTCTTTTTCTAGAGAGATACTTCTTAACAGTACTCAGGGCAGTGTCATTCTGGCATGACTTGTAAGTTGAACATGCATTCATGGTATTTAAGATCTAAAGCTATAGAAGCGTTGATTTTTTTTCTAACCGGCTTTCAAGTACGTCGTTGTCGGCCGGTCCCAACGTCGGAGTAAATCAGAGGTATTTGTATCTGAAATTAGTTAGTTACACATACTACTAGAGGATGGTTTTTTTTTATTCATACTGTTCTGCCCGATAGCGTCAGAATTTCGGGAAACCTAACTTGATGCACCCGTATGGTCCTCAAGGAAGATGCTGCCAAATTTCACGTTCTTGCTTCCTGTAGTGTTGGTTGTGCTTTGTCTGTCAGTAAGTCAGTAACACAAGCATTTTACGTATACAGATTACATAATCACTATCATTTTTATAAGAATTTATTACTTACGTCATAACTGAGGTATTTCCGTAGGTGCGATATTTTCGAACATGATAAATATTTGATTTCGATCACGGGATTTTCGAAAATAATAATAGTATAGTATGCAGGATGATATATCAAACAATATCTCATGCTGTTATCGTTTTCAGGAAAAATGCAAAAACAAATGTTGTTTTTGAGTTGCATGGATGACGTAAAAGAGAAGTGGATATTGTAATAGTGTTGTTGCTTCAGTATCGGAACAGGAAACCATTTGTCTGTACCATGCATATTTATATTGTTTCCTTTTCGACTGTTCTGTTCTTTGAATATTCAGTAAATTATCAGGGACAACCATTTTCTCTGAGAATGATATAGTGTGGATATAAAGTGTTAGAAGCTTTGCTTTGCTCATAAGATTTTGCAAAGTACATTTCCGAGTTCAGTACGCGTTAGATACGCGTAGATATCGGTTTAAATTTGAATTAATTATTCATTTAAATCCCCAACAATTGATTTATTAAATTCTGATTTGCAATATTTGAATTAGTAGCATCACTACATAGTATAAAACAAAGTCGGACTTCTGTCTGTCTGGCCCTATGTATGCTTAAACCTTTTAAACTACGCAACGGATTAAAATGCGGTATTTTTTTAATAGATATAATGTTTCAATAGGAAGGTTAAAATGTATAATTAAAAGCGTGCGAAGCGACTGGCGACCTCTAGTTATCTACAAATGCCACATTTATGCAAATCATATAATATTTAATTTACGCGTAGTCGAGTCTACATATCAACAAATCGTGTAGCACCCAATCTAGCCAGCGTGGTATGTCAACTCTTACTGAGTCACCGTATTACTGTGAAGCAAATTACATACATACATAGTCTCACGCCTATATCCCTGAAGAGGTAGGCAGAGGTATATTGCTACACTCACTTTCACCAAATTTATTTTAGTCCCACGTAATAGGGGCGAGCCTATTGCCGTACCGAGGACATTACCAGACTCAGTGCTGTTACTGAGAATTTCCTAGCGGAAAAATCAAATAACACTTTGTCCGCCCCGGAAATCGAACCCAAGACCTCTCAATCCCACGCGCACATTTATGCCGCGAGACCAACGAGGCAGTCGCGTGGAGCAAATTAGGAGAGGCTTAATTCCAACAGTGGACAGCGAAAAGCTGTAGAGGGATTCTCATAACTATAAAATAAGTGTAAAGTTTGGCTAAATGCCCTTCTAACTTTCAATTTTAAAATGTAGCGCCATTAAGGCTTGGCTCTCGTTTAAAGTTTAAAATGTCTCCAAAGACCCGGCTAATGGTGACCATTATACTCTATTACGCAAACTTACCGGACTACACTAAACTGGGATATATGGCATAACTTAATTTGAGCTGGCTGGACTGATATCATTCCGACGGTCCAGTGGGGTCACACATTGCGTAAGTGTCGCGACACATCTGCGGCACTTTCGGCGCCGAAAGTTTGGTCAAACGCTCATCTTGTTTTTTAAATCTCCTTTCTCCTAATGACACACCAGCTGGATTTAAGTCACGTTCAGCGTGGCGCTGAATCTTTTGTCAAGCGTTGGATTACGTGAAATGTTACGCTACCAAAACTTAGTGGCATCCCTTGCATAATGCCAACTTTGCGTCAATGCAACCATACTGCGATCGATAATTAAGTCCATTAAGTAGCGGCGTCGCACTTTCAGTACATGTGTCGCTATTGATGACATCGCAGTGGTTTTAGTGCGTAGGTCAAATATGTTTCGAGCACACGTCGCACATAATCCCAGGGTTTCAACTCATCTTTGAATGGTGTAGGGAGACAGAGACAAGCTCCGCAAGGCAGTTTATTGGTATACACTGCACTAAGCTATCGCTGCTTTCTTATCTCCAAAGCGTCTAGGGTCTCTATTAATATTACGGAAAATTAATGATTTTATGATACCAAAGAATATTCTTATGAGCTGTACCTGTTGCCTTTCCTATTTCATCAAAAGAATATGGATGATTATGTATTTTTGACTTCTTAGTTCGTTTTCTTTTTGTCAATAATAAACTCCCGCGGGAGATATACTTTCAATAATTTCCAAAGGAAGTCTTAGAGAGTGCACATTTTATTATGTCGTAAGTTAACGTCTTAATTGTAAGCGGTTTATAGGCTCGGTGACATCACGATTAATTCAAGATGGCGTCTTCTGGAGGGCATAAAATCTCGTAATAAAAATATTTAAAAGGATTAGTCTAGTAAGTTAAAGAACAGTTTCTTGATTTGTTTGAATTTATTTATTCGTAAACAAGTTTTAGTTATCATGTTTGGGGTAGTTTTAGTGAGTTCCCGCTTTAAAGGAATGGTCTTACACACCTGGTCTCAAAAATTGAGCGACTATATGTCGATATTCTGAGAAAAGGTAGTATTTCTCCCATGAGAAGGTCCATTACCACAATCAGTAAAGCTACACATCATTCTAAGAAAATATCCGTAACATAATTCTTACGAAAGCTTCCATTTGGGACGCACATTGGCACGTTAATTTGTTTAGATGCCACAACCTTAGGAATTCAAACGATCTGGCAAGTATGCGAAACTCCCGAGGGAGGTTATACGGTATGCCTACGAAACCTCTAAGAATGGGACGAGTGGTTCAATTATTTTTATTAAGATACTCAAATTTGCTAATGTAGTGATTTAGTGAATTGTATTTGGGTTTATTCTTAGACATATAAAAAGTATTAAAACTATGATATTACAGTTTTAGTGTGATAACCATATAATACGTAGATATTATCATTGCTGCATTGAGCGCTCAGTGAATTGTGAGTATGCGAATTCTTATATGATGAAAGTATGTTAGTTAGACAGACTGATTAAGCGCTAAGTTGTTTTTTGTTTCGATTGCTGATTTTGAGTACCGAGCAAGCGAAGGATTCTATGATTAATTCACGAGCGTAGCGAGTGATTCATAGTTAGAATCCTGAGCGTAGTGAGGGACTGAACAGCACGAGATGCAAAAACTTTGCTCTCGTGTAGCACACATAACTTTTCACCTCAGCAGTGAGAACACACATTACTTAGGAGACATAGAAATCCCGCAATTTTTTTAAATAGCGTTTTGTTACCGCGTGCCTGATGTTTATTTTTCAAATGTATCATTGTTAAAATTCCTAATAAAAATGTACTGGTTAAATACCAATTTTATACTATTAATTAGACTTATCTTTATTAAAATCTAATAATAAATTAAACATATAAAAAATACCATTTAAAAAAAACGTACAAATTACGTTTTTTTTATTACATTTTATTATTATTACAAATATCTTAAAATTTTAGGGTATTAACTACGCGTTGCTGAACGTGTTTTCTTTGGGGTCGAATTCCAAAATCAAATTTCAAAGGTGTTTGTTTTTTTTCACTCGTTTTTTTATATACATGTGAAAGAGACAGAGCACAGTAAAATCGTGGTAAAAGCCGAATGTTTTATTAAATTGATGGCTGAAGAATGACAATTCGTGGCACTGAAGATTGAAAAATTAAAAAGTTACTTTGACCTACGCTCGAATCAAAATCGCGTTTTGTCCACTGTTGTCTCACAGCAAAGCGGTATGTTTGAGCTGCTGAGGTGAAATAGTTATTTGTGCAACAAGAGAGCAAAGTTGTTTTTTGTTTCGAGTGCTGATTTTAAGACCCGAGCAAGCGAAGGATTCTATGATTGATTCACGAGCGTAGCGAGTGAATCAAAGTTAGAATCCTGAGCGTATTGAAGGACTCAACAGCACGAGATACAAAAAACTTTGCTCTCGTGTAGCACACATAACTTTTCACCTCAGCAGTGAGAACACACATTACTTAGGAGACATAGAAATCCCGCTATTTTTTTAAATAGCGTTTTGTTACCGCGTGCCTGATGTTTATTTTTCAAATGTATCATTGTTAAAATTCCTAATAAAAATGTACTGGTTAAATACCAATTTTATACTATTAATTAGACTTATCTCACTGCTGTGGTGAAAAGATATGTGTGCTACACGAGAGCAAAGTTTGTTGTCTCCTAAGTGTCAGTTGTCTCCTAAGTAATCTTAGGAGACAGAAATGAAAAGGAATAGATTGGATTCTGCATTAATCACTTGTTGATTTAACACTTCTGGTGTTAAAGTACAGTCATCATCGCTAGTTTCACTCATCTTTTTAGATTATTTTATATATTAATATAATTTAACACGTTACGCAGGTTACGCTATACTGTATCCAGCATCAGCGAAATTTTTATTTCCGCTACTTTTTTAAATCGCGTTTTAATACCGCGTCCCTGATGTTTATTTTTCAAATGTATGATTGTTGTAATTCCAAATAAAAATGTATTAGTTAAATACCAATTGTATTTTATTAATTAGACTTATTTTATTAAAATCCAATAATAAATTAAACATATAAACAATAACATATAAAAAAAGTAATTTCTTTATTACAAATATCATTTTTTATTTGCGTTTCCGAAAGTGTTTTCTTTGAGGTCGAATTCAAAAATCGAATTTCGAATTCGAAGGCGTTTGTTTTTTCACTCACTTTTTATATGCATGTGAAAGAGACAGAGCACAGTAAAATTCGAATGTTTCAAATTTATGGCTGAACAATGTCAATTCGTGACACTGAAGATTGAAAAATTAAAAAGCTACTCTTAAGCTGTGCGTCCACCGGATCGGAATCGGAGCGTACGGAGCGGAAGGATTTGTTGCTTTGTGTTAATTTCTATGAAACTGCGTGCACTGGATCGGCCTTTCTGCGCCAGAGACCGGTATTTGTGCTGATGACGTCATCCGCAGTGAACGCATCATTCGGATTCCGAGCGTTTCACGTCTTACCCTTCTCAATTTGTGATGAGGTGCCCAGCAGTGGGATAGTTATATCGCGACTTAAATACTAATTTCTTCTACTGAATTTTAAGCCCATATTACTATTTTTTTAAGTTTTGCTGCAAGAATTTTCCCAAAGTTATCATAAGTGTGTCAATAGTAAAAATGACTCAATATATCACAGAATATAGTTCACTATCGTTGCTCCAAGTATGACCTTAATAATGTGTGGGAGTAACGGGCCATCATGGCACGTATGACGTATATGATCCGAAATAAGGGAAGCGCTGAGTGTCAACGTTATTGGCATGTAAAATGCCAGTTACTTGCCAGCGAGAGAGCACTGACTTGAGTGTTGTAGTAAAGAATTGAATGTATGCCATATATTCTCAGTGCGGGATTTGACTTTGAAGGAAATAAAGATATGCACTGAGCATCGCCAATGAATACAGATTTACATAGAAACGCAGTTCTTAAGGATTTCGTGTGCCGATTCCAGGTGGAGACTGTCTCCAGTTTAGTTAGTAGTTGGCGCCGTTAGAGGCGTTGGCGTCGTTCTCCGTCTCTCTTGCTCTCGCAGTTAAGATACACTCGCGGAACGTTCGTCTCTCTTGCTCTCATAGAGACAGCTTTCACAGCGTGACTGCCACGCCGCCAAGCGGCAATTTGGATCACAGAAAGTTTGTCTTCAGAGCGCCCATAGGAAATACGCCTCTATCTAAATATCTGAGCTCTTTGGCATCGCATTGCAAGCTGTCAATGTCAAATTATTACCAAAAACTTGTGAAAAGTAAGTATTTTTAGTCCATTTGTAATATAATTAATTTATAATTATTTGAAGACCGGTTGGCGCAGCGGGAGTGTAAGCGACTGCTAAGCCGAAGGTCGCGGGTTCGATTCTCGCTCTCAAACATTTGTGTGCATGAACATGGATGTTTGTCTTGGTCTGGGTGTTTCTATGTATAATATGTATATATTTACAAAAAAAAGTATATAAGTATGTTTATCCATTAGCTAGTACCCATAGTACAAGCTCTGCTTAGTTTGGGACTAGATGGTGTTGTGTGAATGTGGTAGAATATTATGATTTTTATTGTTATTATTATTATCTATGACCACAACACATGTAGATACATTGTGGATAGCCGAGGTATTATGCCTTGAATATGTAACTATTACGTAGATATAGAACAGGAAATAAAATCTGGTAAAGGGTTGGAAATGTTCTCTCCATGGTTAAGACAATTTTGCTGATAAGACAGTTTGCTCGATTGCACACTTTGTTTAATTTTACAGAAATTCAAATTTGGTGTAAATGGAAGCTAGCAGCATTAATACTGCAAAAAAGTCGTTACCTAACGCTCCTGAGGATGCCCTGTACAGGGGTGAAACACGTGTCAAAACATACTCGGCACATACAGATGTATACTGAAAGTCAGGTATCTTCCAGAAACCCATATAATTTCTATATATTTTACCTTTTTTTATTGCAATAGCTGGGTGGTCGTGGCAAAGGGGCGTGGGAAGGTTCCTCTTTATATTATTATTTATTGTGCAATTGATCAGGTGTATACGTAAATATACTGCTCATGCTCTTATACCCCCGATACGTGACGAACAAAGAGGCAAAATCACAAAGAAAGTCTCAACTTTCCTGAAATATCAGCCAAATATCGCCTTAAATTTTATAATGAGCTACGGGTATTTACAAAATATTAATGATATACATATTTACAAAGTAAAATAAAACCAACAGGCCTGATTCCCATCGCCCTATAGGCTGTGCCTCGTTACGGGAACTAAGAACGTCATAAAATTTCTTTACCGTGGTCACCATTATATTTTTGTCAAAGGAAAGTAATAAACTGAATGGCATGGCATTAATTTAAAATCAATACATCAGCCGTCGACAGAGTCCTTCTTAATTGGGCGTTTTAGGGTTCCGCACCTAAAAGGTATAAAAACGGGACCCTATTACTAAGCCTCCGCTGTCTGTCTGTCTGTCACCAGGCTGTATCCCATAAACCGTGATAGCTAGAAAGCTGAAATTTTCACAAATTGTGTATTTTGGTTGTCGCTATAACAACAAATACTAAAAATAAAAATTAAAAAGAATATTAAGGGGAGTCACATACAATAAACGTCTTTTTTTCGTACTTTTTGCTCAAAGTTACTAACGGTAACAGGTAGACGCTTAAAATTTTCACAGAATATGCAGTTGTATATATTACCTTTCAAAATAAATAATTAAATTTAAAAAGTTAATAATAAAGGGGTGGCGCTCATACAACAAACGTAATTTTTAAGCAATTTGTTATTTGATCTTAATAAACAGGTAGAAAATTAAAAGATATTTAAGTATACATACAACAAACGTGATTTTCTTTTATAGATAAAGGTACGGAACCCTTCGTGCGCGAGTCTGACTCGCACTTGCCCAATTTTTTACTGATTTGTAGTATTAAGATAAGTAACAACAAATCAAAAATTTAAATAAAAAATTTTATACATATAATCAAAGCTTTTATATAGATGTATGGTACATATGTGTTGCGTTAAAAATATATGCTGACGTATCTACCTGTTCATTCTTAACTAAGTATTCAAATATGTTAAAGCTCAAGAATTTGTTTGTTTGTTTCAACCAGCAGGATAATTAAAATGTTCTAGTGTATTATACCCACGTTCATGAAGAAGAATAAACCTAGATACAGACAGTTGAAACCGCGGTTTCATTCAACACGGCTTGTATGTAACATATAAAGACAAAATTTTGCCACAAATTCCTCTTAGATAAAACCAGCAGAAGCTACTTTTAGACAAATTGGATAATTCCTTTGAGAGAAGCTCATCAATGAAGCAAACAAGATCTTATTTACAACAATAATTTACGAATCTTTTGAAGCGAGACAGTTGAGACTGGTAATATACAAATAACTAAGTAATGGGTAATAAAGATAAATCACACAATAGGCTTCATTTGAAACCGTGATCACCTTGGCGCGTGATTAGAATGAATTTAAAATGGAGGACGAATGAAGTAATTTGTATCGACACGCAAAATAGAGAAACAATGCTTTATTATTGCCCTTGCAAATATGAGACTCTGCAAAAACGAAGCTAATCTAAATAAGATGAGATGGTCATTTCGCGCATGTTTTTAATCCTCTCACACGTTTAACTAGTGTAAACCAGCTACACCCAATACTTTCACAATGACGCCATATTGAAGGCCTTAGGGCGGCCTAAGTATGAACTTCAGAGCTGGGCACATTCTTTACGATAAAAAGAAGAAACAAGGAGCCCGAAGTATGCAATCTTTCCTAATCATATTTAATGGGCTTTGTTGGTCAAGCCTATAATTACGAGCCTTAAAATTTTAGATAATTATGTGATACTGTATACTCATGATTCACGATCACCAAATAATAATAATAATTATATTCTACCACATACACACATCACCATCTAGTCCCAAACTAAGCAGAGCTTGTACTATGGGTACTAGATAATGGATAAACATACATATATACTTTTTTTTTTGTTTGGATCCAAAGTAACTCTCTCTGAATTTTTCGGTATTTGCCGAAGAGCATGGTTGACCAAGCTTATAATAATAATAATGACACTTAAAATTGTAGATAATGATTCATCATAATCCATTCGGCATCACATCACCAAATTTTTTTAAATCCATCTTAAGAGTCCGATTTTGTAATATTTTCGGTTTTTGCCATTTTTTTATAAAATATGAATCCATCAGGAAACTTCACCCCGGACTTCATTTTCAAGCACAAACACTAACTTAAGTCACGTAACTTTCATGAATATATTTTGTTATATTTTTAGAAAGGTGACCCAAGGCGGGTTGAGATAAAAATTTAAGTAGGCTATTAAAAACTACCTTATGAAAGAAAGACATCATGTTTTAATTTTACTGGCTTTTCCTATTCATTAAATTTAAAAAATAAAGAAACTTTTTCTTTAGTTAGCCTAAAAATTATCAGATTTTAAAATAATTTTGAAAGCTCTTGGTTTAGCCCCTTCATCATCATCAGCATGACCTATAACCTACTGCAGGATATAGGGATCTCCAATCACATATAACTGACATCAATTTTCAGCTCTTCGTGTCCAAACTCTGCCACTTTGCGTATGTTGTCACTTCATTTATCCCTTTAGGTGTGAATATAAAAAAAAACCTTCTATCCTGGTAAATCAGATCGCCGAGGGTCTCAGTATCATGTTTGAAATCACTACAATCGGTTTTAGGTACGCCGTTTCTTACAACCTGTATACAATTTTTACTGTACTACTATTAACTTGTACGCTGAAGTTTATGATAATGCATGTAGGACCGCATATGCCCAGCTACATAGTTTTACAATTAAAACCTTAAAAAGCCTCATAGCTCGGCTTTTGATTAATAATCGAACAACTATTTAGGGTCATTCAATTTGTATTGGAGCGCGCATATACTCGACTAAACAGTCGATACGTGAGTACTGAATATGTTAAGGAAATTCATTCAATTCAGTGGGTATACATAAATGAAATACCATTTCAATGTTCATAATAAAATCATGTTTCGAAACCTTTACTATTATTTCAATACGATAACAAGCATAATTCATAAAAGATCTTAACGAGCACCTAAGTAACCTAACACCCTAGTACATTTTTATAGGCAATTCCAATTTGGTAGGTTTAATGGTTCTCAGGTTTTTTATTGGTCAGAAATCTTTTTATAGACTCCATTGTTAACAGTTTCGTCCCCTGGCCGCTCTCAAAGTGAATGTTTGATAAATATCATACAGCGTACCGCAGGTCTCTGTTGGACAAAATCTTTCCTTAATTTGCTTTACGATAGCATTGTGAGTCAATTTTTTTATAGACTCACGCCTGTATCCTCGAAGGGGTAGCCAGAGGTGTAATTTTAGACCCACATTTCACCATGAATTTTTAGGTCCCACGTAATAGGGGGCGAGCCTTTTGCCATACTGGGCACATTACCAGACTCCGTGCTGCTACTGAGAATTTCCTAACGGAAAAACCCAATAAGTAACACTTTGCCCGATCCGGGAATCGAACCCGAGACCTCCCAATCCCACGCGCACATTTATGCAGCGTGTTTGTGAGTCAATAAAACCATCAATAGCTTACCACGCAGGCGAGACGAGTTGGTATAAGGATTGATGTCTCAAAGGTACGTTGGCTTCGTATATTTTCTTTAGTCGCCTCTTAGGACATCCATGAGATGAATTGGAGTACGGACACTTTGTGTCGTCGTAATAATAATATTCTACTACATTCACACAACACCATCTAGTCCCAAACTTAACAGAGCTTGTGCTATGGGTACTAGACAATGGATAAACATACATATATACTTTTTTTGTAAATACATACATATTATACATAGAAACACCCAGACCAAGACAAACATCTAAGTTCACGTACAGAAATGTTTTGAGCGGGAATCGAACCCGTGACCTTCGGCGTGGCGGTTGCTTACACTCCCGCTGCGCCAACCGGTCATCTACAATACATCACCAAATCATATAAATTATTAAATTCGCCAAAAACATTTTCAGAAATAGAGACCTTTGTACATAGTATCCTATTTATAGTGAAGTTAAAATTTTATATCAAACTTCTCATTTCTTACTGAATTACTTAGGTGTTCTAAAAACTTGAAAAGGGTAATGAACTAGGCTAAAATAATATCAAAGACACTCAAACACCTTAAGATATAAGAAACGTTACACTTTTAGTTTAGTTGTTTACAAGTAATCTATCTTGGATAAACGTTCCGGGTCACCAATTATAGTTCTGTGAATGAGGTCAGGCGAAGAATTAAATTCGAATATTCAATATTTCGTGCCTGTAATACAGTACTTTAGTCAAATCAGTCTATTATTAATATAGGAACATTCTCATCCTAATGTGCAACTGGGATAAGTTGCATCCAAGACTTTCGCTCTGGAGCCCGGGGTCCGCTAAGTACTACTCTTACCAGACTCCGTGCTGCTACTGAGAATTCAAAAAAACCCAGTGACACTTTTGCCCGACCCGGAAATCTAACCCGGGACCTCCGATCAGCAGTCGCATACGCTGTCCACTGGACCACGGAGGCAGTCATCTCTTAATTATATTTGTTCAAAATGGAGTTTCGATCTAATGTCAGTGTCATACTCATGTCACAAATGATATTGTTCTAAAATAAGTGATATTAGAATGTTATCGTAAATTGAACAATGTGTCAACGTCGAACTATAGAAGTGAAATTAGACGGTAATGACATTAAGTTAGCAGAATACCGATTCTGAGTCAATTCAAAATCTAATCCCCATTTGTTTAAAGTATTATATAGTTTCAATGTCATATAAAATACAAGAATTGGCCTTCTGATTTGACAGGGTAGCTAATTCTATGTATAGAGTATTTCTCTTCATCAGTACCAATATTTTACTACGAAGGACTATATTAAATCAAATATCAGCTGACTAATTGTGCGACCGTTGCCATATTCCGAGAATACGTTGCTAAAGAGGAATGTGTTCTCGGAATACGGCAGCGATTTATTTAAAATTGATTGATTACTACATCCAAATTGGTACAGCTACTATGGTACTATTGAGAGTAAATCAAATCGAATTGATAGATAGATAGGCAACAAACCTACATAACATTTTATTTATGTCGTTACAGTTTTAATATGCCTAGACATACAAATTATACAGGCATTCTAACCTATTTGAAGAGGATGATTGTCCTCAAATGTCCAATGTTTTATAACTATTAATGATAGTATAAAACAACATTGCTGGGCATAAATAATACACAATAGCGATAGTTCTGGCTCCTAGTCAGAACTCATTAAGTTTCATAGCTGCTATGATTGACTGACACCAATTTGTGCTTTTATTATAGTTTGCTTGCTTTTGGTTCCTTCTTTCTCATGTCAGTTCTATGAAACTAGGCTAATCATCAAATCGTCTATAGATATCCACTGCTGGACACTGCTGGATGCTGGACATAGGCCTCCCCTAAAGATCTCCACGCAAACCGATCTTATGGCACCCGTATACTAAACGCCTTTTAATAAAGACAAATAATTTTCCGAGTGACTAATAACTTAAAAGATGACTAAATGTTTGCAACTAATAAAATAAGTTGCTAACGATTAAATATTTTGGCGACTATCATCTTAATATATAAAATCCTTGCGTTACTGACTGACTGACAGACACGCTACAGCCGAAACTATTGGGCGCAGGAAGCTGAAATTTGGCATGTATGTTCCTTGGGGACCGTAGGGGTGCACTAAGAAGGGATTTCCCGAAATTCCCACGGGATCGGCCAAAACGGGTAAATTTAAAAAAATGCAGGCGTAGCTGCTGGCGTCCTCTAGTATTAAATAAGATTAGAGGACCCGTGCTGCTCCACAGCATATTTATTATTATAAAAAAAGCTCTTACATATGGGTATGATGAGTACATTCAGCCTTATCTAATAAGTAAAAAAAGATGATATTCTTACCAAAAATATAACATATAACATACCATAATCATGCGGCGGGTTTAGTTTTGGTAGGAATTTGGAGCACAAAGAGCCGAATCTTAAGAAATGTATAGGAAAATATTGAAAAATAAGTTCAATGTCCACCCCTATCTTCCTTCAAACTTACCCAATTGAAATGAGCATACCATCAAATGAAAGAGCTCTTTTCAGCACGTTTTATAGGCCTATAACGAAATGCCTACCTCAATGAGAACCAGATATATAGAAGCAGAAAGACATTGACAACGGCTACGAAAACGTAAAAAATGTATGGGAGAAAACTGTTTTTGCATAATATATACCTTGATGAATGTGCAAGTTAGGTAATTTCTAATGCTTGATGACAAATCTGTAGCGAGAGCTTTTATTTAAAAAAAAATCATGCGTATCGGTTGGGTAAAACGGGCTGGTCGACTCGTATTATAAAACACAAATTCTTTTAATATATAGATTCAAAACTAAGGGTGTTATAAAAATTTAAAACCAGCAGCTGCGTTTAGGTAGCAAATAAACTATACAAGTCCAATGAAATAATAGCCGAGGAGCTATAAATAATCACTTGGCGACTAATAATGTTAGTAGGTAGGTTATGTTAGGTTTTCTTGTGACCCTGTACCCAAAAATAGGACGAATATAATAGAATCCGTCAACTTGGCTTAAAAGACTAAAGCGTCTTATTTACTTATACGGAACACTTCATTTAAGACAAAATCATTTGGCAAATATTGAAATTTGTATTATTTATGAATGTCCCTTTTCTATTTTTTATTCATCATCTAGTTTCCGCTTAGATACTAATTCAGTTCCCAAAAAAAAAGCTGCGAGTTTAAATTAAAACGAAACTTATTACTGACTTATTAATATGCTACATTTTACTTATTACGATACTCCTTTTTAGCTGCCAACCCATTCTATATGGTACCCACTCTAATTATTTTTGAAACTTGTATTCGCTTTACTTAGTCGCCGCATTAAATACATGCCTTTAATAAATAGGTTCAGAATTATCTGGAAAAGGGTCCAGTCCAACGAAAAGATGGATCTTGAAAGAGAAATCAATGCTCAGAGAGAATCCACTGAATTAAGCTAGATCATTTTAAAATATTGTAAAAGTATAAAGTAGATTGTCAACGCTTTAACGTAAGCTTCTTTAAGCTTCGGATTTATTTTTGCCATTATATAATCCACTCTGGGGGTTTATGCATTGAATGCTCAACGGCTAATGAAACGTAAAAAATCTGAGGTTGAAAGCTTTGTGAGCGCCAAATAGTCCGATTTCATAGATATTTTGTATCTAGCCTGATTTTTCAGGATTACTCCCTCGTAACAAGAGACAGTGGCATAACAAATTCTCGCACATCAGACCATACCGGTTCCCGAATATTTTGCCATTTTATATTGGTTTATACCAATGGACGAAGCGAGTACACACTAGAACCGATCGATGCTGTCTCTAGACAAAACGCTTCACTACGGTTTGTTACAAAATGTTTTCTGGCACTTGTCTCATTAATGACAGCCGGGCGTATCATCTTTACTAATCCTGTCCTAAAACCGATCAAAGTACCGTGGCCTGTTTACACTTGGGTTAGCCAGCCGACGAGGATGGTGTGTCATCTCAAACAGAATGAATGATGAAGTGCTGCCATGCCATATATGAAGGCTGATGATTGAGAGCTCAATTGAGAGTAGCCTTTGACCAACCTTTTATCACCACTTTTTTATTTATCTCAAAAACCACATAATAAAATTTTTGGAAAGCGAGCCTTTTTGGAAGCCTCTTTAAGGAAAATAAGAATATTAGATCAAATATATAATGGAATCATAACAATGACTAGACATATTTTCGCAATATCATTATCATCCACTTTACCCAGAACACTTATCTATAATCTTATAATAAAAGGTTACATCATGTTAAAAAGACGTGAGTTTTTACGTGATCATAATGAGATAGTTCAACATATTGTCAAGTTCAAAGGTTGATAAACTAATTTGAATTGTTGGTTGTTTATTTTGTATGATATTAAGAACACTGCTTTAGAGCTCCTAATATCATTGACTAATAGGATACAGAGAGTT
The DNA here is from genome assembly GCA_944739405.2 of Euclidia mi. NCBI lineage: Eukaryota > Metazoa > Arthropoda > Insecta > Lepidoptera > Erebidae > Euclidia > Euclidia mi. The sequence continues at coordinate 62,454,517 of OX123200.2, forward strand.
GAAGTGAATAGAAAAGTTTCAATGGGTTCAGTGGTCACAATGGGAGTGCCGCAAGGTTCAATTCTTGGTCCATTATTTTTCCTTGTATATAATAATGATTTGCCATATATTATGCAAAATAATGAAGGGATAGTATTATTTGCTGATGATACATCACTTATTTTTAAACTTAGACGACAACAATCAAATAATGACGATGTAAATAACGCTCTCTCTAAAGTAGTCCAATGGTTTACTGCCAACAATTTTCTGTTAAATGAAAGAAAAACAAAATGTGTACGATTTTCAAGGCCGAATGTAAAACAAGTTAAACCTAAAATAATATGTTTGAATGGAGAAGAGTTGGATCTTATAGATAACACCGTTTTCTTAGGCATAACCTTAGATTCTAAGCTACAGTGAGGCCCACATATAGATCAGGTGTCAAATAGACTTAGCTCTGCAGCGTACGCGGTTTATAAAATTCATCAGTTAACTGATATAGATACGGCCAGATTAGTATATTTTAGTTATTTCCACAGCATAAGGTCGTATGGCATTTTATTATGGGGCAACGCAGCTGACATTCAAACTGTGTTTGTGCTGCAGAAGCGGGCTATTCGTGCAATGTACAGTCTTGGTTCAAGGCATTCACTGAGGGGAAAATTTAAAGAAATTAAGATAATGACTGTCGCATCTCAATACATTTATGAGAACTTGTTATATGTCAGGAAAAATATATAAATATGTTTTCTAAATTCAGCGACATTCATAAATTAAACACACGAAATAAAAAAAAACTTGTTCTACCTTCAACTAGACTACAAAAAATAAGTAACTCATACAAGTATCAAAGCATACGTTTTTACAACAAAATTGCAGGCAATATTCAGGAACTATGTATTAATAAATTCAAAGTATTTATTAAACATAGCTTGTGTTCATAGGCATATTACACAGTTAAAGATTATTTAGCAGAAAAATGTATGGTAGTGAAAGTTGGATATGACAGAAGAGTCATGAAAGTACAATCAATGCTGTAGAAATGAGAGCACGGCGAAGTATGTGTGGTGTTTCTTTGACTGACAGAGTAAAGAATTGTGTGATAAGAGAGTGTTGTGGGGTAAAAGAAGATGTAGTGACAAGCATCGAGAAAGGTATGCTAAGATGGTTTGGACACGTGGAGAGGATGGATGACGAAAGACTGACCAAGCAGATATATAAAGCAAGTGTGGAAGGGACAGGACGAAGGGGAAGACCTAGGCGGACGTTCTCTGACCAGATTGGAGACATCCTAAAAACAGGACAGGTTAGAAGCACCCTGAACAGAAGAGCATGCATGAGGAATCTGATGGGAGTGAATGAAGCAAGAGAGATATGTCAAGATCGTTGCAAATGGCGCTCCGTAGTCTCTGCCTACTCCTTCGGGAAACAGGCGTGAGTCTATGTATGTATGTAAATGCCTGGAATTGAGTTTAAAAATTCTGAATTTTGACGTTTTGAAATTAGTGACATAATATTTTTATTTGAATTTGTAGTACCTACCTATATTTTTACATTTTGACATTGTTTGATTTGACATTGTTTGATTTGAAATTATTATTTTATTTATTTTCTTTTGACATTTACAATTACTTAAGTTTTATTATTATTATTATTTTTTTAGACATTCTTAAATTGACATTCTATAATATTTTCTGACATTTAAATATATGACATTTTATTGTTTACATACATACATACATACATAGACTCACGCCTATTTCCCCGAAAGGGTAAGCAGAGGCATATTAAACACCCACTTTTTGCCAGTGTTTAAATTTTTATTATTTTTACATATTGTTTACAACATGTATTTTACCATGTATTAGCATGTAAAGTTGTGAGTACGATGTGGGCATTATTAAACATTTAAACAAATAGTTGTGGCAACTTGTCTGATGGCTTAGGCTGACATGCTTATGCATACACCTTCTGATGGCGTGGAGGCATAGTGATACAGATCGTGCTGGCTCCCTCAATCAAGGTTGAGCCGTACGATTGCTGTTGAATGCGAGCCATCAGTGGGCAGAGTCAGTCAAAAGCGTCAGACGATATCCTGCACTGTACTTGCATACTAAACCCTTTTTTGTCTGGACTTTAAAAGATCAAGAAAAGACTAAAGAAATTTAAAGTGACAAAAAAAATTACTATGAGTTTGTTGCGGCCTTTCTTCTCAAGAAATCATTTAGCTAGGAAAAGCCGGCATAATCTAGAATAGGGTTTTGACTTGTATAAGTGTTGTAAACAACCAAAATGCAGAAATAAATATGCCTTTATGTCTTTAAGCTTTTATTCGTGTCGTAATAGCGTTGAATGCGCCGAGACATCCAAATTAAACAAACGTTCTAACCTATTTGAACGGGTTGATTTTCTTCAAATGTCCAATGTTTTATGACCGTTAATGATAGTATAAACCAAGATTGCTAGGCATAAATAATACACAAAAGCGATAGTTTTGGCTTCCAGTCAGAACTCAGTAAGTTTCATAGCTGATGTCTGTATTGACTGACACCAATTTGTGCTTTTATTATAGTTTGCTTGCTTTTAGTTCTTTTTTCTCATTTTAGTTCTATAAAACTAGGCATATCATCATATCGTCTACTGCTTGACATAAGCCTCCCCTTAAGCTATCTACGCGAACCGTTTTTAAGCTCACTAACGGCCATTTTCAATATTCGATCCATATATGGATTTTGAGATTCGAGATTCATGTTTGACATATTTTGTATGGAACTTACGTCAAAAACGAATCTAACCGCTTGACCGCGCACAAGTGACTATTCTCCCTTTTTCGATATTCCGTAGACCGCGCACAAGTGACTATTTTCCCTTTTTGGTTACAGCGCTATATTCGGTCTGAATTTACTGTTTCTTTCTATAACGTAATGTTTTAAATCCTTTTTCTCTGTTCTATTCAAATCATTGAACATTTCTTCTTGCTAAAAATACGAAGCGATTCTTAAAATCGTTAACCCGGAACGAAAAAATAATGTCAAATGCAATTCTTTGTTTCGCGCGCTCCGTGATTACGTGCTAATCGTATGCGTGTAATTAAATATTTTTATACTATGATACATGTTTTTTTTTTTTAATTCGGTGTAAATAGAATCCCTCTACAGTGAAAACTCATAAAATATGTATGTCATCGATTTACTTTTTAAAAGAATCCTGTTTAAAATACACAAAGTGTTTTTTTCAACGATGGTCAATGTTCGCTGCTAAGTATAATAAATTAGAAACTAAATATCAACAAAGAATTCATACGACTTGAACGAGTCATTCATAAGCTTGAAGAAAAACATCACTTCAACTTACTCATGTTACCGACTTATCAACAATAAATGTTTATGTTAGCGCGCCCATCTGGCGAGCGGCGCACATACAGGTATTTGCACGATCTACGCACGCGGCCAAAAGTCCAAAATGTCAAAATAACAATATAATTCTTAAACCGAGTTCCACGAATAGATTATGAACCCGGGAACAATATCCTAGGTTTATCTACCTGCTACCCCACACCCCGCACCCGTGGTCAGTTGGAAGTTGACCGTGTTACCTAGTTTACGTATCTATTTTCGGCGCTTTTCTAAACATTAAACTTACAAAGTGATTTTTTATGTTATCAAGTTCTTTTTACGAACTGAAAGTAATGGATTCTGATGGACAAGGCAAGAGACTTACATATTACATAAATAAAGTCATGATCAACTATCAAGCTACATTTTTTTTTTATAAATAAGAAACCCATTTTAACACTGTGATATTCTTCAATATTTTTTATTTGCTAGTGTTTTTGTTTATGTATCGGGGTAGATCGGGCTATTATTTTTAATATAGGTTATTATTTGATCCTTTTCCTTATAAGTACTATCAAAATCGTGTCCGCATTTGTCCGGTTAGATACATTTTTGAGGGATCAAAGATATTTAGCGAAATTTCGTCTAAAATTGAAAATGTTTTTAGCGACTTTTAACACAGTTTATGTTTGATTAAGGTTCACAGGAAGCATCAGGAAGTAAGGATTGTGACACAACAATAGATACTTATTTGACCTCATGACGAACGAAAATTTGCCTAATTTAGATGCCAAATTAAAATATATAAAAGATCATCTTTTGTCATCTGAAGGTTACAATGAAGACCAAGTTGTTACAAGTTGTACAAAGGTGGACGAAAGCTCATTATAAAAAAGATAAATTTATAAAAAGCAAGCAGTGTTGGCTGGATGGTACTTTTGAAATACCCGTTGTTGATACACAAAAATGGCCAGGGCGACCATCCAAGTTGTTCGGAGACGCATGTGAAAGGAGCAAGAGGCAAAAGACTGAAGAACTTCGCTCTAATTTTGAATCTGGGAAAAAGGATGCAACAAATGTCCTAAAAGATATAACTAGTTCTCTAACACGAGCAACTGAATATAAAAAGGCATTTTATCATTTGAAATCAGAAAAAGGGCAACCCTCTTTGACATCAATGCAAGCTTTGGAAATGTTTGTAGATGCCGATTTGACACAAGGACAGTACGAAATTATAAGAAAGAGTATTAAGAAGTTTTTTCCGTACTATAATACCTTACAGAAAGCCAAGAAGAAATGTTACCCACTGACGAATGACGACGAACGACAATGACGAAGAAAGCCAAAAACCTTAGAATTATTATGTTTTTTATGTTTATATATTTTTATGTTGTTGAAAATAATAGTATAAAGTAAAAAATAGTTTGTTTATTTATTTACAGTGTTTAGATACCAATTCCAATTAAGCAATAAAATAATTTTGGCCGCGTAGATCGTGAAAATACCTGTATGGGCGGCGGCGCGACATTTTCCTTAGAACGTGAGCGGTCGAGCGAATTCGGCGAATTGGCGCTAGCGGTCAAGCGGCTAAAATCTACAGATCTATCTATAGATCGAATATTGAATTTCGTAGTAAATCACTTGAGGCTGAAATAGATTAAGAAAAAGTCTAGAAAAGAGTTCAGTCGAACTAAAAGACGGATTTGAATATGAAACGTGTTGAAGACTAGATAGACAGAGATCTTAAATCACTTGAAAAAAATGTAAAAGTTGATTTCTAACGTTTACCTACAGTTTTAAACGTAATCTTTTTTAAACTTCGGATTAATTTTCATTCTGCCCTTCTATAATCCGCTATCCTTGGGTTTATGGATGGTAAAACAAGTCTTCCAGAATTGGGCTTGCCCGTCAACCGAGGCTGATTCAATCAATCTTCTACGGCCACATAATTATTTTTATTTGGATACTACAAATAACATTTTTGGAAGATGAGCTCTCTCAAGGAAAATAAGTATAAGATAAAAATGGAATCATAACAATGACGAGTCATATTTTCGCAATATCATTATCCTCCACTTTACCCCGAATACCTATCTATAATCTCATAATAAAAAGTTACATCACGTGAAAATATCTTTACGTGATCAGAATAAGATAGTTAAACATAATAAGTAACATTGCCATGTTCAAATCGGTTGTTAAACTTTTGGTTAGATTGAATTTTAGCTATGTCCTGTTTTACATGAAAATTAACAATAATATTGATAATCAGACAGCCAAAATTTTTGCTGTGATCATACTTTCTCCATAAAAATGTTAACTATGCCTAAGATCAAACAAATCCGTGCGCATATAATTAGTAAAAAAGTTTCTCTTCGCGTAGTATAATATGTTTTAAATCATATTTATCTTTTACTCAAAGTTCTAGCAAATAACTTTATTCATAGTTAGACTGAGACTTAAAATAATTAAATAAAACTAATTAATATACAGGGTAATTTTTTATGTAGTCCGGATATTTTAGTATGTTATACATTTACAAAAATTAATAAACACCTATTTTTATTTTTTTTATTTACCAAAAAATAACAAAGTTATCGCTTATTAAAGAATATGTACTTGAAACAGTTGTTCATGGTCACCCGATGGCTTATCTATCAGCTGTGAGGTCAACGCACGCGACACAATTAAGTGCGCGGGCGCGCTACCTACCTACTCTATGCTACCTACACCGATCTGATACTGTGTTCTAGCTTCCAAATTATTGTTATTCACGTACCTACCGTGCTTCATCAGTCCATAGGATGTTCGCTTCGGCATGATTAATAAGCCATTCACACAAGACTCGTCGTGGTAGGTACTTGGTCTACTTCCTGAAGATGTTGTACCAGCTGGTAATCGTGCGGATGGAGACCGGCTGCGTTTAGCAGTCTCCACACTGCGGGCTGGCTCACACCGAAGCGACGTGCTGCATCGTATGTGCTGGCTCTTAGATCCCTTTCGAAGAATTCGAAGATCAAGTCTTCGACGTCAGTAGCCAGGCGAGGTCTGCCCTACCCTAGTGCATGGCTAGGAGTTGTGAACTGGCCATGATCCAAAAGCCTTTGGTTGGCCGCTAAAATAATCCGTTCACTTGGAACTACTGGGTTGTTAACTCCTTGAGCTTGCATACAAGGTACACTTTCTTGTTCGTACATTGTTCTAGCTGCACGAAGGCTTTCACCACTGAGTAAATAAATTAGTACCATTTCGTAGCACTCGCGATTTGAAAATCGTTGGGACGTCATTCGAACGACTTACAACCGGCGCGTGCGTCGGCGCTTGCGCGAAAGTGCGACACGTGCCACTTTCTCGATGCGCCCGCGTTGACGGACGCGCGCCGCGCGGCCGGCACGGCACTCCTTCACTCGGCCGTACCTACAGCGATAAGTGCCTACACTTTCGCGCAGCTTCCAAGCCCGCGTCGTTAGTCGGTTGTCATGGTTGTCACCGCTCGCACGCAGAGCGATTTATGCTATTAAATTTGCTAATAACGTGAATTTTTTGTAGTGAACAACAAAAATGTTTCATCACAAGTCTGGTGCAAAGTATTGCTCATTTCACGGATGTGTGTCGAAAAAGGGAGATAAAAGTACGTAATTTTTTACATTACCTACAGATGCGGCAAGGTAAGCTAAACTTATTAATACCAAAGTACGTACTTAATAGGTGTTAGGCTTAATAGGTACTCAATGGGTCATTTCACACACATTATGCGTTGTATGTTAGACCTACCCACCTACCACTTACTTATCTGCATATTTTAGATAATCGTGTTGTTTACTCATAAAATTAGATTCCTTGAAATTTTTAGTTTAAAGTAAAATATAATTGCTTAAGTAAGTAAGTAGTTACGTACCTAGACTCAGAATTTTCTAATAGCCTGAGTAATAAGGTGCAGTTACTTATTTATACCTAGCGAAAAGACGAAAAATACTTCCTAAGAATTCGTCAAGCCAACTTGAAATAAGTCATAAAAAATATCACTATCCATTAAACAAGGATATATCTAGGATTGTTTTAATTTAATAAAATTTACCGTGTAACCATACGCATTAAACATAGGATAATTATTTATTATTACGTGGTCAAGTAGGTAGATAGATGATGAATAAATATTATAGTAGCAGCGGCAAGTGGACAGACGACAACCCTAGCGCGACAGCGACAGCGTTATGTGTTAGAATACAGCGGGAACGGTAAGGTGAATATCGCAGTAGGCACTGAGTGCCTATGCGAGCTGAATTGCACTTTGTTGCTTAGTAGCAAGAGTCGCAATTTATTTAAATTGGTTTGCGAAGTGATGCTTCTGTACGTAAGTACTATCTATTCTGTGGTATTATTGCAATGAATAACGTTGTGTCTAAGATTTCCTTGTTTCCCGGATATTTTTACTCGGATTTGGTGGGATAAAAAAGTAAAAAGTTATTGATGGAAATGTGTTCTATTATTGATATAGAACCACAGAAAAAATATCCGAACCACATAAAAAGTTACCCTGTATACAAGAAGTGAAAATTAAAAAGCTTAGAAATTAAAATTTAGAAGGCGTCATGAAACTCATCCGCATCGCAGTCAATTGGAAGCGTGCCCAGAAGACTGGCAGCATTACCTCGTTGAATGGCTATGCTTATCTTTCGAGCCAAATACGTCCCAGCCCTCTGGTCACGAGAGGCGTCCATGAGTCTCTTTGCGAGATCTCTAATAAGTGACCTCGCACTTGGACCCCATGGCCCCAATGTTTCGTCCCCAAACGGCTCAAATACATAATCTCCTATTAGATTTACATATTTGCGCCGTTTGAGGGTTTCCGCTGTAGCAGCAGCAGTGCCCGCACAACCTGCTGTGCTGGGAAGATGAGATGGCGCAAGGGTATCGACACATGTTGCGTCCCATACCAAAGGCCCAACCAGCTTCCACGGCAGTAACGACATCCCTATACCTCCAATTGTTAATTGTTTTAAATAAAACAGATATAACCACTTTATTCATTATCTCTCTACGTTTAAGTGTACCTAGCATCTTTGTTTGTGACAACTCCCACTTAAGGAAAATTCCTGTGTCGTGAGAAACTACGAACATACAAATCGATGGACACAATGAATAGGAACACCCAGATTCGAAATAACAATAATTTATTAATTACTCAGAGTTGTCTCAAGTGAGAATCGAACTCATAATAGTAAATACTTTCTAACTTTCACGATTTAAACACAAAAATGTTCATTTAACATATAATCGTGTAATTTATTGAAAATAAACATAAAATAGCTATTATTTGCCCCGACGCCGAAACTCGTTAAATAAACATTAGTACTCTTGGTAGCGCCATCTACCTTCCTATCTATAACTAATCGCATCAACATCAATCGTTCTACGTACAAGTGTGAGCGATACCATATTTCCGTCTCCCTCTATCCCACTCCCTGGAAGAGGCACTGCCTTTCGCCTGATTGATCGCCGCGATCGTCGACGCGAGTGACTGTCCAGAACTTTCAAGAACATTCGATTCGCGATACGCGTCCGCTAGACCGGATCACCCGCGCCGCTCCCGCTATAGTTATTACCTCTTAAGAAACCCGCTCGCAAGTGGAAGTGACTGTGAAGTGAAGTGAAAACAAGCAGCTGCATCACGAAACCACCAGGAGACTGCCCTTCGGAAACGAAGAAGGTTGCCGTATAAGGTAAGTGCCCTCCATCCTTGAAATATCCTATACCCACTCACAATCACCTCTTCCCGTATCCAATCCTACATCCTCTTCCTTTAAATACAGTCCATTTTTTCCAAATCGCCTAGAACCTACCTACGGTTTCGGTGTATCGCAAAACCATTTTTTTGATCCATACGAGTCGGATTCATTTACGTTTTTATACGTTATATCGCTATACCTAGGCAGTTATAGCACCTAGCTATACTCCTAATTTATTCACATAACCGTCACATGGTTATTTCCGCCCGCATCAGTAGGTAAACTTTTATGTAGCTACCTACTTATTAAATTATTAATTCTGGAACTATCATAGTTGTCTTATAAATCTCATATTTCAAGCAACTTTTAATTCCTCAGCTCTAAAGTGTTGCCTACTTAGCCTACTTAGGTAAAATAATAGATACATTAGATATCCTTATTTTGTTTCGGTCTCATTAGCTTATACTTACGTAAGCATGTCACAACAAAAGAAGTCACGCGTGTCGGAAGACAAAGAGATGACAATCTTAGAAGCAAAACGCAATATTCTATTTGAGCGCATTCAAAACATCTATGAACGATCAAAAACCGCATCTATGTCTGACAGTTATAGCGAAGCATTTCTCAGTTATTGTATGACGGTAGATAGTATTCGAACAGATTTTCATAAGTTGTTAGACGATTATAACGCAAGATTACTTTCTATTAATCCTGATGAAAAACCGAACTATCAGGCGTATACCTCATTCGAAGATCTTTATTGTATTATTAAGCGTATGCAATCGCAATTGGAGGGTAAATGTTCGGCAGAGCCCGTTGCCCGCAAACCGAGATTACCGCCAATCGAGATTATGTCGTTTGACGGAGATATACGAAATTGGCCGTTATTCTATGCGAGTTTTAAGTCTACAGTGCACGATAATGGTTCTCTGACAGATGCTGACAGGTTGTACTATTTAATAGGTAAACTGTCACCGAAGGCCCAGTCCGTATTTGCAGGTGTCACACCCAGTGCTGAGAATTATCAGGTCATATTTCAGTCACTACTTGACAGATATCAGGACACGCGCGTCCTAGCGTCTACCTACTTTGACCAAGCTTTAAATCTCAAACTGTCCGGCAACGCGTCTGTCTCGAATTTCCAGCTGTTTATTGATAACTTCCTAACCGCGGTTAATTCTCTTAGGAATTTAAAATTGGAAGATCTTTCCGACTTTATGTTGCTTCAACTCGCTTTAAAAAAGTTTGACACTGATACAATTCGCGCATTCGAGATGACGGAACGCAATAATAAAATACCTACACTTGATAGTTTTATTTCGTTCATCAAAGATCAGTGTCGAATATTTCATAATACGCAGTCTGGTTCACCTGGCCCGTCTAACACTAACAGCACCAAACAAAGGTTGAATAAATCGCGAAATAGTAATAATAACTCGGTCCCTAATCCACAATCTTACGTAACATGTTCGGAGTCTAATAGTAATAATTCGCAAAAGTGTCTGTGCAGTAATATAGTGCACGACCATCTATACAAGTGTCCCGCCTTCGATAATCTGGATGCAACCGCTCGTTTTAAATGCGTAAAAGATAACGAAGCTTGCATTAATTGCTTAAGCATAAAACATAAAACAAGTAATTGTTCTAGTAGAACGAGATGTCGCTCATGTAATCAAAGACATCATACACTGTTACATTTCGATAAACATAACCCGTTGTCAAGCCAAGCCGCTAACCTTGGCATACTTACCTCACAGATGCAGGCCACGGTGCCCTCCCCCTGCACGCCGCAGGGCGAGGTATCGTTGTGTACGACGTCCATTGCGCGGGCGACGCGCACGCGAGGACGGCACTCGCGCATCTATAATGATCCGCGCAGGCCCAAAACGCAGTGTATGACGTCTAAGACTGTTCTGTTAGCGACAGCGCAAGTTATCGTATATGATGTTAATGGGTCGCCGCACATGGTACGTTGTCTGCTAGATAGCGCATCTCAGACCAATCTAATAACATCGGAATGCTTCAAACGCCTCGGATTATGGAATAACTTTAAAAATACTAACTCAACCGTCAAAGGGATAGGCGGATCAGAAAAGCATTGCAGGGGTTCCGTAGATATTAAAATACATTCGCGTTTTGATAGGAATATTAATTTTAACATTTCTTCGCTTATCGTGGAGCGTATCACGGACGCATTGCCGAACGCTAATGTAGACGTAGCATCACTCACTCATCTCGAGTCATTGCCGCTAGCCGACGCGGAGTTTGCGAATCCGGCAGGCATTGATCTTTTGATCGGAGCTTCAATATTTCCGCACTTGCTACTAACTAACATAGTACGTAGTGAGCGATATGATTTACCGCCCGCTATTGATACGGTACTTGGGTATGTGATTATGGTTACCGTACCTACGTTACATACTTCTCATTGTATTACGTCTTGTTGTTGTTCTGCTCGTCAAGAGATCAAGGTGGGTGCTAAAACTGTGTGTAAGATAAAGCACTAAATAGCTATGCTATGCTATGCTATGATACGCCATGCTATGCTACGCTATGCTACGCTATGCTATGCTATGCTACGCTACGCTACGCTATGCTACGCTACGCTACGCTATGCTACGCTACGCTACGCTATGCTACGCTACGCTACGCTATGCTACGCTAAGCTACGCTATGCTACGCTACGCTACGCTATGCTACGCTACGCTACGCTATGCTACGCTACGCTATGCTACGCTATGCTACGCTATGCTACGCTATGCTACGCTATGCTACGCTATGCTACGCTATGCTACGCTATGCTACGCTATGCTACGCTATGCTACGCTATGCTACGCTATGCTACGCAATGCTACGCTATGCTACGCTATGCTATGCTATGCTATGCTATGCTAAGCTACGCTACGCTACACTATACTATACTACACTCCCGCTTTGTATATGGATGACACTGCCTGTAGTGTCATACCCGCTCCGCTAGCAATTTCGCTTAGTGAAGAGCTTATTCAGCTTTTCAAGCGAGGCCAAATTGATCTTGTCAAATGGACAAGCAACTCTAAGGAGGTTCTCGCACGCATACCAGATTCTCATAAAGCTTCTCCAGACATTGAGTTTGAGAAGTCTGTACCGCATAAAGTTCTCGGGTTACGCTGGGACAAATCCTGCGATAGTTTTCGGTTTGACGTCTCACCGCCAGATGATAAGTGCGCCAAGCGCACTATGCTGTCCACAGTGGCTCGACTATGGGACATAATGGGTTTGTGGCTCCCACAATTTTGTACGCCAAGCTCTTGATCAAGGAGCTTTGGCTATCAAAGTGTGAGTGGGATGAAACACCCCCTGAACATATTGTCGCCGCTTGGGGCCAGTTTTGTATTGAGCTTACCGCGCTCAATCATATTATTATTCCGCGTCATCTTGGGTTGGTAGATGGATGTACCGTCAACTTAATAGGTTTCGCTGACGCCAGCGAGCGTGCTTACGGCGGAGTCTTATATCTGCATGTCCGCATGGGTTCTAACTACTCGGTGCAGTTAATTTGTGCCAAGTCTAAGGTCTCGCCTGTTAAAACCATTTCGGTTTCGAGACTGGAATTGTGCGCGGCTCTTCATCTGTCTCAGTTGCTCCGCAAGGTTCAAGACACAGTTATGCCCCACTACCCCATTAATAAAATACACGCATTTTCCGACTCCAAAGTAGTGCTCGCTTGGATTCGTTCTTCTCTTCACCGCTAGCAGACTTTTGTCGCCAACCGCGTTAGTAAATTGATTGAACTTGTTCCCGCTACTTGTTTCAATCACGTCGCGGGTTATCGTACTCGTCTTCAGGAAGAACTTTCCATAGATCATACTGACTAGAAGTTTATTCCACCAGTATCACCACATTTCGGTGGATGTTGGGCAAGCATGGTCAAAGTAATTAAAACGCATCTCTTCAAGGTTATAGGTCAACAGATCCTCTCTTACGAAGAGCTTTAACTGTCCTTGCACAAGTCGAGGCACTGATCAACCCGCGTTGTTACCGTGAAAACCGCTAAAGGGAGTTACGTGCGCCCTGTTGTACGTCTCTGTCCGCTTCCAACTCAGTGAGATCTAGCCTGAAGTTGGACCTACCTCTTAGTTTAAGTATTTAGTTAGTAGTTTCCGCTATTATTGAGTTTGTAGTTTTCGCTAAAGTTAATTTAGATTAATTTTATTGTCATATCGCTGTCTTAGCCTATTGAGGGGTTATGCGGTAGTACACCCAACATAGCTAAGTTCAATTCTATTTTTTTTAAAGGCAACCCTTTAGGGCCGGTGGGATATGGTAGCGCCATCTACCTTCCTATCTATAACTAATCGCATCAACATCAATCGTTCCACGTACAAGTGTGAGCGATACCATATTTCCGTCTCCCTCTATCCCACTCCCTGGAAGAGGCACTGCCTTTCGCCTGATTGGTCGCCGCGATCGTCGACGCGAGTGACTGTCCAGAACTTTCAAGAACATTCGATTCGCGATACGCGTCCGCTAGACCGGATCACCCGCGCCGCTCCCGCTATAGTTATTACCTCTTAAGAAACCCGCTCGCAAGTGGAAGTGACTGTGAAGTGAAGTGAAAACAAGCAGCTGCATCACGAAACCACCAGGAGACTGCCCTTCGGAAACGAAGAAGGTTGCTGTATAAGGTAAGTGCCCTCCATCCTTGAAATATCCTATATCCACTCACAATCACCTCTTCCCGTATCCAATCCTACATCCTCTTCCTTTAAATACAGTCCATTTTTCCAAATCGCCTAGAACCTACCTACGGTTTCGGTGTATTGCAGAACCAACACTCATAACACTAGTGGCAGAAGAAGGGAGCTTGTACGGTGTACACGTAAAGAAAACTTGTCGGGCCGCTGCAAGAATACGTTTCGTTTCTACACACGAACTGTGTACACTACTTAGGCGCTGATTAAGGCGCTACCTCGAAAAATTTTCCTTACCGATTTTGAAGCAGTGAGACACACTAGCAAAGTAAAGAAATTTGTATATTATTTATGAGGTCTTTATTTAGTAAATCCGTAGACAGATAGACGATTGGAAAATTTTCCCTCAATAGAATTTTAATTTTAACAATATGTTTTCTCCAATTATTATTATGGCTATTTTAAATAATGCTACACTTTTCGGCTTGAAATTACTGCTCACCGAAAGAAAAACTAGTTTAATAGAAAATGAAGAGAAGAATTGTCTCTATAACGATTATTACATGAGTTATGAACGAAATAAGATATCAGACGTATTCGGGCTTGCACGCAATTATAGAAATCGTGCGATATTCAAATTTATAGCTAACACTAAAGCAATGAGCACTGAAAGATTTTTAGACGTTTGAGGTAGCCTCTTAAGAAAATTATTTTTCTTAGTTCTTGCCTAGATCTGGAAAATTTCTTATCGTCAACATGATGAGTTGTGTTATCTGCAGCAGATACGGCAGAATTTTTTAGCGTATACAAGCGCCTTCAGAATGCTTGTACAATGTACATGCTTAGAAAAGTCGCCGGGCGAACGCAAGAATTTGTCTCTACCCGATACATCGGCGCTGAATAAGAAAAATATTTTGTTTGAGCTAGAAGGACGCGTGAACATTGAAATGTTCGTGCCTAGATGCGAAATTATTCTTACCGTTTACATGATGATTCGTTCTTTTGTGTACATAAGTCGGCAAGATGGCCATTTAAACCACTACGCCAACTGTACAGTGTTGTAAACGATTCATTATTTACATTATGGACCAAACGCGAACAAGACACTTCGTGACATATTGGCGCCGTGAGTCAATTAATCAAGTTAGTTGGTAAGGTGGCACTTGGCGGGACAGTCTTGTGAGGAACGCGATAGTTAGTACTAATGGTTAGATGGCGATTGTAGGGACGCGGACATTTTACATGCGTTTTCGTACGAAATTCACCCGTGTGGGAACATACGAACATGTGTGAAGAATTCTGAACTTTAATGTATTGTTTACATTGATACATACTAACACTTAAAAGAGTCAAAGAGTTTTATATTTTTCCAACTAGAATGTAAATTAAAAAAGTTACAAAAATATAGATGGATCAATGAATCGATAGCAGGTCTATGTAAAGGACTTGTAGGAAATTCATGCAATTGTTTAAAATACTCGGGTTGAGAATGTCTAGGGTTCTTATAAATATAGGTAGTGTATCTACTCTGTATTGTAGAGCTCTATATCCAGCAGTGGAATATGGTAGGTGGATGATGATGATCTACTCAAATTACCCACGTAATGTAATAGAGTAGTGACATTTTGTATTCGTCGTTTATTCAAGTCTGCAATATTTCAATATGCTGCTAAAACGCTTGCAAAGCGTTATTTATAAACGCTCGCTCGCATTTTGTCTATATCAAACAAGTATTCAAGTAGATGTACTTAATCCACCGTATTCAATAATACTCATAAATTTTACGTCACATAATATCTCTATCTCTCAATAATACGTAGTGAAAGTAATTTTATGTCACGTCTTACTCGTATAACTTTATAATTTTATACGTTTCTTGTTCTTTGCTCTTTCAATTCTCGTATCTACCTCATACGATGTTCTTGGCCGATAAATTTTACGAATGGTAGCAATTCTTGCTGACAGATATTTTAACAAGTTACTTCAGTAGATATTTATTTATTTATAGACTGTATCCCTGAAGGGTAGGCAGAGGCGTAATATTACACCCACACTTCGCCATGAATTTTTAGGTCCCACGTAATAGGGGCAAGCCTATTGCCGTAACGGGCACATTACCAGACTCCGTGCTGCTACTGAGAATTTCCTAACGGAAAACCCAATAGCTATTTGCCCGACCCGGGAATCGAACCCGAGACCTCCCAATCCCACGCGCACATTTATGTCGCGAGACCAACGAGGCAGTCAGTAGATATATGACTTCAAAAGTTATTAAAAGCTTTTCAATTTATTTGTTTTACGTGCTACATCATCAGCTCGATATTGGGATGACTAATATTTTTATCGTCATTATTATAAATAAAGAAATTCATTTTTGGGTGATAAATATTTTATTTTAAGAATGACAAATAAAGAAATACTTCCATTTTGTAATGATATAGGGAAATATCCTTGACCTAAAAATTACACCCCAACAGTGCAAATAAAAGTTTACCTATCGAATCTAGGATTTGTCCTAAACTAGCATAATTTCAATTCTCTCTTTCTTTTTGTACTCAAATAAAATTATATTTCATACTTGTTATACATTTCAGTATAAGACAAACCTTGTGCCCATTACAAATCATCAACAAAAATCTCTCCACTTAAAATCTCTTAAACAAAATATCATAATGGTTTTCTCGTATTTATTAATTCATCAATCAAAGTTCAATCACAGTTTGCTCTTATAGATGCTGTTAGAGAATCTATATATTACACGATTTATTTTATTTTTAGATGAAGAACCACTTTTCGGTGATGTATTGCGGCACATTAATGAGTATTGTAAAGGTATTGAATGTGATTCTTATTTAGAGTTCTGTGGTTCCGGTTTTTATTGTGTTTAGTTAATTAGAAGATTAGAATGTCAAAGATAGCCGTTTATTTTGAGTGTTGGTAGTAAAAAATGTGTAGAAGCAGTCAATGTAGTTGACGAATTTTAAAACACTAATAAATAATAACATTTTATTTGTTAAACAGTGGTATCGTAATTACTGTTTAGCTTTACCAAATAAATAATATCCGGATGAATGCCGAAAATGTATTATTTAGAGTACTACATGTTTATAAAATAGTAACGCTCATCTTACAAAAATGGCAAAAAAAATAACAGCTGTTTTACTGATCACATAAGAAATTCGTTTTTCCTCAACCACAAATATTTTTCTCAAGTTCGTTCACGCCTCAGGACCAATAATATAAACTACATAAACCGTCTGGTCCTTTAATAATATTTTCTATTACCAATATAAAGTTAAAATCAACATATAACCTAGAATGTTCATTAAAAGCGAGAATTTTCGCCACGCACTAATTAAATCATTGACGATATTAAATTCACGCCAAATTGTGCTCGTCTAGTAAGGTATGTGGTATATGAATATTGTCACAAAGGTCCTTTACTTGGCAATATCGTTTACCTGGCTTTATAAGCTTGAATATGTTTCTTGTTAAATGCTATTATTTTATACTAATCTTCGCCCGCAACTCCGCTCGCGTGTTTTATACACCTAAAACACGTAGAAACACTTCGTAGTTCATTTATTAATACGTGAAGACAAATCTATTGGCTCGTTTCACGAATAGAGAAAGTTGAGTGTAGTTTGACTAAGTTGAAGTTTCTTTGTTTATAATAACTTACAACAACACACAATCGGTCATCTCACCCCAATTAGGAAACTGAACAGCTAGGACAAGTAGACAACTAATAAAAAATATAATTACAAAGACCTAAGAAGATATTTGGTTATAGACAAATAACAGCCAAGCACACAAAATATTGATCATTATACAAATATTCAATGTGGACGGAAATCAAACTCATGACTTAGCAATATCAGTGGTTGACAACTTGACAAACACGTCTGTCTAATATTATCAGTAAAGTTAAACTTCTCTATACCGAAACTGACCGCGCCGTAGCTTATACGAATAATAAACAAATCAATAAACTACATCATTCTTTATTACCTTCCGAGTACATCTTTCAAACTAATAGCAGGCAATGGCAACGAAAAGAAAGAAGAATCAATAACATTGCAAGATAGAGCGCGCGTTTTTACGTCTAAGCCACTCGAGTGGTACAAACGAACGTCCATTCGTCTTAGTAACACGTTCCTCAAAGAAACTGCTTCTGTTTGCGATTTCAGTTTAAGAAAGTCTTTGTTACGGAGACTGTGCAGTATGTGTTTTAAGCATGATACTGCTATTAACTGGAAGTTTGTTATTTTTTTTTTATTTAATTTAGGGGAAATAACATTAGTTGTAGAGTGGATAGCGTCAAATAAATGCGCTAAATAATTACAATGATATTTAAGACATCTGATTGGAAGATAGACAGAGCCTGTCCTATTACCAGAAAACTTATAAACATAATTACTTTACTTTTACTCTAAATGTTTACGATAAAATATCTATCTTTATTATTCAATTCTTTTAACTCAGATTTTGAGTTTAAAATATTGGACGGTGGTATTTGTCAAAGCATCCTTGCGACGCCAACCCTAGAACTCGCGCGTAACTTAGTTAGAATACTTAGTTAAGTAGTAGCTATTTTCCAAACAAAATCAACCATTACAAAAATAATAAAAGCAACTTAATTATGTCTTAAAATTAAAATAAGCCTATTAAATATATACAAGACGAAAAATAATATTTAAATTAAATTTAGAAGGCGTCATGACAGTCATCCGCATCGCAGTCAATCGGAAGCGTGCCCCGAAGACTGGAAGCATTGCCTCGTTGTATAGCAATGCTTATCTTTTGTGCTAAACACGTGCCAGCCCTCTGGTCACCCGAGGCGTTGATCAGTCTCTTTGTAAGATCCCTAAAAAGGGATCTCGCACTTGGACCCCATGGCCCCAAGGTTTAAGCAGCAATGATGATTTGCCTTTAGTGAACTGTCATGTCTAATTTGTAGATAAAAGGTCAGCAAAGAAGAAAATGAAAAAAAGAACTCAAGAATAACTTGTTCCTTCTTTTAGTTTTATTTAAAATTTAATGAATCCTACATTTAAACACTTTTTTTAATACATTAAATAGTAACTGTGTTTCATTTCTGAAATAAACATAAAGTTTTAAAATTTTAAATCAGTATGCAACAAAATGCGCCAAACACTACAATGTTATTAGAGCATCTGAATGGTTTTACAGTTCTGTAAATCACAGTTATAAAACAGACATTCCCAAACAAATCTTTGTGGATTTAAATACTATTAGTGCAATTTGTCCGACAACAAGATGTGCCAAATGTGACAATTTAGTTACACAAGTACTGCAAGTACGATGCATTGACATACGGGCTTTCAGAAGAGGCTCGTGCACAACTGGTGTCTGTTTAACAGAGCAAATATTTTTATATTTTAATAGCCCCACGCCTATGTCCCCGAAGGGGTAGGCAGAAGTGTAATATTACACCCAGATTTGACCTTATGAATTTTAGACACCACGTAATAGGTGGCGCACCGTTTATATATAGAGCTGATACTTCTATTTTTATAATAATTTATCTTTCAGCATCACCATTATCAGGCTTCAGTAATCTTCTATGTAGGTAGGGGATGTAGGCCTCTCACATTATACGCAACTAAGATCGATTTTCAATTAGTCACTCCATTCCACGAATATGGAGGGCACCCTACGCTACACCTATAAAAATCTTTTCCATCTTTCTAAGAATAGTTTCAAAACACACATAATTTTTGCAAACCATTACCTCTCAAAGTCTTTAAGACCTAGATAAGCTATCACTGTACCGAAGTATTTCGCGATTAAACGTATCTACGTTATATGCAATAAACTGCTAAAACTAATATCTGTTTACGTCGAGACTTCTTTAAACATGTATAGTACTGTCTTTATCGTACAGGAATGGTAAAACAAAGATGGCAAGAGATTTGCTTCATGTAATTCAGTTTTAAAATGTGTTTACCGCTACATATGAAATGATGTGGTAAGAAACGGATGCGGTAGTGTTAAATAAATAAATGGTAGTTCATGTCTGCTCCAAATGTTAAATTATAACCATCGTAGTGGACGTGACGTAAGCTTGAATATGTGGATATGACATGTATGGACATATACACATAATTATGGTGGTGTGAATGGTCACCCAAGCGAATAAAAGAGGGGGGAGAGGATTCAGTCAAGCGCACCTTCTTCTGCCTGCCCTATTCCCATGTTACTTGGGGTCGGCGCAGAACATCTTTCTCTTCAGTTTTGCACACCGTAGATTTAAATTCCATACCATTTTTGTAACAGTCTGTTTGTCTCTATTTAGTTTGCTACTGCTGCATATTATTTACATAAAATCTTGTTATAGACATTTGTTTATTGGAAAGAGTAAAATGAATGAGGTACCGCAGCAGCCGTAAGGGTTGTAATGTAAATACTGTCATTACGTAGTTTACCTAACATAAATGTAAACATTCAATTACGTAAAGTTGTATGACATTCTTCATACAAACAGGGTGTCAAAATACTAATCACGAAACCAAAGTTTCCTCTTTTTGAACATCATGCCAATTCACACTAACTAAAAATAATACCTGGGAAACGAAATTATTTAAGTAGACTCATTTTTTACCCGACTACGGCGAAGCCAAAAGGAAGGGTAATGTTTTTGGTAGTCTATGTATATATGTTTGTATTTTCCACCGTAGCGCCTAAACTACTGAACCGATTTTAATAAATGTGGTGTCCAAAGATTTGTAATAATAGCCCGGATGATATAGGCTATATTCACTTTATCCAAATTTTCTGTTACGGAATTAATACCTCAGATTCCGACCTCAAAAAAAAAATAAAACTGGGATAATCATCACGTGTTTAGTATCAAAAGAAAGGTATTGGTGAGAACATTACAAATACATATTTGTACATACATATATTATACTGTTTGAGTCAAAATATAAGTTTTATACGCGGTTGTATTTACAATTCGCACGGTACAGACGCTTTGAGTTACTTATTTTTCTTTCTTGCTTCCTTTAAATGTACCAATGTAAATATTGCGCGCTTAGTTTACATGCCCTTGCCCTGGATACGGAAAAGGATTAAATAAAAAAATAAGTTTTAAAACTATACCCCGACTACGTAAAAAAGGGGTTCTAAAAAGGACAAAACAAAGAAAGTGTAAGTACAGAAATGCTCAAGCTAGAGCCGTGGTCGCACCTATTGTATACTGTACCTACATGAAATTACCTGCCACGTTTGTTTAATGCAGGTTATGTATTCCTTGCACCCACACATTAGATAGGTATACAAATAGGTGCGACCACGGCTCTAGCTTGAGCATTTCTGTACTTATACTTTTCTTGTTTTGTCCTTTTTAGAACCCCTTTATTACGTAGTCGGGTTATAGTTTTAAAACTTATTTTTTTATTATACCAAATGTAAAGTGCGCGCGGTGCAGTGTCAAGATCCATGGGTTCATAGACCATGTGTAGAACGAATTGGCACGAGAAATGCATCGATTTGGTACCGTATTGGAAAAAAATGTATGGTGTTTTTGAGGCTCAACATCTCCTGAACGAGTAATTTGCTAGGTATGGTGCCCAAATAAAAACTGTTCGTAATGATTGGTACAATATGGGATTACAATTTTCGTTAAGGGTCTTTTTACACCTCGTATTTATCAAAGAATGCCCTTGAAATACTAAAACGTCATTCAGCGTCTATTCGAAAAGTGATAGACAAAAACTTACACTAAGAAGGAGCGATATGAGGGAGAAGTAAGATTTGACGGAGGGTACAAATAAAACGACATCAGAATCATATTAAATCTGGCGTATTTATTAAAGGCAGTCGCCTTGTAGCCTCTGGCTAATTTTTCATACCCATGGGTATGTGTCTTTTTTTAATTACTTTTATTAGTTAACATGTTTCTTTTTTAATTACTTTTATTTATCGATGGGTATTATTAATATCTGGCTAATTTAATTACGATTGCATCCAAAATTAATGTACTTAAACTTGTGCGTTCCCTATGTTCTGGACTTCGTTTCCCAGGTTGTGCACAAAGTGATGTGGAGTTTTTCCGAAGAAGTATCCAATATAAGTTGGTGATGTCACTTACCCGTGCTCGGAAAACACGTTAAGCCGTTAGTTCTATCTCGGATCTGTCGCCAGTTAAGATTGACTGTTTAGACGGAAATTCAGTCTAGAGTTGTTTATGTCTTTTTGTCTCAACTTTACAAACCTAGTATGCAGTATGCAAAAATTCAAGCATAATAAACATAACTTCACGCCTTTTATCGCCAAAAGGGTAGGCAGAGGTGTATTACACATCCACTTTTCGCCAGTTATGTTTTGGTCCCAATCTAATAGGGGGTGAACCTATTGCCATCTATCGGGCACAGTATTAAGCGAGCGATAATTAACATTATTAATTTAATACACACATAACTTCGAAAAGTCAGAGGTGGGTGCCCGGGGTACCTGGGGATTGAACCCGAGACCATCGTCTCGGCAGTCCGTTACGTACACCACTGGGTTATCGCCGCCTTCAAGCATCTAATCTAAAATAATTTTTATTACAATTTCTGCAATCTAATAACCGAAATAAAATAAACAGTTTAGTTTATAAGAGTAATAGTTCTGGCGGAGTGCTTATAACTGTTATTTATTCGGGAAATATTTTCTTCCATTCTAAATAACCTAGAAACAAATTATTTTATTACGTCTGACGGGTACAACAGTTTATTTCTGGGTTAAACTGTGAACTCAGATATCTTTACGCTTCATTTATTAGAGATAATATTTTTTTTCAGGAACCTAATTTACGTCTGAAAATACTACATTTTATAGACGAAGGGTGTAATAAAAAATATCAAAGCTTATTACTGCGGAGATGTCGTAAAATTTGGCTGCTTAATAAGAGACTGCTGTGGGCTAGTGAAAAAATTAAATGCCACCGAATGATCATCCAAAATGAAATGACTGACTGTCTGCCTTCGTGGTCCAGGGTAAAAGCGTATGCGTCTGCTGGTCTCGGGTTCCATTCCGGGCAAAACTTACTGAGTTGATTTTAAATTCTCAGTAACAGCAATTAGTCTGGCAACGTGCCTGGTAGCGGCAATAGGCTCCCCATTACGTGGGACCTAAAATCAATAACATGGCGAAATGAGCGTGTACCTAATACTACACTTTTCCTTAGTGATACAGGCGTAAGTCTATGAAAATAATATGAAATGACTTTATCATGGCGGATACGGACAACGTCGGTGGTGAAGTCTAGTAACTGCGATATTTATAAATGGAAAATAGTGTCAAGGGTCAGATAAGTGTTTACCTGACCATTGCCACGGAGCCTAGCGTTATATCTTATCTTAATATATAAAATCCTTGCGTTACTGACTGACTGACAGACAAGCTACAGCCAAAACTATTGGGCACAGGAAGCTGAAATTTGGTATGTATGTTCCTTGGAGACCGTAAGGGTGCACTAAGAAGGGATTTCCCGAAATTCCCACGGGAGCGGCCAAAACAGGTAAATAAAAAAAAAATGCAGGTGTAGCTGCTGGCATCCTCTAGTACTATCTCATACTAATATATAAAGCTGAAGAGTTTGTTTGTTTGGTTGAACGCACTGATCTCAGAAACTACTGGTCCGATTAGAAAAATTCTTTCAGTGTTAGATAGCCCATTTATCGAGGAAGGCTATAGGCTGTATAACATCACGCTATGAGTGACGGGAGCAGAGCAGTAGCCTTAAATAACGCGGGTGTAACCGCGGGCATCGTCTAGTAATATATAAAGCTGAAAAGTTTGTTTGTTTGTTTGATTGAACGCGCTAATCTCAGGAACTAATGGACCGATTCAAAAATTCTTTCAGTGTTAGATAGCCCATCTATCGAGGAAGGCTATAGGCTATATAACATCGCGCTATGAGCCACGGTAGCGGATCAATAGCCTTAAATAACGCGGGTGTAACCGCGGGCTCATCTAGTTTTTGATATTCACACAGGACAAAGCTAGCACATTTCACGAATATCCATCCCAGTTCTTACTCCACCTCGTGCACGGGCTTTTGAACTTTACTTTTGCCTCAAACATTAGTGTACCAAGCTTAATACTTTGAGTAATAATCTCTACAATATTTCCTCATTTTCGCGCACCTAAATATCCTCTTAATCCCGGAACAAGGCTCTCAGACTAAAGACCTGTGAAGCTCTTTGCGTCGTAACAATACGCGGATATTATATTTCAATATTTACTCTTAAATTTAATTTAAAATAACAGGGTGCATTAATACCCTCGGATTATACTTTTAGGAACTGTTTCGTGCGAAACAGCAGTTTGATAAATATGGCTGATATTGTGTGTTCTATTTTAAATTTACACGTTACTATCATGTTTTCTTGTTTTATATTTATTGAGTATTCTATTTTAAAATTAAACGTTACCTATATTTTTTTATTATTATGGTAATAAACTATATTATAAAGTATTTAAGTACTTGCTTGATGGTTTTCTAAAAAATACTTCGGTAAGTTATTAGTTAATTTTAAATGGTAATTGGTTAGGTATTATTTTTTTTCTTTCCTGCTGGATTCTATTTATATACCAAGCACATTCGAATTATGCACCCAGCAAACTGTTTTTATAGAAAGATGCAAAAAAAGAACTTTAGCAAAATCATCTTAAGAAGTACGTGAATTTCTTTTAGTCATAGATACGCTTTGTCACGTAAATCTGCGAACAACTTACCAAACCGTGTATTCCAATTCAAAATTAAGCTATGACTATGAATATTACGTCAAAATTGTGGTCACTTTTACGCCGCGTAAAGTATTGCTTAACGCGACACGAGGCATATATTTACGCAGCCTTATAATTACGCAGTCGCGTGGCATTTTTCACGTTGCTAGGTTTTCCTTTCTGTATTATATCAACATACAATACCCAAACAAGCCTCAATGGTAGGAAAACCTACGCGTAAATTTATTTGTATTTTATTTCCACTAATCGTGATAAATAAGATTTTTTCCTCTCAGCGTTTCAAGGCTCATTTTTCGTCATGTTTAATTAATTTTGAAATAAATTGTGATTTTTTTAGTCCCTCAGACGCAATTATAATTCTAATTAAAAATATTTTTTTTCTTTAGTATATAAAAGGTGATAGACATTGACAACTTACAGGAAAGTTGCGAGATTGCAGTTAAAATTAATGGTTTGAATACAGAATACAGATTGTTTTTATATTTATAATTATAATTTTTTATAAGGCAATGTAACTAAAGTTACTTAGATAATTAAATACTTCTAGTATCATATTATTGAATAATTAGAATATTTTAGACTAATGTTCCATTTTTAGTGAAACTTGTACTGTAAATATTGCAATTGCATTTCTTAATGCACGGGGTAATACATTAAAAACAGCTGTCGCATTATCCTGAATCGCAGTGGAAGTCACATAATGTATTCAACAAACGAACAAATTTTAGAAAGAATGTATTGAGATCGATCCTACAACATTCGACGTTTTTTTCAAGCTTAAAATTTCAGAAAGCAAACAAATAAAAAATGCTTCTGATTTTTATTTGATTACTTGTAGTGCCAGTACCGTTAATTTTAACGAAATTCATTGTTCACAAATTAAGTGATTTTAAATTTACCAGTATATTTAATCAGCAATTGCATATTATTTTCATCATCATCAGCCTGCCCTGGTCAACTGCTGAATGTAGGCCTCTTCAATGGCACGCCACTGAGCCCAATTTTTGGCGTTATTTGTCCAGCCGCTACCACCTACTTTGCGTATATCGCCCCTCCACCTAGGCGGAGAGCGTCCTACACTACGTTTGCCGAGGCGCAGTCTACACTCCAGAACACGACTACTCCAACGGTTATCTGTTCTGCGACAAATAATTATGCATATTATTATTATTTAGATTTTTTTAAGCACATGGATACATAATTGATATTTCTTCAGAAACACGAATTTAGGTGCCCAGTATCTGCAATCGGCAATTTCAGACGTAGGGACCAAACATTTTTATCTATATGGACATAGTCGAATTGAAATTGCTTCAATACAAAAGTAATCATTATTATTTCGTCTCCATTACGAACCTTAAATACACGTCCTAATGTTACGTAAACATTACGGGCGGTTCATTTGAAAATTTAATCTCGGTATGTATCGTCTCAATTATAATGAATATCATATCAAAACGTATGTGTGTATTTCATTTGCATTCTTTTTGCTCAGAATTCTGTTACCGGGTAATTTTGTTATATTTTTCTTTGAAATATTAGCAGCTGGTTTTGTTGCATTAGTACGCTACGCTGTTATTTTTTGTCAAGGTTTTTACCTAAAAATCCGAAACTAATTATTAAGAAATAACTAAATGATTGAAGTTTTTCATTTATGTCATAATTCGGCTGTGGCAAAGTATTTTTAGCATCTGCTAGCTAAATCACAAAAACTGGGAAACAAAGTACAACAACGACTAAAATCAAAGAGGAATAAAAACAATAACACAACTTTGTATTTTTGTTTAAACAACAGGCATCGGTATTGAATTTACGCTAATTAACCTCGAACAATAATGAAAAATAAATAATTAACATAGGGAAATTTCCTCGCAAGCTTTTACTTTTAACTCAAACAAAATAATTGGGACGAACAGTTGGGTAAGCTGTTAAATTGTCATCCAACATGATCCGTCAAGAAGTTTGTGTTTATTCATTACAAAAGTTTTCACTGTGATTATAGACTTCACGACTACCTTAGTCTCTGTTTGGCGGTTCGTGAGAGTACGGAAACTTGAACACCGGCTTGGAGGAAGCCTTTTTGAAAACTGCAGGTAGATGATCTTAGTTTAAATTACAGATAAATCGATTGTCCTTATTCACAAGACGGTCAAAGAAGATTCTGCATTCAGGTCAAAGCAAATCTATAAACATCATCCGTTTATGCTGCACCTCAATCGTATATTTTTTACTGTTATCTCTTCAAAGCGAAACTGTGAGTAATAATTTCATGCAGTGGCGTAGTGTTGGGCCATGGCCCCAGGCGGCACATTTAAGGTGGCAAAGGACGCCACGAAAATTAAAATAAAAAGATCATATTTCAAAACACATGAATTACCCCATTCATGTAGGACAGCGCGGTGGCGCGGGCGCAGTAGAAGGAACAAATCGAAAACAAAATCGTTTGTTACATTACGTGCCCTACGCACACCGGCGCCAGCGCAGTAAGGAAATGGGGCGCCACGCGGCAGATAAAATGCCAACGTTAATTATAAAAATTATTTTTGATTTGCTTCAAAATACAAAATAATCTTTAAGCGAATTGATCACGGAGACATCATTGAATATCTGCCTCTTCGTCGACATGATATGACATATCTTCTCGTCCGATATCCCGCAGTGTCTCAAGACGAAAGGCTTTGACCAGTGTGTGTTAGCCAAGCTCACTATGGGCCTTATCAGAAGGCTCAAGGTCAGTCTGAGGGCGATGGAGAGAGCTATGCTTGGAGTTTCCCTGCGAGATCGAATCAGAATTGAGGAGATCCGCAGTAGAACCAAAGTCGCCGACATAGCTCTCCGGATAGCCAAGCTGAAGTGGCAGTGGGCAGGGCACATAGCTCGAAGAACAGATGGCGGTTGGGGCAGAAAGGTTCTGGAGTGGCGGCCACGTACCGGACGACGCAGCAGAGGTAGGCCCCCCGCAAGGTGGACCGACGATCTCGTCAAGATCGCGGGAGGCGGTTGGATGCGGGCGGCTCAAGACCGGTCTGTGTGGAGAGCCTTGGGGGAGGCCTATGTCCAGCAGTGGACGTCGTTTGGCTGACATGATGATGATGACAACATAATCTTTATAGTTAAATAGAGACGAAAGCACGTACCTACAGGTATTTTAAGACATTACTTTGACTCCAATATTTGTGATCTTCGCGTTAAAATCAAAGCCACAAATTACAAACGCCTTTTGCGAATTTTCGGACTTTTACTTGATGCGGGTTTTGTCCATAAACTTACAGATTTCGCATCTCAATTTCTTATTTTAGCGTAAATAAGGCGCTATAGCGCGTTTGCGTAAAGGCCATAAAATAGTGACGGGCAGTAACGTCACCCGCCGGCGCCCAGCATCCTACTATGCCGCACACGAACGCACAATGGCACCAGTTCTCGGTCGCCCCTCGATTCGGAGGAGGATACCATTGCCTTATATTCAGGCTATCTTATGTTCTTAGACGAGGAGACAAGCCATTCCAAGTCGTCATCATTATTCCGACTTTGAAAGATCCAATAGTAGAGCATAAAGTGATTTTAGAGATGCTTGCTGTTAATATCAAATCACATCTAATTTTAAATAATTTAGTTTTCATCTCTGACTACGGACTGTTGGGCACAATCCCTCCAAAATTTATTGCCATGAAATAAGGCCTCCAGTTGCCGACAGCTCCGTTATACCTGGCAAAGGACGCGGTGGCGGTAGCGGCGGTGCATAGGATCTGTTAGACAACCTTCTTTCTTAGGGTGGCGTCAGTTTCCTGATCAGGAGGAAACTTGTTAACAGCATTGTGGAAGTCGGTAGTGAGTCAACCCAAGCATACCTCATTGCGGCGTTGCCTAAAGGTGATACAGGTATATGCGCCGACCTTAACTCACCCTGACGAGAAAGCTGAGGCCATGTACGAGGGCATCGCTAAGGCAATACTAAGTACGGCCAAGGGTCAGTACAACTTTATAATGAGAGACTTTAATGCCAAAGTGGAAGGAGAAGGACGAAGTGAAACGAAAATCGGAGCCCACGGCATGTGGCATAAACTAGGATTCAACGAAAATAAATTCAAAATAATCATAGGGGTACTTAGTTTCTACGAAGCAGGGGCGCAATTAAGTCCGTTTTCAAGAAGAAGGCCTCGCAGATAGTGGACTGACGGTGAGAAAGAAAGAGTTACACGATGGGCCGAAAGTACATATTTAGACATCTCTGTGATCAATAGTTTAAACATTGGAAGCGATCACTGACTAGAACGAGGCTCTCTACATATGTAAATATCAACCTTATAACTGAAAGAGCCCAGTCAATGAAGTCTATTCGCGACTCTACGTTGCCCCAATCAGCCATGAATTCTGAGCAGTTCCAACTAGAATTGCAGAATTGTTTCAATTTGTTAGAAACTACCAACAGCATTAATTAGAAGACAGGCACAGTGGTCACGGTACTGATGTCACTAGGAACACTAACACCCGCGCCATGGAGGCTGTGATCAAGGAAAACCGGGGATCATGGGGGATCTTTGCTCTGCAGTTAAGGCGGCCCGATCTAACGAAACTAAGAACTTCGAATGACCGCACCCTCAACTTAAAGTTCGAGATACTCGAAGAGGTTGAAAGTTTTTATCCACACTTGAATGTATATCTCGCTTATAGACAACTGGACCTAGTACTGACGACCACCGAGCCTCACTGACGCGCCCCTAACCGAAGACATCCCGGATGTCGACCAGAGCGAGATCTAGGTGGCACCATAGAAATTTAAACTTTCGTGTTCATTAGTATTACTTTTTCCATTTTCCTTCGGGATAATTATATGGCACGTACCTTTGTTTTGAGTAACCGATATTTTGGTACTGTTGCAAGCGCCATGTTCACGGATGTAGGCACTCTACAAAGAACAGTACAGTATAAGGTATTTATCCTGTAAAAAAATGTAAAATTAACACAAATCACTTGGTTAGGATCTATTGCTATAGTTCATTAAAAGCCGTCCAAATTTCCTTCATAAAAATCCTTGAAGCTGTCTAGACCTAGACACTAAGCTATATATTGCAGCCAAGAAACAGCCGCTGCCATGCGCGACACATAAATATCGCTGAGAGCTGCCACGTTTCTCCCCTAAAAATATTATTCCCTATGCTTTATGATATTACAATTGAGACGAATCAAATGACAACTAATTTGTTTAAATCCATCAAACCGTTCGGGGTGTAAAGACAAACTAATGAACATACAAACATACCGACCCGAAACACTCGACAAACGTTACGCTTCTGGCAGAAGCAGTAGGGTACCGAAAAGTAGAGAGGTCGGCAAATTTTTGTTCGGCCCCGGGCGGCGAAAACCCACGCTACACCACTGATTTTATGTTTTGACTAAAGTCAAATATTCAATTCGAATAGTTACTATATGATTAATAATTATACTACGCTTATTAGAGACTAAACAGTTAAGTCAATAGAACACCCAGATTCCAAAAAACTATTTGTGTACAAACAAATTCATTCAAATGATGCCGCTGCACGTAATTTAATATATCTGCTGAATACCGTACGCTTCGTACTGCACGACACGTCTATATTTACGTTCGAGTCAAACTTCACAGATCAGAGACCACGGGTTATTGAAATGAATGCGGGTTAGGCCAGAGCAACGGTACGCTTCTAAAAATATTGTATCACTGTTTTATGTGAATATGGAGGATTATGAACTTGTAAGTACGGAAATGAAAATGAATTTTGTTGAGTAGCTTATCGTCACAAATGTGGATTAGAAGTAGATACGTAAGTAGGCCGTTTATACATAAGGATAATAATAAGATTATCACATTTACTAGGGCTTTAAGACGAGTTAAGTGTATTTAATAAATATGAAACAAAATTAAGTAATTCAGCTCGATTCGAATCTTAGAGAGGTTCTTGTAGATACAAAATATTTGAAAATTTTAACTGCATTTACTGTCTCTTTAATTCCAATTTTCATATGACTTCACTGTTTTCGTATAGATCTCATACTGAAAACAACAACAATCTGTTCCATCAGACTTTCATGGAACCCATCGTACTCGTAAGCAAAAAGTTTTTATAGTGATTCCACTTAAACATGGTAAAAGCTTTCATAGCGGCTATTTGGATACCTACCTATATTAGACCTCAATAACAACAATTTCATTTTTGCTAGCAATATACACCATAGCAGAGACAAGTAAACAATTTACTTGTCTCTGACCATAGTAAGTGGCACTGGATAAGTAAGAAGGAAAAGGTAAGGGCACTATCAATCCCAACCAATATAACGCAATATAATCCGTAAACTGTAGTTTTAATTCAAAACGCAATAATATAGGTATCGTTACTTTACGATGATTTTCGTTGAGAGGGTATTTATCCCCGGCAGAGCCAGTCCCATTGATGCTGAAATCAGTAATGCTCAAATAGGTACCTGCAGATATACATGTCTAGAATGCAATCAATGGTTACTCGAAATAATTACATAATTTCGAGCAAATTGTCCAAAATAAGTTAAACTATCGACATGTAAGCGTAATCGTTCACAGACAGATGTTAAACTGGATCATCTGAGTGACATCGAATAAGTTGAACCTGTATTTACTGTTTCTATAGATACGTAATGATATCGGCCCTGTTAACTTGTCCCACACAGCCTTAGTCCACAAAACCAACCAGGCAGGGCTTGACAGATTTCACAGGAGTGTCTTTCGAGAACTTTATGAAGAACTCTAAGACATCCATGTTTCTTCACGTTTACCGTTTATGAAAAGCGTGAGGAAAACCATCTGACTTTTTGACGTTAAGGCGCATTTAATGTTACTACATTAAATTCGCACTTACCTTCGAAAAGCCAGTGGTGCGTGAGGTGGATTTGAATTCAAGATTCTTTGCCTAACAATCAGTTAGTACCTACCTTTACATAAGTTATACATTCATATTTTTCTTAATGGTGTGAACGCATAATATATATTGTTATATATGCGTTCACACCATTATGCGGACTGCCTCCGTGATCCAGTGGATAGCGTATGCGACTGCTGATTGGAGGTCCCGGGTTCGATTCCCGGGTCGGGCAAAAGTGTTTTTGGGTTTTTCCGAATTCTCAGTAGCAGCACGGCGTCTGGTGATGTGTCATCTATTACGTGGGACCTAAAAAATCATGGCGAAATGTGGGAGTTATATTACACCTCTGCCTACCCTTTCGGGCATACAGGCGTGAGAATATAAAAAATAATATATACTGGAACACAATGCTAGACCTTGATTTGTTTGCCTATTGCTCTAAATGTTTTGAGGAAAAGTTATGTAATGCTCGTGTGGGCGTTTAAAGTGTGATAATGAGAGAACTGTTTAGTGTAAATATAAATAGATGACAAGGGTTTAATGTCAGGCTATTTTAGGTACGAACGCGTGAAATGTTGAAACATGTTGTTGAATGGAAAACCGTTTTATTAAAAACTAGCTTTTGCCCGCGGCTTCGCTCACGTTAAATTCGGGCTAACACAAAACTCCATAGTAATTTTCGTTTTAATTTTGTACATAGGGACTAATAAGAAATATGATCGCAAGAAGTATTTAAAACATTTCTGTAAACAGTATTTTTAGAGTTCCGTAGTCAAAAATGGTTAAACACGGAATCCTTACAGACGCGCTATATATGTCTGTGAGTCTATCCGTAGATATGTCACAGCCACTTTATGCCGAAACTATTCAGAATTACGATTAGGACTATACATTTGAAAATTGGTAGGTAGATGTATTCTGTTAACCGCTTTACGACGTTATAGAAAATAAAATATATTGAATATTAAGGGGGACTCTTCATACATGGAACTGAATATGGAAAATAGGTCGTTAAAAATTATTTTGAGGTTCCTAAAACCATTGTTTCTCAAAGCCAATCGTTTGAAAAATATACGGTTCCAAAGTGGTAAAATGTTAAATCTAACTTTTAAAGTAAGAGAGTGACAAATCTAAAAAAAATATATGCTGTAGATTGTTATAAAAACTTCCAACGAAAATTGGTTTGAACTATATGCAGTCAGCAGTATTTGAAATAAAACATATCTTAAAAACCGCAAATATAGCTTTGTCGTTTATACAAATACTATTAATAGTTAGTAAAAGATAATGGCTATGGTACCTAAGTGGATACCTCCACTACGGAACCCTTCATGAGCGAGTCTGACTCGCAATAGCGAATAGCTTTTGTAATGTTTCGTCCTAGGTGTTACTTGTAGTCGTTTGCCATTACAAAGCTTTGGTGCATTATGATTCCGCATTAACAGGACTGGAACACCAACGTTCAGTTTCAAGTTGCGTGAAGGTCCTCCTGATAATTTTAAGGAGTTTAGAAACTCTATAGGGTACGAAGTAACTTGGTCAGTATTCATGACATTATCTACCGAAAGGTGCTAAAAACCTCACTTTGCATACAGTCAAATGTCAAAGCCATGGTCCGATATATCTCTATACACACTTTCGCATTAATGAGTAGAGAATATTGGTTCAGCAGGTTTAGCGTGAAATTGGAACATACATACATAGACATTTTCGTAGAGATTAGCCAAGGCTATTATAACAATTATTAGTTTATAATAAGTAAGCGAACGAAGTAATGACAGTGCACCATATGACAATGTATAATGTGACAGTACTTACGGATAGCACATGCGCAGCACTCAGTTATTATAGCGCATGCGTCCTTACTGTCAATAGGTAGGAGGTTTGTCCCTACAAACTTCGACCCTCTCTAAAATCCCTCCCTGATTATTTTGTGTATTTTATTGTATCCTATGTGTTTTTCCTGTTTCTGAGCTACCTCCCCACTAATTTTCAGCCAAATCGGTTCAGCCGTTCTTTAGTTGTAAATAGTGTAACTAACACGACTTTCTTTTATATAGATATACATGTACTAGATTCTGCCTGTGTCTCTGGCTGAGTGAGAGTTATCGCGGAAAAAGGTAACCCGTGCGCTATTCTGACGAAAAAACTATTTTCTTTTGCATCAAAATCCATCAGCCATCCATGCTTCATCAAACTACCGTTTTTATAAAAGTTGTAAAATGTTAATTTAGGCAGCAAGAGTTACCTGTATATGCAATTTACATAATTATTATGAGTACCTACTTAAAAAACATTTACAACCAAAAAACGTTAGATATATTATTTTAAAATACCTCTTAAACCTTTATTTATATCATGTGTTGAGTCAAGTAATAGCATAAAAAACTAGCTGTGACTTTATTTTCGGTTATTCGCAAGTTGTAACACCCCATTACATTAAAAAATCGATCTATGTTTAACTTTATTCCATACAAAGTTCCAAAGCAAATTCAAAAGCAATTCATTCACCTTTTCCCAAAATACTTTATACTTTATCCCGAAAATAAAGTTGCTACCTTCAAAATACTTTTCGTTCCGGATCATTCACGCTGACATTTGAAGATTTCTGTGATAAAACATTCTCTTCCTAAGAATAGAATCCAAAAATAAAGGAGCTTTGCTGTCTTTGCACCTATCAGTGTGGGATCAATGTCTTTCATGTCAATGACATAAGACGTCATATTAACCAAGCGTGTCTTTGTTACGGCTAACACGAGATGGAATAGGTTAGGGTATTTTGTCATGGCTATTAGTATATGAGTATGGATATTGGACGGCTTATAGGTATGACATTGATGAGGTTTGCGTTGGAATTATGGTGTTTGCTATACTTGGAGTGATACAAGGTTATGTTGGTAAAATTTTTGATTAATAACTGAGCTACTAATTAAGTTGCTATCCGCATTTTTATAGAGCAAGACTCGATACCAGATTTTTTTTCAATTTTTTTTCAAATATATTTTCAAGTCAATTTAATTCGAAATCAATACTATTCAATCCAATTTTATACTAAACAATGACAAAAAATATAAGCCAATACTAAACTGTACCTTCTAACTATCCGTAGGTTAAAATACAAGTGACATCAATCCTCACGAATCAATCACTGAGAAAACTCCGGAGATTCTATTTTCTTCAACGTCTAACTTCGTACAAGAAAATGGAAATCACAAAGAAGTTGAGAAATGGTAAATAAAGCCATACCACATTTGTTATATTTTTAGGGTTCCGTAGATAAAAATGGCAAAAAACGGAACCCTAATAGAGTCACCATGTCGAATGTAGAAATACCTGCTGTGATAGTGGTTACAATGCAAATTAATAAAAGCACATATAAGCGCCACGAGTATTGAACAATGTTTTAGTAGAAGGAACTTCCCCGAATAAATTATATTATAAAATTCCAAAGTTTGCCTGTTACACTTGGAAATATTACAGTTCACAATATTAGGGACGAATACCATAGTTGGTAACTTTCCCTCTAATTTGCTAGTATCATTAAGACTACGGCGTTACCCTTCTCTTGTTGAGAAGAGGTATGTGCCCAGTCGGACAGATGAACTGGCTGACTGTCTGACGTACCTATATAATTCATAGTAGTCGGCATAACAGACAGGGGCTCGCTGGTTATATAGGGACTCTGGCTAGTTATCTAGTGTCATAAGAGAGAGAGTTTGCCATAAAGGCAGCAAGAGGTTCTTTGCGTGAATATCTAGGGATTTTATTGAGGAGTTTAGTAGTTCGGCACCGGTTATGCCATCACGGTCATCACACCATCAACACCTCGTGGTAACAGGGACCGATAATTACGCCCCTGAAAATGAAATTTCCAACACCGAGCAAAAAGCTCAAAGGCAAGCTAGACTTAAGAGTACGGTACTCTTAACTCTAGCTTGCCTTGCATAACCGATCAGAGGAAAACCGCAAGACGTATATTAGAAAATAGTGAGTTGCTGCATCTTTACACTTTTTCATTTCATTTTATTTCATGTGTATCGCTATCTTTATCTTATTTGTTTTTTGCTCCGGTGCTTTAACAAATAAATACTCAGATAAAATTGTTTATTGTCATGCAATCAAGACACTCAAATGATAAAAATTGTCACACGATGACTGGATAGTTTAACCTTGTTGATAACAGTCGTTCTTTAGGATTATGAATACTGACATCATATCGGTTCTCTCTGTCAGTTTACGTTGCCATAAAAGAGATGCAGATAGAAAAAAGGTAAGAATACAAATAATTTCAATCATTATCACAAATCCAACTATGTATATAAAGGTCTTAACATTTGTGTTATCTGTTGAATACTTATCAAAACACATTTAAAAGTGTCACTCAGACTTAAACCCGTATTCGCTAAGCAAAGCGGGCAAACTAGAAATTTGATTTTTTCATAAAAGGTTCTTGCAACGTTGCCTACATTTGGGACCTTGGGACACTCGTTAGTTTTAATGAGGTGAATGAGCTTTCAAAATTCCACTTCGATTCACATCTCGCCTTGAAATATCAAAATTTGAATGGAAAAAATATATAGTATGTGTGCTGTACCTACTACAAGCTACGTAGAAGACAAAATATCAAGGGGCTGATCATAATCTAGGAATATAAAAACAGAACTAAAACAACTGCCTCCGTGCTCCAGTGGGTAACGTATGCGTCTGCTGAACAGGAGTTAGTTAGTCAAGTCCTGGGTTCGATTCTCAGGTAGGCCAAAAGTGTTATTGGGTTTTGCCGAATTCACCGGAGTCTGGAAAGTGTCCAGTCACCTCAATAGGCTTGGCACCTATTACGTGGGACCTATAAATTCATAACATAGCGAAATATGGGTGTAATATTACACCTCTGCATACCCCTTTGGGGATACAGGCGTGTGTCTATGAAAAAATATAATTAAAATAGTTTTTTTTTTATAGACTCACGCCTGTATCCCCGAAGGGTTAGGCAGAGGTGTAATATTACACTCACATTTCGCCGTGAATTTTTAGGTCCATCCATCCATAAATTGTTGTTGAAAAAAAAACAAAAAAAAAATAGGGGGCGAGCCTATTGCCGTTACCGGGCACATCACCAGACTCCGTGCTGCTAATGTAAACCCAGTAACACTTTTGCCCGACCCGGGAATCGAACCCGGGACCTCCGATGAGCAGTCGCATACGCTATTCACTGGACCACGTAACGAGCAAATAAAAAACATATTAATATTTTTATCGTATGGCAATTTTTCACTAAACCAGTGACAAGTTGTTTCCTCTTATAAGATAGAAGGATAAAACTAAGCTGAGCCATTTTAAAAGTTGAACCAATTTGTAAAAATCTCACGAGCTCTTTTCATCTCAAAGACAGGGCGCCACGCGAGCGCCAAGTAAATCTATTGACTGTGAAATTGACTTCAATATTTTTGAAATCTTGAACGTAATATACATATATCTATATCATATATATATATATATATATATATATATATCTTGTACGTGTAGTTCATATCATGTTCTACCCGGAGTGCGCTTGGTGTGGTGGGAAATATCGAAAGAGTACCGTTAGTAAAGTATGCGCAGTTATTAATCAAGAGTGAATTTGTGAAGCCAGCCATATGTGCCATGGGCGCTCCTGTATCGCAGAGACCTATAAACAGTCAACTTATGGACACAAAGAACACCAAAATTTGAAACAACTTGCTTTACAAAAAGCAATATTTCCTGGAAAAGGAACGATGCCGAAATCGGGGTACTAGCCGTCAATTTATATCGCGGAATTTACTAAAAAGTAGATGTTTGTTTTAAACACAAGAATCTAAATATACTAATAGTAGCTGTACTACAGCCGAGTAGGTACGACAGATGGAGAGTTAATCGCAAGTGATTCCATAAACTACTTATATATTTATTTTCTGATACTCGTTTTTCCGTTTCAGTTTGTACAATAATTTTCGCCAACTGTTTGAAATGTACAACAACAAGGTATTATTTTATTGTGTCCAGGTTTATTATTAATCTGATTGTGTTCATCGACTTTTGTTGCTGACTCTACATACAGTACATTGCGTCATCATCATGTACATTGCGTATTTATATTTATTTTAATTCTTACAAGCTACAGTTATCAAATAAAACTCTTAGATATGTAACCTTGTAATCTAATGCACTGTAGGATATCATATTATCAGCGTGCAGAATTCTATGGAAAATATATCATAATCTGAGATTAGATCTGGCCAATGAATACAGATTTACATAATAGAAGCGCATTTCTTAAGGATTTCGTGTGCCGATTCCAAGTGGCGTGTTGGCGGGTGTCGTCAGTTCGTCTCTCTTGCACTCATAGAGACAGCTGTCACAGCGCGACTGCCACGCCGCCAATCGGCAAATTGGGTCACAGAAAGTCTGTCTACCGAGCGCCCATAAGAAATGCGCCTCTATATAAATATCTGTGCTCTATGATCTGGCTGAGATTTTTATACGTTTGTATGATGTGTGCATGTAGATACAGCTTGAGATCTTATCTAAGATTTAAAAATATTCGAGATACGATGATGTGCATTTACTTCCACTGTAGAGAAAAAATATCAAAAATCTCACTGTTTTATAATGTGGATAAAGTCTTTCACTATCCTATCAAATGAAGGCTGGACAATGGCGATGTGTGTGATAATGTGATTTTAATCTAACTTGTCACTGTTCTAACTGGTCAGAAAAATAAGATAATTCTTTTGCGCCAGCCGCCAATACTTAAATATTTCTCAACAATATAATAATTTAAACTTTCTTTGACTTTAACCCTACAAGGCACCCGGTGCCATATGTGGAACAACGACTTTAATCGTTCTTATAAAATATAAAACTATGAATAGGGACATCTCTAGAAATTTTGATAGAAGCTACTACCATTTAGGAATTTATTAATATGTCTTTTAACCTAAAGATGTCGTTCGTGTTATTTTTATAACGCAATCAGTGTGAAATTTTAATGAAAATGTTAAGTTAGTAGTCTGTCTCAAAACACAAACTAAAATAAAAAATTGTAAATGAACAGTTTTGACTGGAAGAAAAATACTGTGTGTTATAACATAGTGTATATTTTGCAGAGGTAAGGTGTTTTTTATATTACAATAGTAACTTATTAGTAAATCATATTTTTATGGATGTGCCACATACGGTACGTCAAGCTTTAGTGTCCAGTTTTACTCATACGTACTTACGGTAACTTTCCTCATGCATAATTCGATTTTATTTTAGATAATGTCGCAAAGAGAATTGTGTGATGTAGATATGATGGTTTCTCGAATATTGCTTCTGGAAGTGAAGACAAATAACTTTTAATTCTGACGCTGAAAGTGATGATGGCATCGGGCAAATTCAGTTCATCCAAAACCCTTTATCAGAGACATTTAGCGAAGTGGAAACTTCCTTTCCTCTGCAGAGACATTAGGGCTTGCCTCCCGTCAACGAACTTGTTACGAATATTGAAAATCGTCAGCCAAAAATATCAGACCCTCAGCCTAGAACCTTCATCAGGAATGGCTTCAGGTACAACTACAGGTACCGCTACACAATCTCGGGCACGTAAACGATCATTGACTATGAGTAATGCAATGGGTTATAGATTTATAATCCCTGTTTCTTAGACTGTCACCCAAAGAATAAACAAAGGTCTCTCATGAAAAGACTTAATAATAATATAATAATAATAATATTCTACCACATACACACATCACCATCTAGTCCCAAACTAAGCAGAGCTTGTACTATGGATACTAGATAATGGATAAACATACATATATACTTTTTTTTTGTAAATACATACATATTATACATAGAAACACCCAGACCAAGACAAACACCCATGTTCATGCACACAAATGTTTGACTTGAGCGGGAATCGAACCCGCAACCTTCGGCGTAGCAGTCCCTTCCACTCCCGCTGCGCCAACCGGTCGTCAAAAACTTCAAAATATTTATCATAAAAGACCTAGAAAAATTAAAAGTTGAGAGAGGTTATTCAGAGCAAATTGTGATAATACAGATATTGTCACCGTTATCGTCCCACGATTACAAACTAGTTGTTTTATCATCGTCTTTTGTGGGTCAAGTCAATAAAAAAGAAAACGTTCTTGTGGCTATTTTATCATCTTTTCGATGTAACTCTTCTAAATTGCTGGTTTTTGTACAGAAGAGTCAGGGAGCAGTAGCATACGCTAACCCCAATGAAACAGAAGGTACAGAAGGACTTCAAATTTGAAGTGGGAAAAGTTTATGCTTGTTTGGGCTATAAATAAACAAACAGAGAGGTAACATAGGTTTATCTGATGAAATTGAAACTAAAAGACAGAAGCCAAGTACATCAATCCTACCTCCTCGTGATGTCAGACGTGATGGGTTTGAGGAGTTTCTAGTTTGGGGCATAAAAAGACAACGATTCAAATATCCTGCTTGGAAGAGAAAAACGTTCTTAACTTGCAATAAATGTCACGTACAACTCCTTAAATAAATATAATAACCGTTTTAGATGTTTTCATCAATAAAAAAAAAAAAAAATATTATAATACTTAGTTATATGATTTTTTTTCTTATAAATAGCAATATGTAAAAAAAATTAAAATATACCTAGTTATTCCATTTTATTCAAAATAATAAGTCACCAATTGAAAAATAATGTAATAGTAAACTATTTCCAAAACATTTCAATTGTACTAATTTATCACCACAAAGCTTGAGTTAAGGCTCAGTGTACCGTATATGGAACAGAAATAAAAAGTTGTATATTTCGTAAAATATGGATTTATTTTTATTTTTATAAGTGTATCCCAGCTTCTGATCACTAATTACAACTTATATATTTTTGTCACGCACTAACAAAAAATTGAGCCTTGTAGGGTTAACATGAGTTGTAAATTGTCTTTCGGCATACGAAAAACAAAAAAAAACTAGTAAATCTCAACAGGTCATCATGAATTTGTGTATAAGCATTGCAGATCATTTGGGTCAAATAACCTAAGAGTTTAGAAATTATTTATGTAAAATTATTGATCCTGATTGACATTTATCATCGCAAAGCCCAAACTAATGAAACACAAAACATGCCATTTGGGCAATGGGCTCTGACATTGGCACCCATTATGGAAAGATTTTTTTAATATTTCATCTCTAAAGGGGTGGTTAAATTGTTAATTATCGCTTGCCCTGTGCCTCGGACAGCACGTTAAACCGTCGGTCCCAGCTGTCATGAAGATCTTTGACAGTCGTTACGGGGAGTCAGTAGTCAGTCAAATAAACTGGTACTGGTCTAAACCATGGAATATCGCTATCCCTTTGGGTTGCGGACGTCAGACGGCAGTCGCTCTGTGGAAAAGCTGATATTCTGTCAAATCTGATTAGACTAGTAAGCGGACCCCGGGCTCCAAGGCGAAAAGTCTTGGATGCAATTGGGATAACGCTAGGACGATGATGATGAAACCTCGTTGGCCATACGGGCTGGTACAAGGTTTGACGTCGCATTTTCTGTCTCTTTGCGAAGATATTATTCTGCTTCGTGTATTTTCCTTAGTCGCCTCTTACGGCACCCACAAAATGAACTGGGGTGGTGACACTTTGTGTTCTTAATCCGTCGCCACACTATAACCGAGTAATCTATTTTATATTCCTTTATTCACTAGCTGTGTCAGTGAGATAAAGTGAAGAACAGATAAGTACCCGATAACTTATATTAATGATCAAACATTTTGAAGTAGGTACAATATTTGACAGCCGTCATCATCATCATCAGCCCTGAATATAAACTAACCCACAGTTGGGCACGGGCCTCTTGTAACTATATGAAGGCCAAGGCCATGGTGAGCCATGATGCTAGCCAAGTGCGGGTTGGCAGACTTCACATGTCTCTTGAGAACATGATGGAGAACTCTTAGACATGCAGGTTTGCTCACGATATTTTCCTTCACCGTTTAGCAAGCGATAATTAACAATTTAATTTGTAAGCCATTCACAACATTTTCAGGAAATTATGGATTTTATTTCCTTTCCCTCATAAAGGTGTTAAAATGAAAGTGATACACCATTTGTTTATATTAATAAGTACTTAGGGACAATTTGGCCCGCAGGTGCTGTAAATTTCTGGGCTAATTGGCTCAAATCGGCGTGTTTCGTTCTGTCCAGTTTATGAAAACCTTCGCAGGGTTAAGTGATTAGTGTTAATGCAGCGGAACGACGTGTTTGTTTTGGCGACGTCGGCGATTTAGAAGTTTGTTTAAAGAAATGCTTTTCCGAAGTAAAAGGTGCAGTTTTCCATAAAAACGACTACGACTTAATATTCAGAGAATTACAAAAAATTGGCAACCCACAGTCTGATATTTACTGAAGGAATCTATTTTCTCTATTATCTATAGTTTTCTTGCTATTTTATAAGGTCTTATATAGTAAACTTTATTATTTGGTTAAATAAGAAAAATCATCATCCTCTTAGCGTTAATCCCAGTTTCAATCTTGGGTCCGCTTACTAGTCTAACCGGATTTTGGCTGAATATTAGCTTTTCCACAGAGCAACTGCCAGTCTGGCCTCTGCAACCCGAAGGGATAGCGATATTCTATGGTTTAGACTAGTGTCAGTTTATTTA
Organism: Euclidia mi; assembly: GCA_944739405.2. Taxonomy (NCBI): domain Eukaryota; kingdom Metazoa; phylum Arthropoda; class Insecta; order Lepidoptera; family Erebidae; genus Euclidia; species Euclidia mi. The sequence goes on from OX123200.2 coordinate 62,496,521, forward strand.
GAAGGTACTGACGTCCTTTAACGACTGGCAAAGATCTTCATGACAACCGGGACCGACGGCTTCACGTGCTCTCCGAGTCACGGGACAAGCGATAATAAACAATTCAATACGCACATAGCTCCGAAAAGTAATTGGTGCGCGCCATGGATTCGAGCCCGATATCCTCTGCATGGCAGTCTGTTGGTATCTGCTCTAGGCTATTGCTGCTGTCGTTAAATAAGAAATATACTTATACCTAATGATACTGCTCACAATAGCATATGTGCGTTTGAACGTTTTTGTTCATTAAGAATACAGCGATATTCAAAACATACTGAAAAATTATGTTCGGAAGTGTACACATCCTCTGAGAAAGCAAACTAGCTAATTACTGACCAAAAATATAATAAATAAACGACCATGGCTACTAATTAGCTGATAAGCAAACGATAAAAAATCTACACTGTATCGCTATACGCAATATTAGCTAATATGCTAAAAGAGACTCATTATCGTAGTTGGCAGCGGCTAGTTTTTATACACTTGGCATTATCGAGCGTTTAGCATGAGCCAAATATCGCCATTACTTTAGCACAAAATTCAATCAGGATTGAGTTAACATCATAAAACGGATAGTCTCATTATTTTGAAGTTTCTTAATAAAATACTTCATTTAAATCGAGACCGCAACTAAATTTCAACAAAGAGGTGTAAGTCCAATAAATAAGTTTGAAGTTAGTTAGTAATTTGATATAGTTGAATAATGACTAAATTCATAATCTAGACAGCACCATCTCAGCTGAAAGACATCCACTGCTGAACATAAGGCTCTTACAAGGCTTTCTATATAGACTGATCTTAAGCAATCCACATTTAACCGCGTTCTGCGATACCGACAAGATCTTTGGTTCACCTTGCGAGAACGTGCCTGTACTGTGCCTGTACTGCGACATCAATCCAGTCAATATTAAACTAAACACATACGTTTGTACTTCAGCTTGATGGACTCATCATGAGAAGAGATAAAAAGAATATATTGGTGCTTCTAGCTATGTCACATTTGGTAGTCTCTAGTCAAATCCAAGTGGAAGAGCTTCTAAATGATTTCACGTACGCAGCGCTGCTCCACGTTAATTGTATGAATCAAACGCCTAGGCCGTTGACTGTAACGCGTTGTGGCTCGTCTGTAGTGAATCAGTTTCTGATATTGACAGCGGCACAGTGTGTGGGCCGGCCATTTGTGATGAAATCTCCATGTCGGTGACAGTGGGTTATAGTGATAAAGTTAAGGTACGTTGAATAATACAAATGTGGACCTCACCTTGGTATGTCCAATATATTGCAATCTTAGATCACAGTATTTTTGCACCAAGCGCAAAGTAAATAATTACTGCACGAGTGTTATGTTGGTGCCTGAGCGTATGCGAGGGCACTAAATTAACACGAATAATCTGCTTTTTTTTCAACTATCAATCTACCTACCGTGATAAAATATAAAAAAAATATTTTATATTTTTTGCTAAATAAATGTATCAAAGTTTTATTCAGCCGATTTTAATTTTCAGCTAGTATCTTTTTGATCGTATGCATACATTTTCTATTAAAATTAACATTAAGTCAATGGGGTTTTATACCTAAATAAAAAATCTGTGCATTAAATTTATGAAACTGTGCAACAATGAGATTGACTTGTTCTAAGTAAAAAATACGTCCTGCGGGATCGGTTTTGTAGTAATCTTAATATATAAAATCCTTGCGTTACTTACTGACTGACAGACACGCTACAGCCGAAACTACTGGGCGCAGGAAGCTGAAATTTGGCATGTATTTTCCTTGGAGACTATAGGGGTGCACTAAGATGACGACACGATATTGCCCGAAATTCCCACGAGATCGGCGAAAACGGGTTAATTAAAAAAAATTGCAGGCGTAGCTGCTGGCGTCCTCTAGTAATAAAAATATCTTCTTTTTTTAGGCACTTAACACATCGGTACATAGTTATATAATTCACGGAGACTACGCTCCAAAGTTCCAAGCTGACCTAGCTCTGGTGCGACTGGTGTCCCCACTATAATTTAACGAGCAGGTCAGTCGCGTCGCACTGATGATGGACCCCCCTTACGCAGATACGGCAGAAATAGTTGGATGGGAACAACGTTTTGTAAGATTTATTTATAAAAATCTTTCATTTAAAAATAACACAACATTTCAAATAATGTGGTAAGAATTCTGCCGCCAACTAACATTTTGCAAATCAAGAGAAAATCGAGTTTAAAATATTTCTTAGTTTTTGTCAAAAATATATTACAGTATAGTAGTTATCGAAAATGTATGATGGAAATATAGCGTCTACATGAATTCTATAAGGTGATTTGCTTATTTTTTTTACATTTCAACGGTATTTATTCAATAATCTACATTTTCCCTTTCAATCTAACTTAAAAAATATAGTAAAAACATTAATATTACGTATAAAAGGCATAATTAACCAAATGTGACTGATCAGAATCTGGCTAGGAGGGCTGGAATTGTTTGCAGACGATAGTGGAAGCGTGATTATATTCATAAGTCCTTGTAGCCACAACAAATCTCTGACATATATGCACTGTGTTTTCACAGCGGTGAATTCAAACTAATAACTAACTATGTGCAAATTTACCTGATATCTTCCTGTAATGTTTCGGAGTAAACCTATAAGATTACACGTATAATTTTGGCCAAAATGACAAGCAAATCGTTATAGCTACCAGCCGGTCCTCCAACGATGTTTTCGGGCAGGATACACGTGGACGGATTCATACAATTTTTACAAATGTTCAGTTATACAAATGTCAATGTTCACAACTTTATCTTTTATTACAATTTACCGGTGCCGGTAAGGTATAGATCAAAAGTGGCATTCACACAGGTTCCAAATTTACTTCAATACCACTACGATTCGCGAAGCACCCATGTGCTTTCAAACGGTGATATTTCAGGAGGACAAAACCGTGTTAATTTTACTTTTTGTCAATCGCTTACAACCTTGTCAGACAAGTTCATATAGCGACGGTTGCGAGGTTGTCAATCAATATAATTAATTCCAAAACGCAAAATTACAAGATGGCGTAAGCGCAGGACAATTTTTTTACCGGACACGACAAAGAGTGAAAGTGAATGATTTGACAGTTCATAGTTTGACCATAGTCAGTAATTTTCAATAGACAAAGTAACACGCTACTAAACTGATATAATCGATTTAATTTATTATGAACAATACTTCTATTTCAAAAATCCACCCGCCCCGGACCGGCCTACCGGTCCACTAATCGGTTGGTAGACGTGACAACGTTGCAACCGCTCTCCTCAGAATCGACCCGTCCACTAAGACCTCAGCAAATCGGGGAACTCCATCAGCTCCAGTTACCAAACGAAGGATGCGCCCCCTGCGCCATCTGAGTGGCGGAAGGTTAGCCTCCAAAACGAGGTCTCCAATCTTGGGTGGATCGGTCTTGTCGGTCCACTTAACGCGTTGCTGGAGTATGTGCAAATATTCCAAATTCCAGCGTTTCCAAAAGCTCTGAGTAATCTGGCGTACCAATGCAAAACGCGAGAGACGATTAGGTCTCGTATCAATATAGGGGTACTCAGGCAAGGCGACAAGTGGGCGACCAATCAAAAATGGCCCGGTTTAAGAGCTTCCAAATCATTCGGATCTGAGGAGATTGGGCACAATGGCCTAGAGTTTAAAAAGGCCTCAATCTTACAAAACACAGTTGCGAGTTCCTCAAATGTAAGGACTGATTCACCAATAGTCCTCCGCAAGTGTGTTTTGGCCGAATTTACAGCGGCCTCAAATATACCACCCCAGTGAGGACAATTTGGTGGGGAAAACAACCAATTTATCCCACGTCGGGCAAGCCTATTGCCTATATCAGCCTTGTTGGTGTCAAGGAAACTAACAACATCATTCAAATAATTATAAGTGCCCTTGAAATTAATGGCGCAATCAGAACGGATCAAGGAAGGCAGCCCCCTGCGGGATACAAATCTGTCAAATGCGGCTACAAACACCTCGGTCGTTAGCGAGGAGACCAGTTCTAAATGTACGGCCTTTGTGGAGAGACAAACGAAGACGCACAAGTAGGCTTTAACAATCTTGCTGTTTCGAAGCGTCGATGTTTTCACCATAAAGGCACCAGCGAAGTCCGTGCCAACACCGTCAAACGTCCTGTTCTCAGTTACTCGATCTGCTGGTAAGTCTCCCATCAAGGGCTGCATGGTAGAAGCCTTGAGCTTATAGCAAAGAATGCAGCAAAAGACTACACTCCGAATAATTCTTCGGGCAGACGAAATCCAAAACTCGCGTTGCAAAATGGCCAACAAAGCATTACAACCAGCATGCGAATTTTCGAGGTGACGGTCAGTTACCAACAAGCGTACCAAATGACCGTCCTTGGGTAACAACAGGGGGTGGCGTGCCCCGTAAGGGAGGTTGGCGTTCTTGAGACGCCCTCCAACGCGCAAGAGACCAGTATCGTCCAAAAAGGGGTTCAATTTAGATACAGCGCCCGATAATTTCAATTTCCCTGACTTAAGGATAGCAATCTCCTTCTCAAAGTGCGCCAGTTTCACAGAACAAGTTTTCCAAAATGACTCCTGCCATTCCTGTGGTGAGAGAAACGGTGTCAGTCATTTCTGTTGGTGCCTAAAATTAAAAACAAAACGCTTTATATATATTTATAACGATGGGCTGGGACTTTATCGGAACCGTACGGATTGGAGTGTGGCGTGCGGCAGGGGGGGTTGAGCTCACCTACGCTCTTTAATATCTACATAAATGAGCTAGTTGAGACGCTCAGCAGAGAGAGAGCCGGTTGTTACATTGATGGAGTTTGTGTAAACAATATTAGTTACGCCGACGATATGGCTCTTCTGAGCGCCTCAGCTTGTGGCCTTAGAAGGTTGGTGGCCATCTGTGAAGACTATGTCAGGTTTCATGGATTGGTCTACAACGAACGTAAGAGTGAGGTCATGGTCTTTGATGCCCGTGGCGGAACGTGTCTAAAAACTATCCCACCAGTCCATTTAAATGGTACTCCGCTCACACGGGTATACAAGTTTAAATACCTTGGACACGTCTTGACCGCGGACATGAAGGACGATGAGGATATTGAGCGAGAGCGAAGGGCGCTGTCGGTTAGGGCCAATATGATAGCTCGCAGATTTTCACGTTGCTCACAGAGTGTCAAAATAACCTTCGCGTTCAATATAATAATGCGTTCAGGGTGTTGATGGGGTTGCCCCGTTACTGTAGTGCGTCAGGGATGTTTGCTGAAGCTCGCGTCGACTGTTTTCATACAACGATGAGAAAACGTTGCGCTTCCCTGGTGCGCCGAGTGCGGGCCAGCCCCAACCGTATCCTCTGCTGTGTGGCAAGCAGACTCGATTGTTTATATGTGAATCGCTGCTGCAAGCTGTCCACTTCCGTGATAGACGGGTGGCAGTGATTCACATATATTCATGGTTTTAGGCTTAGTGTTTAGAATAGGAATACTAACATAGGGTAAGGATTATTGTTACTAACCCAATGAGTTTTGTTACTCGAAATAAATAAATATTCATTCATTCATTTATCCAAGCAGTAACACCTAACAACTTGTCAAAGGAGCTGTAGCGATTCAACAAAATATCGGGGTCGAAGGCGTATTCTACCTTTTCAAGAGCGAGTGTTCGTAGACCCGGCAAATTAGAAGTATTCAAAACTGGCGTTCGAGGCCAATCAATTTCTGGTCTACTCAACCATTCCGGACCCCACCACAGCGAATGGCCGATTAAGCTAGGTGACAAGCATCCGCGCGAGGCACAATCAGCGGAGTTGAGCTCACCTGGCACGTGTCTCCAGACAAGCGTGACTTCGGATTTTTGGATTTGGGAAACGCGATTAGCGACAAATACTTCCAAAGTGTGGACAGACGCCTTCAACCAACAAAGAACAATTTGGCTATCTGTCCAGGCGTAGGTCCCATGAATACAAATTGATTTACCCAAAGTACTAGATACGTGATTCAACAATCGCACGAGTAGGGCTGCTCCCGAGAGCTCCAATTTCGGGATGGTCAAAGATGTACGAAGGGGTTCAACCTTGCTCTTCGCCATGATCAGGGAAACTGTCAACTGACCTGAGGCACTGACTGTGCGAAAGTACACCACGGCCGCGTGATCTCGTTCCGAAGAATCGCAAAACCCATGAAGGGTTGCCTTGTACTTTCCGGGAGGAAGGATGGGACGAGGCAAGAAGATCTCGTTGACGGCAGGAAGTGTGGATACAAAAGAGGTCCATTCCTCAACAAAAGTACCGCGAAGAGGTTCGTCCCAGGTCAATCCTGCTGTCCAAAGCTTCTGCAAGAAGCATTTTGTCCAAAATATAACTGGACAAATCCAACCGTTTGGATCAAAGGTTCTGGCGACAGTAGACAATACGAGACGTTTAGTCCAAGAACAAGACAATTTCAAGTCTACGTTATATGTAAAGATGTCTTGGACTGGTCTGTACTGAACGCCGAGAACAGCCATCATGGCGGGGTTGTCAACAATCTCAAATAAATGTGGATCCTGCTGATGATCCTCTGGCAAGCCTTCCAAAAGCGACGGTGAGTTGAAAATCCATTTGCGCAACTCATAACCGGCGGAGGCTAAAATACCTATCAATTCGTCCCGCAGGAGGATCGCCTCGTCCGCTGTGGAGGCGCCCGAGCAAATGTCATCAACGTAAATATCGTCCTTCAAGATGGCGGTGGCTCTCGGGAAACGTAAGCCTTCACGGTCGCGAGCTCCCAAAGAGAACGTTTTGCCAAGTAACCCGTACGTATTGGTATTGAGCTCGTAGACGACCATAGGATCGCGAGGATTCTCTCTCCAAAGGATCAACTGGAAACGACGGTCATCAGGGTGGATAATCGTCTGCCTAAACATCATTTTTATATCGGCTACAGAGACAACCTGATGTCGTCGGAAGCTAGTGATGACGTCACAAAGGTCCTTGATCAACTTGGGACCAGAATGCAAGCACTGGTTCAAGGATACGCCTGTTGAAGTCTGCGCTGAACCATCAAACACTGTGCGCAGCTTGCCAGTTGATAGCTTCAATACCGCATGATGCGGGAGAAAGTAGTGCTCCACCGAAGGCCAATCCAAATTTGCCACAGACATGTGTCCCAATTGTAGCACCTTACAAAATGTAAATTGTGTATTATGCAAAACCTGGCGATGAAAAAGAGTTACCGTGAGTTTTATTGCCCGTTCTTTCTCATGGTTCTACCTATTGCTTTGCGAACGTGGCAGTTAATGTAAATGTAGAGTCTATAAGTAATGATTTTATAAATTTATTATTTTGACGTTCATAAGCGTCACATTGTGACCCAAATGAATAATGGATTTTGAATTTGAATGTTGAATTTGAATTTGTTCATATTCTCTCATGAACTCGATATCTCATTGTGGAGGACAACACTTGGACATTCTCTGCATGAATGCCAAAGACGTAGGCCGCTTGTCCAACCAGCCGACGCCGCGCACGGGCGGGTGTTTTGAAGGTGGCAGCCGAGGCTCACCGGCGGGTAGCTGAGATTCGCCTCTCTCACTTGATCGCCACTCACCCCGTTTGAAGAACCGTAGCGTGCGCACGCCTCCTCTCTCTCGCGCACCTGCTGTTCAACGTCACCAGCATCATGACTGCTGCCCCAGGTATTCCCCTCCTTTGGCAGAGCGTCCCCGCCTTGACTCGCGCCCACCTCGTTTTGGGCAGGTGCGTCATTATGGATCATAATGATGGCGCGCGGATCGAGTCACCGAGCCTTTGAGGACTTCAAGCCGCACCCTCATTTTGATTTGCCTGGTCCTGGCCAACGGTCGCCGCCCAGGCAACAATAGGTCATTGACTCCTGCCCTATAACGCCAACCACCCCCATTGAGACCGTTATCCTACCAACGGTTGCTGTTAGGGTCTGGAGACCCACGGGTAAGTCTGTTGTTGTCCGTGCTATATTGCACACAGGTTCACAAGGTTGCATTGTATCCACTTATTTGGTAGGGCAGGTTAAATTAAATATGGGCTCTTTTCCAAATTGTATACGAGGAATAGGTGACGTAGCCTCCAATGTTGAAGGGCAAGTTAAGGTTTTGTTTGCCCCTATTGAATCTTCACACCCGAGGATTAAAACCTCGGCTATTGTGCTGAAGAATATTTTGGGTATGCATCCACAGAAACAGCTATCTGCTGCTGCACTATGGTTCGTCTAGAACAAGCTAGCTAGACAAAATTATTTTATTTGATTTTTATGTCTAGATGCGGTTAATAAGCAAAGATATAAGGTTTTTGGTACTTTTTTCAAGGCAGTTTGTCATTTGAGCTGGTATCATGAAAAAAAAAACATTTATCGGGCATATGTGTATAATATATTTTTTGAACATTTTATAAAGTGATTTATCCCTCGACGTCGCTATAAAATCTAATAACAGATGCATAAAATATCTAAGAACTAAATCTATTACTCATTATCATCACTATCATCAGATGAATCATCCATTGAATAGTCATGATCGTGAGGGGCAGAACTATGAAAAGTAGAAATCATATTAACATTTTGTTCCTTACAGCTAGGTGGGACAATTAAATCTAATACTTCAGTTGGAAGCGTACCTATTTTCTTCCGAGGAACTTCTCGTAAACCGTTTATTACAGGGTCAGATGTTATCAATAACATATTAAGTAAATCTCTATTCGTAGCCTCCCGTGATCGCTTTCGTGTGTTGTGCTCACGAAATCTTCTGCAGTCCTTATTCCGAGCTTCCTGTGCTTCCTCGGAAAGCTGGCCTATAGGTAGAAGGGACGATCTAATTACTTCGCCACTGTGCAAAAGTATTTTGTGGACAGTAGCGGGCATGTAATACCATGAATAGAGATTTACATAAAGTTGTCTAGTTTCTTGAGCTAAGTTAACGAATTTTTCAATATTTATATCATATCCCGATGATAAAGTGCGAAGTAGTATGCCAAATTTTTGTATTAGTGAAACATCTAACCCTGTAATATCGGCACTAGCCTCGGGATTTCCAAAAAATCTTCGCGCGGTGTTCCCGTCATTAGTGTTACCGAACCCTGGTTTTGGTTTGTCTACAATCAAGCCCATTTCGCTTTTAAATCGTTTTTTAATGTCATCTGAACGTTGTTTCACACTAGCTTTGTCTTCGGCTGTTCTTAACTGCCATTTTTTTATATTTAGTCGATAGCTAATGTGAAGCAAGCATTCAAAGCACCTTATCCAAGCGTGCAACGTAGACAAACCAAAACCAAGATTATCTTTGTCCGCAGCAAACTCTTTTGACAGATCATTCATCATTGTTGGAGTTGCCCCACAAATAAAACATTTTTGTGAGGAAGAAGTTTCGGTCAGAGCATTGCAAACTTTTCCGTCAATCATTGTTAAAAGCATAACATGTGTGACAGATACTTCGGTCTCCATCACCTTGCAGGTTGTCGGCAATAAAGCGTTTATCTCTTCTAAAACCTTATTGGTTTCCGAAATCGTAAAATCTTTCGTTTCCTTAGAAAAGATAAACTTTATTGGCCGACAATACATTGTAGAACAGGGCCGAGGATTCTGCCACACAATATTACCACTTTCATCTTTCAATTGAAGAGGAACGAAAGAAAATACAAATAAAAACTCGTCACTATCGTCACAATTAGTGAATTTTTGTTTTTACATACTATGACCGGAACTTCCATCACAACCCCATTTACTGATTAATGTGAATGACGTGCAAGGTAACAGACTATGAACAACTTCTTGTTGTGCTGAAACTAAACGTTCGGCAGTCTTATCAAGAATTGCCTGAACTTTGATTTCAGCATGCGTTTCATTGACTGTAATTTGTTCACCTGACGGGTAGCAGGCTATTTTAGCCTTTCTAACACTGTACATTGACGGAAACACCTTATGTCCAGCTTTAATACTCCACTTCCGAGTCTGCTTATAGCTATGGCTACTTGATTTACTATCAACGTAGTACGCTAAAGCTTCCTCACTTGTTAAACTCCTGGGGGCACTTTCTTCACTCGTGGTCTTGGTTATTGAAGGATCACTAGTCACATCTTTAATTTGACGTGCTACACTTCTCTGACCCGAGATTCGAGCTGACACTTCAGCGGCGTAAATTAATTCACTAGCACTTCTGGACTGTAATAGATCGTCTACACGTCGTCTCTTCGTTTTGAGACTAGAATGTTCAAAATCTTTAGTAGGTCTTCCGGGTCCCGGTTCTCCAGATGTAGTTGGCAGAGATAAATAAACGGACACATCGAAAGATATGTCAAGACCCTCCAGCCACGTCGAATACTTTTGTAGGAATCGCTCTCGATTTCTTCCACAGCTGCTCCACTTTTCAGCAAATTTCGTTGAATATCTTGAGATTAGTACTTTAATATCTCGCAGAGACTGCTCCGTAACACCATCAAAATTATATCTCAAAGATATAAACCGAAAGAGCTCCTCATTCCGCGTTTCCTTCGGGTGTTTCAGCCATTCTTCGAAAAAATCCATTCTTGAGACGGTAAAAACTGTTGAAAGAAAAAAATAAATAAAAATTAGTTGTGCAAATATATCGCAATGAATTTTTTTACGTATAACTACTAGACACTTATGAGAATCGTATATGATAGGTTCTACGGTGGGGACAAGTGGGGACATGTTATTATTTGACCGATGAATTTGAAAAAATGAGTAAAAAAGTGGGTGAAAATTCAAACATTTCATTTTATAAGACTAAAGCATGAAGTTCCCATGTTGAAAATGAAATAAAATATAACTACTTACCCTTACGTATACAATCCATCACAAAAACACTTTCACAAATTTCTTTTAGTGACATAAACAATGCTATCAAATATGATGTAAAAATGCAAATGAATGCCCTTTAAATAGTCAACATCTTATAAACATACCTTAATGACGCTCTTAATGAGGGTAGTATTGATAATTAATAGGTGTAATCCTCAATGTATAGGGGTAATGAGTTCGTAATAGTAATTAACTTCCAGGAATTTAAGAGTTGTTTTTGTCTAGCTAGCTTGTTCTAGACGAACCATAGTGTGCTGTGGTGAATTTGGCATCGGGATTGGAACTGGCAGACCCCAAATTTGACACACCGGGACAAATCGATTTGTTGATTGGCTCTGATGTGCTCGGTGGAATTTTGATTGGTAGGAAACGGGTCTTGGTGCCAAATGGTTTGACTGCCATCCCAACCATATTTGGATTTGCTTTGATGGGACCTGTACCAAGGGAACCCCCTCCACCCGAACTTGATAATTTGTTGGCTGTAGGCTCCACTCTCTCTGATACGGTTCAAAGGTTTTGGGAGGTAAAGGAGCCCCCTCAAGCTGCCCGTTTGAATCCAGAACATGAGGAGTGCGAGCTGTTCTTCCAGAACAACACTAGTCGACTCCGTTCTGGTCGGATCATTACAAAGCTACCTTTTCTGTCTGTTCAGCCTCCGTTTGGTGAGTCACGACCTTTAGCCGAAAAGAGATTGTTAGCTATGGAGCGTCGCATGGGTCGTGATCCGTAGCGAGGGCGAGGGTTTAGGCAGTCTCGCTGGTAGTGGGACCCCAAACAAGAGAAGCAAAGGCGGAGGGCTTTCGCGATGCGCCTACCAGAGGCGACATGAAGGTCCAAGAATGCCCTGCAACTGGCCGTTCTGTATCCCGTGACCTTGCAGTAAGAAAACTCCGCTGGGCTCTGCGTGACTGCAAAGCGAGGAGGGCGCCGATCAACTTTTCCTCGGGTGTGAACGCGAGCCTGCTCCTTGACCTTGAGCGGCTGCGACTTAGCTGGCGTGTCACCACCGGAGTTGTCCAAAACCCGGCACTCATTCTCCAGGAACTTCTCCAAGTCTGCAAAAGGAGGCAGATGCGTCGCATTATCCCCACCAAAGCGCTGTTCAAATCGCGACCTCAGATCGGCAGGCAGCTTTTTGAGCACAATGTGCACCAATAGGTAGGACCATTGGTCCACGGGCAGATCCAAGCACTTAAGGACGTTGATTGCCACCAAGAGCGGGTTTAAAAGTTGGGTGCGCAACCCAAAGACCCGGGTGAGCGTGGGCAACCCCAAAATCTGCTCGATGTGGGTGACTGCGAGGCCTCGCTTGTTTTGGTACCTTGGGGTAATTAAGTCCCGAGCCGTCTGGTACGCCTCGTCAGACACGGGCAGATGCTGAATGAGGCCTTTGGCCTCCCCATCCAGAACCGACATCAAATAGGCCAATTTTTGTGCCGGCCGAAGGTCAGCCCTGTCATCGACCAGGCTGTCGAATAAGTTGACGAAGCCCAGGTAGCTTCCTAGGCAGCCATCAAAGTGCGGGAGGTCTAAAGTGGGAAGCCTCCTCACCAGTCCCGGTGCTGGCCTAGGAAGCCTCGGCAATTATCTGTCTTGCACAGTTGGAGACAGCATCATAGAGGTTCAAAATCTGGGCATAATCCTCGCTGACTCTATTTCGCTGGTCAGCGGTGAAGTCATTAACTGACACTTCGAGACAGCAAGCGCTGAAAGTACGAAATTGCTGTTCCACACTTGCCAGGCGATCATCGATCCGCTCATATCTTTGTACTACAAAGCCTGCATGCGATCAGGCCGGTTCACCAAAGCACTGGCTGAGGCAAACCAGCGCAAATCTGATGCAATGGCACCAGCAGCCACATGCAAGTCCTTGATAGCTGACATAATTAAGTTTTCAAAAGAGCTCGGACAAGCTTTAAATAATGTTATCAATTAAAACTTAACAAAAACTTAAAATTTGTTAATTCTTTGAAATCGTAAAAGGTATTAGCCTGTTTACTGCTGGTGCAAGCAAGTGGCAGGTATTTATTGACCAACAAAATTAATAGTTTCAATTATATTGCCACAAAAACAAAGTTATCAAAAGTTGAAACTTCAAATTAATTAATTAATTAATTGCAACAGACAGACTGGCTGTGTTATTTGAGACATACAATAGTAGTAGTATCTTTTACCTAACAATATTATCAGTATATTACAACAAACAAAGGTTTATCAATGTGACCCACCCAAGATGCAAGGTAAGTTTGGTTGTTATAATGTTTCAAACTCAATATATGCAATTAACTAAATAAATTGATACATATACCTGTTATGTATCCAATCAAAGCTGACTTATTAATGCTACAACAACTGATTCAAGTTAGATTTCAACAATACAAGTCAAACAATTAGTGATTTGAGGTTATGCATATGACAATGTGTTTCAAATTAAGTAAGTCAACTAATACAAATAAATATTATGTATTAAAGGCAAAACTGACCTGAAAAACACTACAACACTGTCTACAATGTGATAAGTAATTAAGTAATCTCTTTATTATCTCATCATAACAACGTACAATCGTCATGTTACATACAAGGGTAAGTAGGGTAAGTAGATACATAGGTACAAATATAACCCGTTTATAGTAAGTTGGTAGGCACGTAAAATAATACACCCAATTATAAGGGTAGGTACATAATAAATAACTTCACAAACATTTTGTAGCAATACCCACACTATAAAATATAACAGACTACAACTACGGTATTAGACTGTGCTACAACTGTACGCCGCCGATGAGACAACGAGGCAGGCATACAGCGTTGCGTCGTTCGCGACGTTAGCCGCGACACGACTTGCTGGTTTTCAAGTGATAAGAAACAAGATTACAATATTAATCTGAGGTTAGTACTCAACAATGCAACAGCGGCTAGATACAACAGCGCTCTGCTTACCACAAATTTATGATCGGAATCTGGCTAGGAGGGCTGGAATTGTTTGCAGACGATAGTGGAAGCGTGATTATATTCATCAGTCCTTGTAGCCACAACAAATCTCTGACATATATGCACTGTGTTTTCACAGCGGTGAATTCAAACTAATAGATACATGTGCAAATTTACCTGATATCTTCTTGTGATGTTCCGGAGTAGACCTATAAGATTACACTTACAATTTTGGCCAAAATGACAAGCAAATCGTTATAGCTACCAGCCGGTCCTCCAACGATGTTTTCGGGCAGGATACACGTGGACGGATTCACACAAGTTTTACAAATATTCAGTTATACAAATGTTCAGTTATACAAATGTCAATATTCACAACTTTATCTTTTATCACAATTTACCGGTGCCGGTTAGTATTAGATCAAAAGCGGCATTCACACAGGTTCCAAATTTACTTCAATACCACTACGATTTGCGAATTGCTTTCAAATGGCGATATTTCAGGAGGACAAAACCGTGTTAATTTTACTTTTTGTCAATCGCTCACAACCTTGTCGGACAAATTCATATAGCTTGCGAGGTTGTTAATGAATATAATTAATTCCAAAACGCAAAATTACATGACGGCGTAAGCGCAGGACAATTTTTTTACCGGACACGACAAAGAGTGAAAGTGAATGATTTGACAGTTCATAGTGTGACCATAGTCAGAAATTTTTAATAGACAAAGTAACGTGCTACGAAACTGATATAATCGATTTAACTTATTATGAACAATATTTCTATTTCAAACAGTGACTTTCCATTCTAACATTTTGGAGAAAAAGAAGTTAAATATTGCAATGAAACGCCATATTTATGCAATTGTCCCTTTCCATTCTAGCTTATTATGTGTTAAAATGATTTAAATAGTTAAATAAAGAACTACAGCTAGGAAACAATACTGCTAATATTAGTCATATCTCACAATGTGACCTTTTTCTTTAAAAAGTCTTAAAAAAATCGCGCAGTTGTGCCTTTTAAGCTTATGGTATCTCTGTTAATTTTGTTGTTAAAATACACAAAAAATTAGGCAAATAGACCTTTTTTTCCTGATTCCGAATATGTATATAACTTAATTTTGAAAAAAAATTTAGTTGTGCCCTTTTTTGTTAGCACGGCAGAATTAAATTTCGTCAGTCATTAAAATACAGTAAAAGTTAATTAGGCAATGATTCGATATTTGGTACCACATTCAAATATTCAGTTTCAACCCAGCATGGATATATAGATTATAAGTAGTAATATATACGCAGTTAAATACCAAATTTTTGTTATTATACGTAGGTACATAAGTAGGTACTCCAAACTAAAATAATTAAAACAATCATTTAATTAATTACTGTTATGGTTGTTTTCAGCCAACAACGGAGAACTTAACAAATGATTTTAATTACTCTTCGCATTATGTTTTGATGAAAGAGGATTGTACAGGTGTAATAGATGACCTCCCAAATAGCACGTTTTGTGGCGCCAGCAAAAACTCTGATTATGTACTCAAGTAAGTACTGACTTTTGTTTAATCGAAATTGAAGCGCCTGAACTACCAGGTTATAATACTGTAAGATAGCCGGCCAGTCAATTTCAAAACTACTATATAAGCGAGCGCAAACGGTTACCGCGCTCATTTTGTCGGTTGTCATCGAAGCGGTAACATCTGTCAAGGGCTGTGAGATCTTTTATATTTAACTTTGTTTTAGATTTGCTATAATAGTTCGTTATAGTTCAATGCAAATCTGTTTGCATTGGTGATTGTTATTTTGTTCAATTTTATTGTAAAAAGGTTGCGTAAGAGTGATTGTGATTTGATAAATTAAAAGCGAAGGTAGTTCGGTGATAAATTGTCTTTGTGTGTTTTTTTTTTTAAATAAAGTCCACTTCTGGTCCCTAACATCAGAAGTGGGATAAAGGATCTTAAGGCTCACTTATCGGTCGATTATCCGAAGAACAAAATAACAATCACTTTACTTGTTTTTTTTTTCTCTTCTTTCTTTTAACGTGTTGTTTCTTATTTTACTGTGTTATTATTCTTCTGTGTGACTGTGTGTGTTGGTGATAATATGCCTAGATGACCTGGAAGCCGGCGTTCGCGCAGTACTACTTCTCGTACTACTCGCGAGATAGGTCAACTAGTGTCGAATCCGTGCGAGGTTCGTATTGTACCTGCGGAACTCGTCGGAGTCGTCGCCGCGAACGTAGTGATTCGAAAGATAGCTCATTTTACCGCTGTCGCGATGCGCGTACCCGCCACCGTTCTAGATCGAAATCGACACATTCACGCAGAACGCCACCGCGTCATAGACGTCTGTCGGTGTCTCCACATGATAGCACGTTGCGAAAAACCCTCAGTGACGTCATGACGAGGCTTGATGCCATCGAACGCTCGAGCACGCTCGAGAACTCGGCATAAGAAGGCAATCATTCCGTAATTAACGCTGACTACTCGATTCATGGCGTCACCCCGCGTCCTAGTGCACCGTGGGGTGGTTCGCAGCGAGCTCGCATGGATAATTCTGAGGATTTCTCGTCTACTACTCGTACACCAGTTTCGATCGCTCGCGGTTCCGATGCGTCGTTGACCGCAGCTCTGCTTGCTGACGCTATCAAATCTTTACAAACAATTAAGTCGCGCAATTATTACGTCTCAAATTTCGACCCAAGCATACACGATATCGATGTGTGGTGCGGAGAGGTGGACCGCGCGGTAGCCGCGAACGGTTGGAACAACTACGAATGTCTTTCGCGAGTAGCTTCTTGCCTTAAAGGGGATGCTAAAGTGTGGTTAAACGAGTGGGTCACCAATGATCGCAATTGGTCTAATTTTAAAACCGAGTTTAAGCCCCTTGCCCCCGAAAGTTGGATTATGCCAATATCCTGTTTGAAGTAATGAATACGACATCGGACAAATATACAACGAATGCTGAATATGCCCGGCGTACTTCACTGAGATTACGTATAGTCAAAGGCTTATCCGATGAATTGCGTACCCTTAAAGTTATTCGTGGCGTTGAGAACCCCCAGGTTAGAGCTGCTGCGGCAAATGCGGGCTTGACGGTGGAAGACTTGGTTTCATTTCTTTAAATTTATACCAAACCAAACCGCGCTAAGCAGGAGCCTCGAGGTGGAGTGCCTAACAAAAAGCTTGCACCGCCAAATTGGATTGGCGATCGCGATGCAAAATGTTACGTTTGCAACCAACGTGGTCACTTGGGTCGTCACTGCACCAAGAAGCCTCGCTCAACGTCAACAACCGATACTTCCACTGCTAAGCCCGATGTGCACACGCCCACCGCTAGGACCGTGACGCAGTGTTCGTTTTGCAAAATGAAGGGCCACACCGAAGATACTTGCTTCGCGAAAGACCGGTCGGAATCCGGAAATCAGCGAAATGTTAATTTATGTACGGATCGTACGAGTGGTAAGAACGACGTAGTCCCCGCCGTAATCCAAGGCATCCCTATGGATGTACTCATAGATAGTGGCGCTCAAAATGTATCGCTGATTTCCTCCGACGTTCTAAAGCACCTCTCTTGTCAGGCAAAGCCTACGCACTGCGTACTAAAGGGTGTAAGCGAAAGGGAAATCGTAGCTACCTCATTTGTGACGGTTACCATTGAGTTGAGTGATATATCGCTTGAGGTTGATTTAATCGTCGTAACTGATTCATGCATAAGTACTGCTGTCATAATTGGAACCGATGTCCTAAATCGCGATGGTGTCATGTACGTGCGCACAAAAGACAATCAGTTTTAACGCGGTCCAGTCCTCCTCACACATTTGCAAACGAAGTTCAGGTTCTTGATCAAACGTTAGTTAACACCTCGTTACAAGGCGCCCTGCGTGAGTCCTTGATGTCCATTGTCCAATCATTATTGAAATACCTTATTGCCGGTACAGCGACAAGCACAGTGACTACAGGCGAAATGGTAATTAGGCTTACCAGCACCATTCCTGTTGCTTACCGCCAATACAAGCTCTCTTACGACGAAAACTTAAAGTACGTAAAATAATTAAAGACTTATTGGACAAAGGAATCATCAGGGAGTCACGATCAGAGTATGCCAGTCCCATAATTATTCTAGTCAAAAAAAAAAGACGGAACCGATCGGATGTGCGTCGACTACCGTGCGCTTAATCGCATTACTGAAAAGGAAAGGTACACTCTTCCTTTAATAGATGACCACATTGACCGATTAGGACGTTACACCTTTTTCACTAGCCTTGACATGGCAACCGGTTTTCACCAAATCAAGACCAGTGAGGGTTCCGTACACGTGACGGGATTCGTCACACCGAAAGGTCACTATGAATATCTTAAGATGCCATTTGGTTTGACAAATTCCCCAATCGTATATCAACGTATCATCAACCAAACCCTTCGTGAATTCATAGAGGCGGGATATGTGCTGGTCTACATAGATGACGTGCTCCTCCTGAGCAAAAGCATCGACCAGGGCATCTCCTTACTCAAGAGCGTTCTGCACACGCTCACGAAGGCAAGGTTTTCAATTAATTTGCAAAAATGCTCCTTTTTTACAACAGAGGTTGAATATTTGGGTAGAGTAATCAGTCTTGGTCAGGTGCGGCCGAGCCCGCGTAAGACTGAGGCTTTGAAACATGCTCCAATACCCGGAAAGGTTCGACAGGTTTGACAACTTTTAGGGCTTGCCGGATATTTCCGCAGGTATATAGAAAATTATGCCACAAAGACCGTGTGTATAGCTCGTCTGACCAGGAAAGGTGTCGAATTTCGCTGGGGCCCCGAACAGGAACAGGTTCGTCAGCATTTAATCCAATGCTTGACTAGCGAGCCGGTCCTCGCAATTTTTAAGTCTGAACTCTTTACCGAAGTCCACACCGATGCGAGTTCTGCCGGCTATAGGGCAGTGCTCTTGCAGACTCACCCCGACGATGGTAAGCGCGTGGAAGCATACTTCAGCAAAGTTACGCAGGGAGCAGAGAGTAAATACTATAGTTACGAGCTGGAGACATTGGCAGTCGTGAAGGCATTGCAGCACTTTCGGCATTACTTGGTTGGCCTGAAATTCAAGGTCGTAACTGATTGCAATGCCCTCAAATCAACCGAGCGTAAGAAGGACCTGCTCCCTCGCGTCGCCCGTTGGTGGATTTACTTACAGGATTTCCATTTTTCCATTGAATACCGAAAGGGGGTTTTACTACCGCATGCCAACTATCTCAGTCGGAACCCAGTTGTTACAGTCAATCAAATCTCAAGACCCCGTAACTGGGCGCAAATAGCACAAGCCGCCGATGACGAAACAAGAGATTTAATACAAAAACTCTCGGAGGGCCAACTCGATTCTACTCGTTATGTCATGAAAAACGACCTATTGTGCTATAAATATGTTCCAGTCGACGAGGAGGCGCGCTTTCTCTGTTTTATACCCAAAGGTCATAGACTGAGTTTACTCAGAATTTTTCATGACGAACACGAACACATTGGTGCCGACAAGACCGCGGACCTCATTTTGAAACACTTTTGGTTCCCTAATCTCCGCCAATTTGTTTCCAAATACACGTCTCATTTTCTAGTGTGCATTTCAAAAAAGCGAGTTCCCCGAGCACCGCTACAGAACATCTCGTCTTGGCCCAAACCCGATGTTCCTTTTGAGACAGTCCACGTGGATGTCCTGGGCCCATTACCCGAGTCTGAGGGCTACAAGTTTGTCCTAATAATGGTTGACGCTTTCACCAAATTCTGCCTTTTATATCCCATTTACTGCCAGGATACCAGCGATTTGAAACGGGTAATGACTACCGCCGTCTCACTATTTGGTGCACCCAAGATGCTAGTGACCGACAGGGGTAGAATGTTTGAATCCGCTGACTTTGTCCAATGGATAACCGAACTCGGTTCCGAATTACATTATATCACACCCGAAATGCACAACTCCAATGGCCAAGTGGAATGCTATATAAGAACTGTCCTTAATATACTTCGCATCGAGGCGGGACATAAAAATGCTTCCTGGGCAAACACACTCTGGAAGCTGCAGTTAGTTCTAAACATCACAAAACAGAAGACCACCCAAGACTCGGCGATCAACTTGATGATCAGCATAAACGGCACCACTCCCATCATCCGCTCTCTCGTCCGAGACTTAGCCGTGAGCGCACCAGCAACTAATAGAGAAGCGGTACGGGAGCTCAGTAGAAACCGTGCGAGCCAACTGCTGAAGAAGAACCAAGAGCAGCAAGATGTCACAGCCAACCGAACCAGACACTTGCCACGTGAATATAAAGTCGATGACCTGGCTTTCGTTATAAAATACTCGCAATCAACGGGAAAACTAGACTCGGGGATGCAAGGACCATACAGAGTCACCAAGGTTCTACCTAATGGGCGGTACGAACTCAAATTGCTCAGTGGTAGCTGTGGGAAGACTACCCAAGCAGCGGCCCAGTACACGGTATCATGGAAGGGAGAATGGTGCCCAGAAACTTGCGCTTCCTTTTTTGAAAGTAAGTGTTTATTGTTAACTCTGCTGTTACCACTAACATTGTTAGTTTCAGGAATGCAGAAACACTGCGGTGTGTCCGCTGCGGTTAGTCCGCCCAACGATGCGGTGTGTCCGCTGCGGTGTGTCCGCCCAACGATGCGGTGTGTCCGCTGTGGTTAGTCCGCCCAACGATGCGGTGTGCCTGCTGCGGCGTGTCCGCCCAACGATGCGGTGTGTCCGCTGCGGTTAGTCCGCCCAACGATATGGTGTGTCCGCTGCGGTTAGTCCGCCCAACGGTGCGGTGTGTCCGCTGCGGTTAGTCCACCCAACGATGCGGTGTGTCCGCCCCACGATGCGGTGTGTCCGCTGCGGTTAGTCCGCCCAACGACGCGGTGTGTTCGCTGGTAAAGTATACAGCGGTGATGAAGAATAGTTGGGACGCTGACCATTCTACATCTCAGCTTTCTTTCTAAATGTCGTTGAGTTCTTAGTACCTAAACACGATAAACGAATAACAAAAGTTGAAATATTTCAGAAATCCAGCAGTAACGAACCCATGGTAGCTGACTATCCATGCCTTGCCTTGACAATGAAGCAGCTGAAACAGGCCCGGAAGATCAAACCGAAAATTAAAACACAAGTCGAGGACGACTTGACGTCAGGAGAGGCAGTGTAAGATAGCCGGCCAGTCAAGTTCAAAACTACTATATAAGCGAGCGTAAACGGTTACCGCGCTCATTTTGTCGGCTGTCATCGAAGCGGTAACATCTGTCAAGGGCTGTGAGATCTTTTATATTTAACTTTGTTTTAGATTTGCTATAATAGTTCGTTATAATTCAATGCAAATCTGTTTGCATTGGTGATTGTTATTTTGTTCCATTTTATTGTGAAAAGGTTGCGTAAAAGTGATTGTGATTTGCTAAATTAAAAGCGAAGGTAGTTCGGTGACAAATTGTCTTTGTGTGTTTTTGTTTTAATAAAGTCCACTTCTGGTTCCTAACAATACCATAACTAACAATTGTTTAAAGTTTAGTAATGACTTATTGGTGTAAAAATTATAATACGTAGAATATTGATGCAGAAATTTACCACTTATCATCAAAGTCATTCTATTCCAAGTCATTGCCAAGGACCTAACATCTCCCCAGACACAATCAAAGATCTGCTAGATGTGTGAACGTGAGGACATTTTACAAGCTCATAAACGTGATATGTATATAAGAAAACAAGATGTTGAGTCTATGTATCTTCAAGTCATATGGATTACAAAAATTTCCTTTTTTGCCTAGAGAGATAGTTAACCGATTCTAGATTCCTTTATTGCCCAGTTAATTAAATTTTCCTAGGTGCAACTGTGACTTCAGCAGCAGCCATAAGGCAGACTTCACATTGGGGCATGCGCGTTTCTCGAGCGTTTCGCCGGCGTGCGATCAGCGCTTATTCTGCGGCACAAAGTGAACACCGAATGGACGCTGGGCGCACGCTCGAGATAGGCGCATGCGCAATGTGAGGTCGGCCTTGTAGCTGCTGCTGAAATCACAGTTTCTCCTAGGAGAATTTGCGGCCTTATACTACAAATATATTTTATTCATTCACAGCGTAGACCCTGATACTGCTTTAGTAATCCACGGCTACATCCAGCTCGGCATCTACATCTTCACAAAGTCCAGGGGTAACGACACAGTGTTCATCTTCACCGACGTCAGATATTTCTACGATTGGATACGAGACACGGCGGCCACGATCATGTTTGAGAAAAAAGACAAGGAGAACTGGCAGGATATGGTGTTCAGGGATAAAAATGTAGTCAATACGAGCGAAGTGAAATAATGTCAAAGTCTTGAAAAATAAATCTTGTAGTATGTAGGATAAATAAAGGATACATATGGATTGCAGGCAGTCAGAGAGCCTAGTAGAGAGACCGACAGACTGCTACGCAGAGGCCCTCGGTTTTGAATCCAGGCCGCGCACCAATGAATATTTGAAGTTATGTGCGAATTAAAATTGCTAATTATCGCTTGCTTACCGGTGAAGGAAAACATCGTGAGGAAACCTGAGACTCTATAATCTGAGAGTTCTCTATAATGTTCTCGAAAGACCTGTGAAGTCTACCAACCCGCACTTGGCCGGGGTGGTGGACTGTGGCCATACTCCTCTCGGAGTGTGATACTCTAGATAATTGTTAAACATGATTGTATAAGCAACATCATTCTTTTTATTTCTATAGTACAAACCTTTGAAGGAAGATTATACTTGTTATTATAAACTACTTTGGTTGTTTGAAATCGCGAAAAAGGTCAGATATCCCTAGAAAATTCCATACTTTTGTTGAAGTTCAAGTTCAGTACTGTATGGAATATTTTATGTATTTGTGATTTCGGCGATGTTTTACAAAAATAAGGATTAATTAATAGAAAAACTTTAAAAATAAGCTTTCGTATGCGTTATACATTAAAGACAGCAGCCCTAACTCGATGGAGTAGTGTCGTTGTATTGCGTGGTTGGTCATAGGTACCAAGCATTATAATGAGCTCCATAATCAGATTAGCTCCATGACGTAATGATATTACATTGTCAAGCAATATGCATTTCAGCTCAATAGAAAACTGGGGAGTGAGATATCGAGATAGGTGTAGGTAGAGAAAAACTTGTAAAAGCAGTGACCAAGAACAGACAAGACCTTATTAGACACACATATTTAGGTACATATATTTATGCACAAATGCAATTTGAATCCCGCACTAAATTTCCAGTGTATAGTGTAATATTGTACCGATATTGGCTCGCCTCACCGAACTATGTTGTGGAATTCCTTTGACCCTGACCAGTGACAATGTTGCGTATATTAATTTACCAAATAACCTCATATTTCATGAACATCATGAAATTAGTTTATCAGGTAGAACTTTCTTGAGAATGTTGCTTCTTTGATTTTGCGAGACCAGCTGGTTGGGGAGCGACTCTCCTGCCTTCGATTTCACTCCATTTATTTTCTTAATCATCATACTCCTAGCGTTATCCTTTTTTGTTGCAGTTGCAGCCCATGGTCTGCTTACTAGTCTAACCGCATTTGACTGATTATTACTATTCCCGCAAAGTGACTCGCGTCTGACCTCCGCAACCCGAAGGGATAGCAATATTCCATTGTTAAGACTAGCGTGAGTTCATTCAGAGGTACTGGCTCTCTATAACAACTGTCAAAGACCGTCATGAGAGCAGGGACGACATCTTAATAGGCACGGAGCAAGCTATAATTGAAAAAATAATACGCTCATAACTTCGAAAAATCAGTGGTGCACGTCGGAGAATGGAACATAATACACTATTCAGTATGTTGATATCTTCTCAAGGCTATCGCTGCCTCTGATTTATCTCCACAGTAATGATTTTCTGACGCTACATATGTATAGCACAGACGAGTAAGGTAATCATTCTCAGAAGCTTAATAAGTTGATCATGTTGTGTACCTATTGTTAGTAAACTTCTGGCGAAATCACGCAGATTTGAATAACAAATTTCTACGTTAATTAATTTGTTGTTGTTCAGTGATATGTTTGCCTCGAGCGTTTATTTTGTGTTGCTTTGGTATTATACTATTATGACTTATCAAGATAATCTGTTTACATAAAATAATTTTTACTTTTACATTACTGACTGACTGACAGACTGACGACGCAGAGCCGAAACTACTAGGCGCAAGAAGCTGTTTGGTATGTACGTTTGTTGGGGACCGTAGAGGTGCACTATAATGTGTGAGCGTAGCTACGGGCATCCCCTAGTCTAATATATAAAACTATAGGGTCACAGTTTTTAAATACTTTTAAACTTTCGCGACTTCTACGCATAGTTATATTTATGAAACCGGTCTATGTCGCGTAATTATTTGAATATGTAGGTAAAATTCTTTACAGGTGACAGTTCTCTCGTGACCACAGTAGGTGTAACCCATGCCGCAACGTCAAGAGAAATGTAAGGTATTTTAAAGACCCGTTTTATAATTAATACTATTAATTCACAGTTTTTTGTGTATTTGGTTGGTCTGAGCATAGGTCGTAGGCTGTTTTATGCTCCATTTTTTAATGATTTGTCATCAACAGATTTTAACAACAAATTTAGCTGTGTTTTCAGAGAAAGCTGCATCAGTCTGCCCTATAAATGTAGTGTATTAAATGTATACCGAGATATGTATACATATGTATGATCGAGATGTGTACAGATCGCGTGTGCAAGTTCATATGCGCTTGCAACGAGGTATTTATACCGATGAATATTTTATTGGACTGCTCCCGTGGTGCAGTGGATAACGTACGCATCTGCTGAGCCTGGGTGCAGTTCCAGGGTCAGGCAAGTGTTACTGAGTTTTCTGTAGCAACACAGAGTCTGGCAATGCACCTGGTAACGAAGATAGGCTCTAATATATTAAATGGGACCTTAAATTAATGATACGGCGAAATATGGGTGTAACATTACATCTCTGCCTAGCTCTTCAGAGATACAGGCGTGAGTCTATAAAAAAAGAAACGTTTTATTTACATTGGAAATGACCACAAATATAAACATCCGTTTGGTGACGGAAAATTATACAAACTGTTACTCACATCGTGGGTGTTGAAAGAGGCGGCTAAAGAAAGTACTGCATGTATTTTCCTTAGCTGCCACGTTTTGAAACCAATAGTATCGAATAATATTTGCAAAGAGACAGAAAACTTGATATCAAACCATATACCAACCCGTCAAGCCAGCGTGGTGTAGTAGGCCAAGTCCTCCTACTGATTCACTAAGCTATCTTATGACACAAATAAGGTGGTGTCTAAATACAGCAGTGGGATGCGCAAGTATAGGTATGATATAGCACAAAAGTTTCTATCGCTTGGATTGTATAATTGTTAAAATAATGGTATAATTTGTTATATAACTTATTATAATCCATATCGGGCTTTGCTTTGAAGTTTGCTATTCAAAATAAAAGTCAAACAGCTCTCTATATTCATAAGCACCGAATTAAAACGACCAATTACAAAAAAGATAATATCCTTACAACACTAAATATGTATGAATGAATATCAATTGATGCAAATCAGAGACACCAAAACGTAAATATAAAACTCTTGAACTGATATAACGATGACGAATAATAAATTATCATTTGAATGAAAAACGGTTCTCAGATGAATCTAATTATTCAGAAATAGTACTTCAAATAAGATATTTGGGTTCAGTATTGTCTTATTCATAAATTGTCAAAATATTGTTTGTAACTCTGTTGTACACCATTTTCCGCTACAAAACAATCTATTTAGCGACAATAATCTATAATTTAGTATTATCACTGTCTTCATCATCTTCCTAGCGTTATTCCAAGTGCAACGCGGCTTCGCTTACTTGTCTAACCGGATTTGACTGAATATTAGCTTTTCCACAGAGCGACTGCCTGTGTGACCTCCGCAGCCCAAAGGAATAGTGATATTTCATGGTTTAAACTGGTGTCAGGTTATTCAGAGGTACTGACTCCCTGTAACGACTGTCAAAGATTTTCACGACATGAAAAGTTGATTTGATTGACTTTATGAAACCCGATTATGGTCAATGGCGCACTTTCAATAATTACCGGACCCGACCAATTACAAAAATAGCACCAACCCCAAATTCATTACATCCTTTGTAAACCAGAAACGATTCAATTTAGGAACCTACTTAAGTAGCTTGGCTTGTATCAATGGATGTGAAAATTGCTTGATTTTAACCTGTAATTAATTAATATCTGCAAATGATTGATCACGGGTTTCTATAAAATCTTTTTAAAGGATTTTCTTGGTTTATAAGCGTTTGTTAATGCAATTGAGTATTATTTGATTCGAAGAAAACAAACTTTGGTTGGGTTAATTGAGGATTGTATTTTTGTTGCCAATAATTTTGAATTGGTATTGAAATTATTGTTTTCAGCTACTAGCAGAATACGACTGTTTTTAAACCTACTGGATTTGTGTATTCCGATTGATAAATGAACCCATAGCGGAGAACTAAATTAAACCAGTGAAGTGAGAGTCAGGTAGAAACAGATACGAAGGATATTGTTAATTTGTTGTTTTCCTTCATACACCTACACGTTTTATATTACAGACGGACTTAAGTCCATGGGGATTATCTATCAGTCTACCTTAAAAAGAAAGAAAAAGTAAGTGTAATTCCCACATTGAAAATAATTACCTATCTCATAAACTGAGATAGGTCGGGATACTGATGTTTAATTTGTTTACAAGTTCGTACTATTATAAATTAGCTTAACGTTACCCAGTTGTGTAAGTAAGTATTTATCTAAGGCCTTAATTGTCTTTGTAAACACGCGTCTTACAAGAGGTCAGATCCACAGATATAGATACATACATACATATCGTCACGCCTTTTATCCCCGAAGGGGTAGGCAGAGGTGTATTTCTACACCAGATATAGATCTACATAGATAACGCAATTATCACGATTTGTATTGAAACCAAGCGTGTCGACTTTTTAATACCTACTGTGACGTTGCCTGTATCACGAAGTCGAAGCGACGCGCGACAGTATCGCTTGTGCGATATTCATCGTCTCCTAACACACAACGTCAGATCAAACGTCCGAAGCAAACGCGGCAACGTAATGTGAATAAAGTTTACTTAACGGTAAAACGGACGTGCGGGGAGTGAAGTTAGTGGCGACCAACCTCGACGCTTGGTCGGAGTTCAGACACGCGAAGTGCATGCATTTGCGTTATCTATGTAGATCTATGTCTGTGGTCGGATCTATTCCGCTTAGGCTGTACGCACACGAGGTAAAATATTTTAGGAAATTATACGTCGTACCGTATAGTAAAATTAGCCATTTCATCATATGATCGAGCGCAAATGTCAGCATTTCATAAAAAGTGTTATTAATCATCTATTAGACAGTTCATTTTCAGAGCGCCCATAGGAAACGTGCTTCCATGTATAATCTGAGTTCTTTGTCGTCACTACGACAGCCATCATGACTTTCATGATGGCGGAGTAATTATGGAACACTATGTTCGTGTAAGCTGTGTAGCCGCTACACCTAAATTCAACAAAAAGGCAACTCGCGTTTTGCGATTCAATGCCATGTCTACGAATCTTGGGCTACAAGATGCTACGCTTTGTAGGCAAGCTCATGTAGCATTGAGATCTGAGATTTACGTAGCCTTGTGTACAAACTACAAAGGGATTAAGTGATATCACCGTAAATGCACAGCATAGTCTGGAAACAACGAGCTTAAATATTGTATCTAATAGTCTGTTCTATGAAATTGATTGCAAGGTTTAAGCGATCAACACTGTGCCGAGTGTCTTATGATCGATGCTCAGTGCTCGACCAGAGTGAAAGGCAGGCGCGGGTGCAGGCGCGACATGGGGAACTCATACATATGGAACTCTATTGGAGTGTCCGCAGTCATGGACGAGCGGGCGCGGCGAGCGGCGCGGGATGGTTCGTCTAGAACAAGCTAGCTAGACAAAAACAACTCTTAAATTCCTGGAAGTTAATTACTATTACGAACTCATTACCCCTATACATTGAGGATTACACCTATTAATTATCAATACTACCCTCATTAAGAGCGTCATTAAGGTATGTTTATAAGATGTTGACTATTTAAAGGGCATTCATTTGCATTTTTACATCATATTTGATAGCATTGTTTATGTCACTAAAAGAAATTTGTGAAAGTGTTTTTGTGATGGATTGTATACGTAAGGGTAAGTAGTTATATTTTATTTCATTTTCAACATGGGAACTTCATTCTTTAGTCTTATAAAATGAAATGTTTGAATTTTCACCCACTTTTTTACTCATTTTTTCAAATTCATCGGTCAAATAATAACATGTCCCCACTTGTCCCCACCGTAGAACCTATCATATACGATTCTCATAAGTGTCTAGTAGTTATACGTAAAAAAATTCATTGCGATATATTTGCACAACTAATTTTTATTTATTTTTTTCTTTCAACAGTTTTTACCGTCTCAAGAATGGATTTTTTCGAAGAATGGCTGAAACACCCGAAGGAAACGCGGAATGAGGAGCTCTTTCGGTTTATATCTTTGAGATATAATTTTGATGGTGTTACGGAGCAGTCTCTGCGAGATATTAAAGTACTAATCTCAAGATATTCAACTAAATTTGCTGAAAAGTGGAGCAGCTGTGGAAGAAATCGAGAGCGATTCCTACAAAAGTATTCGACGTGGCTGGAGGGTCTTGACATATCTTTCGATGTGTCCGTTTATTTATCTCTGCCAACTACATCTGGAGAACCGGGACCCGGAAGACCTACTAAAGATTTTGAACATTCTAGTCTCAAAACGAAGAGACGACGTGTAGACGATCTATTACAGTCCAGAAGTGCTAGTGAATTAATTTACGCCGCTGAAGTGTCAGCTCGAATCTCGGGTCAGAGAAGTGTAGCACGTCAAATTAAAGATGTGACTAGTGATCCTTCAATAACCAAGACCACGAGTGAAGAAAGTGCCCCCAGGAGTTTAACAAGTGAGGAAGCTTTAGCGTACTACGTTGATAGTAAATCAAGTAGCCATAGCTATAAGCAGACTCGGAAGTGGAGTATTAAAGCTGGACATAAGGTGTTTCCGTCAATGTACAGTGTTAGAAAGGCTAAAATAGCCTGCTACCCGTCAGGTGAACAAATTACAGTCAATGAAACGCATGCTGAAATCAAAGTTCAGGCAATTCTTGATAAGACTGCCGAACGTTTAGTTTCAGCACAACAAGAAGTTGTTCATAGTCTGTTACCTTGCACGTCATTCACATTAATCAGTAAATGGGGTTGTGATGGAAGTTCCGGTCATAGTATGTACAAACAAAAATTCACTAATTGTGACGATAGTGACGAGTTTTTATTTGTATTTTCTTTCGTTCCTCTTCAATTGAAAGATGAAAGTGGTAATATTGTGTGGCAGAATCCTCGGCCCTGTTCTACAATGTATTGTCGGCCAATAAAGTTTATCTTTTCTAAGGAAACGAAAGATTTTACGATTTCGGAAACCAATAAGGTTTTAGAAGAGATAAACGCTTTATTGCCGACAACCTGCAAGGTGATGGAGACCGAAGTATCTGTCACACATGTTATGCTTTTAACAATGATTGACGGAAAAGTTTGCAATGCTCTGACCGAAACTTCTTCCTCACAAAAATGTTTTATTTGTGGGGCAACTCCAACAATGATGAATGATCTGTCAAAAGAGTTTGCTGCGGACAAAGATAATCTTGGTTTTGGTTTGTCTACGTTGCACGCTTGGATAAGGTGCTTTGAATGCTTGCTTCACATTAGCTATCGACTAAATATAAAAAAATGGCAGTTAAGAACAGCCGAAGACAAAGCTAGTGTGAAACAACGTTCAGATGACATTAAAAAACGATTTAAAAGCGAAATGGGCTTGATTGTAGACAAACCAAAACCAGGGTTCGGTAACACTAATGACGGGAACACCGCGCGAAGATTTTTTGGAAATCCCGAGGCTAGTGCCGATATTACAGGGTTAGATGTTTCACTAATACAAAAATTTGGCATACTACTTCGCACTTTATCATCGGGATATGATATAAATATTGAAAAATTCGTTAACTTAGCTCAAGAAACTAGACAACTTTATGTAAATCTCTATTCATGGTATTACATGCCCGCTACTGTCCACAAAATACTTTTGCACAGTGGCGAAGTAATTAGATCGTCCCTTCTACCTATAGGCCAGCTTTCCGAGGAAGCACAGGAAGCTCGGAATAAGGACTGCAGAAGATTTCGTGAGCACAACACACGAAAGCGATCACGGGAGGCTACGAATAGAGATTTACTTAATATGTTATTGATAACATCTGACCCTGTAATAAACGGTTTACGAGAAGTTCCTCGGAAGAAAATAGGTACGCTTCCAACTGAAGTATTAGATTTAATTGTCCCACCTAGCTGTAAGGAACAAAATGTTAATATGGTTTCTACTTTTCATAGTTCTGCCCCTCACGATCATGACTATTCAATGGATGATTCATCTGATGATAGTGATGATAATGAGTAATAGATTTAGTTCTTAGATATTTTATGCATCTGTTATTAGATTTTATAGCGACGTCGAGGGATAAATCACTTTATAAAATGTTCAAAAAATATATTATACACATATGCCCGATAAATGTTTTTTTTTTTCATGATACCAGCTCAAATGACAAACTGCCTTGAAAAAAGTACCAAAAACCTTATATCTTTGCTTATTAACCGCATCTAGACATAAAAATCAAATAAAATAATTTTGTCTAGCTAGCTTGTTCTAGACGAACCATAGTGGGGCGGTGTAGCGCGGGGAATACGCGGGCAACTCAAACCATAGAACTTTCATACAAGTGTCCACAGTGAATGCGCGGGCGACAAGCGGGAAACAACGCGGAGCGTGCAGATCTCAAAATTTTCTGAATTAACTGTGCTCGTTAGCATCATAGCGCCTTCTGATTTGAAATGAATTTGAATGTTGAAAACTTTATAAGCGCAAGTCATCACGACCTCCACTATGGATGTTAAAACATAAGCAATAAGAAAACAAAAAAGTTATCTCAAGACTGTGAAATGAAGTAATATTACAATTTCATGCGCATGAAGTTATTTTAATATTTAAAGATACGTAGGATCTTTTACAATGTCCCCCCCTGTGGAATTTCCACCTTGTCGTGGTGGGGGGGCTCAGTAACCGTGGGTTTGAAGTACACCCACGGTGAAGCTAAGTGGGATCCCGGGAGGGGGCGCTCCACGTGGACTTGCGTGAGGCCTGCGTAGGATGCGCCCCAAGGTGCGGGTGCGGGGGACAGTTCTGTCTGTCCCTCGCAGTCGGGTGCGGTCGTGGGAGGAGAGCCGTGTCGGTGTTGCGTTGCCGCGCGCCCTATCTCCCGCGACGAAATGGGGGCGCACCATCGTTGCGTCGCGGTGGGGCCGCAGAGGAAGAGGAGATACGGTGTTGCGTTGCCGTCCTCCCTATCCTCTGCAGCCGCTGGGTGTTTTTGGCGGCGGAGCCCAACACCTTCATCCGCCGCCAAGGGGGTTTTGTTCGGGGCCCGCCTGACCATCTGGCGGGCCAATACCCGTCGGGGGGTTGCGAGGAATGCTTCGGTGAAACCCTACCCTCCGACACATGGGTACATGAGGAGCACGGGTTGGTTTTAAGTCAGTAAGAGTTTGACAGTCCCCTTCGTCCTTCTCCCCCAGGGCGGAGGGACTCCATGAGAATTTTTCAACTCGACACCAAAAAAAAAAAGAAAAAAAATTGAAATTAAACTACAGTTTACGGATTTTATTGCGTTGTATTGGTTTCACTAAGTTATTACATTTGAAACTAAAGATCTAGAAACTATATTTTTAATTTATTACTAGACGACGTTTCGAATTCTTTACAGAATTCATGTTCACAGCAGACTGAGGTGATATTTGTCTTTTTCTTGGATGTATAGGTTATCTCAAAGTACCCGAACATTTTTCAACTACTGGTGTTACTAAGTTGAAAAATGTTTCGACTGCACGGTTGGCGTAGTGGTTTAAGCAGCCGCCTGACCGCTTGACACTGTGCCGAAGTGTTGTGGGTTCGATCCCCACACGAGACAACACTTTGTGTGATTCATAAATTGTTGTTTCGAGTCTGGGTGTTCATTGTGTCCGTTAGTTGTATGTTTGTAAAGTTCCCCGCGACACAGGATTTAGTCCTAATGCGGGAGTTGTCTTTTTTAAGAATAAAAATAAGAATACAACGCGATAAAATCCGTAAACTGTAGTTTAATTTCAATGTGTAACATTCGCGTAAACCCAAGAAGATACTAAGAAAAAAAATCTTTTACAATGTATTGTATTAAACATTATTTTCGACGTCTATTTCTAGTAAGAATGTTCTAGGAACAATAATTCTTCTTCATCCGTATCGTATTTGACAAACACTGTACACCGCACCCGCGAACGCGCCGCGCGCTTCACTGTGGACACGTGAAGGGGCGCGCGACGCCGCGCGCGGTCTGCACGCGGATCGCACCCAAGACGTCTCCAGTCTGGCCAAGCACTCACAAATGACAACACTGCGTGATCTACTAATTGTTGGTCCAGTCTGGGCTTTTATTATGTTCATTGATTGTATATTTAAAGTTTCACGTAGGATTTATTGCAAGAGATTACAAAAGGTTATTCTGGGTGGGAATAGAACCCAATAGAACCTTCAGCTTTGTAGTCAGGATCACTCACTACTAGCTCAACCAGCCAGTCATTAATATTATGTAACTATGTATGTAAGCGAAGTAATTTTTCCGCAAAACCGTCAGCCCAAATTAAACAAAAGTTATATAATTTCACAAACAGGGTCTACGCATTAACATAATGCTTAAGTTTAAATAAACGAGTATAATTTAAACCCGTACGTTTCTAAGACATTGCCTTAAACTCCACATGTCAAGAGGATGTCAAGAGGTAACAATGACTAATGTCATTACACAAAATGTTTAGATTTTCGTTAATGTTGGTGTGTTTAACCTAGTTGGTAGTAGCCTTTTAGGCCTAGAAGTACAAAAATTCTTAAGGTGATTCGAGTCGAACAAAAAGTGATATTGGGTTTCTCTGGTAGGAATTATCCAATAGAAGTTCGGAATCAGGTAATTGGCGGTGTCACACACGCGCCCAATTTCCCTCCAGTCGTGTCGCTTGTGGCATTCCATAGGACTATGAGAGTGACGGAATAGAGAGTGCACTTGTGTATGCGCACACACTTCTGCACTTTAATATGCCCCGCATAGTTGGCAAAGTCTCATATCTCTTCCGAAGCCGGAATCGGACGGGAGGACAATATTATTCTCTCAAATTCAAATTCAATTTTGATAAAAACAAAACTGATTCACATGCTCTTTAGGCAAATAATACAACTGACGTTTCCTTTTATGGATTTGATAGATCTGTTCTGTTTAATAATCACGTTAGCTTTAGATGTTGAATTTACATTTGCATTCGACTGAAACAATTTAAATGGCACGCTTCAGCAGTCGCGTTTATGCATCCTAGCAATATATCGATAAGCTCACTGATTCAGAACCAGCGATTACTGTTACAAGGTTGAAAGTAAACAAATTCATCTACTTTTATATTAAGATAGCTTTATAAGAAGCTCAGTAAACTATGCAGTTTTTATTCGTTGGGTCAAGGATAAGGATAGTAACTAACTCTACCTTGTTCAGTGACAAGTTGTATCATTTCTGAATCACGGTATCAAGATTCGCCGCAGGCAGCAGGTGCAGGTGCTCTGGCTGATTTTGTATACTTGGGAAAGTGTTTCCGTTGAGAATACAATTTGGCGATTTTTGGACTATGGTCCAGCCTTGTTTGTTATTCGAAAGGTTTCGATCACAATATTCAAGACACGTACTGACATTCATTATGGCGTATTCTACTGCTGCAAATAATCTTATCACTGTATGGACTCGTAACCAGCGATTACTGTTACAAGGTTGAAAGTAAACAAATTCATCTACTTTGATATTAAGATAGCTTTATAAGAAGCTCAGTAAACTATGCAGTTTTTATTCGTGGGGTCAAGGATAAGGATAGTAACTAACTCTACCTTGTTCAGTGACAAGTTGTATCATTTCTGAATCACGGTATCAAGATTCGCCGCAGGCAGCAGGTGCAGGTGCTCTGGCTGATTTTGTATACTTGGGAAAGTGTTTCCGTTGAGAATACAATTTGGCGATTTTTGGACTATGGTCCAGCCTTGTTTGTTATTCGAAAGGTTTCGATCACAATATTCAAGACACGTACTGACATTCATTATGGCGCATTCTACTGCTGCAAATAATCTTATCACTGTATGGAAGAGTGTATTTGTTCGATGCAATAATTACGATCGAACACGTTTTGCTCATCTAGCTGTGAAGTACGGCCGCATGAAGCGAGCTATGAACTCAGTGCATATTTTGACAGCGAACCGGTATTATGTTAAATCAATCGTTACTAGTGCTTTCAAGCGTTTAATTTAAAATAAGCCCAGCACTCGTATCACTTACGTCGCGTCTCCTTCAGTATTTTGCTCTTTGTCCTTGAGTTCGTAGGCAATTTTTAAATCTATATGTTCTAGAATCTATACGTCTGAATCGTGTTCAAGGTAAATAGAAGATATTGCACCTTTTCGTTTACTATGATTACACATTGAGATCATCATTTTTACCATCATCAGGATTGTTTACAGTCTGTCTCAATGCTGAACGACTGCGACCTTATGAGAAAGATTATACTAAACTGAAAAAGAGTGGGTTGGCAGACACTTCATATGTCTTTTGGAAACATTATGGATAACTATCAGACATGTAGGCTTCATAGCGTTGTTTTCCTTCAATATTTGGTAAGCGGTAATTGATATCTGAGATCCTTTGCATATAAAACTTAAACCGTTCAAGTTCTTTATTTGCTCTTTTTTCAGAGGTTTATATAATATTTTTACATTTTACAAGTATCTAAACTACACTCCTTACCTGAAGTAAAAGTGTTGCTAACACGTGCATGTGACAGCACGGTGTATTGTTGTCATGTGAGGCTTAATTCATTGTGAGGCTCAGCCATCGATTGAGGCTTCAACTAAACTACAGACAACAGATTACAGTTAGCCGTCGCTTGGTCTAAAATGTTTGTGTATGATTACGGGTAGCCATCACCGGGTTTAGACATACATACATACATATCGTCACGCCTTTTATCCCCGAAGGGGTAGGCAGAGGTGTATTTCTACACCCACTTTTCGCCAGATATACTTTAGTCCCACGTAATAGGTGGCGAGCCTATTGCCGTACCGGGCACATTTCCAGACTCCGTGCTGCTACTGAGAATTTCGTGACAGAAAAACCCAATAACACTGCCCGACCCAGGAATCGAACCCGGGACCTCCCGATCCCACGCGCACATTTATACCGCGAGACCAACGAGGCAGTCGTATAGGGTTTGATGTCGAGTTTTCCGTCTCTACGCAAAGATGGTATTTGCATCGTGTTATCCCTTAGTCGCCACTTACGACACCCACGGGAAGATAGGGGGTGGTGACACTTGTATTCTATGCCGTCAACCACACGGCCAAAAGCGGCGACTCGCGATTGAAAATAAACTGGGAAAAGTAACGATTTGTGTAAATATTATCCAATGACGTCAAAATAAAGTGACGAATAATATTACATACATACAAAAATACTCACGCTATTTTCCAGTCGAGGTAGGCAGATACATTAGAACGCCACTTGCTTCAATATCTACAAACTTCACGCTAGTTGCTAAGTTCTAAGGGGTTTTATAAATTGAGTGTTATACTTATATGGTATCTATTTCCTCATAATTTTTCTTGAATGACCTTTGCAAAGACGCAAACAAATAAATAAAATGGCATCGCAAAGAATGCGAACAAAAACAAACATTGATTGACATGTAGAAAATTCCCATTTTAGCTAAGAACATTTCATCAAATTCTTCGACTGGAAACCTAATTCGTACTCACATAAAATAATTTCACGACTTGTTAGGCATGAGTGTTTGGTAAAATTGTGGTATTTAAGTGTGCTATCTAAGTAAGTTTCTTGGAGCATTTTGTTTTCTATTTCTTTGTGGTATATTTCTTTTAGAATAGATTAGTTTAGCCATAGAACGACCGCCGTCTGACCTCTGCAACCCAAAGTCATAGCGTTTTAGACCAGTGTCAGTATATTTCAGACCCAATATCTTCAAAACCCTCACAGTTCGCAAGAATAGTCACTTTCTTAACTTTTTTTATGTGGATATTGATAGCAATGTATTTAGCAACATACAAATATTATTATTTAAACCATCCTATTACGGATGTTTTGGCATGCTGTCACCATAAAAAATATGTTCAGAAAGGCAGACCAGTGCTAGTTGTTTTCAACTAGTTACTTTTAGAGAAGTGAACAATTTGCAAAAAGACTGTTATTACCTAATGTTATACTCTTTTTTCATATGAGTGCTTAACGGACTCTGTTATCAGACCCCGCAAAGGCCTTCAACATGACCTAACGATTCTTGTTCTAAGACACCCATCCAAATGTTGACCTATGTAAGCGGTGCTTAGCTTTACTAATCTATTACGAATGGCACTCTTACGCTAGGAACAATAAACTCGTCGCTAATCAGCAGTTATGGAGGAAGTGCCTTATCTTGTCTTGATCACTAAAAGCTTCACTCACTTCATAGAAAAGTTATTCACGTCATATATTTTTGTGTGTTAAATTGGACCTGGTCACCAGGTCGGCAGTTTTCCTCTTAACGACCTCTAAATGTTAGTTCCGCTCCATGAACATTTATCAGTGACCCCTTGGTCAAATAATTCAATGAATTATTTTCGACATTCTTGGATCGTATTTTATTTTATATGTTATGCCTGTGTACTAAAATTACATGTCATCATATATTATATAAACCGAATAACTTGTGAACATTGAATAAAACATGTTGCACGTATCGATAACATGTTGGGAAACTTCATAAAGTCGCCTTTCTAAAAACTTACAAAATGTATCTGAGTTAAAAAATAACAATCGTAAAAGTGTTCAAGTTAAAACTTTATATAAAATGTGAGTACATAATTTCTTTCAAAATATTCAAACTTAGTTTGGACATCAAACATCGGTTTGTCGATGTCATTTTATCGTCGTATAAAAGTTTAAGTTTAAAATGAATAAAATCAAACAAATGGAAGGGTCTGTTTCAACAAAAATTAGTTGCGTTTGTCAGTATGACTTGCGTTTGTAATGCGCATATCAATAATTTAAGCAGTATTTAATTTTATTTGCACCTTAACAATGTTTTGATTACATATCTAACATAACAGTAGGCTTAAGGTTAACAGTGTATAATCATTTCGAGTAACAACTAATACCTATGCTAAGATAAATAAATATCTTGTATTATAGGCATCAGCGCCCTCCCTCAAAGAAACAAGTACCCTTTTGTAACAACTATTGATAATAAATTTACAATTAAGTGTAACAATTTTAGTTAATTAGAAAGCGTGCGTGAATGCGTGCATGTGTGCATGTGTGTGCGTGTGTGTGTGTGCGTGTGTGTGCGCGTGTGAGTGCGTATATGTGCGTGTGTATGCGTGCATGTGCGTGTGCGTGCGTGTGTGTGTGTGTGTGTGTGTGTGTGTGTGTGTGTGTACTATCGTGGGATTGTTAATAAATTTTCAGTATCATCGTAAGTCAAAGATAGGAGCCAGTTTATTAGGATTTGCTTACATTCTTTCAAAGTCATATTAGATATTGTAAACTTTTTGTCAGCTATGTTATATATTCTGGGCCCAAGAAATAAATTAAATCTTTGGGCAAAAGATGTCCTACACATCACTGACCTTTGTTGGTCGTGGCGTCTTCTCTTACTATTACCAAGCACGGTGCATGTTTGTTGCTGTTTACTGACCATATTATGTGTTTTAATAATAATAGATAATAGGAATAGCTGACGCACTGTTAATACTCCACATTCCCTATATAATTCTGTAGTTGCCGTGTATTTAGATTTAAAATAGGAGATTTTTAATAATGCCCTTTGAGCTCTTTCCACAATTATTGTAAGTTTTTGCAACTCCTCCCCAGCAAGAAATACAATATGTTATAACTGATTGACACAAGGCATAGTATATTGTTTTCATAACGACGGAATTTGCACAATGTCTAAGTTGTTTAAATATATATATAAGTTTTCAGTTCAAGTTAGTAAAATCATGTCGAACGTTCATGTTGTACCTGCTCCTATTCAGGTTGGGAACTCGACGCTCGAAGTTGTCGACAAGTATATCTACCTGGGACAAGTAGTCCAATTAGGTAGGTCCAACTTCGAGAAGGAGGTCAATCGTCGAATCCAACTCGGTTGGGCAGCGTTCGGGAAGCTACGACATATCTTCTCGTCCGATATCCCGCAGTGTCTCAAGACGAAAGTCTTTGACCAGTGTGTGTTGCCAGTGATGACTTACGGATCAGAGACGTGGTCGCTCACTATGGGCCTTTTCAAGGCTCAAGGTCACTCAGAGGGCGATGGAGAGAGCTATGCTTGGAATTTCCCTGCGAGATCGAATCAGAAATGAGGAGATCCGCAGTAGAACCAAAGTCGCCGACATAGCTCTCCGGATAGCCAAGCTGAAGTGGCAGTGGGCAGGGCACATAGCTCGATGAACCGATGGCCGTTGGGGCAGAAAGGTTCTGGAGTGGTGGCCACGTACCGGACGACGCAGCAGAGGTAGGCCCCCCGCAAGATGGACCGACGATCTCGTGAAGATCGCGGGAGGAGGTTGGATGCGGGCGGCTCAAGACCGGTCTGTGTGGAGAACATTGGGGGAGGCCTATGTCCAGCAGTGGACGTCGTTTGGCTGATATGATGATGATGATGATAAGTTTCCTAATCCTACTTGAAACATTTTCTATATGCTTTTTAAATTTCATGTTTTTGTCAAATATAACACCTAAATATTTAATAGAATCTGCTGAAGATATTCTAGGACAGCAGCAACGGCCATCGTCTATAAGATAGTATCAAGTCATCAAAAGCAATTCTTAAACAAATTACACACACACACACATCTGCAAGAACTGCAATATCACAAAAGCAACTAAATATGAATAGAAGTTAGACGTAAAAGCTTTTGTTGCTTCCCCCCCGCAGGATCTCCACCTTGTCGTGATGAGGGGGCTCAGTAACCGTGGCTTGAAACCCCGCGGTGAAGCTAAGGGGGATCCAGGAGGGGACGCTCCGCGTGGGCTTGACGGGGCCTGCGCAGGATGCGTCCAACGGTGCGGGTGCGGGGGACAGTTCTGTCTGTCCCTCGCAGTCGGGTGCGGTCGCGGGAGGAGAGGCGTATCGGTGTTGCCTTGCCGCGCGCCCTATCTCCCGCAACCAAATGGGGGCGCACCATTCGATGCGTCGCGGTGGGGCCGCAGAGGAAGAGGGGATGCGGTGTTGCGTTGCCGTCCTCCCTATCCTCTGCGGCTGCTGAGTGTTTTGGCGGCGGAGCCCAACACCTTGATCCGCTGCCAAGGGGGTTTTGTGCGGGGCCCGCCTGACCATCTGGCGGGCCAATACCCGTCGGGGGGTAGCGATGAATGCTTATGCGAATCCCTACCCTCCGACACACGGGTACATGAGGAACATGGGTTGGTTTTTAGTCAGTAAGAGTCTGACAGTCCCCTTCGTCCTTCCCCCGGGGCGGAGGGACTCCATGAAGATTTTCCAACCAGACACTAAAAAAAAAAAGAAAAGCTTTTGGTGCTTAGTGTAATTGATAGTCGACTACAGTATCAGTACCTAACAGTTATGATACATATTTCTGCCAAGATTAAATTGAGCTTCAAATAACCGAAAATCAGTGTCCCATTTCATTTTTAACACAAATTACGTTGGATCAAATGTACTTATTGCGTTACTTCCAAAACAATAACACAAAATTCTCCTTGAGTCTTCTCAGAAATCGTTCGTCAATCATCTATCTAATCCGTTTTTATTAAAAGTCCTCGACGAACTGGATTATTTTATCAGGCACATTTTTCAATCCGGAACTTTTGGGAGTGGCACTTTGCTCTTTTGTGCTCAACAGGGTGAAAGTCCAACCGTCCCTTAGTTATCAACGAGCGGAAATTGATAAAATCGCTTTTGATTATAACGAGGAAATTCTTGTTTAATATAATTACTTAGAACCACGGGTTTATTTTTTTATTTTATTTATTCTTCATATACACAAAGTATACAGGCGAACTTAATGCCATAGGCATTATCTACAAGTCTACCTTAGAGTTGTGCAGAGAGAGAAGAAGTAGGTGTATTATGATATAGAGGTTACGAAAAGTTAATAATTATTGAATTAAATTTATTGGTCCTAGTAATTATACATAAATATATATTATAGTAAAAATACATAAACGTAATAACAAATAATATATATATATATATATATATATATATATAAACATATCATGTTAATATACATATATACATAAACATATACCTGGTTAAGATAGCGGCTTAGGATACAAACGCGGACTCAGCTAACAAGAGTTCCTTTACTTTGGATTTGATATAAATATGGTTTTGGCCATTCTAATCTCAGGAGGTAGAGTATTCCATAGAAGAATAGATTGAATGGTGAAAGAAGAGTGTAGAAATCAGATCTGTGAGAAGGTACCATGTGCTGAAGATTAGTAGAGGAGCAAAGATTGCGCTCATGGTTAGAACATAAGTACTGAAAGTTAGGAGTCATATACTGAGGAGAAGTAGGAGATGTGAGAATAGTATATCGACGCCTCCCACGCATAAGGTCGTAAGGCTAAAAAGTCATTTTTTCAGGAGAGCATTTTTTATATACGTTAATGATAAAATTTATTTAGAAAGATTTTCAACAGATATTTTTGCACTAACCTGTCAATGATTAGTTAAGTAATGTATCCCCAGGTGCTGGATATTATAAGGAATTGTTGTTTCCGAAAAAAACTAGTTTTGCTTACTTACGACCATATACTTATTAAAAAAAGTCGTATCTTATTGTTACGACTGTATGCGTTTATAAACGTGTTATAAACGCCACGAATAAAGTCGTAAGTTTGAATTACGACTACATGCTTCGTGCAAACTACCGTATCTCTCTAAAAGAGGGTCGTAATAAGGTACTTGATGAATAAAAATCACCGTGAAATTTTAGCTCAAATCAATTTTATTACAATAACTCTCATCATAGGAACATAATACAGTCTTCTTAATTATAAATATTTATTTAAAAAAACAAACACAATTAAAACTGGTAGTGTGGCTCTTCAAAACTTAATAAAAAAACGTACACTATCTTTGACATAATATTATAATAAAATCAACTTAAAAGGAAATGAAATTATAATGAAATAATAATTATCTTCTAAATTAAATGAAAATCACTCAAAATTAAGAATTGAAAACTCTTGTACGTAACATAATAATTATAAAGAGAAGTAAGTGAATAGGATATTTGAGAAAAAATAACAATTTTATACATAATATCAGTAATTGATGATTAGTCATTACTGTTCTCTCCAGTAACACTACCACTGTGTGACAACTGTTGATAAAAACTATGGTACACTTGGGGTATTATACATCCTTAGAATTAGTAAATCATTAAATTTTACCAATGTAATAGGTAAATTATAACAGTAACATGGTTCCTTTAATTCTGTATCTATTAAACTATTATTACTTTTTGATGAATAGGCTTTTTTGTTATCAAACTCATGACATTTTCCTCTTCAAAATTATAACGATAGTTCAAAATTTTAGGTTTGCTTGACAGTACTTGAACTTCTTTAATTTGTTCCATGATACTTTTTGTTTTTTAGTATTTTTAGCCCATTTTCTACCATCTAGTAAAAGTTTGTAGTCGTAAAAATCTGTAACACTCATTTCGATGACACTATAATTTGGAGGGCTTATTTTTGAGTATCTGACTGAGCCAAACCATTGTGCAGGGATATATAAGCTTATTTTTTGCATTTCTCTCGAAGAGAGCATGGACTGAATCAGCTTCATTTTGTGTATCAACGGGCTGGAACGTATTGACGTGCCTTAACCCCTTACCGCATTGATACCTAGATATGGGTACTTAATTTAAATCGTTTAGAAGTCAAAAAGAATGTTATTTATCTCCTCACTGCATATTCGGACATATCAGGCAACGTATAAACTTTAAATTAAATACAACTGCTGCCATCTCTTATTCTGCGAATTCAAACTACAAGCTGTCAAAACCAGTCGTCAGCCGTTGAAATAAGTCAAACGTTACGCCTAGTTTTAAAATTTTTTTGTATGTTCTTGTGACGACTTTACTACAGATTATTATTTTGTATCGCGAAGAAGACTAATCGAAGGTCTCAAAACAATAAAAATATGTAAGTAGAAAGTAATAGTTTATCAATAATCATGCCGAACGTTAACATAACAGATATGGAATAATATGCATTAACAAGTAAATCAGTTTTCCATATCTGGCATTATATGCATTCGACGTATTTTTGTATTTTCCCCAGATGTGGCAATGTATGCAGTGTAGTATTTTTTAATTTTTTTCAGAGAAAAGTATCCAATTCGGGTTTACGGGCTTGATATACCAAATGATAGCGAAGACGATGATGAACTAGTGTGTGATGATCCGGATGATCAAAACTACGAACCTAGTTGGTCTTCTACAAGAAGAAATGTCGTTATTTTTACATACACATATAACATACACCTTTGTCTCAACAAAAACAGATATTGTTTCAAATTGTTTCATCTTCCGTGATGGTATATGATGTACGAGTATGTCACATGATTAGAGAATTTTCTTAGTTATTAAGTGAAAATGTGCCTGAATGATAAATGATCTCAATAATTAATAAATCTACTTTAGTAGGTAGTGAGTAATTTCGTGTTTCATTTTATAAATAAAACGTTATGTCACTATTGGGCGATTTGTTTAAAAATGCTCTTAGAGCATATAATGCCAAATATGGCACTTTCATACAGTAGCCTTGTCTTCATTGCATAGAATGCCATTTATGGCAAATTGGCTTTAGTCGCCTATAATGCATATTATGCCATATATGGGATTTATACGTTTTTTTTTAATATTTCGAAAAGTAATAGGAATTCAAAAATTTGTCTGAACTAACTTAAGACTACGTATCTCAGACTATCACATATATTTTTGTTGCAAAGAAATAAAAGTACATGCGGTAAGGGGTTAAAACACCCTGTTTTATTTCGTCATCTAAGGCTATAGTTCTA
The DNA here is from genome assembly GCA_944739405.2 of Euclidia mi. Lineage (NCBI taxonomy): Eukaryota > Metazoa > Arthropoda > Insecta > Lepidoptera > Erebidae > Euclidia > Euclidia mi. The sequence continues at coordinate 62,539,645 of OX123200.2, forward strand.
GTTCCACCGCGTCGATCAGGGGAAATAGAGCCACCACCAGAGCGCCATTTTGCCAAAGCTGTTTTAACAGTTCTCTCTCCAATGGAAAGTGTATTTAGGAACATCGTCTTGCAAACGAACACTTTATTGGGTAAGTCAGAATAAGATTCAATAAAAGTTAAGCAATACTTAACAGTAGAAGGATACTTAATATTGCCTAGTTCGGTTTGGTTGACGATGTAATCCCACTGTCGACAGTGATCTCCAATTTTTCAAAAATAACTAAATATACGTTCCCGTTGGTGTGCATCACACTTTTGAAAGCATTTAAGACGACAAGTACCTGGACATGGTTGTTTTAAAATCTTTTTATCTCTTTGAGTACAAAGAGAGGAAAGGATTTTGATCATGGAGAGAAAAAATTAGGAAAAGCGTATTTGAGTAGGAATGGAGTTCCATTCCTACTCAAATACGCTTTTCCTAAATTTTTTAAATATTGTCGTTTAATATCTTTCCACTTATCACGGCGACGCGGCGACGGTGACGTCTTTTTGCAACTCTAGCTGACGGTGTATTTTCACTTGACGAGCAGACAGAAGAGTCCTGACTTGAAGCGTTATTGAGCGGTGGTGAAATGGTTCTACTAACACTACTAGATGAATTCTCAACATCACAAATTGATATATTTCTGAAAAGTGGAGTCGAAGTGGCCATCAAAAATTCGTTATTTGGGGCGGGCATTGGTGTTATGTCCAGTGAACGTTCTATTATATAAGCTAATTCTTGTTAAAATTCTTCAATACATGGCTGGTATTAGGGATGAAGTTGAGGGTAAAATTGCTGATGGATTTTATTTATTACCTCGGCAATACTTGGTATAAAACTGTTGTCAATGCTTGTTGTACTATTAATAAAACATTGCCTAAACATCGTCTTGTACTGATCCCACTGGTCGTCAGCTTTGAGTGGTACCAGCGATACTAAAATACAAGTTTTCAATTAGTTAAAAACCATACACAAGTAACAAATACAAATATATAGAGAGTTAGACAATAAAATTAACATAAATAAAAATAACATCACGGCTTTTATTCCCCAAAGTGATTGGCAGAGGTTAGAGATAGGGGAACATTATTGTCCATCCACTTTTCGCCAATTATTAGTCCTATTCTAATGCCTATTGTCAAACACTAGGCGCTATTCCAAACTCCGTGTTATGAGAATTCCGAAATTGAAAAACTCAATAATATATTGCCCGACCCGGGAATCGAAACCGACACCTCGTAGCCGGCAGTCATGCTCGCGGCCATTAGACCAACAAAGCAGTTAGAAAGTTAATTTAAATGATATTTCAACTATAATTTGAAAAGCAGAGAATCGTATCTTACTTTTTTAACGGAGCATAAAGCCGTATTTCTGTAATACGTCTTTATACATTTATTCATTGTTTTATTTATACGTCGCAAATGGTCGTAAGTATAAGTTACGACTCCTAGAATTAAATTGTTGCCTAGTATAAAGTCGTAACTGACCACTGTTAACGTTTGATTACAGCGCATATAGTCGTAACATAAACGTTTCGACGTTATGCGTCGGAATGGTCGTAATCATTGTTTTTTTTTTGTTGAGACCTATTAAACACTATCACATACTATCTATTATATTTGTAACACACATATAAATATGTAAAATAAATATAATATAAGACAAATCAGTAAAACTTACCATTTCCAAAATTGTCATCGACCGTTACTTCACTATTTTGGTTTATTTGTTAATTTAACACTAGTTTCGGAGCATACCGTCGGAACTATACGCGCGACCTTATGCGCGGGAGCATTTAAATGTTAAGACTATTATCCATTACAAAACTCATTATTCATATAAGATATTAAAATTTGGATTAAAGTTATGCATACTACTATTCAAGATTGTTGTAATGGCACAAAAAAACGATTTTAGTTAAAAATAATGTTCCGACCTTCTGCGTGGGAGCCATCGATATAGAGTAGTGAGAGCACGCAAACTACGGCGCTGACGTATAGGGAGCCACTTTAGTTGGGAACGATAAGTAGACACATGGTCATGCTTACGAAGATTAAAAACGAACCGGATGCAGTTATTCAGAAGACGGTCAAGTTTATTGAGGAGATCTGCATTCAGGTCAAAGTAACATACATCACCATAGTCGATCGGGAAAATCGAAGTTTGCGCAAGCATTGTTTTAGTCTTGGAAGGGAGTAAGTTTTTAAGGCGGTAGAGAGCGCACAATGTGCCGCTGACCTTCTGACTTACCTGTGTTACCTGAGTCTCCCAATTCAGCCTGGAATCCATGTGTAACCCAAGATTTTTAACTGTAGGGTAAAGATCGACCATAGTGCCATTAAAAATGATGGCTGGTAATGTTTTTAAGTCCAGTCTGCTTAAAATTTTTTGACTACCCACTATTATAGCCTGAGTCTTGCAAGGATTTACAGTGAGACCAAACTTGTCAGACCATGTCTTTATTGTCAACAAATCCATATTAACTTTGTCGATAGCCTCAGCTATGCATTCCATGGGACATCCATTACATGGGAGTATATCTGCAAGTCGTCGGCATACAAATGGTAAGCGCACTGAAGATGTTGAGTTAGGAGATGAATGAAAATAGAAAATATGTAAAAGATGAGAGAGGATGCCGCCTTGAGGAACGCCAGATGTGATGTCGTACCACCCCGATGATGCCTCATTGAGGCGGACAGACTGTTGACGACCTCGAAGATAAGTTGAGAACCAATCCAGGGCCCCAGCCGAGACCTTGAGATGGGAGAGGATAGATAAAAGGACATCGTGACTGACGGTATTGAAAGCATTTGAAAAATCGATCAACACTAAAACAATGAGTTCTGTGTTTTCCATAGCCTCTCGAATATCGTTTACTCACATTGAATATTGTGAAAAACCTTACATTTTTATTATTAAAAATAATCTCGAGATTCCTAAAAAAATATAAAAATCTTCGTCGGAATATATGAAGTTCTTGCGTGACTTTATTCTGACGTTACTGACTGACTGACTGACAAACAAGCCATAGCCAAATCTACTGGGTGCAAGAAGCTGAAATTTGTCTTATATGTTCCTTGGGTACCGTGGAGGTGCAGTAAGATGGGATTGCTCGAAATTCCAACGTAGTCGGGCAGAAATGATTAAATTAAAAAATGTTAAAGAATATGTATATCTGTTTAGTTAAGGATCGTCCGTGTGGTGACGGATTAAGAATACGAATTGTCTCCACCCCATGGTCATCATCATCCCCTGGGTGTCGTAAGAGCCGACAGAGGAAGCATATATGCAGAGAACAGCTCTGTAAGAGAAGGAAAACTTGATACAAACCCTATACCAACCCGTTTGGCCAGCGTGGTATAGTAGGCTAATTCCTCCTTTCAAAGGAGAGGCCTAGTCCAGCAGTGGACTGTTAAAGGCTGATGATGATGATGATGATGAAGGATCAGATGACCATGTGAGAGTTGGCCGAGGACATTTTGGTTATTATAGGGAGGCAGTGTGAGGACGTGGCAGTCCTTAGTGTTGATAACTTGCTCTTCTATCGGGAAGGATATTTATAGTCCCAATGTGGTGTTGGGTTTATCGCCGCCGTCTGTAGCACAAGTATTCGCCAGTGCAAGTACCTACCTGTGCGGCTTTCTGGGATATCGTTTGGATAAGTATAAAGTACGCTATCCTGATTAAAATATTACAGTTTACCTCGCTGTTCACGTGAGACTTGTGGACGATAAATCCAACCTAGCACATTCAGCGGCTTTTTAACCTGAGGTTGTCTTTTAAATGATTATATTGAATCTATTCTATAATCTATTCTATATCTATTTAATCTGATGGTCTTTATAGTATTCTATTACAATTAAAATTAATGGCTCTCTATTTGTTCAAACAGTCTATGTTTTAAATAAAATTTGCACCCTTAAAATTACAATGGTGCAATTAAAGGTCTGTTATTCTCGTCTTTACTTTCACGAACCATAACAATTAGTTAGCGACAAAGAAGCTTTAGATGTAGACCGCTCGCAAAGTGGACTAAGGATCTTATTGGAATCAAGATCGATATCTTGAAGACCCTTGGGGCAGGCCTATGTCTATCAATAGACAACTTTTGTCTGAGAGCCAGAGAGGCTGTTTAAATGGTAACTCCTTTAGGAGAAATATTTATAGTTCGTTACGTCGGCTATACCCGTTGTACCTTCATCTAGTGGTATTACAGGGCCAAGTGCGAATAGGCTGCATTCTGCATAGGCCAAGTGCGAGAGTCATGTTGCACTAAACTTTGAGGCCTACCCTGGTGTCGGAGTTTATAGCATCCTGAAAGCCTCCAAGATGGCCTATTAAAACTTATCTCTACGGCATTTACTTGAAAAAGCAGATCAATTTGTATCTTGCAGACGAATAATATTATCTATGGTAATAAATGCAATTGGTTGCACCTTATGTCTGTAGTTAATTGGCTTATGTCTGTCTCCAACAAAGGTTGTCTGGTGGGTATTATTTTAAACGATTAAGACCTCCATTGTACTTTGATATTCTTCAGATTTATTTATAACTTGATTTTAGCTCGGTGTTCGCCGGGCGAGAATATTTTTGTCTTCTAAGTACAAAGCCGAATTAGGCAAGTTAGGGTAAATCTTAATATATAAAATCCTTGCGTTACTGACTGACTGACAGACACGCTACAGCCGAAACTATTGGGCGCAGGAAGCTGAAATTTGGCATGTATGTTCCTTGAGGACCGTAGGGGTGCACTAAGAAGGGATTTCCCGAAATTCCCACGGGATCGGCCAAAACGGGTAAATTTAAAAAAAAATGCAGGCGTTGCTGCTGGCGTTGACTAGTATAAAATATTTCACTTCTAGATGTAATAATGCATAAACAACAAAGTCGTTTATACATATATGATACCTGTGATATACAGTATGAAAATCATATGAACACAACATCATAATTATGTCCTATTTTAATCCTTCCTATAAAGTAAGCCAGTCAATTAATTTTCGAAGTCAAATAAAATATTACGCTGAATTAAATTATATCAATTTATAATAATATTTAATGTGTGCATATAAATCTTCTAAATTGTCACATAATTCTCGAATCACTTCCTTCCCTCCGTGCAATCGAAGGCTCACTTTCCTAATTGCCATAATGATTGATTACATCTGATGTCATGGATATTATGAGCCACGGTACATTGGTTCTGCTGCAATTAATGTTGGGACAAATGGTATGTAAGGTTAATCTATAAAATATATTATAAATAGACGGAATGGTACCAATTATGAAATACGTCCCTAAGATAGGACACTGTAATATATCTAAACCCAAGCGCAAAGAATTTTTATTTTATTTATTGTTGTAATTTAATTCATATGCACTTTTTCTACTATTAGTTTTAGGTGAATTTTTTGTTGTTATTTCTTTAAAAAAAATTATCCCGCTCTAGGAATTAGTCTTTTTAGTACTTTGCAAACATTTAATCAACGAACACAAAATACACACAGACTCGAAACAACAATTTGTGGATGGTGTGGGGATTGTACTCACGTCACTCGGCGCAGTTCTGGTGACTATTTAAACCACTAAGCCAATAGTGCATTCAAGATTTATTTTTATAGACGCACGCCTGTTTTCCCTGAAGGGGTAGGCTGATATGTTATATTACAACCATATTTCGCCATGAATTCTTTGATCCACATAATAAAATAGATCACGAGGCTATTGCCGTTACCGGGCACATCACCAGATTCCGTGCTGCTACTGAGAATTCGGAAAACTCAGTAACACAGTAACGAGAAGCTATTGAAATTAAAAAACACCCTAATTTCAATAGGGAAGATGGTTGGAATGTTCCTCCAGCTTGGGACCCTGTTATAAGGCTAATGAAACCCAAGAAAAACAAAGTCACCAGAAGACCTAAGGACACTGTGAGCTCCTTCTGCGTAAATAGTAACACCAGTAGTTGAAAAATGTTCGGGTACTTTGAGATAACTTATACATTCAAGAAAAAGACAAATATCACCTCAGTCTGCCGTGAACATGAATCCTGTAAAGAATTCGAAACGTTGGCTAGTAATAAATTAAAAATGTAGTTTCTAGATCATTATTTTCAAATGTAATAACTCAGTGAAACCAATACATCGCGATAAAATCCGTAAACTGTAGTTTAATTTCAACTCAGTAACACTTTTGCCCTACCCGGGAATCGAACCAGGGAACTCCGATCTGCCGACGCATACGCTATTCACTGGAATACGGAGGCAGCTAGATTACGGTATCAATAATATAACTAAATGAGTAACTCATGGTGCTTGTGGCAGGAGGTATTTTCTCTCCAGATTTCCTTTTCAAAATGTAAAGGCTCTATTACTAGGAAATACTAGTTTTATTTTAACTTTTAATTACAATAGATGTATTATTCTGTCCTTGGCTAATTAATGCGACCTACGCTAAATAGCCCTGGTTAATTCTTTCCGTCGACAAACGACAACCTCTGTTGCAATATAACGAAAATTAATTTTCCTTTCACCGGCGCCCCTTATTTCAATTTTATCGATGAATTTTAATGTCGCCAGATTCAATTAAAACCTTATAGATTATTCATAATTGGTAATCAAAATGTAAACCGTGTAGACAATTGATTTCTAAAAATAGAAAAGTGATTATATCGTTCAGAGTTGTGGCAGGATTATCTGTTTAAGTATTGCTCAGTATCGTAAGTTTTTGCTCAGCACTGCTGTATTTGAAATTGCGGGGTAGATCGTCGCAAAAGAGAGATTCTATGGTAAATTTGGAGGTTGGAGAAGTGGCTATCTCTACAGTTACAGGTATTTATGTATACCTATACAGGGAGATTTGTAATTGCTCGTATTCCCTTTAGGAGGTCATTCTAGGGCCATAATGTAGTATTTTACCCCGTAAATATAGGGGTCCGAAATGCTTAAGGAACACCAATGTTAACTTGCTAGATAATAATAAAATTATTAACAATAAAGAAGAAGTTGCACACACATTCAATAACTTTTTTGCGAGCATACCTATTACTACTTCTAGAGGTCTAAACACTCATCAGCTTCAGGTGCAGAAAATTTATTAGAATCTAGTGTACAAAAATGTAATGTAATATTTAAATTCAGCCCTATTAGTTCTACTGACATTATAAACAACTTTCAATCTTTGACTGCACGGTTTAAGCGGCCGCCTCACCGCTTGACACTGCGCCGAGTGTTGTGGGTTCGATCCCCACACGAGACAACACTTTGTGTGATTCATAAATTGTTGTTTCGAGTCTGGGTGTTCATTGTGTCCGTTAGTTGTATGTTTGTAAAGTCCCCCGCGACACAGGATTTAGTCCTAGTGCGGGAGTTGTCTTTAAAAAAAAACTTCTAAAACACTTTAATTTAAACAGCCTCCTTCATACTGAGCAATATGGTTTTACTAAAGGTCACTCAACGACGGATGCAGGAGTAGCGTTACTCAAACACATCTACAATGCGTGGGAGAGCTCTCAGAATGCTATTGGTGTGTTTTGCGACCTTTCGAAAGCATTCGATTGTGTCTGCCATGATACGCTCTTGAGCAAACTTAAACATTACGGCGTCCAGACTAAAGCATTGGATGTTATTAAGGCATATTTAACTAACAGAATCCAATGTGTCGAAATAAACGGCTCAAAATCCAGTGGCTTACCAGTACAATTGCGAGTGCCGCAGGGTAGTATCCTAGGGCCTTTCTTGTTTCTTGTTTACATTAATGATTTTCCATTTTACCTGAGAAACATTTGTGACATGGTATTGTTTGCTGACGATACTTCATTGATATTTAAAGTAGATAGAAATAAGGAAAACTTTACCGAAATAAACAGTGCTCTTATTCAGGTGACTAAATGGTTTACTGAAAACAACTAAGTACTGAACGCCAAAAAAAACAAATGTGTTAAGTTTGCTGTGCTAAACGTCAGAAACCTTTGTACTAACATCGTTTTAAATGATGATGTACTGGAAACAACTGAATCTACGTTGTTTCTAGGAATAACACTTGATTCAAAGTTGCAATGGGGCGCACACATTACATATCTGTCAGCGAAACTTAGTTCGGCTGCTTATGCCATTAAGAAGGTGCGTAGTTTAACAGATGTCAATACGGCTAGACTAGTATATTTTGGCTATTTTCATAGTGTTATGTCATATAGCATATTACTATGGGGTAGAGCTGCTGATATCGAAAGTATTTTTATATTGCAAAAAAGAGAAGTTCGGGCCATTTACCAATTACGAACAAGAGTTTCGCTCAAGAAAAGATTTAAGGAAATCGGTATTTTAACTGTAGCGTCTCAGTATATTTATGCCAGTGTTTTTCATGTGCGTGAAAATATAAATTCATATTCAAAGAATAGTAATATTCACTCTATTAATACAAGAAATAGACATAAATTATGTGTTTCGTATTTCCGTTTGTGTAAAACTCATAATTCTTTTATAGGACTTAGTTTACGTATCTACAACAAGATACCGATATGTATTTTGGACTTGCCGTTTAGCGCATTTACTTACTTATTAACAAGACAAAGATTAAAAATAGCCTAATGCAAAACGCTTATTACAATTTAAATGATTACCTTAATGACAAATGCGCTTGGAAATAATCTGTTTCAGTATTCACATAATTATAAGGTAAATAAGTAGATAATATAAACATTTTCATGACATATAATTAATTAAATAAAATTGATTCTATTCGAAACAAAATTATATAAATGATGTTTTTTGGAATCGCCACAACATCATTAAATGTCTTTCATGTCGTTAGATACGATTTATTTATTATGTTTAATTTTATTATCTTGTACTCAATCAGTTGGATCGGTGGTTGTATTTCAAAAGGTATCATGTCAATTAAATATGGGTACTACATTTGCATTTCTTCACGCGTTTCACAAATTTATCATAATATTAATGATCTGAAAAATGGCGGTAATTCGCGTTCATGGTCAGTATACCAACAGATTGTTAATTTTATTACTGCCGGTTCGTATACCGTTGTCGTCATGCTCACTAAAATGTCATTTCTTGTGGTGGCGTCGTGTGTCCGGTCATCCCTGTCCCTCTGATATGGCGAGAGGGACGATGGCTGGCACATGCGTCGTACTCGTGAACGGGTGCTACTTGCGATGACTGGTCGAGGGCGGTCTTATGGGCTGGTATAATTTTGTTTTTTATATTTAACTTCATAATTTCCATCATGGTTCTGAACATTTGCGCTGATTGCCTGCATTGTTAGGTGCATAATGTAAGTGGATGCTTCTGTTTTACCATGTCTATGTTCAGGAGGCTAACTAAATGAACATCAAAATTTAACTTGATTATGCTTGAGTATTATGTACAGTAAATATATACAAGTAACATAGAAGGTATAACAGTTGCAGCACCTTACAAAAGTTTAATTGTTATGTATTATTAAAAACCTGGCGATGAAAAAGAGTGACCGTGAGTTTTATTGCCCGTTCTTTCTCATGGTTCTACGAACTTGCTTTGCGAACGTGGCAGTAAATGTAAATGTAGAAGCATACAGTAATAATGTTTTAAATTTGACGTTCATAAGTGTCACTTTGTGATCTAAATGAATAAAAGATTTTGAGTTTGAGTTGAGTTTGCCCCAATTTGAATCTCCAAAGTTCTTAAAAAAAAACTGTTTTTAAGAACTTTTGAGCAAATTCCATTTTTTTTACAAACAGCCTTTAAAAAAATATTTTGTCTATTACTGGTAGCAAATTTGGCCTTATTTAATGGATTATTAAATTGGCCATCTCTTAAAATAAAATAAAGCTACGAATGCAAAGTAAAATTTGAAAATAGAGCCAAAAACACGGAAAGTTTTCCGAATAAATGCAATAGGGTATTTGACTAAAAAAATCGAATTATTTATCCGTCAGTTAGATTATCGAAAAATATTGGATACGTATTTTTTGTTTTATCAAATCAGTAAAAAATTACGAAGATAAAACGCATCAAAGGTGGAAAAACGTCTAAGAGTGGGGGCTTGTAACGTCACTTGCTAGTATAAAGTGTACTGACAAGTGACGTCACACGAGTTTTCAGCGAAGTTTGTAGTCTTCATTTTTTGTTTACGTGACTAAAGAAAATATACGTGTCCAATATTTTTCGATAATCTAACTGACGGACTAATTAGATTTTTTTTGTCAAATACCCTATTATTTGGAAAATAATATATAATTTGTGGAATGTTATGTAAAGTGTTAAAACAACTTTCTGGTATTACCTGCTATCCAAAAAGATACAATAGTGTTAACCAGTTGGTTAATGAGGAGTAATAGCCGCTTTTTTTCAAGAAAAAGCAACTGGATGACTCACTTTTGCAGAACATTATTTCCTGTGTTTATTCTTAAGCTTTGCAATCAGCAGTGATATTCTAGAACGGAGACTAATGGCCGGCGCCGACTGACGGCACGGCATGGCACGGCGCGGAACGGCGGCGTGGCACGGCATGTTTCGGTAGCCACGTCATAACGAGGCGTCCAATTGACTGGAATTTAGTATCAAAAGCACTTCTTGCTGAAGATGAAAAACGACAAATACAAATTGATATGTCGAAGAGAAAACAATTCTGGTTACATTATTTATGAGAACAAGATTTACTAACGGTAAATTCAGGAACTTATTTACCTACTGATGACATCGTGGCACACTGCAGGACGCCGTGGCATACCGCGGCATCCCGAAGTATGCCGCCACGTGCCGCGACGCGCCGCGACGTCCCGCGGCATGCCACGACGGGCTGCGGCACGCTTGTATCGAAATAAAGTAATATGAATTCTAAACTCATCGAAATAAGAATGAAAATGACTTGATCAGTAATAAAATCCTTTGCCAAGCCGTGCCATGCCGCGACGTCAGTGCGCGCCGGCCTTAACCTTCCAAAATGCATAGGGTCTTGGGCTCAAATCCTTAGCGTAAATCACTTTCTTTTTCGTTTTAATTGTCCTGTGACCTTAGAGAATGTTTAGCCAGTTGGTACCGGACGTCATGTTTTTCTTGGAAACTCTTTTAGGGGAGACCAAACCTTCAACAAAATAAAGAAAAAAGTCCTGAAATTTAATTTAACCATAAAATATCCGGATATCAGATTAGCCACGCTTTAACCGCAACCATATTGGAAATACGATTCTAGTTTCTTCGGCAATTAATGTAACTTAATTTTACAGTAAAATCAGAGGTCAATTTTTCTTGGAAGTGAATAAGTACCCCGCGAGCCGTCTCGTATCCACTACTTGCTCTTCTAACAGTCATCATCAACAGTCTGCCATAGTTCATTGTTGGTTACAGGTATCTTTTTACGCTATCCGATAGAAGTCACATTTTCAGCTCTTCGTATCTAGGCGCGAGTGTGATTCATCAATTTGGAGATAACGAAGAAGGTGTGCAAGTCTCTCCCCTAAATGCTAAATTCACCACTCACTAAATTCACCGCGATGCGTTCAAAGTACCGTTAGTAGCAGAGTCACCAAAATCGCGGTTAGTATAGTATCCCCCGACCTTCTTAAGAAATACCCCTAATCTAAAAATACACCGCACCATTCTAGAACTTTCCGCAGTAGGTATAGACGAACTTCCCATGAATGAAGTTCCGTATATAATAAAGAATTCGTTCGTATCACTTAAGTGGTTTCCAAGCGCTCTACACATTGTTAAAGGTCTATGCAAGCCTAGAGAGGCCTTTGTTCTTGTGCTATTATACGACAGCGGAGCACTCTTAACATTTAAAAGGACGTATGAGAGGCATTATTCATTAGAACTACGGCTATATGTTTGTAGGGGATAATTAAATGCAATATGATTCAAGTAAGACAAATTAGATGCACATACTGATTTACGGCCTCCAGAAGAACCGACAAAAAGTATTTTTTGTCGCTGGTCACCGCTATTATTATATGAACCAAATGGCTACGAACACTCGAACTTTGATTCGCTCTGTCGCCACTATATTTGGAATGACAGATCTGCCCGCAGCATGTCAAATATTATATTCTATTTCATTTGTTTTGCTGATATAAGTAGTTCATATTATTATGACATCACTATCTCAACAGAAAAACGACCAATGCGCCAAATGGCCTCAAACACAAGGCCTCCACTGCTTCCCGCGAACCCAATGTGCATGGCGCCACTTCAGAACCTACCTCAACGACCATCAATTCCCATCGGATGTGCCCTGCCCACTGAAACTTCGCTTGACTGTCCATAGAGCTATGTTGGAGACTTTGCATAGAACATAAAAAAAAACCATAGAGTAGTAACCGCGGCTGATTTAACCCATGCCGAAACATCAGAGCAAGCAGTAAGTATTTCAAGATCTAGATTTGAAATAATAAAACATTTTGACCCGTTCTTAAATAATGGTGCTTTCATGATTAGCTAAGCAAATGCTTTGACTAGATTACGAACTTTACTTCGTAGATGCAAGATCAATTGATAGCCACATGTGAAATAGTGCATAAATAAAGGTGCTTTCTTGATATCTAAACTATAAAGACCTACGAAATTTAATTCGAAGATTAATGATAAGATTGATAGCCAATTCCACCGTACAAGTTAATACTCTTAAGTTAAACAACGCTATTAAGACATTAATGATAACGAAAACCTATATGCCTATCAGTTGGTACAATCTATACACTGTGGAGCAGAGGTAAACAAAAGGCAATTACCTATTGCAACAATTGGACGGACTTTGTGGTCTTGCTCGATAATATTATATGTTGGAACGTTTAAAAAATGGATGGCTGTCTGGTTGATATTATGGTATACTGGTATCAACAGTTTCTAGATGGGTCTGAAGGTATCTTGGATTTGTATTTTTTATGTAATAGATGGATGGTTAGCGATTACCGCCGCCCAAGCACACAAGCAACACCAGAGGTATCACAAGTAGGTTGCCGCCCTTTGGGTTGGGAAAAGGCATAGGAGGAAAAGCCGATGAGGAAAAAGAAAAGGCGATGGAACCCTTGGCATTATCACTCACCAAACAAAAATCCATAGTATAAATACTATTACTTTACGTCGATATTCTGTAAGAGGGTAGTGCTTTCCCGGTCAAGCAGTGCGCATTCACGCTGAAATCAGCAAGGCTCCTCTAACTATATTATTTTTTGTTCTTTTTTGTTAAAAAAGACAACTCCCGCATTAGGACTAAATCCTGTGTCGCGGGGGACTTTACAAACATACAACTAACGAGGACAACGAACACCCAGACCCGAAACATCAATTTATGGATCACACAAAGTGTTGTCTCGTGTGGGAATCGAACCCACAACACTCGGCGCAGTGTCAAGTGGCGAGGCGGCCGCTTAAACCACTACGCCAACCGTGCAGTCAATTGTTTTTAAATTTGATAGCAATGAACACGTCCCACTGCTACAAGAAACCTCTTATACCTTACATGGCTGTCTAAATACGGGTCTTTCTCAGCTCTTAGACTAAGCCTTAGAACAACAGTTGACCAAGTACAGTGTGACAGACTTGACATCTGTACCTATATATAATATATGTATCACTAACTGACTGAAAGACAAAATACAGCCAAAACTAAAGGGTGCAAAAAGCTGAAACGTGTATGTACCTTGTGTGTTAAGAAGGCAATTCTCGTTGTTCCCACGGGATCAATAAGAAACGGTTAATTTAAAAAAATATAATGCGGAGTTGCGGACGTAGCTGCGGGCATCTTCTAATGTCTAAATATTGTATAGAAATCTGTGACAGGTTTCTTGATGTTTCCGTTCACCGCTAAGCAAGCGATAATAACCGATTTAATACGCGTATAACCTAAAAAATTCAGTACTGCGCCCGGTAGGTTTCTTAGCCAATAAACAAACAGTCTACACGTTTACCTGAGTGCCACTTAAACCAATGGCATCCAATCCACCACCTTCGCAAAGCAAACAATTATCGTCGCCCAACTTACCAACCTTTGATTGGCTTACAACTTGCCGGATAACAGGGATATTTGCGTCTTATATTAATTGAATTAATCCTGCCGGTATGAAATTTGTGAGATAATTGCTATTGTAAACTTTGGTATAGTTGTGTTAAGGATTAAGATCATAAGATAGAATGTTTTAAGGTTTGATTCTCAATTGTGATTTTTGTTGTACTAAATATTTATTTGCAATCAAATTAAAACTAACATAGCTAAATGACTATTTACACATAAAATAAGACAATAATTTATATACTTAAATAACTAAAAAATACATTTAAAAAAAAGAAAGGAAAAGAAAATTTAGAGGGCGTCATGGAAATCCTCCACATCGCCGTCAATTGGGAGCGTGCTCAGAATGCTGGCAGCATTGCCACGTTGTATGGCAATGCTGATCTTTTGCGCCAAATACAGGCCAGCCTTCTGGTCACGCGAGGCGTCGACCAGTATCTTTGAGAGATCTCTAAAAAGAGATCGCGCACTTGGACCCCATGGTCCCAACGTTTCGACTCCAAACGGCTCAAATACATAATCTCCTATTAGATTTATGTATTTGCGCCGTTTGAGAGTCTCCGCTGTAGCTGCAGTAGCGCCCGCACAACCCGCTGTGCTAGGAAGATGAGATGGCGCAAGGGTGTCGACACAAGTTGCGTCCCACACCAAAGGCTTACCCAGCTTCCACGGCAGTAAAGACATACCGTCTGGTCTTTTGCCATCGTCGCGTGCCAAGCCCTGAGGTTCAAGTTGGGCTGGAATGCAGGCGGTGACAAGAGCCTGGCGAAGTATGTCATTAAGGTTGGAGTGATTTTAGGTTCGAACAACAAACGCGACGTGACATTGCCCAGTAGCTTATAAATATGAAGCGCATTAAAATTTTTGTACCGTTTTAAAATTACACTTTGAGACATGGTAACCCTCACCCAAAATATAACAGATCTATTAAAAACTCAAAAAGAAGTTTCCGCTGCAATAACAATAATATTTAAGTCAACTCTAACAGTATTGTTCCACAAATTTTTCACAGTCGATTCGTTGCACAGTTTCACCGAAAGATGGCGTCTACCACACATGTTGCTAACATTATAGACGAGCCATTACGTCGGCTTTAGAACGGCGTCATTATTTACGGATCAACACTGATACACTGATTTAATTAAAATGCGTGGCTTTTGTGTATATATCGAACTAGTGCGAAGAAATTTGGCATTGTCAAATGTCAGATATTTTTTAATTTTAAGTTTCTGAATATTTAAAATAGTTGCTCAAGGCTCTTCCAGGTTCTCCTCGGTCCCTGGTGTAAAAAAAAATTTAGTTCATGAGTGTTTTTTTGCAACATAAATGAATAAATGATGTGAATAATATTAACTCTTCATATTCATAACTGCCTACTTTTCCCATGCATCATCAACAAATACATCGAACAAACTCGACGAATGATTTTCTTTACAAACTTCTAGTGACGTAGCCTAATATATAAATAAAATATGATGCAACTCACCCATAGGTCCAAAATTCTTCGAGAGCATTCATGTCTGCGTATTTACGAAATCATGTACTTACGCGCGTTAATACAAATACAAAGCGCTTTCATAATACGTCGAACAGCAATTATGCCCATGCCAGCCCACAAAAATGACTTCTTCAAATGTCATAAATATAATCCCGAGAAATTAAATTACCCGCGTCAGCGCTTTTTTTGTAACCAAATATTTACCTCCGAAAAAACATCAAAAAGAAAATAAGATCAGAATCTTTAGCGCACACAAAGTTATAGACTCGAATGCAAATATACCTACTTATCAGGAGTAAAATGGGGAAACATCAAAGGAAGGGAGATTAGTGAGAGAACACCGCCTTACTTCAAGACAGACTTTGCACAAATATTAATTGAGTTTGCGAACTTGTTATTGAGGTAAAACATGGTAGGTATCAATTTAAAGAGGTCGTGTTTAGTTTAACGCCGATTAGTTTACCTTGAGATTAGAATATGGCATTTAAGAAGACGGCAATTTACTAAAAAAACTTCTAAGTAAGTTTTGAGTGGTATTTACTAAATGGGATTTTAAAAGTTTCATTGTGGGTTAGGAAATTATACACATAAAAATATGTGATTAGATTCTACGTAGAAAAGCGATTAAAGTAAACCGTTTTACTTTTTGCCTCACGCGAATGAGACGAAAATTAGAAAGGTTTATTTTTTATTGTAAAAATATCAGTCAGAATTTTAAGGCTATATCGTAAATGTTGATCTGTTTATTGAATTAAATGAAATGAATGAAATGAAATGAAATAAATGAATGAAATGAAACACTTCTTTATTTCGTGTAAATTTTGCAAGTACTTACGAAACGTCTTTAAAAAAAAAACATTTTACCCAATTATTTTTGTGTGTCGAATTAGAACAGCTCAGTCCCAAGCGTTTTGGTCGTCTTTATATTCAGATATTTTATAATATGCTCAAACTCAAACTCAAAATTCATTTAGATCACAAAGTGACACTTATGAACGTCAAATTTAAAACATTATTACTGTATGCTTCTACATTTACATTTACTGCCACGTTCGCAAAGCAAGTGCGTAGAACCATGAGAAAGAACGGGCAATAAAACTCACGGTCACTCTTTTTCATCGCCAGGTTTTTAATAATACATAACAATTAAACTTTTGTAAGGTGCTGCAACTGTTATACCTTCTATGTTACTTGTATATATTTACTGTACATAATACTCAAGCATAATCAAGTTAAATTTTGATGTTCATTTAGTTAGCCTCCTGAACATAGACATGGTGAAACAGAAGCATCCACTTACATTATGCACCTAACAATGCAGGCAATCAGCGCAAATGTTCAGAACCATGATGGAAATTATGAAGTTAAATATAAAAAACAAAATTATACCAGCCCATAAGACCGCCCTCGACCAGTCATCGCAAGTAGCACCCGTTCACGAGTATGACGCATGTGCCAGCCATCGTCCCTCTCGCCATATCAGAGGGACAGGGATGACCGGACACACGACGCCACCACAAGAAATGACATTTTAGTGAGCATGACGACAACGGTATACGAACCGGCAGTAATAAAATTAACAATCTGTTGGTATACTGACCATGAACGCGAATTACCGCCATTTTCCAGATCATTAATATTATGATAAATTTGTGAAACGCGTGAAGAAATGCAAATGTAGTACCCATATTTAATTGACATGATACCTTTTGAAATACAACCACCGATCCAACTGATTGAGTACAAATTGAAATTAAACTACAGTTTACGGATTTTATCGCGTTGTATTGGTTTCACTAAGTTATTACATTTGAAACTAAAGATCTAGAAACTAAATTTTTAATTTATAACTAGCCGACGTTTCGAATTCTTTACAGAATTCATGTTCACGGCAGACCGAGGTGATATTTGTCTTTTTCTTGAATGTATAAGTTATCTCAAAGTACCCGAACATTTTTCAACTACTGGTGTTACTATTTACGCAGAATGAGCTCACAGTGTCCTTAGGTCTTCTGGTGACTTTGTCCTTCTTGGGTTTCATTAGCCTTATGACAGGGTCCCAAGCTGGAGGAACATTCCAACCATCTTCCCTATTGAAATTAGGGTGATTTTTAATTTCAATAGCCTCTCGTATCATCCTTGGAAGAAAACGATGTTCTTTTGCGAGTAATAACTTAGTGAAACCAATACAACGCGATAAAATCCGTAAACTGTAGTTTAATTTCAATGTGTAACATTCGCGTAAACCTAAGAAGATACTATGATTGAGTACAAGATAATAAAATTAAACATAATAAATAAATCGTATCTAACGACATGAAAGACATTTAATGATGTGGTGGCGATTCCAAAAAACATATTTTATATAATTTTATTTCGAATAGAATCATATTTTATTTCATTCATTACATGTTATGAAAATTTTAATATTATCTACCTATTTACCTAATAATTATGTGAATACTGAACTGTTGCTTTTGAACACAATTTCGCTTTTACAATAATTTTGAACTTATTTATAGATAGGTCTCTTATATTATAAGGGAGCTTGTTATAAAAGCGTATACATTGCCCCATAAAACAGCTTCTTATTTTGTGGAGACGAGTGTTATGAACTACGAGATTATTCCTGTGTCTTGTATTTACAGAATGTATGTCACATTTTTTACAAAGTTTGTCAATATTTTTATGAACATATAGCAGATTTTCATAAATATATTGTGATACAACATTTAGAATGTTTATTTTGTAACGTTTGTTGGTGTGTTTAGAGAGATAAATTAAAGAAGCATAGCGTTCGTTACAAAATATATTTGTTAGGAAGCGTTAATCAATTATATCCCGGTAGCAACTAGATTTAGAAAGATTAAGACTCAGGGCAGGATAGGCAGGCAGGCTGACGAGGCTTCGGTGCTCCTGGATAGGAAGAGCACTTAACTTGGCAGCGTCCAGGATCCAAGAGAAGGGGTGTTCGCTGTCGCGCCGCTGTATTTATTTGCCGCTGGGAGGGGAGCGGCCGGCAGGAGAAGTGGTAGGGGCCAGTGCGACGACATCGACGTCACACACTCCCCCCTTTAGGCCGGATTTTTTCCTGGGAAAAAATCCCTGGCCCCCTGCCGCCGACAGCACCTGGAATAGCGAATGAGAAGTGGTGTCAGTCTTTTAAGTGCCAAACACCACCTAAAAGAAATTTGGTTATGTATAACCCCCCAACCATTCATACATCACGGATTCAATGGACCCCTTTAATAACAAAGAAATCCTTCATATCTCGCACACATGCCAGACACACTCACAACCAGTGCACTAGCTATCATTCAAATCAATCTAGCTTGAAAGCAAAACACATCAAGGATTACGCTTAACTGAGATAGTCTAGTATGGTAGATGAATAATTTAACATTTACTAGGGACACTCTTCAAAACAATTGTTTAGAATTCTTATATATAAGTTAAGTTAGATGGAATACAAAAGAGCTGCTCAGTTTATGAAGTAACAATTATAATACTACTGCATAAAAAACAATTAAAATAAAGGTCCGCTTCGACAACAAAAGAGTGAGTGACAGGTCATAAAACTCAACGCAGGTAGTCGAGACCAATGTAGACGAGAGTAAGCCTTATGTGCGCGGAATAAAGTATTGTTTAGAAAGCGCGCTACCGGCTCGCTAAATAGAATGGGTTAATATTAATAACTCCGAGCATACTATATAACATAACGTAAACAAGGTGATTAGAACAACAAATAGATTCAAGAAACTTCGAACCCGTGAGACGCAGTTGATTACCGTTTTAACCACTGAGTCAAAACAAAAAAGGTTTTTAAAGATAGAAAAATTCGGTATTACTATAATGACCATTATGGACTGTGGGTGAGCAGAAGTAATTATAACAACAAATTTGGCGAGAATTTTGTATGAGATTAATAATTATTGTTTGTAATTAATTAATTTTAAATCTTTAATATGCCATTCACCAACTGGCTTGCCAGTCATATCAGACAATTTGTAAACTAAAGGAGACCTTTTAGCTACAACTTTGCATTTAATAAATTTAGGAGCGAGTTTCTTATTGAAATATTTATCTTTGTCGCTTAAATAGTAAGTACGCCGCCACACAATATCGCCGACATTGAATTCGGCCGGTTTACGACGAAGATTATAAATTACAATTACGTTGATGAGCGGCTATCAAAGCGGCCTGTACTTTTTCGAAGATAGGAGACAAATGGCCGAGGGCCTCCGCATATGTATCACGCGGTTCGAAAACAATATTTGGGTCAGATTTGTTGACCACATAGTGTGACCCACAAGTAACTAATTCACGACCAAAGACCAGAAAAGATGGAGAATAGCCAGTTACCTCGTTTACTGCGCAATTTATTGCAAACTGAATCTTAGGAACGACTAGATCCCAAACGCGCTGATCTCGTTCGATAAAAGTAGAAATAGCCGTCATAATAGTTGTATTATAACGCTCGACTGAGTTTACATGGGGTGTATACAGCGGCGTATAATGCAAATTAGGAATTTTGTATTTAGTTATCAAATTTTTAAATGTGGAACTAATGAATTGTTTACCACTATCGAGAACAATAGTTGACGGAATACCATGGACCAAAAATACATTTTCTTCTAAAATTTTAGTATTTATTTCGGCAGTAGCTCGTTTAATGGGAAAAAGCATACAATATTTGGAAAAACAACAAGAAACAACAAAAATAAAATGGTTTAGCCTTCTAGAAGTAGGTAGTGGACCAATTAGATCAATGCTTAACATCTGGAATGATTTATAACAAGACTTAGATCTACCCATATGACCTAAGGTTGAATGGTTTTGATGTTTGTGAGCTATACAAACATCACACGAATTCACAGCCTTAACAACGTCGGAATACATATTCGGTCAGTAATAATTTAATGCCAAGCGCTTGTAGGTTTTAAAAATACCTAGGTGACCAGCCGTGGGCAGCGAATGGTTCTCAGCAATAATATTAGATCTTTGTTCAGACGGAATAACCTCTTTCCATTGAAAATCTCGAGTTAAAGGATTTAGACACTTTTTAAAACGATATAATTTATTATTAATAATTTGGTAGTCCACGAAAGATGTGGGATTGTTTAGACAACCTTTATAAATGTTTAGATAACACGAGTCGTTAGTAGACATTGGGAGTGTTAGGTTTAAATTAGGAGTAATGTCATTATCATTGATAATGGCTGCAACGGGAACAGAACGAGACAGGAGATCGAGCAATATGTTGTCTGAACTATGACGATGTCGAATCTCGAAATTGTACGACGAAAGACGAACACCCCATCTGGCCAAACGACCAGTAGGATTATTAAGTTTTAGAAACCATTTGAGCGCAGCGTGGTCAGTGTAAATAATAAACTTTTTACCGTTATCGACATAACAACGCCAGTGCTCGATGGCAGATAACACAGCGAGTGCCTCGCGCTCAGTAGCGCTGTAATTCTTTTCAGCATCAGACAGAAACTTACTAAAGTAGGCTATGATTTTTTCTTCGCCCTTCAAAACCTGGCAGAGGACAGCGCCTACGCCGTAGTCACTGGCGTCCGTGTGTATCTCAAAGGGTTCGGAGTAGTCCGGACAAGATAAAATAGAAGGAGAGGACAAGCAGTCCTTCAATTTGATAAAAGTCTGGTCCGCCTCTTTAGACCAACAAAAAGGGGGAGCCTTTTTACCTTGAGAGGTTAATTTGTTTAGAGGTGACGATATACGACTAAAATTTGGAATAAATCACCTATACCATGAAGTCACGCCTAGAAAACGACGTAGTTCCTTTTTATTAGAAGGGGTAGGGTAATTAATTATGGCATCAATTTTATCAGGATCCGCATGAAGACCTTACGAATCGACAACATAACCTAAATATTTTATTTTATCACGAAAGAAATTACACTTATCTAAGTTTATAGTTAGATTTGCTATTTTTAATTTTTCGAAAATACGTAATAAAAGCGTAATATGTTCTTCAAACGTTGACGATATACATACAATGTCGACGATAAAACAAAAGACCTTATTTTCAAATTCAGGACCGTAAAACAAAGTGTCGACTAAACGTTGCTGAGTTGCAGGTGCGTTTGTTAGACCAATCGCCATCCTTTTAAAACGAAACGTGCCACGAGTAGGTACATAGAAAGCGGTCTTAAAGCGATCCTCCTCTTTAATTAACGTCTGCCAGAAACATTTAGAAATATCTAAACTAGATAGGTATTTAGCATCTCTCAAGTTATCTAGAATTTCCGAAATGTAGGGCAAATTATAAGCATCTTTTCTAGTAACAGAATTAAATTTACGACTATCTAAGCAAAATCTTAGTTCGCCGTTCTTTTTAGGGGTTAGAATAACCGGATTAGACCACGGACTCTTTCGTTTGATTTCGTCTAGTTATTGTATCAAAATGCGTTGTTTATCGGGAGACATACGATAATAACGCTGACAAATAGGTGGGCTATCACCTGTGTCAATAGAGTGAGTAATGAGAGTTGTACAACCGAGACCCCGCTTTTTATAAGAAATATCGGAAAATTTAGAAATAATGTTAT
The DNA here is from genome assembly GCA_944739405.2 of Euclidia mi. NCBI lineage: Eukaryota > Metazoa > Arthropoda > Insecta > Lepidoptera > Erebidae > Euclidia > Euclidia mi. Next base: position 62,561,749 of record OX123200.2, read on the forward strand.
CAGCAGCAGCTCTCTGTTCAATAGATAAATTATTATAAGACGCAAGGTGCGGTGAGTCATCGGTCCGCAGCTCAGTAACTTGTGAATCAGTTTCATTCAATAACAACACAGACTCTAAATGGTTAGGAAATAAATTAAAAATTCGCCAAAAATCCATACCTAGAATTAAACTGTTTTTAATCCCTGGCACTACATGAAAATTTAGGGAAACTGTTTTATTTTGAAATTCACTCAGTTTTATTGAAATTATTTGATTGATTTATTCCCCAATCCTCGCTTATTAGTTTTTTGGACACACTTATCAGACATACGAAAACCTTTAAGACCGCATTTAAAACAAATTAAAAAGTGTGGTTGGCGACAATTATACAAACTATGAGAATTGGATCGACACCTAGGACAGAACCGGTTGTCGTTCTAATTAGTGGTGGGTAGGTTGATAGCGTTTATCTGTGGTGGAGCGTTAAAGTTTTCATGATAATTATTATAATAATTTTTTGGTTTGTAATTAGAAAAATTAGGTTTTTGAGGTTGGTGAGCAAACTCGGGCAACAAGATATTGGGTGTGGCTTTGGAAGATTCCCGATGGTCTTTAGTTCGTTTATGAAAGGTCACAAATTCACGACAGACACTAACGAGACTAGGAAAATCGGCCACCTTAGCCGTTAAAATAGTTTGATTGTAACATGGCAGGACATTACGCAACAAAATATCTAATTTTTCAGACTCACTAATAGGCCCCACGTTGGGCGCCAGTGTAACGTTTGTTGGTGTGTGTAGAGAGATAAATTAAAGAAGCATAGCGTTCGTTACAAAATATATTTGTTAGAAAGCATTACACAATTATATCCCGGTAGCTACTAGATTTAGAAAGATTAAGACTCAGGGCAGGGTAGGCAGGCAGGCTGACGAGGCTTCGGTGCTCCTGGACAGGAAGAGCACTTAACTTGGCAGCGTCCAGGATCCAAGAGAAGGGGTGTTCTCTGTCGCGCCGCTGTGTTTATTTGCCGCTGGGAGGGGAGCGGCCGGCAGGAGAAGTGGTAGGGGCCAGTGCGACGACATCGACGTCACAATTTCTTTGAACTTTTCTCTTAGAGAAATTCTTAGACCGAGAAAATTATTCAAATCATGAACAGGAGCTGGTTTAGAGTAATTTTAATAATTTTTCTTTTACCTCGTTAAATGTGCTTTGGGTGCATTGATTGATCTGCGCAGAGCCTTACAGTGACCGGCCCTGGAATCAGGCCAATCAGTGTACTAAAAGTTTGAAGTTGTACTAAGCTAGTATCTAGATATTCCAATCTCGAAATAACCACTTTAAAAAGAGCTCGATACCTTTCAAATTCGTTTTAATTGCTGACCAGTTTGCCTTAAATTCTAAAGTTTCACCAGTTAACGTGATGGACTCCAATTTCGGCTATTACTATCAACCAGCGTACTATCTATGCTTTGTAGGTGTAGCCCAAAGTCGAGAGGCCCATTTTGAAGTCGACAGTCAAAATATATCATATAGAATTAAAGTTCAAACTTAAATGACAAAATAGAAGCTGAGCCGCTACCGGGCTTGCATAATGTCATGACTTTAAGATTGAAATGTTGCCATTATCAAGTCAAAGTCAAAATCCTTTATTCATTTGGGTCACAATGTGACGCTCATGAACGTCAAAATAATAAGTTTATAAAATAATTACTTAAAGATTCTACATTAACATTTTCTGCCACGTTCGCAAAGCAAGGGCGTAGAACCATGAGAAAGAACGGGCAATAAAACTCACGCTCACTCTTTTTTATCGCCAGGTTTTGCATTAAACACATAATTTACATTTTGTCAGGTGCTGCAACTGTTACACCTTCTATATATAACTTGTATATATTTTCTGTACATAATAATACTCAAGCATAATACTTAATTTTAATTTTGATGTTCATTTAGTTAGCCTACTCAGAATAGACATGGTGAAACAGGAGCATCCACTTACATTATACACCACTATTTTTTTATTAGTACAAAAACTTTAAGGACAGATTAGCGAAGATATTATTATCATATATGTGACGTAAGAATTTCATAATATCAATAAAGAGCAAAGTTATTATCATTTGTTTATTGTAGAAAATCTCACTTAAATCATAGTCATATTTTACAATCCATTCACTAATTCATTGATAATATTCCATCCTGCTCATTCGCATTCTCTCTGTCGCACTTATGATGTAGGTAGCCATAGAAAATAAAATGAAGGAAAATAATAAATGTGGGTAGTTATTTTTTAATTTTGTTAATTCTACCCTCTCCTTCATACTTCATTCGGGCTTAGGACCGGTAAAATTTATCGTTTAACAAGTAATTAAATGCGGAGGTATGTAATTAGAAAGCAAACAAATATCAAAATAAAAGATACACCATCTGGAATAAAAGAAAAGAGTAATTTTGGCGTATTTATGAAGTTAGAATCATGATCTGCTATTTACAAATTTTTTAATCATCATCATGTCAGCCTAGAGACGTCCACTGTTGGACATAGGCCTTCCTCAAGGTGTGTGGAGAACACAGACCGATTTTGTGCCGCCCGCATCAAATTATTATTTACTTAAGTACGTATTATTTACTAAACTTACAAGTATTTCCATTGTCCTTCGAAATGTCCACCACCGTTGTCGAAAGCATCCAATATGCACTGTTTTAATTGTTTGACACTGACCCGTTCACTTTTGTACACTCACAATACGATGTCCATGGGTACACAGCTGCATTCGCGATTTTTCCACTCAAAAAGTACGCACGAAGCATAGCTACATACTCCCGTGATATGAACTGATATGATAGGCCATCGTGTCGGGCAAACGTAGACAAACAATTAACTTTTGCAACGAAATTAGATACGCTCACTTTAGCTAACAATTTAGTACTGTTTGTCGCATCGTCGGGGCGTGACGCAGGCGCAGAGGGGCGGGGGGGGATATTTATCAATGGTTAATTTTACTATGATAGTACACGGGTCGGTCATAGTATTAGTATTGCATTTACCAATTATCACGTATTTTTGTGGACAGTTTTGAGACAGTTTTGGGACTTAGTGTTTTTATTTTTCAACTACATAAATATGACCAGTTAAAGATACTTAGTGCCCTGTTAAATTTTTTGTACTAATTAAAAAATAGTGGTGTATATACCTTATAATGCAGGCAATCCGCGAAAGTGATCAGAATCATGATGCTAATGATGCAGTTTAGTTTGCAGCATGCAAGACCGTCATCGAGCAGTCATCGCAAGTAGCACCCAAGTATAACAATTTTCATTTCCAATTTTAGATTTAAGTGCATCAAACATCAGTCTGATATGTATACAAAAGCCGCGTATTTTAATTAAATCAGTAAAGCCATGTTGATCCGTAAATAATGATGTCAATCTTAAGCCGACCTAATGGCTCCTCGTAATGTGAGCAACATATGCCATACACGCCATCTGTCGGACAAACTGTGCAACGAATCAACTGCGGAATGTTGGTGAGATGGGTAATAATATTTGACAGTTCAGTTATTGCCAAGATTTTATTGTTTCAATCTACTCTTCACTTGGAGGTAATCATACGGTGTCACGATGCGTATCATTCAATACTTACCAATGTTATAATCTACACCAACACGTATCTTCATTATAATACCTATTTTGTCTGGATTTTAAAAGATCAAGAAAAGATGAAATAAATTGAAGGGACAAAATAAAAAGACTGTGTTTGTTTCGACCCTTCTTCTCAAGGAGTCATTTAGCTAGGAAAAGCCGGCATCATCTTGAATAGGGTTTTGACTTGTATAAGTGTTGTTGGTAGCGCCATCTACCTTCCTATCTATAACTAATCGCATCAACATCAATCGTTCCACGTACAAGTGTGGGCGATACCATATTTCCGTCTCCCTCTATCCCACTCCCTGGAAGAGGCACTGCCTTTCGCCTGATTGGTCGCCGCGATCGTCGACGCGAGTGACTGTCCAAAACATTCCGCTCGCTGAGAACGTGTCCGCTATATCGTACCGCGCCGCACCACTGTATGTGATTATTACCGCTTCCACCAAGGAAAACCCGCTCGCGAGTGAAAGTGAAACGAATGGTGTAGTGTAGTGAATCAAACAGCTTCAGGATTCTCGAAAAAAACCAGGAGACTGTCCTTCTGAGAAGAAGAAGATTGCCGTATAAGGTAAGTGCTCTCCATCCTTGAAATATCCTATACCCACTCACAATCACCTCTTCCTACATCCTCTTCCTTTAAATACAGTCCATTTTTTCCAAATCGCCTAGAGCCTACCTACGGTTTCGGTGTATCGCCGAACCATTTTTTTGATCCATACGAGTCGGATTCATTTACGTTTTTATACGTTATATCGCTATACCTAGGCAGTTATAGCACCTGGCTATACTCCCAATATATTCACATAACCGTTACATGGTTATTTCCGCCCGCATCAGTAGGTAAACTTTTATGTAGCTACCTACTTATAAAATTATTAATTCTGGAACTATCATAGTTGTCTTATAAATCTCATATTTCAAGCAACATTTAATTCCTCAGCTCTAAAGTGTTGCCTACTTAGCCTACTTAGGTAAAATAATAGATACATTAGATATTCTTATTTTGTTTCGGTCTCATTAGCTTATACTTACGTAAGCATGTCACAACAAAAGAAGTCACGCGTGTCGGAAGACAAAGAGATGACAATCTTAGAAGCAAAACGCAATATTCTATTTGAGCGCATTCAAAACATCTATGAACGATCAAAAACCGCATCTATGTCTGACAGTAATAGCGAAGCATTTCTCCGTTATTGTATGACAGTAGATAGTATTCGAACAGATTTTCATAAGTTATTAGACGATTATAACGCAAGATTACTTTCTATCAATCCTGATGAAAAACCGAACTATCAGGCGTATACCTCATTCGAAGATCTTTATTGTATTATTAAGCGTATACAATCGCAATTGGAGGGTAAATGTTCGGCAGAGCCCGTTGCCCGCAAACCGAGATTACCGCCAATCGAGATTATGTCGTTTGACAGAGATATACGAAATTGGCCGTTATTCTATGCGAGTTTTAAGTCTACAGTGTACGATAATGGTTCTCTGACAGATGCTGACAGGTTGTACTATTTAATAGGTAAACTGTCACCGAAGGCCCAGTCCGTATTTGCAGGTGTCACACCCAGTGCTGAGAATTATCAGGTCATATTTCAGTCACTACTTGACAGATATCAGGACGAGCGCGTCCTAGCGTCTACCTACTTTGACCAAGCTTTAAATCTCAAACTGTCCAGCAACGCGTCTGTCTCGAATTTCCAGCTGTTTATTGATAACTTCGTAACCGCGGTTAATTCTCTTAGGAATTTAAAATCAGAAGATCTTTCCGACTTTTTGTTGCTTCAACTCGCTTTAAAAAAGTTTGACACTGATACAATTTGCGCATTCGAGATGACGGAACGCAATAATAAAATACCTACACTAGATAGTTTTATTTCGTTCATAAAAGATCAGTGTCGAATATTTCATAATACGCAGTCTGGTTCACCTGGCCCGTCTAACACTAACAGCAACAAACAAAGGTTGAATAAATTGCGAAATAGTAATAATAACTCGGTCCCTAATCCACAATCTTACGTTACATGTTCGGAATCTAATAATAATAATTTACAGAAGTGTCTGTGCAGTAATATAGTGCACGGCCATTTATATAAGTGTCCCGCCTTCGATAATCAGAATGCAACCGCTCGTTTTAAATGCGTAAAAGATAACAAAGCTTGCATTAATTGCTTAAGCATAAAACATAAAACGAGTAATTGTTCTAGTAGAACGAGATGTCGCTAATGTAATCAAAGACATCATACACTGTTACATTTCGATAAAGATAACCCGTTGTCAAGCCAAGCCGCTAACCTTGACACACTTGCGCCGCAGGTACAGACCACGGTAGCTGCGCCTTCCGCGTCTGAGGGCGAAGTATCGTTGTGTATGACATCCATTGCGCGGGCGACGCGCACGCGAGGACGGCACTCGCGCATCTATAATGATCCGCGCAGGGCCAAAACGCAGTGTACGGCGTCTAAGACGGTACTGTTAGCGACAGCGCAAGTTATCGTATATGATGTTAATGGGTCGCCGCACATGGTACGTTGTCTGCTAGATAGCGCATCTCAGACCAATCTAATAACATCGGAATGCTTCAAACGCCTCGGATTATGGAATAACTTTAAAAATACTAACTCAACCGTCAAAGGGATAGGCGGATCAGAAAAGCATTGCAGGGGTTCCGTAGATATTAAAATACATTCGCGTTTTGATAGGAATATTAATTTTAACATTTCTTCGCTTATCGTGGAGCGTATCACGGACGCATTGCCGAACGCTAATGTAGACGTAGCATCACTCACTCATCTCGAGTCATTGCCGCTAGCCGACGCGGAGTTTGCGAATCCGGCAGGCATTGATCTTTTGATCGGAGCTTCAATATTTCCGCACTTGCTACTAACTAAAATAGTACGTAGTGAGCGATATGATTTACCGCCCGCTATTGAGACGGTACTTGGGTATGTGATTATGGGTACCGTACCTACGTTACATACTTCTCATTGTATTACGTCTTGTTGTTGTTCTGCTCTTCAAGAGATCAAGGTGGGTGCTAAAACTGTGTGTAAGATAAAGCACTAATTAGCTATGCTATGCTATGCTATGCTATGCTATGCTATGCTATGCTATGCTATGCTATGCTATGCTATGCTATGCTATGCTATGCTATGCTACGCCATGCTATGCTACGCTATGCTACGTTATGTTATGCTATGCTACGCTATGCTATGCTAAGCTACGCTACGCTACACTATACTATACTACACATCCGCTTTGTATATAGATGACATTGCCTGTAATGTCATACCCGCTCCGCTAGCAATTTCGCTTTGTGAAGAGCTTATTCAGCTTTTCAAGCGAGGCCAGTTTGATCTTGTCAAATGGACAAGCAACTCTAAGGAGGTTCTCGCACGCATACCAGATTCTCATAAAGCTTCTCCAGACATTGAGTTTGAGAAGTCTGTACCGCATAAGGTTCTCGGTTTACGCTGGGACAAATCCTGTGATAGTTTTCGGTTTGACGTCTCACCACCAGATGATAAGTGCACCAAACGCACTATGCTGTCCACAGTGGCTCGACTATGGGACATAATGGGTTTTGTGGCTCCCATAATTTTGTACGCCAGGCTCTTGATCAAAGAGCTTTGGCTATCAAAGTGTGAGTGGGATGAAACACCCCCTGACCATATTGTCGCCGCTTGGGGCCAGTTTTTATTGAAGTTACCGCGCTCAATCAAATTACTATTCCGCGTCATCTTGGGTTGGTAGATGGATGTACCATCAACTTAATAGGTTTCGCTGACGCCAGCGAGCGTGCTTACGGCGGAGTCGTATATCTGCAAGTCCGCATTGGTTCTAACTACTCGGTGCAGTTAGTTTGTGCCAAGTCTAAGGTCTCGCCTGTTAAAACCATTTCGGTTGCGAGACTGGAGTTGTGCGCGGCCCTTCTGCTGTCTTAGTTGCTCCACAAGGTTCAAGACACAGTTTTGCCCCACTACTCTATTAATAAATATACGCATTTTCCAACTCCAAAGTAGTGCTCGCTTGGATTCATTCTTCTCCTCATCGCTGGCAGACTTTTGTCGCCAACCGCATTAGTAAATTGATTGAGCTTGTTCCCGCTACTTGTTTCAATCACGTCGCGGGTTATCGTACTCGTCTTCAGGAAGAACTCTCCATAGATCATATTGACTGGAAGTTTATTCCACCAGCATCACCACATTTTGGTGGATGTTGGGCAAGCATGGTCAAAGTAATTAAAACGCATCTCTTCAAAGTTATAGGTCAACGGATCCTCTCTTACGAAGAGCCTTTAACTGTCCTTGCACAAGTCGAGGCACTGATCAACTCGCGTCCACTTCCAACTCAGTGAGATCTAGCCTGAAGTTGGACCTACCTCTTAGTTTAAGTATTTAGTTAGTAGTTTTCGCTATTATTGCGTTTGTAGTTTTCGCTAAAGTTAATTTGGATTAATTTTATTGTCATATCGCTGTCTTAGCCTATTGAGGGGTTATGCGGTAGTACACCCAACATAGCTAAGTTCAATTCTATTTTTTTTAAAGGCAACCCTTTAGGGCCGGGGGGATATGGTAGCGCCATCTACCTTCCTATCTATAACTAATCGCATCAACATCAATCGTTCCACGTACAAGTGTGAGCGATACCACATTTCCGTCTCCCTCTATCCCACTCCCTGGAAGAGGCACTGCCTTTCGCCTGATTGGTCGCCGCGATCGTCGACGCGAGTGACTGTCCAGAACATTCCGCTCGCTGAGAACGTGTCCGCTATATCGTACCGCGCCGCACCACTGTATGTGATTATTACCGCTTCCACTAAGGAAAACCCGCTCGCGAGTGAAAGTGAAACGAATGGTGTAGTGTAGTGAATCAAACAGCTTCAGGATTCTCGAAAACACCAGGAGACTGTCCTTCTGAGAAGAAGAAGATTGCCGTATAAGGTAAGTGCCCTCCATCCTTGAAATATCCTATACCCACTCACAATCACCTCTTCCTACATCCTCTTCCTTTAAATACAGTCCATTTTTTCCAAATCGCCTAGAGCCTACCTACGGTTTCGGTGTATCGCCGAACCAGTTGTAAACAACCAAAATGCAGAAAGAAATATCTTTATTTCTTTAAAATGCAAGCAGACTGCTGTTTCTAATTTTAAAATAAGAATCTTTGAAAATTAATTATCATCGACAAATGAAATGAAACGGGGAATTATGTATAAGTCACGAAAAACTAAATAAAATTTTATTAAAATTTAGGGTTTGTATGATTGAACACTGATGGAAAAATAATTATTACCTATTAATATATTTTTCAATATGTTTAAAGAGCAAGCTAAATTAAATCTAATATATAAAATTTTCGTGTCACAGTTTTCGTTCCCATACTCCTCCGAAACGGCTTGACCGATTTTGATGAAATTTTTTGTGCTTATCCGGTATCTATGAGAATCGGCCAACAAAAAAAAATGCAAAACAACGTTTGCCGGGTCAGCTAGTATATAATATAATAAACCAGTATCAATTTGTGAAAACACAAATCCAATTTACACGGACTCAGTTTTAATAATATTGAAAACTTTTTGTGTAGCCGGCGACTTAAGATAATAACATTATAATGTTAGTCGCCTTCTTACGAAAAAATAATTTAAATTTCATCCTGATATTGATATCAATTTCTTGTTACTACGGAAACTTATACCAACAGCTGGCACCTGGCACCTAGTTGACGTAGAATGAACAAAAATTATGAGCATAGAATGTAATAGTAATAAAATTATGAATCTGTTGTATTATCAGTGTAAAATTCGATTTTCTTCTATAAGTTTGAAACCTAATTGGGGTTTTAACTTACAACTAAGTTAGTATTTTCTTGGAAAAGGACACCGTTTTCTTCCAAGGATGATACGTAAGGCTATTGAAATTAAAAAAACACCCTAATTTTAATAGGGAAGACGGATGGAATGTTCCTCCAGCTTGGGACCCTGTCATAAGTCTAATGAAACCCAAGAAGGACAAAGTCGCCAGAAGACCTAACAACACTGTGTGCTCATTCTGCGTAAATAGTAACACCAATAGTTGAAAAATGTTCGGGTACTTTGAGATAACTTATACATTCAAGAAAAAATACAAAAATAACCTCAGTCTGCCGTAAACATGAATACTGTAAAGAATTTGAAACGTCGGCTAGTAACAAAAATGTAGTTTCTAGATCTTTCGGTTTAAATTAATGTTTGCTAGTTGTATGATGTGTAAGAATTATACATCATACAACAAAAAAATATGTTAAAATAACTTATCTAAGATATTAAGACCTCTATTTCGCGGAAGGACTGGTTGGACCATTAAATGATTTTGTATGTTTACTGCATCATAGATGCAGTTCTAAATTTACTCCCTCTGAGGTTCAATTTTGAGGAGTTCATTTGCAGTAAGTTAGCAGTATGATTTCTTGCAACGTTGCTTACGTTCTCTTTGAGCTCTATAAATTATTACGCATGAGTCGACACTTACCTTGAGCTCTCTCATTTATGACATAGCAGATCAACAGAAGATCAAACCTACAAATATATATATATAGATTTACTATAGGTAGGTATATCCACTTTAACAGTAGTGGAACCAATATTTAATATAACCAGGGCAAGACAAAGACCAATATTTAAGTCAGATTATCAACTTGAAAACAGAAGTAGCCTAATTATAATTAACTAGATGCGACCGCGGGTACTCCCGCGGTACTTTATGATACTGCTCCGCACCTGTGGCTCATAGCGTGATGTTATATAGCCTATAGCTTTCCTAAATAAATGGGCTATCTATCACAAAAATACTTATTTAAATCGGACCAGTAGTTCGAGTAGAAGCGCGTTCAACCAAATAAACAAACTCTCAGCTGATTATACAGATTCATTGATTGTTGCAAGATACGCGTGCTATCAATGCTAACCACCAGTCAAAGCACGCGATAATCATCTTACAATAAAAAAACGGCGACTGACAAAAAAAATCCGCACAAACATTCACACTACCATAACTTTGAACTCACACCTACAGACAAATTCATAGGAGACCACTTAAACCTTGAAATATTCAGTAAGTAAGTTACGAAAGCGCGTTAAATATAACTGTATTGCGTCACCTCCCGTCTCGTCCCTGGTGTGTGCGAGAAAATATTTCGGCAGCAAGATCGAAAGGCAGCTTTGCTAGGTAATCGTATTTATTTAGACTCGGCACTACTCCGCATCGCCTGTGTCTTGCGTGAGTTTGGGCCGCTAAAGTGACGCTCACATTAATATTTTATGGGTGGGTATGGTAATGAATAGGTGTATAGTAATGTCAAAACTTACAAGACATGACTGTTATTCTGAATTTCATTCAACATCAATAACAATGGATTTACGGAGGACTTGTTTTTAGGCAAAATCTGGGCAATGTTGGCAGTGCGTTACGAGCCATAATTGCCTGCGACAAATCAAACCAACACTACAATTTAATTCGGTACACCCTTTTCTCTACATAATCTATTACGATATAGACACAATAGAGACATTTCAGTTTATGAATCCAATTAAACACTATGAATAGCCCTAATCCCAAGGTATTATCATGGATACTAATCACCATTGACGGAGAGCCACAAATAGAATAGCAAAACACAATACACAATAACAATAACCGAGGTATATTAACCTCAAATGATTCATTCATTTGGAAAGATCAGTCAAGTGTAACAGTTTTGAAGATCGAAATACTAACAAGCCAGCCCAACCCCTGTTGTTATGAGTGAAGTGACAAGCGATGAGAGAGCTCGATGGAGAAAGTGGGGGAGAGAGAGAGAGATAGAGAAATAGACGGACAGAGAAAAAAATAAAAACAAATTTATTCTATTTATGAAGATATATACAACTTAAACAAGAATTAATAACTGTATTAACTTAAACACTTACCTTTTTTTTATTTTAACGTGTGGAAAATAAATTACCTCTTGCCCCTCTGACCGGGAAGCGGTGGAAGGGGGTATATATGACTCCCACCCCGTAGGCTGGGTTACCGACTAAAAACCACACGGTGGCTCCGTAGCTCGACGCCTTGCAGGTACAACGGGAACTATGGTTGTATTGCTCCGCTGTACCTGTCACATCCGTCCCCTTGCTTGGGACGCATGCCCGGGGAAAGGCGGGGTGTGCAATTCCTTTCAGAGCAGACTGCGCCACACAGTCCGCTGCCTTCTCGGATCCACTTGTGGTGGGTCGTTAGAGGCTCCCCCTTCAACGCCCGCAGACCTGAGGAACCCGACTCGGGTTCAACGACCGCCGCCGCCGCCTCAACACCACCTTCGCCTGCGAGCGGGGTTGCGTCGTTCACGCTCCCGCTCGGCGGCCTCTTTCTTGAGCATTACAGCTAAACAGGAGGAGACCACTGCATGCCAATTGTGGGTGTCCTCTACTATTGCCGCTACAACGGCTGGTAGGGACAAATCCCTCCCGATGGTAGCGACCAGGGTACTCCGCTCGTCCGCCTACGCGGGGCACACCTCTAGTGTGTGTTGAGCGGAGTCGAGGTCGTCATCGCAGTGGTGGCACTGTGTCGTCTCCTCACGTCCGATGCGACTCAGGTACTCAATAAAACAACCATGCCCGGTAAGTATCTGAGTCAGCTGGAAAGTGGTGCACTCTTTCGTCTTGAGCGCCTGGCAATCAAATATTGGCAAAATTGGATCGACGATGCTTTAGTGCGTGAAACGCGGAAGATGCAGCTGCACGCGCCAGTTCTCATATGCGCTTTGGTGCGCACTTCGCCGGCACTCTTTGAGCGTTTCACTTGGCGTCTCCCCGCCTACCCGATGAAGGCAAACCTCGTCATAAAGATGGGCATTCACCCCCGCTAGAAGATTCCACTGTGAGAGGCGCGCAATGAGCGTCACCGCCTTATGGGATATCGTCATGTAGCCTCGTGCGACCCGAATGGCCACCAACCGCTGCAGACTGGCCAGGATAGCCCTGCAGCGGGAGGCACGCGTGAGACGATGATGCCGCAAGGGCGCCCTATAGAGAACCATGGACCGTACAATGCCACAGTAGAGGTGGCGAACTTCCTCACGGGGTCCACCTAGGTTCGGCAGCAGGCGCTGAAGCGCGCCCGCTGCACTACGAACCCGGGGAGCCAAATGCTCGAAGTGGTCTTCGAACGCCCAGCGAGAGTCCAAAGTGAGGCCAAGGATTTGTGCACCACAAATCGACACCACCGAGGTGGGTGGTTCCCGGCCCCGAGGCATGGAACTATAGTGCCTCAGATTTGTGAGGTGCCACTCGGGCCTTCGAGTGGCACCTCACAAATCTGAGGCCGGCTGCTCGACGGCCAGTGCCACGCCAAGATTGATGAGAGCCACGACACTTCTAGATTTTAATAGAATGCAATAGAGACCATTATGTGAATAATAATAATTTATTTAACAATTATGATTTAAAAGACAACCTTTGGTTGAAATGTCACTGGGAAATCGGCCTAAAATCTACCACGCTGTTTTTCTAAAACGAAAGTTATGGTTTTTGAAAAGGAGGAATGCGTTACAGCTTGTAATGTTATGATCGATGGACAGCGAGTGGAGCAAGTGAATGAGTTTGTATATTTAGATACGCCGTTTACAAGAGATGGTAAGAATGTAGAAGATATTGAAAGAAGAGTTAATTCAGGTAATAGAGTGAATGGAGCTCTGAAGGCGTTTATGAATAGCCAAAACGTGTCCAAAAAGGCACGTTTGGCTGTGCATAGAGGGGTGCTAGTACCTACTCTTATGTATGGTAGTGATAGTTGGGTATGGCAGAAGAGTCATAAAAGTAGAATAAATGCTGTAGAAATGAGAGCACTGAGAAGTATGTGTGGTGTCTCTCTGACTGACAGAGTAAAGAATTGTGTGATAAGAGAGTGTTGTAGGGTAAAAGAAGATGTAGTGACAAGCATCGAGAAAGGTATGCTAAGATGGTTTGGGCACGTGGAGAGGATGGATGACGAAAGACTGACCAAGCAGATATATAAGGCAAGTGTGGAAGGGACAGGACAAAGGGGAAGACCTAGGCGGACGTTCTCTGACCAGATTGGAGACATCCTAAAAACAGGACAGGTGAGAAGTACCCTGAACAGAAGAGCATGTATGAGGAATCTGATGGGAGTGAATGAAGCAAGAGAGATATGTCAGGTTGCAAATGGCGTTCTGTAGTCTCTGCCTACCCCTCCGGGAATTAGGCGTGAGTCTATGTGTGTATGTATGTATGTGTCCTTTGAAACAACGTAGCACTGATGTAAATGCTACGAGTACTCACGCATTCAAGTGGTAACCTAAGCAATTGGTGCTTAATTTTACTGATCTATCACGAACAGCAAGTTACGTCATGCTATGAGCAATACACTTCTCGCTAATCAGAAGAAACAAGTGCCTTATCTTGTCTTCTGATGAAGACGAGATAAGGCAAGTGAGTAAAACTATTTGTGGTCAAATAGCTTCACTTACTTCATAAAAGTTATCAATGTCATATATTTTTGTACGTTAAATTTGACCTGGTCACTAGATCGGAAATTTCCCTCTTTACGCCCTCTAAATGTTAGTTCCACTCCATGAACAGTGTTCATGGAGTGGAACACATCAGTGACCCCTTGGCACTTAATTCGATGAATGATTTTCGACGTTTGTGGCCCGTATTTTATTTTATAATTATGTTGTGCCTGAGTGTATTCATAACATGTGAAAATAAAATTTTAAAATTGAATAACTTATGAATGTTAAATAAACATTTTAAATAGAACACTTTATACAACGCCTTTCTAAAACTTGTGAAAAAAATTATGTGAAAGGGTCAAGTTAAAACTTTACATAAAATGAACATAATTTCTTTCAAAATATTCAAACATGCTTTGGACATCAAATATCGGTTTATCAATGTCATTTTATTAATTTTAAATATAAGATTGATGAAAGCAAAGAAACAGCAGATTCTGTATCAACATAAAACAGGTTAGTCAGTGTGACTTTTTTATTTATTAATGGAAGGATAATAAACAGCTTCAACTTATAGAAACAATTCAAAACATTTAACAAATAAATAAGACAAAGTTGCAGTCCACTTGTTTAGACTTGCATTTGTATTGAGTATATCAATATTATATAATCGTAAAGCAATTTAAAAAATCACACACACATACACATCTTTCATAGATTTGTGAGGTGCCACTCGGGCCTTCGAGTGGCACCTCACAAATCTGAGGCCGGCTGCTCGACGACCAGTGCCACGCCAAGATTGATGAGAGCCACGACACTTCTAGATTTTAATAGAATGCAATAGAGACCATTGTGTGAATAATAATATTATGAAGTAAGTGAAGCTATTTGACCACAAATAGTTTCACTCACTTGCCTTATCTCGTCTTCATCAGAAGACAAGATAAGGCACTTGTTTCTTCTGATTAGCGAGAAGTGTATTGCTCATAGCATGACGTAACTTGCTGTTCGTGATAGATCAGTAAAATTAAGCACCAATTGCTTAGGTTACCACTTGAATGCGTGAGTACACGTAGCATTTACATCAGTGCTACGTTGTTTCAAAGGACACATACATACATACACATATAGACTCACGCCTAATTCCCGGAGGGGTAGGCAGAGACTACAGAACGCCATTTGCAACGATCCTGACATATCTCTCTTGCTTCATTCACTCCCATCAAATTCCTCATACATGCTCTTCTGTTCAGGGTACTTCTCACCTGTCCTGTTTTTAGGATGTCTCCAATCTGGTCAGAGAACGTCCGCCTAGGTCTTCCCCTTTGTCCTGTCCCTTCCACACTTGCCTTATATATCTGCTTGGTCAGTCTTTCGTCATCCATCCTCTCCACGTGCCCAAACCATCTTAGCATACCTTTCTCGATGCTTGTCACTACATCTTCTTTTACCCTACAACACTCTCTTATCACACAATTCTTTACTCTGTCAGTCAGAGAGACACCACACATACTTCTCAGTGCTCTCATTTCTACAGCATTTATTCTACTTTTATGACTCTTCTGCCATACCCAACTATCACTACCATACATAAGAGTAGGTACTAGCACCCCTCTATGCACAGCCAAACGTGCCTTTTTGGACACGTTTTGGCTATTCATAAACGCCTTCAGAGCTCCATTCACTCTATTACCTGAATTAACTCTTCTTTCAATATCTTCTACATTCTTACCATCTCTTGTAAACGGCGTATCTAAATATACAAACTCATTCACTTGCTCCACTCGCTGTCCATCGATCATAACATTACAAGCTGTAACGCATTCCTCCTTTTCAAAAACCATAACTTTCGTTTTACTTACCTTCACTTTCATTCCTTTCCTCTCTAACGCACCATGCATGATTGTTACCATCTCCTGCAACTCCTCCGCTGAAGACGCAAGAATAACCTGATCATCAGCATAAAGGAGGCATTTGACAAGTAACTCATTCATCCTTAATCCACAATCACTATGTTTCAAATCTTGCAAACAACTGTCCATGAAGAGGTTGAACAGCCACGGCGACGCTACACATCCCTGTCTAACACCTGTGTTGATGGTAAACCAGTCAGTGTATGCCCCGTTTATCCCCACACAAGCTCTAGAATCCTCATAAAGGGATTTCAGAGCTCGAAGGAGGCTGCTGTTCATCTCATACATCGACAGTACCGACCACATTTCATTCCTCACCACTTTATCGTAAGCCTTTTCCAAATCTACGAATGCGCAGTAGACCTTTCGACCTTTGGCTAAAAATTTCTCGGCTATGCATCGCAAGGAAAAGACTTGATCCGTACACCCCATACCCTTTCGGAATCCCGCTTATACGTCCCATATTTTCTTGTCGGTTACTTTCATAACTCTTTCAATCAGTATCTTCGCATACAATTTGCCAACAATGCTGAGAAGGCCAATGCCTCTATAGTTCTTGCAGTCTTGTGGCGAGCCTTTTCCTTTATAAAGAGGCACAACTACTGCTGTGGCCCAGTCATCAGGTACCCGGCCGGTGCTCCAGCACAAGTTAAATAAACGCTGCAGCTGACTAACTATGATGCCCTGTCCAGCCTTCAGCATTTCGACCGTAATCCTATCATACCCTGCAGCCTTACCTAATTTCATACTGGCCAGTGCCTTCAAAATCTCATCCACGCCAATATCGCTTTCGTCATTGCTATCATTATCATTCATTTCACCTGTTGATGTATCTGTCGTCGTTCTTTCAAATAATCCTTCAAAATACTCTTTCTATCTATTCAGCACACACGATTCACCATTCAGTATCTTTCCATTCTTGTCTCTTATTGCTGTGTATTCTGAGGATTGAGTTTTTTTTCGAACTGCACGAACGGTCTTCCAGAAAAACTTAATGTTTCTCCGAAAGTCGTCAGATAATCTACTATCAAACTCATCTTTCTTTTCCTCTTTTTTCCTTTTAACCATTTCTTTTACTATTCATTTAGACCTATCAAATTCCTTTCTTGCTTCATCTATGTCATCACTCGTTGCCTTTCCCATTATTTCATTTGCTCTGGCAGCCAACCAATCTAACCACGCTTTCCTCTTCTCTGTTACTGCTGATTGTACATCCTTGTCCCACCATGTATTCTTGACCTTTCGTAGTTTCCTTCTCTTGATCACACCACATACTTCAGACGCTACACACACTACCTCTTTTTTAAAGGAATGCCATAATTCTTTCATATCATTTATGTCATCGAACATCTCAAATAAACGAAGATTGATAATCTTCGTTTATACTCATCTTTCACATCTTTCTCTTGCAGATTTTCTACTTTTATTCTTTCCAAGACCCTCTCTTCATTATTTTCTCGGTGTCGCCATCCTCTAAAGAGCCCACTTATCCGGCTTAACACCAAAAAGTGGTCTGTATGGATGCCAATCCCTCGAAAAACTCTCGTATCCAACACATTCTTTCTCAGTCGTTCATCTACTATTACAAAATCAATCATACTTCTTCTAACATTTTTCGCCTCACGTGTATACAAATGTATCCTTTTGTGATCAAACATGGTGTTTGTCACACAAAGGCTCCACTCCAAACAAACCTCAAGCAGTTCTTTTCCATTTCCGTTCACACTCTTATCACCGAATCCACTTAAAACCCTTTCAAATCCATCTCGCTTTACTCCCACCCATCCATTGAAATCACCTAACAAAATCAATCTTTCGTTATCCTTACAGGTCCTCAGAATCTCTCTTAAACTCGCCTTTCGTCTTTTTCTTGTTGTGACATACCCGTTACTATATTGACCGGGGCGTAAACCCCTACAATAAGAAGACGAGTAAGTCCTACTTTCATTCTCATCCATAGTAGCCTTGCATTTACACATTCAAACTCTTTTACGCACTCATTTATTCGCGCAGACAGTATCAAACCTACTCCCTTGCAGGCTCTGGTGGTTCTATCTACTCCGGACCAATACGCCGTGTAGCTGCCATGCTTGGTAGTGTCACATCCTTTCTTTTTCGTTTCAGTCACACACAGAACATCAATCTTTCTATCATCCGTCATCTGGCATACTTCATCCAATTTTCCGTCCATTCCACCGCCAACATTCAATGTGCGAAAAGCGGCCTACGGAAAGCCGATTTGCAGGCTTTCCTTAGGCCGCTTTTCGCCCTCGCGGGAAACGAGACGTGACGGGTTGTGAACCGCGTCGCCGCCATTTGAAGTATAATTAATGACTGTCCTCATAGCGTTCCCTGGAGTAATAGGGATTTCAAATGTCCATCCCCGCAGAGCCCTGTACGGGGGTAAGATGGAATCCTAGCTGTGCCCTGTGACCACCAACACAGGCACCCTCCGTTTGAGACCAGCTTTCCGAATCCCTCGGCACGGGTCGGTTTACACCTTAGATCGGGGTTTTGTGTCGATTATGCTTCCTGAAAGTTGGTTTACTTTCGGAGTTTTCCTTCTCCTAGACAGGTTGCCAACCAAGGCTAACGAGGCCCATCTCCCCGAACGTTTGATTTAATTTCGGAGTTTTCCTTCTCCTAGACAGGTTGCCAACC
Source organism: Euclidia mi (assembly GCA_944739405.2). Taxonomy (NCBI): domain Eukaryota; kingdom Metazoa; phylum Arthropoda; class Insecta; order Lepidoptera; family Erebidae; genus Euclidia; species Euclidia mi. The sequence continues at coordinate 62,580,445 of OX123200.2, forward strand.
AAGGCTAACGAGGCCCATCTCCCCGAAACATTATGCCGCTATATGCAAACTATATTACAACATTCAAATAACACGTAAAGACATCAATTCTGGGTATTGTCTTATGACAAGAAGCTAGATACAAAATATTTGCAGCATACTACTTTCTATATATACTTTCAAATGAAAACAATAACAACATGCTTTTTGCAACTTGATCGAAACTCAGCTAGTTACCAGTTGAGAACAACTAATACTGATCTGCGTTTGGGACCATGTCGATGACATAACGATAACAGCGATAAAATTACGTGTTAAGTAATAATTGTGTAATGCTATAAGTAAAGCTAATATCCTACCCACCTACATAAAAATCCAAGTTGAAAAGGGACTACTCCTGCGAACTAAGTGCTTTTCGAAAAAGGTACGTCAGTCGGCGTCAGAAACATTAAATTTACATACTAACACTGGTATTTAATTAGCCATGGAACATCGCTATCCCTTTGGGTTTCGGCTATCAGCCGACAGTCACTTTATGAAAATAATATACTGTCAAACCTTAGACGGTTTAGTCTAAGTAGTATAGACTTGACAGTAGAAACCTGGCTCTAAGGTAAAAGTATTGGACAGAACCGGAATAACGCTAAGACATTGATGATGATGGTATTTAAATTTGTTGAAATATTTTTTTGATGATTTTATGTGATCAAAAAGAAATTGTTAGACCCAAATGAAATAGAAAACAAAGAGCTCTACGAATCTTTTTTAGATAGAGCACTTAAATACTACTATTTTACCAAACACCCGTGCCTAACGAGTCGTGAAATTATTTTATGTGAGTACGAATTAGGTTTCCAGTTGAAGGATTTGATGAAATGTTCTTAGTTTAAATGGGAATTTTCTACATGTCAATCAATGTTTGCTTTTGTTCGCATTTTATGCGATGCCATCCTTTTTATTTGGTTGTGTGAACTTTTCAAAGGTGCTGCAAGAAATAAATAAGACAAAATAGGTAGGTACCGCATAATAATATTATTATAATTTTCACACTGAAATTATGAAACCGCTATATAAAAACTATATTACAACATTATGCTGCGTATAGTTAATAAGATTTTTCTGATCTCTCTGCCTAACACGACAAGAAAATAGTGTGTAGCTTATGTAAGATTATTCGTCACTTAACTATATTTTGTGGTCATTGAATAATATTTACACAAAACATTAACTTCTAACAGTTTATTTTCCGACACGACACACACAAAAATGAGACATTTTAAACCCTCGCTGGGTTTAAAATATCTCATTTTTGTGTGTGTCGTGTCCTTAATCTGTTGCTCACAATGAGTTACATGACAACAATACACCGTGCTATCACATGCACGTGTCGGCAACACTTGTACTTCAGGTAAGGAGTGTAGTTTAGACACTTGTAAAATGTAAAAATATTATATAAACCTCTGAAAAAAAGCAAATAAAGCACTTGAAAGGTTTATATAAGCCTTATGCAAAGGATCTCACATATCAATTACCGCTTACCAAATGTTGAAGGAAAACAACGCGATGAAGCCTACATATCTGGTAGTTATCCATAATGTTTCCAAAAGACATGCGAAGTGACTGCCAACCCACTCTTCGTCAGTTAAGTGTAACCTTTCTCATAAGGAGGCAGTCGTTCAGCATTGACACAGAATATAAACAATGCTGCTGATGGTGAAGATGATGATCTCAATGTGTCATTATAGTAAGCGAAAAGGTGCAATATCTTCTATTTACCTTGAACACGATTCAGACGTCTAGATTCTAGAACATAATATTTAAAAATTGCCTACGAACTCAAGGACAAAGATCAATACTAAACGAAACGCTACCTAAGCGATACGACTGCTAGGCTTATGTTAAATTAAACGCTTGATATCACTAGTAACGGTTGATTTAACATAATGTCGTTTTGCTGTCCGAATATGCACTGAGTTCATGGCTCGCTTCATGCGGCCGTATTTCATAGCTAGATGAGGAAAATGTGTTCGATCGTAATTATTGCATTGAATAAATGCACTCTTCCATACAGTGATAAGATTATTTTCCAAATTGTATTCTCAACGGAAACACTTTCCCAAGTATACAAACTCAGCCAGAGCACGTGCACCTGCTGCCTGCGGTGAATCTTGATACCATCATTCAGAAATGATACAACTTGTCACTGAACAAGGTAGAGTTAGTTACTATCTAGTATATTAGTTATATACTAGATAGTAACTAACTCTACTATATTAGTTACTACTAGTTTGATATCGAATTTTCTGTCTCTTTGCAAATATTATTTGATACTATTGGTTTCAAAGCGTGGCAGCTAAGGAAAATGTGTACAGCATTTTCTTTAGCCGCCTCTTTCGATACCCACGGTATGAGTAAAATTTTGTATTATTTCTGTCACCAAAATAATGTGGATGTTTGTGGTCTTTTGCAATATAAATAAAGCGTTTCGTGTTTTATAGACTCACGCCTGTATCTCCGAAGGGGTAGGGAGAGGTGTAATGTTACAACCACATTTCGCCATGCCATTAATTTAAGGTCCCATTTAATATATTAGAACCTATCTTCGTTACCGGGTGCATTGACAGACTCTGTGATGCTACAGAAAACTCAGTAACACTAGCCTGACCCTGGAACTGCACCCAGCCTCAGCAGACGCGTACGTTATCCACTGCACCACGGGAGCAGCCCAATAAAATATTCATCGGTATAAATACCACGTTGCAAGCGCATTTGAACTTGCACACGTGATCTGTACACTTGATATCTCGACATTTGATATCTCGATATACATTTAATACACTACATTTATAATAGGGTAGACTGAAGCAGCTTTATCTGAAAGCACAGCTAAATATGTTGTTAAAATCTGTTGATGACAAATCATTAAAAAATGGAGCATAAAACAGCCTACGACCTATTCTCAGACCTACCAAATACACAAAAAAATAAATCGATCAAGCCGATAACAAAAACTGTGAATTAGTAGTATTATTTATAAAACGGGTCTTTGAAATACCTTATATTTCTCTTGTCGTTGCGGCATGGGTTACACCTACTGTGGTCACGAAAGAACTGTCACCTGTAAGGAATTTTACCTACATATTCAAATAATTACGCGACATAGACCAGTTTCATAATATTACTATGTGTAGAAGTCGCGAAAGTTAAAAAAAACAGCTTCTTGCGCCTATTAGTTTCGGCTCTGCGTCGTCAGTCAGTCAGTCAGTAATGCAAAAATTTTATGTAAACAGATTATCTTGATAAGTCATAATAGTATAATACCAAAGCATCACAAAATAAACGCTCGAAGCAAACATTTCACTGAACAACAACAAATTAATTAACGTAGAAATCTGTTATTCAAATCAGCGCAATTTCGCCAGAAGTTTACTAACAATAGGTTCAAAACATGATCAACTTATTTAGCTTCTGAAAATTATTACCTTACTCTTCTGTGCTATACATATGTAGGGTCAGACATTTATTTATTACTGAGGAGATAAATCAGAGGCAGCGATAGCCTTGAGAAGATATCAACATTCTCCGACGTGCACCACTGATTTTTCAAAGTTATTTGCGAATTAATTTTTCAATTATAGCTTGCTCCGTGCCTCTTAAGATGTCGTCCCTGCTCTCATAAGGTTTTTGACAGTTGTTATAGAGAACCAGTACCTCTGAATGAACTCACGCTAATCTAAACAATGGAATATTGCTATCCCATCGGGTTGTTTAAATGTGGTTAGACTAGTAAGCGGACGTTGGTCTGCAACTAGGATAACGCTAGGAGGCTGATGACTAAGCAGATAAATAGAGCGAAATCGAAGGCAGGAGAGTCGCCTCGCCAACCAGCTGGTCTGGCAAAATCAAGGAAGCAACACTCTCAAGAAAGTTCTCTGATAAACTAAGTACCTAATTGCGGGTTGCCGGTTTGATTCCTACACGAGACAACAAAAAATTGGTTTATTTTGTACATAATTTATCTAACACACGAACCTCACCTCATATTTCATGATGTTCATGAAATATGAGGTTATTTGGTAAATTAATATACGCGACATTGTCACTGGTCAGTGTTAAAGGAATTCCACAACATAGTTCGTTGAGGCAAGCCAATATCGGTACAATATTACACTATACACTGGAAATTTGGTGCGGGATTCAAATTGCATTTGTGCATTAATATATTATTATGTACCTAAATATGTGTGTCTAATAAGGTCTTTATTGTTCTTGGTCACTGCTTTTACAAGTTTTTCTTTACTTACACCTATCTCGATATCTCACTATATATTTCAACTCAATAGAATATATATCAATGTATATTGCATGACATTGTATTATAATGATGTCATGGAGCTAATCTGATTATGGAGCTCATTATAATGCTTGGTTCCTATGACCAACCACGCAATACAACGACACAACTACATCGAGTTAGAGCTCCTTTGATTCGTATTGACGAATGCTGTCTGTGTATACCGCATATGAAAGCTTTTTTTTTGTTTTTCTATGAATTAATCCTTATTTCTTTACAACATCGCCGGAATCACGAAAACATTAACTATTCCATACAGTACTAAACTTGTACTTCAACAAAAGTATGCAATATTCCAGGGATATCTGACCTTTTTCGCGATTTCAAACAACAAAACTAATTTATTAAAACAAGTATAATCTTCCTTCAAAGGTTTGCACTATAGAAATAAAATGTTTATCAATTATCTAGGTTAGTCTAGTATCTAACCCGTATTTCAGCGACCCTATATATAATCTGCTGGACACGGGCCTCTTCTCACTCCGAGAGGAGTATAGCCACATTCCACCACGCTGGCCAAGTGCGGGTTGGTAGACTTCACAAGTCTTTCGAGAACAATATAGAGAACTCTCAGATTATATTTATTTATATATTTATTTTATTCTTTATGTACAAAAATAGTACACATGTGGACTTAATGCCTAGAGGCATTTTCTGCCAGTCAACCTTTTGGTGGTGTAGAGATAGATGAGGTATTGGCCATGTGGTGATAAATAGGATATGTATTAGATTCATATTATTAATAATTTAGGAACATATTATAAACCATAAATATGCTATAAATATATATAATTATTCATAGATATGATACACACATAAATATAATACATAAATATATACATATAAATACATAATTATGCTATAGCTGATGAGAGTGATGAGCCGATTCCTTCAATTTAGCAAAGAGAAGATTCCGTACTTTCGTTTTAAATGTATAAAGGTTGGTGGCCATTCTGACTTCAGGAGGGAGCCTGTTCCATAGCAGAACAACTTGGACAACAAAAGAGGAGTTTACGAAACCTGAAGTATGAGCGGGACGGTGAAGAAGTAGATTATGAGAGGAACGAAGGTTTCTTTCATGTGTGGAACATAAATATTGGAAGTATGTAATCAGATAAGAATGAGGAGAAGAGGAAGTAAGAACAGAGTAGTTGTGAGAGCCCTCAAACTCCGGCGCTGACGAATAGGTAGCCATTTAAGATCGGAACGAAAAGTAGATACATGATCATACTTACGAAGATTGTATATGAACCGAATGCAGTTATTGAGAAGTCGGTCATATTTGTTGAGATACTCTGTATTCAGGTCATAATAGCACACAACACCATAGTCGATTAAAGGGAATATCAAGGCCTTTACAAGCATTGTTTTGGTTCTGATTGGCAGGAAGTTTTTGAGGTGATATAGAGCTCGAAGGGTACCAGTTACTCTCTGACTGACATTCGTAACCTGTGCCTGCCAGTCGAGAGTGGAATCAATTAGCAATCCCAAGTCTTTAACCATTGGACTAAAGGGTATGATAAGACCATTAAACATGACCGGAGGCAAGATAGTCAGGTCTAATCTCCGTGTCATGCGCTGACTGCCGACAACAATGGCCTGGCATGTAACAGGATTTACAACCAGTCCGAAATCTTTACACCAAGCTTGAATCATAGCTAGGTCTCTATTAATATCGTCTATCACTTTTGTTACATCATCCACTCTCGCCTGGGAATATAACTGCAAGTCGTCGGCGTAAAGATGGTACGAACTTCGAAGCTTAGGGGTTAAGAAATTAATAAAAATTGATAATAGTAGAGGAGTGAGTATGCCACCTTGTGGAACACCAGTGTTAATGTTACGCCATCCCGATGAGATGTCATTACTGCGAACTGCCTGCTGGCGTTCCTGAAGATAAGTAGAGAACCATTCCAGTGCGCCAGGTGAGATCATTAGATAGGAAAGAATTGATAGAAGGATATCGTGACTAACGGTATTAAAGGCATTCGAAAAGTCAACCATGGCCAATACTGTAACCTTAGTCTCCTCCATGCCTGCCCAAATATCGCCAGTCACTTTAAGGAGTGCAGAGGTTGTGCTATGTCCAGGCCTAAAGCCAGATTGAAGTGGACTTAATCAATTGTTTTTGTACACAAAACTGTATAACTGTTTATTCACACAAGCCTCTAGCACTTTGGATAGGAAGGCAAGGATGGAGATTAGACGAAAATGTTGAGGGAAAGTAGGATTGGAAATTTTGGACATTGGGATAACAAAGGCATTACGCCACAAAGAAGGGAAGGAACCAATGGCAAGCGAGAAATTGACAATGTGGGATATAGGTAGGATGAGGTGGTCAAGGATAAGGGAGATCATACGACGGCTGACACCTTCATATCCCACAACGTTGGACTTGATAGAAAGGATAATTTTCTTGATCTCACTTGGAGCAACTGGCGAAAAATTAAAAGGATCTATGTTAAGACGGGGAAGGGCAGCTAAGTGATCAATAGTGTGACGCCTGGTCTGAGGGTCCAACAAAGCAGTAGTGGTGAAAAAGAAGACCAACCATCCACTGAGGATCAGAATGTCGCTGTTTGCCAATACCCAGGGTTCCAAGGAAATTCCAGATATTGGTGGGGGAAGAGGAATTTATGTTGTCAGTAATATGGCGGCGTTTAGGGTTACGAACCATCTGGTTATACCAATTCCTTGCAGCTTTGAAGATTATAGAGTCTCAAGTTTCCTCACGATGTTTTCCTTCACCGGTAAGCAAGCGATAATTAGCAATTTGAATTCGCACATAACTTCAAATATTCATGGTGCGCGGCCTGGATTCGAGACCGAGGCCCTCTGCGTAGCAGTCTTTCGGTCTCTCCACTAGGCTCTCTGACTGCCTGCAATCCATATGTATCCTTTATTTATCCTACATACTACAAGATTTATTTTTTAAGACTTTAACATTAATTGACTTCACTCTTATTGACTACATTTTTATCCCTGAACTCCATATCCTGCCAGTTCTCCTTGTCTATATTCTCAAACATGATCGTGGCCGCCGTGTCTCGTATCCAATCGTAGAAATATCTGACGTCGGTGAAGATGAACAAGGTGTCATTATCCCTGGACTTTGTGAAGATGTAGATGCCGAGCTGGATGTAGCCGTGGATTACTAGAGCAGTACCAGTGTCTACGCTGTGAATGAATAAAATATTTTTGTAGTATAAGGCCGCAAATTCTCTTAGGAGAAACTGTGATTTCAGCTGCTGCTATAAGGCTGACCTCACATTGCGCATGCGCGTGTCTCGAGCGTGCGCCCAGCTTCCATTCGGTGTTCACTTTGTGCCACACAGTAAACGCTGAGCGCACGCCGGCCACACGCTCAAGAAACGCGCATGGCTGCTGAAGTCACAGTATCCCCTAGGAAAATTAAATTAATTTGGCAATAAAGGAATCTGGAATCGGTTTACTACCTCTCTAGGCAAAAAAGTAAAGTTTTATAATCCATATGACTTGAAGATACATAGACTGAGCTGTTACATCTTGTTTTCTTTATACGTTTATACGCTTGTACGAGCTCACGTTCACACATCTAGCAGATCTTTGATTGTGTCTGGGGAGATGTTAGGTCCTTGGAAATGACTTGGAATAGAATTATTTTGATGATAAGTGGAAAAAAATTGCATTAATAGTCTACGTATAATCATTTTTACACTAATAAGTAATTACTAAACTTTATAAATTGTTAGTTATGGTATTATAATCTGGTAGTTTTAGTTCAAGCGCTTCAATTTCGACAAAACAAAATTCAGTACTTACTTGAGTACATACTCAGAGGTTTTGCTGGCGCCACAAAACGTGCCATTTGGGAGGTCATCCATTACACCTGTACAATCCTCTTTCATCAAAACATAATGCGAAGAGTAATTAAAATAATTTGTTAAGTTCTCCGTTGTTGGCTGAAAACAACCATAACAATGATTAATTAAATGTTTGTTTTAATTATTTTAGTTTAGAGTACCTACTTTTGTACTTACGTAACAAAAATTTGGTATTTAGCTGCGTAAAATATTACTACTATCTATGTATCCATGCTGGGTTGAAACTGAATATTTGAGCGTGGTACCAAATATCGAATGATTGCATAATTAACTTTTACTGACTTAAATTTACTTCTTGCCACATTATTTCAAACACATTTACATAAAAAAGCCAAATTATTGTTAAGTGTTATTTTTAAATGAAAGATTTATAAATAAATCTTACAAAACGTTGTTCCCATCCAACGATTTCCGCCGTATCTTCGTAAGGGGGGTCCGTCATCAGTGCAACGCGACTGACCTGCTCGTTAAATTCTAGTGGAGACACCAGTCGCACCAGAGCTAGGTCAGCTTGGAACTTAGGAGCGTAGTCTTCGTGAATTATGTAGCTGTGTACTGAGGTGTTGATGGCCTTAAAAATGTGAAATATAGTCAATAAAATAATATGTTATAATAACACTTACATTATTTAATTTTTATTACATTTACATATTTATTTAGCAAGCTCACAGCCTATAAAATCAAAGTGTAAACATAGTAGCTATATCTTAACTTCTTTGAACAATCTTGGTTGTCTAGTGATATTCAACAATCACGGTCAGTCAAGGCGTACAAATATTTTCCATTGAAGGGGAAACAGTCTATGACTGGTATTGCATAATTCTTACGATCCCGAAAGCTGCTTGCTCGTTTACGTTTAGAAAATAACATTCAAGCTTAAAAAAGCACACACAGACGCAGACAAGTGATTTTAAGATTATCTTTTGTCCCTATTATTATACTACAAAGATTTCTATGAAGAGAGACTAGGAATATCTTGAATGTCTAAATATCTTATATAAAGAATTAAAATGGTTATGGCAACTGTCTCAAGTGCGCTGACGCTATAATATGTGTTATACCACATAAGACTTCAAAGAATGACACGTAAATCAATGCATTGGAGCTGTGCAGTTGCCGTGCTTGCATAATGTGCCGTAACCTTAAAGCCTACGTGTCAACATTGGAACATCCAAAGAGTCCGTACCTTTACTCTATCACTGTAACCTACTGTCACCGACATGGAGATTTCGTCACAAATTGCCGGCGCCACACATTGTGCCGCTGTTAATATTAAAAACTGATTCACTACAGACGAGCCACAACGCCATACAGTTGACGGCCTAGGCGCTTGATTCAAACATCTAACGTGTAGCAGCGCTGCGTACGTGAAATCATTTAAGAGCTCTTCCACTTGGCTTTGACTAGCGACTACCAAATGTGTCATAGCTAGAAGTATCAAAATTTTCTTCTTATGTATTATCATGACGAGTCAATCAAGCTAAAGTACATACGTATTTAGTTGAATATTGTCTGAATTGGTGTCGCAGTACAGTTGCAGTTCCTGACAAGGTCAATCAAAGATCTTACTTTTATCCTGAAAAGCGATTAGGATGTCTCAAGATTGATCTATATAGAGAGCCTTGGGAGAGTCCAGTCTTTAAAAGTGGACGTCTTTCAGCAGAGATAAGGATGTTTAATTATGAATTTAGTCACTATTGGTATTAGGTTCCTCTGAAAAATTCTGGACCTGCTTTCAATACCATTTCCGTCAACTTAGTCCAATTTGTCGCTTGCTGCGATTTTCACTTATAATTATTATTGGACTTACATCTCTTTGTCGAAATTTTGTTGCGGTTTCGATTTCAATGATTAACCGACTTTAAATTGAGGATGTTATCCTTCTGTGATGTTGAGATTCAATCTGTATAATAAAAAATAGCGATATTTGGCTCGAGCTAACCGCTCGATAATGCCAAAGGTATACAAACTAGCCGTTGCCAACTGCGATAATGAGTCTCTTCTAGCATATTAGCTAATATTGTGTATAATTTTACAGTGCAGATGTTTAATTGTTTGCTTATCAGCTAATTAGTAGGCATGGTCGTTCGTTTATAATGTTTATGGTCAGTAATTAGCTAGTTTGCTTTCTTAGAGGATGTGTACACTTGTGAACATAATTTTTCAGTATGTTTTGAATATCGCTGTATTCTTGTAAACGCACAAATGGTATTGTGAGAAATATCATTAGGTATAAGTCTTGTATATTTCTTATTTGACAATAGCAGCGATAGCCGATTGCAGATACCAACAGACTGCCATGCAGAGGGTATCGTGTTCGAATCCACGGCGGCGCGCACCAATGACTTTTCGGAGTTATGTCCGTCTTGAATAGTTAATTATCGCTTGTCCCGTGCCTCGGAAAGGACGTTGAGCCGTCGGCCCCGGTTGTCATGAAGATCTTTGATAGTCGTTACAGCGCCTCAGTACTTTCTAAATAAACGGACACTAAAACCATAGAATATCGCTATCCCTTCGGGTTGCAGAGGTCAGACTGCCAGTTGCTCTGTGGAAAAGCTTATATTCAGCCAAAATCCGGTTAGACTAGTAAGCGGACCCCAGGTTGAAACTGGGATAACGCTAAGAGGATGATGATATTTCTTATTTAACCAAATAATAAAATATACTTTACAAGACCTTATAAAATAGCAAGAAATCTCAGATAATAGAGAAAATAGATTCCTTCAGTTAATATAAGACTGTAGGTTTGCCAATTATTTGTAATTCTCTAAATATTAAGTCGTAAAAGTAAACATTTTCATTAAAAACCGTAGGTTTTACTCCAGCAAAGTATTTCCTTACGCAACCTGCAAAAGTGTCGACGTCGCCAAAACAAACACGTCGTTTCGTTGCATTAACACTAATCACTTAACCCTGCGAAGGCTTTCATAAACTCGACAGAACGAAACACGCCCATTTGAGTCAATTAACCCAGAAATTTACAACACCTGCGGGCTAAATTGTCCCAAAGTACTTGTTAATATATACAAACGGAGTGTCACTTTCATTTTAACACCTTGATGAGGGAAAGGGACATAAAGTCTGTAATTTCCTGAAAATTTTGCGAATTGCTTACCAATTAAATTGTTAATTATCGCTTGCTAAACGGTGAAGGAAAACATCTTGAGGAAACCTGCACGTCTAAGAGTTCTCCATCATGTCTCAAGAGACATGTGAAGTCTGCCAACCCGCACTTGGCCAGCACCATGGCTCACCATGGCCTTAGCCTTCAGATAGTTACAAGAGGCCCGTGCCCAACTGCGGGCCAGTTTATATTCAGGGCTGATGATGATGATGACGGCTGTCAAATATTATACTTACTCCAAAATGTTTGATCATTAATATAAGTTATCTGGTACTTATCTGTTCTTTACTTTATCTCACTGACACAGCTAGTGAATGAAACAGAAATGCAACGTCAAACCTTGTACCAGCCCGTTTGGCCAACGAGGTATATTAAGGCAAATCCTCCTATTGAGTGACAGTGCTACTGTGTAGCAAATTAGGAAGGAATTATTGTCTCCAGTTGATGCGAAAGGCTGTAGAAGAAATCATTTGGTATTCATTCATGGTATTACGTGACACATTTGTAAGATAAGTCTGTCTTTCGAGCCGGATCATCTGTATGAGTGTCTAGCTCCAGATGTGATGCCGGTGGTCTAGGCTAATAAAACGCTACGATATTTGGTAGAAAGACTGTATTGCTTAGGTCGTAGTATAATATAATGTATAGCCGTAGTGTGTGTGCGGTGTGATGTACGACGAGTGAGTGGTGCGCGGCGCGCAGGCGGACTCGGCTGAAGAACCGGTCCTCGCTAGCCGGTGACAGCCCGCCGTGATGGAATGCAGTAACAATCATAACATAATTATATCATTAACACGAACAAAGTCTGCGTCAAATAAATCTGACAGTTGACTCTATCTGTACAGTTCTTGAAATCTTTGAAAGGATGGACCATAGCTTCTCACCTTTGATATCTCAGTTTCCACAATCTTCACCGCTTTATACACAGGTGACTGTGCCGTTAATAAAATCTTTTCTTGCATGCACACGCGTGACTCTTTTACTCAAGCCAAGTTGTTTTTCGTACATGTCAGTAAAAAAGCTAGTGAATCAGAATGTGAAAATCAAGTAGCTGCTGTATAAAGTATGTATAATAATATACATATGTATCAGTATATGTATAATACTCGTGTACATGTCCCTATCATAGGTTAGGTCGTGATGTTTTCTGGTACTCGTCCAAAATGAATAATAATTGTTTCGTACTGTATGGCTCACAATATGCAGCAAGGGCCAAATTATCAAATACATACTCATAATTTATAACTGTCTAGTAATTTGGCTAGTGATCAACTTTCTTTCAAAGCCATACTTAATAACGAGTGTCATACTGCTCGAATAGGTAGTTTAAGAAAGGGACGGATATATGGATATCGAATCTAGATCTATTGAAGTGCAGGAATAAATGTGCTCTAGGTTAATTAACTTGAGCAAAGACTATCCACCATTTTATTCGAAAATTTATGACGAGTGCGTTCCTATAAAATAAGGAAACAGTAGGTGCATTAAACTGAAACCTGAAACCATTATAAAAAGTTATAAAGTTAGTTATATATTATATAGTTTAAATTTTTAACACAAAGCTACCAATTTAAGCGATTTTTAAATTTGAGAGATTTAGTTAGTTTATGGCCGTATGCATAGCTGTCAATCGTGGTACGAAACCCAGGTTTTATCATTTTTCATCGCATTTTCCTCAAACAGTACCGTCCTATATCACAGTTCATCGTTCAGCGTATCTTTAATCGTTAGATATCGTCAGACTTTATATTATTATGTTGGCCATTGTACAATATCTGATATCGATGACCGAGGAGATTGCTACGGCTATTTTTATATTTTCTTACATCAGTCAAACTGATTATCTGGTCCACAGGGCTAAAATGATTTGTGGTTGAGCTTTTTCTTTTTTATGGAATAACTAGAGGACGCCAGCAGCTACGCCTGCATTTTTTTTAATTTACCCGTTTTGGCTGATCCCGTGGGAATTTCGGGAAATCCCTTCTTAGTGCACCCCTGCGGTCCCCAAGGAACATACATGCCAAATTTCAGCTTCCTGCGCCCAATAGTTTCGGCTGTAGCGTGTCTGTCAGTCAGTCAGTAACGCAAGGATTTTATATATTAAGATGTGAAATTTATTTTTGTAAACAACATTGAGCTTAAAAAAATAACTTTCTTGTGTTTAACTTACAGTTGTTGCTAATACAGCCTTTTACAGTACAGTGCTTGACATAGACCTCTTCTAATTTGTGTCATAATAGCCTTATGAGCCAATAGGAGAATTTGGCCTACTTTTCAATCTGGCCGGATGGTTTGCTACAAGACTGGATGTCAAGTTTTTCATCTCTTCGTTAAGATGTTCTTTGCTCGTGTATTTTTCTGAGTCGCCTCTTGCGACACTTATGGAACGAAATGGGATAGTGTCACGTTATATTCTTAATCCTTCGACGATAGTCAAAGACATTTTTTTCAAATTGACCTTCTGTATTATACTTGTGAGGTGATCATACTTCTATAGATTAACTTATAAATGAGACAGACGCGTAGACGCCGTGCAGTTATAAATGAAATGAGAACAGCGCACTAGAGTTGAAGAGCTAGTTTAATGAGATCAACTAAAGTCCGGCTTAATGACACGCTGCCATATGAAGCATTATAATGTAGAATGCAGTTTTGATTCCCTTGAATGAATGTCTCAAATGTGAATAAGGTTTTATGTAAAACTAAACTGGGGCTGCGCGGGACTTTTTGTCCTAATGGGAAGCCGTACATTTCCAGAAATCCTTTCTTAGTATTCGCCTACACTCAGAGGACATAATAATTATATGCTTAATTTTACCATCCTTCCCCCACTGGTTTCAGCCGGGCGTTGTCATTCAGTCAATAGCAGCAGAGATTCCTTCTACTTTATCAAATTTTTGGCTATGTGAGATGATAGTCGTCTGAAAATCACCAAGCATTACTTAATCATCCTTATAATGTATACATCAAATGATCTTATCTGGGTTTCATATATACACTAGGAAACCAAAAATAAGACCATTGTTTGATTCTATAATTAATAGGATTTGATTTCAATGCGATTAGTTTATTACAAGTCACTTTTTAGTCCTTTAATTTATGAGAGATGTTGTGATATATTTCGCATTTGAGTGCCTCTAAAGCAGACTTTAGAGGCACTCAAATGATGGCTGGACGCTAAAGGGACCATGCCTCTTCTGAATGCGGTTCAATTTATCATCATTAGGCAAGGGTCCTCAGATTTACTATACAATATTACGTATCTTTTAATAAAAACTAAACTTAAAATTTTACTGTTAAATATTTTGAAACAGTACTGCTACGTACACTACTTTTGATATATTGGTTCTCAGTCACAATTCTATTAAAAGGAAATATGAAATACGACGATGTGAAATACTGTCGTATATCCCTTCAGTCCTGAATAAAACCGATGTAAATTATTGCGAAGACCGCTTTACCTATTTTCGGCCGGTTTTAATATCCGATCTATAAATGAATTTGGATCTCAAATACTTATCTTGTATTAACTTCATACAAAGTATTTCTTTGTATATATTATTATATTGAAACCGGCCGGTTTCGTCCGGAAAATGAGTGGTTTTTCGAAAACCCCATTTTTAGAGGTGTTATTGAACGACGATGGTGTCATCATCCTTGGCCATGGACTGTGGATGAGTACGGTCTGGTATAATTCACGCCCAAACCTCGGGACAAATGTCTGCTATTTTAGTGAAAAGGGTGGTCATCGTGGCAACCGAACCCTGTGTTACAACTGGTATAACGCTAGGACCTAGCGTTATCTAATCATTACACGATCTAATAATTACACGGTTCAGAAGTATGTAACATAACTCCGACATTTTATTTAAGTTCTTCATTATTCGATGTCATAAGGATAGCTATCCTTATAACAGGAACTCTGTATCAGAATTTGTTACATGATTCGAATATTATTTATGGCCAGCGTAGTGTAGTTGTCCAAATCCTCGATTGACTCCCAATGCAATTATGACGCAAATAAAGAGAAGAGGTGGATGGTCTCAAGGTCAGTCTATATGGTGAGCCTTGGGGCATGTCTACGTCCAGTAGTGGACGTTTATCGGTTGATATGACAAATATGATGATGAAACAGAGGCCTATCTCCAGAAGTGTACTGAAATAGGTTGTAGGAGTATGAGGAATTTAATTTGCGGGCTTAACCGCGATTAGACGTAAATATATTCCCAACACTTTGGTAAGTGGCACCAATACTTTGGTATGAGACGCTGATTTCTCATATTAATGATTAGAACTATTATAAGCTTCGGGCGTATTATTAGTTATAACTTGAATAATTTATACATGTGTAATTTATTACATAGATTACGGTATAATAATGTTGTGTTATGAATAATATCAATAATATTGTTGATACACTGTATAGAGGATTATTTGTACCACCGCATTTTCATAGAGTAATGTTCAAAGTCAGCAGAGCAAACCTTTTGCCACTAATTAGAAATTTAGAGAAAGCAATATTACTTATTTATGGCAAAGTCATGCGTCGTAAATGCTTTATTGAAATGTGGTGAATTAACGTGAAATCCCCAAACCCTAAAGGACATCCAGGACACCTTGGTATTCATACATCTTTCTCCACCTAGTCCCTAATATCGAACAGTAAAGACAAGCCTAGAACGTGATTGCCAAAAACACATATAGGTACCTTAAATAAGTACGAGGTCTTCATTAGACCACTGTTGAACATAATCTGACAACAACCTTACTATTAAAATAAAAAAGGAAATTAAGACTCAAGTGCGAAATGACACGCCCGAACTAAAAGGTTAAAAATTACTCCAAAGAAAAACATGCACCGCCTTAATTCTTTTAAAAGCAGAAATTCATGAAATATTCCTTGGCAGACAACTTAATTAATTTAAGCCTGGTCTCTGTCGGCTGCTTAATTTGCAAATTAAAATGTAAATTTATTCAGAAATGTGTGTCGGGGCTCTTGACAGATGATCGTGGCAAAATTGTCAGAGGAATACCTGATTACCTAATACTGAAAGTGGTTTTGAACAATCTAGAATGAAATAATGTGGTGAAGTTATTGGAAATAGTGGTCTGGTGTTCAACTTTGAATTTGTTTAGGAGTTTTCTCTAAGATTTTAGTTCAGAGAGGATATTTGAGACAGGCAGCAAGATCATTTACCTTATCCGGAAAGACTTTTATAAAACTCAATGCTAAAATATAAAATACTAAATATTTTTCTCATTTTTAGGATTCCGTTCCTCACAAGGTAAAAAAGGAGCCCTTATAAGATCACTTTCTCGTCCGTCTGTCTGTCTGTCTGTCTGTCCGTGTGTCACCACCGATTTTCTCAGGAACGGGTGGACCTAGCAAATTGAAATTTATACCAGATACCTCAGTATCTGGTATAAATTTCAATTTAAAAAAACCAAATTATAAAAAGGGTCTATGGTTCCTATTAGGTGTATAAAAATCAGGTCCTGCGTCAACCTGATAAAAAGATATCGTCAAAATTAAATTTTTGCGAAAACTTGTAAGTACCAAAATTAACCTTAATTTTCAACTTTTTTTAATTTAGTATCTTCTTGAGTTTACGCGAATGTTACACATTGAAATTAAACTAAACATTTTTTTAATTTTCGAAATTTTTCCTTTACTTGTGCTGTAAGACCTTGGATTTAACCAAAATTGACACACAACCCAGTTGTTCCCGTTGAACTAGAATCACGAAATTCGGCCAAAACCAGGGTAAGTATCAACAAATAAAACAAATAAAGGAAAAATTACAAAAAATAAAAAAGTGGTAAATTTAAGAGTGTCCCCATACATACATAGTAGACTCCATTTAAGATAGTCCTCTAAGTTGTATGGGCGCTCATACAGATTTAGAGGACTAGCGTAATTAGCACCAACTTCAAATAAGGTAAAATCCGTACGGAACCCTCGGTGCGCGGGTCAGACTCGCACTTGCCCGAATTTTTTATTTGCAAGTACTGTGTAGGTATATCTTATTTCATTTCTGTTTTTATACCAATGTGATTTGTAATACTTTCTTGGGTTTATACAAATCTTACACATTGAAATTAAACTACAGTTTACGGATTTTATCGCGTTAAATATAAATTGTAGTTTATTTTCAAAATGTGATTTGTGTTCACAAATCTAACATTAATAATGTTATTTCTTTTATGAGTAACAATATGCGAATTTATTTAACTTGTGAAATGGTGCATCATAAGCACCCCAAACAAAAATGTAATCAAAATAAATACAACTATTTAGAGCGGGTTTCTGTAACATGCATGGGTCCAAAGATTTATACTTATCACAAAAATGCTTTTATTATCAATTTGTAGGTAAAGCGACCAAATACTTCTTAAATACAATTATGGTAAAAACGCCCAAAAAATTTCTGTCAGAAAGGCTCAAAATAACTCCAGATTAAAAATCAATCGCGAGCCAGCCCGGAGGCATAATACCTTTATTCATGCCTAACAAAATGATGAATTCCTCCATAGCTCTCAAGTAGAACTTTATTATGATAAAATAAACAATTCCCACGAAATATTCAAGTGATTATATTTTCGTATACTCTTAAACGATGATTGCCTTTTCTTAAGTTATATTTGTATTTGTTTTGGGAAGGAAGAGACTGCCACGTTCCTGTCAATTAAGTAACCACAATATTAGCCATTGTAGCTATAATATCTATATCATGAATTTGTGTTATATGGGTCAGTATATGTGTCTATTGTAGCACATGCGTAATTGTAGCTCTTTTCCTGTGCGTAATATATAGGTAATTCGATATACATATTAATTATAGTAAAGTACCACGTAGTTTACGTTGCCTGAGACTGACACGTAGTCTGGTTAAAAGCTCCTACCTCTAGTTGGATAAACATCACAACCCTTTCCTTCAGAAATTGAAAGGGCGATAAACAGAAGTTCATTATCTATATATTTAAAATTCTTGCGTTATTGACTAACTGGCAGATAACGCACCGCCGAACCTATAATATTGAGCGCAAGAAGTTGAAATTTGTATGTTCTTTGGGGAACGTAGGGGTGCATTAAGGTTCCCTACCAGCCATAATAGCGGCAATGGTAGAGGACACCCACAATTGGCGTGGTCGTGGCAGTGGTCTCCTTCTGCGAAGCTGTAATGCTCCAGAAGTAACGACGCAATCCCGCTCGCAGGCGACGGCGGCGTCGAGGCGGCGGCAGCGGCCGTTGAACTCTTCCTCAGGTATGCCTATGTATGGGAGACTCTAACGACGTACACGCGCATCCGAGAACGCATGGGACTATGTGGCGCAGTCTGCTGTGAAAGGCATTGCACACCCCGCCTTTCCCCGGGGTCGCGTTTTTAGTAATTGCCACGGGATCGGGCAGAAACATGATCATCATTATCTTGCCCTGGTCCCAATTTATTTGGGGTCAGCGCAGCATGTCCTTCGCTTCCATACTTCTCTGTCACCAGTCATCGGATCGTTTATCCCTTTCTCTTTCATATATAGGTAGGTAGGATTTCATATGTAGGTATCGGGCAGAAACAGTTAATTAAAAATAATAATTATGCGGGCACAACTGCTGGCATCTTCTAGTTAGATAAGTAAGCAGATATCTATCTATTTTTAACCTTTACCAACAACTACTCCATTTAAATTCGTGTCGCTCTGTGCTAATTTTTTATTTAAAGGCCTTGCCACACGGCACAATTTTACCACTGATCAAATTTTCAATCGAATTGGCTTTGCCCGTCTACACGACACAATCAAATCACTGATTTTCATTCCGTCCACCCGATTCGTTAAAATCTGGTGGTACCGCCCACCCGATGAACTTTAGTTGTACGACTGGCATCTACACGTCACGATTTCATCAAGTGATTTAGTCAAGTTGGACGTAAAATTGTGCCGTGTGGCAAGGCCTTAATATTCCAGACTCTTTGTAACTCGGGTAGGTCCGTTCACTTAATTTATCAACTACGACAACTAATCAACTACATAGGAAGGGCTAAACAAATAAATATCTCGGGCTTAACTTTTGACTTGCGGCTTTGCACGTTTATGGTGACTTCTAGTTAAATGGCACTTTGTTTGGTATCGATTACAAGGTCATATGTGGTTAAAGGTAATTTAATGAAGTTTTCGCCAACATCCTCCTAGCGTTATCCCAGTTGCAAAATGATTTCCGCTTACTAGTCTAACGGGATTTGGCTGAATATTAGCTTATCCACAGAGCGACTGCCTGTCTGATCTCCGTAACTCAAAGAAATTGCTATATTTTTTAAATGATCACGCGTTTCTATTGTTTTATTTAAAGGCGATAAGACCTTACATAAAAAGGAGATATATTATACATCATCATTAACCTTTAACAGTCCACTGCTGGACTAGGCCTCTCCTTTCAAAGAAGGAATTGGCCTACTATACCACGCTGGCCAAACGTGTTGGTATAGGGTTTGTATCAAGTTTTCCTTCTCTTACAGTGTTGTTCTCTGCATAACATGCTCCCTCTGTCGGCTCTTACGACACCCTTGAGATGATATGGGGTGGTAACATTCTGTATTCTCAATCCGAGCCACACGGACAATATATTATACATTTAAATAAAAAGAAAACCGAATTAATTGCAAATACTACCTTACTATTATTCTTAATCTAACGATACAGACAGCATAACCTGCAAAATAACTTCTTCAACTGTCGTAAAGCAATCCAATCAAGTAGTTACTTATTGGCGGTTTTCTATATCGCAAATATACTGTGTGGCTAAAAAACTTTCTAATGTACGCAAGTCCAACGGCTCGATTGGAGTAGTTCAGCTTTAGGTAAACAGTCAATGTTTACAGCGAATCAACTTTGAAGATCTACAGTGTGTATTGCAATCAATACACTTAGTAGACAAACGTAGGAGACAGTAGTTTATTGTGTGTCAACACAAGCTCATGTTACAAAGAAACAAATAAGAAGTGGTTTTTGGTGAAGTGGTCTTTCACAATAAGAAAGGGTTCGATAGAGAAAAGTGTTTTGACTGAAGGCGTTAGTTTGAGTTCCTTACTACTTGGATATAATTTAAGTCATTTACTGTCTTCCGTAACACAGATTTTACTAGCACCGGAGATAAAAGTTATTGTAAATCTGTTTAAATTGTCTTATGTCAATAAAAGTATTATTATTATACTAGGGGATGCCCGCGGTTACACCCGAGTTATTTAAGGCTACTGCTCCGCTCCCGTCGCTCATTGTGCGATGTTATATAGCCTATAGCCTTCCCCGATAAGTGGGCTATTTAACACTGAAAGAACTATTCAAATCGGACCAGTAGTTCCTGAGATTAGTGTGAAACAAGCTCTTCAGCTTTATATATAAGTATAAGATTATAATTTTATTCATCCTACAAATTGAGCGAAATTAAAGATTGAAGTTATTACTTTCGTGACTTTAGATAAACCACGACAATAATATCATTACGAACGACGCAACGTTAGATCATATCCGCATAGTGTTCTCTGTATCACAAACTTGTGGATGATATTAAAAATATATAGTTTTTCTATATAACCCTAAAGCCATATTTAAAGAATTTTGTTTTCGTGGTTTTAGAAATTAGAACATATTAATTTTATTTATAGAATTTATGACACGACCAAATGCTATGTTTATATTTTAGTGTGTTTTATTGGATAGTACTATTGACATCATACTCACCATAATGTCACCAACTTTTGGGAGCGACACGTATTATCCGTATGACGATAAAAACACTAGGTATCATAACAGTGTTATTCTTTACTTGTTTCCATTTCCGATTTCACCTTAGCCAATAAGTCGTAATGTACCTACTAAGCAAACAATAAAACTGTAGCTAAACCTTAATTGTTAATAAATAGCTAGCCTAACTGAAGGCTCAGCAAATCCCATCATTTCCGCCGCCTTCAACACCGCACCCAAGAGGTGTCAGAAGGCTTGGACATGTCAGCGGCTATTAGACCGTCAACACACATGTCAACAAAAAGCCTTTCGTACAAATAGTACGAGTTGACTGTTGACACTGTCTAGAAGCGCACACGGTTTTGAGCGTTAGGATTGCTAAACGCTACGCCTCTTTGTGAATTGTGGAATGTACAAAAGCAGGATTATGCTGAGCGGTGCGGTGAAGGACGGTCAGGTACACTTTATTCCACATGTGTATTTCACGCTAAGGTTTATGCCCTCGGTGTAAATATGGGTGTGTGTTTCTGTGCTGCAGAGAATTTGAGTCATATTTTACTATATGTTATGTTTATTAAAACATACATACATTACATAAATACATACATAGGCTCATGCCTATTTCCCAGAGGGGTAGGCAGAGACTACGGATATAATTCTGTTTATTAATACTTTTAAAATATTTACCCTGCTTACCAATTTGCATAATTATACACCCCAATAAAAACGGCATAATGACAAAAAAATTGGCACTAATTTGTGATCGGCATTCTGACAGTGTATCGAGGTGTTAATCAATAATTGGAGAAAATTATGGAGGATCTACGCTATGTAGAGCTGACGGCATTTTTATTGACAGTTTTTATTCATGTATTTTTTTTAGGTCGATGTCATCATTTTCAGATTTAAACACCTGTGGGACCTTCTGTTAAATTTCGGTGCAGCAATGGAAAGCAGTTCAGCTCTTTGCATGTACAGCTCTTTGCAAGCCGTCTCTACTCGCAAGACTATGATTGACCTTGTTGGACTTGCGTTGGTGGAGGTGTGTGAGACTCTCTACTGATGACATACCCACTAAAACCACTGCGGCATACATTAACATCCCGTTATTGGCGGGATCACGCAAATCACGATCAGCTTAATTTATTGCTCTCCCACCGGAGATGCCTCTTGAAATAAAGACTTGCATGATAACGCAAAAAGAGTAGTATCAGTATTAGCCATACATTCCAGTTCTAATTCTCTGAGCTGTGTTTCACGGCATACGTTGAAACTTAGACTAGTCATGCTGGTAGGACTTCAGATGCCCTATGACCAAGTGCGCGGTGGCAGACTTTATGTATTCTTCGCTAGCAATAATTATGTCAGTAACGCAAGAATTTCATTTGACTGATAGACAACGCACAGCCAAAACTATTGTGGGCAAAAAGCTAGCATATATGTTCCTTGGGAACTGTTGGGGTGCACTAAGAACGGATATGACGACCGGTTGACGCAGTGGGAGTGTAAGCGACTGCTACGCCGAAGGTCCCGGGTTCGATTCCCGCTCAAGTCAAACATTTGTGTGCATGAACATGGATGTTTGTCTTGGTCTGGGTGTTTCTATGTATAATATGTATGTATATACAAAAAAAAAAGTATTTTTGTATGTTTATCCATTGTCCAGCTCTGCTTAGTTTGGGACTAGACGGTGTTGTGTGAATGTGGTAGAATATAGAATATGTATAATATTTCCCGAAATTCTCACAGTATCGGGTAGAAACGATTAAAATAAAGTGCCTATTGCCTTAGCATATCCTCTACTACAACACTAAAGTGCGGAATTCCATAACACGTTCTAATACTGCCGATAAACCTGACTCCAGAACATCAAGACATCGGATGAAATAGTCAAGTAATCTAAAAGTTGTAGCGTCAGTCTTATCAAGTAATACAACTTAACAAAACGATACGTGCTCAAAATGAAATGAAACCACAAAACGCTCTAGATATTTCAAACTATCAACTGCCATTTGAAAATAACACCTATGACCATGAAAACACCGTTCAAAATTGTATGATTTGTAAGTTATAATATGCCTTTAACGGCCATTTTCAATATGCGAACTATAGATGGATCTGTAGATTTTTGATTCGTGTTTGACATATTTTGTATGGAGCTTATGTCAAAAACGAATCTAAAATCTACAGATCTATCTATAGTTCGCATATTGAATTCCGTAGTAAATCGCTGCATCGTTTAAGTTGAGCTTGTGAGTTGTTTGCTAATACTTAGAAAGAGCTGATTCAACACCTCGTGAACAATTCGCAGAGTGTTCCGTGATAGTAGTCTCCACAAGATTATGTGGAAGTAATATTGCATTTCGAGAAATGGGAAACGTTTAAGCTTTATTGACTAAGTAGTTGAGTGAGTGGTAATAGCAACAAACAATTACTAACCTAGGCGGACGTTCTCTGACCAGATTGGAGACATCCTAAAAAAAGGACAGGTTGGAAGTACCCTAAACAGAAGAGCATGCATGAGAAACTTGATGGGAGTGAATGAAGCAAGAGAGGTATGTCAGGATCATTGCAAATGGCGTTCCATGGTCTCTGCCTACCCCTCCGGGAAATAGGCGTGAGTCTATGTATGTATATATGTATGTACAATTACTAACAAAGGGCAGCAATATCCTAGTAGAGATACCCACAGATTTGGATGCAGAGGGCATCGGGTGTAGACCCATGGGCACACCACTGACTTTTCAAAGAGCTAGTCAAGCCGTAGAGTTCAGATGCCTGAAAGATCTTTTAGCGTAATGGGAAATCAGTATGAATATATTGAAACTGGCCTAAGCCGCTGATGAAACGTCGCGGAGAACTATGTCGGTGACTTTACATAAAATTGTGTATTCTTGAATAAACGCGTTATAAATAACGTTGTAGCTGTCAGATTTTACAAAATATATATATATCTAATCGTCCAGACCGTATTCGGCCACGCCCACGGCGAATTAGAGCTAACTAAGAAGTGACTGACATATCCAATTTTACTGTTAACGTGCGTCGACATTCAGCGCAAGTCAGCACCCCTCCGACATAATTGTAAGGAATGGGCTCCTGTGGTCGGGCCTTGGGCTCGTCCCGTTTGGCATCGAGTTCTTCTTTTCGTCGACTTTCAAACTCGAACATATTAGCACGCACAGTACGCTTCCAAAGTGCTCTGTCCGCCACTACTGCCCATCAAATCAAAATATACTTCAGTCATGACGGGTAGGTGCATTATTGGTAGATGCGTGACAGAGTGAATACCCACTTTGCTTAGATTTTGATAATATAGAATGTGTGCAACGCAGTTGTGCGTATGCCTATTTAAACAGCCTCATCGCGATCTACGCCTACTTTAGAAAATCGACTAAAGTTTTGACCATCACACATTATTCTTCGATTGCAGGCGGTTTATAAACTGTGAGATCAGATTCGACCACACGCCAAGTGATTCACGCAAGCAGGATAAGAAAGGAAAAAGGCAAATAAGGTTAAGCCATATACCTACCTATATCCAATATTACCCGATGTTTCTTTTTTACAATTAATACTTGACGATCAGTCCAGTCCCCTATATATATGCACGGGTGACCTTTAACATACACTGCTTATATCACCTCTCAAAGAGAGAAAGCGTTAATGCACGTAAATGTCAGAGGCATTTGCCCATATTAACACGCCCCGTAATTAGGTTCGCGTTACGCAATCAAAGGGATCGCTAACATGCAGCCAGCTATTATTAAACCTTTTGATTATGTTAACAGGTACTGTACTTGACCTTTTAATATGTACAGGATGATGTAACAAGAGGTAAATGATTATACCGTTAAAGTAAAAAAATTGAATGTATAATTTAAACCGATTTCGAAGTAAATGTTTAAATCGTTTAAGTAAAAAATTGGAATATATCTTTTATTCCAATCTCGATTAAATCTGCGGTATCTCTGAATTTTCCATATTCTTGAAAGACTTTAAAAATAATTATTAAGTGTGACTCATAATTTGCAAGAAAAGGTTGATCAGCAATAATTATAGTGCAGAAATCTCATTTGAAACATGTCATACCACCTACAAATGTTGTGCAATTTCAAAAATATTCTGTATCTCTACATATTATTAAATGAAGTCCCCTGACCGGGTCTGTCTGGCTGTATGCACCCGATGAGCTCAAAAACCATCAAATTCAAATTAGTTTATTTGCATAAAACAGGTTTACATAGTTCTGCCGTCCTTTAACTAGAATGCCGTTAAGTGACATTTTGTCATTTTTGACTTTCTTAGACCATTTTTATCAGTAAAAATTTTTCTATCGATCTATCTGACAACTGTTTCAATAGCTTTTATAGTTATAAAGATACAAAAAAATAAAATGCCGTTAAATGCACAAATTATCTATCATACCTATACTTAAATGCCGCTATGTGACATTGCAAAGCTAAATTGTGGCTAAGGCTACATAAACCCAAATTTATAAAAAATATTTGTCATCTTTTGCATAGCTGTATTGCCGTTAAATCACTTTCCTACGCTATAAAGCGACAAAAGTACTTTAACGGCTTTTTAGCAAAGTTTTTTAAAATTATTGATGTATAAAAGTCATTACTATAAAGCCACTATTTAAGAATCCTATGCTTAAATGTCGCTAAAAGCCTTTTGCCACATTTAAGCGTTGTATATCATCATATTAATTTTAAAAGATACAAATGAAATTCTTATATAACGGCAATTATTAAATAATCTGGCAAATATTTTAAGTTTTTTTTACAAGACTAAATTGCCGCTATCCAACAAAACTATTCTAAAATGCCGCTAAGTATTCTCGCGCGCGTATAAGTTCAGCTGATTTAGCGCACGCGGCGGCGGGGCGCAGTGCGGGTGACCAGTGCGGCGTTAGTGTTTGAACGGGTCGGACGCGTGCGCGACGCTCTGCACTCGCGGATTCCCGCCTATTACACCATCTACAAATGGTGAATGTAACAACAAAATCGGAGAGGGTCTAAATACGACGTGTGATTATGATTTGGATGACACAGTCCGTGACAAAGATTACAAACCATCTGAGTCTGATACGTCAAGCGACGATTCTATTGATGAGGTAAAACGAAACAAGTCCCGAGAATTACAAAGAAATAAAAACACTGATTTGGCTCTGAAAAGTTTTTGTCCTATTTGTAATAATACGGTTTTCGATATAGCAAATAGATTTTTTTTGCATAAGTCGCGAAGGAGTTCATTTGATATTAAGCAGACTGTGCAACCTGTGCAAAAGCTTGTTCGTAAACGTCGGAACACGATTGATGTCGGTGTTTTGCAAATATTATCCACAGATGAAAAGTCACAGAGCTTGGATAAAAAGCATCTTCACAAAGAAAATGCCAAAAATATAACACATCTGCAGTGAAAAGCAAAATAGACGCCAAAAACAAAAAAGATTAGAACATTTAGTCCAACCTGGGTGTAATATAATTGCTTAAAAAAATGTACACCTAAAATATCACAGGCAGATTGAGAAGCAATCAACAACAAATACTGGAAAATGAATTTACAGGATCAACATTTATTTATAAACGTACACACTGCGGTAGCAATCCCTAAAAGAAAAATTACAACCGAAGCAAAGAGAAAGTCAATAAGGACATTCTATTTAAAAAAAATAGATGACACGAAGTCGGAAGTGTGTAAAATATTTTTCTTGACCACTTTAGGCTACGTGAAAACAAATGATCGGATTCTTCAAGATATCTGGACAGCCACCACATGCGACAAGCGAGGGAAACATCAGAAAACTCCTGCATTTAATCGAGATATGTTAAACAGCACATAGAATCATTTAATCCTATGAATCCTCACTACAGACGAGAACATGCTCCACTACGACGCTATCTGCCAAGCGATTTGAATATTGTTCACATGCATAACGATTTTCTTCAAAAACATCCAGATCAAAAAGTCAGCTACGAGCTATATAGAAAGCATATAAAAAGTATGAACATATGTTTTGCCCGCCATGGCAATGAGGAATGTGAAGTGTGCGAGGTCTACAATAATAATAAATACACAAGAAAAAAACTTCCCACGACCACTGATAGTTGCATTGTGTGTGTTGACTGGACCAAGCATCACGAGAAATACTTGTAAGCGAGGCAGCTCTATGAAAGTCATAAAAAAATGAACAAGATGATACAACAATTTATTTCAGCGCTGATTTAGACAAAGTCATTATGTTGCCTAGGCTATAATCTTTCAAAGCTGCTATATTCTGCCAGCGTCTTGTAGCGTATAACCAAACCTTCGCACCTTTAGGTAAAATAACATCGGAATCTAAGCCGCTAACTGTCTTATGGTATGACGCTCTAGCCTGAAGAAAGCAAGAAGATATCATGACTGCATTTTATTATTTCCTTCTTCGTAACAGAGATATAACAAACATAAATATTTGGCTCAACAACTGTACCGCGCAAAATAAAAATTGGCTTCTGTATTCGCTGCTTGTGTATATGGTAAATAGCAGTGAGATTGGCGCAGAACAAATTACACTACACTATTTAGAGCCTGGCCACACGTTTATGAGCGCTGACCAAGTGCACCGCCAAGTAGAGCTCGCCAGGAAAAAAAAGCAAAAGAAAAGCTATACGACTTCACTGATTTTGAAGAAGCAGTAGCGTCTATTAATAATTCAAAAGTTAATGTCAAATCTTTGGGTGCAGAAAACTTTTTGAATGTACCAAATTATGTATCAGATCGTTGAATACAAAATTCGAGTTCGAGAGCATATTTAAAAAACATAACTCAGGTGTGTTTTAGTCGTCATAATTATGATCTCATGTATAAAAACAATTTTGAAGACGAATACACACTACTGAGATTTATGAATGACAAATTTATAAAAAATCCGATTGTGATGAAACTGGAATTTCGTTCTTATCCAAAAGGTATAGATGTAGAGAGAAAATCTGGCATTCTCGATAAATTATCCAGCATAATACCACCACACAAATTGGTATTCTGGAACAATTTGCCAACCACCGATATTGAGGCAAGCACAAGTGGTGCTAAGAATAATAAAAAGTCAATTAAAAGTACTGATTAATTTTAAGTAAGAAAGACTGCGTTTGTTTATTATTTTATACGTTTACTTAGTAAAGATCCTTAAAAAACATGTTGTGATACAGGTAAATTTAAGAAAAATACTAATTTTATGGATCTTTTTAAATACTATTACATATTGTTATATAATAAGTGTAAAATTATTTCTAAAATAATGATTGATCTCATTTTGATTTAAAGGAATAAACGAAGAATTTAATTGAATTGTTGGTTTTTATTTGATTCGCTTCAATTTTATAACATATTTTGCTTTGCTAAAATGCCGTTATCGTGAAAGGTTTTGTACTTAGCGGCATTATAGCAATGTAATCAATAAAAATATGTCTATAACAAAAATATAATTGAGCCATTATTGGAATATACTTGTCTTGATTGCCTTTAAGTCACTTAGCGGCATTAAAGCATAATTCGAGTCTGCTTGTTTAAGCAAGAATGCTTACCTATATTGCCTCTAGCGCTTTTAACGGCTTTTAAGGTAAGTATTATGCCGACATTTTTAAGAGTGGTAATGTAACTGCAATATTAGGATATAACCATAAGCAAAAATGCCGTTAAGGTATGCATAACGGCATTTTAGTCATGTTTCTAGGGCTAGATATTTTAAATATTACTTAGCGAAAATATGAAATGTTTATTTTCTTTGATTTACGGAAACGTTTTCGACTGGCACCTGCACTGATTGAAAGAGCTTTTAATGACATAACTTTTGGTATATTAAAGTTTCGCATGCGACTTCAAGTTAAGAAGTAGCATCCATTTGAAATTATTTCACCGTTTTTCGCGCGTATCTCAAAATGTGGTTTTGGTACTTAACGGCATTATAGTTAAAGGACGGCAGAGTTGGTAAGAACATAAATTTAAATATAAGTGCGCTGATTTATAACCCAGAATAGGTGTGCAAATTTTGAGGTAAAATAAAAATACTAATAGCATGCTTCAGAGTGTAACAAATTATAGTATACAATAATTATTCTATTAACAACTGTCACTGGTTTTATCATAATTTAAAAATAAAACAATTCCAGATGTCATACAGTATAAAAAGTAATCTAAATGTCAAAGAAATAAAAAAATAAGTCATGCTAAAAGTCAAAAGGAAAATAAAAATGTCAATAGTTATTACAATTCTCAAAAAATATACATTGAAAATACATGTGTGCTACATTTTGTCTGATAAATAGTCATAAACATTATAGTAACATTTTTCAATAAGAAGCTTTTTTAACTTCATTTTGAATAAATTCAAATTTATATTTATTTATTTATTTATTTATTTTTAAGGAAAGCTTACGGACTAATTACAGTGTTAATAACGTAAACAACTATATATATCGCCAATTACAAGCTTCCGCATATTACAAGCTACATATATTATGTGTTCATTTAGATCAGCAACATCTTAACACTATAATAATATTCAAAGAAACAAAGTGCAAGAGTAACGGTTAACAGAGATGATCATTAACCTACCTTCAAACAGTTATTGTTAATGTGAGTGAAGTTATTATAAATTTCACCTTATATTGTAAATAAAGAAATGTAGTTAAAACTAGTACATAGCTTACATTCTAATGTTTTGTTAATTAACTTCTATTTTCCTTCCAATACACATTAATAATTATTATCTTTTAGATATATCTACTACTTATATCCTAAATATACCTACTGTATTCTGACAATAATTCCATAAGGCAACAAACAAGTTATTCTAAGTTAGTTATTGCAATATAAAGAAAAATATTTTATGCTGGTACATATATAGCTCACATGTTGCTAATTAACTATTTAAGCTAATAAATTTATGATATAAGTATAATTAATTAAGTACCTATCCTTAATTTCCTTTATCTTTTCTAGATATTAGACTGTATTATGAGTTATGACAGGCGTTGCATAAGGCAACAAATAAAGCAAATACAATGTTGTGTGAAGTGCGTACTCCCATGTGTGTATCTGTATACGCATTTCTATATATTGTGTATGTACGTGTGTATGCATTTCAACCGCCCAGCCCTGCGACAATGTCTTGGGATCAGATCTATATGTACACGAAATCTATATGCACGATTGATCCAAATGCACTAACTAGTGCACATGAATCAATGATATGCACACATATAGTCTACTAGACGGTTGAAATACACTACAAAGCGTGGTGACAGTCCTCGCGAGGCACGCGCCGCGAACGGCACACAACGACCGGCCCGCAACACGCGCACCCCATACTCGCCGCGAGGCATACGATACGTACCTGCCTTGCCGCGAACAAAAGGCACAAACCCCACGAGGCACTCGGAGCGCGCCGCCCGCGGCGCACACTCCGCAAAGACCGTCCCCACATTAAGGCTTCCGCGTAAAATAATTATTAGTTAGGATGTGTCTTGCTGACTTAGGTTTGGTGTAAAACAAATCTAAGTCTAGATCGGCTGGCACTTTGTTAAAAGACATCGCGCTACGCAGCAAAAAAGAGTTCCGTCGATAATTCGTGGTTGCGAATGGTATGTGTAATAATGGTCGCAATCTGCGGCCTGCGCTGTTAGTTTCCAATGAAACTTTAGAAACTAAATGAGGCGAATCAATATTACTGTTAGCAATATTAATTAGAAAGCATAAATCATTAATATCACGTCTTTTTGCTAACGGCAAGAAGTGGTATCTACGACATCGATGATCATAATCGATTGACCATTGCTTTGCTTTATAGTCTAAATAACGCAAAAACTTTTTTTGAATTGCTTCGATACGGGATTCATAAACCGCATATTGTGGATTCCACACAGGAGATGCACACTCCAGGTGACTGCGCACGAGGGAACAATATAATATTTTAACTGCTTTCAAAGAGCGAAAATCAGCGGACATTCTCATTATAAACCCTAAAGATTTCGATGCTTTGCTTACTATGTAGTCTATATGTTTGTCAAACAATAATTTGTTGTCAAAAACAACTCCTAAGTCACAAATATGATCTACCTTTTTTATTGCACAGCTGTTGAGTGTATATACTGTGTTTAATATATTTTTCTTACGAGAGTAACGCACATGAAAGCATTTAGACATATTTAAACTTAGTTTATTTGACTCACAGTACATAACAAACCTATCTAAATCCGCCTGGAGTAGCTGTGCGTCAGAGAAGCTATTGACTGGCTTTAGGATCTTTAGATCATCTGCATATAATAATATTTTTGAACTTTTGAAGCATTTAGTAACGTCATCTATAAACAATACAAACAATAATGGACCCAAAATGGATCCTTGGGGAACCCCAGAAGGAACAGTAATCCATGCCGACATGTAACCATGCAACGCTACGGCTTGCGTACGGCGGTCTATGTATGATGCAAACCAACGAAGGAGATCACCATGGATGCCCGCGGCTGTTTTCAGCTTATACAAGAGCCTTTGATGGTCTATTCTGTCAAAACATTTATTAAAATCAGTATAGATGACTTCCACTTGGGAGCTCTGCTCCATGCCCTGACTAATAACCTCGCTACATAATAAAAGATTAGACGTAGTGGATCGCTTACTAATGAAGCCATGTTGCTCATCACTTAAATAGCCACGTAATGCCGAGTATAATTGCGAATATATAATTTTTTCTAAGACTTTAGCAAATAAGCATAATTTTGAAATAGGTCGGTAATTTTCAATAATTGAGCGGTCTCCTTTTTTAAATACGGGCGTGAAAAATGCACTTTTCCAAATTTCAGGTACTATTCCTTCGGACAATGACCTCTTAAAAAGTAGGCAAATAGGAGTAACTAAAGCCTCCGCACAACGTACTATGAATAACGGTGGTATATGGTCTGACCCGCCCGTTTTGCTTATGTCTAATGCTTTCAGTAATTTTAATACACTGTGTGGACATACTTCGATGGATGATATACCCGTCATATTAGCGGTATTAATATTGTAAACAGTATGCAAGTCGGGTACAGCCAGAGCATGAGTATGTACGTCAGGCTTCTGGTAGGTAGCACTAAAATATGACGAAAATAAATCGCAAATTTGTTCACCCGTGGAACCCACAGTACCGTTATAATTCATTACATTAGGGAAGACACAACTATTACGTTTGGTTTTTACATAACGCCAAAAATGCTTAGGATTTAGAGATATAGATGCTTCTACACCTTCAATGTATTTGGTGAAACATTCTTTCTCGACGGCTATAGCTCTATTTCTTAAAATCGTAAAGGAACAATAATCTGACAAATTTTTGTACCTTATGTATTTTTTATGGTACTTGTACTTTTCCAGTGCAATGCATGACTGTACCATGGAGGATGGTGTAATTTTTTACTGGTCTTGATGGGTATATATTTATCCCTAAGGCTATATAACAATTCATAAAAACAAGCAACGGATTCATCCAATGTTTGCAAGTGAATAGTACTTTGCCAGTCAATTCCACCTAATTCAGCATTAATAGCGGTATAGTCACCTCCGTAATAATTATACCTTTTGCTAAACTTGCCCATTAACCCACAATTATAGCCCATTATCTCAGTTTCAATCACGAGCGGCATGTGATGTACGTCGACGGGTACTGCTAAGGGGTCAGTACATTGAGTTACAGTGGCGGTTCCATTAGTGAAAACCAAATCAAGCAATCTTAGGTTAATATTTCGTTCACCATTTATTTGAGACAGGCTGTACATAGTTATAGTGTCAAAGAAGTTATGGAGGTAATGACAATTGTAGGAGGGCAATAATTCATTCGTATTGGGGTCCCTATGCCATTCAACGTCACTGCCAAAGTTGAAATCTCCCGCCAATATGAAAGTATCCTGCCGGTTTGAAGATATAATATTACTAAGATTTTGAGTAAAATTAGCAAGTTGTGTTGTGTATGAATTGCCCATATTTTCTTTACAAAGATATGTAGTGCAAATGTGTATATTTTGTTGTGTTTGAGTTTTAGTCTTCATCATAGTAATAGTGACCCACATATCTTCGGCAGAACTACGCCAATCATATCTCTCCGTTACTATTAAGGTACTCTTTGCCGCAATCAAAACACCCCCGCCGCGTGCCTGCATCGTTCGACTACTATCGCGATCGCGCCTCCATACGATATAACGTGAGTCAAACAACTCACTATTACTAAAACAGTCATTTAGCCATGTTTCAGTAAAAATTATTATGTCATAATTGCTTCCACAAATATTACGATACAGGTCATTTGTCTTCGTGCGCAGCCCCCGTGCATTCTGGTAGTACAATTTGAAGTTAAACATTATAAAAATACACTATAGCAAAGAAATTATCATAGTTAAAATAATTGCAATTTATAAATCCCGCATCCAAACGCGATAAAACTATCGCACATAACCGATGCAATAAATAATTAATGGAGGTAAGTTGTAAAATAATACTGCGAATCATTAGACACAGCAAAGGACAGTGTTCAACCAAGAACGACTTTGGAATTATCGCCAGAACTCGTTTATGAATAGGTACAATAGAAAGAATGCCAGGTAGCGATTTAATAGGTTCAAGTCTAATGTGTACAAATTTATGTTCTACGCTGTAAGAATTATGGTCGCAAATAGCATAGCGGTGGAGTTCGGAACATAAAATACATTTTAATTTAATACAAGTAATACGAGTAGGCACAAAGCACATACACAGAAAGTGTTGGAAACCGGCATGTTTACAATAAAGCCAGCGTCTCGTAATCATTAGTAAACATTGCAATACTAATGTAGTTGCAATAAGAAAATCAGAAGTTACTATATAATTTATTTGGAATTAAAACCTGATTACTGTATTTTTGATAGATCTTCTTCCGAGTTGATTGTGAGTACCGGTGATGTATCGGTCTTCCTGACGAGTATTTTCGTATGTTTCACCCAAACGTATTGAAAATTTCTCTCAGCCACCAATTTCTTCACCTTAGACAGGAGAATTTTATTATGAATCGTAAGATGGTCATTGATATATACTTTATGCCTTCCCGGTAATCCAAAGTATTCAGCTGTTAGTGGGGACGTCTTCGAGGTCAATCTAGCAGCGGTTATAAAGTCCTCCTTGACATACTGGTTATTGAAGCCGACGATTATGGGTTTAACGCTATCTTTCTCTCTAGTTGGAACTCTAGTAACGAAGTCAATCTGAGACTTTTGGACAGGATATTGAATTTTATTCCCTATTGCCGTCACGATGTTATACAGGTTCTCGGTATTGCTTTGTGGAACTCCCTTTATTTCAATATTCTTTTTTCTGGCCCACTGTTCCTGTGTTCTTGACTCCTTTTCTAATTTATCAATCCGAATTTGAGTGGCAGTGACTTGGTCTTGTAGCTTATCTACTTGCTTGAGACGCTGCTCCGCTTCAGTCAGCCGTTTGTTAAAATCCTTCAGTAAGTTGTTTACCTCGCATACGGTTGTAGACAATCCCGTGAAATCCTTTCTAAGAGCTTTTACTTCACCACTCATTGACTCCAACTTGACTGAGATGGCTCTCATCTCTTTGAGTAACTCAGATTGGGTGTCAGGCTTCGGTGAACTAGGTGGTTGACTAGGCCCAGACTGCTTACACTTCACACAACGAAATGATGATTTACGGTCTCCTAACCTTTTGAATCCTGTTTCCGTTAGTCCTGCACAGTGATAGTGCAGATGTTGTGAACACAAAGTACAATAAACTCCATCTGATAAGGCCTCACAACAAAGTCCACATTTTTGTACATCCATCGCAATATGATATTCAAATACCTACACAACTTTAATAATTACTGGTATCGATGCGAATAGGACGCGGCGCGACTATATCCTTAATGTCATTCCGTAACTTATTAAATATCTTTGGAGCCATGGCGAAAACACTTCTGTGCATCAGAGGGGTGTTTGTCTTGCATAAGCATAATCGGCTTTTGTCTCTTTGTGCTCGACTTGACTTGAATATAAATAAGTGCGGATTGACTTTAACAAAAACTGCTACTTCATATATGTAGATAGATGGCAATGTCAAAATATTATATTTTCTAAAGAAAGGCTGGCAGCTATCAGTCACTTGTAAAGAGAACATAGCCCTTAGGCAGCGTTTCTGGCTCTTAAAAATAATTTCTTTATCTACAGAGTTCCCCCAGAAAATGACTCCATATCTGAGCACCGACTCTACTAGACCGTGATATGCAATTAGAAGGGCATTGGTGTCTACTATTTGAGCGAGTTCATGTAATGCATATACTGACTTGCTAACCCTCTTACATAACTGTTCTGTATGTGGTTTCCATGTAATTTTCTTATCGATTATAATACCTAGAAATTTTGTGTAGTCTACTTCCTTTAGGGTTTGGTTGTTAACACATACTTTCAGGGCATCTGCTGTTAGAGTACGCTGACTGAAATGCATTAGCGTGGTTTTACCTACATTGGCTTTCAAGTTATTTACATTCAGCCAGTTAACAGCTGAGCTCAAAGCATTATTAATATCCTTTTCATATGTGTTCTTATTTTTACATTTAATTGAAATTGTGCTATCATCCGCAAAAAGAGTCATTGGATTATCAGTTACATTTGGTAGGTCATTTATATATATTATAAATAATAATGGGCCCAATACACTGCCCTGGGGCACACCATAGTGTATATTTCGCAGTTCAGATTGATATATCTCTTCCCTTCTTGTGACAGTATTAATTCTAGTGACTTCAGTGTATTGAATTCGATTTTTTAAGTAGGATTCAAAAAGTCTTAACACGTTACCTCTTATACCATAAGCATTTAGTTTGCCCAGGAGAATAGTGTGGTCTACATGATCGAATGCCTGAGTCATGTCCATATATATAGAGCAGACAGGTACTCTGTTATCAACATTCGTCATTACAAATTTCAAAAAGTCAAATATTGCCATATTTATTGCTTTATTGCATCTGAAGCCCTTTTGTTCTTTTACCAGAATACAATTACTTTCGAGATAGTCATTAAGTTCCCTATGTATATATTTCTCGAAAATCTTAGATAGAATAGGCACCAAGGCTATTGGTCTGTAATTGTTCATGTTATCCCTACTTTCTTTCTTAAACAAAGGTTTTATGATTACAGTCTTTTATTTATCAGGAAATACTCCCGCTTCTATGCATAAATTAATTATATAGCTAATATGCTGACAAATATTAGTAGCAACGTATTTTATAACTTTAGTGCATAAGCCATCATACCCTACACTGTTTGTGTTTTTAATGTTCCTTATGATATGCCATACATCAAGTGGCGAGCATGGCTTCATAAACATAGATTTTAGCCTAGAAGATACATACATAGAATACTGTGCTCTGTTTGGTAAACTATTTGGGACAATTTTATCAATAAAATTATTATTAAAAGCATTACATATAATTCTAGGATCAGTCAAAGTTTTGCCATGCACCTTTATATTATTTATTGACTCTCTTGGAGTATTTTGCTTTGCACTATTTATTATTTTTCATGCTGTTTTTACTTTGTTGTTTGATGTTTTAATGAAATTAATATTTTGTGCTCGCTGTGTTAATTTCATTATTTTATTGAACAACTTACTGTAGTGCTTAAATTTATATTTATTATCCTCGTTTTTTGGATTCTTAAGGTAATGCCATAAGAGCATTCGTTTTTTTATGCTACATGCTTTTACTCCACGTGAAACCCATTTTTGCTTTTTGTGTGCGTTAATTGTGATAAGTTTATATGGAAAACAGAGATTATAAAATAATAAAAATATTTCATGAAAATTATTGAAAGCTAGATTTGGGTCATCAGTAGCATACATGTCTGAAAAAGCTAAGTTCTTTATGCAATTATTAAATTTTTCAATGTTTTCTGAACTATAGTCTTTACGTTTAATTCTCCATTGTTTGATTAAACTTACCTTTTTAACATGACAACGCAGTAATTGGGCGGTGTGGTCTGATAATGCTAATTCCAAAATACTTGATTTACATTGATGGGTCAGTTTGTGTGCAAAGTTATCAATACATGTCAAGCTAATTTTCCTAGTAGGTTCTCTAAATTCTAATGTCAGATTATAGTTAAGAAGTAAAGATTCAAATTCCAATCTTACTTCATTTTGTTTCAGAATATTAATATTAAAATCACCCGCTATTATGATGTTATGAGTCTTATTTATGTAATTAAGTGCCTTATCAAAGCTGTCAAAAAATATACTAAGGTTATTGGCTTGAGGAGTTCTATAAATACATACAACTATAAGTTTATAGCCAATTAGTTCCACAGCACAACATTCGAAACTGGAGGACACTGACATAGTTGTAATTTTAGGAATAGTTTTCCATAGATGGCCCTTTTTTATGAAAATGCACGATCCTCCCCTATTAGAGTTTATTCTACCAAAACATGCTGCTAAGTGAAAATTAGCAATCATACAGAGGTCTTCATGACCCGACATCATAAAGTGTTCTGTGACACAGATTACATCAATATGTATGTTTTTATCAGATAACTCTTTTAAGCAAACGCTAAGCTCATTACATTTATTTCTTAAGCCCGCAATGTTTTGGTGTATAATATTTATATATTTATTCCCGAAAAAGCTCCTGTGAGGGTTCTTCGTATTCCTGTAATTGTCCTTCTTCTACTGTACTTATACTGGGTGCCAAGTTTTCTACTATATCTATGATCAGTTTATGTAAGTCCTCAAATATTACTGTCATACCACTGTTACTTAGTGTGCCTAATCTTCTAAACATACTCCTATCATACTTAAGGTTTAAATTTGAATCCAGGATAGTAACTGATTGAACATGTTAACCCAGGAATTATATAAATTAGCATAAATAGCATTTTTAAATGTTGGCAAAGTAATTATTATGTTAGTGTGATTGTTAGACTGTAACACACTTCGTATGTAAGTGACTAGATCAATGTAATTATTTGACGCTCTAAAGTCATCCTCACCTATTATTATATTACAAAAATCATTCATAGTAAATCCTTTCAATTTTTTGTCAATATCAGTTAATAGTTGATTTATTCCTACATTAGGAATTATGAAATTACATATAAGGTAATTTTTACTGAAGTAGTGTTCTGCTAATGATGTAATGTTATTATTTACTTTGTTTGCGCTTAAAATACACAACTTATTTTTTGTAACTTGATGAACTTGTGGAAGAGCCTGGTAAATTTTGTTTGAATTTTTTCGCAGTAGTGCTTCGTCCTGTGGCGTTTTGCAGTAAGACTGACCATTAGTCGTTGGTACTGTTACTTGTTCTGGACCATGAGATTCATAAGGTGTAGTGGAGGTAGTATCTGTTTGAACCTGTTTGTGTTCCTGTTATTTCTGAATTTGTCTTTTCTTTGGGGTCGATGTTCCTGATTTCGCCGGGCTGTGAGTAATTTTTTTGTAGATTCTATTTTTGCATAATAGATCTTCAATTTTTACTTTCAATTCACTATTTTCTAAGGTAAGTGAATCTATTTCGTCATTAGCGCTATTGAGTTTCATTGTAAGACTATCAATTTGCTCCTTCAATTTAGTAATCGTATCGGTGTCTTCGTCTTCAGATATCTCTGGTACACTACGACTAGTGCCATCTAGTGAGTTCTCAAGACATTCACTGTCGTTATTATCTGAGAGTGATGTGTGTGCACGAGCTACTTTGTTTCTATGCGTGATATTTTCGAAGAAATTCATATTAATATTTTTATGAGTACAAGTTAAATAACAAAAAGTGCTGGGACATCCACAGAAGCGATCCACCAACTTCGCTTGTCAGGAGTGAGCGTCGTAACCAACGCGCTACGGCAGTCGTTAAATTATGAGGCCAAATTGTATATAATCGAACGGATATTTGCACGATTTTCACTAAAAGTAGTTTTTTGGTCAAATTTCTTTGAACTTCAAACGTAATGCAAGTTTTAAAATCGGTACAGCAGTTTAAAACATGATTTTCAATTTTTATTTTTTTAGTTGGCATAACACAGCAAACCCAGACAGCTATGTTTTTCTTTTAACGGTTTTTCACACAAGAAAATATCCTAAGTATATCTTAATTCAGAACTGAGGAACAAAGTTGATTGAAGTCAAAATAGATTAAACTATAGTCAATTCAAATTGTTAATTAAGCACTTGTAAATTAATAAACCGCAAACCATAGTTTACAAATATCTTAATAATTAATTTGTTGGCAACACAGAATATTATATTACTATTCTTCTGCCGACAGACTCTATCGACAGGCTTCGTCTGTAAGCGATTATGAGTATAGACATACATTTGGTTACAATTCAAACTTAATTGACTACAACTTATATGGTATATTGAATATAGTAGTAGGTATGTATGAATTTAAATTCTGTGTGGTGCAATTAAAAACATCCCGAATAATACACTTATAAATAAGGGACTTACACATACATATGTGTAAGTCCCCTATTTATTTGTTTATAATAGCGTTTATTCTGGATGTTTTTTTAACTAATAACCTGGAAAGACTGGAGGCGTTCGAAATCTGGTGTTGGAAGCGGATGGAAAGAATCAGCTGGACTAAAAAGAAGACCAATGCGGAAATATTGAGCCTAGTCCAAGAAAAACGAACCATTTTAGCGACAGTGGAAAGAAGAGGAAAGATTTTTGGCCACCTTTCACAACATGATGACTTTATAAAAAACATACTGGAAGGTAAAATAGGAGGAAAGAGAGGCAGAATTAGACCCAGGAGGGCTTACATGGATCAAATTAAAGAAAAGGCAAAGGTTATGTCGAATAAGGAGGTCTAGGTCCCGGCCGATGATAAATACAAGGCGTACACTCCACCGACCTTTCGGCTCTTCGTGTCCAGCCGCTGCCAGCCACTTTATAATAATAATAATCTATTGCGTATATTGTCACTCCACCTAGCCGAAGGTCCACTACGTTTGCCAAGGAGTGGTCTCTACTTTAGAACACGACTACTCCAATAGTTATCGGTTCTTCGACAAATGTGACCGGCCTACTGCCACTTCAGCTTGCTTATTCTTTGAGCTATGGCGATTGCCTATTTAATGTTTATACAACTATTAAATATTAGCCGTGTGGTTGACGGCATAGAATACAAGTGTCACCACCACCTATCTTCCCGTGGGTGTCGTAAGAGGCGACTATGGGATAACACAATGCAAATAACATCTTTGCGTAGAGACGGAAAACTCGACATCAAACCCTATACGACTGCCTCGTGGGTCTCGCGGCATAAATGTGCGCGTGGGATCGAGAGGTCCCGGGTTCGATTCCTGGGTCGGGCAGTGTTATTGGGTTTTTCTGTCACGAAATTCTCAGTAGCAGCACGGAGTCTGGAAATGTGCCCGGTACGGCAATAGGCTCGCCCCTTATTACGTGGGACTAAAGTATATCTGGCGAAAAGTGGGTGTAGAAATACACCTCTGCCTACCCCTTCGGGGATAAAAGGCGTGACGATATGTATGTATGTATTTTATATTAATATTATTACATGAATATTATTTATGAAATCTACATGTTCAATAGGACACCAAACACCCGGCCTCAAAATAGCAATTTGTGCATCACATAAGGTGTTGTGTCCTGTGTAAGGATCGAACCAGCAACACTCGGCTCAATGTTAGACGGCAAGGCGGCCGCTTAGAATACTACGCCATACGTCATTCTCCACTAGATCTCCCTTGGCCGCTGATCTCGCCATTTTAACGATATCCTACTCAAATTCTTATATATTACAAGCACGTTCAAACTCTTACTCAGATATCTCTTTATGCTCGTGATTTACGACCTTTCACATACAAGTGCATAACTTCTTATTTATTATTGTAAGACAAAATACACTGCAACGCCTTCACATACAAATTTCATATACTCATGATAAATGGTTCTACTGTCTACCCAAAACTGGTGAACAAATTTTAACCCGCTTAATGTTGTAATTTGGTTGTGAATACAGTTTAAATGAAGTTTCTTGCATGGCTTGTATTATTGAGAAACGGTATAGGTACATCAAATTATTTATGTGAGAGTGATGATATTATTGTAGCATTAAATAACTTTTTAAATAATTATTTAAATATAGTATATACATCTTTACTGGTACGCTTACAACTACCATTTCTTTCCTTCCGATAATATTTTCATCCAAATGGTTGCCTGGTAGAAATCACGCCCTTTGTACTGCATCTAATGTGAAATTGCTTCAAATGTTTGTAACAAAGTATAAGGGTGCTTGTACACGGCGCATGTAGCTTGAGCATGTTGAGGCACTTGCGCGGGTTACATGCACCGTAAACATATCGTTTAAAACAATGTGCGGGTCCAGCGACTCGAGCATGTACCAAAGCGAGCCACCCGCGCAAGTAATTCGCGTGTTAAAATTACATTTTTAACATATGATTTTAAAATAATTTTCGTTCGTCGAGACATTTGACGTGATTCAAGTCATAAAGCTACCGCGCGAATAGCATGCACATGTAGCTCTTGACCACGAACAAATAACTTGTACATAGGTACAGCTTGCGCAAGTAGCCCGCGTCTTTACTTGCTCCAGTTATTTGCACCATGTTCAAGTACAAGCGAGTAACTTGATCAAGTAGCTTGCGCATA
Organism: Euclidia mi; assembly: GCA_944739405.2. Classification (NCBI taxonomy): domain Eukaryota; kingdom Metazoa; phylum Arthropoda; class Insecta; order Lepidoptera; family Erebidae; genus Euclidia; species Euclidia mi. The sequence continues at coordinate 62,622,191 of OX123200.2, forward strand.
TTACCCACGCGTGTAACCCGCACCTTTACTTGCTCCAGCTACATGCACCGTGTAGAAGCACCCTATGTGTACAATTAAGTGTATAATAAATAAATATACACGCCTTTGAAACTAATAATGTCTGTACATCAGAAAGATTTGGCAAAATAATACGAATATTTTTGATCAGCGAACAATATCTATCAAATGTCTATTGTCTCCTAAAGTCATTGTTTGGCCTTTTATTCCTGGTATTGCTTATTGTTTTTTTACACGAAAGCTGTATGTTGTGTGATTGCGTTACGGTGACAATCTGTACAAGATATGTACCTATTTATCATGTCTAGATTGTAGCCAATCAATAAAATGTTGTAATAGCCTCAATGAATAAATGAATAAAGCATGTATTTAGTAGGTACTGGATATTCTGTAATGAATTGTGCTTATTTTTTATTTCAGGGTTTATGTGCCGCTAGAAAGCGTCTAAAATGGCTTAATGATTTTTACCTTGTGATACCGGCATTTCCATCTTGCTGTACCCAACCGAAGAACGGTAACTGTCGTTAAAAAGTCATAATTATAATAAAATAATAATTGAAAGTTTTTTTTAGAAAATAGGAAATGATGGACTCTGAAAATATACTTTGCTTTGGTGATCTATATCTTACAAATGATAAGTCAGGTGACTATTGCTGTGGCATCTGATAGCGAATAATAGTTTAACAGATGTGACAAGAACACTTGTTGCTGGCCATCATAGAAGCATTAAAATTAAGAAACTGGACGGAAAGTGGAGCTGGTGATATAAAGTGCATTGCTGTGTTTTGCCAAATGAAATGCAACTTTAAATTTCTTTACGCTAAAACAAAAGTGGCGTACTTCCAACTTCGTCGACCAAGATAATTAATTTATAATAATAGATGCAGTGACACACATCGAGAAGGATAAGCTGAGTTGGTTTGGGGACACGGCGAGGATGGATGACAATATGGGACAGGACGAAGGAGAAGATCTAGACGGACTTTCTCTGACTAGATTGCAGACATCCTAAATAAGGATAGGTTAGAAGTACCATAAACCGAAGAGCATGCATGCGAAATTAGATAGGAGTGAAAGCAAGAGAGAGTCCGAGTGGTGATGGATTAAGAATACGGAATGTCACCACCCCAGATCATTCCATGGGTATCGTAAGAGCCGGCAGAGGAAGCATATTATGCAGAGAACAGCACTGTAAGAGAAAGAAAACTTGATACAAACCATAGGGTTTAGGCCAAATGGATTAGTATAGACCAATCCGTTTGGCCAGCGTGGTATAGTTGGTCAATTCCTGCTTTCAAAGGAAAGGCCTAGTCCAGCAGTGTACTGTTAAAGGCTGATGATGATGATGAAAGCAAGAGAGATATGCCAGCATCGTTGCAAATAGCGGTCCGTAGTCTCTGTCTACCCATTCCAGAAACAGGCGTAAATCTATATAAGTATTTGTGTGTTCTAACCTAGTATTTTCTAGCCCCTTTCATATTAAGCTTAGAATCCAATTTAACACAAAATAACGTCCCAAGAGTAATAAAAGAAAGGGTGTATAACTGTACATTTCAATCACACAACATTAATATGAAGGGTTTATTATTTTTTACCTAAAATACACGTGGATTATGATTTCATTAGAATACGATTTGAACATTTTGATATATTTTTTTTATTGTAGGTAACAGCGTCCCACTTAATTATATGTTTAACTCTAACGAAATCCATTACTATTATAATTATTCATAATTTCCAAGAATTCTTAAGCGCAAGTGGCCACATGGATAATTCAGAAATAATGTCTTGGAAACCAGAATTCATGGACTTATAACAATATTTTTCATTCGTTGGTTAATTGAAATGCCATTTAAAAACATCCTTTTTTCATTTGTTTTTAAGATAATATTTGATTAAAACTTTATAATTAAAAAATGAAGAGTGATAGATACCTAATAATAAAAATGTTTTATTAGTGTAATGTCAGCGTTAGTCTACAGGAAAAAAACGGCAGTCTCATAAGCAGAGTGTCTCGGCACGCACTACTTTCAAAATCAAAGTTTTCACCTGAATTAAATGCCTTTGTGGTCATTCACATGAGTTTTACAGTCATAACTAAAAAGTAGCACGTAATTTTGTTTCGAGTATCCGATATTAAGACACTGTTGCAAGCGATGATCACAGATCGAGACTGGGTATTCATTGTGTCCGTTAGTTGTATGTTTGTAAAGTCCCCCGTGACACAGGATTTAGTCCTAATGCCCGCATTAGGACTAAGTTGTCAAAAAAAATAACAAAATAAAAATGGATCCAAAACCGTCTACGTCTCTCCACTGGAGTGTCGCTGCGTCTATCGCTATTTCGAAGTTAATATGTGTAATAAATTATCGTAGAGTTGTGCATAATGTTCTCAAAGGACATATGAAGTCTGCCAACATGCATTTGGCTAGCGTGATGAACAATGGGTTCAATCTTCTCATGGTCAGACGAGGCCCGTTTTCAGCAGTGAGTCAGCTGATACGTACTTTTCGTTGTTACCGAACGGCTGATATTGTTCTCTACCTTGCTTATTTATTATCTACTATTAAATTTCATCGTCCAGTCTCGAGCTTTTTATTAACATGACGTAAATTTACAATACACAAGTTGCTATTTATGAAAGCTCATAAAAAACAAATACTAAAAGCAGCTTAAAAATATGACTCGGCGGTGTGTAAATAACTTATTTTGATTTTCAATAGCTCCTTCTTAAAGTACGCTTGGCTGAATAAGCAATGAGCGTAGTCCAAATAAATGTATTATTTCAATTTGAATAGAAACAACAAAGGTTCGTTGAAAAATACTGTATGTCCATATGTGGGATATTTATATCTATCAGTTCTGATTATCATTTTGTCCTATTGTTGGACATGGGCTCTTCTCATCATGAGAAATATAAGGCAATAGTCCACAGCGATGGCCAGCCTGTACTGGTTGGCAGACAATTTATTTTTAAGGTGTTCGTCTATTGCTCAAAACTTTACAACTTTTGTATTCTATTGTTAATTTTCTTAAGTACCTATGTCAAAAGCTTCCGAACAAAAGAACTCGAAAATATCTAGAAAGTGGCCACATTGACTCAGCCAAAACTTGAAAACCTCGTAGCGCTCCTAGCTTATATAATTATCTTAAATTGCTTTCGTAAATGCTCAAAGGAATAAAGCAACGTTAGCAGCGATCACACTTTGAATGGGTGAGCGGATGTCACAATGGCTTAGGTGAATAAATTATTTTGTCTTTGACTTTGAAGAGGCGTGCATTGCACTACGGGACTGACCTCCTTTATATACAGAATAATTAGCCATAAACGTTGATATAAAATCTTTTTTTTTATAGCGGTACACGTTCATCGAACTCGTTCATAGAATTTAATTACCTTCGGATTCACTTTTTTCATGTCAAACAAGAGGATGGGGCGAATAAAAAAACCCGGTCAGTATGACCCTATGTGAAAACTAATCTCATGATGAAGAAAGAGACATTCCTTTAGAGCGAGTAAGAATATCTTTTTAATAACCATAAAATATTTCACTTTACTAATTAGTTTCTGCGGTCAAAAAATAAAATTCATGTGTTCCGTGGTCTTCACTTTTTGCTTTGTGTCCTAGTAAAGAATGAAATACAAAAAGACGTAGGTTTAGGTTAATGATAGTGCTGTTTTAATTTGTACTTTACTTCAGACAACATGTAGCGAATGTTTTTTGAATCTTGATACAGATAATAATATATTGTTTTTTTTTTATAGTATAGGAAGGCATCGAGCAAGCGGGTCACCTGATGGTAAGTAATCACCGCCACCCATAGACACCTGCAATGCCCGAAGGATCGCAAGTGCGTTGCTTACCTTTTAAAAAGGAATATGCTCGTTTCTTAAAGATTCCAATGTTGAACTGGTTTGGTAATACCGCTGGAGGTAGCTGGTTCCACAGTTTGGCCGTACGAGGCAGGAAATGGCGTGTGAATCGTACGGTAGAAGAACGCCACTCATCAAGGTGGTAAGGGTGGAATTTTAGTTTGTGGCGAGTTGTACGGTGGTGAAATTCTGCAGCGGGTATCAGACCAAACAACTCCTCAGAACACTCCCCATGATATAGGTATACGATATAGAACGCAGAGAGACGCAACGGTTTGTGATACTGTATTGAATATAATTTTACTACGCATTATCCACCCGTTTTGGATAGTGTTACATATTATATATAATTTTTCTTGGGTTTACGTTAATGTTATGACACTATTCACAGAAATTAAAAATAAATTAAACCGAATAATCTAGAGTCTTTCGTGAGCCCGATTCCTGTAAAGTAATCGAAACGTCGAATTTTAATAAATAATTTACTTTCTAGATTATTCGGTTTAATAATTCAAAATTTAGAGCGATTAATTTAACCTCATTGCGATATAATCCAACAGTAATTTAATTTCAAGACATTAGATTTTTTGGATTTTTAAATAAAGTAAACAGTCGTATGCCACATGCAGTTAGTGTGTTTTCCTTTCATAAGCGATGTGATTGTCTTTTACTTTGAGGTTTGATTTGATAGCTTGTTCGCTCTTTATTTGGAAAAACATATTGAATTCGTTTCGTTTTTTATGACAGCAAATCTGTTTTTCACTCGATTATAGTTCATATAATTACAAATTTCTTCTTTATACAAAAACTAGCTGTTCCCGCGGTTTCACTCGCGCCCTGAGGGAACTACTTCGCGTGCCCGATTAATTTATTGCATAATTTACTTCTTGGTACATTAGCTATCCGCCAGTAAAAGTCCCGTCAAAATCGGTCCAGCCGTTCCAGAGATTAGCGAGAACAAACAGACAGACAGACAGACAAAAATTGTAAAAACTGTAATTTCGGTCTATGTACCGTGTATAAATCCACATGCATTTATTAAAAAGCGGTTATTTTAATATTACAAACAGACACTTCAATTTTATTTATGTTTGTGTTTTTATATTGTATTGTTGCTTGATTAAGTTTAGTTATCATTCAGAAAGTGCAAAAAATGGCATTTGCAAATGCCTTTCGTAAGGCAATATGATGGAACTGTTACCATTGTGTCATATGCGCAGTTTGCTAATATACATAAAAATAAAAGATCTACAGCCGACTCTAAATTTAGCTTAACGCGAAAAAATATTACCAAAATTAAATTCTCGACACACGAAGTACCTAACGCCCTTATGATCGTAAATTTATTGGTTCCCAGCCATACAGAATTTCAAATATCCGATAAACCTCTAATATTGACAAGTACATGTGAGGGGGTAGGCTCGGTTGATTAACGGCCGTTTTCAATATTCGATCCATCCACGGATTTTGAGATTCGAGATTCGTGTTTGACATATTTTGTATGGAGCTTATGTCAAAAACCAATCTAAACTCTACAGATCTATCTATAGATCGAATATTGAATTCCGTAGTTAATAACATACAATGTGCCGCATCAATATCTACCTAAGGTTTAGTCAGAGTGGCTACTAGCTGTTGTCTGCGTTTTCTTCTCTACATCTCTCTCTCTCTCTCTTTTTCGCCCGCTATCTCCATAATTTGTGAAGGATTATGGTGTGGTGTTCCTCCAACTAGACGGAGAATTCTTTGGCCAGATTAGGTGAACATGCCTGGTGGACTACAGTCCGACGAAAGTACTTAGGACATACATACATTCATGGAATCACGCCTGTTTCCCGGAAGGGTAGGCAGAGACTACGGAACGCCATTTGCAACGATCCTGACATATCTCTCTTGCTTCATTCACTCCCACCAAATTCCTCTGTTTAGGGTACTTCTAACCTTTCCTGTTTTATGGATGTCCCAGATCTTGTCAGATAACGTCCCTCTAGATCTTCCCCTTAGTACTGTCCTATTCACATTCGCCTTATATATCTGCTTGGTAAGTCTTTCGTCATCCGTCGTCAAAGTACTTAGGAACTTGGAGATATACTGATAGAGTGTAAAAACTTCGCTTGTGCGATGCAGTACTACAGTTCCGTCATGTCCGATAGATGTCGCCGTGTTGATTGTCTTCCCCGCTACAAATTTTCTGCATTAACTTCATTTATGTTTCATAAATAACTGCCGCACTAGGAATAAATCCTGTATCGCGGGGAAGTGTACAAACATGCCACTAATTGACACAGTGAACACCTAGACTCGAAACAACAATCTAAGGATCACACAATGTGTTTTCTCGTATGGGAATCGAACACAATACTCAGGGCAGTGTCAAGCGGCGAACCAACCGCTTAAATGACTACGCCAGTCGTGTTGCACTCACTTAATTACGGCCAAAACAATAACCCCAGTTTATTTACTTATTTGCACTACAAAGTCTGCTGTAGTGCAACACAGGACTAATGGATCGTGCTCTGTGGTCAGCAGTGCATATAAAAGCTGTAGCTTACTACCAATTAGGTCTGATTTACTTGCCGCATGCATCGCCTCTACGAGGCTTAAACGTACAGAATGTGTGCGTGTTTTGGGGCTTACAATTTAGTAAGTAGCTTCAAGCCACATTTTAAGCTCGGTTGCTAGACCGTGAAAGATGTAATGTTCTTGCTTTATAGAATCGAGATCAGCAGTCTGACTGACAGACAAACTATGGCTATGTTCTTTTAGGATCGTAGGGCTGCTCTAAATAGGAAGGGAAGAGTAGAAATACAAAAAAAAATGCGGGCGTAGCTGCGGAAAGCCTCTAGTATCTATGCAAACTTAAGTAATCCGTTGGCGGTCATGGGTTCGATTCCAGAACAATTTCTTGCTTAATAAAGAAGTTACCACTGCACTGACCCTGCCTAAATAAATATTTTTATTTCTTAAATAGATACAATGTGCGGATGAAACAAATACATTAGCAGGCTATTTTATTGTCATTCACCATACTAATTCAATTAATAGAAACTGCATAGAAAACGAATTGCAAACGAAATATTCGTCAAGAATCAGTTAATTTAACATTTAATATACACCTAAGTTACCAAAATAAACATCTTGTGTAGTGACCAAACTACGTGCTATATCAATAAAAGGTCATGAGTTTTCCCAATATAATCCTTATTACAACCGCATAAGGTGCAAAAATAAACGTATTTGTACTATTTGTGCTTGGCGCCTCAGGTACCATTGAGAGACTTAAAAAGGTACGTTGCTTAAAAATAGCGCCTCAAAGGATGTGTTTCAGTGAATTGTTGGCATAAGATAAAAGAGAAAATTTGTGGATTAGGTAATGTGTCCCATGGCTGTTATGTGAGAAACCAATAATTTAGTTGTTGGGATTTAGCTATGTTTTTGCCTTGTGGTGACTGTATAATAAGACAAAATAATACAAGTAGCGTGGTATAGAAGGTCAAATCCTCTTATTGACAAACAGTGCTCCTGTGAAAAACAACATTAAAGAGGCTTAGGTCCAGTATCGTAGTAGAATTGATGTCCGCACAGCAACTTATCTGCTCGTGAACGATAACGTTGCCGCGTTGGTTCTAAAGCCAAGTTGAGTTATAAGTTATAAGTAAGAATCAGCATTGCCATCCAGCGTGGCAATGCTGCCAGCCTTCTGGGCACGTTACCCGATGACATTGACGCGTAGGCATTTTACGACGCCTAAACCTTGTAAATAGTTATAAGTAGGTACATGTACATGCCAAGTTCCAAGTATTTGCGCAATGTAGTTTGGGAAATGCGTTGTCCGCAGACAGGCAGTAACGCAAGAATGTTTTTTATATTTATTATATATTGAGGACGGAGATAAGTCATAATAATATTTGCATTATAAATAGTAGCAATACATTCTGAACCGTTTCACACTTAAGTATTTGTAAGCAATAAATGTGGATAGGGTATGCGTCTACCGATCGGGTTCCAGGTTTGATTTCCGGGTCGGGCAAAAGTGTTACTGAGTTTTTCCAAATTCTTAGTACTGCTACTGAGAATTCGGCAAAACTTAGTAAAGATTCTGGCAATGTGCCCGATAGCGGCAATAGGCTCGCCCCCCTATTACGTGGGACCTATACATAATAACATGGAATGAAATGTGCGTATAATATTACACCTCTACGTACACCTTCGGGGATAAAGGCGTGAAGCTATAAATTCAAATTCAAATTCAAAATCTTTTATTCATTTGGGTCACAATGTGATGCTTATGAACGTCAAAATAATACATTTATAAAATAATTACTTAAAGACTCTACATTTACATTTACTGCCACGTTCGCAAAGCAATAGGTAGAACCATGAGAAAGAACGGGCAATAAAACTCACGGTCACTCTTTTTCATCGCCAGGTTTTGCATAATACACATAATTTACATTTTGTAAGGTGCTGCAACTGTTACACCTTCTATGTCATTTGTATATATTTACTGTACATAATAATACTCAAGCATAATACTTTTGATGTTCATTTGGTTAGCCTCCTCAGAATAGACATGGTGAAACAGGAGCATCCACTTACATTATATATACCTAATAATGCAGGCAATCCGCGAAAGGAAATGATGCAGATAAATATTAAAATCTAATACCAGCCCGCAAGACCGTCATCGACCAGTCATCGCAAGTAGCACCCGTTCACAAGTATGACGCATGTAAAAATAAATTAAACAAAAGACGTGCTATGGAGATACATAATACGTCTTTTTTTCCTCTACTCCTAATCGTCTAAGTGACCACTCTAACCACTGAACCACAAGCTCATCATAAAACAAGTTAAAGTTACTTGAAACTTCGCTCATTGGCTCTACAAGTTAAACTTACAGCTGAAATTTGCGCCTTCAACTGAACAAACTTGCAAAGGAATTTTATCATTGAGCCAAACTTAAACGATTTTGACTGATTTATTAGAACAGTTTAACTCAAGTTCTCACTAAACAGTTTCTTTCGAAATCAGCTTCAACTAAGTTTACAAACAACAATTTTAGTTTATTTTAATAAAGAATGAAGCGGCAGGCATAATATTTTGGTAAATACATCTTCCGCTCTAGCAGCAAATGCTGTATTGGACTTTAAAAATCACACAATCAACGGGCACATTGAGCACCGAGACTCGAAAAAACAAGGTCGCACAAAATTTTGTCTCGTGCGGGAATCGAACCCACAACACTCGGCGTACGTAACGTATCAAGCATGGAGGCAGCCGCTTGAGCCAATATGCCAACCGTCCAATCACCCGCGAGGAAAGAGATTATTGTGAAAAAAATAGCCTGCGCTGCCTTCTAGCTTTCTAGTTGGCTATTATCCCACTGAAATTTGAAAAAAGAAAGACTTTCTACATTAACTATAATTATGTCATTCACAGATAGATAGAAACGTGATACTACCCATTTTTTTTTTGTTTTAGGAGGTGGAAAATCCCTTCGGATCTCCGACTTTTGGGGAAATGAGAGCCGGAGTATGTGGTGTAACCACTAAAAACCATCTCGACTTTCTCATGTACCCGTGTGTCGGAGGGTAGGGAATCGCATAAGCATTCGTCGCTACCCCCCGACGGGCATTGATCCGCCAGATGGTCAGGCGGGCCCCGAACAAAACCCCCTTGGCGGCGGAATAAGGTGTTGGGCTCCGCCGCCAAAACACTCAGCGGCCGCCGAGGATAGGGAGGACGGCAACGCAACACCACATCTCCTCTTCCTCTGCGGCCCCACCGCGACGCATCGAATGGTGCGCCCCCAATTAGTCGCGTGAGATAGGGCGCGCGGCAACGCAACACCGACACGCCTCTCCTCCTGCGACCGCGCCCGACTGCGAGGGACAGACAGAACTGTCCCCTGCACCCGCACCGTTGGACGCATCCTGCGCAGGCCCCTCTAAGCCCACGCGGAGCGTCCACTCCTGGGATCTCTCTTAGCTTCACTGCGGGTGTCCAATTCCCGGTTACTGGCCCCCCCCCCACCACGACAAGGTGGAGATCCTACTTGGGTGATACTAGACTTTTTTTTTTGGTGTCGTGTTGGAAAATCCTCATGGCATCCCTCCGCCCTGGGGGGGAAGGATGAAAGGGACTGTTAGACTCTTACTGACTAAAAACCAACCCGTGCGCCTCTTGTACCCATGTGTCGGAGGGTAGGGTTTCACCGAAGCATTCCTCCTAACCCCCGACGGGTATTAGCCTGCCAGATGGTCAGGCGGGCCCCGAACAAAACCCCCTTGGCGGCGGAATAAGGTGTTTGGCTCGGCCGCCAAAACACTCAGCGGCCGCCGAGGATAGGGAGGACGGCAACGCAACACCGCATCTCCTCTTCCTCTGCGGCCCCTCCGCGACCACAACCGTTGCAAGCCGGTAGAAACGTAGGAGAATAACAGAGGTATTTATGCCTTTAAATAAGTAAATTATCGCGACTAAGACCCGATAAATAATATCATATGATACATACATATTATACATAGAAACACCCAAACCAAGACAAACATCAATTTTCGCGCACACAAAAGTTTGACTTGAGTGGGAATCGAACCTGCGACCTTCGGCGGAGCAGTCGCTTACACTCCCGCTGCGCCAACCAGTCGTCAAAATGATATCACAGACCTATACATATATCGCACCCTTAGTAATATAAGGGCACAATCCAAAAAAGTAGATTTTTGGGAAATCGCGTTTCAAGATTCTGGATTCAACCATTACAGCTATTTTTTGGAATAACTTCCTTATTATTTAAGTTATAAATGTGAAATTAGGCAGATTTGTTCTTCTATAAATGCACTATATATAGCAATTAAAAAAAATAATAATGGAAATATATTCTATTAATTACAAGTAATAGAAAAAAACCCTTTTAACTTAGACCCATATAGTACAAAAATCATAACAGAAATATGGAGCTATTTCATTTTGATCCCATATATTATTAAAGTCCCTATTATAGTTTAGTTCTTAATTATAGTTAGTACTGTATATTACCAAAACAAACCGTAATCTATATCTTTTGTTTCTGTTTTATAAATAAAATATCAGGTAAAATTAAAGTAATAGTTAAATAAAATCAGTGCAGAATGTAACAATAATCTTAAAATTATGAATTCTAATAAACAATTAAACATAATGTCTTTTGTTGCGAACTGAAGGGTCAAATCACTTGAACCCCTTAGTTCGCAACAAAAGCTATGGTTGAAATTGATATTTTTTTTAGGTGATTCTATCTACAAATTGTTATTATTAGCTTATAAAAATGAAAAAAATATGTAATATCAATATATTCTTAGAAACGGCATGTTAAAAATACTTAACATTGCGAAGCGGACGGTGGTTAAGTGGAAAAAACAATGTTATGTATTATTAACATTGCGAAATACACAGTCAATGAAAAATAAAAAAAATAAACTGTTTATTTATATTCTTTTTATTGTAAAAGTAATAAAAAAATGAAATTAGTGACAAATTATTAAAACAAATAGTGATAATATAATATGCCTACTATATTATGTCGGATAGCGTCAGATTTTTATCGTTTCGATAGAAGTTCATAATAAATCATGATTTTTAATATGTGAATATTTTTTTATATGTAACCGTATGTACCGTTTAGTATGTATTTTTATGTGTAATGACTTTATTGTACTGAACACAATCTTTTCTGTTTACGCAAATGTCTAAGAGCTGGGAAAACAATGCCATGTACCATTTTTTTGTTTTATAAATTGTGCGATAAAGGGAGATAAGCATATCACACAAATCTACCCTCCCATATCGTAGTTATAATGTTTGACTATCTGTGGACATGAAACGTCAACCTTGGCTTCAAAGGGTAATCCACATAGGAAGTGGCCAAAATCACACTTTTGTTATCATGCCATTTTACGACACACGGTTTGTTCTCATTATCAACTAGGTATTTGTTTGCTTGAACCTCTACCCTTCTTTACAATACTTCATCATCTGGTAGTTTAATTTGTCATTCTCTTAAACGATTTGATCTAATTGTGCCCAAGGAAAAGATATCATATTCTTGACGTAACATGTGGATCAGCTCAAGTGATGAGAAAAAGTTGTCGAAGTACACAACCGCCGGCTTATTTTGTATAGGTACTCTGGCAAAGAGCTATTACAACTTTTGCACCAACACCTTAAGGATTTTTATATTTTATAAAAGAATGATATCTAATCGTGTCTTTGCCAGCGTAGGGAATAAAATCATACACGTAGGCAGAAATAAAAGCCCTAACAAACATTTCAAAAGCTCCATTTCTTTGGCTTCTTTGCCTAAATATTGACGCCTGTTTCCAGCTGTTGAACCTTTATAGGGCACCATCATTTCGTCGATATTATAGAAATAGATCGTACTTTAAAATAACGATCTCCATTCTGTTGAGAATTATCAACGGAGCACAAATACTGAGGAATTTGATCATATCGCTTTAAACTCTTAACATCTGCGATTAGGTTATAGCGTATATTCTTATTCCAGTAATCCCGATAGCACGGCATCTTAACGACACCCATCAAAATATTAATTGCAACAAAATCCAATAATTCTTCCCGAGCAACATTAATGGATTTTAGATTTCGTTGTACAGAATATAAATTTGTGTTTGGTATAATTATATCAATAATATCTTCACTGAAGGAATCATAGAAGTAATCTGACGGAGACTTCGATTCAGATTCGAATTGCGTAAAGGTTATCGGTTATTGGTCATCCAGTACTGCTTTATATTTCAATTTGACGATTTCCCATCTGCAATTCAGTGGTTTTCTCACAAATTGTTTATTTTTTTTTGTTTGTAGTGTTGGTTTAGTTCTTAATCTGCTTTTGGAACGGGTTTTCTTGGGGATATTAGAAGCTGCAGTACGATATTGATAACACAAGCAAATGTTGCGGTGGATTATGAGTAACGAGGACTTCGCATATACCTGGAGTGGATGGTAGCAATTCGTCTGGCAAAAGTTCATCATCTAAGATATTCAGTCGCTCAAATGAAGAATTTAAAGAGCGGGGTGCGGAACTATGTTCTGTATCTTCTGTTCCTTTTTCTTCCTCGTCTTCGGATGTACTAGAATCGGCGGAAGAATCTTCTTGTGGTGGCACAAGTACTAGAATCTTTCTCACACGTTCTAATCGGATGTTCACACGTTCTAATTCATGCAAACACCCCAAGCACCAAATAAACAATTTAGAATGTCAAAAAATATATATTCAGTTTTGAAAAAAGAAATACAACTTTATGTCATACAAGGTAAAGTTCAAATTCAAGTGCAAAGAAAAGTGTCGAATTAAAAAATATATTGAATTTTTCATGTAAATAAGGGCCGAAAACAAATTGTGTCAACCAACACAAAACAATTTACGTACTATAACGAACCAATAAGATATGATTCCACAAAACATTTTTACTTTTTTGCAATATACCGATCTATTATGAATAAGGCCCAATTATTTATTACATTTTGTGTAATATATGGGCATAACTACAATTTTTTCTTTATAATACAAAATTATAAAATCAAAACTCACAAGGATTTTCGTCATAGAAGGGCACAAACACGAATCGCACAACGTTTGAACATTCCGCCTCCGACAAGTACGGAAACGTTACGGTTTGCGACCTTATAGCAGTAAGAGCAGGGAACGGGCGGAGAGAGTGTGAGAGGGACACAAGTATATTTACCGAGTCATTATTGTCCTTTTTCTCTTTCTGTCAGCGCTAACCGGTAGCGGATTTCATTTTGTGCCCTTAGCATTCAAAATCAGAATTTACAAAAATTTTGACTTGATCCCTTATATTACTGAGGGTGCGATATGCTCTGCTGGGTCTCCGGCTCAGCATCGCTTAAGCGAGGATCGACGCCTTATGTCACACAACGCGTTGTATCCTACGAAGCACAGTACACAATGTTTTAAGGGGCATACATAGCGTAAAATAATTAAACGTTTACATCAACCGTAAAAACAATCACTTTATTTTAAAACCTGATTTCGTAAATCAAACAAAGAGCTCTAAAATTAATAAAATTATTGATTGATTCAGAGTGTGTATGTACGACTAAGTGGTTTAAGTAATGTCACAAATTATTGTTTCAAGTCTGTGTTTACTTTGTGTGCGTTTTTATTTATTGTAAATTCCTTCATGATACAGAATTTATTCCTAGAATCAGAATTGTCCTTTACAAAAAATACTACCCAAAACAAACATTTATAGTTCGTACATAATTTAAACTCATTAATATTTAATCACACCACATTCATCCTACTGATGATTTGACCGCAAAACCCGATAAACCACAAATATAATCAAACATTACATAAAATTTAGGTATATCCGCCGTTAAATAAGTCTGGCTTACAATAGATTAAGCGCATTGGATTATCGTAATCAATTTCAGACACAGGTGTTCTTTCGTAACCGGTAACATAAATTATGTGAAGGTAGCAGTGTGTCAGAAATATTTCATTCGTAAGCTATGAGGAAATAACTTATAGATTAATAATTGTTATACTTACTATAATCCCTTGTGCAAGCAGAAGGGTCTCAACTTGTTGTTACATACTGTTTTCAAAGCTCATACCTTTCTTCAACACTATAATAACGGATTTCTGTACGGTTTCTATCAGTACATAGTGTGATAGATAAGTCTAGTTAAAAATAAATGTTGTGATGGACTTCGTAAACTTACACCAAGAACACCTAATCTCGACACAACATAAAAAACTACAACCCTCGGCGCAATGTCAGACAGTAATACAGCCACTTAAACCTCTACGATATCCGTAATTCAATACAAATATAATCATTATTTGTTCTCCATTACTGACTAACACTACGACTTATATAACTTGTGTGTTGTGATTTCAGGTTGATAAATTAAGTGAGTAATGTGTCATGGAGTTATTAGATCTCTAGAGATCTTTCTTTCATATACTTTTTTTTAAGCGACTGTCCAAAAAACTCTTCTGTGATAACTGAAACGATTATGAGGTGATGGAGCGCTGAACTATTTTTAATTTATTTAAAAAGTTCTCATCGTAATTGGCTCTGTGATATGAACTTTAACATTTGATTGCATTTTCAGACAACAATCGTATTTATTATAATTTGTAGACACGCGCTTTATTGATTTTAGAAACATCGCAGATATCGTTCCACCTTATAGCTGGAATTATTCTTCTTGTTGCCTTTTTGGAAAGTCAAATTGGGAGGAAATAATTTGGAACAATAATATTTTTATTTTCTTTTTTCTTAACTATAGATGGGAATGTAGAGTAAAGACATTTGAATCTTAGCAACAGTTCAAAAAAGAACAAGTTATCCGTCAAAAAGGTTCCGGAAAAAAGTTATTGTAAAAGATTACAAGCTTTTGATTAAATTGAATTCTCAGGTAACAATAAAATTACGAGAATTCTTTGAAACATGAATGGTTAGTGTAGGCGCCAATTTCGTTTCCTCGTTTGTATAATTTTATTTTCCTTTACGTCGGTAATAAGAACTTCGCTCCTGTAGTGACGGATTAAGAATACAAAGTGTCAGTATTCCATTTCATTCCTTGCGTGGGTGTTCAAAGAGGTGACTAAGGAAAATACACAAAACAAATAGAACTTTTTTGGGAAGAAATCGCAAACTCGACATCAAACATTATAGGAAACTGCGTGGTCGGCGTATTGTAGCTAAATCCTCCTACTAACTCTGTAGTGAGGCTTATGTCCAGCAGTGGACTGTAAAAAGCTGTATGTGTATAAGAACAAACTGTATATTCAATTTGCACTTTTCAGGGTTCTGTACCCGACAGGTGTCATGTGGATGCTACCATTAAACCGCCGCTTTCCATCTGTCCGTCCGTCTATCTGTTAGCCGTATTTCATGAAAAATAATAGAGAGTAAAAAATGTCACTATGTATTTCGACGAACACTCGCACACGAAGTATTTAAAAATAATGAAAGAAATAAGGTTGTGCACACTAAACTTATTTCTTAATTATTCAAAAAGAGCTTTATCTGAGCGTGTGTCACGGCAAACAACTTAATTAAAAACGCATAGAGAGAACGCAAATACACAACATAAATGCTGTATGTTACATAAATCAAATCTGTACCACACGGCACCGTGCTTATAAGCAAAGAGACCTCAAACCATTACCTAACCTAACTAAACCGAGCATTCAAAACCGTAAAATGACGAATAGGCGTCTGATACTCCGCAGGCCAAGCACTATATCAGAAAAAAAACGTTTCCAACTACATAACAGTACTGTGAACATTATAGTATTCTTAAAATACATTGGCTGATCCAAATATATCGAATATTGAGAAAATGCTCATTCTCTCGCCTTATAAAGCCTCCTTCATACAGCTACACTAAAATATCGTCTCATATTAGAACAGCAATATTCCAATATAGAAATAGAACATTTGAGTAAACAAAAGCTGTTTCTACAAAGACATCAAAGACTAAACGTATTTGTCGTGCTCAAAGGTTCTGCATATCAGTTGATAGTTACATATCCTGTGTACCGGATGAAATTCGCAATGAATCGTGGATTGTAAACAATTTGGAATAAAGGGCCGATTTCAATACTGCCCAATAATTTACGGGATAAGAGCAATTTTAAATAACTTTTCCATAGTAATAATTATATGGTTTTACCAGAGTCAGGTTATTTGAAGGCCTTGACTCCCCGTAACGACTGTTACTGTAATGGTGACGGATTGCGTTCGGCAGCATCTGATGGTGGGCACATTATGGCACTATGTGGTGGTTTTAGTGAATTGGAATCAAACACTTTTTGGGTAGAATTGCACGCACCTCTACTTGCCCTAAAATCGAGCATAGAGATCATACAAAATAACAAAATACTTAATAGCGTAAAATTAACTCATTTATTTATTTATATTGGCACACCAACAGCTTTTAGGCGAAACATACAACATCATAACTTAAAGAAAAACTATTAGGCTTAAGAGCCTAGCCGAGATTACAGGTGTAAGACAAAATTTTCCGGTAACAAGTATTTAGTTTACAATACTAAAATACAAAGCAAAAATAATAATTCATAAGTTAAAAAGAAACATTTTATCACGACTAAAAATGTACATAAAAAATATAATTCGAGTCATATTTATTGCTGTCCAACTTTTTAAAGTGAGTGGGAATCGAACCTGCGACCTTCGGCGGAGCAGTCGCTTACACTCCCGCTGCGCCAACCAGTCGTCAAAATGATATCACAGACCTATACATATATCGCACCCTTAGTAATATAAGGGCACAATCCAAAAAAGTAGATTTTTGGGAAATCGCGTTTCAAGATTCTGGATTCAACCATTACAGCTATTTTTTGGAATAACTTCCTTATTATTTAAGTTATAAATGTGAAATTAGGCAGATTTGTTCTTCTATAAATGCACTATATATAGCAATTAAAAAAAATAATAATGGAAATATATTCTATTAATTACAAGTAATAGAAAAAAACCCTTTTAACTTAGACCCATATAGTACAAAAATCATAACAGAAATATGGAGCTATTTCATTTTGATCCCATATATTATTAAAGTCCCTATTATAGTTTAGTTCTTAATTATAGTTAGTACTGTATATTACCAAAACAAACCGTAATCTATATCTTTTGTTTCTGTTTTATAAATAAAATATCAGGTAAAATTAAAGTAATAGTTAAATAAAATCAGTGCAGAATGTAACAATAATCTTAAAATTATGAATTCTAATAAACAATTAAACATAATGTCTTTTGTTGCGAACTGAAGGGTCAAATCACTTGAACCCCTTAGTTCGCAACAAAAGCTATGGTTGAAATTGATATTTTTTTTAGGTGATTTTATCTACAAATTGTTATTATTAGCTTATAAAAATGAAAAAAATATGTAATATCAATATATTCTTAGAAACGGCATGTTAAAAATACTTAACATTGCGAAGCGGACGGTGGTTAAGTGGAAAAAACAATGTTATGTATTATTAACATTGCGAAATACACAGTCAATGAAAAATAAAAAAAATAAACTGTTTATTTATATTCTTTTTATTGTAAAAGTAATAAAAAAATGAAATTAGTGACAAATTATTAAAACAAATAGTGATAATATAATATGCCTACTATATTATGTCGGATAGCGTCAGATTTTTATCGTTTCGATAGAAGTTCATAATAAATCATGATTTTTAATATGTGAATATTTTTTTATATGTAACCGTATGTACCGTTTAGTATGTATTTTTATGTGTAATGACTTTATTGTACTGAACACAATCTTTTCTGTACATAATCCATGCATTGTTTACGCAAATGTCTAAGAGCTGGGAAAACAATGCCATGTACCATTTTTTTGTTTTATAAATTGTGCGATAAAGGGAGATAAGCATATCACACAAATCTACCCTCCCATATCGTAGTTATAATGTTTGACTATCTGTGGACATGAAACGTCAACCTTGGCTTCAAAGGGTAATCCACATAGGAAGTGGCCAAAATCACACTTTTGTTATCATGCCATTTTACGACACACGGTTTGTTCTCATTATCAACTAGGTATTTGTTTGCTTGAACCTCTACCCTTCTTTACAATACTTCATCATCTGGTAGTTTAATTTGTCATTCTCTTAAACGATTTGATCTAATTGTGCCCAAGGAAAAGATATCATATTCTTGACGTAACATGTGGATCAGCTCAAGTGATGAGAAAAAGTTGTCGAAGTACACAACCGCCGGCTTATTTTGTATAGGTACTCTGGCAAAGAGCTATTACAACTTTTGCACCAACACCTTAAGGATTTTTATATTTTATAAAAGAATGATATCTAATCGTGTCTTTGCCAGCGTAGGGAATAAAATCATACACGCAGGCAGAAATAAAAGCCCTAACAAACATTTCAAAAGCTCCATTTCTTTGGCTTCTTTGCCTAAATATTGACGCCTGTTTCCAGCTGTTGAACCTTTATAGGGCACCATCATTTCGTCGATATTATAGAAATAGATCGTACTTTAAAATAACGATCTCCATTCTGTTGAGAATTATCAACGGAGCACAAATACTGAGGAATTTGATCATATCGCTTTAAACTCTTAACATCTGCGATTAGGTTATAGCGTAGATTCTTATTCCAGTAATCCCGATAGCACGGCATCTTAACGACACCCATCAAAATATTAATTGCAACAAAATCCAATAATTCTTCCCGAGCAACATTAATGGATTTTAGATTTCGTTGTACAGAATATAAATTTGTGTTTGGTATAATTATATCAATAATATCTTCACTGAAGGAATCATAGAAGTAATCTGACGGAGACTTCGATTCAGATTCGAATTGCGTAAAGGTTATCGGTTATTGGTCATCCAGTACTGCTTTATATTTCAATTTGACGATTTCCCATCTGCAATTCAGTGGTTTTCTCACAAATTGTTTATTTTTTTTTGTTTGTAGTGTTGGTTTAGTTCTTAATCTGCTTTTGGAACGGGTTTTCTTGGGGATATTAGAAGCTGCAGTACGATATTGATAACACAAGCAAATGTTGCGGTGGATTATGAGTAACGAGGACTTCGCATATACCTGGAGTGGATGGTAGCAATTCGTCTGGCAAAAGTTCATCATCTAAGATATTCAGTCGCTCAAATGAAGAATTTAAAGAGCGGGGTGCGGAACTATGTTCTGTATCTTCTGTTCCTTTTTCTTCCTCGTCTTCGGATGTACTAGAATCGGCGGAAGAATCTTCTTGTGGTGGCACAAGTACTAGAATCTTTCTCACACGTTCTAATCGGATGTTCACACGTTCTAATTCATGCAAACACCCCAAGCACCAAATAAACAATTTAGAATGTCAAAAAATATATATTCAGTTTTGAAAAAAGAAATACAACTTTATGTCATACAAGGTAAAGTTCAAATTCAAGTGCAAAGAAAAGTGTCGAATTAAAAAATATATTGAATTTTTCATGTAAATAAGGGCCGAAAACAAATTGTGTCAACCAACACAAAACAATTTACGTACTATAACGAACCAATAAGATATGATTCCACAAAACATTTTTACTTTTTTGCAATATACCGATCTATTATGAATAAGGCCCAATTATTTATTACATTTTGTGTAATATATGGGCATAACTACAATTTTTTCTTTATAATACAAAATTATAAAATCAAAACTCACAAGGATTTTCGTCATAGAAGGGCACAAACACGAATCGCACAACGTTTGAACATTCCGCCTCCGACAAGTACGGAAACGTTACGGTTTGCGACCTTATAGCAGTAAGAGCAGGGAACGGGCGGAGAGAGTGTGAGAGGGACACAAGTATATTTACCGAGTCATTATTGTCCTTTTTCTCTTTCTGTCAGCGCTAACCGGTAGCGGATTTCATTTTGTGCCCTTAGCATTCAAAATCAGAATTTACAAAAATTTTGACTTGATCCCTTATATTACTGAGGGTGCGATATGCTCTGCTGGGTCTCCGGCTCAGCATCGCTTAAGCGAGGATCGACGCCTTATGTCACACAACGCGTTGTATCCTACGAAGCACAGTACACAATGTTTTAAGGGGCATACATAGCGTAAAATAATTAAACGTTTACATCAACCGTAAAAACAATCACTTTATTTTAAAACCTGATTTCGTAAATCAAACAAAGAGCTCTAAAATTAATAAAATTATTGATTGATTCAGAGTGTGTATGTACGACTAAGTGGTTTAAGTAATGTCACAAATTATTGTTTCAAGTCTGTGTTTACTTTGTGTGCGTTTTTATTTATTGTAAATTCCTTCATGATACAGAATTTATTCCTAGAATCAGAATTGTCCTTTACAAAAAATACTACCCAAAACAAACATTTATAGTTCGTACATAATTTAAACTCATTAATATTTAATCACACCACATTCATCCTACTGATGATTTGACCGCAAAACCCGATAAACCACAAATATAATCAAACATTACATAAAATTTAGGTATATCCGCCGTTAAATAAGTCTGGCTTACAATAGATTAAGCGCATTGGATTATCGTAATCAATTTCAGACACAGGTGTTCTTTCGTAACCGGTAACATAAATTATGTGAAGGTAGCAGTGTGTCAGAAATATTTCATTCGTAAGCTATGAGGAAATAACTTATAGATTAATAATTGTTATACTTACTATAATCCCTTGTGCAAGCAGAAGGGTCTCAACTTGTTGTTACATACTGTTTTCAAATCTCATACCTTTCTTCAACACTATAATAACGGATTTCTGTACGGTTTCTATCAGTACATAGTGTGATAGATAAGTCTAGTTAAAAATAAATGTTGTGATGGACTTCGTAAACTTACACCAAGAACACCTAATCTCGACACAACATAAAAAACTACAACCCTCGGCGCAATGTCAGACAGTAATACAGCCACTTAAACCTCTACGATATCCGTAATTCAATACAAATATAATCATTATTTGTTCTCCATTACTGACTAACACTACGACTTATATAACTTGTGTGTTGTGATTTCAGGTTGATAAATTAAGTGAGTAATGTGTCATGGAGTTATTAGATCTCTAGAGATCTTTCTTTCATATACTTTTTTTTAAGCGACTGTCCAAAAAACTCTTCTGTGATAACTGAAACGATTATGAGGTGATGGAGCGCTGAACTATTTTTAATTTATTTAAAAAGTTCTCATCGTAATTGGCTCTGTGATATGAACTTTAACATTTGATTGCATTTTCAGACAACAATCGTATTTATTATAATTTGTAGACACGCGCTTTATTGATTTTAGAAACATCGCAGATATCGTTCCACCTTATAGCTGGAATTATTCTTCTTGTTGCCTTTTTGGAAAGTCAAATTGGGAGGAAATAATTTGGAACAATAATATTTTTATTTTCTTTTTTCTTAACTATAGATGGGAATGTAGAGTAAAGACATTTGAATCTTAGCAACAGTTCAAAAAAGAACAAGTTATCCGTCAAAAAGGTTCCGGAAAAAAGTTATTGTAAAAGATTACAAGCTTTTGATTAAATTGAATTCTCAGGTAACAATAAAATTACGAGAATTCTTTGAAACATGAATGGTTAGTGTAGGCGCCAATTTCGTTTCCTCGTTTGTATAATTTTATTTTCCTTTACGTCGGTAATAAGAACTTCGCTCCTGTAGTGACGGATTAAGAATACAAAGTGTCAGTATTCCATTTCATTCCTTGCGTGGGTGTTCAAAGAGGTGACTAAGGAAAATACACAAAACAAATAGAACTTTTTTGGGAAGAAATCGCAAACTCGACATCAAACATTATAGGAAACTGCGTGGTCGGCGTATTGTAGCTAAATCCTCCTACTAACTCTGTAGTGAGGCTTATGTCCAGCAGTGGACTGTAAAAAGCTGTATGTGTATAAGAACAAACTGTATATTCAATTTGCACTTTTCAGGGTTCTGTACCCGACAGGTGTCATGTGGATGCTACCATTAAACCGCTGCTTTCCATCTGTCCGTCCGTCTATCTGTTAGCCGTATTTCATGAAAAATAATAGAGAGTAAAAAATGTCACTATGTATTTCGACGAACACTCGCACACGAAGTATTTAAAAATAATGAAAGAAATAAGGTTGTGCACACTAAACTTATTTCTTAATTATTCAAAAAGAGCTTTATCTGAGCGTGTGTCACGGCAAACAACTTAATTAAAAACGCATAGAGAGAACGCAAATACACAACATAAATGCTGTATGTTACATAAATCAAATCTGTACCACACGGCACCGTGCTTATAAGCAAAGAGACCTCAAACCATTACCTAACCTAACTAAACCGAGCATTCAAAACCGTAAAATGACGAATAGGCGTCTGATACTCCGCAGGCCAAGCACTATATCAGAAAAAAAACGTTTCCAACTACATAACAGTACTGTGAACATTATAGTATTCTTAAAATACATTGGCTGATCCAAATATATCGAATATTGAGAAAATGCTCATTCTCTCGCCTTATAAAGCCTCCTTCATACAGCTACACTAAAATATCGTCTCATATTAGAACAGCAATATTCCAATATAGAAATAGAACATTTGAGTAAACAAAAGCTGTTTCTACAAAGACATCAAAGACTAAACGTATTTGTCGTGCTCAAAGGTTCTGCATATCAGTTGATAGTTACATATCCTGTGTACCGGATGAAATTCGCAATGAATCGTGGATTGTAAACAATTTGGAATAAAGGGCCGATTTCAATACTGCCCAATAATTTACGGGATAAGAGCAATTTTAAATAACTTTTCCATAGTAATAATTATATGGTTTTACCAGAGTCAGGTTATTTGAAGGCCTTGACTCCCCGTAACGACTGTTACTGTAATGGTGACGGATTGCGTTCGGCAGCATCTGATGGTGGGCACATTATGGCACTATGTGGTGGTTTTAGTGAATTGGAATCAAACACTTTTTGGGTAGAATTGCACGCACCTCTACTTGCCCTAAAATCGAGCATAGAGATCATACAAAATAACAAAATACTTAATAGCGTAAAATTAACTCATTTATTTATTTATATTGGCACACCAACAGCTTTTAGGCGAAACATACAACATCATAACTTAAAGAAAAACTATTAGGCTTAAGAGCCTAGCCGAGATTACAGGTGTAAGACAAAATTTTCCGGTAACAAGTATTTAGTTTACAATACTAAAATACAAAGCAAAAATAATAATTCATAAGTTAAAAAGAAACATTTTATCACGACTAAAAATGTACATAAAAAATATAATTCGAGTCATATTTATTGCTGTCCAACTTTTTAAAGTGAGTGGGAATCGAACCTGCGACCTTCGGCGGAGCAGTCGCTTACACTCCCGCTGCGCCAACCAGTCGTCAAAATGATATCACAGACCTATACATATATCGCACCCTTAGTAATATAAGGGCACAATCCAAAAAAGTAGATTTTTGGGAAATCGCGTTTCAAGATTCTGGATTCAACCATTACAGCTATTTTTTGGAATAACTTCCTTATTATTTAAGTTATAAATGTGAAATTAGGCAGATTTGTTCTTCTATAAATGCACTATATATAGCAATTAAAAAAAATAATAATGGAAATATATTCTATTAATTACAAGTAATAGAAAAAAACCCTTTTAACTTAGACCCATATAGTACAAAAATCATAACAGAAATATGGAGCTATTTCATTTTGATCCCATATATTATTAAAGTCCCTATTATAGTTTAGTTCTTAATTATAGTTAGTACTGTATATTACCAAAACAAACCGTAATCTATATCTTTTGTTTCTGTTTTATAAATAAAATATCAGGTAAAATTAAAGTAATAGTTAAATAAAATCAGTGCAGAATGTAACAATAATCTTAAAATTATGAATTCTAATAAACAATTAAACATAATGTCTTTTGTTGCGAACTGAAGGGTCAAATCACTTGAACCCCTTAGTTCGCAACAAAAGCTATGGTTGAAATTGATATTTTTTTTAGGTGATTTTATCTACAAATTGTTATTATTAGCTTATAAAAATGAAAAAAATATGTAATATCAATATATTCTTAGAAACGGCATGTTAAAAATACTTAACATTGCGAAGCGGACGGTGGTTAAGTGGAAAAAACAATGTTATGTATTATTAACATTGCGAAATACACAGTCAATGAAAAATAAAAAAAATAAACTGTTTATTTATATTCTTTTTATTGTAAAAGTAATAAAAAAATGAAATTAGTGACAAATTATTAAAACAAATAGTGATAATATAATATGCCTACTATATTATGTCGGATAGCGTCAGATTTTTATCGTTTCGATAGAAGTTCATAATAAATCATGATTTTTAATATGTGAATATTTTTTTATATGTAACCGTATGTACCGTTTAGTATGTATTTTTATGTGTAATGACTTTATTGTACTGAACACAATCTTTTCTGTACATAATCCATGCATTGTTTACGCAAATGTCTAAGAGCTGGGAAAACAATGCCATGTACCATTTTTTTGTTTTATAAATTGTGCGATAAAGGGAGATAAGCATATCACACAAATCTACCCTCCCATATCGTAGTTATAATGTTTGACTATCTGTGGACATGAAACGTCAACCTTGGCTTCAAAGGGTAATCCACATAGGAAGTGGCCAAAATCACACTTTTGTTATCATGCCATTTTACGACACACGGTTTGTTCTCATTATCAACTAGGTATTTGTTTGCTTGAACCTCTACCCTTCTTTACAATACTTCATCATCTGGTAGTTTAATTTGTCATTCTCTTAAACGATTTGATCTAATTGTGCCCAAGGAAAAGATATCATATTCTTGACGTAACATGTGGATCAGCTCAAGTGATGAGAAAAAGTTGTCGAAGTACACAACCGCCGGCTTATTTTGTATAGGTACTCTGGCAAAGAGCTATTACAACTTTTGCACCAACACCTTAAGGATTTTTATATTTTATAAAAGAATGATATCTAATCGTGTCTTTGCCAGCGTAGGGAATAAAATCATACACGCAGGCAGAAATAAAAGCCCTAACAAACATTTCAAAAGCTCCATTTCTTTGGCTTCTTTGCCTAAATATTGACGCCTGTTTCCAGCTGTTGAACCTTTATAGGGCACCATCATTTCGTCGATATTATAGAAATAGATCGTACTTTAAAATAACGATCTCCATTCTGTTGAGAATTATCAACGGAGCACAAATACTGAGGAATTTGATCATATCGCTTTAAACTCTTAACATCTGCGATTAGGTTATAGCGTAGATTCTTATTCCAGTAATCCCGATAGCACGGCATCTTAACGACACCCATCAAAATATTAATTGCAACAAAATCCAATAATTCTTCCCGAGCAACATTAATGGATTTTAGATTTCGTTGTACAGAATATAAATTTGTGTTTGGTATAATTATATCAATAATATCTTCACTGAAGGAATCATAGAAGTAATCTGACGGAGACTTCGATTCAGATTCGAATTGCGTAAAGGTTATCGGTTATTGGTCATCCAGTACTGCTTTATATTTCAATTTGACGATTTCCCATCTGCAATTCAGTGGTTTTCTCACAAATTGTTTATTTTTTTTTGTTTGTAGTGTTGGTTTAGTTCTTAATCTGCTTTTGGAACGGGTTTTCTTGGGGATATTAGAAGCTGCAGTACGATATTGATAACACAAGCAAATGTTGCGGTGGATTATGAGTAACGAGGACTTCGCATATACCTGGAGTGGATGGTAGCAATTCGTCTGGCAAAAGTTCATCATCTAAGATATTCAGTCGCTCAAATGAAGAATTTAAAGAGCGGGGTGCGGAACTATGTTCTGTATCTTCTGTTCCTTTTTCTTCCTCGTCTTCGGATGTACTAGAATCGGCGGAAGAATCTTCTTGTGGTGGCACAAGTACTAGAATCTTTCTCACACGTTCTAATCGGATGTTCACACGTTCTAATTCATGCAAACACCCCAAGCACCAAATAAACAATTTAGAATGTCAAAAAATATATATTCAGTTTTGAAAAAAGAAATACAACTTTATGTCATACAAGGTAAAGTTCAAATTCAAGTGCAAAGAAAAGTGTCGAATTAAAAAATATATTGAATTTTTCATGTAAATAAGGGCCGAAAACAAATTGTGTCAACCAACACAAAACAATTTACGTACTATAACGAACCAATAAGATATGATTCCACAAAACATTTTTACTTTTTTGCAATATACCGATCTATTATGAATAAGGCCCAATTATTTATTACATTTTGTGTAATATATGGGCATAACTACAATTTTTTCTTTATAATACAAAATTATAAAATCAAAACTCACAAGGATTTTCGTCATAGAAGGGCACAAACACGAATCGCACAACGTTTGAACATTCCGCCTCCGACAAGTACGGAAACGTTACGGTTTGCGACCTTATAGCAGTAAGAGCAGGGAACGGGCGGAGAGAGTGTGAGAGGGACACAAGTATATTTACCGAGTCATTATTGTCCTTTTTCTCTTTCTGTCAGCGCTAACCGGTAGCGGATTTCATTTTGTGCCCTTAGCATTCAAAATCAGAATTTACAAAAATTTTGACTTGATCCCTTATATTACTGAGGGTGCGATATGCTCTGCTGGGTCTCCGGCTCAGCATCGCTTAAGCGAGGATCGACGCCTTATGTCACACAACGCGTTGTATCCTACGAAGCACAGTACACAATGTTTTAAGGGGCATACATAGCGTAAAATAATTAAACGTTTACATCAACCGTAAAAACAATCACTTTATTTTAAAACCTGATTTCGTAAATCAAACAAAGAGCTCTAAAATTAATAAAATTATTGATTGATTCAGAGTGTGTATGTACGACTAAGTGGTTTAAGTAATGTCACAAATTATTGTTTCAAGTCTGTGTTTACTTTGTGTGCGTTTTTATTTATTGTAAATTCCTTCATGATACAGAATTTATTCCTAGAATCAGAATTGTCCTTTACAAAAAATACTACCCAAAACAAACATTTATAGTTCGTACATAATTTAAACTCATTAATATTTAATCACACCACATTCATCCTACTGATGATTTGACCGCAAAACCCGATAAACCACAAATATAATCAAACATTACATAAAATTTAGGTATATCCGCCGTTAAATAAGTCTGGCTTACAATAGATTAAGCGCATTGGATTATCGTAATCAATTTCAGACACAGGTGTTCTTTCGTAACCGGTAACATAAATTATGTGAAGGTAGCAGTGTGTCAGAAATATTTCATTCGTAAGCTATGAGGAAATAACTTATAGATTAATAATTGTTATACTTACTATAATCCCTTGTGCAAGCAGAAGGGTCTCAACTTGTTGTTACATACTGTTTTCAAATCTCATACCTTTCTTCAACACTATAATAACGGATTTCTGTACGGTTTCTATCAGTACATAGTGTGATAGATAAGTCTAGTTAAAAATAAATGTTGTGATGGACTTCGTAAACTTACACCAAGAACACCTAATCTCGACACAACATAAAAAACTACAACCCTCGGCGCAATGTCAGACAGTAATACAGCCACTTAAACCTCTACGATATCCGTAATTCAATACAAATATAATCATTATTTGTTCTCCATTACTGACTAACACTACGACTTATATAACTTGTGTGTTGTGATTTCAGGTTGATAAATTAAGTGAGTAATGTGTCATGGAGTTATTAGATCTCTAGAGATCTTTCTTTCATATACTTTTTTTTAAGCGACTGTCCAAAAAACTCTTCTGTGATAACTGAAACGATTATGAGGTGATGGAGCGCTGAACTATTTTTAATTTATTTAAAAAGTTCTCATCGTAATTGGCTCTGTGATATGAACTTTAACATTTGATTGCATTTTCAGACAACAATCGTATTTATTATAATTTGTAGACACGCGCTTTATTGATTTTAGAAACATCGCAGATATCGTTCCACCTTATAGCTGGAATTATTCTTCTTGTTGCCTTTTTGGAAAGTCAAATTGGGAGGAAATAATTTGGAACAATAATATTTTTATTTTCTTTTTTCTTAACTATAGATGGGAATGTAGAGTAAAGACATTTGAATCTTAGCAACAGTTCAAAAAAGAACAAGTTATCCGTCAAAAAGGTTCCGGAAAAAAGTTATTGTAAAAGATTACAAGCTTTTGATTAAATTGAATTCTCAGGTAACAATAAAATTACGAGAATTCTTTGAAACAAGAATGGTTAGTGTAGGCGCCAATTTCGTTTCCTCGTTTGTATAATTTTATTTTCCTTTACGTCGGTAATAAGAACTTCGCTCCTGTAGTGACGGATTAAGAATACAAAGTGTCAGTATTCCATTTCATTCCTTGCGTGGGTGTTCAAAGAGGTGACTAAGGAAAATACACAAAACAAATAGAACTTTTTTGGGAAGAAATCGCAAACTCGACATCAAACATTATAGGAAACTGCGTGGTCGGCGTATTGTAGCTAAATCCTCCTACTAACTCTGTAGTGAGGCTTATGTCCAGCAGTGGACTGTAAAAAGCTGTATGTGTATAAGAACAAACTGTATATTCAATTTGCACTTTTCAGGGTTCTGTACCCGACAGGTGTCATGTGGATGCTACCATTAAACCGCCGCTTTCCATCTGTCCGTCCGTCTATCTGTTAGCCGTATTTCATGAAAAATAATAGAGAGTAAAAAATGTCACTATGTATTTCGACGAACACTCGCACACGAAGTATTTAAAAATAATGAAAGAAATAAGGTTGTGCACACTAAACTTATTTCTTAATTATTCAAAAAGAGCTTTATCTGAGCGTGTGTCACGGCAAACAACTTAATTAAAAACGCATAGAGAGAACGCAAATACACAACATAAATGCTGTATGTTACATAAATCAAATCTGTACCACACGGCACCGTGCTTATAAGCAAAGAGACCTCAAACCATTACCTAACCTAACTAAACCGAGCATTCAAAACCGTAAAATGACGAATAGGCGTCTGATACTCCGCAGGCCAAGCACTATATCAGAAAAAAAACGTTTCCAACTACATAACAGTACTGTGAACATTATAGTATTCTTAAAATACATTGGCTGATCCAAATATATCGAATATTGAGAAAATGCTCATTCTCTCGCCTTATAAAGCCTCCTTCATACAGCTACACTAAAATATCGTCTCATATTAGAACAGCAATATTCCAATATAGAAATAGAACCTTTGAGTAAACAAAAGCTGTTTCTACAAAGACATTAAAAGACTAAACGTATTTGTCGTGCTCAAAGGTTCTGCATATCAGTTGATAGTTACATATCCTGTGTACCGGATGAAATTCGCAATGAATTGTGGATTGTAAACAATTTGGAATAAAGGGCCGATTTCAATACTGCCCAATAATTTACGGGATAAGAGCAATTTTAAATAACTTTTCCATAGTAATAATTATATGGTTTTACCAGAGTCAGGTTATTTGAAGGCCTTGACTCCCCGTAACGACTGTTACTGTAATGGTGACGGATTGCGTTCGGCAGCATCTGATGGTGGGCACATTATGGCACTATGTGGTGGTTTTAGTGAATTGGAATCAAACACTTTTTGGGTAGAATTGCACGCACCTCTACTTGCCCTAAAATCGAGCATAGAGATCATACAAAATAACAAAATACTTAATAGCGTAAAATTAACTCATTTATTTATTTATATTGGCACACCAACAGCTTTTAGGCGAAACATACAACATCATAACTTAAAGAAAAACTATTAGGCTTAAGAGCCTAGCCGAGATTACAGGTGTAAGACAAAATTTTCCGGTAACAAGTATTTAGTTTACAATACTAAAATACAAAGCAAAAATAATAATTCATAAGTTAAAAAGAAACATTTTATCACGACTAAAAATGTACATAAAAAATATAATTCGAGTCATATTTATTGCTGTCCAACTTTTTAAAAGTATAAATACCTATTAATTATTATTGGTTATCATATAAAAACGATCATAGGTCATCAGTAGAGGTCGACCCACTAAAGAGTTTATACCACAGAACAAAGAAGATAAACCAATACAGAAGTCATTTATAAACAAATATTTTATTTATGTTACAACATTTTCAGTAAATCCGAAATATATGCAAATGTATGCAAAGTCGATTTAACACCACAGAATAATTAATAGTAGTCAACCCACAGTTTGTAAAATACAAATGCACTAGGATTAGTTTTATCGCCAGTTTGTGTATCAACTTCATACTTTGTTTTTGAAACAAAGTGTGCTAATGTATTTATACAAAATGCATTCAGTAAACATTCCTATTAATAGTCAATGGATCTCTCGTATGTAGGTACCTTTAATACAGGCTTATTCGTTTGATCTATAACTATGTAATAAAATCTAAAAAGCTTAATTTAGGCCATCATAGTGCTCCTATTATGAAATTTGGTAGTTGTATAATTTTAAAACTGATCAAAAAAGGCGAAGATAAAATCATAAACATATAATATATTTTGCACATTTTACCGGAATTCTACAATAGCGTGTTCTTTTTAAGCATATTTAACTATACATTTATTCGAATAAGCAAATTTCATATCGTAAAATCGCGAGAACCTAAATAGCACACACAATCGTAGGTTCTTGCGTAAGGTTTCTTTTGTGACAAGGAAATATATGATAGAAAATAATGATACATTCGGATTTGTGGATTCGGTAGGCAGGCTTTGTCCTGAGTTTGCCATTTACACAAAAAGTCACTAGAAAATTTGTAAACTATCTAGTTTTGGAAAGTTTGATAATTATAGTGAAATGTAATGTAAATATCGTGGGTATAATGGAAGAACTGAATAACTCAAAATTTCAAGTTTCGAGATAATCGCGATTTACTGTTTTCTTGACACTTTTTTTACATTTCTAAGAAATGGAGAACAATTTTACCGTCGACGATTTTATATGCTTTAAGCATGTTTGCTGTCGATTCTATGCTTGATTAAACTAACTTTTATCACGAACCAAAAAAATAATAAAAATAAAAAACCAAGTTATCCAATTTTGCCACACCAAGATATTGCAAACATACTCGTACCGTAGTTAGCTAATTCTATATAGTAGTTATTCAGTTTTCCCGCACATTAAATGAATGTGAATACATGAATTTGGGTAAACTAAGTACACTTATTGAGTTTTCAACCTAAAGAAATAATATTTAAACACGAAAATTAGGCATTCTTAGTGAAAGTTTATCTGTGAAATTTTATCACTGATTATTGATCGCACATGAAATAAAAGACATGGATTGGAAGTAGTAACATTGTATATAAAAAATATATTAAAAAACCTAAAATTACAATATCAAATTTACAGAATTAGGCCAGTGCTTATGTATGGCAGCGAAACATGGGCTGTAACCCAAAAGAGCGTGCATACCATCCAAGTTGCTGAAATGAAGATGCTCCACCTTATGATCCACCTTAATGTGCGGCGTAACCAGGCTCGACAAAATCCGTAACGAGTACATGCTAGGAAGCCTCGGTGTACGCGACATCGCCGACATGATGCAGGAAAGTAGGCTGAGATGGTATGGTCATGTGAAAAGGAGGCCACCAGACTACGTAGGGAATTTGGCACTACAGCTTTACCTCCCTGGTCGGAGACCTAGAGGACGACCCAAAACAAGGTGGAGAGATGTAGTGTTAAAGGACCAGAGGGTATGTAATGTTACTGACTATGATGTCGCAGATAGAGCGAAGTGGAAGAGTAAAATAAAGAAAGCTGATCTCACCACCATGTGGGATGCATAGCTAGGAAGAGAGAGAGAGGTATGGCAACAAAATATTATAATTATATAATAATAAATTACTTATTATAAATCTTCTCAACTCAACTAAAACAAAAATAACTTTCCTTTGCATTAAAAGATACTAGACTGGTCTGAAAAGTTTCCGACCTGAACCTGAAGGAAACAGCACTCGTCAAAAAAAGTGTTGTAGATGTAATTGAGTACAATTGTACAAGACTTGTGGCAGTTATCCACCAACATTTTAGCTGTTGTGTACCAGTAATTGCTGTTTGACAGCCATACGATTGAGTTGATGTGAGTGTTTTTTGTGTAAATGGGAAAATTTTGTATCGAGCTGTCATTAAATTTTTGTTTTTGAAAGGCAATACGCCGACGCCATTTAAATTTGATTAAAACTCTGTTTATGGGGACTCTCGGCTCCATCATCATCGCCCTAGCGTTATCCCGGTTGCATCTTAGACTTACACGTCTTAGAGCCTGAGGTTCGCTTACTGGTCTAACTGATGATGAAGATATGACAGAATATTGACTTTTCCACAGAGCGGCTGCCGTTTGACCTCCGCAACCCAAAGGGATAGCGATATTCTATTGGTCTACAGTATCAGTTTATTTGAGGGTACTGACTCCCCGTAACGACTGTCAAAAATCATCATGACAGCCAAGAACGACAGTTTAACGTGCTCCGAGGCACGGGGCAAGCGATAACTAACAATTTAATACGCACTTTACTTTGAAAAGTCATTGGTGCGGGCTGTGGATTTGAACCTGATACTCTCTGGATGGACTGCCATTGGTACCTCCACTAGGCTATCGCTGCCTCTCTGTTCCATCAGTAACCACAATGAAATTTTGGGCAGCTGAATTTAAACTTGGTCGTAAGAGCTAGGGAACAGGTGAAGATCCGCGACGTCCAAAAACTGCAACCACTGACGATAACCTCTCTAAATTTCACCAAATGGTGCTAGGCGACCACTGAATTGAGTAAGAGAGATAGTAGAAGCTATGAAAATGACTAACAAATGTATTAGCTACATATTAAATCAAGATTTAAGCATAAGCAAGCTCCCAGCGCGACGGGTGCCGCGTTTGCTCACGTTAAGACCAAAACCGCGTTCGAATGAAATTTTTTTAAGGATCTCTTTGCGTAGATTAGGCCTATGATCCAAGTTTTGGTATAATTAAAGACTGTAGATGCAACCTGGATACACCATTATACGCCCAAATCAATAATACATACATTCCAAATGATAAATTGCTAAGGAGGAACCGACTCCAAAGGACAATGGCGTTTTTCGGCTGGGAAAGTGATGCTGACTGTTTTTTGGGATGTTCATGGAGAGATTGAAAGGGATAACTATTACAGCAGCATACGACGCTCTATTACTAGACAAATTGAGGGTAGAAGTTGTGCAAAAAGGTCCACATTTGCAGAAAAGACTATATTACTGTCATAAATCTTCGTATACTTTATATTTATTTTGTCGCTGATTACCTACGTGGCCCAGTAAATAAGCTATGCGTCTGTTTATCGAGAGGTCTTGCGTTCAATAACCGGGTTAGGCAAGAGTGTAAGTAACTGATTTTTCCAAATTCTCAGTAGTAGAACGAAGTCTGGCAATGTGCCCGGCAACGTCAATAGACCCCCTTTTTACTTACCATTTAAAATGCATGACACGGCCAAATGTGGGTGTAATTATTACAACTTATGTCTACCTCTTTGGAGTGTCGGTTTGCCACGTCACGCCTTGCTCGCTATCACGCGAGGTATTTTCTCATCTTAAGGCTTTCACAATAAGAAGAAGGCGTGTAATGGTCAAACAATTATAATATTAACTACTTCTTCTCATTTAATTCATTTCATCAGCCTATCACTCCTAGAGGTGGACCTCCCCACGGTATGCCACAAGACCCATTCTAGCGGCCAACACTACGCTTGCTGAGGCGTGGCATTAATTTAAGAACCTGCTTTTTAATCGACATACCATAAGTTCCCCCATTCAATTTGCTATAACCCTGGACTATGTCAGTTACTTTGGTCTTCTGCCAGATAATCTCGTGCCGGAAATTATTGACCGCTTGACCGCTAGCGCCAATTCGCCGAATTCACTTGACCGCTCACGTTCTAAACAAAATGTCGCGCCGCCGCTCGCCAGATGGGCGCGCTAACATAAACATTTATTGTTGATAAGTCGGTAACATGAGTAAGTTGAAATTATGTTTTTCTTCAACCTTATAAATGACTCTTTCAAGTCGTATGAATGCCTTGTTGATATTTACTTTCTAATTTATTATACTTAGCAGCGAACATTGACTATCGTTGAAAAAACACTTTGTGTGTTTTCAACAGGATTATTTTAAAAAGTAAATCGATGACATACATATTTTATAAGTTTTAACTGTAGAGGGATTCTATCTACACCGAATTAAATAAAATAAAATATGTATCATAGTATAAAAATATTTAATTACCCGCATACGATAAGCACGTAATTACTTAGCAGCGAACATTGACCATCGTTGAAAAAAAACACTTTGTGTATTTTAAACAGGATTATTCTAAAAAGTAAATTGATGACATACATATTTTATGAGTTTTAACTGTAGAGGGATTCTATCTACACCGAATTAAATAAAAAAAACATGTATCATAGTATAAATATATTTAATTACACGCATACGATAAGCACGTAATTACTTAGCAGCGAACATTGACTATCGTTGAAAAAAACACTTTGTGTATTTTAAACAGGATTCTTTTAAAAAGTAAATCGATGACTTACATATTTTATGAGTTTTAACTGTAGAGGGATTCTATCTACACCGAACTAAATAAAAAAAAACATGTATCATAGTATAAAAATACTTAATTACACGCATACGATAAGCACGTAATCACGGAGCGCGCGAAACAAAGAGTGGCATTTGACATTATTTTTTCGTTCCGGGTTAACGATTTTAAGACTCGCTTCGTATTTTTAGCATGAAGAAATGTTCATTGATTTGAATAGAATAGAGAAAAATAATTTAAAACATTACGTAATAGAAAGAAACAGTAAATTCAGACCGAGTATAGCGCCGTAACCAAAAAGGTAAAATAGTCACTTGTGCGCGGTCTACGGCATTTCGAAAAAGGGAGAATAGTCACTTGTGCGCGATCAAGCGGTTAATCAGCGAAATCCCTAGCATTGTCCTTTTCATAGCTCTCTGAGAGACATGTAATGTAGACAGTGCATTGCAGGACAGCCCAGTTTCAATGGAGTTGAAGGCACAAAAGCCAGCCACAGCGGCCGGTTTTACTCTTCGGATTTCTAAATAACCTATGAAAAAGTATGCTCTGTATGGATTTGGCCCATGGTACTAAATCCTTTAAGAAACCTAGCCTGCACCGGTCGCTGCAAGACATCAAATCTTGATGTCAGAAAAAAGTAGGAAGGGGTGACCACACCACCCAGTCTTAAATATCTGCTCTCTGAGGCACGAGACAAGCCATTCTAACCCGAGCCCTGTGAATGGCAGTCTGTTGATATCTCCACTAGGCTATCGCTGCCTACCTTAGTAACATAATATGTCTAATAATAGTATATCTGCTTATACTATAATTATCCGATTGTAATAAATCGCCGGTAAAAACATAGCATACTAGTATAGCACAATCTACTACTTTAAGTTGCAGTGAGTTTAGTGTGGTGACGGATTAAAAATACGCAATGTCACCACCCCATATTAATAAGTCGTAAGAGCCGACAGAGGCAGCATATTATGCAGAGAACAGCACTGTAAGAGAAGGAAAACTTGATACAAACCCTATACCAATCCGTTTGGCCAGCGTGGTATAGTAGGCCAATTCCTCCTTCCAAGGAGAGGCCTAGTCCAGCAGTGGACTGTAAGGGGCTGATGCTGAGTGTAGAATCTAAATCGATCATTTTGCTGTATTCTGCTACCTAGTGATTTAGTTATATTTAAGTTATTTTTTTTTAATTGGAGCAATATTGTCGTGAGGCCTCTAGAGGTGCTACGTGGAGCCCTGGCGCTCTGCGGAGCGCACTTTGAGAATGGTTAATCTATAGGTTTAGATTATTTCGCACTAATTTGTACTTCTGAATTATACGATAACTTCGCTAACGTGCGTATACTATAAATATAAATATTAAATAACTTCACCTATTGACATTTATTTGATTGGAATCTCTTATAAATTTATGTTTCCTCGAAGAAGAAATAAATAAAAATACTTATTTAAAAACGAAAGAACGTCTCGAATCATTAATGCCCGAATTAAATAACTCAAGTTGTTTAGTTTTCCTTCAACTTGACTAGTTTCATTAAAATATTTTCGTGCGCGGAAGAACTAAATAACTCAACTTAGCTAATTCATTTCATACTCAAGTGATCAGAAGTCACAGTTGTTCATTTATTTATTGAGTTATTCATTTTTTCTACTAATATTTAATGCTCATTTATACATATCTATTTCTACATTGCTTTATTTTTGGACCGGGTTAAGATATAAGAATTTTTGTTAGACCAAAAGATGCGGCACATCTTGGGGTTCTCGAAAATGGTAAAAGGTCAATTTGGCCAAAATCTGAGTTATTTAGTTCTTCCATTATACCCACGATATGTTTTCCATCTCTTCCAATAAATACCATTTGTTCAGTGTATTTTCCTTAAAAGGCGACCTCTTACGATGCCCATTGAATGAAAGGGGTGTAAAGACAAAAATAAATAGTAGGTATAAGTATGCTACAGTTACATAAACTACTAATGTAGCGCACTAGAACTAGCGTTTCCTTAAGTACCTTAAGAGATTAAAGTAAGTAACCTTAAGAGAGGCCTTAAAGTAAATCACAATACTGTGTAAACACCCTTATCCCAGTTCTCAACACGCGAATCGGACATCCGTTCAATTGATTGATAGAATATTGGCGTTTCCGATTCACACTGTGCGAGATAATTTCGGACAATATTGGGGTTTCGACACACGATGCCTTACCCCATTGGAGCGAAGAAGACCAATCGAGAGGAAAACTGCGTAGTATTGAGGAGATATCGCCTTTTTTATTCAGCGAAGTTAGAATATACATAAGTTGGTGAAAGGGTTATTTCGCAGAAAATAACTGCTAAGGAACTCAATACCTACATAAGATTGTAATGTTTATTGATTTTTGTGATTGTATCTGAAAATAGATTAAATGCCATTTAAGCTCTGCTCTACAATGTTGCTAACTCTAGGGTATAGAAACTACCCTCATCCTATTATATAAAATCTCGTTACCTTTCCCATTCTCTGTACTCTTCTCCTACAGGGAAATAATTCTACCTCTATACGAGTTAAATAGTTATTCAAAGTTTTAAAAAATATTGCTGCTTTAAAGTCAACACTATAAAGAAATGCCAGTTACAGCTAGTACATACATAAACCAGAAACCAATATAAATAAACCATAAACCATAAACCAATTTGTGAAATAATTAGTCCGCCATAAATTTGTTTCAATTTAGCACCATTTTGAAAACAAAAGGCAAAAATGAGGCAATAATTTTGAAGAAATAATATTCTGTAAAATAATTGTGTTAATAAATAAGAAATGAGTGTTCGTTTATTACGATTCATAAATAACTGGGACGTACGGGCTCTTGTATGTTAGTAATAAGATTTCTGTAATTAATAAGGGCCTAAGTTAGGTAGGTAATTGTATTTATTTCTTATGTGTGTATTTCACTACCTACATAAATTAATCAATTATTATTGAGTTTATTTAGTTAGTTGTAGGATATGTAATTTACCGTTTTTAGGACTCCATAGCCAAACATGGCAAATCACGGAACCTTTATAGATTCGCCATGTTGTTGTGTCTGCCTGTCTGTCCGTCCGTATGTCACAGCTATTTTATTTTTCCTTTTTTGCTACACTAATATTTGTAGAAGCTTGAAGTTGGGCAGAAGTGAAGTAACTGGATTTAAAATATAAGACGAAATATAGAATCTTATGCGTCCGTGGATATTCAAATTATTTTTTCATTGTCCTTTCTCAAAGGTAACTTTGTTTCGAGTATCCGATATTTCGACACTGTTGCAAGCGCAATGATCACGGATGTACTGAAGTATAATTATAACTTGTTCGTAAAATGTAATCTTTCTCAGTCCCTTATATTATCTGTCCCATGCTAGGCTCTGTCTCTTCTCACTTCGAGGAAGGTTAAGACCTAGTTCACTCGGCGGCCAGGTGCGGGTTGGTAGACTTCACTTGTCTTTCTAAATGATTATGGAGAACCCAGATATGCAGGTTTCCTCCCGATGTTTTCCTTCGCCGTTAACAAGCGCAAAATTAACAATTTAATCCACACATAATCACAAAATTACATTGATGACCTTAGATTTAAACCTAGCATTTATTATCCAACAACCTAACGTTGTAACAGTGACTTTGACCTCATCAGCGTAAAAGCATTTTCAGAGAGCTGTGGAGGTGCTTTTTAATGATTATATAATGGTCACAATCAGAAACTGATAGTACCAAGTAATACATTATTCAACATATCTATTGACGCAGTCTACAATAATGAAACAATCGGCCAAAAATCCCGATCACTCATATAAAAAGAAGTTCACACACACATACACAAACAATACCTCAAACAGTACAGACATTTAATAACCTAAAACCCCTCCCCCTTGAACCCAAATGGATCAAATTGAAAATGACTCTTTCCGTACCCGCTTTGGCCGGAGAAATTAGCTTTTGTGAATAATTCAGTAGATAATTAACAGACAAGCTTTATTACCTTTCACTTTATTGCAATGTTTCGTGAAAACGACAGGGATAGGCGGTGTATATTGAAAAATAGAGAAGCAAAAAGGCTGTCTTTCGTTTGAGAGAATTCTAAAGTAGAACTGAAATCTATCGAAAATTTTAGCCACTTGAATGTCGGCTGCTAATTTAATTTGGCAGCGAAAAGCTGTGCGTTGCATTTCGTTCAAAGTAAGTCTGCCGTCCCATTTTTGGGGATAAAAATACGAATTTTAATACTACCCAGTACCTATAATGGTTAAAGTAAAATACTGCAAGGCTAATCAACTTCACCTCAGATGCGGCCAAGAATTTAGTCTTGTAGTCCTGGACGCCGCTTTCTAGTCTAAATAGATTTAGAAGAATATATGTAGTATGTTTATGATACGACTTCCGCCTGACCTTCGTAAACCAAAGGTTTAGCAGTTTGCCATACTTTAGTTAGATGAATTAGAATATTTTACGTTGCTTACTCCTCTACTACTACTAATAGTGTGCTTAGTCAGTGGTCAGCACCGTCTGTTCTATAATCGGATCGACTACGTGACAGGCTGCAAAATAAAATAAAAACTTACGTTGAAAACATTTTTTTTAACAAAATACCCCTTTTAAGTACATTGAAATACTCACGTAGTGCATTAAAGATGAATAGTCAATGTACTTTTTTCTTTTAGCAAGACATGTTGTCTATCACCGGTCGAAAAGTATTCTATGACAAGAATACTGAAAAAATCTGATTAATCTTAACAGTAATACGATTTACCGGCTAATGCTTATAATATTGTTACAGTTAAAAACATATGAAATCATAATGGTATATAAGTATGTATAATTTAGCAGCAGCGATAGCCGAGGAATGGATAGATGGGTTCAATATAGTGAGACAGTTTATATACGTAGCTGTTATTAACATAGAGATACTAAAAAAACCATACACGACCTATACTAATATAAAGTTGAAGAGTTTGTTTACATGTTTGGTTGATAACTCTTATCTAACTACTGAACCAATTTAAATAATTATTTTTGTGTTAAATAGCTCATTGTTCGGGAAAGTGTAACGCGGATGACTATTTTGGGGATAATTCCACGCGCATAAAGGTAGAACACTAGTAGAGGACGCTGCCTCCTCTAGCCTAGTAGAGATACCAACAGACTGCCATGCAGGGGGTATCGGGTTCGAATCCACGGCGCTCACTAATGACTTTTCGGAGTTATGTGCGTATTGAATTTTTAATTATCGCTTGTCCCGTGCCTCGGAGAGCACGTTAAGCCGTCGGTCCCGGTTGTCATGAAGATCTTTGACAGTCGTTACAGGGCGTCAGTACCTTCTAAATAAACTGACTCTAGTCTAAACCATGGAATATCGCTATCCCTTCGGGTTGCGGAGGTCAGATAGGCAGTCGCTCTGTGGAAAAGCTAATATTCAGCAAAATCCGGTTAGACTTGTAAGCGGACCCCAGTTTGAAACTGGGATAACGCTAAGAGGATGATGATGACTCTCGTATAATTTCAGCTACTGATATTTTAAAGGAGTTTAAACAGACAATGTAAGAGTGTGTTTTCGTTTGATAAGAGATATGATTTCACCTACTTCAAGATTATGTATTTTTTATTTTGATGGGTTGTTCCCTCTTTATTTGGCAAAACATAATTACTACTTTCATTTCTTTTACTGTTGAGGGCAACCCTGGTGTTTATTCGATTTGTGTTCATTAAATCTATTGGTTTATTATTATTATTTTTTTATTTATAGTATCAGGCGGCAAACGAGCAGATGGATCGGATAACGCTAAGAGGATCATGATGAAAGGTAGACCACTAGTACAAATAAATCTGATGAACTATTTGACGTGAAGTTATTATAAATAACTTCAAACGAAGCGACGTTTTCAATTTGATCTACTCGCACGTGTCTAATGAGTAATATTGTTTGTTCTCGTCATTAATGCTCATTTTTAGGGTTCCGTACCTCAAAATGAAAAAACGGAACCCTTATAGGATCACTTTGTTGACCGTCCGTCTGTCAAGACCCTTTTCCTCAGGAATGCGTGGAGGTATCAAACTGAAATTTATACTAAATACTCGAATCTACGGTTCTATAAAGCTGCAAAAAAATCAAACTTCTAATCCAACGCAATCAAAAGATACAGCCGTTTATGCTGCAAATTGCAGCATATTTTCAAACTCGCATTGGAATCAAAACCTACAGGGTACTTCCCGTGAACTCAGAATCTTGAAATTTGGTACAAAGCAACGCCTTATATCACATATAAAGGAAAAATTTCGAAAACCGTAAATTTTTAGTTACGTCATATAAAAAAATATTTTTAATAAATTTAAAGTTAGTACCCCTTTCTCTTAAACGCGTGGAGGTATTATACTGAGGACCGTGTACTGTGGTGCGTGTTGGGTGAGGCCTATGTCCAGCAGTGGACTGCGATAGGCTGATTGAGATTGAGATTTCATGTAGTTCAAATTGTATTTCATAACGTGCAATCATTGCGCAAACATTTTTCAGACGTCATCATAGATCCTATTATTCATTCCTCTCATGCATTATTATTTGTTGAAACCTGGGGGTGACGCAGAGACATTTTTGAACTTGATAGGTTTTATGAGGTGTGCAGAGTAGATGGTCCAGCTATATGCAAATCCAAGTTGGGGAGCAATCGCGTATGTACGTCGTAATATCAAGGATGCCGTGATAGCACAGATTACTAAATAGTTACTTTGGTGATAGATGGATCATGTAAAAGATATTTTTTAAATAACCCAGACGCTGCAAACGGCCATTGTGAATGCTTGCATTTCGAAATGTTTAATGTTAGAGTGATAACTGTACAATATAGATCACAATGTCCAATTAATGTTGCAATAGAATGAATAAATACAACAACATACGGCAGCAACCTCAATAGGTATAATTCATGTTCTCGTCTGATTGTCGTGGGAGACTTCAATATTGATTTTAATATGAATCCCCAAAATGGAATTTCCACATATTTTTTATCTATAAACATGTTTCCGTTAATAAACACTAGCACAACATGAAGTAGTACAATTTTATTATAGATAACGTTTTTTTGAACTTCAATATTCAATGTGGTACTATTCATACCTTTTTCGGTCACCATTTTCAGATCTGATTCAAATTTGATACTTAATGCCATACTTTTAAATTTTCATTTCCTTTTCTATGTTTTTTTTTATTTACATAATGTATCATAACTTAACGCCTTTTTGTCCCCGAAGGGGTATGCAGAGGTGTATTATACACCCACACTTCGCCAGTTATGTTTCGGTCCCAATGTAAAGGAGGCGAGCCTATATATAGCCATCTACCGGGCACATTACTAAGCGAGCGAAAAATCAGTGATGTGTGGCCGGGGTACCTGGGGATCGAACCCGAGATGATCGTCTCGGCAGTCCGTTACGTACACCACTGGGCTATCGCCGCTTACTTATTTTTGTTATTTAATTTTATATTAAGAATATTATTTATTGTTTTATTTTACATAGTGCAAATAGTCACCTAGTAATAGTTTATTTTCATCGCAAATAAATACTATAATTATTAAAAATACTTTATAAGTATTTTTGTAACAGAATTCTAATAGTCACTAAAACTTTGTAAACCAATAACTTTGATAAAAAATCTTACCATCATTCATCAGCAGACTTTTGCAAGGCTGCTGCAAGGCTGGTATAGGTATTTAAGTTATATTATAAAATAAGCGATATATATTAATATAAAATAACGGTTGACTGATTACAAACGACAAAGACACCTTTTTCTTTAATTTATGCTCCTCCAGCTTTCCATACTGTAACGTTATGGATTTCATTTTGCAATAAAAATACCATAACTATGACTGGTGAACTTCTACTTATATACCTACAGGTTTGTACGGAACGGAACCCTCGATGCGCGAGTCCGACTCGCACTTGACCGGGTTTTTTCAGTGAACGTTTAATAAGTTAGATCATGTTTCAAGAAATTTAAATGTAAAATGTGTTTGGTATGAAATTTTCTGTTTTATGACAGTCAGGTGTAAAGGATGAGATCTCATAGGAGAGTTTTGCTTTGTTGTTTCATTTCAAACTGCGTTAATAATAAAACAGCAAACATATCCTAAACGCTGCCATTTAACCGCCTTTTTCTTTTTTCTGTCTGTTATCTAGTACATATTTGCCTTATAATTTTTAAGCGTCTTCGAAAATAAAAATAAGATACGAGTGACTTTTGGCTGTGATTATTGCTCACCATTACGCAGATCTAATGCTTTATTAACATCATTTTAGTAATAAAACAGCAAACATTTCCTCATAACACGCTTTTTACAGCAAAATTATACGATGTGCAACATTTGAACTGACATGCAACTCTGTCATTATATTAGTTGATGGTGGCCATTAATGAAGTTTTACCAATTAAGATGTATTATGGTGTTTAAGGCAGCGATAGCCGAGTGGAGATACCAACAGACTGCCATGCAGAGGGTATCGGGTTCGAATCCACGGCGCGCACCAATGACTTTTCGGAGTTATGTGCGTATTGAATTGTTAATTATCGCTTGTCCCGTGCCTCGGAGAGCACGTTAAGCCGTCGGTCCCGGTTGTCATGAAGATCTTTGACAGTCGTTACAGGGCGTCAGTACCTTCTAAATAAACTGACACTAGTCTAAACCATGGAATATCGTTATCCCTTCGGGTTGCGGAGGTCAGACAGGCAGTCGCTCTGTGGAAAAGCTAATATTCAGCCAAATCCGGTTAGACTAGTAAGCGGACCCCAGATTGAAACTGGGATAACGCTAAGAGAATGATATGGTGTTTTAATGTTGCTGGGAAGTGACTGTAGGACTGGCCTTTATTAGTTGGGGTTGTTCCTGTATACGCATTGGATGAGTAATTTGAGATCCATAATTGCTAGCGATATTTGATGGACTTTAAATGACAATCTGACACACCTGCGACCTCCAAAGAATTCAGGCTTTCTGAATTCTTTTAATTTAAGTGTTTCTCACCGATCGCCTATTAATTTCAGGAAATCCCTTCTTGGTACACCCACACGGTCCCCAAGGAACATACATTCCAAATTTCAGCTTCCAGCGCCCGATTTTTTTGCCTGTAGCGTGTCTGTCAGTCAGTCTGTAACGCAAACATTTTATATATACAGACGCAGTCGATATCTTGATTATCATGTCGGGATAGTTATTTGTAAGTAGAGTAGTACAAAACTAAGACCAATGAGATAGCCATAGGCAAGTTAAAATATAAAAATTATTCAACAAGATTGTTTTTGATAGTCGTGT
Organism: Euclidia mi; assembly: GCA_944739405.2. Lineage (NCBI taxonomy): Eukaryota > Metazoa > Arthropoda > Insecta > Lepidoptera > Erebidae > Euclidia > Euclidia mi. Next base: position 62,666,540 of record OX123200.2, read on the forward strand.
AATTACAAAAGACCTGGACTTGTAATAAAAAATTGGGCAAGTGCGAGTCGGACTCGCGCACGAAGGGTTCCGTACCATCATCTATAAAAGAAAATCACGTTCGTTGTATGTATACTTAAATACTTTTTAAGTATCTACCTGTTTGTTAAGATCGAGTAACAAATTGCTTGAAAATTACGTTTGTTGTATGGGAGCCCCCCTTTATTATTTACTTTTTTTAAATTTAATTATTTATTTTGAAAGGTAATATACAACTACATATTCTGTGAAAATTTAAAGCGTCTACCTGTTACAGTTAGTAATTTTGAGCAAAAAATACGAAAAAAAACACGTTTTTTGTATGGGACCCCCCCTTAATATTTTCATTTTTTTTATTTTTAGTATTTGTTGTTATAGCGGCAACCAAAATACATAATTTGTGAAAATTTCAGCTTTCTAGCTATCATGGTTTATGAGATACAGCCTGGTGACAGACAGACGGACAGACAGACAGACAGACAGACAGACAGACAGACAGCGGAGGCTTAGTAATAGGGTTCCGTTTTTTACCTTTTAGGTACGGAACCCTAAAAAAAGAATTCGTTGTGTTGATACGTCTCGACCGATAAGACGTACTGAAATAATCACGAATTCAGAGACATGGATTATTCTAGTATAAACGGTACACAACAATCCATGAAGCATAGTATAACTTCAATATGGACTCTCGTGCACACACACCAGCCTGTTCGCACTTGGCCCCAAAATTTCGCCAGAAGTAAGTAAACAGTGAGCGTTCACACCTCGTGCGATTCGAACGCGTTGTTAATTAATCCTAGTCTCGTAAACAACAGACCGGTTTCGCTAGCAGCCGGCCACGGCCAGCGCGCGAGCGCATTTGCCGGCCCAACTCAGTGCAGTGGAATGTGATTCATATTACAATGGATTGCGATCGAGTTTATGATATTAGTAACAGCGTAAACAACATTAGTGATGAGTTAGAGGAACAACAACCTACGGATGACATTACACAATCAATGGATGAGGATATTACACAAGATATAGAAGGGAGAAAACACAGTTTAGAAGAAGGAATATGGTCAATAGTTAGAAGAAACAAGAAATCTAAAAGCCAGGAGAATATGCAACAGATTTTACCCGTACAAGTTTGCGTCACTACCAAAGACCAACTGCCAAAACAATTAAGGTTGGCTAGATTATTGAAGGAACACGAAATAACTGGCATAACAAAAGTTAAATACGTGAATCTATATAAACTATTAATTACATTCGAAGACGAATTAATGGCTGAACATTTTATACGTTCCCCCGGCTTAAATGAACTTGGTTGGCGACGACAAAAGACTTGGGAGGTAGGGTTTTCGTACGGTATTATCCGTAACATTGAGGTTGACATATCGGAGAAAGAATTGCTCGAGCAAATTTACTCGGAAAAGGAAGTCATATCAGCCACACGACTTAATAGAAAGAACACCGAAGGATGGACACCCAGTGAGACTGTTAAAATATGCTTCAAGGGATCTTCTGTACCTAGTCATATATACTTATACGCGCTGAAGATAAAAGTCGAAAACTACGTTTTCCCTGTTTCCCAGTGCTCTAAATGCTGGCGCTTTGGCCATTCTGCAAAGATGTGTCCGTCTCATAAACTTATTTGTCCAAAATGTTCCGGTAATCATGACAACTGCGACACGACAGTTTACAAATGTGTCAATTGTCACGGTAGACATATGGCGCTTTCCAAGTCGTGTCCTATATATAAAAAAGAAAAGCGTATCAGAGAGTTGATGTCGGAGTATAATTGCACATATCAGAAAGCTTTAACAGCGTACGTACCACCTTCTCCTCGTTCAGAACCAAGCAATACTGTATGTGCTGAGCCTACTGAAGAAATCCCCATACCAAACACATTGCAGGCTACTGAATGTTCTCAATCATACTCGGAAGCTGTTAAGAAAAATACTCAACCGGTATCACAGACAAACATTACACATAAAAAGAAACAGAAGAAGAAAAAGCAGAAGACACCAATATATTTGAGCGAAAATGTTATGGTAGATATTGCGATGTCGACCTCAGAGGAATCTACAGAAGAGCACCAATCAAGAATATATGAGGAAATACAGCCCGCTTCCAAGACCAGTAGCACGGACACACAATCGTCATTTCAAGAACTGCTAAAAAAATTAAAAGATAGTATCCAAGCAAAGAAAGATAACATATTAGAAACGGTTAAACTGTGGTTCAGAACAATAGTCGATTGGTTCACTAGTTTTTTAATAGATATTATGCCCGATTTTGGTAATATGAAATCATTTTTCTTTTCCAATCATGGCTAATTGTCGGCAGCAAATTACTAGCTTGAATATTATACAATGGAACGCTCGTAGTCTAAAACCTAAGATAAATGTATTGGAGCAGTTATTATACCAGGAAAAAGTTCATTTAGCTGCAATCAGCGAAACATGGCTGGAACCGGATACCCAACTCAATATCCGTGAGTATAATATATTCCGTCAGGATAGAGACAACTACGGGGGAGTTGCAATTCTAACGCACAAGTCTGTACAAGCTCAAGGTATGCCTATTCAAATTAGTATTCCAGGTGTAGAATTAATTCATGTGAAGTTGTATAATTGTGATCAAATTGAAAACATAATTGCCGTTTATTGTCCGCCCGAGTTGCGAACAAACCCAATAGTTTGGGACCGTTTATTTTCTATAAAGAATGGAAAAACCCTTTTATTGGGGGATTTTAATGGCCATCATACAAATTGGTCCTGCAAAACGGATATTAGGGGCACCCAAATATTGGATTCAATGGTTGATCATAATTATGTAATTTTAAATGACCGAACTCCAACGCGTATACAATTGGTTGATGGTAATTTAAGATCGTCTTCACCTGACATAACTTTCATTTCTGCTGATGTTTCTCTTAATTTTAATTGGACGGTCTTAAAAGAGACGCTGGGTAGCGACCACCTTGTTATTAAAATATCAACTTCATTTTACTGCAACAGTATACCACAACACAAACATAACTTTAAGCTTGCTAAGTGGTCAGAGTATGAACAATATTCAGCATCTTTATTCAACAATTTCATTTATCCAGAGAATCTTCAAACCGCCTATGACATGTTCACTAATCATTTACAGGAGGCAGCTGATAAATACATTCCCAGTGGTAAAATAAATTTTAACCCTTGTCACAAATTCCGCCCGAAACCTTATTGGAATTCGGAATTATCTAAATCGGTAGCGTACAGAAGGTTAGCCTTGAGTAATTTTAGACGCAATCCTACGCCCCAAAATTATGACATCCTCAAAAATAAAATTGCAGATTCACAGAAACTGATACGCAACGCACGGAGAACTACCTGGGAAAAGTTCTGTACGTCCCTTGATGAAAAAGCCTCAAGCGTTGAAGTATGGCAAAAATTAAAATGGCTTAAAGGCTATAGGGCACCAAAGCAATTTGTTGACCCAGATAAGATTAGCTTTTTGTTACAGAAGTTGTGTCCCGACTACGTTTCTCGTCCCAATCCCATATTTAATTCTCAAAACTCCGCTTTTGATGCTAAAATCACGTTAGCAGAATTAAACAAAAGTATCAAAAATAAAGATACAGCCCCTGGAGATGATGATGTTTCGTATAGCATGATCAAACACCTTCCCAAAAATGCCAAATTAATTCTAGTACGCTTGTATAATGATTTTTATTCTCAGGGATTTGTGCCCATGCAATGGAGAAACATTAAAATAATTCCAATTCCTAAGCCGGGCAGAAATCCCAACGACACATCATCCCTCCGACCTATCTCACTTATATCCTGTCTGTGTAAGATATTACATTTAATTCTTCAAAAACGCTTAGAATGGTATTTAGAAAAACACTCCTTATTCTCAGATAATACATTAGGCTTCAGAAAATGTAGATCTTGCATGGACAATTTGTCTAGATTAGTAATTCAAATTCAGAAAGGATTTTGTCAGAGTAATGTCACAGTAGGTTGTTTCATTGATATAGAAGACGCATACAACAATATAGATATATTAAGCTTATTAAAAAAAATGGACAGTCTAGGCGTGGGACAGAAACTATGTTACTATTTATGGCAATTTCTGCGTGAGAGACATCTTAAAGTTAAACTCAATAACACTTTCCTCGTACGTACCACAGAGCGAGGAGTAGCTCAGGGTGACCCCCTTTCCCCTTTGTTGTTCAATATAGCAACCATGGATATTTGCAAACACATAAACAGTGACACCATACACATATCACAATACGCAGACGATTTCGTTGTGTACGCTACCGAAAAGAGTGCTCTCCTAGCTACTAACTTATTACAGGAACCATTGAACGCAATAAGACAATTATTGTTTGATTTAGGACTTGAGATCTCATCCTCAAAAACTAAAATATGTGTGTTTAAGAAAGGAGTCAATAGATCTAACGTATCGCTTAAAGTTAACGGGTCAAGATTAGAGGTGGTTGGATCTATTAGGTATCTAGGTTTGTGGTTAGATAGATCACTCAGGTGGGCGAAACATATAAATGAAATCGTTGAAAAAGCTGCTGGATACATCAATATTTTGAAAGTATTAGCTAATTCCAAATGGGGGATACATCCTACGCATCTAAGAAGGGTTTATATGGCTCTTGTGCGAAGTAGATTGGATTATGGAAGCGTTTTATATGGGGACAGTTGTCAATCACATCTTTACAAAATAGAAAAAATACAAAACCAAGCAATGCGCATAATTGGCGGTTTTATTAAAACAACACCTATACACGTTATGAATAACGAATTGCACTTACCGCCCTTACAAATACGTCGAACATTTTTAGCTGGAAAATATTGGTTGAAATGCAAGTCCTTACAAAGTAATAGTATCATCCTTGAATCATTGGAAGAACTTCTGTTGATGATAAACTCTTGGAGTAGGAAAAATAAACCCATGTTGGTTGAAATTCATAAGGAATTTAAGAATACACAGATACATGTAACTGAAAGTCTGGAAATGTTTACATTTGATTGGTGGATTACTTACATAGACATATCAGATAGTATTATACACAAAATTAGTAACTTAGACAAACCAAAACAGTATTATAGTTCAAATGCGTTAAAGGATCTTTGTAATGATTACTTGGATGAAACGTACTGTAACTATTATAAAATATTCACGGATGGCTCGAAAGAACATAACGGAACGGGTGCAGCGTTTTTTGACCAGCAACAGAATAGTCACACATTATTCAAAATTAATACCAAACTATCCATTATGTATGTCGAACTATTGGCTATTAGTGAAGCAATATCTTATGCTAGTTCAATTGATCATGACAAAATTGTAATATTAACCGACTCTAAAAGTGCACTCCAACACGTAGCTCGTTGCATCTCGACTATTCGAGGAACACCGATAGCATACTTGATTATAAATCAAATTCTGGAGTTGCACAAAAATAATAGAACTGTAAAGCTTCAATGGATCCCTTCCCATATTGGTATTAATGGAAACGAGCGCGTAGACACATTGGCCAAAATTGCTTGCTCCGATGGCATTATAATAAACATAAGACCTTATTTCCAAGACTGTCTGTATCTGGTTAAGAAACGCTGTTATATCCTATGGAAAGAATATTTTGATGAGCGATCCCAAGAGAAAGGTATCTGGTACAAGACCATACAGCCCGAACCCCTTCAAAGTGCCTGGTTTGATAACTGCTCTTTAAGTAGAAGAACATGTGTAACCGCAATGAGACTTCGTTCTGGACACATTCCATCAAGAAAATTCAAGTTTCTTATGGGCTTAGCACCATCTCCTAATTGTGAAGAATGTGATGTTGTTGAGGATGTATATCATATCTTGATGGAATGTGTTCGGAACGACAGGTTAAGGATGAGACTGTGTTTTGGTTGTGATGTTGGAGCTTGTAATGGTGCATTGGCTACTCCCATGTCGGGAGAAGCCAAGGCACTTTACAAATTATATAGTTTTTTACTTTAAAATGTTGTGTGTAAATAAAATGTAACTGTGGTGAATGGAGCGTCATCGTCACAATTGACGAAGCTCCTTAAATGAAGAAAAAAAAAAAAAAAAAAAAGTAAGTAAAACTGATGCTATAGGTGCCGTAATAAAGTGTAAATATTCCACCTAAAAATGGAAGATCTTAAGCTCTTTTAAATAGTCTCTTTCATCATCCCAGGCAAAATACGTCCACTGATAGACATAGGCATCCTGCAAGGTTCGCCAAGGTATTGATCTTGATTCCAATAAGATCGTCGGTCCACCTTGCGAGCGGTCTACATCTAAAGCCTCTTTGTCACTAACAATTGTTATGGTTCGTGGAAGTAAAGACGAGAATAACAGACCATTTAAAGAACCTTTGTAATTTCAAGTGCATAATTTTATTGAGAATATATTATGTAAAAAAAAGGTTTGGACAATGTAATTATAGAAAGCCATTGATTTTGATTTTGGTAGAATACAATGAGGAAAACCAGCATTTGATAGCAATATAATCGTTATATTTTGAAAGCCAAACTTTGGTGTGGTTGACGGCATAGAATACAAGTGTCACCACCCATCTTCCCGTGGGTGTCGTAAGAGGCGACTAAGGTATAATACGATGCAAATACCATCTTTGCGTAGAGACGGAAAACTCGACATCAAACCCTATACGACTGCCTCGTTGGTCTCGCGGCATAAATGTGCGCGTGGGATCGCGAGGTCCTGGGTTCGATTCCTGGGTCGGGCATTGTTATTGGGTTTTTCTGTCACGAAATTCTCAGTAGCAGCACGGAGTCTGGAAATGTGCCCGGTACGGCAATAGGCTCGCCCCTTATTACGTGGGACTAAAGTATATCTGGCGAAAAGTGGGTGTAGAAATACACCTCTGCCTACCCCTTCGGGGATAAAAGGCGTGACAATATGTATGTATGTATGTACAAACTTTGGTTAAGATCCCGCTCAACTGTCATTGCGGTGTTTATCATCCACAAGTCTCACGTGAACAGCATGATAAATTTTAGCAGTCTTTTAATCAGGCTAGCGTATTTTATACTTATCCAAACGATGTCGCTGAAAGCCACACAGGTATTTGCGTTGGCGAATACTTTTGCGGCTTACAGACGGCGACAATAAATTCAACACAACCTTGGGACTGTCAGTTGCTCTCTCTCTTGCGGTAGGAGAGCACGTTACCGGCATTAAGGACTATTAAGTCCTCACACTTCCACTTCATAATAATAAAAATATCCTCGGACAACTGACACGCGGTTATCTGAACCTTGACCAAGTAGAGATTTTACTATATATTCTTAAATACAGGATGCCCGCAGCTACCCCACAATTTTTTTAATTTAAACGTTTCCGCCCGTTTTCGTGGGAATTTCAGGAAATCCTGTCTTAATGCACTTCTGCGGTCCCTAAGGAACATACATACATTCAAAATGTTTGCTTTTTGCGCAGAGTAGTTTTGGCTTATCTGTCTGTAGGGTAAGTCACGCAAAAAATGTAGGAAGAAGATTTTGATTGATTTTTTTACTAAGTAAACATATTAAACAAGATCAATTTTATCAATTTCCGCTCGTTGATAACTAAGGGGTGGTTAAAGTTTCGCTCTGTTGAATACAAAAGAGCCAAGTGCCACTGAAAGTGTCTGATAAAAAGAAGTGTCTGATAACAAAACTCAAAATCGTCGTGGACTTTTAATAAAAACGGATTAGGTAGATGATTGACGAACGATTTCTGAGAAAGAGGCTCGTAGATTTTGTCTTATTGTTTTGGGAGGAACGCGATAAGTACATACATTTGATCCAATGTTATTTGGGTTGTGAATGAAATGGGTTTTGTAGACCTTGGTTTTCGACTATTTGAATCTTAGCAGAAATATTTTTTATATCATAATAGGTACTGATACTACAGTTGACTATCGACTAGTCTAAGCACCAGCTTTTATGTCTAACTTCTACTTATACTTAGTTATTGTTGTGATATTGCAGTCCTTGCAGATGTGTATGTGTGTGTGATTTTTTTAAATTGCTTTCCGATTATATAATATTGATATACTCAATACAAATGCAAGTCTAAACAAGTGGGCTGCAACTTTGTCTTATTTATTTGTTAAATATTTTTAATTGTTTCTATAAGTTGAAGCTGTTTATTATCCTTCCATTAATAAATAAAAAAGTTACACTGACCAACCTGTTTTATGTTGATACAGAATCTGCTTTTTCTTTGCTTTCAACCATCTTATATTTAAAATTAATAAAATGACATTGATAAACCGATGTTTGATGTCCAAAGCATATTTGAATATTTTGAAAGAAATTATGTTCATTTTATGTAAAGTTTTAACTTGACCCTTTCACAAAATTTTTTTCACAAGTTTTAGAAAGGCGATTGTATAAAGTGTTCTATTTAAAATGTTTTATTTAACATTCATAAGTTATTGAATTTTTAAATTTTATTTTCACATGTTATGAATACACTCAGGCACAACATAATTATAAAATAAAATACGGGCCACAAACGTCGAAAATCATTCATCGAATTAAGTGCCAAGGGGTCACTGATGTGTTCCACTAACATGGAACTGACATTTAGAGGGCGTTAAGAGGGAAATTTCCGATGTGGTGACCAGGTCAAATTTAACGTACAAAAATATATGACATTGATAATTTTTATGAAGTAAGTGAAGCTATTTGACCACAAATAGTTTCACTCTCTTGCCTTATCTCGTCTTCATCAGAAGATAAGATAAGGCACTTGTTTCTTCTGATTAGCGAGAAGTGTATTGCTCATAGCATGATGTAACTTGCTGTTCGTTATAGATCAGTAAAATTAAGTACCAATTGCTTAGGTTACCACTTGAATGCGTGAGTACTCGTAGCATTTACATCAGTGCTACGTTGTTTCAAAGGACACATACATACATACATACATAGACTCACGCCTGTTTCCCGGAGGGGTAGGCAGAGACTACAGAACGCCATTTGCAACGATCCTGACATATCTCTCTTGCTTCATTCACTCCCATCAGATTCCTCATACATGCTCTTCTGTTCAGGGTACTTCTCACCTGTCCTGTTTTTAGGATGTCTCCAATCTGGTCAGAGGACGTCCGCCTAGGTCTTCCCCTTCGTCCTGTCCCTTCCACACTTGCCTTATATATCTGCTTGGTCAGTCTTTCGTCATCCATCCTCTCCACGTGCCCAAACCATCTTAGCATACCTTTCTCGATGCTTGTCACTACATCTTCTTTTACCCTACAACACTCTCTTATCACACAATTCTTTACTCTGTCAGTCAGAGAGACACCACACATACTTCTCAGTGCTCTCATTTCTACAGCATTTATTCTACTTTCATGACTCTTCTGCCATACCCAACTATCACTACCATACATAAGAGTAGGTACTTGCACCCCTCTATGCACAGCCAAACGTACCTTTTTGGACACGTTTTGGCTATTCATAAAGGCCTTCAGAGCTCCATTCACTCTATTACCTGAATTAACTCTTCTTTCAATATCTTCTACATTCTAACCATCTCTTGTAAACAGCGTACTATACAAACTCATTCACTTGCTCCACTCGCTGTCCATCGATCATAACATTACAAGCCGTAACGCATTCCTCCTTTTCAAAAACCATAACTATCGTTTTACTTACATTCACTTTCATTCCTTTCCTCTCTAACGCACCATGCATGATTGTTACCATCTCCTGCAACTCCTCTCCAAAGACGCAAGTATAACTTGATCATCAGCATAATGGAGGCATTTGACAAGTAACTCATTCATCCTTAATCCACAATGACTATGTTTCAAGTCTTGCAAACAACTGTCCATGAAGAGGTTGAACAGCCATGGCGACGCTACACATCCCTGTCTTACACCTGTGTTGATGGTAAACCAGTCAGTGTATGCCCCGTTTATCCTCACACAAGCTCTAGAATCCTCATAAAGGGATTTCAGAGCTCGAAGGAGGCTGCTGTTCACCTCATACATCGACAGTACCGGCCACATTTCATTCCTCACCACTTTATCGTAAGCCTTTTCTAAATCTACGAATGCGTAGTAGACCTTTCGACCTTTGGCCAAAAATTTCTCGGCTATGCATCGCAAGGAAAAGACTTAATCCGTACACACCATACCCTTTCGGAATCCCGCTTGTACATCCCATATTTTCTTGTCGGTTACTTTCATAACTCTTTCAATCAGTACCTTCGCATACAATTTGCCAACAATGCTGAGAAGGCTAATGCCTCTATAGTTTTTGCAGTCTTGTTGCGAGCCTTTTCCTTTATAAAGAGGCACAACTACTGCTGTGGCCCAGTCATTAGGTACTCGGCCGGTGCTCCAGCACAAGTTGAATAAACGCTGCAGCTGACTAACTATGATGCCCTGTCCAGCCTTCAGCATTTCGACTGTAATCCTGTCATACCCTGCAGCCTTACCTAATTTCATACTGGCTAGTGCCTTCAAAATCTCATCCACGCCAATATCGCTTTCATCATTGCTATCATTACCATTCATTTCACCTGTTGATGTCTCTGTCGTCGTTCTTTCAAATAATCCTTCAAAATACTCTTTCCATCTATTCAGCACACACGATTCACCATTCAGTATCTTTCTATTCTTGTCTCTTATTGCTGTGTATTCTGAGGATTGAGTTTTTTTTCGAACTGCATGAACGGTCTTCCAGAAAAACTTAATGTTTCTCCAATAGTCGTCAGATAATCTACTATCAAACTCATCTTTCTTTTCCTCTTTTTTCCTTTTAACCATTTCTTTCACTATTCATTTAGACCTAACAAATTCCTTTCTTGCTTCATCTACGTCATCACTCGTTGCCTTTCCCATTCTTTCATTTGCTCTGGCAGCCAACCAATCTAACCACGCTTTCCTCTTCTCTGTTACTGCTGATTGTACATCCTTGTCCCACCACGTATTCTTGACCTTTCGTAGTTTCCTTCTCTTGATCACACTACATACTTCAGATGCTACACACACTACCTCTTTTTTAAAGGAATGCCATAATTCTTTCATATCATTTATGTCATCGAACCTCTCAAATCTTGCTATCAATCTTCGTTTATACTCATCTTTCACATCTTTCTCTAGCAGATTTTCTATCATCCGTCATCTGGCATACTTCATCCAATTTTCCGTCCATTCCACCGCCAACATTCAATGTGCGAAAAGCGGCCTACGGAAAGCCGATTTGCAGGCTTTCCGTAGGCCGCTTTTCGCCTTCGCGGCAAACAAGACGTGACGGGTTGTGAACCGCGTCGCCGCCATTTGAAGTATAATTAATGACTGTCCTCATAGCGTTCCCACGAGTAATAGGGATTTCAAATGTCCATCCCCGCAGAGCCCTGTACGGGGGTAAGATGGAATCCTAGCTGTGCCCTGTGACCACCAACACAGGCACCCTCCGTTTGAGACCAGCTTTCCGAATCCCTCGGCACGGGTCGGTTTACACCTTAGATCGGGGTTTTGTGTCGAGTATGCTTCCTGAAAGTTGGTTTAATTTCGGAGTTTTCCTTCTCCTAGACAGGTTGCCAACCAAGGCTAACGAGGCCCATCTCCCCGAACGTTTGGTTTAATTTCGGAGTTTTCCTTCTCCTAGACAGGTTGCTAACCAAGGCTAACGAGGCCCATCTCCCCGAAACATTATGCCGCTATATGCAAACTATATTACAACATTCAAAGGACACGTAAAGACATCAATTCCGGGTATTGTCTTATGACAAGAAGCTAGATACAAAATATTTGCAGCATACTACTTACTATATATACTTTCAAATAAAAACAATAACAACATGCTTTTTGCAACTTGATCGAAACTCAGCTAGTTATCAGTTGAGAACAACTAATACTGATCTGCGTTTGGGACTATGTCGATGACATAACGATAACAGCGATAAAATTACGTGTTAAGTAATAATTGTGTAATGCTATAAGTAAAGCTAATATCCTACCAACCTACATCAAAATCCAAGTTGAAAAGGGACTACTCCTGCGAACTAAGTGCTTTTCGAAAAAGGTGCGTCAGTTGGCGTCAGAAACATTAAATTTACATACTAACACTGGTATTTAATTAGCCATGGAACATCGCTATCCCTTTGGGTTTCGGCTATCAGCTGACAATCACTTTATGAAAATAATATTCTGTCAAACCTTAGACGGTTTAGTCTAAGTAGTTTAGACTTGAAAGTAGACACCTGACTCTAAGGTAAAAGTATTGGACAGAACCGGAATAACGCTAAGACATTGATGATGATGGTATTTAAATTTGTTGAAATATTTTTTTGATGATTTTATGTGATCAAAAAGAAATTGTTAGACCCAAATGAAATAGAAAACAAAGAGCTCTACGAATCTTGTTTAGATAGAGCACTTAAATACTACTATTTTACCAAACACCCGTGCCAAACAAGTCGTGAAATTATTTTATGTGAGTACGAATTAGGTTTCCAGTTGAAGAATTTGATGAAATGTTCTTAGTTTAAATGGGAATTTTCTACATGTCAATCAATGTTAGCTTTTGTTCGCATTTTATGCGATGCCATCCTTTTTATTTGGTTAAGTGAACTTTTCAAAGGTGCTGCAAGAAATAAATAAGACAAAATAGGTAGGTACCGCATATTAATATTATTATAATTTTCACACTGAAATTATGAAACCGCTATATAAAAACTATATTACAACATTATGCTGCGTATAGTTAATAAGATTTTTCTGATCTCTCTGCCTAACACGACAAGAAAATAGTGTGAAGCTTATGTAAGATTATTCGTCACTTAACTATATTTTGTGGTCATTGGATAATATTTACACAAAACATTAACTTCTAACAGTTTATTTTCCGACACGACACACACAAAAATGAGACATTTTAAACCCTCGCTGGGTTTAAAATATCTCATTTTTGTGTGTGTCGTGTCCTTAATCTGTTGTGAGTAGTTTGGTTGGAGCCACATCGACGGCTGAGCCTCACAATGAGTTACATGACAACAATACACCGTGCTATCACATGCACGTGTCGGCAACACTTGTACTTCAGGTAAGGAGTGTAGTTTAGACACTTGTAAAATGTAAAAATATTATATAAACCTCTGAAAAAAAGCAAATAAAGCACTTGAAAGGTTTATATAAGCCTTATGCAAAGGATCTCACATATCAATTACCGCTTACCAAATGTTGAAGGAAAACAACGCGATGAAGCCTAGGTACATGTCTGGTAGTTATCCATAATTTTTCCAAAAGACATGTGAAGTGACTGCCAACCCACTCTTCGTCAGTTAAGTGTAACCTTTCTCATAAGGAGGCAGTCGTTCAGCATTGACACAGAATATAAACAATGCTGCTGATGGTGAAGATGATGATCTCAATGTGTCATTATAGTAAGCGAAAAGGTGCAATATCTTCTATTTATCTTGAACACGATTCAGACATCTAGATTCTAGAACATAATATTTAAAAATTGCCTACGAACTCAAGGACAAAGATCAATACTAAACGAAACGCGACCTAAGCGATACGACTGCTAGGCTTATGTTAAATTAAACGCTTGATATCACTAGTAACGGTTGATTTAACATAATATCGTTTTGCTGTCCGAATATGCACTGAGTTCATGGCTCGTTTCATGCGGCCGTTTTTCATAGCTAGATGAGCAAAATGTGTTCGATCGTAATTATTGCATTGAACAAATGCACTTTTCCATACAGTGATAAGATTATTTTCCAAATTGTATTCTCAACGGAAACACTTTCCCAAGTATACAAACTCAGCCAGAGCACGTGCACCTGCTGCCTGCGGTGAATCTTGATACCATCATTCAGAAATGATACAACTTGTCACTGAAAAAGGTAGAGTTAGTTACTATCCTTGACCTCGATCCAACGAATAAAAACTGCATAGTTTACTGTGCTTCTTATTAAGCTATCTTATTATAAAAGTAGATGAATCTATTTACTTTCAACCTTGTTACAGTAATCGCTGGTTCTGAATCAGTGAGCTTATCGATATATTGCTAGGATACATAAACGCGACTGCAGAAGCGTGCCATTTAAATTGTTTCAGTCGAATGCAAATGTAAATTCAACATATAAGGCTAACGTGATCATCAAACAGAACAGATCTATCAAATCCATCAAAGGAAACGTTCAGTTGTATTATTTGCCTAAAGAGCATGTGAATCAGTTTATTTCTTTTTTATTCAAAATTGAACTTGAATTTGAGAGAAAAATAATGTCCTCCTTCCCGATTCCGGCTACGGAAGAGATATGAGACTTTGCCAACTACACGGGGCCTATAGTGCACAAGTGTGCGCGCATACACAAATGCACTCTCTATTCTCTCAACCCCATAGTCCGATGGGACGCCACAATCGACACGACTGGAGAGAGATTGGGCGGGGGTGTGACACCGCCAATTACCAGATTCCGAACTTCTACTGGATAATTCCTAACAGAGAATCCCAATATCACTTTTTGTTCGACTCGGGAATCGAACCCGAGACCTCATGATCCGCAGTCGCTAACACTACCACAGGACCGCAGATGCAATCAAATTTGAGAGAAAGTTGAGTAAGTGAATAGAAAAACGCTACGCCAAATAGGTTAAGTCACCACACAACCTTTCCCATTCCACTGCTCGACATAGGTCTCTCAAGTTTTAGATACTAGCTGCTTCCGGTATTTGCCTCGGTCACCTCATAACGAAAAGTGACATTTTGTATTTTTCTTAATCCATCACCGCACGGTCGACATTTTCTGCTATGTTCAACTTAATAATTTTTCTACTTCTAGACCTAAAACGCTACTTCCAACTAGGTTAAACACGCCAACATTAACCAGAATATAAACATTTTGTGGAATGACATTAGTCATTGTTACCTCTTGACATGAGGAGTGTAAGGCAACTTGCTAGAAACGTACGGGATTAAATTATTCTCGTTTATATAAACATCAGCATTATGTTAATGCGTAGACCCTGTTTGTGAAATTATATAACTTTTGTTTAACTTCGGCCGACGGTTTTGAGGAAAACTTACTTCGCTCACTACATGTGTTACATAATGACTGGCTGGTTGAGCTAGTAGTGAGTGACTCTGACTGCTAAGCTGATGATAGTGGGTTCTATTCCCAACCAGAATAAGGTTTTGTAATATCTTGTAATGAATCTTACGCCTAACTTTAAATATACAATCAATGAACATAAAGAAAACCCAGATTCTAAACAACACCTAGTTTCCCAGTAGGTTGAGCAAAGTGTTGTCATGTGTGCGAATCTTACCCATGACACTCGGTCTAGTATTGCTCACTCAAATCATCCGTGCATTCAAATTGTTAGAACATACTATTAGACGCAACAGACCCGAGAAACGTCGTTCCCAGGCTGTGCTATATAGTTACATTGATGTCACTTAAGCCCTTTGTAGTTTCTACACAAGGCTATGTTAATCTCAGATCTTAATGCTTCATAAACTTGTCTACGACGCGTAGCATCTTGTAGCACATAATTCGTAGACATGGCATTGAATCGAAAACGCGAGGTGCCTATCTGTTGACTTTAAGCGTAGCGGCCACTCAGCTCACACTAACTTCATATTCCATAATGACTGCGATCTTGAAAGTCGCGACGACTGTTATTGTGACGATCTTGGCAACAGCTGTGATGACACATAAAAAGCGAAACGCGACTCTGTGTACACCTATGACGGACCTCTATGTATTTGGAATACGGTAATCGGTAACATAAGTAGTAGGTTAAGCCTTGCCGATTTCACCATGAATTGGCCGGCTCGACCGAGGAAGTACTTCGGTCGGTGAGTGAGAGTGCCGGAGGCACTTTTCGCCAGATATACTTTAGTCCCACGTAATAAGGGGCGAGCCTATTGCCGTACCGGGCATATTTCCAGACTCCGTGCCGCTACTGAGAATTTCGTGACAAAAAAACCCAATAACACTGCCCGACCCAGGAATCGAATTCGGGACCTCCCGATCCCACGCGCATATTTATGCCGCGAGACCAACGAGGCAGTCGAAATATAACAGAAATGAAATGAAATGATTGAAAATGAAATGATTTATTTATTTGTAAAACATAGGTACATGAATGGTGTTGTCGGTTTATAGTTTCACTATGTTTTGCCATGGGCATACAAATATATTATTGATAAATTAGAAATTAAATTGTAATCCATCATTTGACTGTTATATAGTTAAATAATTAAAATTAAAATCTTGTCATACATATTTTTTCAATTAAAATAGTCATTATCACAAATTACATTAATTATAGAAAATTATTATTCAATGATAAATTATTATAATGATTATAAAAGCTACAATGTACAAACATTTGTGTCATTCAGAAACTCGTCAATCGTATGATAACATTTGTTGACTAGTATAGTATACAATTTTGTTTTAAAACTGGCTATAGAACTCACATTTTTAAGAGCTTCTGGTAGATGATTATATATTACAGGCGCCATTGCGAAGATACTTTTTCGTAGTAAGGCTGTTCTACAATTTCTTGTACACAATTTATTGTAATACTGAGATCGCATTGGACCTCTACGGACTTGAGCTATTTTGGTAAAAAGGGTAAGATTCTTCTTCACAAATGTTGCCACCTCATAAATATACAAGCAAGGCATAGTCAAAACTTTAAAATGTATGAACGAGGGATCACAACTTTCTCTTTGTTTTAGATGAGCCATAGCTCGAATGCAGCGTTTTTGAGCTCTAAATATCACTTCCCTGTCTGTAGAATGTCCCCAAAACATAATTCCGTATCTCAGTACTGATGCAACTAGACCGTGATATGCAGTTAATATTGTCTCACTATTCGCTACTTTTGATAACTGATACAGTGCATATGATGACTTACTAATTTTTTTACTAACGTCATCAGTTTGGTCTTTCCATATAAATTGATTATCAATTTCAAGTCCCAGAAATTTTGTAACATTTACTTCTTCTATTCGTGTACCTCTATAGCTAATATTAATATTTTTGACTTGCAATCTTTGGTGAAATTGCATGATTTTTGTTTTACTTAAATTAATTTTTAGGTTATTATGTTCCAGCCATGATATTATATCAGTAAGCGTATTATTTATATCTTGGTTATATGTTGTTTCATCATAACATTTTATAACGGCTGTGCTGTCATCAGCGAATAGGACCATCGGATGTTTTACTGCTTTTGGAAGATCATTGATGTAGATGAAAAATAATAGGGGGCCCAACACACTTCCCTGAGGAACTCCGTATTTTACAGTTCTGGATTTAGACGTATATTTTATTACCAATTTAGATTTTTGGCATATCCGTGATATTTCTGTCCGTTGTTTTCTATTTTGAAGATAAGATTTTAATAGATTTAGAATATTTCCTCTGATTCCATAGTTTTCGAGTTTGGTTAAGAGTTTATTGTGATCTACGTGATCAACGGCTTTTGTCATATCCGTATACAAAGCACATATAGGAATACTGTTGTCCATACTAGACATTACGGTATTTAACAGATCGTATATCGCATTTTTTTATCGAAACCCCTTTTGTTCCGCACAGAATAGGTCAAATTAATCAAAATATCCGTAAAGCGCATTGTATATAATCCTTTCAAAAACTTTGATAAAATGGGTAAAAGTGCTACTGGTCTATAGTTTTTAGCCTCTTCTTTGTCATTTTTTTATGAATTGGTTTTACTAATTATATTTTCATTTGGTCAGGAAATATGCCCTTTTCTATGCATAGGTTGAAAATATGTGTTAATATTGGTGCTATAATTGTACCTACTGACTTAATTATTATCGTTGCAAAGCCATCATGACCGACAGAATTCGTCCTTTTTAATTGATTAATGCCACTTAAAGTGTCACCTTCAATAATTGGTGCCATAAACATGGATTTGGAATGTCTAATAATATTGTTAATTCTGTTATCGTAATTTTGGATTGAAATGTCAGTAGGTAACTTCGTCAATAAAATAATTATTTTTGCTATGTCAGTTGGATCAGTATGTCTTATTGATTCTGCTTTTATTGCCATAATCTGTTGTCTAGGTGTGTTATATTTATATTTGTTAATTATTTGCCAGGTTGCTTTTGGTTTGTTCCTCGAGGTTTGAATGTAGTAGTTATTTTGAGCTTTTTGCGTTAGCTTAATAATTTATTTGTATAAATGACTGTATCTTTTAAGTTTGAGTTTTTTGGCCTTGTTTTTTGGATCCAATCTAACAGACCATGATAATTTTCGTTGCTTTCTGCTGCATAGTTTTATCCTTTTTGATATCCAATACGCTTTTTTGAAAGGTTTAATGTTTACTATTAGAACAGGAAAACACAAATCATATAGCAATTGAAATGTTTCTATAAAGCTGTCGTAGGCAACGTTCGGATGATTCATATTATACATGTCAAAAAATGTTAGACTTTGTAAGCAGTCGTTAAATTTTCCTATGTTGTCTTTAGTGTAGTCTCTCTCTCTTTTTTAATGGTAGTGTAAGTAATTGTGCAGTGTGGTCTGATAGACCAAAGTCGAATACTTTTGCTTTACCTATTTTGTGTAAATTATGGGCATAATTATCAATACACGATTGACTTGATAATCTAGTTGGTTCTTTAAATACAAGTTGCATATTGTGATTCAAGAGGAAACATTCAAATTCCGGTGTTATGCTATTTCGTTTCAATGTGTCTATGTTAAAATCACCGCAGAGGATCGTCTTTTTATTGGATAATGTCGAAAATTTACTTAAAATTTTATCTAATTTGTCATAAAATATGATAATAGTATGAGTTAAATTAGTTGCCCTAGGGACCCTATACACACAAACAATTATAGTTTTATACTTTGTCAGTTCTACAGCGCAACATTCAAAAATCCCGGGTATAGAGTGCTTGGCAATATCAGGAAGCTCTACAAAATCTATCCCTGATTTCATTAATATAGAAGTTCCTCCTCGGTTTGTGTCTCTCGAATAGAGTGCACCCTGTTTAAAATTAGGAATATTTAATAGGCTTTCGTACCCCGACTTAATAAAATGTTCACATAGACAGACTATATGGATATCCATTCCTTTGTTTGTTAGTTCGTCTAACTTTATCATGAGTAAGTCTTGTTTGTTTATGAGCCCTGCTATATTTTGATGTAGGATACGGATGTTGCTATTGCCGAAAAAAATGTGTTTCGCTACATACATTATTTTGATGAATGGAAGTGTCATGCGTTGAATTACATTCATTGTTAGGTACGTCATAATTTTCTATAGTTAATTAGTTTGGATTATTATACATGTCAAGTTCCATAATATAATCGATTAAGTCAAATATTACAACACTCCATCCATGGTTATTCAGTTTTCCAGATCTCTTGAGAAACATATCATAATCATAAGACAGATTGTAGTTTGAGTCAAGAATGTAAGCGTACTTATGAGTTTCTATATCTAGGTATAACAAATTATTAAAATTTTCAATTCTAGCATTATATAACATATTATAGTCATTTATTTTGAACGTAGGAAGACATATGTCTTCCTACGTTCAAAATAAATAACTCTAATATGTTATATAATGCTAGAATTGAAATGATTGAATCATATGATTATATTAGTATTTTGAATAGCGCCTAGTTTTATCCTTAAATGATAGATTAAGTCCACATAGTTGTTTGTTTCCAAAAAGTCACTTTCGCCAATTATAGTAATATATTCTGTGTACTACACAGATAATATATATATATTATCTGTGTAGTACACAGAAGTCCAATTTTGTGAAATGTTGTGTCTTTTCTTCTATTCCATCTAGTACTTGTTTAAGTCCGCATTTGGATTTCATATAGTGACAGATTTCAAATTTATCCAAATCTGTGTCGCTGCTTAGGGTATGAATTCAATTTTTTGTTTCGCTACTAACAATACATATTTTGTTCCTGTTTGTTTTCAACTGGTTTGTCTTGCTATCTGCGTTTATGTCTCTGTTTATTGTCTTATAAACACTTAAATCATTGAGTTTCATAGCCTCGTTATGTTCCATACGTGTGTTTACTATTGGACTACATTCGATATTTGTCGAGCTCAATACATCGTCATGGTTTGCTTGTATTGACGATACATTTTCCATAGAACGTGTTTTATTGTGAGTGTGTAGTATTTTGTGTGATGTTTGACTTTTTCCTAATAATTTTTCCCAGTCGTTATCAACATTTTCGCATTTCGGTGTACCATTTTCGGTGTTTGTCCTCACCTTTTTCCGTTTTCTCGAACACATTGGTGTAGTATCTTGGAACCCAACTTTTTTAAGAGTATCTATTATTTTTAGACATCTGCCAACCTCATTTTTTAATGAGCATATCTCTAAATTTAGATTGTCAATTTCTGCATTTGCCGATTTCAGTTGATTTCTTAAAGTTTCGATTTCGGAAGCGCTAGCATTATTCCTGCAGTTGTATGTTTCACTCAAGATTGACATGTCATATAAAGTTGAATTCATTAAATCATTTAGTGAATTTGTTTTTGCTGTTCTACGCTGAGTAATGTTGTCAGAATCCATAATATGTATGTCTTTAAGTGCTTTATATTTTAATATAAACCTCAAAAAGTGGCAAGATGATTTACTGAGGCTCGAACTCGGATCAGCCGAATTGGTATCGGTAGCACTTCACGATGCGCCACACTGTCAGTTATCGTAGGTGTGAAAAAACGTGACTATTTTGAGTATGTTGAGTAGTTTAGAGCTTAATGTATAGATGGCGTGGTTACTAATTTTCGATTTTGCTTATAACTTACTCCTCTTTGTGACGCATTAGCAAGGATACCGGTTTTTTGTGTGAAACGTATTAGGCACAATCGTTCACCTTGGGCACAACACTATCGTCGTCATTGACGTCTTATTTATGGTTAAAATGATATTCATAATTTCATGCAATGAGATGTCAAATAATGTCAATTGTCAATAGTTCAAATCAAAAACGTGTAAAACGGTTTTATAGTATGAGAAAAATATTGTATTTATGGAGACAACTGTTTATTTTGGTGTATTTTGATCAATAGTGTTTTGTGTTGTTTAACGTTCATGTAGCTCAAATTGTCACGGACTCACTAAATGATGTTGGAACACAATTCATAGCAAGGTAATGTTTATTTATTGTTTCTTGATCGAACACATTCACCAACGTTTTTTCACTGATATTATCCATTGCACTTTCTAGTGGAAAATTTTGATTTTTTGCGAATTTATAAATACGTGGACAATGTTTACTTCTAAGCGGAAGCAATTACCAGAGCAGCTACCATTTTATATCGGACATGGCAAATTGGATTTTCGACGACTGGACAAAAACAACATCAATCGTGTCGTGGTTCATTTAGTTTTCGATCCACTCACTATTGTTATGGTAATAAATTGATTTGGCGATTGTACAGAATCGCTGAGCTAAGCGTTTTGTAAAGACATTCATGATTTCTTTTTCTTAAAAGTACGGACATTGTGAAACTCAATGTAAACTTTTTGTTCTAGCTTTGGAAGCCTTCCCTAAATCAATTCTGAATCGTTGCTCCAAAAAAAAATAGAGGCGATTCAAAATTGAGTGGTGGACTAAGAACATTGTATTGAAACTCAAATAAGTGCGGGGCTTGATTGAAAAGGTATAAAACTCGTTATAAAGTTAGTCATTTAGTCGATTTTGAATAACAAGGTAACTATTAATGAAGATATATTGAAACAGTGGCAGCGATAGCTGAGGGGAGAGACCGACAGACTGCTACGCAGAGGGTCTCGGGTTCAAATCCACGGCACGCACCAATGACTTTTCGAAGTTAAGTGCGTATTAAATTGTTAATTATCGCTTGCTAAACGGTGAAGGAAAACATCGTGAGGTAGCCTGCATGTCTGCGAGGTCTCCATTATGTTCTCGAAAGACATGTGAAGTCTGCCAACCAGCACTTGGCCAGCGTGGTGGACTACTCCCTTAGCCTTCTCATAGTGAGAAGAAGCCCGTGCCCAGCAGTGGGACAGTATAAAGGGCTGATGATGATTGAAACAGTGCCTCCGTAAAATAACAGGCAACAGCCACGTCGATTTAAAAAAATCAGCGGGCTAGATTTTTCATTCAAGCCTATCAGCATCTTTTTTAATACACATGGATAAACGGTTTCCATAGTTCATGTTGCTTAAAATTAAAAAAAATCTTTCTATATGTATAATATACTAAAAGCATTCTTTAGTTTGCTTATAATAAAACTTAAGTATTTACTCTTTTACACCACCATACCTATAAACCAACGGAAAAGCCAATGATAATGATAAATGTCATTATATTATGTAGATCTTTTGATTAAATTGTAAAAAGTGTTTTCAAAACAATCCGTGATAAAATCCGTAAACTACTATTTAATTTTAAAAGTTATGAAGGTAATAACATCTCTAGCAAAATTCAATTGTTTTGTTGGTTTCAACTTTTCAGGACGGTTTGTTTAATTTACTTAGGGGAAGACTTCTCAGGACGTGAGGTTTTAAAAAGTCGTCTGCACTGTAATATTATTACAGCTATGTATTTTTACTGTGAGTATTTGAATAAAGGCATAAACTGCTAGAAAGTAACAACAACGAACCATGACTGAAACAACCGTTCTCTAAACACCACGTCGCCTTACTAACTAAACGATTTGTGGTCTGACTTTACTGTTTTCTGGTCTGATTTTACAGCTACACTTAGTACCAAGGTAAGAAATAGGTGAAGGACTCTCCTTGATGGCCGAAAAAGGAAAAATGTGTCAACGCTCATCATGAAATGTCCAATAGTTAATAAAACTTTTCCTTTAACATCAATGAATTTTACTCGAACTTGCTAATTTTACGATAGGACCAAGATATATATATATATATATATTTTCTAAAATATTTACCTCGTGTAGGCGGAATAGATCCAACCTCTTGTAACACGCGTGTTTACAAAGACAATTGTGCTTAGATAGGTACTTACACAACTGGGTATCGTTGTAAGCTAATTTGTAATAGTACGCACTTGTAAACAAATTAAACAACAGTTGCCCGATGTTTCAGCGTATGTTATACCTAGCGATCATATGTGATCATCACACGATAATTGGATTATTTTATAGTTGATGCCACGAGAAGATAAAATTTTTGTAAACACACATTTAGGCCTTCACAACCTTTGTTTCAAACAGTTCTGTTGTGTTTTAGATTTTATGCTTTAGCGAACTTTTATACTTTTTGAACAGTCGCTTTTTTTAATGCTCAATTATGCTACTACATATGTATTCGACTTTATATTTAATTATATATAACTGCCTGTCATGTCCTGAAATGTTCTCTTTTTACAGAAATGAACATATTTTAATTTGTGTTTGAGTGGTCGAATTTTTCGGAAAATTTTTCATGAATTTGCAGATTTTTTGTACGTTGTAGTTTGTTTACTCGTAAGTAATTCTGTAAATGCAAGTCAATAAGAGAGTAGATACCGTGCATGATAGACTACAAACATTGTACTCTATAATTGAATTGTTTATTTTCTCGCTTAAACAAAATCCATTAAAAAGTTACGATAAAATAACATTTGGGGTAACCTTCGTCAGAAGACGCTATTTATTTTTATTAGGTGTAAAGTCTCCTATATGCGACAAATAGTTTACCATCTGCAATTCTGCATCCGCGTTTCCGAGATACCTGCCGCAGGACGAGCGACTCCATAAACTCTTCTTGACATGTAAAAAATATTTTTATTCTCTGATAAATCCACGCGAAGCCCAATAATATAACATTTCAATGCATTAACGCAAAATACTGACGTTCCATGCGTCTGACGTGTTCCAGTACCACAAAACACTCTTGTTAGCGCATAAATCGATAAAAATGACAATGACACATATCTATGTATCGTTGCGGTCCTTGGATTTGACATTGTTTGTTTTTGATAGAACTGTCGCTAAGTCACTTGGTAGAAATTCTTTGTTTACAAAAAATCTATGTTCTCGTGGCACGGACATTTCCATATAAGCATCTGTCATGTGTCTGTCAGTCAGCGGACTGTATATCATTGAGAAGGTGTAGGTGTAATACCTTCTCAATGAGATACCTATAGCATGGCATAATACCGCCTGTATATTACATACTAAACTTAGTATTTTATGAAGAAAAATCGGTGTCCGATCATTTGACAAAAAACAAATGAAAAAATTACATGTGACAAAATTATATTTAATAAATTTATTATTTTACAAACTATTGTTTAATAAACTACTCATTAGACAATATATTTACTATAAAAAAGTTATTATGCTAAAATATTAATTTACAAATTGATTATTTTTTTAAACATGTTATTTGGCAAAACAACGTAAAGCATAAATAAAATTTGACAAAACGCCTTGCTTGGTAAATATTTTATTAACCAAAATCTACGATAATACTAATCTAAGATAATACCCTACACAAAGATTGTAGAATCTTTGTGTAGGGTCAACTGAAACAATGGCTGGTTAGGTTAGGTTAGAACTGCGACCACAACGACAGAACACAATGCCAGAACCGAATTCTACTTATTTCGCTTAATTCAGGCAGTGTGTATTTTTTTTTAAAGACCTAAGTTTCTATGGAATAAGTATTAATACAAAATTATAACTTGCCTATAAGTTATCTGTCCAAGATGAAAATTGCAACCATGCAATTAAATATTTTCAAATTTTCGCGTAAGTATTGCTTAGAAATCAGTTATTTTTAAAAACTAATAATTTTTCTTCTAACTTTTTGTACAATCACCAATTTGGCAAACGAATTATTTAGTCAAATGATTATTTTTTAAATAATTGTTTAGCATTTTAATTATTTTCTAAGTAAAACATTTGCGAAACCTGTATTATGTCAAATAATTATTTTTAAAGTAATATGTTTGCGAAATGAAAGTTTGTCAAATGATTAGTTTTTCAAACGTTGTTTGTAAAATGATCTTTTGTCATACGTTTTTTGTCAAACAATAGTAAAGCAGAAATATCATCTATAAGAAACAAATCCAGTTGCATTAAAATCCAAGCGCATTCGGCTAGTAACTAAAAACAATAATTTCAATACCAATTCAAAATGATTCAGAACAAAGATACAATTAACAATTAACCCAATCAAAGTTTGTTTTTTGTCGAACCAAATAATACTTAATTGTATCAACGAACGCTTACAAACCAACAAATTCCTTTTAAATGATTTTATAGAAAACCGTGATCAATAATTTGCAGATATTAATTAATGGTAGAAATCAAACAATTTTGATATCCATTGACCTTTTGATAACTGCCAAGCTACTTAAGTAGGTTAGGTTCCTACTACCTTTGAATCGTTTCTGGTTTACAATGAATTTGAGGTTGGTGCTATTTTTGTAATAGGGCGGGTCTGGTAATTTGTGAAAACGTAAAAATTATCGAAAGTACGTCATTGACCATAATCAGGTTTCATAAAGTCAGATCTTTTCATGTCATTTTGGACAGTCGTTATAGGTAGTCAGCAAGGAGCATATAATAATGACTCCTTGGTAGTCAGTACTTCTGAATAAACTGACACTAGTTTAAACTTAGAAATATCACTATTTCTTTGGTCTGCGGAGGTCA
Organism: Euclidia mi; assembly: GCA_944739405.2. NCBI lineage: Eukaryota > Metazoa > Arthropoda > Insecta > Lepidoptera > Erebidae > Euclidia > Euclidia mi. Next base: position 62,692,203 of record OX123200.2, read on the forward strand.
TACAGGCAGTCGCTCTGTGGAAAATCTAATATACAGTCAAATCCGGTAGACAAGTAAGCGAAGCCGCGTTACACTTGGGAAAAGGCTAGGAGAATGATGAAGTGATAGTACTTAGTGATAGGTTATTGTCGCTAAATAGATTGCTTTGTAGCGGAAAATGGTGTACAACAGAGTTACAAACAATAACTAGGTATTAATTAAAGTCACGACTCGATCAATCAATACTGTACCCACTTATTTGAAGTAAGTACTGTTTCTGAATAATTAAATTCATCTGAGAACCGTTTTTGACGAAAAATAAATTATAATTTCAATAGTGAACCGTTTACCATTGAAATTTTAATTTATTTTTCATCATCGTTATATCAGTTCAAGAGTTTCATATTTTCTCTTTGGTGACTTTGATTTGCATCAATTGATATTCATTCATACATATTTAGTGTTTTAGTGATATTCTCTCTTTGTAATTGGTCGTTTAAATTCGGTGCTTATGAATATCGAGAGCTGTTTGACTTTTATTTTGAATAGCAAACTTTAAATCAAAGCCCGATATGGATTATAATAAGTTACATAACAAATTATACCATTATCTTTACAATGATACAATCCAAACAATGGAAACTTTTTTGCTATATCATTTATACTTGCGCATCCCACTGCTGTATTTAGACACCACCTTATTTGAGTCATGAGATAGCTTAGTGAATCAATGGCTAAGGCCACGTCCTCCTTGGCCTACTACACCACGCTGGCTAGACGGGTTGGTATATGGTTTGATATCGAGTTTTCTGTCTCTTTGCAAATATTATTCGATACTATTGGTTTCAAAGCGAGGCAGCTAAGGAAAATACGTGTAGCATTTTCTTTAGCCGCCTCTTTCGACACTCACGGTATGAGTAACAGTTTGTATATGTTTTCCGTCACCAAACGGATGTGGATGTTTGTGGTCATTTCCAATGTAAATAAAACGTTTCTTTTTTATAGACTCACGCCTGTATTTCTGAAGGACTAGGAAGAGATGTAATGTTACACCCACATTTCGCCATATCATTAATTTAAGGTCCCGTTTAATATATTAGAGCCTCTCTTCGTTACCGGGTGCATTTCCAGACTCTGTGTTGCTACTGAAAACTCAGTAACACTTGCCTGACCCTGGAACTGCACCCAAGCTCAGCAGACGAGTACGTTATCCACTGCACCACGGGAGCAGTCCAATAAAATATTCAGCGGTATAAATACCACGTTGCAAGCGCATTTGAACTTCCACTCGTGATCTGTACATATCGCTGCTTGACATTTGATATTTCGATATACATACATTAGGTACATTTATAGGGACAGACTGAAGCAGCCTTCTCTGAAGGCAGAGTTAAATTTGTTGTTAAAATCTATTGATGACAAATCATAAAAAAAATGAGCAAAAGAACAGCCTACGACCTATTCTTAGACCTACCAAATACACAAAAAATAAATCAATCACGAGAGAACTAGTTGATTGAATCAGGCGTTACTTGGCGGAACTCCATTGTAACCTAATGGAAGGAAAGAGGAACCCACCACGCACCCTCAAATTGACCACCCCAACTATTGCAATAGAAAAAGGTTGACAATATCGAACTCCTCTAAAAGGATAAGGGATATAGGAATGGTATGGGTTCCAGGAAGATACCTGACTTGCAGTATCCCGCTGTATGCGCCGACTATTCTTCGACACGTGTTTCGCCTCTGCACGAGGCATCCTCAGGAACGATGGGCAACGACTGAGCCTATATAGCCTATATATAGTCGTTGCCCATCTTTCCTGAGGATGCCTCGTGCAGAGGCGAAACACGTGTCGAAGAATAGACACAAATACATAAACTATTCCATACAGTACTGAAATTATACTTCAACATAAGTATGGAATATTCTAGATATATCTGACCTTTCTCGCGATTTCAAACAACAAAAGTCGTTTATATTAACAAGTATAATAATCTTCCTTCAAAGGTTTGTACTATAGAAATAAAAAGAATCATGTTGCATAATCATGTTTATCAATTATCTAGAGTATATATAATCTGTCCATCTGCTGGACACGGGCCTGTTCTCACTCCGAGAGGAGTATGGCCACAGTCCACCACGCCGGCCAAGTGCGGGTTGGTAGACTTCACAGGTCTTTCGAGAACATTATAGAGAACTCTTAGATTATAGTCTCAGGTTTCCTCACGATGTTTTCCTTCACCGGTAAGCAAGCGATAATTAGCAATTTTAATTCGCAGATAACTTCAAATATTCATTGGTGCGCGGCCTGGATTCAAAATCGAGGCCCTCTGCGTAGCAGTCTATCGGTATCTCTACTAGGCTCTCTGACTGCCTGCAATCCATATGTATCCTTTATTTATCCTACATACTACAAGATTTATTTTTCAAGACTTTGACATTAATTAACTTCACTCTTATTGACTACATTTCTATCCCTGAACACCATATCCTGCCAGTTCTCCTTGTCTATATTCTCAAACATGATTGTGGCCGCCGTGTCTTGTATCCAATCGTAGAAATATCTGACGTCGGTGAAGATGAACACTGTGTCATTATCCCTGGACTTTGTGAAGATGTAGATGCCGAGCTGGATGTAGCCGTGGATTACTAGAGCAGTACCCGGGTCTACGCTGTGAAGGAATAAAATATATTTGTAGTATAAGGCCGCAAATTCTCCTAGGAGAAACTGTGATTTCAGCAGCAGCTATAAGGCTGACCTCACATTGCGCATGCGCGTTTCTCGAGCGTGCGCCCAGCGTCTATTCGGTGTTCACTTTGTGCCCCAGAGTAAACGCTGAGCGCACGCTGGCCACACGCTCGAGAAACGCGCATGCCCCAATGTTAGGTCGGCCTTATGGCTGCTGAAGTCACGGTATCCCCTAGGACAATTTAATTAACTGGGCAATAAAGGAATCTGGAATCGGTTTACTATATCTCTAGGCAACAAAGGAAAGTTTTGTAATCCATATGTCTTGAAGATACATAGACTCAGCTGTTACATCTTGTTTTCTTTATACATATCGTTCACACATCTAGCAGATCTTTGAATGTGTCTGGGGAGATGTTAGGTCCTTGGAATTAACTTGGAATAGAACTACTTTGATGATAAGTGGAAAAGTTTTGCATTAATAGTCTACGTATAATCATTTTATCACCAAAAAGTCATTACTAAACCTTAAACAATAGTTAGTTATGGTATTATAATCTGGTAGTTTTAGAGCGCTTCAATTTCGACAAAACAAAAGTCAGTACTTACTTGAGTACATGATCAGAGTTCTTGCTGGCGCCACAAAACGTGCCATTTGGGAGGTCATCCATTACACCTATACAATCCTCTTTCATCAAAACATAATGCGAAGAGTAATTAAAATCATTTGTTAAGTTCTCCGTTGTTGGCTGAAAACAACCATAACAGTGATTAATTAAATGATTGTTTTAATTATTTGAGTTTGGAATACCTACTTATGTACTTACGTATAATAACAAAAAGAACAATGGCAGAATTTGGTCTGGGTTTGTTGTGGCGACCTTAAACTTCATATGAACAAAACAAATTGTTTTTTTTTCTACGATTTTTAATATTCTCACTTTGTCTCGTTAAAGTCGTATTTTATGATGATAAAAAGTATTCCAATTGATTACGAATACTTTATTATTTGATTGTTGCCATAGACAACGGTGTGACAGGAATAGAAGTGAGTGCTATCTATATCCGTATCGATTATTAAATAAGTAATCGATACGATCGACTTTTATAGAGTTGGTTTGGTTTAAAATGCAGTTATTTAATATTTAATCAACATTATATCAATGAGCTAATATTTTTTTAAGCAAAACAACGTTTAAATCATATAGAAACGCTGTGACACATCGTTTTAATTTTGTATTGATTTCACATAAAATCGATTTAAAATGTGCAGCTCTGCTTTTGTCTTTGGCTGTGACAGTTAGATGCTACAAAATACTTCCGCGTTTTGATGTTAATCTGACATAATATGTCGTTTGATAATTCAAACGTACTTACCTACATTGTTTAACTTTCATACTATAACTTTCCTTTTACCTACATTGTTCATTCTTAACAAAAAATTCAAACACGTTTATCTTCTTTTTCCACCTTTCCTGAGTGAAAATAGAATCATGTATAGACTCTGTTACTTACGTCAAATTTTTTGATATATATTTTATTACTGTACGCTTCAATTTAATTTCAGACATTTTGATGTATGGAGATCTGCCATTGTCCTTTGGTATTTAGCTGCGTATGTACCTATTACTACTTATAATCTATGTATCCATGCTGGGTTGAAACTGAATATTTGACATACATACATACATACATAGTCTCGGGATCCTGCCGTCTTACCGAAATGCTTTTTACAAAATTTCATTACCCAAACAAATTTTAGCAACCTTTTTATACCATTGCAATATTTCGAATGATTTTAGTACGCATATTTTTATTTGGTCAAATTTTTACTGGCAAAATATTACCAAGTATAATGTCATTATGTCTTTAATCTAATGATTAATTACAGCAAACAATCTTCAGACAATAAACGTTTGGTGATATAAGTTTATTTATGGAAGTAGTTAGAGTAGGTTAATTATTAAAAAATGGTTAGGTTAGGTTAGAACTGTGACCTCCTACGCACGAGCCGAGCGAGCGAAGCGAGCGGTGCCGCGGTAGCGGCCGGCGAGTGCCAGAACTAAACAACTTGCATTTATATAAAAAATAGATTTTTTTAGTAGGTTACCCGGAACTGAACTATTTAGATTAGGATAATTATTGATTTTTTTGTAAAAAGATTTTTGCTAAGTAATAATTTGGCAAATGAAATTATGCGAAAAATTTTTTGGGAAGTGAAAATCTGTCACAAGGGAGACCCCATAGTCTCACGCCTATATCCCCAAAGAGGTAGGCAGAGGTATATTGCTACATCCACTTTTCGACAGATTTATTTTAGTCCCACGTAATAGGGGGCGAGCCTATTGCCGTACCGGGCACATTACCAGTCTCCGAGCTGCTACTGAGAATTTCCTAACGGAAAAACCCAATAACACTTTGCCCGACCCGGGAATCGAACCCGAGACCTCCCTATCCCACGCGCACATTTATGCCACGAGACCAACGAGGCAGGCGATGAAGATGAGGCGATGAATATTTGAATGTGGTACCAAATATCGAATCATTGCATAATTAACTTTTACTGACTTAAATTTAATTCTTACCACATTATTTCAAACACATTTACATAAAAAAGTCAAATCATTGTTTTGTGTTATTTTTAAATTTAATGAAAGATTTATAAATAAATCTTACAAAAAGTTGTACCCATCCAACTATTTCCGCCGTATCTTCGTAAGGGGGGTCCGTCATCAGTGCGACGCGACTGACCTGCTCGTTAAATTCTAGTGGGGACACCAGTCGCACCAGAGCGAGGTCGGCTTGAAACTTTGGAGCGTAGTCTTCGTGAATTATGTAACTATGAACCGATGTATTGAGGGCCTAAAAAAGAAGAATTTTTTTTATTATTAATTACTACAAAACCGATCCCGTAGGACGTATTTTTTGCTTAGAACAAGTTTATCTGATTGTTACACAGTTACATAAATTTAATGCACTGATTTTTATTTAGGTATAAATCCCCATTGACTTAATGTTAATTTCAATAGAATATATATGCCTACGATTAAAAAGATACTGGCTGAAAAAAAAAAATATCTTTTTTATATTTTATCACGTAGGTAGATTGATAGTTGAAAAAAAGCAGATTATTCGTGTTTATTTAGTGCCCTCGCATACGCTCAGGCACCAACATAACACTCGTGCAACAATAATTCACTTTGCGCTCGGTGCAAAATACTATGATCTAAGATTGCAATATTGGACATACCAAGGTGAGGTCCACATGTGTATTATTCAACGTACCTTAACTTTATCACTATAACCCACTGTCACCGACATGGAGATTTCATCACAAATTGCCGGCGCCATACACTGTGCCGCTGTCAATATTAAAAACTGATTCACTACAGACGAGCCACAACGCCATACAGTTGACGGCCTAGGCGCTTGATTCAAACATCTAACGTGTAGCAATGCTGCGTACGTGAAATCATTTAGGAGCTCTTCCACTTGGCTTTGACTAGCTTTGATAGTTAGAAGTATCAAATTTCTCTTCTTATCTCTGCTCATGACGGTTCCATCAAGCTGAAGTACATATAGGTATTTAGTTGAATATTGTCTGAATTGGTGACGCAGTATAGTTGGAGGCCCTGGCAAGGTCAATCAAAGATCTTACTTTTATACTGAAAAGCGATTAGGACGTCTCAAGATCGGACTATATAGAGAGCCCGGCTCTCCCAAGGCTCTTGGACGTCTTTCAGCAGAGATAACGATGTTTAATTATGAATTTAGTCTTTATTGGTATGAGTATTTGTTTCCTCTTAAAAATTCTGGACCTGCTTTCATTACCATTTCCGTCAACTCAGCCCAATTTGTCGCTTGCTGCGATTTTCACTTATAATTGGACTTACATCTTTTCGTCGAAATTTTGTTGTGGTTTCGATTTCAATGAAGTATTTGATTAACCGACTTTAAATTGAGGAGGTTACCCCTTCTGTGATGTTGAGATTCAATCTGGATTGAATTTTGTGCTAAAATAATAGCGATATTTTCCTCGAGCTAATGGCCAAGGGTATACAAACTAGTCGTTGCCAACTGCGATAATGAGTCTCTTCTAGCATATTAGCTAATATTGTGTATAATGTTACAGTGCAGATGTTGAATTGTTTGCTTATCAGCTAATTAGTAGGCATGGTCGTTCGTTTATTATGTTTTTGGTCAGTAATTAGCTAGTTTGCTTTCTTAGAGGATGTGTAAACTTGTGAACATAATTTTTCAGTATGTTTTGAATATCGCTGTATTCTTGTAAACGCACAAATGGTATTGTGAGAAATATCATTAGGTATAAGTCTTGTATATTTCTTATTTAACAATAGCATCGATAGCCTATTGCAGATACCAACAGACTGCCATGCAGAGGGTATCGTGTTCGAATCCACGGCGCGCACCAATGACTTTTCGGAGTTATGTCCGTATTGAATAGTTAATTATCGCTTGTCCTATGCCTCGAAAAGCACGTTGAGCCGTCGGCCCCGGTTGTCATGAAGATCTTTGATAGTAGTTACAGCGCCTCAGTACCTTCTAAATAAACGTACACTAGTCCAAACCATAGAATATCGCTATCCCTTCGGGTTGCAGAGTTCAGAATGGCAGTTGCTCTGTGGAAAAGCTTATATTCAGCCAAAATCCGGTTAGACTAGTAAGGGGACCCCAGGTTGAAGCTGGGATAACGCTAAGAGGATGATGATATTTCTTATTTAACCAAATAATAAAGTGTACTTTATAAGACCTTATAAAATAGCAAGAAAACTCAGATAATAGAGAAAATAGATTCCTTCAGTTAATATAAGACGTAAAGGTAAAAATTGTCATTAAAAACTGTAGGTTCCTCCAACAAAGTATTTCCTTACGCAAACTGCAAAAGCGTCGACGTCACCAAAACGAACACGTCGTTTCATTGCATTAACACTAATCATTTAACCCTGCGAAGGCTTTCATAAACTCGACAGAACGAAACACGCCCATTTGAGTCAATTAACCCAGAAATTTACAGCACCTGCGGGCTAAATTGTCCCAAACTACTTGTTAATATAAACAAATGGTGTATCACTTTCATTTTAACACCTTTATGAGGGAAAGGGACATAAAGTCCGTAATTTCCTGAAAATTTTGCGAATGGCTTACAAATTAAAATGATAATTATCGCTTGCTAAACGGTGAAGGAAAACATCTTGAGGAAACCTGCACGTCTAAGAGTTCTCCATCATGTCTCAAGAGACATGTGAAGTCTGCCAACCCGCACTTGGCCAGCACCATGGCTCACCATGGCCTTGGCCTTCAGATAGTTACAAGAGGCCCGTGCCCAACTGTGGGTCAGTTTATATTCAGGGCTGATGATGATGATGACGGCTGTCAAATATTATACTTACTCCAAAATGTTTGATCATTAATATAAGTTATCTGGTACTTATCTGTTCTTTACTTTATCTCACTGACACAGCTAGTGAATGAAACAGAAATGCAACGTCAAATCCTGTACCAGCCCGTATGGCCAACGTGGTATATTAAGGCAAATCCTCCTATTGAGTCACAGTACTACTGTGTAGCAAATTAGGAAGGAATTATTTTCTCCAGTTGATGCGAAAGGCTGTAGAAGAAATCATTTGGTATTCATTCATGGTATTACGTGACACATTTGTAAGATAAGTCTGTCTTTCGAGCCGGATCATCTGTATGAGTGTCTAGCTCCAGATGTGATGCCGGTGGTCTAGGTTAATAAAACGCTACGATATTTGGTTGAAAGACTGTATTGCTTAGGTCGTAGTATAATATAATGTATAGCCGTAGCGTGTGGGCGGTGTGATGTACGACGAGTGAGTGGTGCGCGGCGCGCAGGCGGACTCGGCTTTAGAACCGGTCCTCGCTAGCCGGTAGCAGCCCGCCACGATGGAACGCAGTAACAATCATAACATAATTATGTCATTTACAAGAACAAAGTCTGCGTCAAATAAATCTGAGAGTTGACTCTATCTGTACAGATCTTGAAATCTTTGAAAGGATGGACCCTAGCTTCTCACCTTTGATATCTCAGTTTCCACAATCTTCACCGCTTTATACACAGGTGACTGTGCCGTTAATCAAATATTTTCTTGCATGCACACGCGTGACTCTTTTACTCAAGCCAAGTTGTTTTTCATACATGTCAGTAAAAAAGCTAGTGAATCACAATGTGAAAATCAAGTCGCTGCAGTATAAAGTATGTATAATAATATACAAATGTATAAGTTTATGTATAATACTCGTGTACATGTCCCTATCATAGGTTAGGTCGTGATGTTTTCTGGTACTCGTCCAAAATGAATAATAATTGTTTCGTACTGTATGGCTCACAATATGCAGCAAGGGCCAAATTATCCAATGCATACTCATAATTTATAACTGTCTAGTAATTTGGCTAGTTATCAACTTTCTTTCAAAGCCATACTTAATAACGAGTGTCATACTGCTCGAATAGGTAGTTTAAGAAAGGGACGGATATATGGATATCGAATCTAGATCTATTGAAGTGCAGGAATAAATGTGCTCTAGGTAAATTAACTTGAGCAAAGACTATCCACCATTTTATTTGGACAGGGTTATTCGAAAATTTATGACGAGTGCGTTCCTATAAAATAAGGAAACAGTAGGTGCATTAAACTGAAACCTGAAATCATTATAAAAAGTTTTAAAGTTAGTTAAATATTATATAGTAAAAATTTTTAACACAAAGCTACCAATTTAAGCGTTTTAAAATTTGAGAGATTTAGTTAGTTTATGGCCGTATGCATAGCTGTCAATCGTGATACGAAACCCAGGTTTTATAATTTTTCATCGCATTTTCCTCACTGTACTGTACTAAGAGCGACATATTTTTCAAATTGACCTTCTGTATTATACTTGTGAGGTGACCATACTTCTATAGATTAACTTATAAATGAGACAGACGCGTAGACGCCGTGCAGTTATAAATCAAATGTTTGTTTTGTTTTTCGTGTGAGCGTGTGGTCAACTCTGGTGTCGGAGTTTTCAGACCGCCCGAAGGCCTCCGACATGGCCTAACGATCCTTATCCTTGGACAAGAACCGGGACTGACAGCTTTACGTGCCCTCCGAAGCACGGAGCAACGTATAAATCAAATGAGAACAGCGCACTAGAGTTGAAGAGAGTTTAATTAGATCAACTAAAGTCCGGCTTAATGACACGCTGCCATATGAAGCATTATAATGTAGAATACACTTTTGATTCCCTTGAATGAATATCACAAATGTGAATAAGGTTTTATGTAAAACTAAACTGGGGTTGCGTGGGACTTTTTAATCCTGTATGAGAAGGCGTAAATTTCCAGAAATCCTTTTTTAGTATTCGCCTACACTCAGAGGACATAGTAATTATTTGCTTAATTTCAGCTTCTTGCCCTCAGTTGTTTTAGCCGGGCGTTGTCATTCAGTCAATAGCAGCAGAGATACCTAAATGTTCAAGATTATGAGTAGAAGATATTTTAAGTTTATACTTTATCAAATTTTTGGCTATGTGAGATGACACTTGCCTGAAAATCACCAAGCATTACTTAATCATACTTATAATGTATACGTCAAATGATCTTATCTGTGTTTCAAATAAACACTAGGAAACCAAAAATCTAAGACCATTGTTTGATCCTATAATGAATAGGGTTTGATTTCAATGCAATTAGTTTATTACAACTTTATTTTTAATCCTTTATTGCTATTTTACCCGACTACGGCGAAGCCAAAAGGAAGGGTCATGTTTTTGGCAGTCTATGTATGTATGTATGTTCCACCGTAGCGCCTAAACTACTGTACCGATTTCAATAAATGGGCTGTCAATAGATTCGTAATAATGGCGCGGGTGATATAGGCTATATAAATTTTATCCAAATTTTTTATTACGGTATTAAAAGCTCAGATTTCAACCTCAAAAAAAAATTTACTGTGATAATCACTACGTGTTTGGTATCAAAAGAAAGGTATCGGTGATCATATTACAAATATGGACATATATTATACTGCTTCAGTCAAAATATAAGTTTAAAACGCGGTTGTAAGGATTAAGCCGTGGTCGCACCTATTGTATACTAGTGTACATGTAGTTACCTGCCATGTTTGTTTGATGCAGGTAAGTGTTCCTGGCATATTCATTAAGTATACAATAGGTGCACCACGGCTCTAGCTTGAGCATTTCTGTACTTATAATTTTCTTGTTTCGTCCTTTAAAGACCTCCTTTTTAGTACCTCCTTTTTCGTAGTCGGGTTATAGTTTTCAAACTTATTTTTTTATTATGTAATTTAAGAGTGATGTTGTGATATATTTCGCATTTGTTTCAGACTTTAGAGGCACTCAAATGCCGGCCAGACTCTAAAGGGACCATGCCCCTTCTGAATGCGGTTCAATTTATCATCATTAGGCAAGGGTCCTCAGATTTACTATACAGTATTATGTATATTTTATTAAAAACTAAACATAGAATGGAACTGTTAAATATTCTGAAACAGTATTTCTACGTACACTACTTTTGATATATTGGGTCTTAGTCACGATTCTATTAAAAGGAAAGATTAAATACGACGATGTGAAATATTGTCGTATATCCCTTCAGTCCTGAATAAAACCGATGTAAATAATTGCGAAGACCGCTTTACCTATTTTCGGCCGGTTTTAATATCCGATCTATACATGAATTTGGATCTCACATACTTATGTAGTATTAACTTCATACAATGTATTTCTTTGTATATATTATCATATTGAAACCGGCCGGTTTCGTCCGGAAAATGAGTGGTTTTTCGAAAACCGCATATTTAGAGGTGTCATTGAACGACGATGGTGTCATCATCCTACGCCATGGACTGTGGATGAGTACGGGCTGGTATAATTCACGCCAAAACCTCGGGACAAATGTTTACTATTTTAGTGAAAAAGGTATGTGATCATCGTGCCAGCCGAACCCCGTGTTACAACTGGAATAACGCTAGGACCTAGCGTTGTCTCAGTTGTAAAACTGGGTAAGCTAACTAGTCTAACCGGATTTGACTGAATATTAGCTTTTCCACAGAGCAACTGCTAGTCAGACCTCCGCTACCCGAAGGGATAGCGATATTCCATAGTTTAGACTAGTGTCGCCCCCCGTGGGATCTCCACCTTGTCGTGGTGGGGGGGCTCAGTAACCGTGGATTGGTGACCCGCGGTGAAGCTAAGAGGGATCCAGGAGGGGACGCTCCGCGTGGGCTTGACGGGGCCTGCGCAGGATGCGTCCAACGGTGCGGGTGCGGGGGACAGTTATGTCTGTCCCTCGCAGTCGGGTGCGGTCGCGGGAGGAGAGGCGTGTCGGTGTTGCGTTGCCGCGCGCCCTATCTCCCGCGACCAAATGGGGCGCACCATCCAATGCGTCGCGGTGGGGCCGCAGAGGAAGAGGAGATGCGGTGTTGCGTTGCCGTCCTCCCTATCCTCTGCGGCCGCTGGGTGTTTTGGCGGTGGAGCACAACTCCTTAATCCGCCGCCAAGGGGGTTTTGTTCGGGGCCCGCCTGACTATCTGGCGGGCCGATACCCGTCGGGGGGTTGCGACGTATGCTTGGGCGAAACCCGACCCTCCGACACACGGGTACATGAGGCACACGGGTTGGTTTTTAGTCAGTAAGAGTCTGACAGTCCCCTTCGCCCATCCCCCAGGGCGGAGGGACTCCATGAGGATTTTCCAAACCGAAACCAAAAAAAAAAAAAGGATCAGTCGCGAGCGCTCCTCCAGTCTGGGCAAAGGCCGTCCCCCTGGTTGGGTACTAAATGTAGGCTTACCCGGGTACAGGGGGCACCACCCGGGCGGACCATCTATTCCCCCACTCTCGTGGGAACCAAATGTATGGTTCGCAAGCCACTAATTCGAGCGAAGAGCCACGCTCACTAAACTCTGGCTCCACTCTTCGCGCCAATATTGACGCTGATGATGAGGTGGAGGATCCATCACTACCAAGGGTAGCTTTACCTGGTGTTGCAGCCTGTGACCGGGGCCGCTCTCGGTCCTTGGGCAGATCCCGGGGGCGTTCAGGTCCTTCTCGTTCAGCCACCCCTTGCCCGGGGCTGTCACGGGTACCAGCCACTGCCATATCCGCGGCGGTCTCCAAGACCACCACCACCACTTTACTGGGGGCCCAAGGCCCTGGGTTGATCGGGCGGGCGTCGCCAGACGTTTCTGATGGCGGAGGCCGCGTAACCCGCTCGGGGAAGAAGATAGTGCGCGCGAGAGCGATAGCTCCGCCATGTCTGTGGCATCGGTCTCGACCCGAGGTGCACGAAAACGCGCCGTGAAACGTCACCCAGAGGGACCGGATGAGGGAGTGGCCCGGGTTAGGGCAAGGACGGCGGAGGTCTTTGATTCGGACGGAGAACTAAGGTTATTGTCAGACCCGTTAGCTTCTTCGTCCGACTCAACAAAACGCGCTCACGAGATCAAGCAGCGCTTAGAGGAGCTGCGCGGGCAACCGACAGCCGCAATACAGGAGAAAGCGCTCCTCTCTGTTGCGGTTGTAGAGAGAGTGGCCAAAGAGAGCCGCAGCCTGAAGGGGGCCTTTGGTAAGGCCCTGATAGACGCCGCTCAGGACATTGCTGCTGCAATTGCGGCTCAAACTGAGCGCATCGGGCGGGAGGAGGCATCTAACGCCGAGCTCCACTCCCGCCTAGCCTCCCTTGAGGCTGCGATGGACGCGATGTCCAAGGAGCTCGAGCAGCTCCGTAAGAGTGCGCCGCTGACATATCCAGCTGCTCAGTCACCGCGAACGCCAACGACGAAGACCTGCGCGCCTCCCCAGTCCGGGTTACCTCCTCTTCCTGCCAGGCAGCCGACAATGAGCGCACCAGCCAAGAAGCCTCCGATGTGTGGGGGCCCACTTCGCCGAGAGGAGTTCCCTCCTCTTCCCTTCCACCCCGCCCGGGCCCAGACTAGCGATCGGGTCCAGCAACAAGTTGTCGCGACACCTTATCCGTGTGTGAGCCACGATGGCTCTACTTTTACGGACCTGGCGTCGCAGATCTCGGCCCAACTTGCGATCCAGATGGATCGCAAGTTCGAAGAACTTCGGGCTGAGATCTTCCCGGACCGTGTGGCACGGCCGCGACTCGCGCAGCCAATAGCCGCGACACATAACGTCGCACCCATAGCTGCACCAGACGTCGCGATTGCCACCGCGTCCACTACTGCAGCAGCAGTCACGCCTGGTGGCGGAAGCAGGAAGAAAAGGAGGAGAAAGACAGCGCCGCCTGCACCCGCACTTGCCCCATTGTCAACCCTCAACACTGTTGGGCAGGCACCTGCAGCTGAGCCCAGTGCCTCTTGGGCCACAGTGACAAGCCGCCCTGCAAAGGCCAGGGCCCGAAAGGATAAGACCAAGAAGCCAGTGTTGCCCAAAGTGCCGTCCACGTCGGCGGTGACAGTGACTCTTCCACCGGGGTCCAACACCACCTTAGCCGAGGTGATGAGACTGGCCAGGAAGAGGGTTGACCTCAACGAACTGGGGCTCACCGAGGGCCTCCGTCCGAAACGGGCCATCACCGGAGGACTTATACTTAAAATTCCCGGTGAACAGGGCTCGGAAAAGGCGGAAGACCTTAAAAAGCGCCTTCAGACGGCATTGTCCGAAGCGGGCGCGATCGTGGCGCGTCCCGTAAAAATGGCTGAGATCCGGGTGAGAGACTTGGACGACGCAGTAGTCCCTAAAGATATTGCCGAAGCAGTTTCCGCGGAGGGCAATTGCGATGAGGCCGACGTGAAGGTTGGCCAAATTCGCTCCTCCGCGGCGGGCTTGGGGACTGCGTGGGTTTGATGCCCGCTCACAGCTGCCCGCGAGCTGGTGGCCGCGGGAAAGCTCCGAGTAGGTTGGGTCATCGCCCGTGTCAAGGCCCTGGCGGCTCGACCTCTACAGTGCTTCAGGTGCCTGGAGAAGGGGCACGTGCGCGCCCGCTGCACATGTGACAGGGACCGAAGCGCTCTCTGCTTTGTCTGCGGCCAAGCTGGCCACAAGGCAAGCGGTTGTGAGGAGAGTGCTCCGCGGTGCCCTGTGTGCACGGATGCGGGGCGTCCGGCCAACCACCGGGTGGGCACCAAAGCCTGCACCCCTCCTGAGAAAAGGGGTGGTAGAAGTAAGCCTGCGGTTACCGCCGCTCCTGCCACGGCGGTTACCGAAACCAGCAATGGTTTTGGGTTGTTGGAGTCGGTTACCGGCTCTGGGGAGGCTATGGAGGCTTAAAATTCTTTTCCCCTTTAGTCGTTCTTCAGGGCAACCTAAACCACTGCCGTGCTGCACTGTGACTGTTGCAGAGCGTTCGGTTGCCCTGGCAATAATGGCGGAGCCGTATTTCGTCCCGGACCACCCTCGTTGGTTCGGGGCATCAGATGGCTCCATCGCTGTGTACTGGGCGGGAGGGGAAAGAGAGCCCCATTGCCGCCTGCTCCATCAGGGGCCGGGTTTCGTCGTTGTCGAATGGGGTCCTGCGATCGTCGTCGGCTGCTATGTCTCCCCAAACAGTGGCCTTGCCGCTTTTGAGGCCTACCTCGACGGGCTGGCGAATCACATCAGGGTTTACCAGTCCCTTCCGGTGTTTGTCCTGGGTGACTTCAACGCACGCTCTAGCGTGTGGGGTGACACCCGGGACAACCTGCGTGGAGAGACGGCGCTCGAATGGGCGACTGAACTCGACCTCCGGCTTTTAAACCGGGGGTCAGTTAGTACATGCGTCCGCTGGCAGGGAGAGTCGATCGTCGATCTTTCGTGGGCGACTCCCTCTGCCGAGCGTCTCGTCTCGGGGTGGTTTGTCGCAGAGAATGTGACCACGCTGTCAGATCACAGATTGATCGAATTCAGCGTGACCTTCCGCCCACCCCGCGACATCCCGTGGCGCCCAAACGCGGTTCCGACGCGTCGCTGGAACGTTCGACAACTTGACGGGGATATGTTAGCAGCCGCTGCCCACGTGGCCGAGTGGGAGGCCGCCAATTTGGGAATCCCGCCCAATCCCGACTCACAGGCGGACTGGTTTCGGGACATTATGACATCTGTCTGCGACACGTCTATGCCCCGATCCAGTCCGAGGAGACCCAGTTCGCAGTACTGGTGGACGCGCGAAATCGAGCGCATTCGCCTTGATCATGTCGCGGCGCGGCGCCAGTACTTACGAGCCCGACGAAGAAGGAGAGCCACTGCTGAAGAGATTGCTGGAGCATATGAGCGGTATCGGACCGTCGGGAAAACACTTTCAAGTGCCATCCTTGCGGCCAAGGCCCGTTCCTGGCAAGAATTAGTCAATGGACTGGACAGGGACCCATGGGGGCGCCCTTACAAATTTGTTATGGGCAAGCTCAGACCGTGGGTCCCTCCCATCACGTCGACCCTGGACCCGCCGTTTTTGGAGAGAGTAGTCGATACCCTCTCCCCGCGGGCCGAGGTTAGCAACTCGACACCTCCTCCGTCACAGTCGTCCCAAGTCCCTTGGGATGACCAACTTGACGTGACGGAGGACGAGCTGGACCGAGCCATTCGACGGCTCCGGGCCCGCAACACCGCCCCGGGTCCCGATGGGATCCCGGGTCGGGCGTGGGTGCTCGCGCTCGCAATCTTGGGGTACAGGCTAAGGCAATTGTTCACCGACTGCCTCCGTTGTGCCGTATTCCCCTCCGGTTGGAAAGAGGCTGATCTGGTCTTAATCCAAAAGCCCGGCAGGACTGCCGATTCTCCCTCAGCGTTCCGACCCATTTGTTTGCTGGACGAGGTAGGCAAGCTCTTTGAGCGCATTATTGCTGCCCGCCTCCAGGACCACCTGTCGAACGTGGGCCCCGATTTGTCTGAGTGCCAGTTCGGCTTCCGGCAGGGGCGTTCGACTATAGACGCAATCCGTCGCGTCCGCTCCCTGTCGGAGCCGGTGCTCAGGGAGGGAGGCGTTGCGTTGGCGGTCAGTCTTGACATTGCCAATGTCTTTAACTCCCTCCTCTGGCAGTCAATTAGGAGGGCGCTGATTTATCATAACGTGCCCTCCTATCTGCGTGATATTATCGGGTCGTACCTAAATGGGAGGTCCATCAGGATAAAAGGTCGGAACGGAGCTCTGCTTACGAGGGAGCTCTCAAACGGAGTTCCACAGGGGTCCGTATTAGGACCCCTTCTGTGGAACATCACGTTCGATGCGGTCCTGCGTATCGGTCTCCCCTCTGATGTCAGCGTCGTCTGCTATGCGGACGACACGTTGGTGCTGGCGCGGGGGACAACCGGCTTCCGCAGTGTCGTGGCTCTCGCCCATCGTGGCGTGGCACTGGTCGTCTCGGCGATCAGCCAGCTGGGCCTTCGAGTGGCGCCTCACAAATCTGAGGCGCTATGGTTCCACGCCCTTCCTCGGGGTTGGGAACCACCCAGCTCTGTGGTGTCAATTTGTGGTGCACAAGTCCGGGTGAGGCGTATTATTAAGTACCTTGGCCTCATTTTGGACTCTCGCTGGGCGTTCGAAGACCACTTCGAGCGCTTGGCCCCCCGAGTTCGTGGTGCGGCGGGCGCGCTTCGACGCCTGCTCCCGAACCTTGGTGGGCCACGCGAGGAAGTTCGCCGCCTCTACTGTGGCGTCGTGCGGTCCATGGTTCTCTATGGGGCGCCCGTGTGGCATCATCGTCTTACGCGCGCCTCCCGCTGCAGGGCTATCCTAGCCAGTCTGGAGCGGTTGGTGGCCATTCGGGTAGCACGAGGCTACAGGACGATATCCCATGAGGCGGCGACGCTCATTGCGCGCCTCCCGCCGTGGGACCTCCTGGCGTGGGTGAATGCCCGTCTTTATGACGAGGTTCGCCTTCGTCGGGTAGGTGGAGAGGCGTCGAGTGAAACGCTCGAAGAGTGCCGGCGAAATGCGCACCGAAGTGCGTATGAGGAGTGGCGCGTGCGGCTGCATCTACCGCGTTGCACGCGCCAACGCATCGTCGGTGCGATTTTGCCAATATTTGACGCCTGGCTCGAGACGAAAGAGTGCACTACTTTCCGGCTGACTCAGATACTTACCGGGCATGGTTGCTTCGGTGAGTATCTGAGTCGGATCGGCCGTGAGGAGACGACACAGTGCCACCACTGCGATGACGATCTGGACTTCGCTCAACACACACTAGAGGTGTGCCCCGCGTGGGCGGACGAGCGGAGTACTCTGGTCGCTACAATCGGGAGGGATTTGTCCCTACCAGCCGTAGTAGCGACAATGATAGAGGACCCCACAATTGGCGTGCAATGGTCTCCTTCTGTGAAGCTGTAATGCTCCAGAAGGAGGCCGCCGAGCGGGAGCGTGAACGACGCAACCCCGCTCGCAGGCGAAGGCGGCGTCGAGGCGGCGGAAGCGGCCGTTGAACTCGACTCTTCCTCAGGTCTGCAGGCGTTGGAGGGGGAGCCTCTAATGACCCACCACAAGCGGACCCGAGAAGGCAGCGGACTGTGTGGCGCAGTCTGCTGTGAAAGGCATTGCACACCCCGCCTTTCCCCGGGCACGCGTCCCAAGCAAGGGGACGGACGCGACAGGTACAGCGAAGCAATACAACACAGTTCCCGCTGTACCTGCAAGGCGTCGAGCTACGGAGCCACCGTGTGGTTTTTAGTCGGTAACCCAGGTGGGAGTCCGACATACCCCCTTCGACCGCTCCCCGGTCGGATGGGCATGAGGTAACTCATTTTCCACACGATAAAAAAAAAAAAAAAAAAAAAAGTTTAGACTAGTGTCAGTTTATTTACAACTGTCAAAGATCGTCATGACAGCCGGAATCGAAGGCTTAACGTACTCGCCGAGCCACGGGGCAGGCGATAATTAACAACTCATACATACATACATATGCTCACGCCTTTTTCCCGTCGGGGTAGGCAGAGACAACAGATCGCCACTTGCTTCTATCCTTGCAAACCTCACGTGCTTCCTCTACATTCATTATTCTTTTCATACATGCTCGCCGGTTGCGGGTGCTTCGGACTTTTCCGTTTTTCAAGACGTCCCCAATTTGGTCCACGAACGTCTTACGAGGTCTGCCGCAACCGGCTTGTCCATACACCTCTGCCATATATATTTGATTCGTCAATCTTTCTTCACTCAATTAACAACTCAATACGCACATAACCCGGCAAAGTCGTGTGCGCCGTGAATTCAAACTCAATTCTCTCTGCATGGCAGTCTGTTGGTATCGCCACTAGGCTATCGGCCATCTAGTAGTTTCTCGAGAAAGAGTGCCAAACATACGTCCATCGTCACAAAATTTCACGTTTACAGGTAATAGTATAGCAAGATGGATAATTGAAAAGCCAATAAAATACGTGTAGGATGTAGTAAATTCTAGATATTTTTTATTCATGCGCCTACAGATTCTTAGTACCGGTGGGGGTTTTAGTTTTTTATGCAAATCCGCGTTGTGTGTTTTAGTCAAACATAAAACGATGCCACTTTTACAGCTGGGTGAAATACTAAAAGAAACGAATTTGTATGGTTTTATCTACTTACATTTTATTGTCAATAAGCTTGGCATTGGAAATTCCCACTTCTTCTTTTCTATTTTGCATGAGTGTGTGGCCAACACCAGGACACCAATGGGTGTTGGAGTTATAAACCACCCAATGGTCTCCGTCCTTTTTAGATGGTTCCAGCACTTAGAGTAAATATCATTCTTAATGAATGTCTTAGGAACCACACTAGAAATAAATTTGTATCGCTGAGGACTTTACAAATATTCAATCAACGGACACAAGGAACACACAGACTCGAAACAATAAGTTGCGGATCACACGAAGTATTGTCCTGTGTAGGGATGGAACCCACTATGCTTGGCGTTAAGTTAAACCACGTGACGACGCGACTGCTTAAACTACTACGCCATAACATTAGTTTCCATGAGAAATTAAAAAAACGCATACTAATAATAGATTGCAAAAGTTTGCTTAATTGTTTGCCCTTGTATTATGGTATGATTTGTAACTTTATATATGTGCGGCAATAGTTAGAAGGTTGGACAGTCCTCTACCGGCTGTTACGTAAGCGGAGCCGCGGACGATGTCTAGTATCTAATAATAACACGGATCAGAAGTATGTAACATAACTTCGACATTTTACTTAAGTTCTTCATTATTCGATGTCATAAGGATAGCTATCCTTATTCTCTCTCTCTCTTTTGCATCAGTTAGAGAGCCACTTTCTCACAAATAATTTATTGCACAGTAAGCAGTATGGCTTCACTAAGGTTCGCTCCACCGTTGATGCTGGTGTAACTCTATTAAAACATATTTTTAACGCTTGGGAAAATTCGAAGGATGCCATTGGTGTATTTTGCGACTTGTCAAAAGCTTTTGATTTTGTTGAACATGATACAATTTTACGTAAACTCAACCATTATGATATTCGAGATAGCGCACTCAATCTTGTTGCCAATTACCTTAGAGATAGAGTTCAGTATGTAGATGTTAGTGGAAGTAGGTATCAAGGTTTGCCAGTGGGAATGGGCGTTCCACAGGGCTCTATTCTTGGTCCGTTTCTTTTTTTTATATATTAATGACTTGCCATTCTTTGTTAAAAATCTATGTGATATTGTTCTTTTTGCTGACGATACTTCACTTACTTTTAAAGTTGATCGTAATACAAGTAACATTGACAGCGTAAATAATTCTCTTGCGCAAGTACTACATTGGTTCACGACAAATAATTTGCTACTCAACTCTGGCAAAACAAAATGTGTGAAATTCATTTTGCCGAATGTCAAAAATTTTCTTACTAATATAACTTTAAATAACGAAACAATTAACCTAGTTGATTCAAATGTATTTTTAGGTTTAACTTTAGATTGTAAGCTTCAGTGGGGCGCCCAAATATCCTGTCAGTCAAACTTAGTTCTGCAGCATTTGCAGTTAGGAAAGATGGACAATTCACAGACGTAGATACTGCTAGGCTAGTTTACTTTAGTTACTTTCACAGCGTAATGTCTTACGGGATACTGTTATGGGGTACGACGGATAACTCACAGATAACTCACAATGTGAAACAGTTGCAGCTCCTTACAAATATAACATCTAAAACCATTATACTGGCAGTTAAAAAGAGTGGCCACGAGTTTTATTGCCCGTTCTTTCTCGTGGTTCTACCTATTGCATTGCGAACGTGGCAGTAAATGTAAATGTAGAATCATCTAGTAATTAACTTTAACTTTTGACGTTCATAAGCGTCACTTTGTGGCCTAAATGAATAAATGATTTTGAGTTTGAGTTGAGTTTGAGTTTGATATTCAGACAATTTTTGTTATTCAAAAGAGGGCCATACGCGCAATATAGAAGTTAGGTGCTAGAGATTCTTTACGAGATAAATTCAAAGAAGTAGAATTATTTACTGTTGCATCGCAGTATATATTTGCTAATTTAATGTACGTTAAGAAAAACTTAACTCTTTACCGTAAAAATAGTGACTTGCACAAAGTGAACACAAGGAATAAGTATAAACTAGTGGGCACTAACTACCGTCTACATAAAGTTCATTACTCATGTGTGGGACTCGGTATACAATTCTTCAACAAATTACCTCTGGAAATAATGAATTTACCTCTGCACAAATTTAAAACCACTACTAGGAATTTTCTTTTAAAAAGGGGTTATTACACTATTAAAGAATTTCTAGATGACAAGACATCATGGGTCTAGTTGCTTTTTTAAATTCACTATTATTGTTCTTTTTATGACTGTGTAATATATTTATTAAACTCTCTTCTTAATTAGTAACATGTTAAGTGGAGGTGCCTTGTGAACCATCATGATGTTTGCAGGCTTTGTATATTTTTTATGATTTGTTGAATTTAGTATGTCAGTTTTTATCCCTGAGCTATATTCATTGTTCACTTGTCACCTTTACAAATTTCTTTGATCTATTGGTTGCTGATACATCTATACTTCTGTCGCTATAGTGTTTTGTTATTGTACTATTCACATATTTTTTTCATATCTATTTATTTCTACTCAGTGTCGCGAAGTGTTTTGGCTGTGTCAGCAATCATGGTATCATAAATTGTAAGATTAAGATTCTGATTTAAAAAAGAGTGGCATGAGTTTCTTCCAGGCTCTTCTCATAGCCCTATCATCCAGAACCTGGTTGTAAAAAAGAAATGATGTTCATAAGTGTTGCTTTTGTAACCTATATGAATAAATGAGTTTGAATTTGAGTTTGAATTTATAACAGGAACTGTATATTTGAATTTGTCACATGATTCGAATATTATTTATCCACCCAGGCCAACTTAGTGTAGTTGTCCAAATCCTCGATTAACTCCCAATACAATTATGACGCAAATAAAGAGAAGAGGTGGATGGTCTCAAGGTCAGTCTATGTGGTGAGCCTTGGGGCATGCCTACGTCCAGCAGTCGACGTTTATCGGCTGATATGACTAAAATGATGATGAAGGAGAGGCCTATGTCCAGCAGTGTACTGAGATAGGCTGAATGAGTATGAGGAATTTAAATTTAAGCGAGCTAAACCGCGATTAAACGTAAATATAGGTATATTCCCAATACTTTGGTATGAGACGCTGATTTCTCATATTAATGATTAAAACTTATAAGCTTCGGACGTATAATGAACGATATGTTATTATTAGTTATAAATTGAATGATTTATTTATGTGTATTATATTACACAGTTTATGATATAACTAGATGACGCTCGCAGCTACGACCGCACATTTTTTTTTAAATTTGACTGTTTCTGCCCGTTCCCGTGGGAATTTCGGGAAATCCCGTCTTAGTGCACCCCTACGATCCCCAAGGAACATACATGCCAAATTTCAGCTTCCTACACCTAATAGTTTTGGCTGTAGCTTGTCTGTCAGTCAGTCAGTAACGCAAGGATTTTATATATACAGATGATGTTGTGTTATGTATGAATTATATGACTAATATTATTGATACACTGTATAGAGGATTATTTTGTACCACCGCACTTTCATAGAGTAATGTTCAAAGTCAGCAGAGCAAACCTTTTGCCACTAATTATAAATTAAGAGAAAGCAATATTACTTATTTATGGCGAAGTCATGCGTCATAAATGCTTTATTGAAGTCTGGCGAATTTACGTGAAAACCCCAAACCCTAAAGGACATCCAGGACAGTGGTCTTACATCCTCCTCCACCTAGTCTCTAGTATCGAGCATTAATGACAAACCTACAACGAGATTTACAAAAACTCATATAGGTAGGTACTTTAAATAAGTACATGGTCTACATTAAACCACTTTTGAACGAAATCTGACTACAACTTTACTTTTAAAATAAAAAAGAAAATTAAAACTCAAGTGCGAAATGACACGCCCCAACTTAAAAGTTTAAAAACACTCCAATGTAAAGCATGCGCCGCCTTAATTCTTTTAAAAGCAGAAATTCATGAAATATTCCTTAGCCGACAACTTAATTAATTTAAGTCTGTCGGCTGCTTAATTTGCAAATTAAAATGTAAATTTTATCAGAATTGTGTGTCGGGGCTCTTGACAGATGATCGTGGCAAGATTGTCGGAGGAATACCTGATTACCTAATACTGAAAGTGGTTTTAAGCAATCTAGAATGAAATAATGTGGTGAAGTCATTGGAAATAGTGGTCTGGTGTTCGACTTTGAATTTTTCTCAGGATTTTTAAAAGTTTTTACTACAGAGAGGATATTTGAGACAGACAGCTAGATCAGTTACCTTACCTGGAAGGGCTTCAATAGAACTCAATGCTAAAAGATAAAAGATCATTAATAGTTATTGTTATTCCATTTTTTGCATAATTATCTACTATGACGACAGCAATGTATGCGACAAATACAGAAGTAAGTCAAAACGAATATGATTTCAAATTAAGTGAATTAAAATTTTATCTTCTTTTTTTATGAAATCAATGGGATTTGTGTTCATAATCTGACATTAATTATGTAACCGAATGGAAGGAAAGAGGAACACACCACGCAACCTCGGATTGACCACCCCAACTATTGCAATAGAAAAAGGTTGACAATACCGAACTCCTTTGCAAGGATAAGGGATATATTAAAGAAATAGTATGGGTTCCAGGAAGGTACCTGACTTCCAGTATTCCACTATATGCGCCGACTATTCTTCGACATGTGCTTCGCCTCTGCACGAGGCATCCTCAGTAGCGATAGGCAACGCCTAGCTCAGTCGTTGCCCATCATACAATGGATTTCCGCCAAGTAACGCTTGATTCAATCAACTATTATTAATGTTATTTCGTTTGTAAGTAACAATATGTGAATTTATTTAACTAGTGTAATTGTGCCTCGTTCGCAAAAATATGATCGGAATTGATCCAGCTATTTAGAGCGGGCTGCAATGGGTCCAAAGATTCGTACTTAGTACAAAAATGCTTTTATTATCAATTTGTAATACCTTATAAATATTATTATTGTAAAAACGACCAAACTTTCCGTGCGAAAGACTCAAAATAGCTCCAGATTAAGAATCAATCGCGACTCAGCCCGGGGCATCATACCTTTATTCATGCCTAACAAATTGATGAATTCCTTCATAGCTCTCAAGAAGAAGTTTATTATGATAAAATTAACAATTCACAAGATTTTTTCAAGTGATCCTATTTTCGTATAGTCTTAAACGATGAAACGAGTTTCTTAAATAATATTTGTATTAGGAAGGTTAGGTTTTAGGAAGGAATTGACTGGCACGTTCCAGTTAATTAAGTAACTAAATATTAGCCATAGTAGCTATAATATCTCTATCATGATTTTGTGTTATATGGGTCAGTATATGTGTCTATTGAAGCACATGCCTAATCGTAGCTATTTTCCTGTGCGTAATATATGGGTAATTCGATATACATATTAATTATAGTAAAGTACCACGTAGTTTATGTTGCCTGAGACTGATACCTAGCTTGGTTAAAAGCTCCTACCTCTAGTTGGAGAAACAACACAACTCGTTCCTTCAGAAATAGAAAGGGCGATCAACTGAAGTTCATTATCTGTATAATTATGTAAAATGCTTGCGATAATGACTAACTGGCAGATAACGCACCACCGAACCTGTTGGGCGCAAGAAGTTGAAATTTGTATGTTCTTTGGGGACCGTAGGGGTGCATTAAGGTTCCCTACCAGCCGTAGTAGCAGCAATGGTAGAGAACACCCACATTTGGCGTGGTCGTGGCAGTGGTCTCCTACTGTAAAGCTGTAATGCTCCAGAAGTGAACGACGCAATCCCGCTCGCAGCCGAAGGCGGCGTCGAGGCGGCGGCAGCGGCCGTTGAACTCTTCCTCAGGGAGGCTCTAACGACCCACAAGCGGATCCGCGAACGTAGGGGACTATGTGGCGCAGTCTGCTGTGATAGACATTGCACACCCCACCTTTCCCCGGGCTCGCGTTTTTAGTAATTTCCACGGGATCAGGCAGAAACATCGTCATCATTGTCCATTGCCCGGGTCCCAATTTATTTGGGGCCGGCGCAGTATGTCTTTCGCTTCTATACTTCTCTGTCACCAGTCATCCGATCGTTTATCCCTTTCTCTTTCATATATAGGTAAGTCGGGTTTCCTATGTAGGTATCGGGCAGAAACAGTTAATTTAAAAATAAATAATATGCGGGCACAATTGCCGGGATCTTCTAGTAAGCAGACATCTATCTATTTTTAACCTTTACCAACAACTTTAAATTCGTGTCGCCCTGTGCTAATTTTCTATTTAATATTCCAGACTCTTTGTAACTCGAGTAGGTCCATTCACTTTATCAACTACGACCCTTTCCTAAACAAATAAATGGCTCGGGCATAACTTTTGACTTGCGGCTTTGCACGTTTATTGTGATTTCTAGTTAGATTGCACTTTGTTTTGTATCAATTACAAGGTCATACGTGATTAAAGGTAATTTAATGAAGTTTTCGCCAACATCCTCCTAGCATTACCCTAGTTGCAAAATGGTGTCCGCTTACTAGCCTAACCGGATTTGACTGCATATCAGCTTATCCACAGAGCGACTGCCTGTCTGATATCCGCAACTCAAAGGAATTGCTATATTTTTTAAATGATTACGCGTAACATTTAAAGGCGATAAGACGTTACATAAAAAGGAGATATATTATACATCATCATCAGCCTTTAACAGTCCACTGCTGGACTAGGCCTCTCATTTGAAAGGAGGAATTGGCCTACTATACCACACTGGTCAAACGGGTTGGTATAGGTTTTGTATCAAGTTTTCCTTCTCTTACAGTGTTGTTCTCTGCATAACACGCTCCCTCTGTCGGCTCTTATGACACCCTTGGGATGATATGGGGTGGTGATATTCCGTATTCTTAATCCGTCACCACACGGACAATATATTATACATTTTAATAAAAAGAAAACCGAATTAATTGCAAATACTACCTAACTATTATTCTTAATCTAACGTTACAGACAGCAAAACCTGCAAAATAACTTCTTCAACTGTCGTAAAGCAATCCAATCAAGAAGTTACTTATTGGCGGTTTTTTATATTGCAAATATACTGTATGCCCAACAAACTTTCCAATGTATCGCAAGTCCGACGGCTAGATTGGAGTAGTTCAGCTTTAGGTAAACAGTTAATGTTTACAGCGAATCAACTTTGAAGATCTACAGTGTGTATTGTAATTAATACACTTAGTACACAAACGTAGGAGACAGTACTTTATTGTGTGTCAACACAAGCTCATGTTACCAAATAACAAATAAGAAGTGGTTTTTGGTGAAGTGGTCTTTCACAATAAGAAAGGGTTCGATAGAGGAAAGTGTTTTGACTGAAGGCGTTAGTTCGAGTTCATTACTACTTGGATATAATTTAAGTCATTTACTGTCTTCCGTAACACAGATTTTACTAGCACCGGAGATAGAGTTATAGTAAATCTGTGTAAATTGTCTTATGTCAATAAAAGTGTTATTATTATACCAGAGGATGCCCGCGGTTACACCCGCGTTATTTAAGGCTACTGCTCCGCTCCCGACCCTTATAGCGATGTTACATAGCCTATAGCCTTCCTTGATAAGTTGGCTATCTAACACTGAAATAACTTTTCAAATCGGACCAGTAGTTCCTGAGATTAACGCGTTCAACCAAACAAACTCTTCAGCTTTATACATTAGTATAGGTTTATAATTTTCACCACAGCAGCTCAAACATGTCACTTTTGCTGCGAGACAACAGTGAACAAAACGCGATTTGGATTCGAGCGTGAGGCAAAGTAGCTTTGTAATTTTTCAATCTTCAGTGTCATGAATTGACATTGTTCAGCCATAAATTTGAAACATTCGAATTTTACTGTGCTCTGTCTCTTTCACATGGATATAAAAAAGCGAGTGAAAGAAAACAAACTTCTTTGAAATTCGATTTTCGAATTCGACCTCAAAGAAAACACGTTCGGAAACGCGTTATACCCTAAAATTTTAAGATATACAAATATCTTTATATTTAAAGAAATTATGTTGTTTTTTAACTCAGATAAAAATGTTATTGTTTATATGTTTAATATATTATTGGATTTTAATAAAAATAAGTCTGATTAATAGTATAAAATTGGTATTTAACCAATACATTTTTATTTGGAATTTCAACAATGATACATTTGAAAAATAAACATCAGGGACGCGGTATCAAAACACGATTTAAAAAAATAGCGGGAATAAAGTAAACATTTCGCTGATGCTGATAGCGTATAGCGTAACGTGTTATATTAATATAAAATACTTAATCTAAAAAGATGAGTGAAACTAGCGATGATGACTGTACTTTAACACCAGAAGAGTTAAAACAAGTGATTAATGCAGAATTTTGTTTTCAATTTATTCCTGTTCATTTTTATGTCTCCTAAGTAATATGTATTCTCACTGCAGTGATGAAAAGTTATGTGTGCTACACGAGAGCTAAGTTTTTTGCATCTCTTGCTGTTGAGTCCCTCACTACGCTCAGGATTCTAACTTTGATTCACTCGCTATGCTCGTGAATCAATCATAGAATCTTTCGCTTGCTCGGGACTCAAAATCAGCACTCGAAACAAAAAACAACTTTGCTCTTTTGTTGCACAAATAACTATTTATTCATCCTACAACTTGAGTGAAATTAAAGTTAGAAGTTATTACTTTCGTGACTTTAGATAAACCACGACAATAATATCATTACGAACGACGCAACGTAAGATCATATCCGCATAGTGTTCTCTGTATCACAATTATGTGGATGATATTAAAAAAATATAGTTTTTCTATATAACCCTAAAACCATATTTAAACAATTTTGTATTCGTGGTTTTAGAAATTAGAATAAATTAATTTTATTTATAGAATTTACGACACGAACAAATACTTTGTTTATATTTTTGTGTGTTTTATTGGATAGTAGGTACTATTGACATCATACTCACCATATGTCACCAACTTTTGGGAACGACATGTATGATCCGTATGACGATAAAAACACTAGGTATCATAACAGCGTTATTCTTTACTTGTTTCCATTTCCGATTTCACCCTAGTCAATAAGTCGTAATGTACCTACTAAGCAAACAATAAAACTGTAGCTAAACCTTAATTGTGAATAAATAGCTAGCCTAACTGAAGGCTCAGCAAAACCCATCATTTCCGTCGCCTCCAACACCGCACCCAAGAGGTGTCAGGAGGCCTGGACATGTCAGCGGCTATTAGTCCGTCAACACACATGTCAACAAAAAGCCTTTCGTACAAATAGTACGAGTTGACTGTTGACACTGTCTAGAAGCGCACACGGATTTGAGCGTTAGGATTGCTACACGCTACGCCTCTTTGTGAATTGTTGAATGTACAAAGGCAGGATTATGCTCAGCGGTGCTGCAAGGGACGGTCAGTTACACTTTATTACACACGTGTATTTCACGCTATGTTTTATGCCCTCGGTGTAAATATGGGTAAAAGTCTCTGTGCTGCAGAGAATTCGTGTAATATTTTACTATATGTTATATTTATTAAAACATACATACATAAATACATACATAGACTCACTCCTGTTTCCCGGAGGGGTAGGTAGAGACTACGGATCTAATCCTGTTTATTAATAGTTTTAAGATATTTACCTTGCTTACCAAATTGCATAATTTTACACCACACTAAAAACGGCATGATGAAACAAAATTTGGCACTAATTTGTGATCGCCATTCTGACAGTGTATCGAGGTGTTAATCAATAATTGGAGAAAATTATGGAGGATCTACGCTATGTAGAGCTGACGGCATTTTTATTTACAGTTTTTATTCATGTATCTTTTTTAGGTCGATGTCATCATTTTCAGATTTAAACACCTGTGGGACCTTCTGTTAAATTTCGGTGCAGCAAAGGAAACTCTTTGCAAGCCGTCTCTACTTGCAAAATTATGATTGAAAGTGTTGGACTTGCGGTGGTGGAGCTGTGTGAGACTCTCTACTGATGACATACTCACTAAAACCACTGCGGTATCATTAACATCCCTTTACTGGCGGGATCACGCAAATCACGATCAGCTTAATTTATTGCTCTCCCGCCAGAGATGCTTATACACATCCACGTGAAATGAAGACTTGCATGATAACGCAAAAAGAGTAGTATCAGTATTAGCCATACATTCCAGTTCTAGTTCTTTGAGCTGTGTTTCACGGCATACGATGAAACTTAGACTAGTCATGCTGGTAGGACTTCAGATGCCCTATGACAAAGTGCGCGTTGACAGACTTAAGACGCTAGCAATAATTATGTCAGTAACGCAAGAATTTCATTTGACTGATAGACAACGCACAGCCAAAACTATTGGGTGCAAAAAGCTAGCATATACGTTCCTTGGGAACTGTTGGGGTGCACTAAGAACGGATTTGACGACCGGTTGGCGCAGTGGGAGTGTAAGCGACTGCTACGCCGAAGGTCGCGGGTTCAATTCCCACTCAAGTCAAACATTTGTGTGCATGAACATGGATGTTTGTCTTGGTCTCGGTGTTTCTATGTATAATATGTATGTATTTACAAAAATAAAGTTTTTATGTATGTTTATTCATTGTCCAGTACCCATATTACAAGCTCTGCTTAGTTTGGGACGACACGGTGTTGTGTGAATGTGGTAGAATATAGAATATGTATAATATTTCCCGAAATTCCCACAGTATCGGGTAGAAACGATCAAAATAAAGTTCCTATTGCCTTCGCATATCCTCTACTACAACACTAAAGTGCGGAATTCCATTACACGTTCTAATACTGCCGATAAACCTGACTCCAGAACATCAAGACATCGGATGAAATAGTCAAGTAATCTAAATGTTGCAGCGTCAGTCTTATCAAGTAATATCACTAAACGAAACGACACGTGCTCAAAGTGAAATGAAACCACAAAACGCTCTAGATCTTTCAAACTATCAACTGCCAGACGAAAATAACACCTACAAGTATAAAAACAAAGTTCAAAATGGTATATTTCGTGAGGTAATATGCCTTTAAATCGCTGCATCGTTTTAGTTGAGCTTGTGAGTTGTGTTGCTAATACGTAGAAAGAGCTGATTCAACACCTCGCGGACGATTCGCGAGTGTTCCGTGATAGTAGTCTCCACAAGATTATGTGGAAGTTATTGCATTTCGAGAAATGGGAAACGTTTAAGCTTTATTGACTAAGTAATTGAGTGAGTGTTAACAGCTATAAACAATTACTAATAAAAGGCAGCAATATTCAAGTAGAGATACCCACAGATTGCGATGCAGAGGGTAAAAGCGAAGCAAGGCGCACATCATTTTTCAAAGTTATCTGCGTTTTAAACTATCGCTTGTGTTAACTATCGCTTGTCCCGTGCCTCGGCGAGCTCGTCAAGCCGTAGGGTTCAAGTGCCTGAAAGATCTTCTCGCGTAATGGGAAATCAGTATGAATATATTGAAACTGGCTTAAGCCGCTGATGAAACATCGCGGAGAACTATGTCAGTGACTTTACATAAAATTGTGTATTTTTGAATAAATGCGTTATTAAAAATGTTGTAGCTTTCAGATTTTACAAAATATATATAATCGTCCAGACCGTATTCGGCCACGGCAAATTAAAGCTAACTGAGAAGTGACTGACATGACCAATTTTTACTGTTAACGTGCGTCGTCATTCAGTGCAAGTCAGCACCCTTCCGACATAATTGTAAGGGATGGCCTCCTGTGGTCGGGCCTTGAGCTCGTTCCGTTTGGCATCAAGTTCTTCTTTTCGTCGACTTTCAAACTCGAACATCTTAACGCGCACAGTAAGTACGCCCCCAAAGTGCTCTGTCTGCCGCTACTTCCCACTGCGACTGATCGACGGGTAGGTGCATTATTGGTAGATGCGCGACAGGGTGAATACCTACTTTGCTTTGATTTTGTTAATATGGAATGTGTGCATCGCAGTTATGCGTATGCCTATTTAAACAGCCTCATCGCCGATCTATGCCTACTTTAGAAAATCTACCATCACACATTATTTCTTCGATTTCGGGCGGTCTATAGACTGTGTGATCAGAGACACGCCAAGTAATTCACGCAAGCAGTATAGATAAGAAAGGAAAAAGGCATAAAAAGTAAAGCCATATCTACCTATATCCAATATTACCCGATGTTTTTTTTTACAATTAATACTTGACGATCAGTCCAGTCCCCTATATATGTACGGGTGACCTTTAACATACACTGCTTATATCACCTCTCAAAGAGAGAAAGCGTTAATGCACGAAATTGTCAGAGGCATTTTCCCATATTAACAAGCCCCGTAATTAGGTTCACGTTACGCAATCATAGGGATCGCTAACATACAGCCAGCTATTATTAAACCATATAATTATGTTAACATTCTGTACTTGACCTTTTAATACGTACAGGGTGATGTAACAAGAGGTACAGTATTCGCCAATCTTTATGGCCGCTCTGAATGTAGCCATCGGTACGAACTTGCGCATGGTACAGTCGGGTGGACATTTCTTAACCAAGAAAAAATATTTGTAATTATTAAAAAATAAAATCTTCAGTTACGTTTTTAGATTAGCTATATTATATTGTTTAATTACATATATTATTTAATCAAATTCGATTAATATAAATTCAGTTTGGTAAAGGACTTCTAAATAAACAAACACATTGGTTACGACAAAAGATTTCTTTTTTAAATGTTTATTTGTAATGGGGCTACACCTTCCATAAAAAAAATCTTCCATACTCGTAGAAGGTACCTCATCTGAAGAACTTTCTTCGTCACTTTCTTCACTTCGGCATCTCCATCCTCTTCCTCCGATTCATTTTCGCTCACGTGTATGATAAATTTATCGGTGAAGTCAGCAATCACAACATCGCTCTTTTTATATTTCAACTCAATGCGTCTAACTTTGTCACATAACGCAATCCATTCATGTTCACCCATTGCATCGACCTTTGCCTCCACAAATTTCATGACATTACTAATATTCCCGGTAACATTTTTCTTAGCTACGTAGCCTTTTATTGCTGCCCAAGCCATTTCTGTTGGGTTTAGATCGGTAAGGTGGAAGGCGCAACAGACACATCTGTAGCTGCTGCAGTCCGCTTTTGGACTGACTTCTAGTTATACTGAAGGCCTTCCTCAGCATCCTTCTTTATAAAAGTTAATACGTCAAACACCATTTTTCGTGTTTGGCGACGTAAAACATTAAAACGACCGCGAGACAGGTTCAAAGAAAATGGTAACTATAAATCAGTACAAATAACAACAAGAAACAATAACGATAGCAACGAGAAAAAACAAAGAAATAACACTATGAAACTATTCTGAACGCGACGATACTGTCAGAACTCCGCGTATATGTATTCGTGTCATCGAACGGATATTTGCACGATTTTCACTAAAAGTCGTTTTTTGGTCACATTTCTTTTAACTTCAAACGTAATGCAAGTTTTAAAATCGGTACAGCAGTTTAAAACATGATTTTGAATTTTTATTTTTTTAGTTGGCATAATACAGCAAACCCAGACAGCTATGTTTTTTTATTTAAGAAATTTTCTAAGTATATCTTAATTCAGAACTGAGGAACAAAGTTGATTCAAGTCAAAATACATTAAATAGGCAATCGACATAATACAGCAAACCCAGACAGCTATGTTTTTTTTATTTAAGAAATATTCTAAGTATATCTTAATTCAGAACTGAGGAACAAAGTTGATTCAAGTCAAAATAGATTAAACTATAATCAATTCAAATTCTTAATTAAGCACTTGTAAATTAATCAACCGTAAACCATAGTTTACAACAATATTATTAACTAATTTGTGGGCAACACAGAATATTATATTACTATTCTTCAGCCGACAGACTCTATCGACAGGCTTCGTCTGTAAGCGATTATGAGTACATACATTTGGTTACAATTCAAACTTAATTGACTACAACTTATATGGTATATTGAATATAATAGTAGGTTCGTATGAATTTATATTCTGTGTGGTGCAATTAAAAACATCCAGAATAATACACTTATAAATAAGGGACTTACACATACTATGTTTAAGTCCCCTATTTATTTGTTTATTATAGCGTTTATTCTAGATGTTTTTAATTGCACCACACACAACTTTAATACTTACATCGTTCCTGTCTACAATAGGTAGCCTGGAAGAGATTGCTCTTAGCGATAAGGCCGCCTTTTATAAAATTTGTAAATTTTGTAATAAGAATGTCATAAAATGTTTTATGGTGTACAATAAAGCATATTCTATCTATATATCTATGTACAACTTGAACCCTTAAGAAAGTGATAAGTAATAACTAATAACCTGGAAAGATTGGAGGCGTTCGAAATGTGGTGTTGGAAACGAATGGAAAGAATCAGCTGGACTGAAAAGAAGACCAATGCGGAAATATTGAGCCTAGTCCAAGAAAACGAACCATTTTAGCGGCAGTGAAAAGAAGAGGAATGATTTTTGGCCACCTTTCACGACATGATGCCTTTATCAAAAACATACTTGAGGGTAAAATAGGAGGAAAGAGAGGAAGAAGTAGACCCAGGAGGGCTTACATGGATCAAATGAAAGGAAAGGTAAAGGTTATGTCGTATACGGAGGTCAAGGTCAAGGTACTGGCCGAAGATAAATACAAGGCGTACACTCCACCGACCTTTCGGCTCTTCGTGTCCAGTGTTCGCTGCCAGCCACTTTGCGTACCTATATTGTCACTCCACCTAGCCGGAGGTCCTACTCTACGTTTGCGCGCGGCGTGGTCTCCACTCTAGAACATGACTACTCCAACGATTATCGGTTCTTCGACAAATGTGACCGACCCACTGCCACTTCAGCCTACTAATTCTTTGAGCTATGTCGATTGCCTATTTAATGTTTATACAACAAATAAAATGTCACATTTGACATTAATACTCGTATTATTACATGAATATTATTAATGTTATCTACATGTTCAATAGGACACCGAACACCCAGACTCAAAACAGCAAGATGCAACCTTTCACACACAAGTGCATAACTTCTTATTTATTATTATACGTCAAAATACGCTGCAACGCCTTCACGTACAAATTTCATACACTGTGATAAATAGTCTACTGTCTCCCCAAAACTGCTGAACAAAATTTTACTCGGTTCTAACATGGTTTGTATTATTGTGAAGCGGTATACATATAAGTATTTATGTATCGGATATGTATATTATCGTAGAATTATATAAATCTCCATCTAAAAGTTGAGTGGCATAAACCGCGATAAGGCCGCCCTTTGTACCGTATCTAATGTGAAATTCCTTCAAAATAAAGTGTAAATATACACACATTTCAAACTAATAATGCTTGTATATCTGAAAGATTTGGTAAAATAAAACTAAAAATACCTATTCTTTACTGAAGTCATTGTTTGACCTTTTATTTCTGGTTAACTTATTGTATTTTTTTACACAAAATTAAGTACATACGAAGTAGTTTTAGATATTCTATGATGAAAGTGTAGCAAAAAAAATTCAGAGTTTATAAGCCGCATAAAGGCGTCCGAAATGGCGAAATGATTCCTATCCTGTGAGAAATATCGAGATTTACGACGTGCTGTGCCCTCCGAAGCACGGTAACACCGGTTTAAAAGTCATGACAGCGGCCACCCAACGGGTGAAGTCTGAAAATTTGCTTTACTTTGTTTGGCGATATATGGGTGGGTGTTCTCTATTGCGCCACAATCCACTGACTCCTCAGAAGGTTGTTAAGGACTTCTTCAGTAAAACTCAAGGAACTTCAGTAAACGAATATTAATATATTGTCTCGACAATTACAATTTGGAATACATATATATAGTACAATACGACACGTTACGATAGAACCATATAGAATGGCAGAGGTAAACCGACTGTGGCGGCTTGGCGACGCAACGTAACAGGGGAGCCTACTTTGTCACCTCAGCAAAACGATCCTGTTACGTTGCGGGCCGCTACAGTGGTCCTCCCCTTTAAAAAAAAAAAAAAAGAAACACATCCAAAAATATTACATACAAAACATACTTGTATACGATACATTATTTCATATAATCAGAATAACCACAGTACCCAGTGTGTAGTCACCTTTATAAAATCTGACATAGCAAAAAGAATACACAGAATGTAACTTAATATAATCAGCTACATGATGTTGCTAGCTTATAACGCAGGAATTAAAGCGAACAAAGAACAATGATGAAATCATAACATTCACACTGGCCAAAATGCAATTCATCAAAACAACTTCTAGAGTTACGGTTTGAACGGATGTGAATAAAATATAACAAACATGATATCAACTTCTAAGTATTGTTTACAATATTTTATAACGAATCAAAAATTATTCCACAATCAAATACAATATTATTTTCTAAGTCTTGCCTTTATTACAAAAGTAACAATACGGAAATTTATTTCAATTCGTATACAGTACAACTAGCCCTACGGCTGGTGCCTTGGGATCGAAACTGCTACCTAACGATGATAGTGTCCACTGGAGGACTGTATACGCACTGAACATCAGCTTTACACATACAAAATATAAGAAATACACAATCAATACACATTTAATAAACGTAGTTTTAAAATTGAGTCAAGAGTAGCTTTTGCCCAGCAGTGGAATACCTTTTGCCCAGCAGTGGGATAGACATAAGAATTTAATAAACACATCTTGCACTACGCATATACAACTTGTGGTTGTGCCTGTTGTGGGCCACTACCATGCTGCGCAGACTGCTGTGCTTGCACTTGTTGCAAACCACTTATCGAGGGTATCGATGCCAAAACCATTTCACTACGGATCCACTTACGTGACCGTTTCTTACATTTGGTTACACAGAAATACACCATAAGTAAAGATAACAACACCAAAATGGTCAACAAGATAGCTCCAAAAAACTCAAAATGCTTTTGTATTTCGGAATCACTGTTTCTAGCATTATTTGCTCCGTTTTGGGCAATAATAATGTCTTGTTCTTTACTGTAAGATTTACCCATAATTACTATGTAAAACTAATTCTGTTAACTGGTTAAAATTTGTATCAAGAATGCTTCTAATTAGCCAATCTGACCTTTTAAATAACAATTTCACAATAATAAATGCTAATCCAACAAAAATCTAACAGGCAACTTAGATACGCGGCCACTGCGAGTGGTGTAAGTGACACGCTTATCGCTATTCTCACATTTTTCTTGTTGATCATTTTGTATATCCTTACAATTAATATCGCAATACTCATCTGAACATCCTTGTTCTGAGGAAATATTCAACAAATAAGCGGGCTTTAATCTATCAATCGAAACTAATTTAACATTTCCACAAATATCAATCTTGAACGATTTACTTCCCCTCTTTATGACCTTATACGGGCCTACATAAGGAGGTTGAAGCGTTCCTCTTACTACGTCATCCCTTATGAATACATACTCGCAACTACTTAAATCAGGGTGGACAAATATTGTACGTGAATCTCTTTGCGCTACATTACGCGGTCTTAGGTTCCTAATAACATTTCTCAATTGTTCAACGTACTCGTTATTATACTTAATAGTACAGTGCTTATTATCATAAAAATCGCCAGGCAGTTTTAACTTTAGACCATACGTCAATTCTGCTGCGCTTACGTTCGTATCACTTCGCGGAACAGATCGCAACGCCAGCAAAATCATGGGCAATTCTCGTAGCCAATTCGAATTATTATTTAATTTTGCTCTTAACGCAACTTTTAATGAACGGTGCCATCTTTCTACCATACCGTTACTTTGGGCATGAAATGCTGTAGTCCTAATTTTATCTATACCTAATAATTTTGTAAGCTGTAAAAATAAATCGCTTTCAAACTGTCTGCCCTGGTCGCTTGTCAGCCGTACCGGACATCCAAAACGAGCTATCCAATTCTCAAACAGAACTTGCGCAACCATTTTTGACGTTATCTCTTTCAATGGATATGCCTCAGGCCAGCCTGTACTTCTATCTACAATAGTTAGTAAGTACCTATACCCCTCTGACGTGGTAGGCAGCGGTCCTACTAAATCTATATGTATATGTCCAAAACGAGCACTAGGCGTAAATTTTCCTAATTCTGACATCGTATGACGCTGCACCTTAGCTTTTTGACAACTGATACACGTCTTAGCCCATTTTGAAATTTGTGAGTTCATTGAAGGCCAATAAAATCTATCCTTAATTAATTTCTTTGTTGCTCTAATACCAGGGTGACTTAAATTATGTAAACTATCAAAAACTAATTTACGATACTTTTCTGGAAGATAAGGGCGAACTGTTTTCGTTGACATATCACAAATAACTGATTCTTTCTCGTTTGGTAAAAATATTTCTTTAAATTGCGCTGTATCTTTTGCCTGACTAATTCTATCACATAACTCAGTATCTAATTTTTGATCTCTCGCTAGCTCACTGTAATTTATATAAGAAGGACAGACAATAGTCTCAATACGCGATAACGCGTCCGCAACAATGTTCTTATCGCCTGTAACATGCCTAATATCCGTCGTAAACTCACTGATGTACGCTAACTGACGGGTTCGGCGCGGGGTCTCTTTTTCGCTTATTTTCCTAGAAAATGCAAATGTTAACGGTTTATGATCGGTGTATATTACTAATTTTCTACCTTCAAACATTTTACGGAAATACTGCATAGCCAAATAAATTGCTAAAAGTTCGCGATCATAAGTGGAATATTTTTGTTGAGCTTCAGTTAATTGTCTCGAGAAATAACCTAATGGTTTCCACTGACCATTTATTTCTTGCTGCAACACTCCATCAACACTAGAATTGGACGCATCTGCCATCAAGGCCAACGGAACGTCTATTACCGGATGCCACAACATAACACTATTTTGTAAACTTTCTTTACATTTCAAAAACGCTTTGTCAGCTGATTCGGTCCAAATTATTTTAGTCTTATCTTTCCTTTTGGCATTGTGCAAATATTTATTTAACTCTTTTTGATATTCGACCGCTTGTGGTAAATGTGCTCTGTAAAAGTTAACCATTCCTAAGAAACGACGTAACTGTTCTATTGTTTCTGGTTTTTTGTAATCAATTATAGCTTGTATTTTATCCTCAAGAGGTAGAATACCTTCAGAAGATACTTTATATCCTAAAAATTCGATTTCGGATGCGCCAAAAATACATTTACTTAGATTTATAGTGATACCGAATTTATTGAATCTTTCAAAAACTGCTTGTAAGTGTTTTCTATGGACATTGGTATTCTCACTTGCGGTTATGACGTCATCTAAATAACAGAAATAAAATGGTTCTAAATTATTATTATTATCATTTTTCAAATTATTTTCTACGCATTGTTCTAAACCCTGTAATACGTTATTATTCATAAACCTCTGAAATGTTTGGGCG
This sequence comes from Euclidia mi, assembly GCA_944739405.2. Lineage (NCBI taxonomy): Eukaryota > Metazoa > Arthropoda > Insecta > Lepidoptera > Erebidae > Euclidia > Euclidia mi. The sequence goes on from OX123200.2 coordinate 62,730,761, forward strand.
GCATTACGCAAACCAAACGGCATTCTTAAAAATTCAAATAAACCAAAAGGTGTTATAATAGCTGTTTTCTCTACATCTTGGGGTGAGATTGGTATGCAATGATAAGCTCTATTAATATCTAAACGAGTAAAAATTTTTTTTCCGGCGCAAATGTAAGTAAAATCTTGTAACCGCGGAATCGGATATCTATCTGGCGTTGTAATACTATTTAACTGACGATAATCACCACAAGGTCTTAACTGGCCGTCTTTTTTCGGAACTACGTGTAACGGACTAGCCCAAGCCCCTTTTGAAGGTCTACATATACCAAGCTCTTGCATCAACGCGAATTCTGCCTTAACTTTATGATACCTGTCCGACGGTAGCGGTCTAGAGCGCGCATACACAGGCGGACCGGTCGTCTTAATGTAATGTAAAACTGCGTGCGACGGCGAATCTATAAATAGAACGGGCTTTGTTATATCTGAATATTTCAACAACAAATCATAGTAAGGGTGATTATTACTAATTGTATTGATAGATTCCTGATCATACTGTACCACAGAAGCAAGGATGTTCAAATTCGTAACTTGGTCAATTAATCTTCTAGAGCTTAAATCTACTAACAATTTATAATGCCTCAAAAAATCTGCTCCTAATATAGGCTGTGTAACATTCGCGACAACGAAGGTCCAACGAAACGCACGTTTTAAGTTTAAATTTAGCACAAGTGATCTAATACCGTATGTTTTAATTTCACTACCGTTGGCTGCAAATAATTTATATTTTGAACACTCACCATTGCACTTTTCTCTGTACTTTGCTGGAATGACCGAAATGTTCGCACCTGTATCCACCAAAAATCGAATCTTGTTTTGATAGTCCGTCACGCAAAGGCGGTTATTGACTGCCGGTACATGTTCCTCCGCCACAGAACGTACCGCAGCTAGTTTTCCGTCTTCTCAATTCAGGCGCAGGGTTTCTCGCAGGTACGCGCGCGACTACGGTACTTGAAATGATGTCTGCAAAGCCAATTGGGGTCATCTGGGGTCATCATCGGCGTACCTCTTGGTCTCGATCTCGATCTGGAACGTCCATATGCTCGTCCTCGTCCATTCCACTGTACGCGTCCTCGAAAACTGTTCCTTCTGTGCTCTTGGACTTCGCTCTTTAACGACGCTACTTCCAATGACAGCTTGTTTATCTGCGACAACAGGTCTCCAACCGCGAATATTTGACTGCTTCCCGAAGGTGCCGACGGTAACTGTATGCTCTCCGAATGTACTACTGCGACGTTATCTGCGTTCAAATTTTCCACGATTTTGTCTGCGATTTTCGATAGTTTCTGTATGTCTGTCTCTTGGGTTACCGCTAAGCCTGCTCTAACGGCTGCTGGCAACTTTCCTAGCCACAAATTGCAAAGTGCTTGTCCGGATATCTCTGAGTTTCTCCCTAGGTCATTCATTTGCCGTAGCAATTGGGATGGCTTTTGGGTTCCTAATTCGATCTCGCTCACTAATTTTCGAAATTGTTGTTCAGCCGATTCTTCATAAACACCTATCAATCGCTCTTTCAAGGCCAAATACTTCTCGGTAGCCGGAGGATCACGAAGGATGTCGCTTACTTGTTGCAAAACGTCCATGTTCAACTTCGATACTACCACGTTGTATTTTGTCTCGTCGCTTTGCTTCTGTTGGGCCATAATACTCTCAAATTGACTGAACCAAAGTCTCGGCATGTTCGTCCAAAATTCCGGGATTCGCGATGTTACTGTAATAGCAGCTAGATGGTCGGGCATCGTGGTGACTGGTACTGTGGTGACAACCGGTTTACCTCCTGCCGTCTCGGTCACCACGCATCTTCCTGCCATGGTCGTCGTTACTGGTATCATGATGCTGAATTACGAAAGTCTTCAAATATACGCAAATGTCCTTTTAATGTCCAAACGGAGGTCACCACTTTGGCGATGTATGGGTGGGTGTTCTCTATTGCGCCACAATCCACTGACTCCTCAGAAGGTTGTTAAGGACTTCTTCAGTAAAACTCAAGGAACTTCAGTAAACGAATATTAATATATTGTCTCGACAATTACAATTTGGAATACATATATATAGTACAATACGACACGTTACGATAGAACCATATAGAATGGCAGAGGTAAACCGACTGTGGCGGCTTGGCGACGCAACGTAACAGGAGAGCCTACTTTGTCACCTCAGCAAAACGATCCTGTTACGTTGCGGGCCGCTACACTTTGCTTATCTACAACGAATGATCCAAGATAATTCAAATGATCAAATCAAAGATTACACCCGCGTTATTTGGACAACTGCTCCAGACCCGTGGCTCATAGCGTGATGTTACATATCCTAAAGGCTTCCTCAGTAAATGAGCTATCGAATATAAAAACAATTATTCCCGTGCCTTGGAGAGCACGTAAAGCGCGTCCGGGCTGTCATGAAGATATTTGACTGTCGTTAAAGGGAGCCAGTACCTCTGAATAAACTGACAGTTGTCTAACGTTAACGTTAGAAAGCTGATGATGAGTAATAAAAGAAATGGTGTACATTTCAATCACACAACATAAATTGAAGGGTTTGTTATTTCTTACCTAAAATACACATGAACTATGACTTCATTTCACTTAGGTATCATTTTGATAACATTATTATTGTAGCAGTGTCCCACGTATATGTATGTAATATTCATAATTTCCAAGAATTCTTAAGCAAGAGTAGCCGAATAGATAATTAAGAAATAATGTCTTGGAAACCAGAATTCATGAACTTATAACAATATTTTTCATTCAATTGTTATTTTAAATTACCCTTCCTTCATTTGCTTTTAAATTCACATTCGAATCAAACTTAACAACTTAAAAATGAAGAGTGATAGATACCTTACAATAAAAATGTTATAGGTGTTAGTCTATGTCAGCGATGGAACAATAGTATCATGCAGAGGATCTCGGCACTTACCACTTTCATTTTCGAAGTTATCGGCATTTTATATTGTCCCACTGCTGGGCACAGACCTCTTCTGACCATGATAAGGCTAAGGCCATAGTCCACCACGCTGGCAATTGCGGGTTGGCGGACTTCACATATCTTTCTAGATATTTATGAAGAACATTTAGACATGCAGGTATTTTCACTATTTTTTCCTTCAGTATTAAGTAAGCGATAACAATTATTAACAATTTAATAGACGTTTAACTTCGTAAAGTCATTGGGCGCGTCGTGGATTCAAACCCGTGACCTTCTACGATACAGGCTGTCAGTCTCTCCACTAGGCTATCGTTGTTCTATCGCTATTTCGAAGGTAATATGTATATAAAATTATTAACGAGTAGTCCATAGTATTCTCAAAAGCCATGTGAAGTCTGCAAACCTGCAGTTGACTAGCGTGATGGACTTTGGCCTACTCATATCATAGCGGCAAGTGGCACGTGTCAGTAGGGGAACAATGAATATTCAGGACTTATATTGCCTAGCCTATTTATTGTATAGCATTAAAATTCTAGGTGCTGTCGAGAGCTTTATATCTACATCACTCGAATTAACAAAACAGCGCTCCTATTTATGAAAGCTCATAAAAAGCAAACACTAAGAGGAGCTTAAAAATGTAACTTGGCGGTGTGTAAATAACTAATTTTAATTTCAGTAGCTCCTTTAAGTACGCTTGACCGTAGTTGAAATAAATGTAATATTTTTCAATTTGTACAGAATCAACTAATGGCGCTGATACACTTGAGCATTCTCGTTTAACCAGCATTCGTGCGAATGTTACAAAACTGAAAAACAGAAGAGTGTCATGTAGCGAGCATTCTTACGAATGTTCTGGTGACCCTTAGGGCCTCTTCAAACCACGTTTATTAAACGCGCCGTCGACGCGCGTTTGTAGTGATACAGACGTGATACGCACGTAAGTCAGACGCAGCCTGTAGACCTTTAAACACCTGTATAAATTCAAATACGCGTTTGAATCGATACAAACGCTCTCAGATTAAAGAACAAGAATCAGATGGAGCGCGCGGAACAGTTGCGTGAGGCCAAAGAACCAAATTTAATACATATTAAAAAGAGAATATGAATCCAGCTCAGTGCGATACGAAGCATCGTACAGTTCACGCGCCCCGATCAAGTCAACTTTTAAATTCATAAAATGCCGTCATGCGTCTTTAAACATTGAAAAAGTTGATTCCAAAAGCAAAAACATACATACATACATACATAGTCTCACACCTATAACCCCGAAGAGGTAGGCAGAGGTGTATTTCTACACCCACTTTTAGCCAGATATACTTTAGTCCCACGTAATAAGGGGCGAGCCTATTGCTGTACCGGGCACATTTCCAGACTCCATGCTGCTACTGAGAATTTCGTGACAGAAAAACCCAATAACACTGCTCGACCCAGGAATCGAACCCGAGACCTCCCGAGCAAAAACAGAAAGATAGAATATCTTTTCACAGTTATCTAATTTAATTTCGATAAAATTCGTATTTCTGCAAAAAAATGTGTAAGTGTTGCCAGTTTACGTCGACGCGGTTTTCCCTGTATTATGGAAAATGCACTTGTCAATTGGACCCTGTTAAGTAGAAAAGATCCAACCAACGTTTTCACACTTTTGGGTAAATGCAGTTCAAAGTTTGACAGCGAAAATTGGGCTATGCCGTAACTACATGAAATTTATTTGGATGATAAAATATTACATAAACATTACTTTCAATGTAGATTAATATACAATTTCATATGGATGCTTTAAGTAATCAGCGAAAATATACCTGTGGATCTTTTATGCAAAATACGAAAATATTTAGCTTATTAGTAGTATCTTTTTAAAAGGTAATAAATGAAAATATTTAATAATATCAATTGCTTTAATGTTGATAATAAATAAATAATATTATAATGTTTTATTGAAGGAATATTCTCATCAATATCTGCATCTTATATGACAAACTCAGGTTGACCGGGAAATCCATCATCCTTGTCATCTTTTACATTACTCTCCCCGGTCAGAATTTTATAAAATGATTGAGCATCATTTGGAATTAAGTGCAATAGGCTATTGATGTCACATAATTTCAAAGCTGGTATAGTTTTGCCATTTGGCCAATGCGTTTTCATCGCATTTTTGGTAATGACTTTGGGTAACATAAAAAAGCAGAATAGATCCACGCGTCATGAATCTTATAAAAAGCTTGAATCCTAGTGTAGGTACATGTACCGAAGCAACGTGGTTCTTTTTTATTTTTTCACAAGTCCCAATTATGTGTTGGTACCTTTGGCATGGTAAAAAAATTCTAAGGTGAATGTTGTCAAACTGCCTGGGTCTTTTGTGCATAATATAAAACTTGACCAGGAGATTATGGTTATGTACTTAACTCGATTTCATAAAAAATGTTGGTTGGATCCTTTCTGCTTAACAGGGTCCATTGATTTATGTAATAAGAATTGTCATGGTAATGAAAAATATATTAACATATTACAAAAGTATATTTTAGATATATCTTTATTAGCAAATATTGTTATATGCTTTCCAATATGTGTACATTGTTTTGGGCTCGATCCCTATACGATCCAAATATTCATGTACTTAATGTGTAGAAACAGAAATTATTGATTTAAGGCATTCATTTTTTTAATAGCTTGCGCTGTCTCACTCCTGGGCAAAGGTTTCCCCCAAATCTTTCCAGGTATGCTTGTCGCATGTAATCTCAAGCCAGCTCTTGTGGTAGGCGTCTAGGTCATTTCGCCACCTGTTTCGGGACCGGCCTCGGCGACGTCGTCTATCGAATCCTCTGGTACCTACAGTGTTGATACTCTTGCCCAACGAGTCTCGTACATACGGCTGACGCTGCTCGCCCAGTTCCATTTGAGACTGGCAGCCTTTCTTCCCACGTCTTTGATGCCTGTTCTAGAACGCAGCTCGGTGTTCCGTATCCTGTCTTTATGTTTAAGTCCCAGGATGCTGCGCTCTATGACTCTTTGGCAGACCCATAGGCGTGACCTGTGAAGCTGGGTAGGTGACCAGGCTTGAGAACCGTACGTTGGAATGGTCAGAATAAACAATCATATCCATGAGTTTGCACTTCTAATATTTATATTTTTTTAAAGAGTTAAATTAGTTTTGTCTACAAATCATAATATTTATACTTTATTGTGTACGTGACAAAATTTCGCCTCTTTATGAATACCTTTACAAGGGGGAGAGAATTGGTCTATATTCACTTGTATAGTGTACGTCACTTTAATTAATGTTCACTGTCTCCGGTGCATGAATATTATACGTAATGAACTTTATTACAGTTAAACAGTAAATTATTCAAGACTGCAAAATAATGTCAGTATATCTAAACTTCCATAAAAACATTACAAAACTATGTGCAAAAGAGTGGGAGATTGTCCGTGTGGTGACGGATTAAGAATACGGAATGTCACCACCCCATATCATCCCATGGGTGTCGTAAGAGCCGACGGAGGGAGCATATTATGTAGAGAACAGAAGGAAAACTTGATACAAACCAACCCGTTTGACCAGTATGGTATAGGTGGCCAATTCCTCCTTTCAAAGGAGAGTCCTAGTCCAGCTGTGGACTGTTAAAGGCTGATGATGATGACTGGGAGATTATTCATAATCTGACAACTTTACACGCATATAGACGCTGGTGTCCGTACAGTGCAGTGGCCAAATGTCACGCACACATAGCTGTCAACGTGCCTCACTTTGCTCAATGCGCTCCATCTGCCTTTTGTTCTAATAATATGAGCAAATGCCATACTAACGCGCGTGTGTATTGATACAGACGCGCCGGTGCCACGCGTTTGTATCGATACAAACGACAACAAACTGCTCTAGGGGCTTATTCACTATGACCACTGAAATACCATGTTCAAGACGTGTGTCGTCGTGACGTGCACTAGACGTAAACGTGATTCAGTAACGTGACGTACAACGACAATCACTGTATGCCATACGACAGCTTGTCTATGCCTAGATATCAATTTCACAACATTCGTTCATAAATCTTAATGCCGGTTTGCCGGCTCAATTTCGATTTTATAAATATTATTTTACTAACTTGTAATTTGCACTATAAGCTACAGTACAAATAAAAAAGGTTAATAAACTTAAATAATATAATTTTAGTTCAATTTCGCCAGGAACAATCTCAAAATTAAAAATTGATCTTATAAGTTTATTTCATCTTTTGTACTTAAGTCAATTTTTGAACGATAACATATATGATGACATTGATGACAGACATGACAGTTGCAGTCGCGCTACAATATAAAAAGTATAAGTGCGGTTAGTGCAGCAAATAGCCCAATTCCAACAGAATCTAATAAATCATAATGGATTTATTATTTTTCCGAAGGCGAGTGAGACGCTGGCGCCAGCGACAGGCATCCATTTTCAATAAACATAATATTTAATTAAATAACTTTGACATGGACACTGGTAAATAAAAAAGCAAATAAACTTAGTATTTAACCACTAACGGACATTGAAAATAATATAAAACAAATAAACTTAGTACTTATTTATCCTCTATCGTTTTACAATAAACGCGTTACGTGACCTCTTAGATCACGGAATTTTGACAACTAAAACCGCGTCCGAAACGTGTGCTACCGTGCTTGTCAAACTTGAAATTGGCATAGTGAATACCGTTTAAGCCAATAACGTGCCGACGTGGGTAACTACCACGTTAAAACACGTTAAGACTTCAAAATGGTCATAGTGAATAAGCCCCCTGTAGGATAAAAAAGGGCTGTCGACGGCGCGTTTGAAAAACGTGGTTTGCACAGGCCCTTAGAATATAGAAAAAGCTTAGAAACCGTGCTTTAAACCCAATATATTTACTTCACTTTGATTTAAGATTTGTATCTTATGTAAAAGTAAAATAAATGTACAAATGACGTTTCGAATCTTCGTAGTTTGTCTCTAATTTTAACTTGACTAGTTGTTATGGAATACTCCGTATTGCGTTATAATATCTACAGGCGCTTAACGCAGTGGATGCAGCCAGCCTGGCCCAAAGAGCGCTTCGCTAGGAATTATCATATATGGTCATAGACCGAGCCACAGGCAGTGTGTGACTCATTGGTCTATGCCTATATAAGATGGGTGCGCGATCTAAATCGTTCACTTTCCCTAGACGTCGCTACGCTGCTACTACTACTACGTGTTTGTTCTGCCTTCTACTTCTATATCTACTATCCCGCTGGGGTTCTCCCTACGGGTTGCTGTTAGCTGCGACCTACGAGCTGCTGGTGCCATGCTTTTACCAGCCGCTGCCTACGCATCAGCTCCTATCTGCTAGCTTCCTACAGCCTGGTCACTAACGCCTGACTGGCCGACCGGTCTACGCCTGAGCCCTACCGCTCAGCCTACATCAGCTGCACCGCCTGAGTGATGAGTTTACTCAGAATAAATATCGATAAAATATCTATATGTTTACAATAAATCCTTAGATTTGATTTCAGAATTAACATCAATAGAATGTTGATAAATTCTCGATTTTGATAAATAAATTTGAATGTAGGAACAGACACTTATGTTATTTATTCAACCTGTTCAAATCAAGGTCGGTGATTTTATTATTTAGAAACGTCATTTGTTTAAGTATCTTCCTACTTAAGGTAAAAATCATCAAGTAAAATTGAAGTAAATATATATTGGGTAAAACTGCTGTTGTAGTGCGGTTTCTATATTTTTTCCATATTCTAAAGATTAGAGTGTTCGTTAGAAAGATCGTGAAAATATTTGTAGCCATGTTCGTTGTTCGGTTTGACAAAACAAAAAAAAGGCGAATGCTCGCTGTTCTGTTACAAGTGAATGCTCAAGTGTCCATATAATGTTAGAAACTTGAAACAAAAAACCCGCCACCGCTCCACATCGCGGGTGTAACCTCAGGTTCAGCTAGTATTCATTGATAAAAAACCCTTAGTGGACAACTCGCCTCGCCCACATACAAATAATAATAATAATAGTAGATACAACTCTATGCACCTTTTTAAGGTCATGTATGGGGCAATTGAGGACCGTACTGTGCTATCCAGGGTGTCGATCGAGTTTGGGTTGCGGTGCTCCAATAAGGATCGAGCGAGGTATATTCCAGGGCGATAGTTTGAGTCCTTTGTGGTTTTGTCTGGCCCTGAACCCCCTAAGTACCTTGTTAGAGGCTTCAGGGCTAGGCTATCGGTTAAGGAGAGGAGGTCATGTTACATCTCACCTCCTTTTCATGGATGACCTGAAATTATTTGCCCCCAACAATCTCCAACTGACAGCATTACTTAAGGTAACCGAAACCTTTAGTAATTCTATCAGGATGGAATTTGGTGTGGATAAATGTGCGGTCATGCATGTGAAGAGAGGCAGGATTATGGAATCTGCAGGGATACAACTCTCAGATTCCATACAACTTAGATCCCTCTCCCTAACCGAGACCTACAAATACCTGGGTATGTCGCAGTCTTTGAATATTGCTGAGACTGACATGAAACAGACGTTGCAGGCTCGTTTCTTTGGCCGCCTGAAAAAAGTACTTAACAGTCTTTTATCAGGTGGCAACAAGGTGCGGGCCTGCAACGGGTGGGCCATGCCAGTCCTAATGTATTCCTTCGGCATACTCAGGTGGACCCAGACGGAACTCGATGCCCTGGATAGAAAAGTCCGTTCAATGTTGACTGCATCTCGGATGCATCATCCACGCTCGTCGGTGATGAGGTTGTACATCCCGCGGAAATGTGGGGGTCGAGGCTTTTTATGTGCAAAGACCCTCCATAACCGCGAGCTGTACAACCTCAGAGAATATTTTCTGGGAATGAACGTGGATGTGCATCGCGATGTAGTTGCCGTTGATACAGGACTTACCCCGCTCGCTCTGGCTAAAGAGAACTGGCACAAACCTGCAGTACTTAGTACTGACGACCGAAGAGAAATATGGAAGGGCAAGGAGCTGCATGGACGGTTCTATAGAGCTTTACATGACTCAGACGTCAATTTTAAAGCTTCTATAGCCTGGTTACGTTTCGGTGATCTCTTCGGAGAAACCGAAGGTTTTGTCTTTGCAATTATGGACGAAGTTGTCATGACAAACAACTACCGAAAGTATATACTGAGGGATGGTACGGTTGACATATGTCGGGCGTGTCACCGGCCTGGGGAATCTCTCAGGCATATAGTATCCGGTTGTTCGAGTCTTGCCAATGGTCAATATTTGCACAGACACAACCAAGTGGCCAGGATAATCCATCAGCAACTAGCCCTTAAATATGATCTCATTGGTTCTGAGGTACCGTACTACAGATATGTGCCCGACCCAGTTCTCGAAAATGGTCGTGCATTGTTGTACTGGGATCGGTCTATCATTACAGACAGGACTATTGTAGCCAATAAGCCTGATATTGTAGTGATAGACCGAGCAGAGCGACTCGCAATGATAATCGATATCACCATACCGCATGACAGCAATCTCGTGAAAGCAGAAAAAGAGAAAGAGATTAAATATTTGGACCTAGCTCACGAGATTGTTGACATGTGGGATGTGGATTCGGCGATCATTGTGCCGATAGTCGTGTCAGTGAATGGATTAATCGCCAAGAGCCTCGACCAACACCTAAAGAGGCTCACACTAGACAGCTGGATCAAGTCTTTGATTCAGAAGGCAGTTCTTCTCGACACGGCACGCATCGTGAGGAAGTTCCTGTCTCTGAGGCCCTAACCACCGGTGGCTTGGTCCCTGTACCCGACACTGGTGGGTCTCCGTGGTCCCTTTTATATTTTTAAATGTATTTTTCTAATTGTACTTTAATAATATAAAAGTGTGCCAAGTGAAGAATAATAAATGAAGTGAATAATAATAATAATATTTATTTGCATAAAAACATGGTATTTCAGATGGTAAAAGATAAAGAAGTCCTTACATGTTTAGCTACATATATAGCATGCAAACTACCACAGTCTTTAATAAAAAAGTCACGTTCTCGTTCATAGAATTTAATTACCTTCGGATTCCTTTTTTTCATGTTAAATAACAGTGTGGGGCGAATATAAAAAAAATCCCGTTCAGTGTGACCCGACATGAAAATTAATCGCATTGTCATGAAAGAGACACACATTCACTCCTTTAGAGTTCCTATCTTAATAATTCTTCTATTGAATATACTGACACAAGTTCTTTAAACTTAGGACTAGGACAAAGGGTAGACAAATTCAATTGAATGTAGCACATCAAAACATACAAGGTCTACCTGGCAAGGATTTAGAATTAAGTTTATATTTAGAAAATCACAGTATAAAAGTTATGTGTATTACAGAACACTGGCTTAAAGTACCAAATTAAATTCTTAAATAACTCGCAATACACGGTACACAGTGCCTTCTCTAGGAAACACGCTATTCATGGTGGATCGTTGATTATTGTTTCAAATAACTTAACATATAAAGAACGGAAAGACATAGCAAGTTTGTCTATAGAACGCACCGTGTAACTGTTATGTATAGAACTAGAGCAGCATATTATTATATGTGTATATTGTCCACCGTTAAGTAACTTTAGCTTGTTTGAGTCGGTTATCGAAGATGCAATTAGTAAAATTAGGAGCAATAAGAAAGGTATTATAGTTACTTTGTACTGTTCCTACGGGATATATACCACGTACCTTTGTTTAAATTCCGGTATTATAGTTTGTGGTGATTTTAATGTAAATATTCTTGATCATTCAGTCATGGCTAGTAGATTTTTAAATCTATTTAAATCATTTAATTAAAAAAATTTGTTCCTTGAACCAACTAGAATTACAGCAACATCATCGACCTGTCTTGACAATATGTTAAGTAATTGTAAAGTTTCGAATAAATTAGTTACTTCTGAATTAACTTCGGATCACTGTGGTCAATTAGCAAGGTTTCCATATTATAGTGATAACGTTGTACAGAAAGTGTTAGTTAGGCCATTACCTAGGCATAAGTTTAATGAAAATTTTCCGTAATAAAATTTTGATTGGAAGGAATGTGTAGGGACACAAGTGTATTGTTACTCTGTGGTTAGGTAGCTTAGCTCGCCAGTCAGTACGTCAGTCATTGTCGTGCTCGGTCCGTGGTCGCACGCTTTAATAAATAACAAGTCGTGCATATGACCATCTTTCATTTCAAGGCCTGAGATACCTCACACACGAACACACATACAGACATTCTAGATACATAAACAGTTAATAGTTAACACGCCCATAGTTAACTTTTACAGTGGTGACCCCTGTGAATTTTGTGCGGACGATTCTCGGACAATGCGGACACGGTGATAATTATCGGGCGGGACAGTGACTCACGAGTCCAGAATGTTGCAACATACGTCACCGGCACCTCCTGCGCAACCACAGGCGATAAAACCCGAGGGTAGCGCAGGTGAGGACGCGTTGGCCTCGGTTACCGTGACTTCACGGATTCCGGAGTTTTGGGTGGATAAACCCCGGCTTTGGTTTGTCCACTTCGAAGCCACCGTTTACTCGCAGAAACTTAGCGACGCAGCGAAGCAAAACCTGGTGGTCACAAAGCTGAGCAAGAACGCAATCGAGCAAGTCAGCGACTTGCTACTTGAACCACCAGAGGAGAACAGATATGGGACGCTGAAAGAAAGGCTCTTGCAAGTTTTTGAGGAGAGTGAAGCTCGTCAATTCCAGAAGTTATTAGGAGAGATGGAATTGGGCAGTCAAAAACCGTCTCAATTACTGCGACGTATGAAGGACCTGGCACGTAGTAAAATTCCTGACGAGACTCTGAAGATTATGTGGTCGGGGCATCTACCATCATCGGTGCGAGCAGTTTTAGCCGTCACCGACGTTAAGGACCTGGAGAGTTTGGCAGTTGTTGCTGACAAATTATGGAGACCACTCGTCCAATAGATGTTGTTGAGGAAGCCAGATTTAGCCGCGCAAATTGCCAAGCAGGTGCAAATATATCAGTGTTGCCTAAAAATTTTGTGAAATCTAGTAAGTGCGGTAAAATTAGTTATAAATACAAACTTTACGCTGCAAACGGTACTGAAATCAAGACTTACGGAACTTGTACGTTGACCCTGAACTTGAACTTACGAAAACCGTATCGTTGGACATTTATTGTTGCAGATGTCAAGCAGCCGATTTTAGGCGCCGATTTTTTTAAAATTTCATAAGCTTTTAGTAGACTTAAATGAGCGTAAGCTAGTAGATCAGTTGACTAATCTTAAGGTTATCGCATCCGTCGTATGTAGCGATAGTACAGCAAGTATCAAAACGATTGATGATAATAACCCATGGCATATGTTGTTAAGTGAATTTCCAGATGTGACAAACCCCGTATGTTACAAGGAGCAACCCAAACATAATGTGTTACATCACATTGAAACTTCTGGCCCCCCTGTGTACGCTAAGGCAAGGCCATTACCACCTGACAGGTATGTTAGGATTAAAGAGGAGTTTAGATTCATGACCGAGCTTGGTATCTGTAGACCGTCAAAGAGTGCGTGGGCTAGTCCACTACACATAGTGCTGAAAAAGAACGGAGATCTGAGACCGTGTGGCGATTACAGGGGCCTTAATGCGATTACCAAGCCCGATCGTTACCCTATACCCCCCTAGAGAGATTTTACTTATATTCTTGCTGGAAAGAAAATATTTTCACGTTTAGATTTAAATAGAGCTTACCATTTTGTTCCTATAGCACCTGATGACATCGAGAAAACAGCCATCATAACTCCTTTCGGTTTGTTTGAGTTTCCGCGCATGACCTGCGGGTTGAGAAACGCAGCTCGAACATTCCAGAGATTTATGGATACGGTAGTTTTAAAGGGTTTAGATTTTTTATACAATTTCGTTGATGACGTCATCATAGCTTCAGATGGAGAAAATCAACATAAAGATTTGAAGGCCGTTTTCTCGAGGTTCAATCAATTTGGCATAACTATTAACGTAAGTAAATGTAAATTTGGCTTAGAAAAGCTAGAATTTTTAGGAAACGAGGTGTCTACGCAAGGAATTTGACCGCTTGGTGAGGAAGTCAGAGCAGTTCAAGATTTTCCGAAACCGGAAAATATTGAACAGCTCAGGCGATTTTTGGGGATGTTGAACTTTTACCGATCGCATTTACCTAAGGCTGTGGAATGTCAGTCGGTATTAAATAGTTATCTGCATAACGCAAAAAGGAAGGACAAAACTAAGATCGTGTGGACAGAGTAGGCGAATAAAGCATTCGATCAATGTAAACTTAGCTTACAGGACGCGGTTACATTGTTTCACCCGTTGCGAGACGTGCCCTTATCTCTGATGACCGATGCGTCCGGCTCAAGCGTGGGAGCAGTGCTTCAACAAAAGGTAAGTAATGTATATCAACCGTTAGGATATTTATCTAAAAAATTGACAGAGGCGCAGCACAAATATAGCACGTATGATAGAGAATTATTGGCGATATTTTTGGCTATGAGGCATTTCAGGAACATGTATGAAGGCCGACTTTTGACAATTTTTACGGATCATAAGCCTCTAACGTACGCTTTTACCCAAAGTAATTCTAATGTAGATATTCCTAGGTGAATTAGGCAATTAGCTTACATTAGTGAATTGACCACCGACATACAGCATATTAGTGGGGAAGATAACGTGGTAGCGGACACGTTATCGCGCATAGAAACAATAACATGTCCCACGGGGATAGATTTCTCAGAAGTCGCATTACGTCAACATAGCGACCAGTACCTTGTGCAAGCGTTACAAGTAACAAAGAACAGTAAATTGCAATTTAAACAAATTTTGTTACTTTTCTGTAATCAACCTATTTATTGTGAAATATCTACAAACAAAATGAGACCTTACTTACCGGAAGAACTTCGACGTACAGCTTTTGATTCAATTCATAATTTAAGACATCCCGGAATTCGTGTCAGTAAGAAGTTAGTAACTGAGAGATATTTTTGGCCGTCTATGAATAAGGACATTGTTGCATGGGCAAAATCGTGTATCCAATGTCAACGCGCTAAAATACATAGGCATAGAATCGCAATTAGGTACTTTCCCTAGTGCAGACCGATTTACGCATGTACACATAGATATTGTAGGACCCTTGCCAATTACAGCAGATGGATACAGGTATTGTATAACAATGATAGATAGGTGTACCGGTTGGCCTGAAGCATTTCCGACCCGTGATATTACGGCAGAAACAGTAGCCGAGATAGTCTTTTCTGGTTGGGTAGCTCGTTTCGGTTGTCCTGTTAAGCTAACTAGCGATCAGGGCAGACAGTTCGAGAGCCAATTGTTTAGCCAACTCATGAAATATTTAGGCATTGACAAATTGCGTACTACACCTTATCCTCCGGAAAGTAATGGCATGATAGAACGTTGGTATAGAGCACTTAAAGTGGCACTTATGGCACGTTTTCAATGTGACACTAGTTGGGAACGACAACTGCCCGCCGCCTTATTGGGATTGCGCGCGGTACCACGTAGCGATACGGGAGTAAGCGCTGCAGAACTTACCTATGGCCGAACATTACGTTTGCCTGGTGATTTTTATGATGAGGTAAGTATAAAAATATCCGATGCAGAATATGTAGATAGGTTAAAAACAGCAATCAGTAGTTTACGACCTAAACCGGCATCTCACCAAACGTCGAAGTCTTTGTTCATTCATCCTGACTTAGATAAGTGTACAATGGTATTCATACGCAATGACTCGGTACGTCGTAGCTTGCAACCGCCCTACGACGGCCCCTACCCGGTGGTCAAACGCCGCGGGAAGGTCTTTACGGTCAAAATAGGCGATAGAATAACGTCTATGGGCTTCATTACAAAACAAGGTCTAAATATAATACCAGGTTTAGACCTTGATGGAGATTGTTTAAAAATACTTTTTGACGAAATCAGTTATTTATTTTTATTAGTCATTTGTTCTAACGCATTTGAGTGACAATAGTTTTCCAAACATGTGTCTATAGTGCAAGTACAATCAATTTTACGCAGGGAAGTTTAGTACTAAACCTTGATTTAGATTTAGTCCATGTTTTGTAATAAGGCGGTAAAGGTTTAGACAGGTTAAAACCTGCATATGTGTTGAATGAAGACACTGTGAACGACGATCACGCAGTAATTAAGCGCACTACGAGCGGCAGAGTGGTAAAAAAGCCCTTAAGATTTATTTAAGTTATGTAATTTATGTCGTCGTCGAAATATTTCTTCGAATAACGATTGCGTCATCGACGATCACAGTCCTATGCAATTTCTATGTATAATTTGTTATAATGTGTATTAGTTTTTAAGGTTGTTTCGCAACACATGTCATAATGATGTATCAGCAATTTTAAATTTCGCAATTAACTGCAATGTCGTTTCTTTAACAAAGTCACTTTGGTACATACTTATTCACATTTTGTTGTTATAACGATATATACGTATTAAGTACTCATAGCAAATATGGGTTACGGGCAAAGTAAGGAAAAACAAAATCAAAACATAATTAACGAGACAGTAATTAACAATGGATTGCACGATAAAATTAATAATTTCACGTGGATACTCTGTACTTTTGTGGTTTTGACCGCTATTATCATATTGTGTATTGTTTGGAAACGCTGCTCAAAAGGCGCTAAGAAATGGATTAGAAAGGAAATATTGTCTGTAACAGATGTGGTACCTACTGTTAAAGTACATACTATGCAGCAGCAGCAACAACCACAACCAGGTGTGGTTGGTCACATATAAATATGTTACGGTACTGATCGTAATGCAATTGTGCATTTGTAAAGGTAAAAATCTATTTTACTAAAATTAACTAATTATTGTGTATTTTTGTGTATCAATAGCTCACTTCTAATAAAGTGTAGTCCAAATATTTGTATGAAAATGTTTGTACCTATTTGTTTTCAAATGGTGTATTTTACTGATTAATAAAGGTGAACATATAATTTGCGTCTACGATAATATATCGTATTTCAAAACTTATAATTAACTCTGTATACTTATGTTATGAATTGTGTTAACAGGAACGCAACTTGATACGCCATTGTATTGTAATCGTGACGCCTGCGAATCGAGCGAGACTGCTGACTGGCAAATTGTTTCAACTTAGGACGACTAACAGTATTCATTTTATGCTCTGTATTATTTCAAGGTTATAACTTAGAATATTGAAGTTAATATTGATTGTATTTTTGTAGTTTTCTTTTCTTTTTTTGGCAGGAGAGTACTGTAGGGACACAAGTGTATTGTTACTCTGTGGTTAGGTAGCTTAGCTCGCCAGTCAGTACGTCAGTCATTGTCGCGCTCGGTCCGTGGTCGCACGCTTTAATAAATAACAAGTCGTGCATATGACCATCTTTCATTTCAAGGCCTGAGATACCTCACATACGAACACACATACAGACATTCTAGATACATAGACAGTTAATAGTTAACACGCCCATAGTTAACTTTTACAAATGCTATGAATCCTGATCTAATGGAAATTGATTCACCAAATAAAAATTTCAATAATTTATTTAATGTAGTTAACAACGAATTTCAGAATACTTTTAGGGCTAAGGAGAAAGTAGTTAAGGAATCTCGAGCTTTTAGTGAGTGGGCTACTGCAGGTATTTACAAAAGCAGAGCTAAAATGTATGAGTTGTACGGTATGAAGAGATACAATTCTGATTCGAACTTCACAGAGTATGTTAGGAATTATTCCAAGATATTTAAAAGAGTGTGCAATACAGCTAAGGCATTATTCGTTAGGAACAAAATTAAACAATCCTCGAATAAAATTAAGGCAACCTGGCGAGCTATTAATGAAGCAACAGGTAAGACAACACTAAGAGGTAATAGTTTTAGTTCATTTGATAGTGACAAATTAATTCATAATGACAAAGAAATCGCACACACATTTAATTAATTCTTTGCTAGCATACCGATTACTACTACTAGAGAATTAAAATCATCAGCTATAGTCGCAGAAAACCTATTAGAATCTAGTGTAGGAAAATGTGATGTATTATTTAAGTTCCATTGTATTAATTTTACCGATATTATAAGTACTTTTCAATCTCTAGAGTCTAAGAATACAGGTGATCTCTGGGGCACTTCTGTTAAGGTTTTGAAAAGTATAATTGATGTAGTAGCTCCTTATTTAAGCAACTTATTTAATAAGTGTATTAAATCAGGTGTGGACAAGTTAGGGCCTAACCTTCGATAGCTCTTAAGTATAGCCCTAAGCTTGCACGTACCTAAACCTAGACTTATCCTAATTTAAGCCTACTGGTTCCTATATCTAGCCTAACCTACCTACGATAAACCTATCCCTATTTTAGATCTAATCTAACACCTATCCTACGTATTATGTCGTAAACCTAGGTGTCCTATGAACTATTCCTACAACCTATCTAATTCCTACAAAGGCGTCGTTGTTGTGGTCCCTAAACCCTAATGTCCCTATCCCCCTAGCCCTACTATATCGTATTTTTTAAATACTTATATATAATAGTCCAGGATATCTGCCACCGGGAGACCTAAGGCGACAGATGGAATTGGGTAGGATTTAGGGGTGGTGGAAATGGTTTTCTCACTGCCGGTCGAGCAGACTCACAAGACCGATCAGGGTGACGGCTAAAGGTGTCTTGGCCGCAGTGAGAGGTTTGGGAAGGGTAATGAGTCAAAGTCAGGAGTGAACAATGACTGATTTATTTCTTAAAAGTATTATCTTATATACTAAACTTATTCTATATACACATATATACACGTATTTAGTTGTGTGCCGTCGGTGTATTGTGCCGATGCAGCATGTTTGAGCCGACCGCCGTACGTGATAAATTAGACGATCTTAAAATATCACGCATCTTCCTCGGTGATAAGTTGGATGTGTGTTGGAATGCCAAGAATGTCATGTTCATGTTTGAACATTCTGGCGTCTCTCCGGGATAGGCTTCAGGAAGGTCATGTTCCGGCGTGAACATTCTAGCGTCTCTCCGGGGCAGGCTCTAGAAAGTTCTTATGTTCAGGCGTGAACATTCTGGCGGGTGTCTGGCGTAGGCTTCAGCTCAACTTCATTTGCATCGGTAGTTGGTTGTTCACTGGTGAGTTGTTTTCTTGACGGCTTCGGTTGGCTGGCTGTAGGCCCCGTGCGATGCAACCCTGGCAGCGACAGTTGACCTCGTTGCATGCTGTAGAGTCTTAAGGCGATCGTTGCGGGGAAATGTTAAGAACTTAATCGGTAGGTACATATGTATTAAAAAAATATATATATATATATTTAGTCAATACGCAATTGTAATCATTTTTTGTTATACAATTGCATGTTCTTCACCCCTCCAGAAATTATATTCCTTCCCTTATCTAACAGTAGTATTAGTTGTAGTAGTAGCAATTGTAAAAGTAGTTTCTCTCAACTTGGCTACCGTCGCAGTATCCAAGTCCTCCTATTCCCTTGTTGTAGCAATAGTTTCCCTCAACTTGGTACCGTCGCAGTATCCAAGTCCTCCTATTCCCTTGTTGTAGTAGTAGTTTCCCTCAATTTGGTACCGTCGCAGTATCCAAGTCCTCCTATTCCCTTGTTGTAGTAGTAGTTTCCCTCAACTTGGTACCGTCGCAGTATCCAAGTCCACCTATTCCCTTGTAGTAGTAGTAGTTTCCTCAACTTGGTACCGTCGCAGTATCCAAGTCCTCCTATTCCCTTGTTGTAGTAGTAGTTTCCCTCAACTTGGTACCGTCGCAGTATCCAAGTCCACCTATTCCCTTGTAGTAGTAGTAGTTTCCCTCAACTTGGCTACCGTCGCAGTAACCAAGTCCTCCTATTCCCTTGTTGTAGTAGTATCCCTCAACTTGGCTACCGTCGCAGTAACCAAGTCCTCCTATTCCCTTGTTGTAGCAATAGTTTCCCTCAACTTGGTACCGTCACAGTATCCAAGTCCTCCTATTCCCTTGTTGTAGTAGTAGTTTCCCTCAACTTGGGACCGTCGCAGTATCCAAGTCCACCTATTCCCTTGTAGTAGTAGTAGTTTCCCTCAACTTGGCTACCGTCGCAGTAACCAAGTCCTCCTATTCCCTTGTTGTAGTAGTATCCCTCAACTTGGCTACCGTCGCAGTAACCAAGTCCTCCTATTCCCTTGTTGTAGCAATAGTTTCCCTCAACTTGGTACCGTCGCAGTATCCAAGTCCTCCTATTCCCTTGTTGTAGTAGTAGTTTCCCTCAACTTGGGACCGTCGCAGTATCCAAGTCCTCCTATTCCCTTGTTGTAGTAGTAGTAGTTTCCCTCAACTTGGTACCATCGCAGTATCCAAGTCCACCTATTCCCTTGTAGTAGTAGTAGTTTCCCTCAACTTGGCTACCGTCGCAGTAACCAAGTCCTCCTATTCCCTTGTTGTAGTAGTATCCCTCAACTTGGCTACCGTCGCAGTAACCAAGTCCACCTATTCCCTATCTCCCTAGTGCTACCCTACCCCTGTTAGGTATATTGTATAGCGAGGCCGTGTACACTGTGGTCACACAGACTGTCGCGTATACAACCCTAATCCCTAGTTCCCTAGCAGTCCCTGGGATCCCTGGGCCGGGATATCTGTCGCCGGGAGACCTGCGGCAGACGGAAAGTGGGTAGGATTAAGGTGTAGCGGAGTGGGTTATCTCACTGCCGGTCGAGCAGACTCACAAGACCGATCAGGGTGACGGCTAAAGGTGTCTTGGCCGCAGTGAGAGGTGTGGGGTAGGGTATGAGTCCAAGCCGGGAGTGAACTTGTGACTGATTTATTTCTTAAAAGTATTATCTTATATACTAAACTTATTCTATATACACATATATACACGTATTTAGTTGTGTGCCGTCGGTGTATTGTGCCGATGCAGCATGTTTGAGCCGACCGCCGTACGTGATAAATTAGACGATCTTAAAATATCACGCATCTTCCTCGGTGATAAGTTGGATGTGTGTTGGAATGCCAAGAATGTCATGTTCATGTTTGAACAAGGTGTTTTTCCCGATCTTATGATACACAGTAGGATAATACCTCTTTTCAAATCCGGCAGTAAGACTGATCATAGTAATTATAGGCCAATATCGATATTACCCGCCTTTAGTAAGATTTTTGAAAAGATCATACTCAAGCAATTACTTAGACATTTTAATCTGAACTGCCTTCTTCATAGCGAGCAATTATGGGAAAAAAGCCCCTATTCCTTCTCCCTCATCCCACTCCTTATCCTATCCCTTTTCCCTACTCTAAAGAGCGGCAACGCACTTGTGACTCCTATGGTGTTGCTTGTGTCCATGAGCGGCGGCAATTGCTTACCATCAGGCGATCCGTCAGCTCGTTTGCCACCTGTTACCATAAAAAAAAATGTGCAATATTTAGTAGTAGCAAGACAGAGTGGTTGTAGTGTAATATCTCTCAATATCATTTTGTAGGTTATACTAGCTACTCCAGCGTTGTCTTCTCTTTCTCATTATTTTATCTACATGAACTTGTACACCTGTGTATAGAGAGAGGGACCCACCACGCACCCTCAGATTGACCACCTCAACTATTGCAATAGAAAAAGGTTGACAATATCGAACTCCTCTAATGAGAAAGGATAACGGATATAAAATATAGGAATGCTATGGGTTCTAGGAATACTACAAGTTAGGCATTTCCATAGAATCCATACCATTCTTCTATACATTATCCTTTCTCATCTGAGGAGTTCGGTATTATCAACCTTTTTCTTTACACGAACATGGTTACTTAAACAACTACATACGAATTTGCTTCGGACACCACAATAAATCTTGTTTTTTTACTTTATACATTTTACAACGTCTGGTATATTGCAACCTAAGACTGATGGACCATGTTCTGTGGTCAGCAGTGCATATAAAAGCTGTAGCTTACTACCAATTAAGCCTGATTTAAACTTACCACATGCACCGCCGCTACGAGGCTTAAACTTACAGAATGTGTGCATGTTTCGAGGCTTGCAATTTAGTAAGTAGCTTCAAGCCACATTTGTGAAGCTGGGGTTGCTTAACCGTGAAAGATGTAAAGCTATTTTTTTAGTAGTTATGGAGTCAATAAATCCTTATATAGCTATTAGTGACATTTTCTCTTGAGAGAAACAAATCCACATCTATGCAAACTAAATTGATCCGTTGCACTAGTCGCTCAGTCAGGTCATCCAGACTGTTAAAATGGCGGTCATGGGTTCGATTTCAGGACAATGTTTTGTTTGATTCACAAATTACCACTGCACTGACCCTGCCTAAATAAATATTTTTTTTGCATCAATCGGTACGATGGAGGATGAAACAAATACATTAGCTATTTAACTAGTCATTCACCATACTAATTCAATTTCATTCAAATTTCAAACGAAATATTCGACAAGAGTCAGTCATTTTCACAATAAATTACACCTTAAGTAACAAAAATAAATACCTCACGAAGCGACCCACCTACGAGCAATGTCAATAGCGCATTGAGTTCTTTAAATATTATCCTTATTCCTACCGCATAAGGTGCAAACTTAAACGTATTTATACTTGGCGCCTCAAGTACTATTTAGACTATTTGGAGACATAAAAAGGTGGGATGCTCAAAAATAGCGCCTCAAAGGATGTGTTTCAGTAAATTGTTGACACAGGATAAAAGCGGAAACTCTATTTGTGGGTAACATAATGTGTCCCATAGTTGTTATGTGAGAAACCAATCATTTAGTTCTTGGGTATTTATTTTACAGTGTTGTTTTTCAGTGTAGTGATGGATTAATAAGACTAAGTGTTACTACCTCAATTCATTCTGTGGGTGTCGTAAGGGGCGACTAAGGAACATGGTCGAACTGACGAAGCAAATATTATCGTTGCGAAAATCGACATCTAATCGTCCTGCTGTAGCTGTAATAAAATCAAACTTCTTTGTCAACGCAATCAACAGAAACAGCAATTTCAACATATTTGCATACTCGAACGCTACTCACAAGGGAATCAAAACCTACAGGGTATTTCCCGTGAACTCAGCATCTTGAAATTTGGCACAAAGCAACGTCTTATAGCACAGACAGGAAAAATTGTGAAAACCGTAAATTTTTAGTTACTTAATATAATTCAAATATTTTTAATAATTTTAAAGGCCCCTTTCCGCATGAACCCGTAGAGGTATAAAATTGAAATTCATATCAAATGCTCAAGTTAAAGCTAAAGGGTACTTCCAGTCGATCAAGAATCTTGTAATTTGGCATAAAGCAACGTTTACATAGCACATAGGAAAAATTTCGATAACGTCAAATTTTTAGTTACATCATATATTTTTACGAAATCCTCGGTGCGCGAGTCCGACTCGCATTTAACCGGTTTATTTATATAGTATATTGATGATGCAGAGATTTGATATTAACATTATGAATATTAGTAATATATGTTTTGAAACATTTTACAATTAATTGAAAACAATAAAAATATATTTTGTATAACACGGCATTGTTCAGAGTGACCACTTCGACGTCTGACCCATCTGCTCCTCATAATGTTTTAGTTAAAGTTAGTTAAAACTTCTCATTGGCTCTACAAGTTAAACTTATAGCTGAAATTCGCGCCTTCAACAAACTTGCGAAGGAATTTTATCATTAAGCCAAACTTAAACGATTTTGACTGATTTATCAGAACAGTTTAACTCAAGTTCTCACTAAACAGTTTCATCCAAAATCAGCTGCAACTAAGTTAACAAACAACAATTTCAGTTTAATTTAATACAGAATGCAGAGGCAGAAATAACATTTTGGTAAGTACATCTTCTGCTCTAGCAGTAAATCCTGTATCGGACTTTACAAACACAATAAACATTGAGCACCGAGACTCGAAATAACAAGGTCGCACAAAATGTTGTCTCGTGCGGGAATCGAACCCACAACACTCGGAGTAGTATCAAGCCGCTTGAACCAATATGCCAACCGTCCAAGCACCCGCGAGGAAAGAGATTATTGTAAACAAAATAGCCTGCGCTGCCTTCTAGCTTTCTAGTTGGCTATTATCCCACTGAAATTTGAAAAAAGTAAGACTTTCTACATAAACTTTAATTATGTCATTCACAAGATAGATAGAAACGTCATACTAGACTAGTACATGTTAATTTACTAGAACAATTCTTAACGATAGTTATTTTGTGCCGTTTAAGAAAACCCTAATAGTTATTTTCCCGAGGCATAAGGTACCAAAATATAGTTTGTTTACAATTATGAGAAAAATGTATGGACGAATAATTATTACTCTTTTTCGCATAAACTACTAGAAAATTTATCACAGCTTCATTAAAAATGCACAAAATGATTACTGAAGACCGTACTCACTTCTGGATATTTCGCTCCGGGTCTGTGATGTATTTCCTTATATACATCTTAGTAAGGTACATTTTTGTAGAGAAAATGATGCATATTTTATGAACGTGCCTCTGTATCGCTATTATTGCTATCATTTCGAAAGAAATGCGGGGCGGCATTGCTTTAATATCGCATGATATTTGTATATTTCGGCAGACTTGTGACTCAGTGTATTCAGTTATTTTTTTGGAGAATTTATAATATTGTACCACTTACACACATCACCATCTAGTCCCAAACTAAGCAGAGCTTGTACTGGGGGTACTATATAATGGCTAAACATACATATATACTTTTTTTGTTAATACATACATATTATACATAGAAACACCCAGACCAAGAAAAACATCCATGTTCACGTACACAAATGTTTGACGCGCGAAACAAATCAAACAAATGTTTGATTTCGGAATTAAAACCGCGACCTTCGGCGGAGCAGTCGCTTACACTCCCGCTGCGCCAAACAGTCGTCAAATTGACATCACAGACCTATGTATGCTCTGCTAGGTCTCCGGCTCTGTACCGCTTAAGCGAGGATCGACGCCTTATGTCACACAACGCGTTGTATCCTACGAAGCACAGTACACAATGTTTTAAGGGGCATACATAGCGTAAAATAATTAAACGTTTACATCAACCGTAAAAACAATCACTTTATTTTAAAACCTGAATTCGTAAATCAAACAAAGAGCTCTAAAATTAATAAAATTATTGATTGATTCAGAGTGTGTATGTATGACTAAGTAGTTTAAGTAATGTCACAAATTATTGTTTCAAGTCTGTGTGTACTTTGTGTGCGGTTTTATTTATTGTAAATTTCTTCATGACACAGAATTTATTCCTAGAATCGGAATTGTCCTTTACAAAAAAATACTACCCAAAACAAACATTTATAGTTCGTACATAATTTAAACTCATTAATATTTAATCACACCACATTCATCCTACTGATGATTTGACCGCAAAACCCGATAAACCACAAATATAATCAAACATTACATAACATTTACGTATATCCGCCGTTAAATAAGTCTGGCTTACAATAGATTAAGCGCATTGGATTATCGTAATCAATTCGAAAAATCAATCAGACACAGGTGTTCTTCCGCAACCGGTAACATAAATTATGTGAAGGTAGCAATGTGTCAGAAATATTTCATTCTTAAGCTATGAGGAAATAACTTATAGATTAATAATTGTTATACTTACTATAATCCCTTCTGCAAGCAGAAGGGTCTCAACTTGTTGTTACATACTGTTTTCAAATCTCATACCTTTCTTCAACACTAAAATAACGGATTTCTGTACGGTTTCTATCAGTACATAGTGTGATAGAGAAGTCTAGTTAAAAATAAATGTTGTGATGGACTTTGTAAACTTACACCAAGAACACCTAATCTCGACACAACATAAAAAACTACAACCCTCGGCGCAATGTCAGACTGTAATACAGCCACTTAAACCTCTACGATATCCGTAATTCAATACAAATATAATCATTATTTGTTCTCCATTACTGACTAACACTACGACTTACATCATTTGTGTGTTGTGATTTCAGGTTGATAAATTAAGTGAGTAATGTGTCATGGAGTTATAAATAAAATATATTATGTTTCTTTAATATACTTATTTTTTAAACGACTGTGCAAAAAACTCTTCTGTGATAACTTAAACGATTATGAGGTGGTGGCGTGCTGAACTATTTTTAATTCAAAAAAATTAAAACGTTCTCATAGTAGTTGGCTCTGTGATATGAACCTAAACATTTGATTGCATTTGACAACAATCGTATTTTTTATAATTTGTAGACGCGCGTTTTATTGATTTTAGAAACATCGCAGTTATCGTTCCACCTTATAGCTGGAATTATTCTTCTTGTTGCCTTTTAGGCAAAGTCAAATTGAGAGGAAATAATTTGGAACAAAATATTTTCTTTTCTTTTTCTTAACTATGGATGAGAATGTAGCTTAAAGACATTTGAATCTAAGCAATGTTTCAAAAGTACACAGGTTATCCTTCATAGAATTCACATGAAACAGGTTTTTCTAAAAGAAAATAGAAAAGCATAGATTTTCCTTCACAGAACTCACATCAAAACGATTCCCTTAGCGGGAAGAAGTTCTTGTAAAGGATTACACGCTTTTGATTAAATTGAATTCTCAGGTGACAATTACGATAACTCTTTGAAATAAGAATGGTTAGTGTAGGCGCCAATTTCGTTTCCTCGTTTGTATAATTCTATTGCCTATTACGTCGGTAATAAGAGCTTCTCTCCTGTAGTGACAGATTAAGAATACAAAGTATCAGTATTCCATTTCATTCCTTACGTGGGTGTTCAAAGAGGTGACTAAGGAAAATACACAAAACAAATAGAACCTTTTTTTGGAAGAAATCACAAACTCGACATCAAACTATAGGAAACTGCGTGATCGGCGTATTGTAGCTAAATCCTCCTACTAACTCTATAGTGAGGCCTATGTCCAGCAGTGGACTGCAAAACTGTATGATTTATAATTATAAGAACGAAACTGTATTTTCAATTTGCACTTTTCAGGGTTCTGTACCCGACAGGTGTCATGAGGATGCAACTATTAAACCGCCGCGTTCCATCTGGGCCTCAAGTCTGCTATTTTAAACACATTCGTCATTCCAACACGATCCCATTGTCATTTTGACAAAAGTTCGTAGTCTGGTAATTCATCATGATAGTTCAATGATCGATCAGTGGTCTCGTAATTGAATGGTGGCAGAATGGCATCGTTGTATTGCCATAGATAAAAAAAACCATTAGAAGGAATGATTTTTGAAAAACTACCATGAAATTTGATTATTTTTCATGCCAGATTTCATTTATATATTTTTTAAATATTCATTACTAGTGTTATAAGCACTCTAAAGTAGTATTAAAGTTCGTAAATAGCAAAAAAAACAATGAATTTAACCATTCAACTCAATAATATTTGTTCTGTTTAGCTGTCAAAGTCAAATCATGTTTTGAAGTAAGAACTGTTAAAAGTTCAAAACTCATACCTTTTTGTAAACAAAGTCCTAGTTTGTTATATTTCTCAATAATCTCAATGCACTGCGTTGAATTGTTAAATACCGAGTAGCTCGTATGTTTCTCTTAGAGCCAAAACGAAGATATCAATGGAAAATGCTCTATGGATAACAAATTCCAAAGGAAATGATACAGCAAGGTTATGCAGTTCACACCTCAAAGAAAGTGATTATATCGACAGGAGTAAATACTATAATTAAAGATAGCGAGTTAACTACTAAAGGTGTTTATATTCGAAGAAGAATTGGCATAACCAAAACATAAAATATTGAAGATTGAGTTAGATCATAGATACATTCCTATTACAATTAAAATATTATTTGTGTTTCATGTGTTGTAACTGTATCAAGAAGGAAAATAAAACTCATAATTATGTGTTATTATTAACAATGTTGTTTTATTAAAGATAAATAATTTCTGTACATGAATTTATTAAGAATTATTGGTTCCAATTATAGACACAAATATTGAACACTATTCTCATATACTAACTATCACAAATCTTCACTTTTGCATCTACTAGCAAAGCAACTTTCTTCATACTGGCTTTGCAGAATCCTCACATATATGTATGTCTCAAACAGATGGATATGAGCGGTCACAAAACTCATAAAGAAGTTGCCCGTTTGCTTGAATTTTGTATCTGTAAGAGAGATAAGTAAATATTTATAAACACACCACTCATTACATCATATTCTTTTATACTAAGATCTTCTATACTATGCAATTAATTTAAAAACACTTTTCATCATGATTCAGACATTATTTAATTGAATTATGTAGGTACTTAAATTCTTTACAGGACTCCATAAAAAGTAGGTAGAATATATTGATAAATTAGGAACATTATATAAAGCATCATTAACATAACTGTTCCTGTCATTTAGGTATGGCAATATTAAAAAGAGATCAGGAAGATCTTATTGTACTAATACTTCAAACTATCACATAGGTATTACATTATCATTTATTTAAGTACCAAACCACTGCTGGTCACTTCTATAGTCATCATCATCTACTACTAACACTTCCATTCCCAATGTGTAAAAACATTACTCTTTCTTTTTAGCTCCGTCACTCAGATGAACTAAGTTCATCTGAGCTCTGCCATAGTTGGGTTAAAAGCACAGCTACAACGTTTGAAAATATTATTTAATTTCCTGTTTCTTATGTTTGGAATATGAGTATTTAGCTTTGATGTTCTTGTATATTTCGGAAGGCAGAATGTACATGTATAATTTAATGTTCAAGTAGACACTTGAACATCAAATTTGGAAAACCACAAACTGAACTAGGCGAACTATGATATTCCTTTCCATTTAATACATTGATGGTATATTTTATATAATGCCTCTGTAACTTCTTTAGTGGGCTGTGACACAGTAATTGGCGAAATGTCATGGAGGGCACCCTGTCCAATCAAGGTCTGGTAAAATGAGTGCTACCAGAATCAGCAATAAAAATATAACATTAATTAATAAATTTCTTCTTCATAGGAATAGAATAATAAATCAATATTAACTTCAGTTTTCTCACCTTTATTTCTGCTGATACGCTATCGTTTTGACGCGGGCCTTAAGGGGAATGAGTTTTTGAAATAACTCCCTTACTGAATCCTTTCCTCTCTAAGATGAAACGTTTTTACAAATTTCGCCTCGGGAATATCCGTAAAAGGGTTTGTAGTCATCCTCGATAAGCGAATGGCTTGTTAGTTACTCGAGAATATTAGTTCGCAGTTAATACATTATCTCTTTTTTGTAGTACATTAAACTTTTTGATTGTCTATCACTATGTTTCACAAGCAAACACTAGACAAAAGCAATGATTGCACGATGGCGTTACGATGGTAGGTCACTGATCAAAAGAACTGTCAAAATATTACCAGACTACCGCATACGTCAGTCATCGATTTGTCATTATGTACGAGACTACCAATCTATGCCATGTCTTTCAATGGAGTGTCAGTGGTTGACCATCGGAAAATCATAATGGCACCATTGTAACAGTAGACTACCAAACTTGTCAAAATCAACAATTATGAAGTCAGTGATTGACCATTTTGGCACTATTGTAATAACAGACTTGAGGCCCAGGTCCGTTCGTCTATCTGTCTGATGGCCTTATTTCACAAAAAGTAATAGAACGTCGAAAATTTTACAGAGCATATATATTTCTACGCACATTTGCACACGAATTTGAAAATAATGTAAGGAACAAAGTTCGGCACACTAAAGTTTATTTCTTACATGATTGAAAAATAGCTTTTTTGCGCGTGTGTCACAGCAATCCACTTAATTAAAAAACGCATAAAATGAAAGCGAAAATTTCAACTTGGAGAAATCTATGTGGATCACATAGCACACAACAGAATTACTTTGTAGATCAAACATTTTACACACGCTGCTCTAAAAAGAGCAGTGAGACCTCAGAACACTACGCTATCCGAACATGCAAAACATACAAAATACGAATAGTCACCGAAGTCACCGCAAGCGAAGCAACAAGTATATAAGAAAAATACCATTTTCAACTACATTACAGTACTGTGAACATAATAGTATTCTTCAAATACATTGGCTGTACCAAATATATCGAATATTGAGAAAATGCTCATTCTCTCGCCTCATAAAGCCTCCTTCATACGGACTACACTGAAATATCGTCTCATATTAGAATAGCAATATTCCAATATAGAAATAGGATCTTTGAGTAAACAAAAGCTGTTTATACAAAGACATCAAAGAAATGTATTTGTCGTGCTCAAAGGTTCTGCATATCAGTTGGTAGTTACATATCCTATGAACTAGATGAAATTCGCAAAGAATCGTGAATTGGAAACAAATTGGAATAAAATTGTCAGATCTGGGTAGAAAATTCTGCTGGAACAGACATTGTAAGACTCGGTGTCAAAATGTTTAGTAATATACTGCTTTACTGAAATGAATGCTTAGGGCCGGTTCAACACTGCTCTATAACAACAACAGTACAGAATAAGATACATTTAAAGTTTATAAACTTTTATACAAATCAAATTTTTTATTTATTCAGCAACATTTTCAGTAAATCCGTTACGTATACAAATGTATGCTAAATCAATGTTACCCACAATTTGTAAAATATAAATGAAGTGAGATTTGTTTCAAAGTGAAAGTCAAAGTCAAAATCATTTATTCATCGAGGTCACAAGGTGACGCTTATGAACGTCAAATTTTAAAGTACATTACTTAATGCTTCTACATTTACATTTACAGCCCCGTTTGCAAAGCAATAGGTAGAACCACGAGAAAGAACGGGCAATAAAACTCGTGGCCACTCTTTTTAATCGCCAGTGTTATGTTACATATTTTATTTTTGTAAGGAACTGCAGCTGTTTCATATTGTAATTAATTACTTGTAAATTACTATTAGGAACATACATAATACTTAAATAATTAATGCAGTTACCAATTTAAGTGCTGTAGTAGCCTTCCAGTGTGAATCTTGTGTAACAGGAGCATCCACTTACGTCTTATAATGTAGGCAACTCGCAATCATGTTCAGAACTATGATGGAAATGTATGCTACAGAAAGTGACGGTTGGTATATGAATACACAAAATTTACAAAAACGTTAGTGTACAGCTCATGATCACGAGTTACCTTCATCCAACACAGTAGCAAATTTTTTAAATAAAATTAGTGGAACAACAATGCAAATGTAAATGTAGCAAGTTGAATGACCTAATAATACATGAGTAGTTATATAAAAGAACTAAAGATATTATATTAAAAAAACTTCGTTCTGATATAGCCTAAGCCTGTCCCCATGGTGACTTATCATTTAAAAAATCCTTAATAGTGTAATAACTCCTTTGTAAAAGAAAGTTCCTAATTGTCCGTTTGTATTTGTGCATGGGTAAATTCATTATATCAAGAGGCAATTTGTTGAAAACTCGTATACCAATCCTCGCAAATGAGTTCTGAACTTTATGTAAACGGTAGTTAGTTCCCACTAGTTTATGCTTATTCCTTGTGTTCAGTTTGTACAAATCACTATTTTTGCGGTATAGAATTAAGTTTTTCTTAATGTACATTAAGTTAGCATATATCTATTGCGATGCAACTGTCAATATATCTACTTCTTTAAATTTATCACGTAAAGAAACTCGAGCACTTAACGTATAAATTGCACGTATGGCCCTCTTTTGAATGACAAAAATAGTCTGTATATCAGCAGCTATACCCCATAACATTATACCGTAAGACATTACGCTGTGAAAATAACTGAAGTAAACTAGTCTAGCAGTATCTATATCTGTGAATTCCCTAACTTTTCTAACTGCAAACGCTGCAGAACTAAGTTTGACTGCGAGACAGGATATTTGGGCGCCCCATTGAAGCTTAATATCTAAAGTTAGCCCTAAGAATACGGTTGATTCGACTAGTTGAATTGATTCCTTATTTAAAATTATAGTAGTAGGAACACTTTTGACATTAGGCAAAGAGAATTTAACACATTTCGTTTTACTAGAATTGAGTACCAAGTTATTTGTCGAAAACCAATCTAATACTTGTGCAAGAGTGTTATTGACGGTATCAAAGTTACTTGAATTGAGATCAACTTTAAAAATTCGTGACGCATCGTCGGCAAACAAAACAATACCACATAAATTTTAAACAAAGAACGGCAAATCATTAGTATATATTAAAAAAAGAAATGGACCGAGAATAGAGCCCTGTGGAACGCCCATTCCTACTGGCAAACCTTGAGACCTACTCCCATTAACATCTACATACTGAATTCTATTTCTAAGGTAGCTGGCAACAAGATTAAGTGCGGTATCTCTAATACCATAAAGTTTCAATTTACGTAAAAGTGTATTCTGTTCTACACAATCAAACGCCTTTGACAGGTCACAAAAACACCAATGGCATCCTTCGAGTTTTCCCAAGCATTAAAAATATGCTTTAACAAAGTTACACCGGTATCAACGGTGGAGCGACCCTTAGTGAAGCCATACTGCTCACTGTGAAATAAATTATTTGTGTGAAAGTGGCTTTCTAATTGATGCAAAATAATCTTTTCAAATATTTTACTAATAGCAGGCAAGATAGAAATTGGCCGAAAATTACTAGGGTCGCTCTTTGATCCCTTTTTGAATGATGTATATTGTATCTACGCATCTGTTGAATATTGCAGCTAAATATGGAGCTAAGCTAGAAATAATGTGTTGAACAAATTTAACCGAAATGCCCCAAAAGTCAACAGATTTTTTATTGTTAAGTGTCTTTAATACCTTCAGTATGTCATTGGTGTCAATATATTTAAAATTAAAAAGCACATCACACTCATTCACATTGCCACTAACCAACATTTCTGCTTTACTTGGACATGAATCTAGACAGCTGGTTGTGTTCACTGGTATGTTTATGAAGAAATTGTTAAATGTCTGAGCAACATCAGTTTTCCTAGTAATAATTTCACCATTAAATTTTAATTCATAATTGTTATCTACCAATTTAGCTCGCCCAGTCTCATTGTTAATAATGTTCCAAGTAGTTTTAATTTCGTTCTTGGATTTTTTGATTTGATTGCTTAAATATAAGGATTTGGCTAAAGCACATGTCCTCTTGAAAACTTTTGAATAATTTCTAACATATTGAATTAATTCAGGATTAAAATTGTATTTCTTCATACCATACAGATCATACAACCTAGCCCTACTTTTGTATATACCTACTGTTGCCCAATCACAAAAAATTACTTTAATGCTTCTTGCAAATGTCTTCTGTTGAAAAATTTTATCGTACTCATCATTAATAGTGTTAATTAAGCATTTATATAATTCATCAGGATCATCAATGGTTAAGTCAATACTGGCAATCTTGGCAGCAACATCATTACTACAGTGTTTGAGCCTTTAGTCATTGGCCTAAATGTAATTTCTTGTACTTTAGGGCTTGTATTCATTGGAATTACAACCTTTTGCCCGCAGTGATCCGATGTCAAGTCAGTAAAAACAGCCTTACATAAATAAAAACAATTGCAAAAAACATTATCTAAGCATGTAGAAGAATGTGAGGTTATTCTGGTTGGTTCAGAGAACAAAACATTTAAATTAAATGAACTAACCTAGTACAAATTGGTAATTTTTCTAACAAATTGACATTAAAATCGCCAAATTCGATTATAGACTTCCTACTAGAACTTATGTGTTTTAAAACATCCTCTATAATGCTTTCAAACTGCGTGAAGTCGCTTTGTGGTGGTCGATACACACACACTATTATATGTTGTTCAAGCTCAACATAAGAAATCCCAGCAGTGCGCTCGATAGAAAGTTTAGCTATATCCTTACGTTCTTTACATTTCAAACTATAACATACATATGTTAGAGAGCCACCACGAATAGCCTTCTTTCTTACGAATGCACTTATAACTGAGTAATGTTGATTGTTAAATATTAATTGGTCACCTCGCAACCAATGTTCCGTAATACATAAGATATCAATCTTATGTTTATTTAAAAATAAATCTATTTCTAATTCTTTGCCAGATAGGCCTTGTAGGTTTTGATGAACTAAGTTTAAAACACATGAATGCCTATTTGTTGTCTCATCTAATAGTTTAAACTAAAAGATGTGTCAATACTACTATTATCTATCAAATTCCTAAGTACTCTAGTAGTACTCCTGTCAGTATATAAATTAAATGCTAATAATTTAGCAAGTTGTCGCCTATGTACATAAGAAAGATACAAAGTATCTTTTGTTAAAAAGAAATTACAAATAAAAATATTTGTGTCAAAAAATACTGTCACTATGACATGTGCTATTGTATAATAATAAATTTAATTTGCCTATCTGCCTGTTTTGGTCATCTGTGAGAGCATATGAATAAGGCAATGCACAAATAATAAAGCTACATCCTATTTTTGTGCTTAGATCTATCATTCAGTCTGTTAATTCTATGAGACTGTTTTTGGAGACTAATGAGCTGTCACCATATAATATGATGACAGTAGTTTGTGCATTCAAGTCGGCATTCTTAATCTTATCAACTAGGGTACAAGACTGAGCTCCAGGTCAACAAAACTTCTGTACTGGTCGCTCAGTGTGATGATCAATTAAGCTACCCAAACCCACGCCGAGTTGGTCTGAAAAAAATATTACATTCTTATTGTCAGTCTTTACTGGATGCAGTTTGGTTTTATCGCCAGTTCGTATTTCAACTTAATATTGTTTTCTAAACAAAGTGAAGAGCTGTGGTTTATACAATGTAGTCAGTAAACATTTCTATTAGTAGTCAATAAATCTCTCGTATGTACCTTTTATACACGCTTGTAACAATGTACCTAATAAAATCTAATAACCTAAATTTTGGCCATCATAGTTGCCATATTATGAAATTTGGTAGTTGTATAATTTTGTCTAATATTAAAATGATTTTTTTGTTTAATTTATAATTCTGGATGACGAAAGACTGACCAAGCAGATAGGTATATAAGGCAAGTGTGGAAAGGACAGGACGAAGGGGAAGACCTAGACGGACGTTCTCTGACCAGATTGGAGACATCCTAAAAACAGGACAGGTGAGAAGTACCCTGAACAGAAGAGCATGCATGAGGAATCTGATGGGAGTGAATGAAGCAAGAGAGATATGTCAGGATCGTTGCAAATGGCGTTCCGTAGTCTCTGCCTACCCCTCCGGGAAACAGGCGTGAGTCTATGTATGTATGTATAATTTATAAACTGATCAAAAGAGTCGAATCATAAATTTATTCGAATAAGCAAATATCGTATCGTAAAATCGCGAGAACCTAAATAGCACACACAATCGTAAGTTTTTGCGTAAGGTTTCTCTTGTGACAAAGAAATATATGATAGAAAATAATGATACATTCGGATTTGTGGATTCGGTAGGCAGGTTTTTTCCTGAGTTTGCCTTTTACACAAAAAGTCACTAGCAAATCTTTATACTATCTAGTTTTGGAAAGTTTGATAATTATAGTGAAATGTAATGTAAATATGTTTTCCGTCTCTTCCAAAAAATACTATGTGATTAGTGTATTTTCCTTAACAGGCGACCTTTTACGACGCCCATAGAATGAAAGGGGTGTAAAGACAAAAATAAATAGTAGGTATAAGTATGCTACAGTTACATAAACTGCCAATGTAGCGCACTAGAACTAGCCTTTCCTTAAGTACCTTAAGAGGCCTTTAAGTAAATCACAACACTGTGCAAACACCCTTATCCCAGTTCTCAACACGCGAATCGGACATCCGTTCAACGGATTGATAGAATGTTGGCCTCTCCGATTCACACTGTCCGAGATAATTTCGGACAATATTGGGGTTTCGACACACGATGCCTTACTCCATTGGAGCGAACAAGACCAATCAAGCGGCAAAATGCGTAGTATTGAGGAGAGATATCGGATTTTTTATGCAGCGAAGTTAGAATATAAGTTGGTGAAAGGGTTATTTCGTAGAAAATAACTGCTTAGGAACTTAATACCTACATAAGGTAGGTATTAAGTTCCTAAGCAATTATTTAATACAATCAAAATTAATTAGTTAATACAATCACAAAAATCAATAATCATTACAAAATGATTATTGATTTTTGTGATTGTATCTGAAAATGGAATAAATACCATTTAAGCTCTGCTCTGCAATGTTACTAACTCTAGGGCATAGAAACTACCCTCGTCCTATTATTTGAAATCTCGTTACCTTTCCCATTCTCTGTACTCTTCTCCTACAGGGAAATAATTCTACTTCTAAACTAATCACGCCTGTATCCCCAAAGGGGTAGCATTACACCCACATTTCGCCATGATTTTTTAAGTCCTACGTAATAGGGAGCAAGCTGTTACCGGGCACATCACCAGACTCCGAGCTCCTACTGAGAATTCGGAAAAAACCCAGTAACACTTTTGCCCGACCCGGGAATCGAACCCGGGACCTTCGATCAGTAGTCGCATACGCTATCCACTGGACCACGGAGGCACTCTAAAGAGTTAAATAGATATCCAAAGTTTAAAAAAAATTGCTGATTTAAAGTCAGCACTATAAAGAAATGCCAGTCACATTTAGTACATATATAAACCAGAAACCAAAAGAACTAAATTTTAATTTGTGAAATAATTAGCCCGCCAAAAAATTGTTTTAATTTATCACCATTTTGAAAACAAAAGGCAAAAATGAGGCAATAAGTTTGAAGAAATAATTTTCTGTGAAATAATTGTGTTAGTAAATAAGAAACAAAAGGTAATGAGTGTTCGTTTATTACAATTCATAAATATAATTGGGACGAACGTGCTATTTCTGGTAATAAGATTTCTGTAATGAATAAGGGCCTAACTTAGGTAATTACATTTATTTCTTATGTGTGTATTAGTTGTAGGATATGTAATTTACCGTTTTTAGGGTTCCGTAGCAAAACGTGGCAAAACACGGAACCTTTATAGATTCGCCATGTCTGTGTATCTGCCTGTATCACGGATGTACTGAAGTATAATTTTAGCTTATTCGAAAAATGTCATCTTTCTCAGTCCTTTATATTATCTGACCCATGCTAGGCTCTGTCTCTTCTCACTTCGAGGAAGGTAAAGACCTAGTTCACTCGCCGGCCAGGTGCGGGATGGCAGACTTCACAAGTCATTCTAAATTATTAAACATCGTGAGGAAACCTGCATATCTGGATATGCAGGTTTCTTCACGATGTTTTCCTTCGCCGTTTAACAAGCGCTAAATTAACACATAACTTAACAAAATTACATTGCGCACCTTAGATTTAAACCCGAGATCCTCAGCGTAGCATTTATTCACCAACAACCTAACGTTGTATCAGTAACTTTGACCTCATCAGCGTAAAAGCATTTTCAGAGAGCTGTAGAGGTGCTTTTTAACGATTATATAATGGTCACAATCAGAAACTGATAGTACCTACCTAGTAACATTATTCAACATATCTATTGACGCAGTCTACAATAATGAAACAATCAGCCCAAAAACCCGATCACTCATATAAAAAGAAGTTCACAAACACATACACAAATAATACCTCAAACAGTACAGACATTTAATAACCTACAACCCCTCCCCCTTGAACCCAAATGGATCAAATTGAAAATGACTCTTTCCGTACTCGCATTGGCCGTAGAAATTAGCTTTTGTGAATAATTCAGCAGATAATTAACAGACAAGCTTTATTGCCTTTCACTTTGTTCTGATGTTTCATGAAAACGAAAGGGATAGACGATGTATATTGAAAAATATAAAAGCGAAAAGGCTGTCTTTCGTTTGAGAAAATTCTAAAGCAGAACTGAAATCTATCGAAAGTTCAAGCCACTTGAATGTCCGCTGCTTATTTAATTTGCCAGCAAAAGGATTCACTAGGCATTGCATTTCGTTCAAAGTAAGTCTGTCATACCCTTTTTGGGAATAAAACTACGAATTTGAATGCAACTTTGTACCTACATTGGTAAAAGAAAAATACTGCGAGGCAAATCAGCTTCACCTCAGATGCGGCCAAAAATTTAATCTTGGAGTCCTGGACACCGCTTTATAGTCTAAATAGATTTAAAAGAATATATGTATTATGTTTATGATACGACTACCACCTGACCACCGTAACCCAAAGATTTAGCGATTTGCCATACTTTAGTTAGATGAATTATGATATTTCACGGTGCTTACTCCTCTACTACTACTACTATTAGTGCGCTTAGTCAGTGGTATATTCTATAATCGGATCGACTACGTGACAGACTGCAAAATAAATAAAATAGAAAGAAAGAAAGAAAGAATGAATTTATTTGCTCTAACACAATATTATGACAAAAAAATAGAAAGAAATAAAGAATGAATTTATTTGCTCTAACACAATATTATGACAATAATTACAGCAATAACTAAGAGCTAAAGAACAAGAAAAACAAAACAAAGAAGTAAGACGCGCAAATTTCTCGCTGGCTGGCGCCACCGCAGGCACGGCTTTATCTGATCATGTAGCTTCGGCCCGTGACTTGTGACGCGACGCGGGCCAGTGACGTTCGCGTAGAGCGGCAACACGCACGCACCTGAAAAATAAATACTTACGTTGAAAACTTTTTTTTAACTAAATACCCCCTTTTAAGTACAACGAAATACTCACGTAGTGCATTAAAGTTGAATATAGCCCATGTACTTATTTCTTTTAGCAAGACATGTTGTCTCTCACCGGTCGAGAAGCTAAAGTATCATATGACAAGAATACTGAAAAATTCAGATTAATCTTAACAATAATACGATTTACAGGCTAATGCTTATAATATTGTTACAGTTTAAAACATATGAAGTCATATTGGTATATAAGTATGTAAATTTATTTAACAATATCAAACCGAAGCTTTATTCAACAAGAGGTAATCTACAAATAAATATAAAAGTTGTTAAAACTAACTATGACTAAGTGGCTATTTACACATAAATTAAAACAATAATTTCTATACTTAAATAACTAACAAATAAAAGGAAATACATAAAAAGTAAAAGCAGAATTTAAAGGTATGTACAGTATGTATAGTTTAGCAGCAGCGACAGCCGAGGGATTGATAGATGGGTTCAAATATAGTGAGACGGTTTATATACGTATCTGTTATTTCCATAGAGATAATAAAAAATCAAACAGGACCTAAGCTAATATTAAAAAGTTGACGAGTTTGTTTGCATGTTTTGTTGATAACTCTTATCTCACTACTGAATCAATTTATTAAAAATTATGTAACGGGTCTGAATCGTGTTAATAAACGAAAAGAAAGATGAAATACCTTTCTATTTGTCCCGACGTTTCAGCATGGGTTACACCAGCCGTGGTCACGGGATGACTGGATCAATTTAAAAAGTTTTTTTGTATTGAATAGCTCATTTATCGGGAAAATGTACCGCGGGTTCAGCTATTTTGGGGATAATTCAACGTGCATAAAGGTAGAAAACTAGTACAAATAAATCTGATGAACCATTTCACGTGAAATTATTATAAATAACCTCAAACGTTTTCAGTTTGATCTACTCACACATGTTTAATGAGTAATATTATTTGTTCTCGTAATTAATGCTGTCTTTTTGAGTAAACGTTTAATAAGTTAGATCATGTTTCAAGAAATTTTAATGTAAAATGTATTTGATATGAAATTTTCTTTATTTATCATAGTTAGAAGGCAAGGATAAGATGGCCTAAAAGAGCTGTGCTTTTTTTTCTCATTTCAAACTACTTTAATTTAATCTAAATTACTGATGTTTATAGACTCGGCAACACGTCAAGCTAGACACATTACCCTTGGTACTGTTCTTATGTTGTAGAAAATTATTAAAAGTTATTACATACATACATACATAATTATACTCACGCCTTTTTTCCGTCGGGGTAGGCAGAGATAACGGAACGCCACTTGCTTCTATCCTTACAGACCTCACGCGCTTCCTCATCATTCATTACTCTTTTTATACATGCTCGCCGGTTTTGGGTAGTTCGAACCTGGCCGTTTTTAGGGCGTCCCCAATTTGGTCGAGGAATGTCCGACGAGGTCTGCCGCGACCGACTTGCCCACACCCATTTGCCTTAAGGATCCGATTCGTCATTCTTTCTTCACTCATGCGCTCCACATGTCCAAACCACTTCAGCATTCCTTAGTATACTGTAGGTACAGATCGGTTCACGAAAGTTGACCACAAATGGCGGCCGTCGCGCATATCTACATTCGTGCACCATTGGCGTGGCTCCGTTCTTGACGCATTCCACCCGCGCCTCACCCCGCACCTCCACGGGGACCTAAAAATTATTTCTGCGCAGTGGTCATCTTTCATGAATCGACCTATATCTGTATAACTTGACTTGACCCTTTGTGTACGTATTTACATAAACATACTTTATGCTTAACTCATCATATCAGCCTACAGACGTCCACTGCTGGACATAGGCCTCCTCCAAGGTTCTCCACACAGACCGATTTTGAGCCGCTCTCATCCAACCGCTTCCCACGATCTTAACCAGATCGTCGGTCCACCTTGCAGGAGCCGTACCCCAGCGGTGTCGTCCGCATGCTTAACTATCTTTTCCAAAATATATTAGTAAACTAGCCAAAGGTACGTCTCACATGGTCCCTTTTTTAAATGACTTTTAAATGTTGTTGACGAAATCGCCGACATAGTTCACCGAATAGTCCGGCTGAAGTAACAGTGGTCAGGGCATAACGAAAGTCATTAGGATCGAAAGATTCTGAAGTGGTGGCCACGCACCGTACTTGCAGCAGAGGTTAGTTATTAGGAAGCGGATGGATGCGGGTGGCTTAAGGTCGGTCTATGTAAAGATGCTTCTTTGAGAGAGGCCTATGTCCAGCGGAGTACGTTTTCCGGCTGAAATGCTGATTACTTTGTACTGTTCCTACGGGATATATACCACGTACCTTTGTTTTGAGTAACCGATATTTCAGCACTGTTGCAAGCGCCATGTTCACGGATGTACTGAAGTATTGCGGGTGGATGAAAGTTATAAACAAGTGAACCGGTCTACCCGCTTCCTTATTCGTTTATTGCGCGCACAACCACTATCACCGTTTTCATTCTCGCACTGTACTCGATCGCGACACATTGTACTAACCACGTCAGCTTGTGATTTAAGTTTTTCCGGTTTATGGGTTTTGCATAGACGTACCACTGGATGCCAGTTATTCGACAGTTGAAACCCATCTTCTCTATTGAAGGTTTTATACTTTTTAATTTCAATAGTTTCTTTAACCATTCTAGGTATATAGTGGCGTTCTGTCGAAAGCACCTGAGGGTTATGTAACTCAATCCAATGGTTCGTACCCGAGTCTAGGAGATGTTGAGCTATTGCCGACTTTTGTGGTTCATTGTTTTTGACTGCCCTGATGTGTTCCTTGACGCGGCAGGAAATGGTGCGTTTCGTTTGTCCTATATAAGAACTCCCACAGCTGCAGTCAATTTTGTATACACCCGGCTTTTCCAAGGGGAAACTGTCCTTTGGCGTTCTTATGTACTGTGACAGTTTCTTCAAAGGAGTGAAGATAGTTTTAACAGATACCTTCTCAAGGATATTAGAGACCTTATCTGTCACTCCTTTGACGTACGGTAAGTACGCTGGTTGTCGTTCTACCGAGGTGAGTCGAGGTGTTTTTGAGTGTGTCTAGGTGGTCTGACACGTCCGCTGTACCCGTTCTTTCGTAGAACGTCACTTATGTGTGCAAGTTCTTCATTTAAGTGGTCTTCGTCGCACAAGCTGTATGCTCGGTTGGTAAGTGACGTTATAACTGAGTTCAGTTGACATGGGTGGTGATGTGAGTCAGCATGTAGTTAGCGGTCGGTATGCGTTGTTTTCCTGTGTACAGAGTGGCTAAGTGAACCGTCAGATCGTACACCAACCATCACGTCAAGAAATGCCATTCTTCTGTCCCTTTCTATTTCGTACGTGAAGCACATTTTAGCGTGGATACTATTTAAATGCGCCAAATACTGTTGTACTACCTCTTCATCGCCTTCCAATATACAAAAAATGTCGTCCACGTACCGTTTCCAAATCTTCACACTAGATGGGGCATTAGCAATGGCTTGATTTTCAAAATGTTCCATCCATAGGTTGGCATATCCCGTAGGAACAGTACAAAGTAATTATAGTGACCACGAAAGTTTAAATTGAAAAGCTGATGATTACAATTTTGCGAGTTTTAAGCCTTCTGTATGAAAATTCAATTATTTTCCAATAGTCTTGAAAGTAGTCTTCGTGGCTCCGTATAACATCGGCTGTTCCACTAAGTAGATGGTCATCCGTAACTATAAAACATTTTTTTTAAAAGTAAACTAGAAGGGGTTAAAATAATAGGTGAAAGTTTTATTTAGGTTTGTTACAAAGATAATAATTTTTTAAGATTTAGCATACTTCGTATTTTTTTTTCAAAAGTCGTGTGTTATCCGTAGGCAACTAGAATTTTGAAACAGCAATCTCTTTCAAGACATTGCTATTATTGCATAGTAGTGACAAGGCCGCCATTTAACCTAAGACGATTATTTTTTTTAACTGCTTGAAACTAATTCATTTAGTGCAAAATAAAGAAGATTATTGTTACATGTTATTTAGGGCAACAAATATGGGTATTCTCTTTGGTTCCTTGACATGATTTTGTATTCATTTGCATTTAAAATTGCGGGCAATCGCTAGTTGTACTATACAATCACATTTCAACACCACACATTATTTACATATTAGCATAGCAAATTAAATAACAACCCTTATAATAAAACACTTGCTTCCAATTCTACACATCGTTCAAATAAATAAACAGTTAGTATTTATTTGCTAACTATCACGCTTATTGTTTTGATCACGCTAATTATGACATAATTCGGTGAAGCGAGTATTTTCGCTACAGCTGTAACCATCATAATTATATTTATTACGTATAAAAGCAAATAACGAGCTTAATTTTAATGTGAAAATTAACGAACGGATTAATACATTTGTATTTATTTCGCTGATTTAACCGACTAGATGATGTCAACGTGGTAGAGTATTATTATTAACTACTAGCAGTTGCCCGCGACTTCCCCACGAATACAAATTAGGTACATTATTACACTATCTTAACATGCATAGAATCTTGCTAAAGCCCTAAGACCTACTTTATCTCCCTTCCCTTCCTTTCCCTCCTTTCCATCCCTTTCGAGACATTCGTTCTTAGCAGACGCCTGCTATATAAAAGGTGTCACAAGACCAATCACCAAGCCGAAGTCTACTCGTTTTGCACATAATGCCAAGTCATACTATATGTACTGTATAGCGCGCGCTTGCAGAAAAATTGGCGCGAGAAATGCATCGTACCTACGCCGGCCGTATCTACCTACACCGTGCGCCGCGTTTGACCAGTTCATGATCACGTGATCGCGCGGCCGAGGTGAATGAACTTGCAGCTGATTGCTAGTAGGCATACACTGCGTTTAGGGAAATTTATAGCCGTTACTTTTAGGGAAATATTGAAAATTTTGCTTAAGTTTATTTGGAAGAAAGTTTACATTTGTCATTCTAAACACGATTTTGGAATAATTAGAAAAAAAAATC
Source organism: Euclidia mi (assembly GCA_944739405.2). Classification (NCBI taxonomy): domain Eukaryota; kingdom Metazoa; phylum Arthropoda; class Insecta; order Lepidoptera; family Erebidae; genus Euclidia; species Euclidia mi. The sequence continues at coordinate 62,774,247 of OX123200.2, forward strand.
GTGACTTTAAGCCTCAATATCTCCTGAACCAGTAATTTCCCAGGTATGGTGCCGAATTAAAAAATGATGGTAATAATTGGTACAATATAAGGTTTCAGTTTTCGTTAAGGGTCTTTTTACACCCTGTATACATTCAGTCAAAAAAGTATCGGGAATGGATTATTTCTATATGATTCCAAATTCAAATATTTTTGTTTTATTTCTGTTGTTGTTAGATTGGCACAACTGTTTTCCATTTTGGCACGGAGTTAGAGTTGCATCGGTTATTCATATACAGTGCTGTTTTAGTTATATCATATCTAGTGTGTATTGCGAATTTCATAATGGACAAAAACATCGAACAAAGAGTTTGTCTTAAATTTTGCATCGCGAATGGAATTTCGTGTTCGGAGTCAGTGAAAATGTTACAGAAGGCTTACTGTGAATTGTCTTTATCAAAAACTCGTGCTTATAAGTGATACAAATCGTTCAAAAGCTGTTCAGATGTGATGAAAGATTTGCCTCACTCTGGTAGGCCATCAACCTCTGCAACTGAAGTTAACATCGCAAAAGTGAAGGAAACAGGGACTGTGCTCAACTATTTATAAACTTATGCTATTTTGGTTTTTAGATGAATCTTAGGAGTATTTGGATGAATAACAACAAACAGTTCGTGTATTATTATATATATATCGATATTTTCCCGGTACTTTCTTGATGCAGTAGTGTATAAACCACTTCTCTGCCAAATTTCATCGTTATACTTCCAACAGTTTTCGAGATTTCGTGATCAGTGACCTTTCGCTTTTATAATATAGAAAATTGTAAACAAAACTATTTTAGTGTTTGTAGAAACTTTTTGTTAACAACAACAAGACTTACTTGAAGATAATTCTGTACTAAAAACATAACGTCCAAAGTCTATAAACATTAATTATAACAACAAGTTTTGATAAGTAAACAATACTCTTGTAGGCAGGAGCTTTTGTGTCGAAATTCAAAACAAAAGACTGGCATCGTTATACTTAGTGATGAAGTTGAAATTAAAATCTATTTATATAAAAGAAAGTCGTGTTAGTTACACTATTTATAACTCAAGAACGGCCGAACCAATTTGGCTGAAAATTGGTGGGGAGGTAGCTCAGAACCAGGAAAAACACATGGGATACAATAAAATGCAAAAAATAATCTGGGAGGGATTTTAGAGAGGGTCGAAGTTTGTAGAGACAAACCTCCTACCTATTGACAGTAATAACGCATGCGCTGTAATAATTGAGTTACTGCGCATGTGCTATATCTGTCAGTACTGTCACATTATACGTTGACATAATATTATGATGCACTGCCATTACTTCGTTCGCTTTTAAGGTTCGCTTCCTTAATTAATCTAATAATAATTATTGTAACAGCCTTGGCTAATCCCTACTAATATTAGGTACTAGCTATGTCCGCGGCTTCGCCCGCGTGGAAATCGGTATCCCTTAAATATCCCTTTCTTTGGCCTTGATAATGTAAAATAACTTAATGATCGGTTGATGAAACTCACACTCATCAATTCATCATATTTAAGTTTCTTACTTACTGTATTAGAAAAGTAGTAACCTATACCTGCCACCTAAATTCTTAGCTTTTTCTTTTAATAAATACTATCTGGCACAATTATTGACATCATTATTACTTAATTTGAATCTTTGCACTCAAAAAGTAACACTCGAATAGTAAGTCTACGATGCTCTACCATCTATACTAATATAATAAAGCGGAAGGGTTTGTTTGTTTGTTTGAACGCGCTAATCTGAGGAACTACCGGCCGGATCTGAAAAAATCTTTTTGTATACGATAGCCCAGTTATTCCGGAAGGCTATAGGCTATATAACATAAAGCTTCGACCCTTTGGGCCGAGCAAAAGGCTAAAAAGGCTAAAAGATAATGTCGGCTAATCTCAGGAACTAGCAGTTGGATTTAAAAAATTGTTATTGCCTATGATAGCCCAATTATTCCGAAAGGCTATAGGCTATATCAAATTACGCCACAACTTTCAGGGGCCAGACAAAAATAATAAAATGGTCAAACGAAAAGGGGAAGCTTGGGTCAAAGGCAAAAAAAGGATAAACGAATAGGATACAATTGACGACCGGTTGGCGTAGCGGTAGTGTAAGCGACTGCTACGCCGTAGGTCGCGGGTTCGATACCCGCTCAAGTCAAACATTTGTGTGCGTGAACATGATTGTTTGTCTTGGTCTAGGTGTTTCTATGTATAAAATGTATGTATTTACATTTAAAAAAAAGTATTTATGTATGTTTATCCATTGTCTAGTACCCATAGTACAAGCTCTGCTTAGTTTGGGACTAGACGGTGTTGTGTGAATGTGGTAGAATATTATTATTATTATTATATGGGTATCGTTTTCGAGATTTTCGGGACGCTGATTAATAATATGAAAGAACAATTGCAGAATTTGGTCTGTGTTTGTTGTGGCGACCTTAAACTTCATATGAACAAAACAAATTATTTTTTTCTACATTTTTTAATATTTTCACTTTGTCTCGTTATTGATATTAATAGACTAGCTGTTGCTTGTATTTTTCTAAAAAAAACTACTTTACTAAGTCAGGAGTGATATATATACATTACAGAAAAAGTAATGAGAGCGTATCAACGAGCATTTCGGTCGAGCCTTCTCGCGAGCATTCTGGCAAAAGGACAGTAAATTTTCTTTGAGCTTTTTGCCAACTAAAACGTTCGCAAAAAAGGTCATGAAAAGGTTCGTAGATGTTTGTCTCTTGGCCCTGATTGTTGTTCAGATTGACGATAAATGCCGTTTCCATGATTTAGACTAGAATCAGTTTATTCAGAGGTATTGACTCTCTAAATAAATATAGTATAATAAAAGAAGAACAAAATGGGTTTCAAAAAGGGTAGTCAACCACCTTAGCCGCTTTTTCCCTGATCAAGTCTATAACACAAGAGACCGATAAGGGCCACACAGTTACAGCAGTATTCTTAGACATGAGCAAAGCTTTTGATCTCGTAAATATTGACAAGCTACTTGACAAATGTGAGCGTTATGGCATTAGAGGTCAGGCACTAGATTGGCTTAGAAGCTATCTTTGCAATCGAACGCAATATGTAGAAATAGGACGCATAAATAATAAGCAAATTTTGACACAGTACAAATCTCCACTTATGTTTAATAGGACTGGTGTACCTCAAGGTAGTATTTTGGGACCCCTATTGTTTTTGCTATATATTAATGATTTGCCAAACGTCACAAAACATAAGTGTGTACTGTTTGCTGACGATGTATCAGTCATAATACGTAATAATTCAAAAGACGATCATGAAAAAGAAGTATATAACACACTTAATCAAATACTTCAATGGCTAAAACAAAATGACCTCAAAATCAATTTGATGAAAACACATTACATACAATTTAAAAATTATAAACAAATTCCTGCTAAATTAAATATAACAATTGAAGATGTTGACATTAAAGAAAGGAGCAACATACAATTTTTAGGACTGACCTTGGACGAACACTGTAACTGGAAGTTGCACATTGACAATATATGTAGCAGGTTGAATAGATTTGTATATGCATTGCGACAGTTAAAAAAGGCTACAAATGCATCGGTTGCTCTTACCGCTTATCATGGACACGTTGGGTCGATATTAAGATATGGCCTTTTAATGTGGGGAAACTCAACTAACATAAATAGAGCTTTAATACTACAAAAAAAATGTGTTAGGGCTATTTGCAGTGTAGGACCCTTTGAGACCTGTAGGCCACTTTTCAAAAGATTGGGTGTACTGACTTTGGTTTCCATGTACATATTAGAAACAGGTTTGTTTGTAAGAAATCAAAGCAACTTATTTACTAAAACTAGTGTAAATTGTAAATAACAGCCGAGAGATCCAACAAAATTAAAATGGGAAATGAGTAAAACAAAATTACATAGTAGCAACAGCTTCATGATGATAATAAAAATATACAACCATATACCAAAATTCATCAGGGAACTACCTACTACCACGCAATTTAAAATAAATTTAAAAAAGTAGCTCATAGATAAAAGTTTCTACACAATCAAAGAATTCTTAGACTTCAAATGAATAAATAAGTAGGTAATTAATATCGTACATACATATTTAAGAAATACATAATTAAGCTGTTAACTATTAAAAATTAGGTAATTCATATTTAGTAATATCTCGTTACAATTTTTGACATTAAGATTTTGGACATTATATTTTGACATTATTGATTATTATTATTATTTTTGAATAAAATTATGAGTATTATGACTTAATTTATATGGATAAAAATATAAGAAATATTGTTATATAATTAAAATTAAATGCTAACATGCATGTAAGATAAATATGATTATAAACTTATCCCTACAATATTCGTATGCCTGATATAAGTGAAATGTGAACTGTAAAAAATATGAACACCTATTATGTACCATTTCAATCGAATAAAGTCATTTCATTTCTTTATAACGACTGCCAAAGATCTTCATGACAGACGTTGCTGACGCTACGACGGCTGCACGCCCTCTCCAAGGCGCGGGGCATGCGATTATTAACAATTAAATACGCACATAACTCCAGAAAGTCAGTGGTGCGCGCCGTGGATTCCAACTCGATACCCTCTGCACGGCAGTCCGTTGGTATTCATTGTCGCTGTCGATGGATCTATATAAAACTGATTACAGTCTATCAGACGGTGTTCAAACACCGTTTTGGACAACGAGAAGCCTGAAACTATATATTTTTTAAAATTTATTCTTACCAAGTATATTTATTTCATCGCGTGCTGTACTAATCAATTTCTAATTCCCCATGAGCATCGTTATACGAGACGATAAAAATACATCACTGATATCGATAAACAAGGTTTGTTTAATTAAACTAAAATAATCATATTATCTTTATTATAAAACAGCGTTTTCCCCGCTGTACATATAATAAATCTAAACTAATATAATAAAGCTGAAGAGATTGTTTGATTGAACGCGCTAATCTCCGGAACTGCTGGTTTGGTTTGAATAGTTTTATTTCTGTACGATAGCTCATTTATCGAGATAGGCCATCTCGCTGTGAGCCACGGGTGTAGAGCAGTAGAACTAAATAACGCATTTCTTGAATATATCTTTTAAACTGCGATTTTACTTGTAATATTCAATTTGTTATACATTTAATTCTGAAAAATACTTACCAATTCGTGCCACGCCGTAACTACTAACCACCTCGCACCTAGCATAAAGACACATGTCAAAAGTTTTCATATAGATTTTGTCCGCACTTGTGAAATCTCCAAATATAAAATTGTCTTGAAACTCAACGATTCCGAGTATAAGTAAAAAGTATAACGAAGGAAACGCAAAATAGAAGGCAACATCAAAGAAACCAATAATGATATCTACTTTGTGCAGCAAAACCTTCCGAATTCTCGAGGATTTCTATCATATATTCACCATTAATAAAATTGTACAAGCAAGTTCAATTTCACGGTCTAGTAGTTTATTCAAAAACCGCTGATAATATCACAGATATTATTAAGATTTATTTTCATATTATATATTCAACGCATATACATATATGTCTGTCAATATTCCAATGATAAGGCTGGGTTTTCGATAAAAGCGGGGAGCGGAGCGGCAGCGAGCGCGAGGCGATGAGTTGCGCATGACAACACTGATATTGTGGCGCTTCACCATCACTAATTCTACTGAATGAGAGTTTTCTGAAATGATACCCACTAGGCGGCGGCACTGAGAGTTCAGGTCCAGAAACCTGTCAAAATTGTCAGAGCGCCTATATTTTTGTAAATCTGCGTTTTTTAGCTCTACGTGTGTGTACGCTTCTATACATATCTGCACACTGCACAGCTATCTGACACCGTTTGGACCTCCCACATATGAAACGGCTTCTGGTGGTACCAGAGCCTTGCTGTTTTGCAGCATAAATGGCGTCAGCAGCCGGGCTGGCTCGACTGGGGTAGCCCTACCGACTCACATTCTGTGAGTCGGTAGGGCTACCCCAGTCGAGGGCTATCGACGGAAAGTAGCAGTACATATACTGTTGCATTTTGTTCGGTGAATAAGAGTGCTGGCGGCCCCATTCCCTTTTCCTTATCACTCATCCCGCGCCTCATCTTATTCCTTTTACCATTCAGGTTGACAACGCACTTGTAACTCTTCAAGGTTTTCGATCCAGCTGCTCGCCAATGGTTGTAGGTTTTTATGCAGTTTTGGTAAGAAAAGAATAGTTTTGGAGGCAGGAGCTATTCTGTCGAAAGTTGAAAAAAGACTGATTGGCAAGGTTATAATTAGTGATGAGGTTGTAATGAAATTTTTGATATTAATAGACTAGCTATTGCTTGCATTTTCGTAAACTAAATTTCAATTATATATGTTACATACCATGAAGCTCTTTTGTGACGAGTGGCATGGGGAGAGTGACACTAATATGCGGCATACCACGTTAGTGTGTAACGGTATTGGTATTTCTGGTTATTGGAATTGCGGTGGTATCCTCAAGCACGTTACACGTATCAAGGCGCGGTAAAATGCTGATGCTGTCATCGAAAACGGTTCTATATGAATGTATGGAATTTGCATAGTCGCAGCATAACCGCTACCGCTGCCACCCCGCTTGTCGCTTTCAAACGCGACCTCGACCTAACAATTGTCACGCAAAAACAATAAATAACTTTCTTTCGCTCCAATTTTCCAAAATATAAAGAAATATTATAATTTTAAGTTACAATAATGCGAATGTTTATCAATTTCAGTATATTCAACGTACTGACTCTCTATAACGACTATCAAAGATCTTCAAGACAGTCAGGATCGACAGCATAAGAGGCACGAGGCAAAGCAATAATTTACAATTTAAAATGTGTCGTGCCTTTGACCTATTATTTACCACAAACTGTACTGTGGTACGTACGTGCATTGTAGATGAAATGAAACTCAGACACAACAACGCATAACTTTTTTATCTCCTCACTGAGTAAATAAACCAAATACACAGACAAATAAAACTGGAAGCCATGCAACAGACGAATGAATAACAAACTAGAACTCCTTGCTCCTAAATCTAATAAAAACTTCGTCCAAAACTTAAGGTAAGTTTTATTTTTAGACAAGACTTTGCCCGCGGCTTTGCTAGCGCAGGTTTCGGGTTATACGGTAAAAAGTAAACTGACTATCTCCACACATAACAATCATACTATAACCACGCACTTGTGACTCCTGTGATGTTGCTTGTGTCCATGGGCGGCGGCAATCGCTTACCATCAGGCGATCCTTTAGCTCGTTTTACGCCTATCTAAAAAAAAACTGAAAAACGAAAACGCTGTGACGTGAAAGAGGGATAAATATTCAAACACACATACTAGTCTTTATGGAACGATTCTTTAACCTGTTTATTTGCCCGATGTTTCGGCGTGGGTTCCACCAATACGAGGTATTTACCTTTAGTTTTAATAAATTACCTACACGATATGATCTGATCTATAAACATTAGTATGTGTACACTTATACATCAGGCTAGACACCTTTGTACCATTCTTATGGCAAAGGAAATAAGTGTCAATCGTGCAAATCGTGAAAGTTTGAAAATATTTATATACACACACGTACCGTTTATACCTAAGTACTTAATATCACTGAATGAATATCAAAGAGTTTGGTCGTCTTTGTTCACTTGAATAATGGCAAAAATGGAGCCCTTATAGATTCGTCATATCTGTCACAGACACTTTATTGAACCATTTTTTTCAGTACTTTCTTATTTTTCGTTTCTTTTTATGCGCGTACGGCGCCGGCGTAAAAGTTTAAAAGCGGTTGCCTCGCGGTTTTCAACTTCATATCCATAGTAATGATCAGACCCGAAATAATATACTAATTGCAATTCTTCGAGCTTTGTTTAGAGTTTCAACCTCCTTCTCTAATTATACTCCAATGCGGGGGTTTAAGGGAGTGTTAAGCGCAATACATGAGTTCTACAAGAAGGACTCACTAGCCTATGTCACTTCAACTCCACTCTCACCTTCACGCGGTGAACCCTGTTACGTTGAGCAACTCTACGGAAGATTGGGTCTCAATTCCAGTGGGAAGTAGGGTCAACAAACAGACGAGAGATGGGGGGATCAATGGGGCAATAATAATTTGGCTCATTGGTCTAGTGGTCTTCAGAGGAGGGGGATCACTCAGGGTAGGTGGCGGATGAATCTTCTAGAGCAAGATCAACGGCAGCACCCAAAGTCCTAGTAAGCTGGATTACTTCTCACTCGTCAGGACGTTCTGGGCAGGCGGACGAGTTAAACGTCTAATCCCTTCAACTATCATGGAAATACAACAGAAAAAACGGCCCCTAGTTCCCAGCGGACAGGCAAAACTCAGCAACGGCAGCAGCGTGGGTTCCAGTTCTAGCCAGTTCAGGGGTGCTAAGAATCCCTGGGGCTGCCAACAGCATAACTCACAAAATACAACTTTATATATTGCCACCTACAATGCCCGGACACTAAGTGAGGATTACAGGATGGAAGAGCTGCACCATGGGCTGGACAAAATCAAATGGGACATTTTAGGCCTGTCGGAGGTAAGGCAACCTGGTGAGGAGTGTTTAAAATTACGAACGGGTCACACCTTCTATTACAGAGGAAAGGATAGCGGAAAGCGGGAACATGGTGTCGGTATCCTTATTAACAAAAGACTAGAAGATCAAATAGTCTCTCTGGGTTCTGTATCCGAAAGAGTTGTATATGCCATTTTAAGCATATCGAAGAAAGTCACAATAAAAGTAATTCAAGTATATGCGCCAACATCATCTGCACCAGTAGACCAGGTAGATATTCTATATGAGGACATAAGAACTGCTATGAAAACAACAAAGACCACATATACATTCGTGGTAGGTGATTTTAACGCTAAAATTGGCATGAAACAAGAACCATCAGAAACAGTCATGGGTAATTTCGGGTACGGAGAAAGAAACGAGCGAGGTACCATGATGATCAATTTCTTACAGGAGAGCAAGTTATATCATCTTAACTCATGTTTTCAAAAGCGACCGATGAGGAAATGGACTTGGCTTTCACCACGAAAATTCAAAAATGAAATAGATCACATAATTTGTTGTCATAAGTGTATTGTTCACGACGTAAGTGTGCTTAATAACTTCTACACTGGGAGCGATCATCGGCTCCTAAGAGCAAAAGTCGTCATTAACTCGAAGTTGCAAAGATACTTGTCTTTGAAAATGACCAAAACCACTAAAGTAGACACAATGCAACTTAGAGCAAACGCGGACAGGTACCGAATAAAGCTCCAAGAAAATCTTGCTGACATAAACTGCGTGGAGTATAGTGTCGACCAACTCAGCCAACATATCACAAGCGCTACCTTGGAAGCAGCGTATACTGTATACTACATATAATTAATACGTGCCCGGTGCTCTAATCGCCTCCGAAACTATATTATTCGAGTGGTAGCTATTATTACATATGAGACTATCTTCTATCGAGTAGTACGTTCGATCCCAACGTGGGCAAAACCGTGTGTGGTATATTTATTGATTCTTCCAAATCTGGTAATCTTTATAGCAGTTAAAAAAATGTCTGTCGAGTCTATAAAGAATGTGAAAGAGTTTATTAAAAATACGAAGATCCCTTTTCGAAAAAGTAGTATAAATTAAACCTTAATAACATGCCACTTTGATATTTTTAAAGTTATTAGCATTAATTCAAACAGAGCATGATCAAATTACGTTATGAATCCGCCGAATGCAACTTACTTAGTTATAGTTTAATTGTTCCAAAACTTTGTTCGCGTTAGCTTTTCTGCTAACTGACGTCAATTTGGATATAATAAATTAAATACTCAACCGAATTATATTAATTGACGTCCATATAATTTCCGGGAAGAGCGACATAAAATACATATTTTGTCAGCTTAAACCTGTATAAATACGAAAGTGTGTTTGTTGTTTTGTTCTCCTATGACGCAAAAACTACAGAACAGATTGTGATGAAATTTTGCAGAAATATGGGCTATACATCCTTGTACCATAATATGCAACTGACATTTCACCCACGCGGTTAGTCGTAGGTGGAATCTAATGCATCATCATTTAGTGATAATGATGTATACTGAAATAAACTGAAGGACTCATAAACTGCATCAAAGTTCAGGATTACTTTGAAATGATTTTTTTTTAGTAAGTATGCAAACTTTTTAAATTAAATTATATAAATATGGGGATACTGGCTCTTAATCTTTAAAAAAAGCAAAATTTAAAAATAGAACTGCAGTAAAACAAATTAATATAGCCGGGTAAAGAAAATTTACTCGTAGTATCAGATTTGCGTGTGCAAAGCTACGTTTTAAATTGATTCGCATTGATTTTTTATTCTTTTGTCAATTGAATTATTGTTGCCAGCAGAATTGTTGGGTTAGTTTTTTAACTTATCGAGAGTTTTTGAACCATAATATGGATACTTCGTCCGAACAAGCGGCTCAAATTGTAGCACTGGTGCGGGAGGGCTTGGATCAACGAACGATTGGTAGAAATTTAAATTTAAACCAGTCAACGGTTTCTAGAATATACAAAAGTTTTGTGGAGACAGGTTCTTACAGAAGGCGACGTGGTACAGACAGGACTCGAGCAACCACCGGTCGTGATGACCGATTTATTGTTACAACTTCCCTGCGAAATCGTTTCCTCACGTCAGTTAACATCAGAACAGAGCTTAATGAAGTGCGTGGAGTAAATGTGAGTGCACGAACAATAAGAAGAAGGCTAAAGGAAGCGGATATCACCCCTTTTAGACCAGCAAATGGTCCAAAGTTGTCTGTAGCTCACAAACAAGCTCGCTTAAGATTTGCGCGTGGTCACCTAAATTGGACAGAAAAGCAATGGGCCTCCGTATTGTTCACGGACGAGTGTAGGACATGTTTATATGGTGCAGATGGTCGCAGAAGAGTCTATCGTCGACGTGGGGAGCGATATGCTCAAAGTTGCATTGAGGTGCGTGTTCCTTTTGGAGGCGGTTCGTGTGTGGTCTTGGGTGGCATATCGATGAACGAGCGAACAGAACTTGTGTTCATAGACATGGTCCGTCAAAACGGTAATAGAGAGGGTTTGACTGCACATCGCTACATAACAGAGATCGTAGAAGATCACATGGTGCCTTACATGGGATTCATAGGCGAAAATGTTACTTTAATGCAGGATAATGCCCGGCCGCACGCTGCTGCACAAGTTCGACAATATTGCGAAGAGGTTGGGATACGTACAATGAATCGGCCAGCACGCAGCCCGGATTTTAATCCCATTGAACATGTTTGGGACAATTTAAAAAGAGCTGTATATGCGAGAAATCCTGTGCCCACGACAGTGGCAGCACTAAGAACAGCACTTTCAGAATAATGGGACAATATTTCGCAAGATCTTTTAATAAACCTAATAAAATCTATGCGGAACCGATTAGAATCCGTAATTAGGTCACGTGGAGGTAATACACCTTATTAAAACATAAATAAACCCTTGCATAAAGTTTGTGTGTATTGTTAAAACCAATTTTTTTATTAAACCAATTTTCCTTAAAGGAGAATGCCGCAACCTGTACCAAGTGCTTTAAAAAAAATGATATACCGTAAATACTTTGACACATTTTGAATGCCACTACTAAATTATGAAAAAAAATTAATTTCTTTTTTACTTTTATGAGTATTTTATTTGTTAGCGAAAACAGCCTTCATTTTATTGGCAGTGATAAGATTCTAACTAGCGACTCTAGCGGCGAATTTGGAAGCTGTCCGGGTACGTCACTTTTGACAGCTTTCAATACAACTTTGCTTCGAGGTTATAGTGGTAATAGTATTGTGCAAACAAACAAAGAAACCAGTCGCAAACTGTTTGCATCAGCAGGTTCGTTGCGGAGATTACGCAACTTTCTTCCGATCACCACTAAGATTGCGCTTGCTCAAACTCTGCTACTGCCTGTTATTGACTATGCTGACGTCAGCTATCTCGACCCCACTGAAGAGCAGCTAGATAAACTTGAGCGTCTCCAAAACGTTTGCATTCGATTTATATTTGGTTTGCGCAAATATGATCACGTCTCTGATTTTCGCAATAAACTCAAGTGGCTGCCAATTCGTCTTCGCAGGAATACTCACACTCTTACATTGTTATATAATGTTCTATTTAATCCTAGTTCTCCCTCTTATCTCAAAGAACGATTTAAGTTCCTTCATGACACACATCTAAGGTCCTTGAGGTCGTCTGAAGATCTTACGCTGGAGATGCCGAAGCATTCTACTAACTATTTCGACAAATCTTTCACTACTCAGGCTGTGCGGTTGTGGAATGCTTTACCATTAGAAACTCGTAGAGCAGATTCCTTAAATATATTCAAAGGAATGATAAAAAATCAGTATTTAAATCAGTAGGTAACTTAATATATGTAGGTAGGTACATTAATGTAGTGATCGACTATCTTTGACACTTAAATTCGCTGTATCTGTATTATTTAGTACATTTATATTCATTGTATATGTGCTTATAGTATGTATTTATCTGTACTGTCTTAGGCAGGTATAACCATTATGGATACTGGTATATATTTATGTATATATTTATATATATATATGTGTATATATGTGTATGTATAATTAATAATTGTATATGTGTATTTTAGAATGTTATTGTAATTTTTGGTTATTGATTTAGTTACATAGCTACACCACCGTCACAAAACATCTAACATCATTTCTGTCCATCCTAAGGTTGCCTGGAAGAAATCGCCTTTGGCGATAAGGCCGCCGATTGTACATAAATTTTAGATTTAAGACACCTTAGAAATGTACTTTATTTTGGTGTACAATAAAGAATATTATCTATCTATCTATCTATTATTGTTCAACACATATTTTTAAGTATCTCGTAATTTAATTATGCAAGTTTTATTTTATCCATCGATTGCAAGACGGCTTTGGAGGTCTTCGCCATTATCTCTTAAGTGGCACCTCGCTGGGCGCCAAAAATGGTTACCTTATGCGAGTAGTACGTAACATGTTATATTTATTTTGCAGTTTAATTTAAGAGCTTAGTAATTCTTTTATAGAACTGCTACACAGATCTGCTCTTCAACCTTGAAATGGAGCTTGTTCTTAGAGCATAACAGCCCTAAAAACTGAAGTGATTTTGGTTTATCTAATACAGTGCCTTTACTGAACGCGATGGCTTAGTTTCTTTTAACTTGTATCAAATTATGCATTGCGTATCAAAGGCCGACCATGCATAGGGCGAGCGCCAGCGTTCTCTCTGTAGTACAAAGTGAACGCCGAGTCCACGCAGAACGCTCGCCGGACGCACGCTGCGAGCTCGCTTGAGGAACGCGCATGCCCAATGCCCAACTTAGACTTCATTTTATCTCACGCCACATCACGACTGCGTATCCTTAGGGCGCTTGTATACGCTAAGAAATGCCGCCGTGTCTGCTTCAGAAATCACTCGAATCATCATGTAGACGGTAAAAACATTTTCGGATATAGGCACGAAAAAAGCAAAATATTTTTCTTGTTCAGCGCCAAAGTAATGTACACAGTTCGTATGTAGAGACGACACGAATTCTTGCAGCTTGGCGAGTTTTCTTAATGTGTACAACCTCCCATAAGCATAAAAATACGTACGTAAGCATACTCTCATACACCATGAAACAACATAACATAACTTCACGCCTTTATTCCCGAAGGTGTAGGCAGAGGTGTATTATACACCCACTGGCAAAGTGTAGGTGGGTACCATAAAACAAAATTTTATTTACTGCATTCAACTAACTCACGTTATGGAAACCATATAAAGAACCTATACATAACAGAATTAATTAAACTAAGCAGTGCATTAATCAAGTCCTGCATGCAACTCGATGTGAAGCCAATAAATGTATCGTCAACTAAGCAAACTGTTGAATAGCGATTAATATACCGGTATACAGTTTGTACCTGTAAGTGGGTGCAGTACCGTTATATAACCGTTTTAGTGCTGGTCGTAATCAGTGGCACGTTGCTACATTGCATTCGGTTAATCGATTAAGTGCTTTGATTATTTTTGAGAATATGCGTACTATGTTTTGTAGTATGTCTAGATTATTTCAACGTTTAAAATACCTTAAACTAGAGGATGTCCTAATAACAAACGCACATTTTCTTAAATATGACCGTTTCTGCCCGATCTCGTAGGAATTTCGGGAAGTCCCTTCTTAGTGCACCCCTACGGTCGCCAAAAAACAAATATGCCAAATATCAGCTTCTTGTGCCGAATGGTTTTGACTGTAGCTTGTCTGTCTGTCAGTGAGTAATGCAAGAATTCAGTTTTTCCATTTTTGCTATATTTTAGTACTTTGATATCGCATAAACAAGGATTATGACTAGCGCAAAAGAAGCCTCTTGTGAATAATATGTAATACCCTAGACCAATTAAAAAAATTAGAATGATATCTATCACAAAAGTAGCGATATCATCATCATCAGCCTTACAGTCCACTGCTGGACTAGGCCTCTCCTTTGAAAGAAGGAATTGACCTACTGTACCACGCTGGATAAACGGGTTGGTATAGGGATTGTATCAAGTTTTCCTTCTCTTACTGTGCTGTTCCCTGCAAAATTGCTCCCTCTGTCGGCTCTTACGACACCCACGGGATGATAAATGGTGGTGACATTCCGTATCCTTAATCCGTCACCACACGGGTGACCTGGTAATATTTGAAAACGAAAAAATGCCATCTGCTCTCTCTTCAAAAGTCAAATCGTTAATATAAATTAAGACCATCAGGCGTACTCCCTCAACTTTTAACAAAACTCTACATACAACCTCAGAAAACCACACACATACGACACATCTGTCGCTGTATTCCCAAATTACCTAGTCTTAATAGCCAATTAGCAAAGTTATACAAACCAGCCTTAGCTCAAATTAAGATAATCAAGTACATGAGCTATTTCACAAATGTTTTAAGACAACGACTATGGTATTATTTGAATTATTAGCTTTTCAGCCTCAAGATAACCAATGAAATGTAAAGCAGGCTGCTGTAATCCGAAGAAATACAAAGTGAGAAACATTTTACGAAAACAAAGTGTAACCCCCTCCCCCCCTCTCGTATATCGTAAGGTGTGACTACGGAAAAACTTAAAGCAAAGAGATGGAAAAGTAGACTTCAAACCTTATACCGACTCGTCTGGCAGCGTGGTATAGAAAGCAAAATCATCTAACTCTCACTGTTCCACTTTTTGGGATGCCGGTGTAACACTCTGGATGTAGGTTCTCTTGTAAAGGTGTAGCGTTTGTCCATACCTTGAATGCTCTGGCTGTCTCTTATCATTAGTGGAGTGTCCAGAAAAGAAGGTCGGGAAAGGAATGGAGATTATTTTACCGGGAATGCATAATATACTGTATTTTTTGGCTTTCAACTTGACAATGTATACAGAACTCCAGTGCGAGACTAAAGCTAATCCCACCCACATACCCACTATTGTATCATCTGTATAACCAGATTTATCAGCAGTGAGCATAAAATACACCGAATTTTGACACTCAGAAGTCCCGAGAAAGCTAAACTGTCTGCAACCCGCAACAAATTTAATCAGATGTTTATTGGCGACGTTGGCAAAATTATAGCAGTCGTGCGAGGTCATAATATGTGTGACACATGAAGTCTAACCTATTTGTATATCTTAGGAAATAACGTTACTTTCTATCACCAACCAAACCTTGGGCAAAAGTTAGTTTACACATTAGTGTGTCTAAAACAAAGCAAACCAGTGATTGTAACTCTAATGTAGTTACCGGTACAAAGTTTAGTGTTAATACAATGTAGTAAACGTTTATAGAGTCAAAGTTTTAACGAGACCAGATACTAGTTTACTACATTGTAACCGGTACATTTAACGGTTTGAATTATCATTTTTAGTGTAACGTTATTTAAATTTGCTATAGCTTTTGGTTCTGGATTCATCCGTACCATCTGTATTAACGTTACAAATGCAAAAATTGTTTAGTATATCGTGTTTGTATGTAATATCTCTAGTATGGTATGCTGTGTATTTCCCGCGGACCCCGTAGATCACTAGAAATATGCCACAATTGTTTTGGTGAGCAAAGAACTTTCTACCAATAAAAATAGGTTAATTAATTTAAAGACATTAGAGACAAACTATATTTTCACATTAGTGTGTTATATGTAGTATGTAAATATTTAATATCGTAAGTATCTGTCGGCGATACGCCAGGGTTATGGTGTCCAGACTCCATAATAAAAACACTCACGTAATATTACTTGGTTTATTATCAGTTGATTTCTAGCACAGAATTGAAATAAAATGTGACCTACAGTCCTTTTTATACACTAACGGTCATTACACTTAATGTTTAACAACTGCCACTTCCTTTCAACATATAATTGAAATTACTACTTATACAATTAATTATAAAATATAGTTCAAAAATCAACATTAATATCGTAATGAATTTTGCACAACACCAAATGATTTATATGAATTTTGCACAACACCAAATGATTTATTTTACACAAATAACAAATTTATTATATTAACCAATCGCTGCTTTACAATATTCACCAACAGATGGCGCTATTAACAGGATGTAAATATAATCGCATGCTATTTATTACCTTTAACATAAAAATAAGTATCAGAATAATGTTATATAATACTAACTGATTTTACTTTGAAAGGTTCTCAGTTCTGTGTTCACAAATAGTTATTTAAATATCAATTTTAAATATTATTATCATTTTCGTAACAATATAATCATTATATATTAATTTCTCCTCGCGCTGATTATTTAACGGTTACAGAATAAACAGCATACAAAAATAATGAATATAAAAGTTACATAAATAAGCGTTTATCATACAGAATGAACTAAAAGTTATTTACAAGGCTTCACCTAGTCATAGGATCTTAGCCTGTGGCATGCGTCACCCATCACGGGATCTAACAAACAAGGCTTCACCCATGACGGGATCTTAGCTAACTCGTGGCATCACCCATGGCTAAACCAACTCGTGGCATCGCCGACATAGGGATCTAGCGCACACAGGCATCACCCACATAGGGATCTAGCCCACAAACGGCATCACCCATCACGGGATCTAGCAAACACACGGCATCACCCATCACGGGATCTAGCCAACACACGGCATCACTCATCACGGGATCTAGCCAACACATGGCATCACCCATCACGGGATCTAGCCAACACATGGCACCACCCATCACGGGATCTAGCCAACAAGACCAGGATCAAGGATACGCATGGTGGGCACCCAGCGTTTTGGGAAGGATGTTGGATAGGAAAAATAAAATTTTACTTAAACACATAAATGCAAAATTTGCCTCATAAACATCAATGCATATACAAAAAATAATCATCATCCTTCGTCTTGATCAGTTATATCAATACAATGAAATTACATAGGTCCAACAACGACAGTGAACGAGGTAGAGGACCCCCCACGTTAATCGGTATCTGACAAATCCTCCGCCCATACGGTCAAGCTGCTCATACAGTTGTTGATGTTGATCAGCAACAAAGGTTAGCAAACAATGCTTGACTCCAGCTCAGTACAGCACTCATGCGGCATGTGTGCGCGTAGCCCACACACAAAACCACTGACGTCAAAAGGGTGGGCCACCGTCATCCATACATATTAATCAGTAAAGGACCGCTCGTCCATCCTCTCTTCACACTAAGGTTAGGTTAGGAGCCCGTATAGTTAATATGGTGGTGAGTTTATATCAATAGTTTTATTTGACTTTATATTTAAGGGAATTTTCTAAATAATGTTAATATTTATTTTAAACTTAACAAGTGGTGCTAATGTAAATCTTATTTATTCATACACAATAATTGTTTATCTGAATAAATAAATTTAAACTGACTAATCACAACTGACTTAGAAATAAAGCATGAGTAGTCGATACATTTACTTTTATTTGCCAAGAATAAATACTGCTAAATGGGAAAAGAGATATGGATTTTCACATCATGTTCTTTAAACCCACTTACCATTATCCTAATAATCATATTCCTATCTGTCTTGTATCCCACAAGAGCTAAGCAATAAGGTTGGTACTAAATTTTATTGGTTTATCACTGGTTGTCATCTTGAATATAGATGCAACTAACTTAGCAAATGAACTCACAACTAAAATAAATTGTATTTACCGAGTATAACACTAAGGCTTGTTATTTATAAAAGACTAGAGGACGCCAGCAGCTACGCCTGCAATTTTTTTAAATTTACCCGTTTTGGCCGATCCCGTAGGAATTTCGGGAAATCCCTTCTTAGTGCACCCTTACAGTCCTCAAGGAACATACATGCGAAATTTCAGCTTCCTGCGCCCAATAGTTTGGGCTGAAGCGTGTCTGTCAGTCAGTCAGTAACGCAAGGATTTTATATATGAAGATTAGCAGTCACCTGCCTTAACACTTTCAACCTAAAATGCTTGGAGATGGACTTTTATAAAACCTAAGTGAGTGCATATGTCCATAAAGAAATCTACTGTCCAGATCTCATGTTTCTAGCTTCAGTAGTTTGGGTTAAGCAAGGACGTATCATGGTCGGAACAAATCATTCTATACAGGTATAAAATTAAACGACAAATATTAAGATATGTTGGGTTCCCTTGTCTTATTACCTTAATTTGAGCTGCAAGTTGACAGTAACAATTTCAACATAATGTTAAAATGAAATCATGTAGGCACCTTTTTTTTTTTTTTTTTGTTTTACGAGGTGGAAAATCCTTTCGGATCTCCGACTCTTGGGGGAAATAAGAGCCGGAGTATGTGGTGTTTCCACTAAAAACCACCTCGACTTCCGCCATGTACCCGTGTGTCAGAGGGTGGGGCATCACCAAAGCACTCGTCGCCACCCTCCGACGGGTATTGGCCCGCCAGATGGTCAGGCGGGCCCCGAACAAAACCCCCTTGGCGACGGATTAAGGTGTTGGACTCCGCCGCCAAAACACCCAACGGCCGCAGAGGATAGGGAGGACGGCAACGCAACACCGCACCCCCTCTTCCTCTGCGGCCCCACCGCGAGGCATCGAATGGTGCGCCCCCATTTGGTCGCGGGAGATAGGGCGCGCGGCAACGCAACACCGACACGCCTCTCCTCCCGCGACCGCACCCGACTGCGAGGGACAGACAGAACTGCCCCCGCACCCGCACCGTTGGACGCATCCTGCGCAGGCCCCTCCAAGCCCACGCGGAGCGTCCCCTCCTGGATCCCTCTTAGCTTCACCGCGGGTGACCAATCCACGGTTACTGAGCCCCCCCACCACGACAAGGTGGAGATCCCACGGGGGGGATCATGTAGGCACCTACAGAGTCCACAGATATATAATAAAACCTATTTTGTAACTTTACAAATATTAGCTTTAAAAATGTGTATCAAAAATTTATTTTTATATCTTCCTTCTGAATATATATCTGTACTAATATAATAAAACTGAAGTTTGTTTTGTTGAACTTATCTGTGAAACTGCTGGTTTTATGCAAATAATTATTTTTGTGGTTGATAGTCATTTATCAAGAGAGGCTTCATATAATCGCGCCGTGAGCACTAGCCATAAGTAATGCAGTTAGTTAGCCTTATGTAATGTGTAACCAAGGGCTATAAATAATATTTTGATTCCTTTAATGTTTTACTATTGGGATAACCTATTGACTACCAATTGAATTCATATAAAGAACATCAATTAGCTTATTTAAATTGAAAGCAAATCAGGCAATTTATACAATGGATCTATATCAGAGCTTCAACTTGAAAAGGGCAGTTATACCGTTCTTTACTAATAATTATAATATATACAAATAATATATATATTAGTAAAACCACATAACAACAAAGCTATTTTCTCTTTCTTGTGTAGATAAGTAAGTTTTACAGAAAGTTTGCGACATGGCCTAACGATTAATAAACAGACATGAGCCCCAGCCGACGGCATAACATAAGCTATAAGCACAGTAGCATTGCTATGTACCAAACGAGGATAAACAGTAGTTACCTATGAGTTCTATTTGGGGTGTAACATTCGTAATTTTGACTGTATAATGTTTATCTGGTAATCCTCTGGTAATCGTGTAAGCACCATAATTTATATAATTAGGATGTTTCTCAAAAACTAATCAAATCAGCTCTGGATAAATACCTCTGGTTAGTGCATCAACAACCCGCATCTGCTGAAATAAATTGTGACCTACAGTCCTTTTTATACACTAACCGTCATTACACTTAATGTTTAACAACTGCCACTTCCTTTACAACATATAATTGAAATTACTACTTATACAATTAATTATAAAATATAGTTCAAAAATCAACATTAATATTGTAATGAATTTTGCACAACACCAAATGATTAATTTTACACGAATAACAAATTTATTTTATTAACCAATCGCTGTTTTACAATATTCACCAACAGATGGCGCTATCAACAGGATGTAAATATAATCGCATGTTACTTATTACCTTAAACATAAAAATTAGTATCAGAATAATGTTATATAATACTAATTGATTTTACTTTGAAAGTTTCTGGAGTTATCTTAATAATTAAGCGATAAATTAAATACCCAATCTTTATAAAACAGTTAAGCAGCCAATACAGTGTCTATTATTGTAAAGTAGTGAAGTTCTCAGTTCTGTGTTCACAAATAGTTATTTAAATATCAATTTTAAATATTATTAACATTTTCGTAACAATATAATCATTATATATTAATTTGCGCCCATATGTCCTAAGTGCCGTAACCATCGAAAATTTAATAATAATAATATTATGCCACATACACACAACACCATTTAGTCCCAAACTAAGCTGAACTTGTAAAATGGATACTAGACAAGGGATAAACATACATACCTCTTATTATAGACGTTTGTGTCAAATCATACGTAAGACTATTATTCTGATTCAGCTTTTTATACGAACTTAGACGGCATTACCTGCAAACAATTTTTGATCAGCGAGAAAATAATACAGGTTTACTTATTGTCTTTCCCCAGAATAACTTTGGCATCATGTCAGGTAAAAACAACAATATGCTACTCCAACCTCAATATCATCCTAATAATATCGCATCTACGTATGCATACACTGCAATGAAATTATTTTTGTGTTTCCTCTCTACAATTTTGCTTTGCTTAAGAATGTATAAACTACTGCTTATTCCGTTCAGTTTTATTTCATGTTCATATTTTCTCTCTTTTTTGCAGTTAAAGCAGGTTCTTTCTTTTTTTTAATACTTTTTTTATACATAACAGCGATAGCCTGACATATTACTACGCAGAGGTATTGGACCCATAGCATGCATGACATTTCGACATTATGCGCATACAGTACTTTTAATTATTGCTTGCTAAACGGTGAAAAAGGAAAGATCGTTAGGAAACCTACATGTCTGATTGGTCTCTATATTTTTTTTAAAGACATGAACTTTGAAGTTTACCACTGCAAGCAGTAATGCAATGGATGCACTACGTACTGGGCTGTGCCTAACCATTCTCATCCCCGTACCGGGCAGAGGGACAGTTTATTTACACGGTTGATGTGACTATTTAACTAGAAGATAAAACGTTCGCTGTTTATCCTCCAGTTAAAGTAAATAGCAGCTGTTGTTGTGTTATTAGATAGTACGTTTATTGACGAAAGCTATAGGGAAATCACGCTACGTTGATTTTCAGTGGAGTGAAATGGGTTGTATAATGTTAATTTAACATGATTTGATATAGACCACAACTATAAACTGGCATATATATTGCATAGTTAAGAGAAATGTACAAGAAAGCGTCGTTATTAAAAAAAGTCCGAAAAATAGACTGGAAAAAAACTGCCGTACTATGAATAGGTAAATCCAGTCAATGTTGAAGGCAACATTATACTTGTATTACCTGCCATGTCCGCGAGCGAACCACGAGAAAGAACGGGCAATAAAACTCATGGCAAGTCTTTTTCATTGCGGGGAGACTTCACATTTTATGCATCACATAGACAGTTGTCTAGTTTGGGCATTGAACCCACAACATTCATCGCAGTTCTTAACAGCGAGACAACTGATTATAACACTACGCCATACAACAATCTACATAATCTAAAATAGGTAGGATACTAAGTATAGCAAAAGGACAATGATTAAATTAAAGACTGCCTCGTTGGTCTCCCGGCATAAATGTGCGCGTGGGATTGGGAGGTCTCGGGTACGATTCCCGGGTCGGGCAATGTGTTATTGGGTTTTACCGTTAGGAAATTCTCAGTAGCAGAACGGAGTCTGGTAATGTGCCCGGTACGGCTGTAGGCTCGCCCTCTATTACGTGGGACCTAAATATTCATGGCGAAATGTGGGTGTAATATACACCTCTGTCTACCCCCTCCGGGATACTGGCGTGAGTCTGAGTCTTTAGTATATTAAAGACTGCTTAGACTAAATTAACGCAGTTGCCACGAAAAATATCTTTTATAAGGTTACAGAGGTTTTCTAAGAATAAAATCTATTTCTGAATAAAAAGTAAAATCGTATTAAAATGTAAAGAACAAACCGATCCACGTAAAGCTATTAAACTCAGTAATAAAGGAACGATTCCGGAGAAAAGCTAATATTGTACAATATCTTGAAGCAAGGATTCCGCTGCAGAACAAACCTTAAGTACTTAGTTTATATGAATGAAGCAGCTCTTAGTAATATTGAAATTTATATTTTAGTTAGTTGCCAGTTTTATTTCCGATCTAACCTCCCCGTTCCTCATAAGTCAGTAAAGTTAAGCAAAGATTGTAAAAGTTGCCAGTTGTCATTCTTTGGTGAGCATGTAAAGCAATAAATCCCGGTTCTTGTTCCAGCACAAGCATCGTTAGGCCATAACGGAGGACTTCAGACGTGCTGGCGAGACAAGAATTGGTCTCTAGTCAAAAGGTCAAAAGTCAGTGGTACGCGCCTTACAAGGAATAAAATCTGTCTCACGGAGCACTTTACAAACTTTTACCCAAAGGACACAAAGAACATCTAGATGTTCTCGTCTCGACTCGAAGCAACATTTTGTGGATCACAAAGAGTGTTTTCTTGCCAACATCCGCCGTAGTGCAACACGGCGAAGTCATCGCTTTTAAACCGATCTAACTACATCATACTAACAAAATTGCCATCTTCTCCAAAACTGGTTCACACATGAACATAACATAACTTCACGTCTTTGTCCCCGAAGGGGTAAGCGGAAGTGTATTACACACCCACACTTCCCCAGTTAAGTTCCGGTCCCAATGTAATAGGGTCCCTATTGCGTACGCGACCGATAACTTACATTTTTAATACACACATAACTTCAAAAAGTCAGAAGTGTGTGCTCGGGATACTTGGGGATCGAACCCGAGACCATCGCCTCGGTAGTCCGTTGCGTACACCACTCGGCTATAGCCACTGTTCACACATGAAAACTATTTTATTCAATATACGCTGCCAGACATATGTATATTACTCTTCAGGGTTCACTAATGGCTCCCTTAGGAAACATTCTACCGACACGTAACGAGGCATTTTGTTTTCGAGAACAAAGTTTGCAAACGTGCTAATTACAAAAGGCTGTTTAGAGGGACGAACTTGCTCTCTTGTGTACAGCATACTTTGAAAAAGGTTTTGAGGCACATGTAGCAATTTTAGTACTTGCTTGTATTTTACATTTTTATATCTATATATCTGACATATTATATGATCTATATATTATTATATGACTGCCTCCGTGGTCCAGTGGATAGCGTATGCAACTGCTCATCGGAGGTCCCGGGTTCGAGTCCCGGGTCGGGCAAGAGTGTTACTGGGTTTTTCCGAATACTCAGTAGCAGCCCGGAGTCTGGTGATGTGCCCGGTAACGGCAATAGGCTCGCCCCCTATTACGTAGGACCTAAAAATTCATGGTGAAATGTGGGTGTAATATTTACACCTTTGCCTACCCCTTCGGGGGTACAGGCGTGAGACTATAACAAAAATAAAAATAAAATATCTCTATATATAAAATTCTTGCGTTACTGACTAACGGATAGACAACGCACAGCAAAAATTATTGGACATTGGACATAAGAAGCTAAAATTTGCCATGTATGTACCTTAGGGACCGTAAAGGTGCATTTAGAAGAAGAAACGGTTATATTAAAAATTGGGCAAGTGCGAGTCGGACTCGCGCACGAAGGGTTCCGTACCATCATCTATAAAAGAAAATCACGTTTGTTGTATATATACTTAAATATTTTTTAAGTTTCTACTTGTTTATTAAGATCGAGTAACAAATTGCTTAAAAATTACGTTTGTTGTATGGGAGCCCCCCTTTATTATTTACTTTTTTTAATTTAATTATTTATTTATTAAAGGTAATATACAACTACATATTCCGTGAAAATTTTAAGCGTCTACCTGTTACCGTTAGTAATTTTGAGCAAAAATACGAAAAAAAAACACGTTTATTGTATGGGACCCCGCCTTAATATTTTCATTTTTTTAATTTTTAGTATTTGTTGTTATAGCGGCAACCGAAATACATAATTTGTGAAAATTTCAGCTTTCTAGCTATCACGGTTTAAGAGATACAGCCTGGTGACAGACAGACAGACAGACAGACAGACAGACAGACAGACAGACAGACAGACAGACAGACAGCGGAGGCTTAGTAATAGGGTTCCGATTTTTACCTTTTAGGTACGGAACCCTAAAAAAGAATCGTATGCGGGCGTAGCTGTGCGCATCCTCTAGTTTTCTATAAATATAATAAGTGATACGTCCATTCTGCAAACCCTAATTTTTCTTTAATGCGTCACGGTAGATTTACTTTTTGTCCAAAATTATCCCTTATAAAAATTTGAGCCAAATATGGATTCGTATAAATCGTATCTTAAATTCTAAAAGGGGTCTTTTTTACTTTTTCAGTCTGACACGCGAGGCACTTATCATACTTTACATAGTATTTTTAAGAGCTCTTAAAAAAATATGTTTTTATTGGTTGGTGCACTGTGTTTGGGTCTCTGAACTCTTTTCTAACTATGTCTACGAATCTCGTATGCAATCTTCTTCTTCTCGAGTCGTTGGCAAAGAATTCAAATAGCACCAGCCCAGTATGTGGCCACAGCAACGGCATTGTCAGTGGCTTGACATAGATCGGCCCCGGACCATCTGTTGCGGACACTTAGGACACTCCAGCAGGTTACTCATGGTCTGTTCGGGAGCGTCACAGTCGCACTGCGTGTAAGCCGAGTCAATCATACCCCATTTGCTAGGTTGTGGCTACAGCGGCCAACCTGGCTTCGTAAACGATTCAGGGAGCTCCATATGGCCCACTGCAGATACATATGCATACGAGATATAGATCTGCTTGTTAATCTTGTCTGTTATTTAATATGTTTTATTATCTTTGTGTGCTGCTAAGTTCCTAAATCGTTACTTTTCCATTATAACCATGTGTTGATTTCTTGAGCAAATTAAATATTATCAACATTACTCTAGCATACAACTTATTAAATTGTTAATTACCGTTTGCTAATCGGTGAAGGAAAACATCGTGGGGAAACCTGCATATCTGACAGTTCTTCATAATGTTCTCGAGACACATGTGAAGGACTATGGCCTAACCCTCCTCATAGTGACATAGTGAGAAAAAGCTGGTACCCAGCAGTGGGACAGTATAAAGGGCTGCTGATGAGTCATGAGTGAGTGACAAGCGGTTCAACATGTTAACAAATGCGAACAACAAAAGGTGTAAATATGAAGATATATTTAGAAAATTACGTGAATTTTCATGCCCGAATTTTCATGATGTACATACACATAATCACTTCTTCTTCTGCCTGCCCTGTTCCCATATCATTTGGGGTCGCCGCAGAATGTATTTCTCTTTCATTCCCTGCTATCAGATTTCATCTGAACATTCACTCCCTTTTCATTCATATCATCTCTCACACAATCCATCCATCTTTTTTTGGTTTCCATCTTGCTTTATATCCCTCAACTCTCAAATTCATCACCAGCCATGCATCACTTGACTAACTAAATAGTTAAATATCCACACATACCTCTCCCCACTATGGAAGGGTAATGCCATACACCACCACGTTGACCAAGAGCAAGTTGGCAGACTTCACATGTCTTTCGGGAACATAATGGAGAGATCTCAGACATGCAGGTTTCCCATGATGTTTTCCTTTACTGTTTAACTAGTGATAATAAACAATTGAATACCCACTTAACTTTGAAAAGTCAGTGGTGCGAGCCGTGGATTCAAATCCGAGACCCTCTGACTTGCAGTCTCTTTGTACCTCTAAGCTATTGCTACCTGTAATGAGAACAAAACCAAGTATATTATATTATCCGCACGTATGCAAATATACGAAACAGAACAGAAATAAAGAGCACATCTCCTATATTTATGACTGGAGGAAGACAAATTATGAGTACTGCATACTACCGTTTAACATCGAGATACGAGCCACGTCTGTGTTTTTATTATCTGTACTTTTAAGAGATTACGTTCCAAGTCAAATTTATGCGAACTGGGTAATCCATGTGTTAATAACAAATAATCTTTTTTAGGCTTTTATTTTTAGTAAAATGAATGAGTATTATTAGTAGAAAATGATCTCATCTAGTTTTTAGCCTTTATCAAAAAATTGCGTATAAAATATATATACCTTTTCCATTAATCATGTAACGCTTTCTATCATAGGTATTTTACTAAGCATAAGATAATTAAGCAATTATAATGTCAATATAAAATATGGGCTAAAGTGTACTCGTTTAATATTTCATATTTTTGCGTGCTTTAAGGTAAAATGTGACAATATTGATAATTTATATAAAACCTGAATTTGTACTTTTCTGCAAATTAAATATTTCGTTTTAATAATTTTAACTATAGTGCAACAAGGAAACTCCTAAGGTATTAAAAATACAGTACGAAGACCGTGCTAAGCTACTACTCGGAATATTCGTCAGTACAGTGTGAAGCTAAAATAGTTTGTATAGTGATAACATAGCCTGCATAGCGAGTATGCACATGCGTTGCAAACTATAACAACCACAAAATATATTTTCTCAGAAATGAAATACATACAATAATGTAGTGTTGATATTTGCTATGAGTGGACGCCTACTTGTTAGCTTCGATCGACGATCGATTTTTAGGCATGAGGTGCTAAAGATGGGTAATAAATAGTGGTATTTTTTTCTTAAATTCACAGTGCTGGTTTTTATGTATGTTTTAAAAAATATTATTAAACATTCATAAATAATACTGCCAGAACTCATTTCGGCGGCGGTAATCTTTATAAGACGCTTTAAAGCTTCCACAAAAACCTCACTTACAATCTTACGGCCGGTTTCTGAATTGAGAATTTCGCGTTGAGAACAATTTAAACACTAATTATATATATACTACTTAATCAATTTTCTGTTTCACAAAAAATAGTTGACCACATTTTGAGTATTTGTGCTTGTAAAACTGATGATCAAACATGATGAACTCATGATCAAATCCAGATCAACTCTATATTCGCGTTTCTAAAAACATTTGACATTTGTCAAACCTCACTTAGCACTGATAAATTGAGAAATATTTAATTATACAACTTTGGCCTTTTAACCCATGATCACGGGTAATATGACAGCTAGTATGTCAAACTGTTCACACTACGGTTGCCAAGCAGCGGTTACGTTATACTGACGTCTACACAACAAGAAGGTCGTCAAACAGAATTTATAGAAAAAAGGTTAAAAAACTATTCAATATTTGGAACAAATAGATTACAACATTATTAGGAACAAATAGAAGGGATAGAAAATATAAATAAGAGATTGCCGTGATAAATCAATCCAAATAATTTCGCTGTGGCCTCCATGGAGGTATAATTCTATATACTGATAATAATAATGATACCTCAAATATACCTGGCCATAAATATTTTGTATTAAAAATATAACAAACTGACTTTGACATTACATACACGTTCCGTTTTCACTATACCGAATTGAACAAATTCAACAAATTGTTCATTTAAATTAAATATATTATGTAATCGTTGAAATAATTTTAAATACAACTTTATTTCGAGTTTTTATTTGTTTCCGCATAAAAATAATTAACTGACAAGTGTGCTTCTTTGTAAAATGTTAATTAATACGAATTTATGGTTACCGGTTTTTTTTACTTGTATCGGAACGTACTAGTGTTGTTCGGTTTGAGTTATTCATGATTTGAAGAATACTCAGTTGAACGTGCTCTGAAAAAATCTCACTCTGACCTGTGAAACAGAAAAAACTTAACTTGACTTTAACTAGTTCCAAAATTTTCAACTGATGAAAGCTGAAATTCTCAATTCAGGAACCGGCCGTTAGTCTTTTTTTTTTAATAGCATAGGAAGGCAAACGAACTAGCGGGTCACCTGATGGTAAGTTATCACCGCCGCACATATACACCTACAATGTTCAAAGGATCATAAGTGCGTTGCCTACCTTTTAAAAAGAAATATGCTCGCTTTTTGAAGATTCCAATGTCGAACTATACTACTAATTTGGAACCTTAAACAAATAATCCAATCCCTTGATCTCTATAACAACTGGATTGGCAAAGAGCGCATTGATTTGTTGCCATGTGTTATAGGTCCGTGAATTCATTTCCATTACCATCACATTTTCATTAAGTGTCAAATTGCTCGACACGAAAATACAACGACCATAAAAAGGTAGATACGCAGTGAAATATTGCAGTCCACGTTGATAAAGAGGCAGGATATTTTATTTCACGCTTATATTATTTGTTTATCACGACATTTTGTTGCAAATTACAATAAAAATCGCAAAAAATGATTGCACTTCACGCGATGTTGTCAATAAAAAAAATTGAATTTCCCATTTTTACGGGAGTTTCGTAATGTGATGAGCGTTATCATTTGGCTGCTGGAATTATAGGACTCTTTCTTTTTTTATTTCTAAGACTTTTTCCCCTTTTTTTGTGTAGGGTTGGAAAATCCTCATGGCGTCCCTTCGCCTTCCGTCAGACTCTTACTGACTAAAGACCAACCCGTGTTCTTCATGTACCCGTGTGTCGGAGGGTCGGGCATAGCCGAAGCATTCGTCGCTACCCTCCGACGGGTATTGGCCCGCCAGATGGTCAGGCAGGCCCCGAACAAAACCCCTTTGGCGGCGGATAAAGGTGTTGGGCTCCGCCGCCAAAACACCCAGCGGGAGGAGGGCAACGCAACACCGCATCTCCTCTTCCTCTGTAGCCCCACCGCGACGCAACAATGGTTCCCCCATTTGGTCGCGCGGAGCGTCCATTCCCAGGATCTCTCTTAGCTTCACCGCGAGTGTCCAAGCCACGGTTACTGAGCCCCCCACCATGACAAGATGGAGATCCCACGGGGGGGACAAAGACTTTTTCCTTCTATAATATGAATCAATAAATTCCATAAATAATTATTTTAATAATTTTTTGTTCCTGTTTTTCTTATAGATTTAATTCCTTTTTAAAGAGAATTTGACGAGATACAATCAACAACAAAATACCTTAAAATATTTTTATTTAGAACATTTATTTTGTTGTGGTGAATTTCTACACAATTTGGTAAGTACCAATTTTTACTCGAGTGCTCAAAAAAGGTGCGTTATATTTTTAGGGTTCATTTACATAACAATGTATGTATGGGTGTTCCTTTTTCCGTTATGTTTTCGGAAAAACATTTTACAACTGGATAACACCGCATTTCACGATTGACGTTCAGTTGTTGTCTCATTCAAATTTACGTTTTGGAACGTCATTTTTTAATAAGTGAAAGAGATGAATATACTTAGGTTTTTTCTAAGGTGCATATTGGTTTCAAAGCTACGTCGTATCTCGGCTGGTTGACTCCCCGTAACGACTATCAAAAATCTTCATAACAGCCGGGACCGACGCTTTAACGTACTCTCCAAGGCACGGGTCAAGCTATAATTAACAATTTTATACGCACTGAACTTCGAAACGTCATTGGTGCGCGTCGTGGATTTGAAGCCCTCTATGGAATTATCTATATTGATACCCTCTGCATGGCCGTTGGTATATCCAGTAGGCTATCGCTGCGTCGATAATTTACAACAAAGGTCCTATTAAATAAATTAATAAATAACTAGATATTTTACGCAAACAAATAATAAAAACAGATGTAATCAAACCCACAATACTCGCAGCTTTGAACGAAAAGATCACTGGCTATCGCCTTAGTCAGTCCACTAAATGAGGAAAGAGGAACCCACCACGCACCCTCGGATTAACCAATCCAACTGTTGTAATAGAAAAAGGTTAATAATACCGAACTCCCCTGAAGAAAAAGGATAAGGGATACTTGGGATATTGGAAATGGGTTCCAGGAAAATACCTGACCATTTAAACTATTTACTAGCTCACAAAATATTGACATGCAATATCCCGTTCTATGCGCCGACTATGCTTCGACACGTGTTTCGCCTCTGCACGAAGCATCTTCCGGGCCGATTGGTAATGACTGAACTATTTACAACAAGAAACGCCTAATTCAATCAACTAAATTTAGTATTTTTTTATCTGCTCGCCTGTATCCTTGAAGGGGTAGGCAGAAGTGTAACTTCACACGCAAATTTCTCGTTATGAATCTCACGTAATAAGGGGCGAGCCTACTGCTGTTAACGGGCACATTCACAGATTCCGTGATAGACTACTGAGAATTCGGAGAAACTCAGTAACACTTTTGCCCGATCTGGAAATCGAACCAGGGAACTCCCCATCAGCAGACGACGAAGGTATCCACTGAAGCACGGAGGCAGTCATAAAATTTTATTATTCACTAAAATATTTGTTACACAGTTTTCCGTTCTACACTCCACCAAAGCGACAATAAACTAACCAAAATTCATCGAAAACACCTATCACAATAGGTATATTAATAACTCATACATAATGAGAGTTCAGCCAATGTCCGCATTATCAATGAGCAATCAAGTTAATTCGCTAACAAACCAGTCCACGCGGAAGCTGTAAATCTACGTGTGACCTCATCTTGCTAGTGAGTGCGTGAGTGTGCACGTAATGAGTTCCATATTACCATCAGCAGGCAGGGAGCTTGCGTGTAAAAGTAAGTACGACATAAATTCATACATAGACTCACGCCTGTTTCCCAAAAGGATTGGCAGAGACAATGGAACGCCACTTGTAACAATCCTGAAATATCTTACTTGCTTCATTCACTCCCATCTAATTTCTCATGCATGCTCTTATGTTTACGGTAATTCTAACCTAAATTTTCCTGCATCCTTATACAGAATGTTGATTTGCATTTGCAAAATATTTTAAGGAGTGATCATACTACGAAGTATAACTGAATAAAAATACATGAAAAATAAGTCACTAAAAGTTAAACAATTTTTTTCGACACTTAAAAAGAAAACTAACTCGGTGTATTGACCGCCGGCGCCGCTCAGCTGATCGCCATTGCAGGTGCCTAACACACACAAGCACACGTACTTACCGTGACTGCCTTATTTTACATGATTTAATAGTTAATTTTGATTTACTATCTAAGTAACATTTAATGAAAATATGAAAATGGGGTCTTATAGCATCGCAGCCTATCTGAAATAATTTTAGGTTAATAAGTCATATTTCAATAATTCAACATAGTACCTATGTACTGTCTAAAATATTTTGCAAATGCAGATCAATATATTGTATAATTATGTTCTCGGTTAGTCTACATAATACTAAAAGTGTTCTCTCCCTGTCAACTTTAGACCAACTTACTCGTATACATCTGTGATGTAAAGAGTATTAAATAACTGTACTGACCTTGGTACTGACTCATAGTCTTAATGACAACAAGACTTCGACCGCGGCTGCATGCGTGGGACTCGGTTACCGCGGTTAACTTTCATTAAGTGATACAATAAAAATAAAATAAAAAGCGTTTAAAAAGTAGCCTATGTAACTCTCGAGTCATACAATAAAAATAAAATAAAAATAAAACATACCATTACAACACTTTGTTGTGGAAGTAAGACAAACAAACGAACAATTTTCACTTATTTAGTATTAGTCTGAATTTTATAAACGCAATGCCCTAAATGTCCCTCAAGTTGCACGGAGGTTGATCTAAATCACGTCATTGATAGCGCAAGTTTAAGCGTAGTAGTGACTTCATATTGGGCTGGTGAATATCTAATAATAAAATATATCTTTGTTAAATATATATCTTTGTTTTGTTTATCGAATCAGAAAAAAGAACCTCTGACTCCTCGTCTACTTAATATTATAGTATATATTATAATTCTCTGCCATTTGAATTAATGCCATATTGCCATTTGTCCTTTGTCATATAACTTTATTTCGAAAGTCTTATATATATATATTTTTATATCTTGGATAATAAATTTAATTTTATTTCTGACAAACATAAATACAATCGTAACCATCATAAATAGAAATCAGTTTATTGGATAGCATGTTCATAGTTTCATATCATAAAATAAAATATATCTTCGTGGGCTGTCTACAGTATTAAAATGATTATACATACATACATACATAGACTCACGCCTGTTTCCCCGAAGGGATAGGCAGAGGCATATTAAACGCCCACTTTTCGCCAGTGTTTTGATCCGACGTAATAGGTGGCGAGCCTATTGCCGCTTATCGCGATATTTTATTTGCCAGAGCCTCTTCCGTTGATTGGCAGGTGCACCACTTGCAGGTGAGGTTGGCTTGGGACCCTAAGTTCTTGGTGGGAACCCTATGCACCCACAATATGCACAAAATGATTATTTACATAAAATTTGCCTATTTGATCTCCTAGCCTATTTGATATAGCAGTTCATTTTGTTCACAATAGAGAGAGAAACGTAAATAACCCCGCAGTGCTGACTCACGCGATCATTGTGTGATTGATGAGCCCCGGCTTCAAGAGTGGAGCTGGGATCACCCTCACGCTTCGTTAAGAGACCAGCATATGATTCTACATGAGATGTCTTAAATTAATGCGTTTGTTCTGTCATAGACAATACAGTTTTCCTAAATCTAAATGTAGAGCAAAGTTTTATGGTAAGTGTATGTACTGGAGTGAGATGGGTGGGATTATTAGGTATGCAGGTTTTACAGTTAGAAAAAATTGGTACAAGAAGAGTCTAGAAGCAATTCATGCACATTTTATAGTGTACTACTACTGCTGAGCCCCTATAAAATAAAATAAAATACATCCAGATTTCTCCGATCTTTTTTATTTTATCATTAACAAAAGTTATTCTGTGACCTATTCGATTTCAATTTATTTATTTCATAACAATGTACATATTATTCAGGATAATACAATATAACCATCTTAAAAAAGTATATTAAACTACTATAATATCATTAAATAGGCATAGACTAATGATTGGTCTCGCTCAAGCGATACCAATCATTTGTCTAAGTAAATAGGATATCTCAAGATGTCGGGACCTAGAAAAACTGTCTAGAATGAGCCGTTAAGTTCAACAAAATCTTTATAACACTTTTTTGCAAACCTTTTTAGATGTCAGTGAGAAAATTTCTGTTTTTAAAAATACTTTTAACATTACATTGTAGTATGCTTCTTCGAGTATCTGGGTTAACCTAGGGATCTTCTTTAAAAAACTTACTGAAATAAATATATTATGACATTTATTATACATAATTATGTTTCATGGCAAAATGTGGATGTAATATTACACCTCTGCCTACCCCTTCGGGGATACATGCGTGAGTCTATTATTAATATGTAGTTCTATAGGTCGCATTCACAGAAGCAAATGAGACTAAATAGCTTTTCATGTACGGAATAGAAATTGGCCACCGGCACAAGCTAACTTAACACTATAAAATCTCAATGAAAATAGACTAGGTAAGGTCAACGGTGCAAAACTCGTAGTACTAACTCAAACCATATTATTCAATTTACCAAAAGTACACTGGGGTTAGTAATAAGGAATTTGTCAAGTAGATATAAACACGACCCGACCCATATAATAAGAAAATATTTTTTAATGTATACAAATATTACTAATGAAACAACGTAGTAATATACCAACGTCTGAAATGAGCCTGAAAAGTAGTACATACCTAAAAGTGTTAAATATATTATCGATTAATTATGATGATTTAACTATAACGTATATTTCAACACAAATTATGTTTGTTCTGAAATGCATGAATCAAGAAAGATAAATTTAGCAAAATGTGAAAGTATACGCACTTCACTGCTGGCTAATCTTACTGTAAACAGCAAGCATGATGTCTCTGCTATAACAATATATACTTATTGTTACATAACAAAGTCAATAATTGTATAGAACAAACATTTACGATAAAAATGCAATTAAAA
The DNA here is from genome assembly GCA_944739405.2 of Euclidia mi. Lineage (NCBI taxonomy): Eukaryota > Metazoa > Arthropoda > Insecta > Lepidoptera > Erebidae > Euclidia > Euclidia mi. The sequence goes on from OX123200.2 coordinate 62,808,708, forward strand.
CAGCAGATAATATCAAAGGTACCTTATGTAATTTGTTTGATAACACGTATTTACATAATATTTACTTACTCAACGTCGTTATCTGCTACATAATGGCAAAGTTCAATACACACAACTAGCAATTATCAAAATCAAAACAGCAGTGAACGCTGGTACAAATCATCAGTACGTTATTATTGTAATAGTAGACCACACGTCATATTGGGATCGTCAGATCAGAAAATATGAAGGTCATAGTAACAGGTGCTGCTGGTTTCTTAGGATCCCGAGTAGCAGATTCATTGCTACGTAAAGAATCGCTTCTAAATGTGACCGAGCTGATCTTAGCCGATTTGCTAGCACCACCTGCTAGGGAAGATTCTCGTGTTATCAACGTAGCAGTCGATCTTACGAAACCAACAGCTGCAAAGGAACTAATCGGAAATGGCTGTGATGTTTTCCTACACTTGGCAGCTAGATGGTGCCCGCATTTTCTGCCCGATCCCGTGGGAATTGCGGGTAATCCCTTCTTAGTGCACCCCTACGGTCTCCAAGTAACATACATGCCAAATATCAGCTTCTTAAGCCTAATCAAAGAGCTCAGATATTCACATAGAGGTGCATTTCCTATGGGCGTTCTGAAGACAAACTTTCTGAGACCCAAATTGCCGCTTGGCGGCGCGGCATTCGCGCTGTGACAGCTGTCTCTACAAGAGCAAGAGAGACAAACGTTCCTTCTGTGTATCTTAACTACGAGAGCAAGAGAGACGGCGAACGACGCCAGCGCCGCCAACGGCGCAGACTATGAACTAAACTGGAGACAGTCCCCACTTGGAATCGGCACACGAAATCCTTAAGAACTCCGCTTCTATGTAAATCTCTATTCAATGGCCTTATGGTTTTGGCTCTAGCTTGTCTGTCTGTCAGTCAGCCAGTAACGCAAGATTTTATGTATAGAGATATAATATATGACTAAGACGGTGTGTTTTTAGTGGTAACACCACATACGCCGGCTCTAACTTCCCCTAGAGCCGGAGATCCAATAGGATTTTCGAGTTCGTAACAAATAGGTAATAAAAAGCTAGGTTATAACAAGCAATATGTTTTCAAACCAGATGCCAGTGGACATTATCTTAACCAATAATTTTAGTTTTAGAGACACGCTTGAGCAGTTTTAAGCTGATTGCACTGGACTGATGATGGTAATTATGTGTGTTGAATATCTTTTCTTTTGTATGGTTATCTATTAACACACGGCATATGCTCTATCTCATATTGCCGCTAGGTGAAAGTATGTTTTAAAAGGAAAGAAATACTACATGTTGGGATATTTATTTGCTCCTATTCATAAACTCAAATATGTTTATTTCGATAAAAAATGTTAAAATTTTTTGGACACTTCAGAATATATAATTATATAATCACTACATAGTATAAAACAAAGTCTGTCTTCTGTTTGTCTGTCCCTATGTATGCTTAAATCTTACAAACTACGCAACGGATTTTAATGCGGTTTTTTTTAATAGATAGAATGATTCACGAGGAAGGTTTATATGTATAATTGACGAGGGCGAAGCCGCTGGCGACGTCTATTAGATAATAAAAATAAAATAAAAAGTAACTTTAAATGCATAATTTACATAATTGAGTATTGAAAATAAATGCCTGTTCAGAAAGTAGAGCCTCATGAGAAGAATCAGGCAAGAAACTCAGGGCCACTCTTTTCATCGTCTATAGCAAAAGTCCTTCGCTAGTCTAAACTCTCAAGTATAATGAGACTGTCACTCTGGGGAAAATCTGCTAATTTATCACGAACCAAATTCAATCAAGAAAGAAACATAATTAAATCCAGACATACTGTAAGATGACTAATGCCCGCAAAAATAAGCCCACCAAAAAAATTAATGAATCCACCCAGCATTACGGGCGACAATATTTTTTATAACTGTTACGTAGTTAAGCAGAAAGGACTCAATCCACACTTTGGCCAAAATTGAGTTATGTATGCCATCGTACTCCCGAGGGTCAAATCTATCATGTAGTAAAACCCTTTTTGGAAAATGTACACTGCAACTAGTTTTTTTTCGCTACCCCGACTCAACCCACAGTATGAAAAGCACACAAAAATATTTGCAGAATTAACTCAGTCCACTTGAATTGTTTCTGAGTAATGTATTTCTATGGGTATGTTCTTAGGGTCGATAAACCAGAATAAACTCAAACAGCTTGGATCCTTTCTAAGAATAAGTTTTATTATACAAATATCATTAAATCAAATAACTAAAACGACTTAAACAGGTTGAGTCGTTTCTGTGTTATAGGTTTACTGAAACAAAATATTTATTTTTATTTATCAGAAACGACTCAAAGCACTTAGGATATTTCAGGAAAACTGCTTTTAATGAAAAGCGCATTTAATATCAAATAAACTAAATCGACTCAAATAGACTGAGTCGTTTCTAAGGGATAGATGTAATTACTGATAGAAATACTTTCAAATGAACTGAAGCGACTTACAACATTTGATTTATTAAATAATATTAATAATAAAATTAAATAGATTTTATTAATATTAAATAATAATAAAATCTATGCGTGGGCGAATCGCATCAGGCGGTACAAAAAAAGGATTGACCGATATTCCCAAAATCGCGCATTTCAAAGAGATGAGAAGTTGGTTATAGGAATTGGGAGCGACCTGAACCAGGTGTGGCTGATGGGCGTCGACCAGATGATGCGAACACGATTGCGTTCTGGCGCAGTTTATGGTCGACTCCCGTCAGCCATACAGAGGGTGACTGGATTAGGGATATTGAGTGATCATGTGAGGTAATACCACATATGGAGCCTGTAGCAATAGACGCCAGTTATGTAAATTGTGCAGTCCGTCCGTTAGCCAATTGGAAATCTGCGGGACCGGACGGGTAGCACAATTTCTGGTTAAAATGGCTACGCAGTGCACATGTTAGCTTGGCATCCCAATTCCAGTCATCTCTGGACTCAGGATCGCTGCCAAGTTTTATCACAACTGGCGCGACTCACCTGCTCTTCAAGTCTGGTAGTACCATGGAGCCTACGAACTATAGGCCTATAACTTGCCTGCCTACAGTTTATAAAGTTTTTACATCCATTTTGAGAACAAAATTGGCATTACATATTATTATATTCAATAATAAAATCTTATCTGAGTCTCAAAATGGACGTAGACGGGCACGTGGTACTAAGGCTATTAGCCAACAGGTGCGCCGTAGTCGAAAGAATCTGGCGACATGCCTGATAGACTATAAAAAGGCCTATGACTTTGTGCCACATACGTGGCTTTTGAGAGTGCTGGAGTTGTACAAAGTAGATGCAACACTATGCGCCCTCTTGAAGGCATGTATGGGGCAGTGGAGTACGGTGCTTCGCTATCTAGGGTGTCGACAGCCTTGCGGGTATGGCGTACCTATCAAGATCAAACGGGGTATTTTCCAAGGCGACAGTTTGAGTCCACTATAGTTTTGCCTAGCACTGAACCCGCTGAGTACTTTGCTCGAAAGTTCAGGACTAGGCTATCGGTTGCAGACTAGAGGTCAGGTTATTTCTCACCACCTTTTCATGGATGACCTCAAACTATGTGCCCCTACTGATCTCCAATTAATTGAGTTACTAAAGATAACTGAAAGCTTTAGTAATTCAATTAAGATGGAGTTCGGTGTGGATAAATGTGCGGTCATGCATGTAAAGAGAGACAGGAGTGTGGAATCTGATGGTATAGTGCTCTTAGATTTCACACAACTTAGATCTCTCTCTGCAACGGCAACCTACAAATATCTGGGTATGTCGCAGGACTCGCAGGCATTAGGCATTGATGACGCTGGCATGAAACAGGCGTTGCAGGCACGTTTCTTTGGAGGCCTGAAGAAAGTTTTAAAAAGCTTTTTATCGGGCAGAAATGAGGTGCGTGCCTGTAACGGTTGGGCTATGCCCGTCTTAATGTAGGTACTCCTTCGGCATACTCAGATGGACTCAAACAGAATTGGATGCCTTGGATAGGAAAGTTCGCTGCCTACTTACGACATAACGGATGCATCACCAGCGTTCGTCGGTGATGAGATTGTACATCCCACACAAGTGTGGGGGTCGTGGCTTCTTGAGTGCCAAGACCCTCCACAATCGCGAGGTGTGCAATCTCAGAGAATACTTTCTCCACCCGACGCGGGTGTGCACCGAGATATGGTCGCTGTGGACAGAGGACTTACCCCGCTGGGCCTGACCAAAGAGAACTGGCGCAAACCTGCCGTACTTGTTGTAGAGGAGCGCAGGTAAGTATGGAAAGGTAAAGAGCTGCATGGACGTTTCTACCGGGCCTTGCATGGGCCCGACGTAGATTTTCCAGCGTCGGTGTCCTAGCTGCGTTTTGACGATCTTTTCACCGAAACAGACGGTTTTGTCCTTGCGATTATGGACGAAGTTGTCATGACGGACAACTACCGGAAGTATATTCAGAGGGATGGGACGGTCGACATATGTCGGGCATTTTATCAGCCTGGTAAATCGCTTAGACATATTAAGTATCCGGTTGTTCTTGTCTTGGCAAAGGTGAATATTTGCATAGACAGAACCAAGTAGCCAGGATTGTCCACCAGCAACTTGCCTTAAAGTACTAAATTGTCGACTCTGAAATACCGTACTACAGGTATGTGCCCGACCCAGTTCTTGAAAATGGTCGTGCTACTCTGTATTGGGATCGGTCTATCATTACTGACAGAACTATTGTGGCTAACAAGCCGGACATAGTGGTGACAGATCGATTAGAGCGCCTTGCAATGATCATCGACGTCATCATATCCCATGACGAGAATCCCATGAAAGCCGAAAAAGATAAACAAATTAAGTATTTGGACCTGGCTCACGAGATTGTCGACATGTGGGATGTTGACGCGGCGATTATTGTACCAATAGTCGTGACCGTAAATGGTCTTATTGCCAAGAGCCTCGACCACCACCTCAAGAGGCTCTCGTTAGACGGCTGGATCTTGAAACCATTGCCCTTATGTTCTGGCAACAGATACTGCCTCACAATAGTCGACCGCTTCACTTGTTGGCCTGAGGTGTATCCACTCCAGGATATGACTGCTGAAACCTGTGCTGCCGCCCTTGTCAATGGTTGGATTTCGCGGTTTTGCTGTCCAGAATACATTCCGACCGCGGCAGCGACAGTTCCTATTGCACATATTCAAGGAACTCGCTGCACTGATTGGCGCAAACCATCACACTACCACCTCGTACCACCCAGCAGTTAATGGCCTTGTGGAGAGATTGCACCGACAACTAAAGTCAGCCATCACCTGCCATGCATCATCCAACTGGGTTGAAGTCCTACCTTGGGTTCTACTTGGCATACGAAGCGCATGGAAGGAAGACCTACAATCATCTACAGCAGAAATTGTGTACGGTGAACCACTCCGTTTACCTGGACAATTCCTCTCGCCTGCCTCCGAAGCTGAGACAGATATTACAACTCTGGCTGCTAGACTACGTGCTCACGTCAGCAAACTTACGCCGCTACCTACGTCATGGCACAATAGTTCTAGTAGAACGTTTTACGTACCCAAGGACCTGCCAACAGCAACCCACGTCATCGTTCGTCAGGGTCCGGCAAGAAGACCTCTTGAAGGACCGTACTCAGGTCCCTAAAAGGTTTTACACCGATACCAGAAGACCTTTGACGTGGACATCCGGTGCCACAGAAAGGACTTGGAGGATGAAAGAAATTAACATGCGACCTCATTTTTGGCCTGTTTTATCTATTTTTTTTAATTTTAATGGTTGTGTTTTATGTGATTTTACTAGCTTTGTGTTTAAGGTCAATTAATGTAAAACTTTTTAGTACATTAACCTATTTCGTTTTTTTTTATAAATAATTTTCTATTACAAGGGTAGTTTTGAGTCCATTTTGACAAATAAAAAATTAAAATGTGTCTTAACAATCTTAAGTTTAATGGTAAGGACTCAACCCACATTTAACTTAATATCTTGAAATGTATTGTAAAATATATCACAAACTTGATGGACAAATACAATATAAACTATTCTTTTGATGATAAGAGCCATTTAAAAAAAAAAATAACCTTTTGTCAGAGAAATTACAGCTCAAACTTTAAACGCCCATAACTCAAAAGTGACTTTGTGTGGATTGAGTCCTTTCTGCTTAACTACGTCCCAATGTAACTGACTCGTTAAATTTTTTTCAAAGTCACCTCGCTCCGTCCACCACAAAAGAGGAACAAAAAGCATTTTATAAATAAACTTGAACAATGTCGTCTTTCAACAAAAACAATGTTGGCGGCGAGTCGTGTTTGTTCCAATTTTATCACTTAGAAATAAATTCCTTAGAATCTGAGATAGGATAGGAAGGAGATAAAATAGTTTTTACGAATCTCTGTAGAATAGTGGCTAGTATGAAGGGCGTGTTCCAGCTTGTTTTGTTTGCTACAAACGCTCGATATAACAGAAAGAATACTTTAAAGCTTTTGCTTAGATTTTTTTAATGCTAGAATTTGTGTATTTGTACAAATCAATACTGACCTACACTCGTTGGTTGTATTTGTGGACGGGACCTGAGGAGATCAGAGCCGAGCATTCAAGACTCCGACTAAAATAAGTCCTGAAAGATGAGTTTCGTATCCTTTCGTAGAGTCTTAATACTTAAAAAAATATCTCATAGAGGTAAGTTTTTATTATGGACCTCAAGTTTTTCAAATTACTATACCTTTTTATTATTGTTTACGAATATTATAATTATTTTGTGGTATTTTTAAAATACATAACAAGACTTTTGTAAATGGAGAACCCACTTACTGTGATACAGTTTTTTTGCTAGTACAGGAGTGGTGTTCTTTCTAATCTTAATATCTAAATCCTTGCGTTACTGACTTACTGACAGACAAGCTACAGCCAAAACTATGGGGCGCAGGAAGCTGAAATTTGGCGTGTATGTTCCTTGGGGACCGTAGGGGTGCACTAAGAAGGGATTGCCCGAAATACCCACGGGATCGGTCAAAACAGATAAATTTAAAAAATGTGCAGGCGTAGCTGCTGGCGTCCTCTAGTTTATTAATAAACCCTTAGCCTTATGTTTGATTTTATGTAAAAAGAATATTTTTTAATGTATCTGTGTTTTTTGATAAATAAATTGAATTGAATTGAATATTAAGCCTTACCTTAAATAAACTAGTCAGATGATGGCTGGACGATTGAAAGAAAAATGATATAGGTAGGTACCTATATAATTTTTCTTTCAATCGTCTAGTGATAGATAGATTTATTGCACACGAAAATAATTTATATCTACTCATTCTCCTAGCGTTATACCAGTTTCAATCTGGTGTCCGCTTACTAGTCTAACCGGATCATCATCCTCCTAGCGTTATCCCAGTTTGAACCCGAGGTCCGCTTTCTAGTCTAACCGGATTTGGCTGAATATTAGCTTTTCCACGGAGCGACTGCCTGTCTGACCTCCGCAACCCAAAGGGATAGCGATATTCCATGGTTTAGACTAGTGTCAGTTTACTTTAGAGGTACTGACGCCCTATAACGACTGTCAAAGATCTTCATGACAACCGGGACCGACAGCGTAACGTGCTCTCCGAGGCACGAGACAAGCGATATTTAACAATTCAATACGCACATAACTTCGAAAAGTCAGTGGTGCGCGCCGTGGATTCGAGCCCGATACCCTCTGCATGGCAGTTTGTTGGTATCTCCACTAGGCTATCGCTGCCTTTACTAGTCTAACCGGATATGGCTTATATTATAATATTAGCTTTTCCACGGAGCGACTGCCTGTCTGACTATAATTATGTATCTACTATAGCTACTATTTACGTATAAGAATCAGCGGCCTCATCAAATTCTACCATACCATATCGCAATACATAGTTAGATGTTTAAAACACATCTTTAAAATTAAATAGGAATTTAAATTATTACCAGTAAGTTATTTGGTATCTTTGGCAAAAGAAACCAGACTACTAAACGACTGCCAATATTACTATGAATGATGTTTATTAAAAACCAATTCTATCACAGATTCTCAGAATTCGTAAATATTTTCTAATAAATTCGTGTTTAGTTTTAGAATATCAAAAGTATGTGAGTTTTTCAGTAATCATTTATTGTGATACAGTGGTATTATAAAGTTGGTAACAAAATTTAGGTGGCACATACACTGATCAGCCATATCAGGCGTACATTACAGTCTTAATTTAGAGGGAAACATTCATTGATAGTTGTTGGCTCTATTTTTTTGCATCAAAACACAAAATAACATACTAGTTATTAGCAACAAAACATAATATTAAAGCTTTAATTACTAGAAGGTATCTGTTAGGAACTCCATTATAGTATAATAAGGCCTTACCTCTAAAAAATCTTTTATTTTTTTCTTAAATATCCCTACGTCGTCCGTTTGGCGTATTGTTTTTGGGATCTTTTATATATTTTCGACGACATACCGAAAAATCCTTTTGAGAACAGAGCAGTTTTAGATGGCTTGTTTACAACTTTATCTGCGTGTCTACTCGAGCACAGACTATCAAACTTATTGCGGTTAATTTTTACAAACATTGCCATTTCAAAAATGTTTAGTGCGGGTAAAGTTAATATTTTTAGATTTTTAAAATAGAGTTGGCAACTTTCTGGAACACGAATATTACAGACAGCTCTAAGACATTTTTTTTGAGCTCGGAAAGCTTGTTCACGGTCTGTTGCATTACCCCAAAAAATCAATCCATATCTTAGTGTAGATGTTACATACGCGTGGTAAGCTGTGAGTAACACTGTTTTGTTAACGATTTGTGACAGTTTAAACAAGGCATAAGAAAATGTATTTAATTTTTTGCAGATCGTATCTATATGAGTTTTCCATGACATATTTTTATCAATCCAAAGTCCGAGAAACTTTACGCTGTCTGTTTCCTGTATGTTTTTTGTTTCATATGTAATATGTAGAAAAAATGTAGTTTTTGAAAATTTTAAATAAATGTCTCACAGACTGGCTCAATACCGACCACTGGGTGACAGAGATTAATTATTACTTGCAAATGATCCCACGTATTTCCAAAATAATAGTCACTCTGTATATGCTTAAATAAATATGCTCATCTAAAAAAATTTAGTTTTTGTTTGCCATAGTAACCAAATTACTAAAATCAGGGCTACAGGCCAGATAGACTCAAATGCACTGCAGCACTCAAACTGTCGCATCACCGCTTCGTACTACGTCTAGTGTTATTAATTTGATTGCCACACGAGAGAACACTTTTCGTGATCCACAATTGTTTTTCCATTCTTTTGAGGCCTTGTGTCCTGATTGATATATTGACTGATTATATATTTCTAGTCGCCCGCGATACAAGGATTATTCCTAGCGCGACTTCTGCATTTTAGTCAAATACAAAGTTTTTCAGAATAACTTTATAACACCGTAAACACAACACCATCAAAATATTATTATTATTAAAGTTTCACTCCGTAGCACTCTCGTAAACCGAAAACTATTACACAAATTCATGATCGACACGCACACATATTTCCCAACAACCAGAACCAAAAGATTCTAAGAATTTTACTGCTATTAAATCATGCAGGACTACGAACTCTTAATAAAATTCATATCTGAATAAAATACAGCGACAAAAACTATTCCCTTAGCGGAGGTGTCTTGTCGTGCGAAATATCTTGCCATCACGTATGAACTGTGGACGTGATAAATGTAGAATGTCGCACTCTTGTCGCAGGGCGCGATATAAAACACTGCGGGACATGTTTCACACCTAATGTCTGATAATGGATGACCAGGTTGTTTGTGATATGCTTCCTACCTGCTGCTGGTTCAGTGAATGCGTATGCGTCTGCTGATCGGGTCGAGGTCTCGAGTACAATTCCCGGGTCGGGCAAAAGAGGTACTGAGATTTTCCAAATTCTCAGTTACAGCATGGAGTCTGGATTAGTGCTCGGCAACGTCAATACAGGGTTGCCTGCGAAAATCCTGTCAGGAAAAGTGGTTGGCAAGTTTTTATTAGCCTGGACACGATTTTTTGTCAACCCGTTAGCGATATATTTTTAACGTGATATGAAATACTAGTCATCCATTTATCAGATCGGTGAACTCTTACTAATGTTCTTCGAGAATATTCTAAAAAACTTTCAGATAATATGCAGGTTGCCTCGCTGCTTTACTTCTCCATTTAGCAAACGATATATTTTATTCCAGGGCATTATAAATTCGCTACTACTAACGCCATCTATGTTTTCGAACGTGGACGTCTCTCAGGACAAAAATAAAAAATGCCAGGAATAAGTATCTGAGATAATAAGCGAAATAAAATGCGCGAAATAATAAAATTCTCGGTGAAGTTAAGACCCTAAAATTATTATTTTATTGTTCATTAAATGCTATCTCATTTAATTTTCACTCAATAAATTGTAAAATAGAGAGCACGCAGGTTTTGAATCTGGTACATACTCCAGACCAGTTCATTTATAGTTGTTCTATATTTCGTAGAACTGTCTATATTATAATGTTATAGAAGGTTTGAAGGTTTATTGTTTGACGGACTTGTGCTTCTGTACCTAAGTCAGGAACATTTGAATGTATTAAATATATTCACTACAAACAAATGCAGAGTTATTATAAGATGGCAAAAAAGGCGAAATTATTTAAGCAGCTGCCTCACCACTAGGAAAATATTATATTATTATTTTGTGATCTACAAATTCGTTTGTTGTATCTGAGTGCTCATAGTATAGGTTTTGAATACATTTTTTCTGATGATTTTATCCTAGTGCCTTGATAACTGGCTACAGTAATCAGATATTCCGGTGCGTATCAGGTGTTCCAGTTCGAATGTATAAAATACTCCTGGCACATCTAATCATATTTTTATTGCCACTTCAAATACATTCTCGTGATTTATTTTCTTTATAGAGGCAAATAAGTACTTATAAAATAAAAATCTGTTTTCATTAGACATAAATTTATTTCGATTTTATACAAAGGAGAGGCGACTACTTAATTAAAATTATAAGACAGGCGCGCACTGCGGCACTTCTGCCTTCTTCATGCAAAAATGTAACATAACTAACTACATTAAAACACTTAGGAACAGAAAATATACCTTTGAGTATAATTACTTAAGCGCTGCACTTGGCGAACGGCCATCTTGTAAAAGAAAGTAGTTTAATGAAAAATTCAGTAATACAGTAATTATTTCCTAAAACATTGTATGCAAGAAAAGCAATTAACAAAGTGCGAGAAGTCTTTTCTGATATTTTTTTTAAAGTGGCTCGTGGTATAAGTTTGCTTGCTTACAACCAAAGTTATAACACAAAAAAAAATATTGACAAGTTTTTGATAGAATAATAGAACATATGAAAAGGCGCGGTAAGTTGCTGTAGGGGAGCCCAGGAGGGGATTTCGGGATTTACTCGAACGCGTCAGATATTAATACCATCCATGTCCTACGTATTTTTAATAAAGCAGGAATGTTAATCTGATCGCTTGCATAGTTTCAAAATGCAATAAAAAGAAAATTAATCGAGCGTGTCAGATTTTCTAAGGGCATGTTATGTTAACTTAAAAAAAAGGCTTTCATTGAATAATCTGACGTTTTAGGTGTCACGCAAACTCGTGGCCATTATTAGAAAGTTGCAAATGTGAATGAGTGAATTCGCCGTTTTGAAATACTCAAGCGCGTCAGATTAAGATGTACATATATGTATATGGTTTATCCTATCGTCCTAGACGTGCTTTCTCATAATCTGACGATTATCTGGAGGTATTAAGGGAAAAGCTCTTATTAAAAATTTTAAAATGTCTATAGCCACTCCCCCCACCGATGAAAAATTATACATTATTTACATTTTATCTTTTTATCATTTAAGCTGTGCATCCAATAGGTCTCTATGACGCTCGAGTAAATCCCAATTTAGGATCATGGGCTCCCCTACTATTACTGCGGATGCGATAAGCGCCATGTGTTTGCAGTTGATTTTTTAGTTTACTGCATTGGCTTGTATCGCCAGCTGTGTAAAGCTTTTGCGTTAAATTCTATTTTTCACCATTGCAACATTGCCGATGATGCGATCTGGGAAATATTGTATTTGATTAAAAACATAACCTGACACTTGTTCCACGAGACTTGCATGGCCGAAACATGGACCAATTTTAGTTTCAATTTTACCCGTTTTATCAGTGATTTATTTATTATTCAAAGAGGATTTTCAAGTATTTTTTGTAAAGCAGCCTTTAAAATTCTTTGGAACATTGTTGAGATTTTCGTATAGTTAATAATAATATCTGGACATCAAAATCAAACGTCCAGATTTGAATCATTATTTACCATCAAATCAAACAACGTATGATCCTAATATTTAATAGAAGACATAAAATATTGACTCAAATATGAGGACTTTATTGGCAAAGGATTTACGGATAGGACCAAACGTTTCATGAAACGTAGTAACGTGCCACAGTGCGAAGACCATCAAATATTGACAATATGAAGTAAATACATCACTACTATACTATATTGATATCTTTATTTATTATAAAAATAATTATATAGTTATGTGTGATCTCTCTGTTTTCTTTCTTAGGCGACGGAAAATTCGGTGGATGTGGTCACGCGGCTTTTCTTAAAATCTTGTAGAATTTTGATATTGGAAAATAAAATGCTGTTAGCTATTTTTACCTACACATACCGACTTAATATTTATGTAACACAGTGCTCAGACACGGTATGGCCACAGCTAGTGTAAGCCATGCCAAATCGTCGAGCATATACACGGTAGGTATTTGTCCTTTCTTTTTTCAAATTATTAGGCTACTAATAGCACGGTAATATTAGATTATATTACCGTGCTAATGGCCCGTTTCACCGTCTGTTTGAGAAGTTCCTGTTAAAATAAATAGTCAGATATCTCATACAAATAACTTTCCAATTTAGAATTTATCTGGAAGATATCCAGAGTCGGTGAAACTGGGCCTAAGGCTCTTTATATAAAATTTATTAAATAATAATATATTTGCAGTTTGTTTCTTTCTTTCGAGAGTTAAAATAGAAAAGCCACGTGGCCAACATTTATTACAGCCGTTAAGTTTATGCTGACAAACTTATTATGTACCTAGTTGAAAGTCTTAGATTAATTATAAACTGCAATAACTTTTTCACGATAAATTAAGGTAAGATAAGTTACGATAATATATACGTAAGGAAATTACAATAAGACGAAAATAGAATACGTTTAATTTTCTATTTGCTTTGATACAAAACTTAAAATTCAATAGCCTGCCGTTTTCAGGCTTTAACCACTCGAAGACCTAAAAACAAGTACAGAACATCAAGTATAATATAATCTAACATTTGAAACTTAATATTAAACTTTAAAATTAAACAACATATTTAATTTCATAAGAGCTTTACAAATATTTTGTTGTTTTAAGTACGTTGCGACTCGATCAGAATTTAAATAGGGGAAGGGGAGGCGCGCATCTGACGTAGCGCAAGCACAAAATTTTTCACTGTCAATTTATTATCGACGTTTCCTTCATTTAAATAATGTCCAAAATTAGTTAACACAATAAAATTACTGATCAGATCGAAGCGACTACGCGCGTGGACGCCAGTTTCCGCTCGCATGTTCTGCGTTGGGCTTCGCTTTTTGTGCGCCAGCCTTAAGTGATCATTTTAGAAATATCAAGTAATATTACAAGATCGACTCGACTCAAAATCGCTTTCTATCAAGACGCACTCACACACACATGATAATGTAAACATATGAGAACTATATATAAGTACATCTTATTCGTGCGTTATGTAATGATACCTTATTGCTGCGCAAAAACTGATCAGTTCGCAATGTTCTTGAAATACAACATTTGAAATGCGAAAATTGAGACAATTTAGAAGTTAATTTGAAATATTCTTTATAATAACACCTGGGACAAGTAAATAATGTGATATTTACACAGTTTTAAACACAAGAAGAGGTACTTATGTAATACTATATTTTACACCATATTTATGTACAAAACTAACAATATAAAACTTACATTTACTGATCACAGGGGGCATTCATTAATTAGGATTTTTGTTATACAATTCAAAGGACTTATTGATGGGTCTTGACAACATTCTTTAATTAAAATTTGAAGTACTACATATATTACATAAAATAAAGAAGAATCTATGTAATACAATTTATCTCTCGTTTAGAATTCTATGAAAGTTTATAAATTTAGGTACGGTCCTTGTTATTTCCGGTGACGTATATAAGTTAAGTCTCATGATTGTTTTCAGAATCCTCCTAATATTAACCCAGTTGCAGCCTGGGGTCCGCTTTCTAACGTAACCGGATTTCCCTGAATATTAGCTTTTCCACAGAGTGACTGCCTGTCTGACGTTCACAACCCAAAGGATATTGCGAAGTATACAAATTATTATTGCAAAATTGCGATTCGTTTAAAGCTGGTAAATGTATTATCAAATAACCTTATAAAATAGCATAATTAAATGTGATCTAAAATAAATTATGTCTGAACTTTTTTGTTAAAGTTACCCGGTCAAAGTCACCTCAAGTTTGTCTTATTTTGGAGGCTTTAAGTACTTAACGTAAAATTGAATTTCAAATAAACATCAAATAAACTTCAACTTGATTGATAACATCTTAATTAAAATGTAATATTTGTACGACATCGGTACTTAATATATGAAAGGTGTAGACTTTGCTTGTTTATATTTGTTTGGTTGAACGCGCTAATCTCAATACTTTCTGTTCCGATTTGAATACTTTGTTTCGTATCGAATAGCTCATTTATCGGGGAAGGATAGGCTATTATATAATCACGCTATGAGTCACGGGTGCAGAGCAGTAGCTCTAAATAATCTAGTATTTAATAAAAAATCTTCTTGACGATTAGAATCTAGCGTTAGTCATTTATTTCGACGTTCCCAAACTGCATCGTTCAAAACTTCGACAGTAAAATACGGTAAAAGCCAACGCCATTTACTGTTCAACACGGGAGCAACAAATTCAAACTGAGGGATATACGGTTTGACACGAGATCTTTTTTGTTTGGACTGTATTCCGATATACAGGATAGTGAGAATTTAGATAAAGGTTCGAATGGTTTAGAAAAATAATATCAGGAAAAATCTATTTGAGCACAATCGCCTGAAAATAGAGTAGAAAATAGTTTCATAAACTTAGATATATTTGTATTCATCAAATGTCAAACGCAGTTAGCACACCGATATTTCTTAAACTTTTGTGAAGCTTGCTTTATTTAACAGGTATTTTATTCGTCATAAGAATAAAAAAATAATGCTTTTTATGTACATAATCAAAATTCCCGAAGTTATCCGTGTAAATAAATCTTTTTACATACTACAAACTGATAATATTGAATCGTAATCGCTACATATTAAAATCTTTAACAGCATTTAAGTGTTTTTCCTTCCTGCGGGGTGTCCTACATTATTTACTTTTAACCTTTACACCTTCTTAAATTGCTTGACGGAAATTACTTTCCGTATAAGCAGAAAATCTAAATGACTTCGCTCAAATAAGCTGCATAATGTATTGTCTGCTTCCACGGAACATGGAAATTGATTCAGGACGTAAATTGTAATTTGAATAATACATTACTGTATGTTATATGTTAATGTATTGCATACTCAAAACAATTTTCTTTTCTGGGACTAGTAGCGTAACTTTGAAAGAAAACGTCGTTTTGTTTGATGTGATGTGTAGTTCACCACGCTTGCTAAACCGCACTTGGCCAGCGTGGTAGACTATGGCCTTACTCTTCTCATAGTGAGAAGAGGCCTGTGCCCAGCAGTGGAACAATATATAAGACTGATGATGATGATGTGTCAAGTTACCTGCGTGATGATTGTTGACTTTCGGCAAGCGATTACGCATGCCCCGTGCCTCGGTACGAGGAGCACGTATGCCGACAGTCCCAACTGTCATGATCTTGGACAATCGTTACAGGGGTCACCTATGAATAAACTGACACTAGTTTAAACCATGGTATATCCCATGGTTTAGACTCCAAAATTCCTTTGGGTTGCGAAGGTCAGACAGACAGTCGCTCCACAGAGCTGAGAATATGAACTTTTCCAAAGAATCGCTTATATTCAGTAACATCCAGTTAGATTAGTAAGTGGAGTCCGGACTGTAACTGGGATAACGCTAGGAGTAAGTGAGGTAAGTAGTGTAAGCTTTCAAGAAAAACATTAATTAGAAGAGATTTTGTACGATGTGACGGGAAAATATTTAGATATTTTAGTAAATAAAATCATTTAGATATTTCATAATTAACTTGCAAAAAATTTGTGTATTTCAAACTTAATCCGATTAGAAAAATCCGTGAAGGAAGGTCGGCATAACTTACAGCGTGACATATTCTTCGGTAGGGTCAACCAAATCATACCACACTGTTTTAGATTAGCACTCTCCACTTTTTGAATTTGAGGAAACTGCAGTGGTTTTTAGAACGCAAAACTACACAAATAATATCTGAATGTGTGTGAATGGTGTGGTGTCAGTTTAATTGGTCCTAAACAATCAATATGGAATATATGTATGCTGTCAAATCTGCCACCCACCTTTGTCAAATAAGTGATGACAACGATTTTCTTAGGATCGAAACACGGTCCGGTGAGAGGTGGTTTATGGTCAGTCTGTGTGGAGAGCCTTGGGCTCCCCCAAGGCTCTATAATAGGCCTCCGCCTATTGTCCAACATTGAATGTGCTATATTTCACAATTTCATAGATAAGATACGGCAACAGATATCTATATTTTTATGCGTGATATTTATTTCTATGATATTATTACGCATTCACTCAGAGTGATATATATTTTTATACATATCCTTTATTTATGACGTATAATTATTACCATTTGGTGTAAGAAATTGGACGTTTTAGTTACGTTATCTTATTACTATAATATAATAAATAGTCTCAAACAAATCTTAGTTAAGAATTTATTACTAAATATTTCAAGGCGGGAATATTTGTGTTTGGTGTCATAAATAATTATTGTTATGGTTCATTCATTAATTAAAAATACAATAATCATTTGTACATATTATGTTTGTGCAAAATTTAAACGTGTTTTACCTTTCTAAAATACCAAATAGCTCTCTGACTATGCGAATATTTTCTGTGCCAAAAACTGTATTAACAAATGCTTATCCGCAACATATTAAACAAATTGTATTCTTTCTATAAGTACGTCAAAGTTGTCAAAACCAAAATGCTTGTACTAGACTGTGCTTTGAAAGTAGATAAGTATAGTCAGAGAGCTGAGCGATATTCTACAATCTTTCGAATAAAATATATCGGATAAATACAACATATATTTGCGATAACAGTAATCTACCGTCTTAGTTCTAAACATATTGCTTAACATTGACTCACATTTATTTTTGACACTAAGATCTGTAAACACACACCATAGTTAAGAACAAATTAATTAAATAAATACTTTCATAATAATAACATATCCTAGCATTGCTTTAAAAAACTATAATTATATATACTGCTCAAATAGACTTCTCAAAATGATGTATATAATTATTTATTTCCAACTTTAAAAGCAAATTTAAATTCATTAATGAATAGATGATAATTTACTGCAAAACAGAATTTATAATAAAATGAAGAGTCGGGTAAAGCCATTTGTGATTCATACGTTCATAATATAACAAAATACATATCTAAACAGAATTCAAAATCAAAACCTTGCACGTAGCTTTCCAGGGTGATTGAAAACGTTCTAGCTTACGTAGCTGAATAAAGTATTTTATTCAAGTATGGCTTTAGAATGTTTAATCGGAAAGGGGTTTTTGAAACTTCGTATCGTCTATTAAAGGTTTCATAAAAAGGCGGGAAAAGTGACAGCGAAATAAAGATCCTATATTCAGCGTGGTATTTCGTTTTAGTGATGTTATACACGTTATTTTAAACTGTTATAAATGTTTTAGTACGCTTTATAGCAGTTTCTTTAACTGTTATTTCAATGGTACAACGCCCTATTTATATTAAAATTGTTCAGCATTATTTAATCTGCTTTGTAAAAAATTTAACTTGTCATCAACTATAAACACAATTTATTTATTCATTTTTTAAATTAATACTTTTTGCTTGAAAACAATTATGTATCAGTTTCTCAATATTTTCAATGACTTTAAATAATTAAGTAGAAGTTTATCTACTGTCATAATAATATTTATAAATTAATGTTTTTATTAGTTATAAATAAAAAAAAGTATCTTTGATTTAATTCAAAGAAGAAATGACCCGTATTTGTAACGAAGAGATAATTACGATCTTCAATTTCTTGCAATTATATTTTCTGACCATATCATACATAAAAAAATACACGTTATAGATTAAATAAACTATCAACATCAACATCTTAAGAACCACTATTTTCAGATTGGCGTAATGATAAATAAAGAACAGCGTCAAACAATTCAAATCATTCATAAGAAAAACAAGAACAATAAACCATTTTAAAAACAAAAAAGTAATCTTTAAAATACCCGTTCATAATTTCATTCATATACACAATTAATTATGCATGTATTAAGTCATTTTGTCACGCTCACTTTAGTTAACTGCTCACTGGTATATTTAACTGCTCGTTATAACGTTCCAACTTTGAAATTCAGTATAATAGCAGGTGCTATAATAATAAGCTTTATTATATGCGCTCACCCGCTACCACAGTTAAAAATAGCAGTGCGCATGACTTTTACATTTACGTATTTTATGTTATCTTATTTAATACTGCTATTTAAAACACATGCTATAACTAACATCATTATTACTTTGGAGTATTTTAATTATGAGTCATCTCTGGATTTAAGGTACATATAATAGACACTAAGAAAATTCATAAGATAAGTCGTGTAAGAATTAGTTTACACAGTATAATATGTAGAACATCACAAGGATCTGCGTCTCAGGAGACGTGAGAAGATACCTTTATCTATTACAAAAATTGTGCTCTTAGGAACGATAAAAAAATCTCTTCACACTTGCGTATTAACTATACTAACTTACTACGGGACTGGGGCCCTTGCTTACGAATATGATAAGGCTACGGGTTCCAGATATTCTATTATCGACTAAATCTAAGTAGTATTGAAATACAAGAACCAGTCAATTAATACGATAAGAAAAATATGACTGCCTTACAGTTGCACTTTTACTATCTCCAAATCATCTCGTACGCAAACAATCACATCCACGTATCTTCACATTATCACTCTTGCACGCTGTTACAAAACATTGAGGTACTTACTGCTTCTGCAAAATAACATGCTAAAAGAGTCGCTTATTTCGGTAATACGTTATTTTGAACATTTTCAGAAGTCATCATCAATAAAAAAGTGGTATGCCCATTTGACCGAAATAATAAATATGGGCAACATAGTAAAAGTCTCTTTTATTTAAGGAATATTACTAGAATTATTATAAAGAAACGGTTTAAACCGTCCCGTATCAAGATTGTTTTCAGGCAAAAGATCTAAAACAAGTTCTTGTTCTAAAAAAAGACAATCTTATTGTTTTAACGCATATGCAAACCAGTTCGAAAGCGACGTAAATTGACTGATTCTTGCAGATCATAATTTTATCTAGTTTACCTGAGGCAGTAAAAAGGCCTTAACATCTCATCACGATTATGCAAAATCGAATTTTCTAGACACTTAAGGATTACAATTTTTATAATTTCCCATAATCGTACAAGATTTTCTTTGTGTAGGATTTAGGTTATTGTTGACATAATAATTTCGTAATTATCTAGGGTTAGTAAATCGATAAGCGTAATTAAGTAGTCATTGTGCTCATAGTATAGATATTTTCAGTAAAAAATAAATACACTCCAAAAATATCGGGTACTCTTATTATCTAAGTGTTTTCCTCAAAGCTGGGAACGCCTCCAACGACGCACCTGCGAAGTCGAAAATTAAGTCTTATAATCATGAAATCAAAGTCAAAAGTCAAAATTATTTGTTCATCTTGGTCACAAGATGACGTTTATGAACGTTAATTCTTTAAAGTAAATTACATTGAATCTACATTTACTGCCTCGTTCGCAAAGCAATAGATAGAATAACGAGAAAGAACGGGCAATAAAACTTGTAGCCTCTTTTTTTAATCGCCAACATGATGTACATAAATTTGATTTTTGTAAGGAGCTGCAACTGTTTCACGCTGTACTTAATTAAGTAGTAGTAAATCTAGTAACTTACGAAATCGAATATTTTGCTACCCATTTTGACACATTTAGCACATAATAAAGGTGCAAATTTAACTGGGTCTTGAAAACATAATGTATATAAATATATTTAAATAAATTCCGAGGCATTTTACTTGCTTCTAGAACCCATAACATTTTTCTTGTCAAGTCATGTTTTTAACTGTCAACAATTTTTCACGATTTAAATTGGACGCTGGCTTTATCTTTGATACTTACATTACCTACTCAATGATTTGTTACAAAATTGCATGTATAGTCCTTTATTTTAAATAATATTCATTATTTTCTCTACATAACATATAATTTAACTACCGATACAAACTATGCACATTATATCTACCCACATAATATACACATCAACGCAAAACATTTGGTCCAAACACATGTGACAAAATAATATAATACCATTAAAATACAAAAGGGGACTGAATACAATAGGATTAATAATATTCTATGGGCACTATAAGAAAGACAAGAATAAATAGTGATGCACCATTTACATAATGTCAAAACATTTTGACAAGTAACCTTGTTATTATTGACGTAAAGAGAGAGAGACAGATTTCCAAGAAAATACGGAACGGGGTAATCTTTCAAAGATGTAATTATTTCTCAGCGTATTTATGCAGTTTTTTTTTCAGATTTGGTATCTCAGATTTCCCTTTTATACAGACTCCAATTAGTCGTAAATTAGTCACGCACTCATAGATGGTTTTGGTGTTTATCCGGATTACGTAATCCACAATTTTTTTTTGGTCTAGGTATTATTTGTCTCTGGTAAAATTCTTGTCAACTGCGATATAGTATTCATTGCTAATGCAAGTTTAGTAAAAAGTCCCATATCTTCGCCAAAGTGCATGGAGCAAAGTAAAAGAGTTGATAAGTTCATGAAAGCAAAGTCAGCCTTAGACACTATATAGTATGAACTCCTAGTATGATTTTATATTGTTCCCCTCTTTGGCACGGATTTCCTTGCAGGCTAAGGTCTTCTACAATCTACCACATTAAGTTGAGCTTGCAACCATATAGGTACATCTTTGACAATATTTCCGACATAAGACTCAAAATATCAGTCATAAGATCTGTTATACAGTTATTCACTATATTTTTCAATAGCGATGCGTGATTGTATTATACTACACAGAAACTTATTCAATGATTCAAGATTTTCTGAGCATCGCGTTCGAATTCAAACAAATGCATTATAACGGATAATAGTTCGAATAATCACCACAATGTTCATTCGTTACCTATTTAATAAAGTTGAAAATCTTTCGTAATAATTAGGCACGTTTAATCTTAACCACATTTTAATGATTTGATTCACATTAGTTTTATTTGTTTATACGCAATGGCTTTACCATTCAACAATCAAACGTCGAAAGTATTCAAATCATTCAGAATCTCTATTGACTATCACACATCACTATTAATTTGTTCTTAAAGCATGCATACTTATACTTGTATGACGTTCAGGTGATTTCAATACGTACATAAATTTACCTGTAGTGTATGCTGTGGGTTTGAACACGTTATTAGAATTGGCAGTTCAACGTTCTTTTAATTTTGAAATTTGCACTTCTTTGGACAAAATAATAAAACAAATAAAAATGGTGATACTGCGTGAAATAAAGCTTCTTTGAAATGACACATGACGGGATTTAGACACTTACAAAACAGTAATGGGCTAAAGTTCCAAAAGAATCCTACCATATTATGAAAATTAAATATCAAAACTGACGTTGATAGACGGGTTTGGTTTTTGGTTTGGTTTTACTTATGAAATAATTTTTTCTTTGCCATAATTGATGAAGAAGTTGAGATTTCAATTACCCTATACAGCTAAAGGTATAATAATGATTAAAAACATTCACTTAAAATTCACTTTACATATCTACTCTCG
This sequence comes from Euclidia mi, assembly GCA_944739405.2. Lineage (NCBI taxonomy): Eukaryota > Metazoa > Arthropoda > Insecta > Lepidoptera > Erebidae > Euclidia > Euclidia mi. The sequence continues at coordinate 62,830,916 of OX123200.2, forward strand.
ATTCGTTACCTGTCATTTAAATCAAGCCATATTTCACTAAATATTCTTTCAAGTAAATAAAAAATATATGTTAAATACATACCCGCGACAATAATTGTTAGAATTGACTTTGCGTCGGCGTGCCATCAAATGACTCCTCGTTGATAAGCCTCAGTTTCACAGACTCCCTGCGAAGGTTGTAACTCGTCGAAATATGACAATGCTTCACGTCGACATTAAGTAAGTCCTCATTCAATTCCACTCCACTTTTTTCCACGTCGGCCGCCGCGCTAGGCTTCCTTTTATGTCTGAACGACGTCCCACGCTGGGAACTCGAGCCTAAGTAACTATCCGTCGTTGTATTACCGTTGAAAGTCTTCTCAGGACCAACTCCTACCTGCTCTAATTGCATATTACCTCTCAGATTTACTGAAGTATCAATACACGGTATTAGTTGCTTGAATTCCGTCCTGAAATTCTCGTTCATCCACGCATAGATGAAGGGATTGTAACATGTTGATGACATAGCGATCACATGACCCATGAAGAACAGCAAATAGTAGTATCTCAAATGTATGGCGTACATGTAATAGTCATTGCATAAATTGATAAGGTTCGGAGGTAGCCATGACAAGCCGAAAATCGTCACCATAGCGATCAACATCTGGTTGGTCCGTCGCTTCCTGTTTTTGTCCACGTTCCTCTTTACGAGAATTTTTGCTGGCTGCTTTCGCTTTAGCTCTGTCATTTAGTTTGAAACTGACACACGTGTAACAGAATGCAATCACGATGAAAGGCAACACGAACTGAAGCACAGATGTCACTGATCCAAACAGTCGTCGCAATTTCTCTGACGGCCACGTCTCCTCACAATATCGACCAATATCTAGGTCGTAGTACGTCATAAAAATGGCGTACGGCATAGTAACTGTGATGGCAAAGGTCCAGATCATGGTGATGACGATCAAGCAAGTCTCAATCTTCATCCTAGGCCTGAAGGGGTAAATGATTACGAAGAACCTGTCGATCGCTATAGACATGAGGGTCAACGTGGATATGTATACGCTGCAGCCTTGTGCAAAAGGCATAATGTGACAGAGGAGAGATCCCCAACTCCAGTTGCCACGGAAAGTGTATAAAGGAGTAAACGGCACAGCAAAGATGCAGAGCAAAATGTCAGAGAGCGCCAAGTTGCTGATGAAGAGATTGGTGACAGTCTGCATGGCTTTATTTATATGGCTATATTGGATAACGACGAAGCATACTAGGAGATTACCCAGCAGCCCTAAGACGAAAATGATAGTGTATATGACGCAGAATATTGCTTGCACTATTTTATTAGAGATGATGTTTTCATAGCTAATATGTGTGGGTGACAGGCTGCTAGAGAAGTTGTTTCTGTCTGTGACGTACAGTTCGGTGTAATTTAAAGGCGTCCCGTTCATTTTTACTGGCGTTCTCCGTTATAAAGCAAATTTATTTCGGCTTTAAAACATCAATTTTACGAGGATCGGCGTTCACAATTTTATATTTGTCGCGACCTGTAGCAATACAAAGGCTTTATTTAATATCATTGATTTAGTTAATAAACAGTGAAATGCTTGAAACAATTATAGATTTTCCGTTAGCTGGCTGAAAACGTTTGTCGAATTTTCCTTTGTTAGACTACCGTACGCCTGTGACTTTATTGTTCTTTTTACAACGTGTTCCCTAACTAGGAAAGGCAATGGCGCGGTAATGTTTTTTATTTACAGCCAGAAGTAATGAAAGGAAATGCTAGTTCGCGTTTTATAGCACATTTAATTTGGTGAAGCAAGTACTGTTTATTAACCTGACTTTAAGAAATGAACAGGGTGAGATCTAGCTAGAATTTCAAATAAGTTTTTCAATTATGAAATCATAGATTCTGTAACATAAACTAGTAACAAAAAAATTATTATATTGAATTTTTCTTATTGCCACTGGTTACAAACCTGCTGACTAACGGAAGAGGCTCTGGCGACCGACAAATGGTGGTATAACCATTCGTAATGGCGAAGAATAAAGAAATTAAGCCCAGTGACGGGCAACAGCGTCACCGGTGGCGAGGATCTACGTCCTGCGATCGCCAACACGCATGCCCAGCGTGGCGATTATGGGCATAACCTATTATGGCAAGCCACTATAAACCACGGCCCCTAGTTCCCGGTCGCCCCGCTATTCCTGACCACGGCGGCGGTCATGGCTACGGCGGGGTTAGGGGTGCGAAGAATCCCCGGGTTACGATAGGCCGCCACCCTGAGAAACTAAAGCTGACCCTGGCTACGTACAACGGACGGACGCTGTGACTTGATGAGCATCTTCTTCAGCTGGAACAAGAACTGAAGTGCATAAGATGGGACGTTTTGGGTTTGTGTGAAGTCCGAAGAGCGGGGCAGGACACCATAACCTTGGAGTCGGGCCATCTTCTATACTTCCCAAGGTTGCGTCGGGTTTTTGGTCCATCGATCCTTTGCTGACAGCATTGTTGAAATGTCTAGAGTGTCGACAAGGGTTGCATACCTCATATTGAAATTAACCAAGAGATACATCCTCAAGGTTATTCAGATTTATGCACCGACTTCGGCTCACTCGGACGAAGATGTAGAATTATTCAACGAGGATATCTCCAAGTTTCTTCACAACACCCCCAAAGTCCATTACAATGTTGTAATGGGGGACTTTAACGCCAAAGTGGGAGTACAGGCCAGTGGCGAATCTTCAATAGGTCAATATGGTTACGGCAGCAGAAACAATAGAGGGGAAATTCTTGTCAACTTTCTCGAAGGAGAGGGGCTGTTTATGATGAACTCGTTCTTCAAAAAGCAGCCCCAAAGAAAGTGGACCTGGCGGAGCCCCGATAACAAAACCAAGAATGAGATTGATCTCATCCTGTCGGATAAGAGGCGCATGTTCAGGGATGTCATCTCACGTTGAATCTCACGACCACAGGGTCGTGAGATTCAACAGTGGAAGCGACCACTGACTTGTGCGGGGCACCCTGAACATTGAATACAAGCGCGAAAGAGTCCGCATGATGAAGTCCAGGCTCCAACCAAACCAGCTGCAAATTGCCACAGGCTCCAAAAAATTCCAATTAAACCTGGAAAACAGATTTGCCGTCTTAGAAACCACCGACTGCGTTGACCAGAAGCTCGACCAAGTGGTGAGCACGCTAAGAGAAGAGGGCGAAAAATTCTGTAAAATGAAGCCGAATGAGGTAAGGGGTCAAAGCTTTCGAGAGAGACTCTGGAGCTTATGAGGGAGCGCCGTCAAAATCCCACGTCAGCCTTACCAGAACAACGGGCTCTAAATAAAAATATAAATAAGCTGGTACGATGCGACCTCCGAGCTTTTAACACGCTTTTAATTGAAGAAGCAATTGAGCAGAACCGGGGATCGAAAGTGTTCGTCCAGAATTTCCTCGGGAAGTCTTGTCAGGTGGCTCCCACCTGACAAGACTGACTGCACAAACGGGAACAGTGATTACATCTAAGCCGGAGATTCTCTCAGAAGTAAGACATTTTTACAGCAAGCTATACGCTTCTCAAGAGGTTCGACCCGAAACTCTGAGAGATAAGCCCAGAGCCACCCTTACACGGTACTTTACGGAGGACTTGCCCGAAATTAGCATGGATGAGATCGTAATGGCCCTTAAACAGCTTAAAAATGGAAAAGCCCCGGGTGAGGACGGAATCACACTGAACTCCTGAAGGCTGGAAGAACCCCTGTGTTAAAAAAGCTTCAGGAACTGTTTAATATCGTCCTCTTCACTGGGAGAACTACAAATGCATGGCACAGAAGCGTGGTCATTTTGTTTTTCAAGAAAGGTGACAAAACCTTGTTGAAAAACTACCGGCCCATATCGCGTCTCAGTCATGTATATAAGCTTTTTTCAAGGGTCATCACGAACCGTCTTGCGTGAAGACTCGACGATTTCCAACCACCGGAGCAGGCCGGGTTTCGAAGTGGATACGGGACCATAGACCAATTATACACAGTGTGGCAGATTATTGAGAAGACGTAGGAGTACAATAGGCCCCTGTGTCTAGCATTTGTGGATTATGCGAAGGCTTTTGACACTATTCAAACCTGGTCTGTTCTGGATTCTTTGCAACGTTTTTCATAAATGCCTTTATGAATCCGCAACGATGACCGTCGTAGTACAGAATCAGCATACTGAACATGTCCACCTGCGTCGCGGGGTGAGACAGAGCGATGTCATATCACAACGCACTGGAGGATATGTTCAGGGTGCTGGACTGGAAAGATCACGGCATCAATATAAACGGCAAACGCATCTCTCACCTACGATTCGCAGACGACATTGTTATCATGGCTGAAACGTTGCAAGAATTAAATCAGATGCTGAACAGTCTGGCTGCCTCGTCTCAGCGGATTGGTCTCCGGATGAACTCTGACAAGACAAAAATTATGATCAACAAGCATGTCGATCCGGAACCAGTCAACGTAAATGGAGTCTCCATCGAGGTTGTTTCCGAATACACATACCTAGGACAGATCATACAATTAGGTAGAAACAACTTCGATAAGGAAGCCAAGAGACGGATACAGCTGGGCTGGGCAGCGTTTGGGAAACTTCGTCGGGTCTTCTCGTCGCCCATACCACAAAGTTTGAAGACAAAAGTCTTCAATCAGTGCGTTCTACCCGTAATGACCTACGGGGCTGAGACGTGGTCACTCACGGTACGACTTGTCCACCAATTCAAGGTTGCTCAGCGAGCTATGGAAAGAGCTATGCTCTCTTAGGGAGTTTCTCTTAGGGATCGAATCCGGGACGAAATCATTCGGCAGAGAACTAAAGTCACCGACATAGCTCAGCGAATAAGTAAGCTGAAGTGGCAGTGGGTAGGTCATATATGCCGCAGAACCGATGATCGCTGGAGCGGTCAGGTTCTTGAGTGGCGACCGCGTCTCGGCAAACATAGTGTAGGGCGTCCTGTAGCTAGGTGGGGCGATGATATTCGAAGGGCAGCGGGCAGGGATTGGAAGAGGAAAGCTGAAGACCAAGCTCATTGGCGCGCCATAGGAGAGGCCTACGTCCAGCAGTGGACTGATATAGGCTGATGATGATGATGATGATGATGACGGAAACATGCATTAATATATCTAAAATAAAACCTGCATGCATTGCCTATACAAAAAACCTGCAAAAGCAGTTAATAAAAAAACAAAGTTGGCACTGGCTGAAAAATTTAAATAAACTAGGAATCCAAATAATATAAAACGTACATTTGAAAAAAGAATGATGCCAGTAACAACTTTTTAATTATGTTTGAAAAACAAAAATTTCTGTGGAAACCGTGGAATTCGCGCACACAATGGCGGAAATATGCCTAAATAAATTATAATACAGTTGAAATTCTCAAGTACGTGATGAAAATTGTTTTTTGTAAACTTGTTCAGACTGGTACCTATTGCGTTGTTGTATTATTTCTTTTTTTCAAGCAAAAACTATTCAATGTTGTTTACAAGTATTGCTTAATTGTGAATTGGTTTGGTTACTTTGCGAGCGCTAAGTACATAGCTTCTCAATATGTATATTATTAAATGAAGTCTCTGTCACACTCTATATGTCTGTATTAACGCGATAAACTCAAATTTTACCAGATGATTTTTTGTACGACAACCAAAGTGATAATTGTAATAAATAAAGAGATTTTGGTCGCATCTGCGGCAATGCTTTCCAAGTATTTTTCAAACTATAGTAAACCCAAATTAGGAACTAAGCTAAGTAAAACGTCACTCCATAATGGGGCAAAATTTACAAGAAAAGGGCTACAAGCCGAACATTGTAATCTGAACCAATAGAATTTACAACGCACGCCTAATCCAATGAGCGAGTTGGCTCAGTGCCAAATTCAGGCATTTTGATTGCAACGCCGAAGCCCCGGGAGAAATTACATAGCCTTGTTGTTTCGTGTAAATTTGTGTGTTTGATATATTATCTACAATATGTTACACACTCGCAACCTACAAGAGGAGAAGCATGCCTGAATCACATTTTTGTTAATTCCGTGAAAAATGCCGTAGGCTTGGTATGCTGCTCGGATATAACAGACCATGAATTAGTCATTCTCGGTTTAGCCAATAATCAGAGGCAGAATAGCAGCCCACATAGAACCATTGTTAGGCGAAACGCAAAGGCTATTCGAAACGAGCTTTTGTTAGAGGATTGGTCACAAATATGTGCACATACTGATATAAATTGTGTAGTGCGAAGTTTCAGTGAACGGCTTGAGAAAACTATTAGTTAACACACCCGAGAAGTCAGAGTAAGCCACTCAAAGTTCAATATCAAGCCGTGGATCACACCAGGTCTCATATGATGCATGCAACATAGAGATCGACTGCATATCAAGTCTCAAAAATCACCAAATGATCACCTCCTACGTGTAACATACAATCGCTACAGAAACTTTTGTAATGATCTGCTAAGAAAGCTAAAAACTGAACATGATAATAGAGAACTTTCTACTAGCACAAACAATCCGAAAAAAATGTGGAAGGTTATAAAAACTACATGCCACCTCTCCAGTGCTAAGAAGGAATCCAGCGAATTACTAACAATACCTGGTAGTATTTCTGCTAAACATTCACTGGACATATGTAACAAGTATTTCTAGACGGGTGGACAAAGATTAGCGAACGAAACACTACACGATTTAAAACAATCACAAGAAGCATTTGCAGACAAAGTCTCCAATAATTTATTGAATCACTCCTTCTTTCTAGAGCCTACAGCCGAGTCTGAAGTAGAGGCTCTTATAGTGTCGTTAGATAATGATAAGGCACCAGGTACTGATGGTCTAACCAATGGTCTTCTGAAAGAAATCAGGGACAGCATTATACCACCGCTTACAAAAATATTTAACCACAGTCTTGAAACAGGCATTTTCCCCAAAAATTGGAAGACAGGATGTGTCATTCCAATTTATAAAAATGGCCCAAAAGACGCAGCGGATAGCTACCGTCCAATCAGACTCCTAACGGCATTTTCAAAACTCCTCGATAAAATTGTAAACAAAAGGCTTGTCAAGTATATTGACGCCAATAACATGATTTCCGCTAGACAGTTCGGCTTTAGAAAAAGAAAATTAACGGAAGAAGCCGTGAAGCTACTCACTTCTACAGTGTCAGCGGAGCTTGACAGGAACAGGTGCAGCATAGGCATTTTCATCGACTTAGCAAAAGCCTTTGACACCGTCTCGATTCCGATTATGCTGCGAAAGCTAGAAAAGCAGTTCGAAATCAGAGGTATTACTCTCGAATGGTATAAAAGTTACCTGACGGATAGAAAGCAAAGCGTTAGAGTTGGTAAGCATGAAAGTGGACTAAACTTAATTAATTTTGGCATCCCGCAAGGTAGCATCCTTGGACCAACATTATTCATCATGTACATGAACGATATATATAATGTTATCAAGGCTGATATAATATGCTATGCAGACGACACTGTTATACTCTATAATGGTGCTACATGGTCCGAGGTAGTCACGAATGCCAAAACAGGAATGAATAAGATACAGTGTGTTTCATAACCCCCTGTCCGATCCCGAAACCACATATTACTGACTTGTAAGGCATACTAGGAAAAATAATAAAAAAAATCTAGGTCTTCATAAAACGTCACAATTTATTTCCTTAGTATAGTATTAACGAGAAACATTACCCCGAAATTAGGGAAAATTCCCTAAACTAGCAACACTCCACTCAGCGGCGGTATCCTTTATGATTCTAATAAAAAGCCGCTCGACACAATTCCGAAACGCGGTAGAGATATTTTCTTTCGATAGCAGCTAATATCGATTTAATAAATTTTAACATGAAATGTGACACAACATTCATTTTTCAAAGAATTATTACATTAATGATATTACGATATCGACACATTACGTAAACAAGACTTAAATAATTCTTTTGTGTTACAGAACTTAGTCGATCATAGACAAAAGACTATGATCTACTAATTTCGGTAACCTAAATCAAATAAAAAAGTTACATCATTTTTATGTTAAAACAATAATTTAAAAACAAACAACAATTTTGCGTTGGATACGTGCCCATCTCGTACGGGGACAATAATAACATATCGATAAAAACAGAACTCCAATAAATATAATTGGTTACATCCCTAGCTGGCTAGTTTTTGCGTTCGGACTTCCGGAATAACTTACGTTGTGAAATAGTTACGTTGTCGGTCTTATTCAAACTCTGAATACTTTAACATTTCGATGTGTTTAGGTAGGAGTGAATGCAATTCATGCAGGTGCACGTAGTGATAAGGAGGAATAGTTCGCTGGACCACCAGGTCTGCCAGTGCCTTTGGAGCTTCACCACCTCGTGAACTACAGTGTGCTAGTTAGTTTGCTTTCAAATAGGTACCTTTAATGAAAAAGTACCGTAAGTGTCTTAACCTTTACGGTCGACATGTGGAGCATGATCGTCGTACGCAGCTTTCAAGTAAGTTGATGTTTTTCGGAATTAAAGGTAACCTGCCTAAGTAAGATTTAAAAAATTGGTAAATACCGTAAATACTGCAGCGCTCATAGCGTGACTAAGCTTTTGGATCGTAATAGTTTGGCAAAGTTAAGCAACGGTTGCACAGGTCATCACTTGGATGGGTGCCCACGTACTCAGAAGGCACGTAAAACTGAATCGAAGAATCGTAAGGCCATGTCGTGGGCCTTCGGGTGATCTGAAATGTCTGAATACACGGACACCAAAGTTGGCTACGCACTCTTACGAAACAAACAAACAACGTAAACAATACCTTCCGTTTTACGTAATAATGCAATGAACCAGCTGTTGCAACAAACTCATAAATAAAAAGGGTATACCTACCTACCTAAAATGATGGCACGTGTAAAGTTGGCGTTCGGCTTTTCTCAAAGGATTAGATAACTAGACGCGGCTGCCGGCGGCGGCCGATGCACTCAACGACCTTTTATGAACTTTAGGTAGATACCTAGTTATTACGATTTATGATTCTTCAGTGTTGCCATGGGTAATCTGATATGATATTACTTAAAGTTAATTAAATTTACCAGGGAAAATTTTATCTCGAATTTCCGTGAATTAATGACAAATCCCTCATCATTTTACTCTACCCTACAACCCCTTCATTGATCGGACGGGGGGTTATGAAACACCCTGTATACAGGTGGTTGCGTCGTAATCTGCCAACACTGAACGCCAAAAAAAAACTACTACTATACATGGATTACTAAACGCTTAATGTGCGCCAGCTTTTTATTTTAAAATCCTCTTTAAAAATGCACAAGGAAACAATAAATTTTAAAGAATATCCACGTCTCCTGAAACGCCGCGTTTACATAATTGAGGTACCTAAAGTTAGATCATCTTTTGCCAGACGCTTTAATCCGTTCATCGACCACTTTGTTTACAACAGAGTAGCTAATATGTGTGATATTAAGCAGTGTTCCGTAAACGAGGCAAGAATAAAAATTACAAACTGGCTCCTAACACTGTCATACGATTCAACTGAAAGTTTTTAGTACACCTGACATGACAACCTCTTGTTCAATAAAGAATAAATTAGTAGGTACTAAAGTACATGAGCATAGCTATCATGAACACGAATTTATAAGTACAATATTTTATTTATTAAGTAAATGTATACATAAATTTCATGACAACTATTGAGATATATATATTATTATTATTTAAATTTACATATAAATTTATACATATATATTTAAGTATTATTACTACATCCTGATTTACACACATAAATAGTCTATAGAATAAGTTAAGAAGTTTACCTTTACCCTTCTCTATATTATTATAAATTTAAAATTTAGTTTTATGATGTCGTCCGAGCACACTTTGTAAACGTTTAGGTAATCGTAGTAGGCACCCACAGGACAAGCTTGCCTCAAGGTTTTCTTTAAAGACACCGCGACAGATGAAAGCGAACAAAACTTGTAAACTTGTAACTTTCGTAGTATACCTAAATAAACATTTCAGAGAGCAAAATATACGAAAATTATTTAAGCTACCAATTACGAACGATGTAAAATTTCAACTTTAGAACTTAAATATGTCTACCATAAAACCTCTGTACAGTAAACCATAAACAACATTAAAAATAAATACCACAATGCTGATGTTATACAGCAAGAAAACCAAACTCTTCGACAAGAACAATTTTAAGTTGATTTTGACTGAGTTAGATTATTCAATGAAAGCTGTTGTTACAAATTCAGTGAACAATATTGCCAAAAAGTTTAAGATTATTTAATAAACAGTCTGTTAATCTTTACTTAACACTTCTAAATTTAATATTTCGCCTTAAAAAAAATTAGAGGAGCAGCTAGGCCCACATAGTTTATTTTAATGAGAATGATTCTTCCCGGTCCGGTGGAAATTTCGGCAAATGCCTTCTTAGTGCACTTCTACAGTTCCAAAGGAACATACCTACATTCCAGCTTCTTACGCAGTTTGCAACGGAAAAATTTGATGTACCTACACAAAGGAACGCTTACACACTTCGTTTTCAACCCTTAAAGAGGGTTGATGACGAATAAAATATAGCCCCACTGCTGGGCACGTGCCTCTTCTCTGTATGAGAACAGGCACACTTACACCCTTATGAACATATTTACAAGATAATAACACAATGATTGACATTTACTACTACGTTCACAATGCAGGGGCGTAGAACCACAAGGAATAACTCTTATAAGGACGCGTTTACGCTTGTATAAAAAAAACACATATTTCCGGTACATTTTACGACAATTTTAGATACTAACTAATAAAACTAATGATTACGATAAATTGATTACTTTTTTATCTATAAATCAATTTGAAAATAAATACAAAATATTTAATTAATATTAATGTAAAATCGATTCGAAACGCCCTCTTAAATCAAAAATAGGCATATACTGCTATTTTTGGGTACAATTTTCTCTCTATTTTTACATTTATTTAGATTTTCAAAGATAGAATAGGATAGTAAATATAGTCAACTCAAAAACAATTAGAATTTTTTTTTTCAAAATATTGTAAATTGACTCAAAAAAAGCACTATTTTGCTCGCATACGTGTGTCTTAATGTGTGGCAATAAGGTTCGTTTTATTTAGCCACTTTCTTGATTTATATATCCAAATTCTGCAATGAGATCTCAGTCTGCGCTTGAGCGCCGTCGGGACCACTCCCGACGGCGCTCAAGCGCAGACTGAGATCTCATTCAGTCTTCGGGCTGCAGCGACAAGCGACATAGAGTCCACACTCTATGTCGCTTGTCGCTGCAGCCCGAAGACGAAAAATATACGAATATATACGAATACAAAATATTCGCTAAAATCAATTTGATACTTCTCGTATTCTGTGCGAATTACGTACAAGTAAATTTCTTTTGTATAAATGGACATTATTACTTTATTTTCTCCGTTATGTTGAGTCAGAATATATTTCGGTATTTAGATATTATTTTGTTTCTTGCGTTGAAATCTGGTAAGATTATCTGGACTGATGGTATACCATCCCGTTCAAGTGTTGCGACTGGAACTCATAAAAGAGTAGACCTAGTTATGCCAGGTTGGGGCTCATTTTATTTGTTTTGGTGAGACCCTACCACTGGTACTAGTGAAGTAACCTTCCAAAGTTATTCGATGAGTCTTGCTGGTACTCATGTGTGAGTAGAGCTAGGCATGCCGAGTTTGGGCTCATTTTGTTTGTACATAAGAGACCCTACCATTGGAACTTATGAAGTAACCTCCCAGGGTTATTCGATGACTCTTGCTGGTACTCATATGTGCGTAAAACAAGGCATGCCGAGTTTGGGCTCATTTTGATTGTACATAAAAGACCCTACCACTGGAACTTATGAAGTAACCTTCCAGGGTTATTCGATGACTCTTGCTGGTTCTTATATGTGAGTAGAGCTAGGCATGCCGAGTTTGGGCTCATTTTGTTTGTACATAAGAGACCCAACCACTGCAACTTATGAAGTAACCTTCCAAGGTTATTCAATGACTCTTGCTGGTTCTCGTATGTGAGTAGAGCTACGCATGCCGAGTTTGGGCTCATTTTGTTTGCACATAAGTAACCCTACCACTGGAACTTATGAAGTAACCTTCCAGGGTTATTCGATGACTCTTGCTGGTACTCATATGTGAGTAGAGCTAGGCATGCCGAGTTTGGGCTCATTTTGTTTATACATAAGAGACCCTACCACTGAAACTTATGAAGTAAACTTCCAGGGTTATTCGATGACACTTGCTGGTACTCATATGTGAGTAGAGCTAGGCATGCCGAGTTTGGGCTCATTTTGTTTGTACATGAGAGACCCTACCACTGAAACTTATGAAGTAACCTTCCAGGGTTATTAGATGACTCTTGCTGGTACTCATATGTGAGTAGAGCAAGGCATGCCGAGTTTGGGCTCATTTTGTTTGTACATAAGAGACCCAACCACTGCAACTTATGAAGTAACCTTCCAGGGTTATTCGATGACTATTGCTGGTTTTTATATGTGAGTAGAGCTAGGCATGCCGAGTTTGGGCTCATTTTGTTTGTACATAAGAGACCCTACCACTGGAACTTATGAAGTAACCTTCCAGGGTTATTCGATCACTCTTGCAGGTACTCATATATGAGTAGAGCTAGGCATACCGAGTTTGGGCTCATTTTGTATGTACATCAGAGACCCTACTCACATATGAGTACCAGTAACAGTCATTGAATAACCCTGGAAGGTTACTTCATAAGTTCCAGTGGTAGGGTCTCTTATTAAAAAACAAAAGGAGCCCAAACTCGGCATGCGTAGCTTTACTCACATATGAGTACCAGGAAGACTCATCGAATAACTTTGGAAGGTTACTTCATAAGTTCCAGTGGTAGGGTCTCTTATGTACAAACAAAATGAGCTCAAACTCGGCATGCCTAGCTCTACTCACATATGAGTACCAGCAAGAGTCATCGAATAACCCTGGGAGATTACTTCATAAGTTCCAGTGGTAGGGTCTCTTATGAACAAACAAAATGAGCCCAAACTCGGCATGCCTAGCTCTACTCACACATGAGTACCAGCAAGAGTCATTGAATAACCCTGGAAGGTTACTTCATAAGTTCCAGTGGTTGGGTCTCTTAAATACAAACAAAATGAGCCCAAACTCGGCATGCCTAGCTCTACTCACATATGAGTACCAGCAAGAGTCATCGAATAACCCTGGGAGGTTACTTCATAAGTTCCAGTGGTAGGGTCTCTTATGTACAAACAAAATGAGCCCAAACTCAGCATGCCTAGCTCTACTCACACATGAGTACCAGCAAGAGTTATTGAATAACCCTGGAAGGTTACTTCATAAGTTCCAGTGGTAGGGTCTCTTTTGTACAAACAAAATGAGCACAAACTCGGCATGCCTAGCTCTACTCACATAAGAGTACCAGTAAGACTCATCGAATAACCTTGGAAGGTTACTTCACTAGTACCAGTGGTAGGGTCTCACTAAAACAAATAAAATGAGCCCTAACCTGGCATAACTAGGTCTACTCTTTTATGAGTTCCAGTCGCAACACTTGAATGGGATGGTATACCATCAGTCCACATAATCTTAGGTACCAGATTTCAACGCAAGAAACAAAATAATATCTAAATCCCGAAATATATCCTGAATCAACATAATGGAAAAAATAAAGTAATAATGTCCATTTAGGTATATAAAAATAAGAAACTTATTTGTACGTAATTCGCACAGCCAGGCCTATAACACATACATAGATACATATCACAAAAAATTGTGTCTCAAAGTTATTTAGTTGAACTACATTTCCGCAAGTTACCGTACGTAGTACGTACTGTTGCCGCCGTGTCGCTGTAGTGACGCGATTTTGTACCTACTAATTTTGTAAACGCGTCCTTAAATCACCAATTTCAAATGTTGAACAACTTACTAACGGTCTTAAAACCTACACCAAAGAAAAGGAATGGTACAACGGAAGCTTACATATTATTTGTTTTTTCTTACAAATAAAGAACGCGAAAATGTGTAAATGGGTTAATTTCGCAAAAGGCACGCGGGAGACAAGAGACAAATTGAATGTGTGTTAATAAACACATTGTGCTAAAGAAAACATTTCTACTGTATAACCGCATGTAGCATAATTTACGCACATTTTATGAATGACATCTACACTAATATAATAAATTTGAAGAGTTTGTTAGGTTATTTGGACGTCCTAATCTTAGACAATACTGGTCCGATTAAAATAATTATTTTGTGTTCGATAGCCCATTTATCAGGGCATTCTATGGGTTTTATGACATCTTCTAACAAGGCTGTAATATATATATATATTGTGACGTCACATCGCGCTCCTGCGCCGCGAGCCTCGCTACGAGTGACGCACAGCAGTGGGCCGTTCCCTCGCGCCCCTCCGCGCCGGCCCTTTAAATACAGGGGACACACGAGGCTTCGGCCCGTTTGCTCCGGCCAGCACCACCGAGTTGAGTACAAGATCATCTGAAAACCTGTGAAGTGCCAACGCCGCCCACGCCCGGGATAATTTGTCTCTTCTGTTAGCCTTAATCGTCAGTTCTTTTTGTATCGAATAATTGGAATTATAACGCGAGTTTAAACTTTCCTGGTGATATTTTTTATTTATTTCCCGTAAGTCAACCTAATTATCTCTCTTTCATTGCTCGGCGAATGATCGATCCCGGCTACCCCGTGGAAATCAATCACTCGTGCGACATTGGCGCCCAATAGAATTTTTAATTATATTATATATATAATTTTTAAAACGTAAGTTGGCACTTTACAGGTGAGTGAAATAATTTCTTTTTCTCTTGTATATTTTTCTCCTCCACAGAAAATATCAATTTATAGTAGGCACTACTACAACGGTAATATAAATTAGAAACGTTCGTTTGAAAAAAATTAAACAATGAATAGGTAGAAGGTATTCTTATTGTTGTTTTATACTTTTATTATTCTTTGTAATTAATCAACTTTAAATCCTTGATGTGCCAATCGCCTAAAGGTTTTCCTGCCATGTCGTTAAGTTTGTATACTAGAGGTGATTTTTTTGAGGCAATCTTACATTTAATAAATTTAGGCGCCAATTTCTTGCTAAAGTATTTATCCTTATCACTAAGATGAAACGTTCTGCGCCAAACTATATCACCGACATTGAATTCTGCCTGTTTACGGCGAAGATTATAAGATGAACAATTTCGTTGGTGGGCCGACAACAGAGCTGAATGTACCTTCTCGAAAATAGAAGATAAATAGCCTAAAGTTTCGGCATAGCCGTCCCGTGGTTCAAGCACCATATCGGAATTAAATTCCTTATCAATATACTGAGAACCACATGTTATGACCTCCCTACCAAAAACAAGGAAATTAGGAGAATAACCAGTAACCTCACTAACTGCGCAGTTAAGGGCGAATTGAACTTTAGTGATTAGTGTCCCAGATTCGATGATCAGATTCTATGAAAGTTGAAATAGCTGTCATAATGGTTTTGTTGTAACGTTCAACTGAGTTAATATATATATATATATATATATATATATATATATTACAGCCTTGTTAGAAGATATTTACATAATTTTCATATTGAGAAGGCTGTAATATTGTACCCTATAGCCTCGTCATCAAAACCTCTCCTTTGAAAGGAGGAATTGGCCTCCTATACCACGCTGGCCAACGGGTTGGTATAGGGTTTGTATCAAGTTTTCCTTCTCTTATAGTGCTGTTCTCTGCATAATATGCTCCCTCTGTCAGCTCTTACGACACCCATAGGACGATATGGGGTGGTGACATTCCGTATTCTTAATCCGTCACCACACGGCAAGTGGATCGCTTAATGGATAATAAGTGCTTTGCCAACCGTTTGATAGTCAAAGGAGAAACGTACCATAATGTCTTAGGTCACCGCAACAGCACCGAAGTGTAAGACCGATATTGGGTTATAATTAGTGCCACAATGTCAATAGCGGTAATTAGTGTGTGTGCTTAAGGGTGCAATAATTTCCGTTTACCACACATTAATAGTCGATTGGTCTGGTGCAGTTCTCAGAATTATTTATGGCACGAACGTTTTCAAGAGGGTAAACAACGTCACTCCTCGCCCTCTTGCCTTGTCCAAATAGTCATATTAAAATTATTATATATAACTACCAGCATATAAAGACAAAAAAGCTCCTAAAATATCAAAAAATCTTATTATTTACTGAATGAACTTCAGCTACGCCCGCACATTATGTAAAGACGAGATATGCCCGATCTTGTTGGAATTTTATAAAATCACTTCTCAAGAGCGTATACGCCTCGAGCGGCGGCTCGAGTTTAGGTTTTTATAGTACCGCGGTCGCCCGCGCACCGCGGATGCGAGACCCGGCGCACTATGACGGTGTCGCGTGGAATAATAATCTTAATCCTTCTTGCCATACATGAACAGTATTCGTTTATGTAATACGTCGATTATGATATGAAAGTATTCAAATTAATTATTTTCAATGCACATGCATTTAAAGGTATCAAATAAAGATAGATATTACATATTTGTTTAGTAGGATGATGTTCCTCAGGATAACAACGACTATTTATAATAATTTGGCGCAGTTTTATTATATTATAAATATATTATTTCACAGATAAAATTATTTCACACAGTGTGCGATGATATAAATCCCTCTTTTTATAAAATTTTACATAGATAAGGCCAATTCTCGTATTTTATATGACATTGAAATTATATTTTGAACGAAATGAGATTAGATTTTAAATTGACTCAGAATTGGTATTCTTCTAATTTAAATGTCATTATCATCTATAGTCCGTGTCACGAGAACATAGACATTTTGTAAACAAAGAATTTTTATTAAGTGACTTAGCGATAGTTCTGTCATAAACAAATAATTTCAAATCCATGAGCGCAAGAAGAGCTTGGAAACTAATATGTCAATGGATCGGGTTTTTATCGATATTATGCGCTGTCAACAGGATCTTTTAATGTTTTGAGGTACTGACGCCTAGAGTGTCAACATTTGGCGTTAGTTCATTGAAATGATACATTCTTGGGCTTAACATCTTTTTATCAGAGGACAAAATTAAATTTTTAGTTATCAAGAAGGGGTTGGTGTTAAGTTAAATACAAGTTTATAGGATCGCAACGCTCTTCTCGCTGCCGGCATCTCGAAAAAGCGCGTGCAGAATATCAGATGGCAGAAAATTATTTATACCTAAAAAAGAAATTGCGTTTTCAGACTACCTTAACCTTTTTGTTTAAGTTCATTCTGACGATTTCATTCACAGACAACGTAAAATCTCTATGCCTAGAAATGTTTATGCAATGTATTAGCTAGTTATCTGTTATATTATTCATTGTTGGTCAATAATTTAACATTTTAGAATAGATATGCTACTTTGAGCAATATTATTTATTGCGTAGTGATTTTTAAAAAATCGTGTCAATAATAAAGTGACATGTATGCACTCTATAATTAACATACATGGTACTCTATTTTTCATTAATTTACAGATTATTACGTGTAAAACAACAAAAAACTCGGCCAATTTATGAACATTCGACAATTAAAACACAAAATCAAATATTTTTATTTCAGTCTTTAACAATATAAATTTAAAAACATAGTGGCATAATTAGGCATTGAAAAAAAAGACTGTTCAAAAGCATAAAATCTAAAACGCAACTGTTCGAAAAAAGGTTGTGAAGCTCTGAATGTTTGTTTACAAAAAGTCTATCTTCTCGTGGCACCAACTATAATTTGACTTCTATTGTTCTCACTGACGTTGACACATTGTTTAATTAAAAACAGGCAGCGATAACCTACTGGAGATACCAACGGACTGCTATGCAGAAGGTATCGGGTTCGAATCCACGGTATGCTAGAACGATGATGATGACATTGTTCAATTAACGATCTAGTCACGATAACATTCCAATATCAGTTTATTTAGGAGAATACCATTTGTGACATGAGTATGACACTGACATTAGATCGAAACTGCATTTTGAACAAATATAGTTAGAAGAATTGAGTCAAAATAAACTGTTAACTGGTGCAGAATAAGATTACACAGTAGGTAGGTGGGCTTGTGTGTGTTAGGTACCTGCAATGCGAGCTCGTGGGGATCAGCTGAGCTGCGGCGGTTTGTAAGATAATATTCGATTCAAGTGTGCTTTTAATTGCATTGCATAGTACGTTTTAGGTAAATACCTATTACATTGGTATCATGCTAACGGCGGCGCGTCCTAGCTTAAAAATAACCATAATTTTGCCCCTATTAAGAACCTCATACATGGGCTCTGTAAATTCATCGGTCGGTCACCCATCCATACTATGACCGTGAAGTCAATTACTTTACCTTAACTTATGTAGTTTGTACGAAAATAAACCTGCGATATAGGCTCTGCAAGCCAATCCCATGGTCACCCATCAAAGATCAAATGCGTCTAACTACTGTACCTGTTTATACAGTATATTGCCACTTGCTTTTTTTCAATGCTCAACTATGTTAATATGCATTTAAAGTTACTTTTTTTTTATTTGTATGACTTTCTGACGTGTCCAAAAAATTTAAACATTTTTATGGAAATAAACATATTTGAGTTTGAGTTTGACTTGATTTTTGCAGCAAGGTATATCTAACGGTCCATTTCTGTCAGTCTCGCCCACCCCCTAGTTGACCGCGCTACTATACTAACAAGTAACCACTATACTCCAGATGTCTTGACTAATACACTAGTTTAATACGTAATACATAAATAAAGTTAAGTACATCAACTTTTCATATTTATAAAAAAATACGTTGAGAAAAAAAATAAGGATCAAGAAGCTTTAGCCGCGCTATAAACGTTTTGGAATGCAATATTTACGTAAAATGGCGGACGCGGTCGCGAGCGACAGGTCCGTCCTCTGAGAGCGCTCAGCGCTGAATGGCGGACATAGCATCGCGCTTCGAGTTTTATAGGTCTTTTTAAAAAAATCATATTAATTACAAACGAAAAGTTTAGATTCTAATTTTTTTATATGCCTTAAAATTAATCTTAAGGTTTCTAAATATGTATATATCTTTATAATAATCACAGTAGTTTTTTAGATATAAATGCAAATTTGCGGGCTAAAATTAAGCAAAATGCACTGTTTTGATCTCCGATTTTCTTGAAAATTATGAATAAAAGTACAATTTCTTTTTTAGGGACTCGCTTGTATAGCTTTTGTTCGTACAGTTGACATTTACAGAATTATAGAACGATAAGTTTTCATAGCACTAGCGCCCATTAATGCTGGCCTAAACTACAGAAATTACGAAAATGACTTTTTTAAATTCATCCGTTTTAAAATATTTACTATAGTAACCCATATATTTTTCTTTAGCACTCTCTTGATAATGAACTGAATTTTCATATTTTCTATATCTTTTCCATTAATTATTATTTATCCGTAACGTAATAGAACAATAAAAACCCGCAAAGTCGCCTCCGACGGATTAAACGCTCTTAATACACCGCAACGCTCCGCAAAGAACAAATGTGTTTATTTTTCAATAAGAAAGATATTTAGCCATGCTCGTGTCAGCTCTCCCCTTTACAGCAGGGTACCTAAGATTGATAAGCAGGACTCGTTTAACTGCCAAACAAGACAACTTTTGTGTGATGAATATAATACACGTAATATGTATTTATTTAATAATGTCTATATGTTTTTCAGTTTTCTGTCTGTGTTATGTAGGGTCCGTCTATATAACAGCAATATGTACTCGTGAGCTTATCTTCGTTCTAAAAAACCTTTTTAAGTAAGAAAAGCCGCGGCACACCGTCTAGTTAATCAGTAAACACGGTGCTTTCGTAATCCTCTTTCGTTTATAATCGGGCGTTTATTAAAGAAAATTTTGGCGAACGTTCTTTATTGTGGCGTTTTGAAAGCGGCTTAGAGTCACAATTACAGGATAAGGTTCCTGATCCACTGAGTCGCAATAAGATAAAATATAAATTATATTTATCTGCGAGTATATAATAATAATATACTCAGTTTAGTAAGGCAGTAATGACAAAGTGGAGATATTGATAGACTCCCATGCAGAGGGTATCGAGTTCGAATCCACGGTGCCCACAATTGACTTTTCGAGTTACGTGCGTATTAGTTTGTTAATTAATTAACGGTTGCCCCATGCCTCGGAGAGCAAGTAAAAAGTAGGAGAAGTCAGAACCGCTGAATAAACTGACTTTGATCTAAGACACGGAATATCGCTATCTTTTTGGGTTACGGAAGACAGACTTGCGGTCTAGGGAAGAATCAAACCAAAGTAGCGTAGTGGCTTAAAGGGTCTCTTCACCGTAAAGAAATGCGCAAGTGTTGTGGGTTAGATCCCAACACGACTGCTCAGATCCACAAATTGCTGTTTCGAGTCTGCCTGTACTTTGTGTCCGTTGATTGAAGGTACCCCTAGAAACAGGATATATGCCTATCCTAGTTCGTGACAAAGTCTGTTATATTTATAGAATATGCCTTATGGGCTCCTCTTTTGATGAAGTAAAAAACTACAGCGAAGCATTGAAGCTCTTTTATGGACAATGTTTTGCGCTAACTCAATACGCCTCGGCGTCGTCACCATATGCGCAGCATGGTGTTTTTGTGTGCGTGATTTACGTCACTATTGATACTGCCCTTGAAATTTGTTTTGGTGGCTAATGAACGCAGATTTTTTTAGAAATGGAAGTAAACAAGAATGATTAATTACCTACATTACACCGAGATAAATGACGCACGCCTAAAATAGCTCAAGTGAGCCGTTATTTTTTTCCTGTACTTCATCGCATTGCCTTGAATCCATCACCTCTTGCTTCGGTCCCAATTTATTAAGGATCATTGCAGTATATCCTTCATATCCATATTTCTCGAGCACCCGTTATTTTATCATTTAGTCCTTTCTCTTTCATATCCGTCCTTACATGGTCCATTCATCATTTTTTTTGCCTCCCTCTTCCATTGCGTCCATTTTCCATCACATTCGTCATTGTTTACCTACATCAATTGAGACCATTTACCTACATATTCATCACTTGTTTACCTACATACATATAACTTCTTCGTATAACATGTCCATACCGAACCAAACTATATTGAACTCAACTATCAGCCATTTTCAATGTTCGATCCATACATGGATTTTGAGATTCGAGATTCGTGTTTGACATATTTTTTTTGGAGATTATGTCAAAAACGAATCTAAAATCTACAGGTCTATCTTTAGATCAAATATTGAATTTCGTAGTAAATTGAATATTGCTTTCCCTTGGGATAGCGAAAGATAGGCAGCAATCGCTCGGTGAAAAAGCAGAATTGACAGGATATATCTGTCAAATCTAGTTACACTAGTAAGCGGACAGCAGCCTCCAAGGTGAAAAGTCTTGGATGCAACTGACAAAACGTAAGGACGATGATGATGACGATGATAATGTTATAACTGTAATAATTCTTGAGCTATTTACGCTTCAGTACTTATACAACTTATAATTTTCTTACAGAACACATTTTCGCATCGTAATTCCCTGCGAATAGAAATTGAATTGACCCTGGTTTGCCTATCAACCAGGTCGTTGTTTAATGTAATAGCTACAAAATCTGACCGCCTCCACAGTGCGTTTACGTTCGCGAAATGAAAGGGGGTTTTGGCAACATGTTGAGGGAAAAAAAATATTTTGTGAATCGTTAATATTGAACAAACTGCCGTGCTATGGCAACACCGTCTACAAAAATCCATACTAATGTCATAAATTAGAAAGTGAGTTTATATGTTTATTTGTCCTTATTTCACCATAACGATGTTACGGTGCGATTTTTTTGTGTGACGATGTGTGTGTGACATAGGATACTCGTTACCACCATAACTACTATAATTCCACGCAGGCGGAGCTACAGGCGCGGTCTAGTTACATGAATTAAATTAAAATAGTTCATCAAACTTTTTGTACTTTAATACGAACAACTGTATGCACTTGAGAATAAATGAATACCTACTTAAAACTGTTTGAAGAAAAATAAATAAATGATTCTTTCAAAGATACATAATTCTTTATTGTACCTGCACCATATTATGATAAAAGTAACAAAGACACAGTGAGAAAAATACAGTAGGCAGCCTTACCGCTACAAGCAATTTCTTCCTTTGACTGGACAGGATTAGCTTAGAGAAACGAAAGTATAGAGTAATCGACTAAAAAAAGGGTGTTATATGTACAATTAAATACATAATACGTAAACAAAAATAAAAAATACGAGTATGTAGGTATACATACACAAGGCTTTGAACACTTAAGTAAAATTGAACTTTTGTTGGTGATCATATCTTTTTTTCTAATTGGCTCATCACCTCATGGCGCCCTAGCGACATCCCATTTGCATACATGCCTCGGAGCCCAGGGTCCACGTATTAGTTTATCAGAATATGACTGAATACCAGCTTTTCATACAGCTATTTACATAATGCCAAGATATAACAAAGTCTTGTTAATATTTTTGTGTATTTCTATCCTTCTGCTTGTCCGTCAATATTTGCAACTGGCTCATAGCTCATAGTATTCATTTTGTCCGTTAGGTGTATGTTTGTAAAGTCCCAGATTTAGTCCTAGTACGGCAGTTGTATTTTTAAATATTAAAGATAGCCTATAATTTGAGTCCTTGACCTACCGCTTTTCTTGGGATGGAAAAATTATCGAGGGAATTAAAATGGTCATATACATGACACACATTTCTTCTTCGGATACCTATTCTACTATTAGGTACCTAATTCGTACGTACGCATTTTTCGCAAAAGACGCCAAATACTTTCATCCTATTATGTTTATGTTCAAAAAATATCAAACTACCTTTTTTCGCGTTACGTTAGTTTTTAAAAAAATATCTCAACCAACTCCTTTGTCCATCCAATACAACATTATACGTTTACAATTACAACATAATACCTAATACTATCCCATCCATTACGCTAATTTAAAATCCTGTTGAAAGGCTTTTCAAAGCTCCCTGCTTTCCTACGAGTGCAATATATCTTGAGCAACGCCGCTAATTGGTTAATGTGCCCCAGGAAGCGAATATATTTTTCATCTTAAGGTGTTTTCCTTTTAAATGGAGCTGTGTTTTTAACCAGTTAGTAACAAGAGGGTAGGTTCTCAATTCACTTGCCTTTGATGTTTTGTTGTGTGTGTATATTAGGAAAGTAAATGTTGAGTTACATCCATTTATCTTTATAAATGCGAAGTGTATGTATATTGGTTTATCCTTCTGTTATGCATAAGTACTGAACTGATTTTGACAAAAAAATCCAGTAATATAACGTATTCTTGAAAATAATACAAACGCGCGATTTTGTCGCGATAGCCGTCACTCACGCGGGCAGCGCGGCGCGGCGGCGGTGTCGGGAGTGGAATCTATACTTTTTTTATAAACAGCATTGAATGCACTCAGTTTCATTTTTCTTTCATCTAATTTTGCAGAATATTACCATCAGCCCGTAGCGTTATCCCAATAACCTTCGCCTTGAAGCTAAGGCCGCTTTGGCACCTCCACACTCAAACGAATAGTAAAATAATACAGTTTTAAAATATAGGTATTAGAAAATTTCATACGTACAATTATCTTCTTGGTAATCAGGATTGTGAGTTTTATTATTACCAGTCATCCATCTCCAGAGGATAGTGAAGGGACCTCTGTGTGTTTTAACGGATTCGACTTTGCTTTGACACCAGCCAGTATCAATTCACAGAAAATGTTTGTTGAAATAATATAGACATTCAGTAGCAGAAAAGATAATTTAGCTATCACAGGAATTTATAAATAGTCGCGGCTGCGTAAGAGTAATTAATATTCAAATTAATTTTAGATAATCATCTCTAAACATTAAAGCTTTACTAGCAGACAGCTGATAAAACAGGATAAAAGTAAAGTACTTTTCTGAAACTTTTTAGGTAACGATTATACTAATTCATAATCTCCAGGCCAAATACAAAATAAATAGCCATTTAGCCACACATATATAAGCCACAAGGCTCTTTTATAATGGCAGGATTATTTAGAAGTGTCGTACAGACACATCGGCATCATGGAAGCGCGTCTCGAGCTATGCGATGTATCGACAGTAAGGAAGGTCCATAGAACGCACCTATTACACACATCCACAGTACGTATTAAACGACACCTCCACCCAAATAAAAAACAAAACTCAGTTGACTCACTTCTACTAGTACAAAGTAAGTACGGCTTCAATACAGTAATATAATAATAATAATATTGTGACGGCCGGTGTCATGTCAAGCTGTCATCACTACCGTTGTCAAGGACTACTGACGTCTACACGACAAATTAACCGCCTTCCACTGTGCAGCGATTCCATTTCCTCAGACAGCGTCGAGGACTGGGCCAACTTGATTATACAACTCAAGCTATTGTAACGTATGTCCGGTACCTACCAAGTGTGCGTCATAATACCGTCCATACGCTCGGCCAATCAGAGAAGGCCATCGTCCGTGCTCGTGACGTCTGACCAAATATGGTAATGTATCGACACCAACTCTGATGGAGAGCTCCGGTATATAAGGGGGCCGACAGAGAGGCCGGCACCGCTACTCTAACGTAGGCTGCTACTACCTACCTACGTAAATCGTATCGCCTACGTCGTACGTGTATCCTGTCTGTCAGCCTTTAACTTCGAAATAAAGCATCGGCGCGGCGCAGATAATATTATAGAAGATGCGTTATCACGATCCTTACCAGTAAATACAATTAGCGCGAATAATAATAACGTGAACAACCACAATGTTGACACTGATCAATGGTATTCAGCCACCTACAATGGTTGTTTATTTTCGCCTTATGACTATCCAGACTATTATATCAAAAATAATAAATTACATCGTTTGATAAAGTCTAATGAGTTCGAATAGAAAGAAGTGCTTCCTTCTTCTGATCGAAATAATGCCATACTAGAGAACCATGCCGAACCCACTTCGGGGCATTTTGGTATATTTAAAACTTACAAGCGCTTAGCACTTCGTTACTATTGGCCCAAAATGCACGCTGACATGGTAAAGTTCATAAATTCTTGCGACACTTGTATCGCGCACAAACATCAGAACCATGCACCATTGGGAACCATGGGACGACCCAAAGTGTGTTCACGACCCTTCCAAACCATTAGTGTAGATTTGGTGGGGCTATAACCCGTCACAAGAAAACAAAACGCCTACATTTTTGTAGTAACTTGTTGCTTTAGTAAATACTGTCTTTTTTTTCCTATCAGGCGCGCAACTTCCGAAATAATAGCTAATATTTTGAAAGAAAAAATATTTTTTGTTTAAGGTATACCATCTACAATTATATTTGACAATGGTAAACAGTTTGTTAGTGCTACTTTAAAAGCTATGTTGCACAAGTACAAAATTCTTAATCTGCACTATACTCCTAAATATTCTCCTCATGTGAATACGGTCGAACGCTATAATAAAACCATTGGTTCTACCTTAGCGGCGTTTATAGGAAATGACCAAAGATTATGGGACACTCTCCTACCTAAGGTGCAGTTTGCATTAAATACCGCAGTTAATGAAGTCACGGGCTATACACCTAGTTTTTTAGTCTATGGACGTGAATTAGTTCCATGCGGCTCACACTATGTCGACACAGACGCTGATGATATAGTATACATACCTAGGGACGATTACGTAGAAGTTCAGGCACTCCTCATTCAAGCTCATGCTAGAAATTCCCAAACCTATAATTTACGCCGTAAACCAGCTGAGTTTAATGTGGGAGATACTGTTTGGAAAAGGACTTTTTATCAGAGCGACAAGGATAAATCCTTTTGTAAGAAACTAGCCTCTAAATTGAAGTGCACAGTGATTACTAAAAAGTTGCCTCTCTTTTACGAGTTGTCGGACGCGTCTGGAAATTCTATTGGGTTTTAGCACATAAAAGACTTAAAACTTATACACTATGGCGCCTAAATATTTATAACAAACCGTATAAGACTTTCGTTTCTTTTCCTTCTTTCTTTCTATATGCCGTCTTAGCTTGGACAGTAGCGGACTCATAGACCTAACGCAGCTAGTCGGATTTTTCTTGTTAGCCACGTAAAATCCTTTCCTAAGGCAGGCGGTATTGTAACGTATGTCCGGTACCTACTGAGTGTGCGTCATAATACTGTCCATACGCTCGGCCAATCAGAGAAGGCCATCGTCCGCGCTAGTGAAGTCTGACCAAATATGGTAATGTACCGACACCAACTCTGATGGAGAGCTCCGGTATATAAGGGGGCCGACAGAGAGGCCGTCACCGCTACTCTAACGTAAGCTGCTACTACCTACCTACGTAGATCGTATCGCCTACGTCGTACGTGTATCCTGGTCTCAGCTGTGGGTAAGTTACTATATTTACTGCGTTAGCGTACTGCCCATCTCTCTACCTGCTAGCTGAGGCCGGCTGGCGCCGCCTTCCTGACTCTATTGGTTGTGGCTCTCCTAATGCTGCTTTCCTTCAGGTTCCAGGTCCACCTTGAAGCTCCGGGCTACGCTACCCTAGATCTCTACACTTCCCTGCACCGTCTCGACGACACTGCTCTCGGATGAGTCTGCCCTATCCTGCTGTTCGCACACACACCGTCGGCGCCTGCCAGCTGAAGCCAACGTCTGCGAGGATCTGCACCGCTACGCGCAGCCTTCGAGCAGCCTGCCCTGCACACTATCGGAGGGAACAGCGTGGGAGACTGCAGCCCTTAGTGTTCAGGCCAGTGTCGTGTTGTTGGTCGGTCATACTCGTGCATAGGAAGCGAGACTATACTCGGCAAATAAACGTAGAGAACTTCTTCTGCGTTTAAATTCTAGAACCCGTTACACTATCGTTTAATTCTGAAACCAATAGAGGTCCGGAGCGCCGCTGAATGGCATTGCGACTGTTAAACAAGAATCGTTTGACCAACCTACAACAGCCTGTAGCTTGGTAAGCGAGCTAAAATTGTCCAGTAGTAATGGAAAAGGCAGAATCTGAGCAGCAGTGGAAGCAAGGCTAGTTGATTTGACTCCAGGCAAATCCACTTCGCATACTGAAACAAGTCCCCAGGCCATGTCGCAGGATTTTCTGCAAGCCAAGGTGGGACCACCATAGAGGAAGTTCTACCAATTCAGATGGTGTCAGACCACTCGGGCTGTCAGAGTCAGCCGGGTTCATCGTTGATGGAACATGATTCCAGACAATGTTTGGACACAAGGCTGGGACTTGTGACACTCTATTCCCAAACTAATTGTTATACTTTGTGGAAGTAAAAGTGAGAATAACATATCTTAAAGTAAGGAGATATGTCACTACATAGTATTTATAAAACAAAGTCTTCTTCTAGTTCTGTCTGTCTGTCCCTATGAATACTAAAATCTTAAAAACTACGCAACGGATTTTAATGCGGTTTTTTTAATACATAGAATGATTAAAGAGGAAGGTTTATATGTATAACTGACGCAGGCGAAGCCGCTGGCGACGTCTAGTTGAGAATATAATTATTATACAGACCGTTAGAACAAAGTTAGTATAAAGAGCCATTCGATTTTGATTTAAATAGAATGTAATAGAGACCATTGTAATTGAATAATAATTTATTTAACAATTATGATTTAAAAGACAAACTTTGGTCTAAATGCCGCTGGGAAATCGTCTTGAAATCTACCACGCTGTTTTAGATAAACTTGTGGTCGATCAACCCAACTACACCTTGGAACTGTTAGTTGCCCTCTCCTCAGAAGAGCACCGGCATTAGGGCCTATCGAGTCCTTCCACTACCTCTCGGTTATTATCTGATTTTAAACTAAGCAGAGATTGTAATATTGCAGCCAAATCTATACAAATTTTAAAATGAAGTCTACCTCTTTTCCTATCTGTTTGTATGAACGTAATAAACTTTAAGACTACCCAACAGATTTTGTACAGTTATCACCAATAAGATAGTGTGATCCCTCAGTGAGGGTTAGGAGTATAATTCCCGTGGGCAGAGCTGCGAGCGTAATCTAGTACACACATACTTACATATATATTCTAAAATAGGAATATAAATGCCGAGTTTTTTTCCTATAATAAAAATTATCTTTCATAATGTTCAACGTGAGTGAATTCGTGGTTCTTCGTAATCATATTAAATAAGAATTTCCTCGTTATAATCAAGGTCAATTTTATCAATTTCCGCTCGTTGATAACTAAGGGGCGGTTGAAGTTTCACCCTGTTGAAACAAAAGAGCCAAGTGCCACTGAAATTGTCTGATAAAAAGAAGTGTCTGACAACAAAATTCGAAATCGTCGTGGACTCTTAATAAAAACGGATTAGGTAGATGATTGACGAACGATTTCTGAGAAAGAGGCTCGTAGATTTTGTCTTATTGTTTTGGAAGGAACGCGATAAATACATTTGATCCAATGTAATTTGGGTTGTGAATTAATTGGGTTTGAAGACCTTGGTTTTCGACTATTTGAATCTTAGCAGAAATATTTTTAATATCATATTAGGTACTGATACTGCAGTTGACTATCGACTAGTCTAAGCACCAGCTATTATGTCTAACTTCTACTTATATTAAGTTATTGTTGTGATATTGCAGTCCTTGCAAATGTGTATGTGTGTGTGTGATATTTTTTATTTGCTTTCCGATTATATAATATTGATATACTCAATACAAACGCAAGTCTAAACAAGTGGGCTGCAACTTTGTCTTATTTATTTGTTAAATGTTTTTAATTGTTTCAATAATATAAGTTGAAGCTGTTTATTACCCCTCTATTAATAAATAAAAAGTAACACTGGCCAACCTGTTTTATGTTGAAAGAGAAACTGCTTTTCTTTGCTTTCATCAATCTTAATGTCAATGCTCATTAGAGCCACCCGGCACCCACTCCGCACGGCGTCCACGAGTGGAAGTCGCGCGGTCAACGAGTGGACGTCGCTTGGTCCACGAATTTTCTAATAGTCTGTTAACAATTGGCACTAGGTCTACACGTGTGTTTAGTAATGCCAAATTTTACAAACGTTGAATTGGCACTCTATTTTATATCAATTAACTTTTTCAAGTAATGTAATGACCACACACAATTAGAAACTAAACTTTCGTCTATGAATACACCTACTAACTACAAATTTTAACATAAGGTATGCTCATGAAAAACACTACCTAAAATATTTTTATATCTGCCGGATTATATTACCTGCCAAGTAACGAAATCGTTAATGATTTCCCCGACATCACCAACTGCGACAGCCAGTGTTGCCAATAAAAGATTACTCGTAAAAACATAATATATTTTTGAGTAAAAATAAGAGTATCATTTACACGGTAATTAATAATTAAAAATACCTTAGAAAAGTACACGGTAGTAGCTTATTACCGTAGACCGTGTCTTGCTCAAAATTACCGTGCATCTACGGTATTTACCGTGTATCTGGTAACACTCGGACGTGACGTGATGACGTGACCCGCGCGTTGGCGACGAGCCGTCAACGCGCGGCAAGCATGCGAGCAGCGAGTTGCCACCCGCCGCCCGCGCGTGGACGGCTTACGACAAAGGCAATCCGGTGACGCTACGGAGTTGATGTAGTGAGCGCATACCCATACAAATCCATATAAAGAATACTAACCGCACGAGGCGAGGCGGTGCGGAGTGGGTGCCGGGTGGCTCTAATGAGCGTTGACCTTTATATTTAAACTTTAAAATAATGACATTGATAAACCGATGTTTGATATCCAAAACATGTTTAAATATTTTGAAAGAAATTATGTACATTTTATGTAAAGTTTTAACTTGGCCCTTTAACAAAATTTCTTTTAAAACTAAGATACATTTTGTTAGTTTTAGAAAGGCGACTGTATAAAGTTTCACAACAACTAATGTTGTCGATACTTGCAACACGTTTTATTTAACATTCACTCATTTTTATTTTCACATGTTATGAATACACTCAGGCACAACATATAAAATAAAATACGGGCCACAAACGTTGAAAATCATTCTTCAAATTAAGTGCCAAGGGGTCACTGATAAAAGTTCATGGAGAGGAACTAACATTTAGAGGGCGTTAAGAGGAAAACTTCCAACCTGGTGACCAGGTCAAATTTAACGTACAAAAATATATGACGTGGATAACTTTTGTGAAATGAGTGAAGCTCATAGCGAGACTTAGCTTGTTGTTCGTAACAGATCAGCAAAGTAAAGCAACGCTTGCACAGGCCGCCACTTGGATGGGTGACCAAATGTGGCATTTACATCTCAGCGCTACCGTGCTTCGGAGGGCACGTAAAGCTGTCGGTCCCGGTTCTTGTCTTAGGATAAGAGTCGTTAGGCCACGTCGGAGGCCTTCGGGCGGTCTGAAAAACTCCGACACCAGAGTTGGCCACACACTCACACGAAAAACAAACAACAGTGAAGCTATTTGACCACAAATAGCTTTACTCACTTGCCTTATCTCGTCTTCATCAGAAGACGAGATAAGGCACTTGTTTCTTCTGATTAGCGAGAAGTGTATTGCTCATAGCGTGACATGACTTGCTGTTCGTTATAGAGCACTCGTAGCATTTACATCAGCGCTACTGTACTTCAAAGGACACATAAAGACGTCAATTCCGGGTATTGTCTTAAGACAAGAAGCTAGATACAAAATATTTGCAGCATACTACTTACTATATATACTTTCAAATGAAAACAATAACAACATGCTTTTTGCAACTTGATCGAAACTCAGCTAGTAGAAACTGGTAACAGTTGAGAACAACTTATACTGATCTGCGTTTGGGACCATAGTTGGCGATGACATAACGATAACATTGATAATATTACGTGTTAAGTAATAATTGTGTAATGCTATAAGTAAAGCTAATATCCTACCAACCTACATCAAAAACCAAGTTGAAAAGGGACTACTCCTGCGAACTAAGTGCTTTTCGAAAAAGGTGCGTCAGTCGGCGTCAGAAACATTAAATTTACATACTAACACTGGTATTTAATTAGCCATGGAACATCGCTATCCCTTTGGGTTTCGGCTATCAGACGACAGTCACTTTATGAAAATAATATTCTGTCAAACCTTAGACGATTTAGTCTAAGTAGTTTAGACTTGAAAGTAGACACCTGGCTCTAAGGTAAAAGTTTTGGACAGAACCGGAATAACGCTAAGACGTTGATGATGATGGTGTCTAAATTTTTTGAAATATTTTTTTGATGATTTTATGTGATCAAAAAGAAATTGTTAGACCCAAATGAAATAGAAAACAAACAGCTCTACGAATGTTGTTTATATAGAGCACTTAAATACTACTATTTTACCAAACACCCGTGCCTAACAAGTCGTGAAATTATATTATGTGAGTACTAATTAGGTTTCCAATTGAAAAATTTGATGAAATGTTCTTAGTTTAAATGGGAATTTTCTACATGTCAATCAATGTTTGCTTTTGTTCGCATATTATGCGATGCCTAGGACCAAGCATCAAATGGACTCGACATTTGCGTACACCCGTAAAGGAC
Organism: Euclidia mi; assembly: GCA_944739405.2. Taxonomy (NCBI): domain Eukaryota; kingdom Metazoa; phylum Arthropoda; class Insecta; order Lepidoptera; family Erebidae; genus Euclidia; species Euclidia mi. The sequence goes on from OX123200.2 coordinate 62,862,484, forward strand.
GGACATAGAGTACATCCTGAGTTGGTGTTACCAGATGTTGTAAATGTTTACCCTACAATTCTACGAAGTACATATTAACTTTTAAGTAACATTGTATCAAACCTGAATTATAATAATAATATTCTACCACATTCACACAACACCATCTAGTCCCAAACTAAGCAGAGCTTGTACTGTGGGTACTAGATAATGGATAAACATACTTATATACTTTTTTTTTGTAAATACATACATATTATACATTGAAACACCCAGACCAAGACAAACATCCATGTTCATGCACACAAATGTTTGACTTGTGTGGGAATCGAACCCGCGACCTTCGGCGTAGCAGTTGTTTACACTCCCGCTGCGCCAACCGGTCGTTGCGGAATTGAATACCTAACCAGATATCTGAGACCGCGTTCTCCTATAATTTTTAATGAATTTGGTATTTCGATGAATTTATGAGCTAACTCGAGAAGTTCCATCAATGTCCGTTTAGGTATTTTTGCAACGAATAGTAACAAACATCTATATACTTAATATAATTTACAGCCCAATAAAAAAATAAAAATATACCTAACCTTACAACGAGGTTTAAATCCATCCATTAGGTGTGCGATAAGTATTTTTATATTATTATGTACCTAGGTATAACGAAAGTGTCGAATATGGGACTGGCTTCACTCGCCAAATAAACACGAGGCTCAGAGTTATATATCTTTTATTATATTATTTGACACTCAACTTTACTGTCCTTTGAAGGAAATTAATTTTGTATACAAATTTCTTATTTTCTCTTCTTTATCATTCGAGAATGATTCCAAATAAGTACCTATTGCGGGGAGTTTTCCTAAAACACTTTTCTTCAAAGTGTTTAGAGCATACTCTTGCATATTTATTCGGATCCCAGTTTTCTTATTTTATTTATTTATTTACTTTTTGCACAAATAAAATATGTACATAGGTGGACTTAATGCCAAAGGCATTCTCTTACAGTCAACCTAAGGTGATGCAGAGATGATAGTTGTAGGTGCGTTCCGAACTTTTGTAGTAACAATTATAAGATTAATTAAATATTTTGATGATATTTAAATACTTACTAATATTTCAATAAACATATAAATACCAATAATACACACATAAACTAATATAAAAAGGTATATATACGAAAAATATATAAGTACTATACATATATATAAATAATATAAATATAACTATCTGTATAAATTATCTTATTGTGCTGAAGATTCTGCCAATTTACTTAAAAGTAGCTCTCGTACTTTTTTCTTGAAAGAAAGCCGATTAGCAATCATCCTGATCTCAAGAGGAAGCTTATTCCAAAGAAGAACAGACTGAACAAAGAAAGAGGAGTTTACGAAGTTAGTTGAGTGGGAAGGACATGACAGGAGGCGATTGTTAGAGGAGCGAAGATCTCTGTTGTGATTTGAGCACAAGTACTTTAAATAGGACGACAAGTAAGAAGGAGGGGTTGGAGAGTTAAGAAAAGAGAAGAGAGTAGTGAGAGCACGCATACTACGGCGTTGACGAATGGGTAGCCAGTTGAGTTCAGTGCGATAAGCAGACACATGGTCATACTTGCGAAGATTGTAAATGAATCGAATGCAGTTATTCAGAAGTCGGTCTAATTTATTGAGAAGATCTGCATTCAGGTCAAAATAACACACATCAGCATAGTCTATGATAGGAAAAATCAACGTCTGCACAAGCATTACCTTAGTGTTACATGGAAGGAAATTCCTTAATCGATATAAAGCGCGCAGGGATCCTGTGACTCTCTGACTAACGTTGGACACATGAGCCTGCCAGTTGAGAGTATTATCAATGTATAACCCAAGATCTTTTACTACAGGGCTAAATGTTATAGATGACTGGTCATATATCAGCGGTGGGAGAGCCGAAATGTCAATTCTTTGGACCAAACGTTGACTCCCTACAATAATGGCCTGACATTTGTTCGGATTAACGTTGACACCAAAGCTATCTGACCAGTTTTTCAATTTGACAAGGTCCAGGTTTATTCGGTCAATAGCAGCAGATATGTTATCTATTTCTGCCTGCTCATATAGCTGCAAGTCATCGGCATACAAATGATACGAACACTGAAAGTTTTGAGTTAGAAGATTGATAAAGATAGAAAACAACAATGGAGAAAGTATTCCGCCTTGAGGAACTCCAGATTGAAGGTTACACCAACTAGATGAAGACTCACCGTGGCGAACCGACTGCTGTCGTCCCTGAAGATAATTAGAAAACCAATCCAGTGCCACCGAGGAGATCTTTAGTTGGGAGAGGATGGATAGAAGGATTCCGTGACTGACGGTATTAAAAGCGTTCGTGAAGTCCACCAAGACCAGCACTGTGACCTTGGTTTCCTCCATTCCCGCTCTCATATCGCCAGTCACCTTAAGCAGGGCGGATACAGTGCTATGCCCAGATCTGAAGCCAGATTGGTATGGGCTCAGTAGCTCATTACTTTGAACAAATCTGGACAATTGCTTGTGGACGCAGGCTTCCAGGACTTTAGAAAGGTAAGGGAGAATAGAAATGGGTCGAAAATGATTTGGGAGGGTAGCATTGGTTACTTTAGGCAGTGGAAGGATAAAGGCCTTTCGCCATAAGGACGGAAAGGAGCCCGAGGTGAGGGAGAAGTTAATGATGTGGGTTAATGGTGCCAACAGATGGTCTAAGATTGAGACGATCATCTTACGACTAATGTTGTCACAGCCCACAGCATTTGACTTTATGGATAGGATTATCTTTTTGATCTCCGCAGGTGTCACCGGAGAAAATTCAAAAGGGTCTATGTTTAAGCAGGCAAGATTATTTACGTAATCTACAGTGCGACGCTCAGTGTGCCGATCCAAATATACTGAAGAGGAGAAAATGATGATTAAGATCATCCAAACTTAGCGTCGTCGGAGGATCAAAATTACGCTGTCTACCAATACCCAAGGTTCCCAAGAACTTCCAAGTATTGGCAGGGGACGAGAAAGTTATATTACTAAGGATAAATCGGCGTTTGGTGTTGCGTATCAATTGATTACACCGATTTCTTGCAGTCTTATAGCAGATCCAGTTGTCTTCGGTGCGGTCTTTTTTGAACTTGCGGAAAGCGCGATTTCTGCGTCTCATCATCATTCGTATTCCCCTCGTCATCCAAGGAGCTGGGGGACGCTTCAATTTAATTCTTCGAACTGGTGCATGTACGTCATAAAGGGCAATGACGGTGTCTCTGAAAGCTTGCACCTTGTCATCGATAGCGACAGCAGTCATTACATGATCCCAGTTTAAATTAGCCGCGTCCATGGACAGCTTATCGACATCCATACGACCAAAGCAGCGCCTATACAAGACTTTGGGAAATGGTTTAGGAGCCTTAAGGACGTAGGATAGATATAGGAGGTCATGGTGGGAAAAACCTGGAGCAGGATATTGGCCGTAGGAAGATACCAAGGAAGGAGAGGAAGTAATAATCAAATCAAGCCAAGTGTCATCGCCGTCGATATTGTGATGTGTGGCATTCATTGGCAGTATGTGAAGATTGGATGATTCGATGACTTGAAGGAGTTTGCGGGCTCTAGGTGATTGATGAGGGGGTTTTCTCCTCCTGTTGCACGTATCCACAATTATTTTTGGATCGTGCAGTCCTTTGGGAATCTATAAAATAATAATTTCATTACTACAAAGAATCGGAAAACAAATTAAATAATTAATCTTAGGTTCATATGAAACTAAGTAACGGCAAATTACCCAAAATTTGGGTAATTTGCCAAATGCTTCAGTGGTATCCCTAAAAAACATTTAACGCTGTAAAATTAAAAAGTACCGATGACTTTTGGCTAGCTCAACATTCAACGACCTATTGAATTCGATTGTGTAATACTAAAATCGCGGTGATAATAAAATAGCATTTTTTGGTTTATTGATATAATTTAGAAATTATTTCCTTATGTAATGATACGCTATTTGTATCATACTATCAATATTTTCATGTATAAATAGATATTATAACTAAAATATCGTACTTACGAATAAATGGTTATGTTCTCACATTTCCGCTCACTATGGCTTTTACAGCCTAAAATGTAACAAATCACCATAATAAATCTGAACCAATGATATTTTCACTAAGCATTCACAATTAATAACAATAATAACACAATTTTTCGCGGAAATTATCGAGAGCTCAAACGTTTGTTGGTCACAATATTCAGTTGTGACCAACAAAAAAAACGAAAACTCTGACAAAGACAAAAAATGCTATCTTTATCTCTTTTACTCTTATGTATTTCTGTATGTCATTATCTCGGTCTGTCACGGTATTATTATTTGCTTGTCAAATCCATAGAGATACATCATCCTAGATGCGATGCCATCCTTTTTATTTGGTTGTGTGAACTTTTCAAGGGTGCTGCAAGAAATAAATAAGACAAAATAGGTAGGTACCGCATAATAATATTATTATAATTTTCACACTGAAATTATGAAACCGCTATATAAAAACTATATAACAACATTATGCTGCGTATAGTTAATAAGTTTTTTCTGATTTCTCTTCCTAACACGACAAGAAAATAGCGTAAAGCGTATGTAAGATTATTCGTCACTTAACTATATTTTGTGGTCATTGGATAATATTTACATAAAACATTAACTTCTTACAGTTTATTTTCCGACACGACACACACAAAAATGAGACATTTTAAACCCTGCTGGGTTTAAAATATCTCATTTTTATGTGTGTCGTGTCCTTAATCTGTTGTGAGTAGTTTGGTTGGAGCCACATCGACGGCTGAGCCTCACAATGAGTTACATGACAACAATACACCGTGCTGTCACATGCACGCGTCGGCAACACTTATACTTCAAGTAAGGAGTGTAGTTTAGACACTTGTAAAATGTAAAAATATTATATAAACCTCTGAAAAAAAGGAAATAAAGCACTTGAAAGGTTTATATAAGCCTTATGCAAAGGATCTCACATATCAATTACCGCTTACCAAATGTTGAAGGAAAACAACGCGATAAAGCCTACATGTCTGGTAGTTATCCATAATGTTTCCAAAAGACATGTGAAGTGACTACCAACCCACTCTTCGTGAGTTAAGTGTAACCTTTCTCATAATGAGGCAGTCGTTCAGCATTGACACAGAATATAAACAATGCCGCTGATGGTGAAGATGATGATCTCAATGTGTCATTATAGTAAACGAAAAGGTGCAATATCTTCTATTTACCTTGAACACGATTCAGACGTCTAGATTCTAGAACATATAGATTTAAAAATTGCCTGCAAACTCAAGGAAACGAGCAATAATGAACGAGACGCGACCTAAGTGATACGAATGCTAGGCTTATGTTAAATTAAACGCTTGAAATCACTAGTAACGGTTGATTTAACATAATACCGGTTCGCTGTCCGAATATGCACTGAGTTCATGGCTCGCTGCATGCGGCCGTATTTCATAGCTAGATGAGCAAAACGTGTTCGATCCTAATTATTGCATCGAACAAATACACTCTTCCATACAGTGATAAGATTATTAGCAGCAGTAGAATGCGACATATTGAATGTAAGTTCGTTTCTTGAATATTTCCATCGAAACATTTCGAATAACAAACAAGGTTGGACCGTAGTTCAAAAATCGCTAAATTTTATTCTCAACGGAAACACTCCCAATTATACAAACTTAGCCAGAGCACGTGCACCTGCTGCCTGCGGCGAATCTTGATACCATCGTTCAGAAATGATACAACTTGTCAGTGAACAAGATAGAGTTAGTTACTATCTTTGACTTTGATCCAACGAATAAAAACTGCATAGTTTACTGAGCTTCTTATTAAGCTATCTATACTTATAAAATAAAGCGGAAGAGTTTGTTTGTTTGATTGTTTGTTTGAACGCGCTAATCTCAGGAACTACCGGTCGGCTTTGAAAAATTATTTTTGTATACGATAGCCCAGTTACTTCGGCAGGCTATAGGCTATATAACATAACGCTTCGACCCTTTGGGGCCGGGCAAAAGGCTAAAAAGGCTAAAAGATAATGTTGGCTAATCTCAGTAACTAGCAGTCGGATTTTAAAAATTATTATTGCCTATGATAGACCAATTATTCCGAAAGGCTATAGGCTATATAAAATTACGCCACAACTTTTAGGGGCCAGACAAACATAATAAAATGGTCAAACGAGAAGGGGCTGGGTTGGGTCAAAGGCAAAAAAAGGCTAAACGAATAGGATACAATCTATATGGGTATTGTTTTCAAGATTTTCGGGACGCTGATTAATAATATGAAATTTATTTAGTGATCCAAGATGGCGGACGGGAAATCAATTTTTTTAAAGTCGATATGGGTATCGTCTCCTATATTTTAAGGAGTGGGGAATTCAAAAACACCATCTATTTCGTGATCAAAGATGGCGGATGGGTTTTTTTTTTTAAATCATAATGGGTATCGTCTCCGATGTTTAAAGGGATGAGGAATCCAAATACAACATCCGTTTCGTGATTCAAGATGGTGGATGGGAAATCAAAGATGGCGGATGGGAAAAATTTTAAAATCAATATGGGTATCGTATCTGATGATTTAATGGATGGAGAATCCAAATACAACATCTGTTTCGTGATCAAAGACGGCGGATAGGAAATCAAAGATGGCGGACGGGATTTTTGTTAAAGTCGATATGGGTATCGTCTCCGATATTTTAAGGAGTGGGGAATTCAAAAACACCATCTATTTCGTGATCAAAGATGGCGGATGGGAATTTTTTTTAAAATCATAATGGGTATCGTCTCCGATGTTTAATGGGATGGGGAATCCAAATACAACATCTATTTCGTGATTCAAGATGGCGGATGGGAAATTATTAATATTATCACTTTGACTAACTTTTAATTATTAATATTATTGCCTCTATCAATAATTTACTACATACTCACATACAATAAGATAGTTATTTTTCTACCCTAGAAATAATTTATATGGCAAAACAACTTTTTCTGCGTCATCTATCTATACGTATATATAAAAATCAATGTTCGTTTGTTTGTATACCTTTATAAACTCTAAATTTTTTGATTTAGCACTGGTAGCCTTGGTAACTTCGTTCAGAATTTCATGGAAAAGTGGTTTGAGAAAAATAGGAATAAGAAAAAAGACTCGCCGGGACAGCTAGTCTTATTATAAAAGTAGATGAATCTATTTACTTTCAACCTTGTTACAGTAATCGCTGGTTCTGAATCAGTGAGCTTAGCGATATATTGCTAGGATACATAAACGGGACTGCAGAAGCGTGTAATTTAAATTGTTTCAGTCGAATGCAAATGTAAATTCAACATATAAGGCTAACGTGATCATCAAACAGAACAGATCTATCAAATCCATAAAAGGAAACGTTCAGTTGTATTATTTGCCTAAAGAGCATGTGAATCAGTTTATTTCTTTTTTATTCAAAATTGAACTTGAATTTGAGAGAAAAATAATGTCCTCCCTCCCGATTTCGGCTACGGAAGAGATATGAGACTTTGCCAACTACGCGGGACCTATAGTGCACAAGTGTGTGCGCATACACGAGTGCACTCTCTATTCTCTTACCCTCATAGTCCGATGGGACGCCACAATCGACACGACTGGAGCGAAATCGGGAGGGTGTGTGACACCGCCAATTACATGATTCCGAACTTCTATTGGATAATTCCTAGCAGAGAAACCCAATATCACTTTTTGATCGACTCGGGAATCGAACCCGAGACCTCATAATCCGCAGTCGCTAACACTGCCGCAGGTTTACAGATGCAATCAAATTTGAGAGAAAATTGAGTAAGTGAATAGAAAACCGCTACGCCAAATAGGTTAAGTCACCTTTCCCATTCCACTGCTCGACATAGGTCTTTCAAGTTTTAGATACTAGCTGCTTCGGGTATTTGCCTCGGTCACCTCATAACGAAAAGTGACGTTTTGTATTATTCTTAATCCATCACCACACGGTCGACATTTTACAGCTACGTTCAGCTCAAGAATTTTTGTACTTTTAGGCCTGAAACGCTACTACCAACATTGGTTAAACACACCAACATTTACGAGAATCTAAACGTTTCGTGGTATGACATTAGTCATTGTTACCTTTTGACATGTGGAGTGTAAGGCAACGTGTTAGAAACGTACGGGATTAAATTATACTCGTTTATTTAAACTTCAGCATTATGTTAATGCGTAGATCCTGTTTGTGAAATAATATAACTTTTGTTTAATTTTGGCCGACGGTTTTGAGGAAAAGTTGCTTCGCTCACATATATGTGTTACATAATGACTGCCTGGTTGAGCTAGTAGTGAGTGACACTGACGGCTAAGCTGAAGGTTGTGCGTTCGATTCCCAACTAAGACATTTTTTGTACACTGGAAATAAATTCTGTGTTAGGGAGAAACTGTAACTAATATACAATCAATAAACACAAAGAACAACCAGACTTGAAATAATAATTAGTGGACCACGCAGTGTTGTCACGTGTGTGAATCGAACTGACGACACTCGGCACAGCGCCATAAATTTATTAGAATATACGATAGACGCACAATATTTACTCTTCAAATTCACTCTTCATGCTCAGACTATGTTATACAGTAACGTTGATGTGACTTAAGCCCTTGTCAACGACACTTCGTAAACTCAGATCTCCATGCTACATACTCGCCTACGCCACGTAGCATCTTGTAGCAAATTATTCGTAGATATTTTGACATTGAATCGCAAAGCGCCAGTTGCCTATTCGTACGAACATATATTTATTTTTTCGACGTTTCGTCATTGGTTACATCAACCGTAGTCACAAGTTGACTGTTGCTCTGCAGCGCCCTCTCCGTGAAGTCTTAGTGCGAATTTCGGCAACTACCCTCACTTGGTCTTCACAACTACATATTTGTATCATCGGATCTAGGTAGGTACTTCTACACACAACATTAGGAACTTCTATATATTTGTATTGCGGCAATCGCTTTGAAAAGTAAGAACCGAATATATACGTGGTTTTGTACGAAGGGACTGATATCACAGACAGTTGACGCTGATTTAATTGCGCGTAAATAGTTTCGCTCCCTGTCAGCACGTGGTCCCAAGTATAGATGCTGGCGGGAAAAATTCCGAATCATTCCCGTCGAATACTTCGGAAGTATTCCGAAATATTCCGAAACTTTGGGAATATTTCAACTGTCAAAAAAAACCAGCAAAATCGACCTTACTAACTATTTCGCGCTTGGAAGTTGTAAATTATATTTTCTTTGTTTGCTTGCAAGGTTTACCTTTATTTGTTTTTATTGACTGGGCTATTACACGCGTTAGGTAGGTAGGTAATGATTAATAGCTACCTATGCGACTCGCGAATACTCGCGATGCGTACAGAACTACATACAAACTAACCAGAAACATAGGTAGGTAACCCTTTTTCAAAAAACAAATCAAATATGCTAGGCCTAGTTTTTTATTCCACAACTAACATTTATAAAAATAGCATTCGATTTCGAAATAGGCAGGTACCTACCTAAACACAAAAGTATAAAAATCCTGTTAATTGCAGGCTAACATATCTACCTATAAAAACATCAACATATACTTATTCAATCCCATTTATAATAAAAACCCACCACACCACACATAAACACGTTTATTCCCATTGAATTATTCGGGCGAAATATTCGGCGGAAACATTCGATTGCGGGGTACGAATCTTTCTCGCGGGGGGAGGGAAAACTTCTCCGGGGAGCATCTCCCCTCTTACCGCACCCCGCACCGCCATCGCCTGCACGCACGACTCGTGGCAGTCAGGCAGGCGCGCGCGGCGGCACCGGCCGGTGCACAGAGGGGGCGGCGGCGATCGACGATCGATGCAAAATACGATTTTTCAGCAAAATAAAATAAAAAATATTAATTAAATTCGTTTTGAATAATTCTGATTTAAAGAAACTTTCCCAGAAGTATTCCGGAATTATTCCGAATTTTTCAGAAGTTTTGCAACTATAGTCCCAAGCGCCATTTTGGACGTTTATTGACCGCCTAACTGTGGGATGTCGATAATTGGTAGTTACACTGCTAGTTTTGTAACGTTGAACTGATTTGGTGTGCGAATGCCTTTACAAATCTTTAGTGCGATAAAATTATATCATCTTTAATATATTTAAAGTAAAATAAGTGTTGAGGATTTTGAATAGTTACCCAATATAAGGTACGTTCTACATTAGCATGTAATGTTTATTCGTAGTTCCTCTTTTCTTTAGTGTCAAGCCCGCGTGGAAACGGATAATAACACAAAGTGTCAGTGTGTTTCCCATTTCGTTTGTGGGTGTCGTAAGGAAAAGACAAGAAACAAATATAGCATATCTAAAAACAAACGGAAGACTTGACATCAAATCGTTAAACTAAAATGTCAATAAAGTCTAAAGAATATCTTCAACTCACTTGTAACATATCACGTCCCCTTTAGTAACATACACGCATTACAACACGCCTACAACCCACAATTCCTTGTTTAATCATTCCCTCTCACTAAGTATTCCACTGACTTAGCATCATCGCCGAGTGACCTTTGTTTACATATTGAAATCCCTTAACGTCTGGCGCTTGTTGAGCAGTCACCCTCTAAGATATTCTTGTGTTGGCTTGGGACATGTACGGACTAGTGCTGTAATATTACTATATTTTTTTACTTTTGCCATTTTATTGAGTCTGTAACGTATCTAAATATATGCAAATAAAGCTAAAATAGCTTCTATTTCATACGATTAGGGCTCAAAAAGAAAATGTATCACACATTTTCATTTTTGTTATTGACATCCGAGAGTGATGTTAAAACCCGGGAGTGCCGGAGGCCCTATCCCCTGTTCCTTTTCCCTCATCCCACTCCTCATCCTATCCCTTTTCCCAACCCCAAGGGGCGGCAACGCACTTGTAACCCATGTGGTGTTGCTTGTGTCCATGGGCGGCGGTAATTGCTTACCATCAGGCAATCCGTCTGCTCGTTTGCCGCCTATTACTATAAAAAAAACCGGGCCGAAATATCGGATATCGGAAACAAAGAAACGTACGTGGTAAAAATTTAATATCCTGTAAAAAACTAAAAAATGTGGTAAATTTCGATCGAAATAGTAGGATAAAATTAAATAGTAAAATGTAAGTAAGTCATTCAAGGTAACCCTCGTAATCTAAGATACCCTGATTACGTAAACTGAATCTGTGATACTGCAACATTGGTGAAAAATAAACGGACGGACAGAGAAATAATAACAGCTATTCTTTAAGGTAACGGTCTTTTAAGGCGGCGATAGCCTAGTGGAGAGACCGACAGACTGCTACGCAGAGGGTCCGAGTTCGAATCCACGGCACGCACCGATGACTTTTCGGAGTTATGTGCGTATTAAATTGTTAATTATATCGCTTGCTAAACGGTGAAGGAAAACATCGTGAGGAAACCTACATGTCTGAGAGTTCTCCATAATGTTCTCGCAAGACATGTGAAGTCTGCCAACCCGCACTTGGCCAGCGGGGTGGACTATGGCCTTACACTTCTCATAGTGAGAAGAGGCCCGTGCCCAGCAGTGGTACAGTATAAAGGGCTGATGATTCTTTATTTAGTTTATATTCAAAACAGACAAACAGCACGGCGATAACAGCTAATATTCTTTTTTGAATTTAATATTTAAAACATATATTACTAGAATAGCGGTTACGGCAGCCACCATTTTATATCCGACATGGCAAATTGGGTTTTCGACGACTGGACAAAACCAACCAATCAATCATGTCGAGGTTCATTTATATTTCGTTCCACTCACTATTGTCATGGTAATAAATTGATTTGGCGATGTACAGAATTGCTGAGCTAAGCGTTTTGTACCTATAGACATTCATGAGGGACATAATTTGAAATTGTGTGTGTTGTGAAACTCAATGTAATCCTTTTGTTCTAGCTTTGGAAGCCTTCCCTAAATCAAATCTAAAACGTTCCTCCATAAATAAAGAAGCGATGCAAAATTGAGTGGTGGACTAAGAACATAGTATTGAAACTCAAATGAGTGCGGGGCTTAATTGAAAAGGTATGAAACTCGTAAAAACGTTAGTTATTTAGTCGTTTTTAAATAACAAAGTAACATAACATAACATAACTTCACGCCTTTTATCCATGAAGGGGTAGGCTGAGGTGTATTACACACCCACACTTCGCCAGTTATGTTTCGGTCCCATTGTAATAGGAGGCGAGCCTATTGCCATCTAGCCGGCACATCATTAAGCCAGCGATAATTAATTTATAATGCATACATAACTTCAAAAAGTCAGAGACGAGACCATCTTCTCGGCAGTCCGTTACATACACCACTAGGCTATCGCCGCTAAGTACAAGGTAACTATTAATGAAGATATATTGAAACAGTGCCTCCGTAAAATAACAGGTAACAGCCACGTTAATTTAAAAAAATCAGCGAGCTAGATTTTTTTATTCAAGGCTATCAGCATTAGGATTAACGGTTTCCATAGTTTATGTTGCTTAAAATTAAAAAAAAAACTTTCTATATGTATAATATTGGTAGCGCCATCTATCTTTTCTATTGATAGTTGATTGTGTCAACACCTAGCTAATGGATTCCTTTGCATACCGCAGTGTCAAAACGAGCGATCTTTTATCCCTTTCCCTCCCAAAGGCACGCTTCGCTCTAATTGGTCGCGGAATTCAATGACGCTGCGAGGGAGTCAGAGATCAATCGTCACGCTGATTGGTCGCGTGCTTACGCAGCCCCGCGCCGTGCCGAACGTGTGCTTAACCGCAATATTTACCGCTTTTATACTATAAACGAGAACTGAACTGCCCGCGGGTGCAGTGGAGTGATCTGTGCAGCTTCGGGCTGGATCCAAGTGGAGTGATCAGTTTGTGGCCCGACTCTCGAAGACGCCGGCGGCCGCCATTTTGTAAGGTAAGGCGTGCCTCCTATAAATTCCAATAGCCATAAGATCGCCCGGTTACCCCTCTTCTAGGCGATTTACCAGCCATTCTTTATACAGTCCACAATATTAATATTTTTCCATATCACGAAATCGCCTAGTACATATTATTTCGGTGCAACGCCGAACCAAATATACTTATAGCATTCTTTAGTTTGCTTAAAATAAAACTTAAGTATTTACTCTTTTACACCACGATACCTATACACCAACCGAAAAGCCAATGATAATGATAAATGTCATTATATTATGTAGATCTTTTGATTAAATTGTAATAAGTGTTTTCAAAACAAACCGCGATAAAATCCGTAAACTACTATTTAATTTCAAAAGTTATGAAGGTAATAACATCTCTAGCAAGATTTAATTGGTTTGTTGGTTTCAACTTTTCAGGGCGGTTTGTTTAAATTACTTAGGGAAAGACTTCACAGGACGTGAGGTTTTGAAAAGTCGCCTGCACTGTAATATTATTACAGCTATGTATTTTTACTGTGAGTATTTGAATAAAGGCATAAACTGCTAGAAGAGAAACAACAACGAACCATGACTGAAACAACCGTTCTCCAAACACCACGTCGCCTTACTAACTAAACTATTTGTGGTCTTGCTTTACTGCTACACTTAGTACCAAGGTAAGAAATAGGTGAAGGACCCTCCTTGATGGCCGAAAAAGGAAAAATGTGTTAACTCACATCATGAAATGTCCAATAGTTAATAAAACTTTTCCTTTAACATCAATGAATTTTACTCGAACTTGCTAATTTTACGATAGGACCAAGATATATATATATATATATATATATATATATATATATTTTCTAAAATATTTACCTCGTGTAGGCGGAATAGATCCAACCTCTTGTAAGACGCGTGTTTACAAAGACAATAGTGCTTAGATAGGTACTTACACAACTGGGTATCGTTGTAAGCTAATTTGTAATAGTACGCACTTGTAAACAAATTAAACAACAGTTGCCCGATGTTTCAGCGTATGTTACACCTAGCGATCATATGTGATCATAATCACACGATAATTGGATTATTTTATAGTTAATGCCACGAGAAGATAATTTTTTTGTAAACACACATTTAGGGCTTCACAACCTTTGTTTCAAACAGTTCTGTAGTGTTTTAGATTTTATGCTTTAGTGAACTTTTATACTTTTTGAACGGTCGCTTTTTTTCAATGCTCAATTATTTATTTAAACTTTATGCACATAAATTGTACAGAGGCGGACTTAATGCCGTAGGCATTATCTGCCAGTCAACCTTTGGGTGATGCAGAGATACAAGTAATAGGTGCAATTCATAAATTTGCATTGAATCTTAGATAGAAACCTAATTAATACATACAATATAGTACTTACATACCTTATCTATATACATATATATTATACATATGCCTATATAATACAAAATACTTTATATGTATACAATATAACTATATACATACATAATAAATAGACGATAATCCTACGATGATTCAGTTTGTGCGTCTATGAAAGTCTGGCGAACTCTGGTTTTAAATGTGAAACGGCTAGTCGACATCCTGATATCGAGAGGGAGAGCATTCCAGAGAAGGATAGATTCAATGTTAAACGAAGAATGTACAAGGCTAGAAGTGTGAGAAGGACAAAGGAGAAGAAGGTTTTTTGAGGAACGAAAATTTTTCTCATGTGTATTACAAAGAAATTGAAAGTGAGGAGTTAAATACGCAGGAGCATGTGGGGAGTGCAATAAAGAATAGGGAGTACACAAAGTACGTAAGCTACGCCGTTGACGAATGGGTAACTACGTAACTTTAATCGGTGCTCTGTAATATGATCATATTTGCGGAGATTGAAAACGAATCTAATGCAATTATTGAGAAGGCGGTCGAGCTTGTTGAGCTGATCTGCATTAAGGTCGAGGTAGCACACATCACCATAGTCGATTATAGGAAATATTAAAGTCTGTACTAACGTTGTCTTAGTCTTGACCGGCAGAAAGCCGATAGAGCGACCGTAAGGCACCAGTTACTTTACGACTGACGTTCGCTACCTGGGTGTGCCAATCAAGGTTGCCGTCAATATATAAACCAAGATCCTTGACACTAGAACTAAACGGGATAATTTGCCCATCAAACATGACGGCTGGTAGTGCCTGCAGGTCAACCCTGTTTAATATACGGGAACTGCCAACTAGAATCGCCTGACATTTATCAGGATTCACAGTCAATCCAAACCGTTTCGACCAATCCTTGATTGCATTAAGATCTTGGTTTATTGCTCCTATTGCAGAATGTAGATTTTCCGCCTTAGATTGTGTGTAAAGCTGCAGATCATCGGCATACAGATGGTACGCACAATTAAGTTCATGAGTAAGGAGATTAATAAATAATGAGAACAAAAGAGGAGAAAGTATTCCGCCTTGAGGAACACCAGAGTTCAAGTCACACCAGATTGATGAGGTTTCATCAATCCGTACTGACTGCTGGCGTCCTTGAAGATAAGATGAGAACCATTCCAGTGCCATCGGTGAGATCATGAGGTAGGAAAGAATTGAAAGAAGGAGGCGTGATTGACGTTGTTGAAGGCGTTTGAGAAGTCCACCAAGATCAAAAGTGTAACCTTGGTTTCCTCAACCCCCGCCCTCACATCGCCAGTCACCTTGAGCAATGCGGAGAGAGTACTATGTCCAGGTCTGAATCCAGATTGAAGTGGAGAAAGGATATTGTTATGGTAAACGAACCCGGGCAACGGTCTCTGAACGCACGTCTCAAGTACCTTGGATAGAAAAGGAAGTATGGATATAGGCCGGAAATTTGTCAGCAGAGTGGGATTGGAAATTTTAGGTAAAGGACGCACATAGGCTTTACGCCATAGGTGGGGAAATTTACCTGTGTCAAGGGAAAAGTTCAGGATATGGGTAATTATAGGCAGGATTTGATCAATGATAACCGTGATCATGCGACGACTAATGTCATCGCAACCCACGGCTTTGGACTTAATGGATAGGATAGATTTTTTGATCTCACCAGATGATAAAGGAGAAAAAGAGAAAGAGTTAATGTTCGGACGAGGTATACCGTCCAAGTAGGCCAAGGTTTGACGCTTGGTTTGGTCGTCTAAAGTGAGAGTGGTAGAAAAATGACGATTAATGTCATCCAAACCAATAGTCACCGGTAGAACCACTTGGCCGTGAGGTTTACCTATGCCCAGTGATCTTAAAAACTGCCATACATTGGCAGGGGATGAATTAGTAATGTTTTCGTGAATATGTCGGCGTTTAGCGGTGCGTACCATTTGATTGCACCTGTTCCTAGCTATCTTGAAGAGAGACCAATTGTCTTCACACCGATCCTTTTTATAATTTCGAAAAGCTCGGTCTCTGCGTCGCATTGCCATCCGAATAACCTCTGTCATCCAAGGTGCAGGTGGACGCTTCAACTTGACCTTTCTAATGGGAGCATGCACATCGAATAACCTCTTAACCGTGTTGTTGAACAAGTCTACTTTGTCGTCGATAGTGATGGCCGATGTCAACGGTTTCCAGTCGATTTTTGCTGCATCCAACCTCAATTTTTCAACGTCCATGCGCCCAAAACAACGCAAGAACAGAACTTTAGGACACGGTTTAGGAGACTTCAGGACATACGAGAGGAAGACAAGGTCATGACGGGAGAAGCCAGGAGCAGGATGTTGACCGTGAAAGTGGACTAAGGTAGGATTAGAAGTGAGGATTAAGTCTAACCAGGTGTCCTCCCCGTTAGAGTTGTGGTGAGTGGCATTGAGAGGCAAAACGTGGAGGCTGGCAGACTCGATGATGTGGGTGAGTTTGAGGGAGCGAGATGAAAGATGGGACAGAAGGTCAGTGTTGAAATCGCCCATGATGATATGATGTGCGTACTCAGAACCCAGCGATTCTAAAACCGATTCCAAATCAGTGAAGTAATTGACAGAAGGAGGACAGTATACTACTCCAAGAACCAATTTAGTTCCCCTGACCCAAACCTCCAGAAAAAGATACTCCGCAGAAGTAGAGTTTTGAGAGGAAGAAGTTAGAATTTTAAAGGATAGATTGCTACGGAGGTAAACAGCAACGCCTCCGCCTCGCCTGTCATTCCGGTCGTTCCGGATTAAGACAAAACCAGAAAGAGGGTATAAGGTAGAAAGGAGGTGAGATTTGAGCCAGCTCTCAGAGATCAGGATGGCATGAACGTTGATGTCGGTAAATGTAGCTAAGAGTTCGTTATGATGACTTGGCACACTTTGGGCATTAATATGACACACATTTAATAAGCCATTAGCTTTCAGATTAAACTTCTCGTGTAGTATGTCACGTAGGGACTGGTTATCATTAAGTGAACAGAAGCTATCATCGGCAGATAAATCATCTGAATCATTCGCTGATAAAAAAGAATCATCATCATCGAAATAGACATAATAATTTATATATATATATATATATATATATATATATATATATATATATATATATATATATATATATATATATATATATATATATATATATATATATATATATATATAATAATAGACTAACTTAAAAATAAATAAATATTAATAATAACATGCACGAAATTGACTATTAATTATGTGACCTCTGCACCACCCGCCAACTGAAGCAATTGACAATATACTGATCTTACAGCTATAATTACATTCTTTAAAATAAGACAAACCAAATAAAATACTATGATTAAAATTAGCATGACAAACAATTTTTAAGAAAGGATTGTTTCTGAACGCATCCGAAAGAGTTCAAATGTCATAACAATCATAAATGTCATGTCACTTTGACATTTAACTTAATTAAACAGTAAACACCTACAAAAAAGTTTATAATTGCACTGATTTAAATACTTGTAATTACTTGTAATTATGCTACTACATATGTATTCGACTTTATATTTAATTATCTATAACTGCCTTTTCTTTTTTTTTTTGTTTTACGAGGTGGAAAATCCCTTCGGATCTCCGACTCTTGGGGGAAATAAGAGCCGGAGTAAGTGGTGTTTCCACTAAAAACAACCTCGACTTCCGCCATGTACCCGTGTGTCGGAGGGTGGGGCATCACCAAAGCACTCGTCGCCCTCCGACGGGTATTGGCTCGCCAGATGGTCAGGCGGGCCCCGAAAAAAACCCCCTTGGCGGCGGATTAAGGAGTTGGACTCCGCCGCCAAAACGCCCAGCGGCCGCAGAGGATAGGGAGCACGGCAACGCAACACCGCATCTCCTCTTCCTCTGCGGCCCCACCGCGACGCATCGAATGGTGCGCCCCCATTTGGTCGCGGGAGATAGGGCGCGCGTCAACGCAACACCGACACGCCTCTTCTCCCGCGACCGCACCCGACTGCGAGGGACAGACAGAACTGTCCACCGCACCCGCACCGTTGGACGCATCCTGCGCAGGCCCCTCCAAGCCCACGCGGAGCGTCCCCACCTGGATCCCTCTTAGCTTCACCGCGGGTGACCAATCCACGGTTACTGAGCCCCCCCACCACAACAAGGTGGAAATCCCACGGGGGGGATCTATAACTGCCTGTCATGTCCTGAAATGTTATCTTTTTACAGAAATAAACATATTTTATTTTGTGTTTGAGTGGTCGAATTTTCCGGAAAAAATTTCATGAATTTGCAGATTTTTTGTACGTTGTAGTTTGTTTACTCGTAAGTAATTCTGTAAATGCAAGTCAATAAGAGAGTA
The DNA here is from genome assembly GCA_944739405.2 of Euclidia mi. Lineage (NCBI taxonomy): Eukaryota > Metazoa > Arthropoda > Insecta > Lepidoptera > Erebidae > Euclidia > Euclidia mi. The sequence continues at coordinate 62,881,184 of OX123200.2, forward strand.
GATACCGTCTATGATAGAGTACAAACATTGTACTCTATAATTGAATTGTTTATTTTCTCGCTTAAACAAAATACATTTCAAAAATACGATAAAATAACATTTGGGGTAACCTTCGTCAGAAGACGCTATTTATTTTTATTAGGTGTAAAGTCTCCTATATGCGACAAATAGTTTACCAACCGCAATTCTGCATCCGCGTTTCCGAGATATCGGCCGCAGGATGAGCGACTCCATAAACTTGCAACTTTAATTAACCTCTTCTTGACAACTAAAAAATATTTTTATTCTCTGATAAATCCACGCTAAGCCCAATAATATAACATTTCAATGCATTAACGCAAAATGTTGACGTTCCATGCGTCTGACGTGTTCCAGTACCACAAAACACTGTTGTCAGTGCATAAATCGATAAAAACCCGATCAATTGAAATGTTACTTTCCAATGACACATATCTATGTATCGTTGTGGTCATTGGATTTGACATTGTTTGTTTTTGATAGAACTGTCGCTAAGTCACTTGGTAGAAATTCTTTGTTTACAAAAAGTCTATGTTCTCGTGGCACGGACATGTCCATATAAGCATCTGTTATGTGTCTGTCAGTCAGCGGACTGTATCTCATTGAGAAGGTGTAGGTGTAATACCTTCTCAATGAGATACCTAAAGCATGGCATAATACCGCCTGTATATTACATACTAAAATTAGTATTTTATGAAGAAAAATCATCTGTAAGAAACAACTCCAGCTGCATTAAAACCCAGGCGGATTCGGCTAGTAACTTAAAACAATAATTTCAATACCCATTCAACATGATTCAGAACAAAGATACAATTAACAATTAACCCAATCAAAGTTTGTTTTTTGTCGAACCAAATAATACCTAATTGTATCAACAAACGCTTACAAACCAACAAATTCCTTTTAAAAGATTTTATAGAAAACCGTGATCAATAATTTGCAGATATTAATTAATGGTTGAAATCACACAATTTTATATCCATTGACCTTTTGATAAATGCCAAGCTACTTAAGTAGGTTAGGTTCCTACTACCTTTGAATCGTTTCTGGTTTACAATGAATTTGAGGTTGGTGCTATTTTTGTAATAGGGCGGGTCCGGTAATTTGTGAAAAGGTAAAAAATTAAAATTATCGAAAGTACGTCATTGACCATAATCAGGTTTCATAAAGTCAAATCTTTTCATGTCATTTTTGACAGTCGTTATAGGTAGTCAGCAAGGAGCATATAATAATTGCTCCTTGGTAGTCAGTACTTCTGAATAAACTGACACTAGTTTAAACTTAGAAATATCACTATTCCTTTGGGCTGCAGAGGTCACACAGGCAGTCGCTCTGTGGAAAATCTAATATACAGTCAAATCCGGTTAGACAAGTAAGCGAAGCCGCATTACACTTGGTAAAGGAGAATGATGAAGTGATAATACTTAGTGATAGGTTATTGTCGCTAAATAGATTGCTTTGTAGCGGAAAATGGTGTACAGCAGAGTTACAAACAATAACTAGGTATTATTTAAAGTCATGACTCGATCAATCCGAAAATGTATTAATAAGACAATACTGTACCCACTTATTTCAAGTAAGTACTGTTTCTGAATAATTAAATTCATCTGAGAACCGTTTTTCATTGAAATTATAATTTATTTTTCGTCATCCTTAAATCAGTTCAAGAGTTTCATATTTTCTCTTTGGTGACTTTGATTTGCATCAATTGATATTCATTCATACATATTTAGTGTTTTAGTGATATTCTCTCTTTGTTATTGGTCGTTAAAATTTGGTGCTTATGAATATCGAGAGCTGTTTGACTTTTATTTTGAATAGCAAACTTCAAATCAAAGCCCAATATGGATTATAATAAGTTAGATAACAAATTATACCATTATTTTAACAATTATACAATCCAAACAATGGAATCTTTTGTGCTATATCATATACTTGCGCATCCCACTGCTGTGTTTAGACACCACCTTATTTGAGTCATGAGATAGCTTAGTGAACCAATGGCCAAGGCCACGTCCTCCTTGGCCTACTACACCACGCTGGCTAGACGGGTCGGTATATGGTTTGATATCGAGTTTTCTGTCTCTTTGCAAATATTATTTGATACTATTGGTTTCAAAGCGTGGCAGCTAAGGAAAATACGTGCAGCATTTTCTTTAGCCGCCTCTTTCGACACCCACGGTATGAGTAAAAGTTTGTATTATTTCTGTCACCAAAAGGATGTGGATGTTTGTGGTCTTTTGCAATGTAAATAAAACGTTTCGTGTTTTATAGACTCACGCTTGTATCTCCGAAGGGGTAGACAGAGGTGTAATGTTACACCCACATTTCGCCATGCCATTAATTTAAGGTCCCAATATATATATTAGAGCCTATATTCGTTACCGGGTGCATTGTCAGACTCTGTGTTGGTACAGAAAACTCAGTAACACTAGCCTGACCCTGGAACTGCACCCAGGCTCAGCAGACGCGTACATTATCCACTGCACCACGGGAGCAGCCCAATAAAATATTCATCGGTATAAATACCACGTTGCAAGCGCATTTGAACTTGCACACGTGATCTGTACACTTGATATCTCGACGTTTGATATCTCGGTATACATTTAATACACTACATTTATAGGGCAGACTGATGCAGCTTTCTCTGAAAGCACAGCTAAAGAACAATGCCCATTTTTCTTAGAGACGCCGGCCCAGATGTGGACAGTCAAAAATCGTAGTAGTTGTTATTGCATTCGATGAAAGAGTATTAAACTAGAATTTTGAGATTGATTAGAGGTCCATCACATTCATAGATTTATTACAAGAAGTACTTTTATGTTCTCACAAAACATTAGGTGTGTACTCACTTTCTTTAGGATAGTTAAAGTATTTCGTAGTTTTGCATAGAAAAGAATGAGTTAATCATTTGGTAAGGGTAGAAATCCGAAAGAAAAAGCCAGAAGTCGTAAAAGATCCAAAAACATAAAAAGCATTCACAATGTGCACGAGCAAAACAATTAAGTAACAAACAAAATAAACTGCATATGAGATTATTGACATTTACTTAAGAGTCAAAAAAGTGTTGCCATTTTACAGTTTTAAATGATATTGATTAATCGATTTGGATTTCGGACATAGGTTATCTATATATTTGGTTCAAAATCGAACTTATTTGTAGTTAATCGCATACATACCTTAAAAATACACACATTTTAAATGTTCAAGGACCAAGTAGAGATTTGCTATTAACTCAAATCATTTTGAGTAGAGAAAACGTAAAATCGATAAAGAAGAAGTGATAATCGATTTAATATTATGATTTCTTTACTGGCAATTTCAGATCTATTACGTGTTGGCTATTTAGACGTTAAGACATCATTTTAAACCTATTGGTAGCGCCATCTGCCTTTCCATCGAGAACTAATCATATCAACGTCAATCGTTCCACGCTTGCTTGTCTAATGCGAGCGATGTTTCCGTCCCTCTCTATCCCATTCCCTGGAAGGGGCACGCCTTTCGCGGATTGGTCGCCGCGATCATCGACGAGAGACAGTCTAGAACTTTCGATTCGCTAAATACGTGTCCGCCATACCGTACCGCATCGCGCCGCTTCCGCTATAATTATTACCGCTTATACAAAACCACTCGCGATTGAAAGTGATTTGTGTAGTGGAGTGAATCAAGCAGCTTCATCTCGAAAACACCAGGAGGCTGCCATTTGCAAGGAAGGAGGAGTGACGTACAAGGTAAGTGCCCCTCATCCTTAGAATATCCTATACTCGCAATCCTTTTCCACATCCTCTTCCCTTATCCAATCCTAGGCGACTAAAACCCGCCATCCTTTATATATAGTCCATTCCTTCTCCAAGTCGCCTAGAACCCTACGGTTTCGGTGTAACGCCGAACCATTTTTTTGATCCATACGAGTCGGATTCATTTAAGTTTTTATACGTTATATCGCTATACCTAGGCAGTTATAGCACCTAACTATACTCCTAATCTATTCACAGAACCGTCACATGGTTGTTTCCGCCCGCTTCAGTAGGTAATATACTTTTATGTAGCTACCTACTTACTCAATTATCATTTCTGGAACTATCATAGTTGTCTTGTAAATCTCATATTTCAAGCAACTTTTAATTCCTCCGCTTTAAAGTGTTGCCTAGGTACTTAGGTAAAATAATAGGTACTTTAGATATTCTTATTTTGTTTCGGTCTCATTAGCTTATACGTACGTAAGCATGTCACAACAAAAGAAGTCACGCGTGTCGGAAGACAAAGAGATGACAATCTTAGAAGCAAAACGCAATATTTTATTTGAGCGCATTCAAAACATATACGAGCGTTCAAAAACCGCTTCTATTTCCGACAGTAATAGGGAGTCATTCCTTAGCTATTGTATGACAGTGGATAATATTCGAACAGATTTTCATCAGTTGTTAGACGATTATAACACAAGATTACTTTCTATCAATCCTGATGAAAAACCGAATTATCAGGCGTACACCTCATTCGAAGATTTTTATTGTATTATTAAGCGTATACAATCGCAATTGGAGGGTAAATGTTCAGCAGAGCCCGTTACCGCGGCCCGCAAGCAAAAATTACCGCCAAGCGAGATTATGTCGTTTCACGGAGATATACGAAATTGGCCGTTATTCTATGCGAGTTTTAAGTCTACAATGCACGATAATGGTTCTCTGACAGATGCTGACAGGTTGTACTATTTAATAGGTAAACTGTCACTGAAGGCCCAGTCCGTATTTGCAAGTGTCACACCCAGTGCTGAGAATTATCAGGTCATATTTCAGTCACTACTTGACAGATACCAAGACATTCGCGTCCTAGCGTCTACTTACTTTGACCAAGCTTTAAATCTCAAACTGTCCGGCAACGCGTCTGTCGCGAATTTCCAGCTGTTTATTGATAACTTCGTAACCGCGGTTAATTCTCTTAGGAACTTAAAATTAGAAGATCTTTCTGACTTTATGTTGCTTCAACTCGCTTTAAAAAAGTTTGACACTGATACAATTCGTGCTTTCGAGATGTCGGAACGCAATAATAAAATACCTACACTAGATAGTTTTATTTCGTTCATCAAAGATCAGTGTCGAATATTTCATAATACGCAGTCTGGTTCACCTGGCCCGTCTAACACTAACAGCAACAAACAAAGGTTGAATAAATCGCGAAATAGTAAAAATAACTCGGTCCCTAATCCACAATCTTACGTAACATGCTCGGAATCTAGTAAAATTAATTCACAGAAGTGTCTGTGCAGTAATATAGTGCACGACCATTTCTACAAGTGTCCCGCCTTCAATAATTTGAATCCAACCGCTCGTTTTAAATGCGTAAAAGATAACAAAGCTTGGATTAATTGCTTAAGCATAAAACATAAAACAAGTAATTGTTCTAGTAAGACAAAGTGTCGCTTATGCAATCAAAAACATCATTCTCTGCTTCACTTCGATAAAGGTAACCCGTTGTCAAGCCAAGCCGCTAACCTTGACACACTTACGTCGCAGGTGCAGGCTACGATAACTGCGCCTCAGACGATTCAGAATGAGATATCGTTGTGTACGACATCCATTGCGCGGGCGGCACGCACGCGCGGACGGCCTTCGCGCGCTTGTAGTGATCAGAGCAGTGCTAGGCCGCGATGTATGGCGTCTAAGACTGTTCTGTTAGCGACAGCGCAAGTTATCGTATATGATGTTAATGGGTCGCCGCATATGGTACGTTGTCTGCTAGATAGCGCGTCTCAGAGCAATTTCATAACTTCTGATTGTTTCAATCGCCTCGGATTATGGAATAACTTTAAAAATACGAACTCAATAGTCCGAGGGATCGGCGGTTCAGAAAAACATTGCAAGGGTGCCGTAGATATCAAAATAAATTCGCGTTTTGATGGAGACATTAATTTTAACATTTCTTCACTTATCGTGGAGCGTATTACGGACACATTGCCAAACGCTAATGTGGACGTATCGCCTCTCACACATCTCGAGTCATTGCCGCTGGCAGACTCGGAGTTTGCGAATCCGGCAGACATTGATGTTTTGACCGGAGCCGCAATATTCCCGCACTTGCTACTAACTAAAGTGGTACCTAGTGAGCAAAATAACTTACCGCCCGCTATTGCGACGGTATTTGGGTATGTGATTATGGGTACCGTACCTACATTACATACTTCTCAATACGTTATGTCTTGCTGTTGTTCTGTTCTTCAAGAAAATAATATTGATTCTCTTCTCAAGCGATTTTGGGAGCTTGAAGAGGTTACCGCACCGCCCTCGATGAGCCGTAAAGATCTCGAGTGTGAAGAACATTGCCGCGCTACCACTGTTCGTGACGACAGTGGCAGATACGTTGTGGCGTTACCATTGACCCTTATTCGTTAGGCGACTCGTACGCTGCCGCGCTCAGACGTTTCCATTGTTTGGAACGTAAACTTGATGCATCACTTAAGTTACGCAACGCCTATAATGACGTCATTCGTGACTACATAGATAAAGGTTTTTTGAGTGTAGTTGTAAACAACGAGGGCAACTCTCTGCCCTCATATTATATCCCGCATCACGGCGTAGTTCGCGAAGATAAAACCTCTACTAAACTTCGTGTGGTTTTAGACGTTAGTTGTAAGATTACATCGGGTCAGTCGATTAATGACATTTTGCATGCCGGCCCCAATCTACAGAATGATTTATTTAACATCATAATAAAGTTTCGTCTTTTCCAAATCGCTCTGTCAGCTGATTGCCGCCAAATGTTTCTCAATATCGGCGTTCGCGAATCTGACCGTAGATTTCAACGGATCTTTTATCGTTTTGACAAGAAAGAACCTTTACCTGTGTATCAGTTCAATCGTGTTTGTTTTGGACTCAAGTCTAGCCCATATCACGCGTTACGAGTTGTTCACCATTTGATCGCTGATGAAGGCGATCACTTTCCCGCCGCAGCGGCTGTTGCCACTTCCGCTTTGTACATGGATGACATTGCCTGTAGTGTCATATCCGCTCCGCTAGCAATTTCACTTTGTGAAGAGCTTATTCAGCTTTTCAAGCAAGGCCAGTTTGATCTTGACAAATAGACAACCAACTCTAAGGAGGTTCTCGCACGCATACCATATTCTCATAAAGCTTCTCCAGACATTGAGTTTGAGAAGTCTGTACCGCATAAGGTTCTCGGTTTACGCTGGGACAAATCCTGCGATAGTTTTCGGTTTGACGTCTCACCACCAGATGATAAGTGCACCAAACGCACTATGCTGTCCACAGTGGCTCGACTATGGGACATAATGGGTTTTGTGGCTCCCACAATTTTGTACACCAAGCTCTTGATCAAAGAGCTTTGGCTATCAAAGTGTGAGTGGGATGAAACACCCCCTAACCATATTGTCGCCGCTTGGCGCCAGTTTTGTATTGAGCTTACCGCGCTCAATCAAATTACTATTCCGCGTCATCTTGGGTTGGTAGATGGATGTACCATCAACTTAATAGGTTTCGCTGACGCCAGCGAGCGTGCTTACGGCGGAGTCGTATATCTGCAAGTCCGCATTGGTTCTAACTACTCGGTGCAGTTAGTTTGTGCCAAGTCTAAGGTCTCGCCTGTTAAAACCATTTCGGTTGCGAGACTGGAGTTGTGCGCGGCCCTTCTGCTGTCTCAGTTGCTCTGCAAGGTTCAAGACACAGTTTTGCCCCACTACCCCATTAATAAAATATACGCATTTTCCGACTCCAAAGTAGTGCTCGCTTGGATTCATTCTTCTCCTCATCGCTGGCAGACTTTTGTCGCCAACCGCGTTAGCAAATTGATTGAACTTGTTCCTGCTACTTGTTTCAATCACGTCGCGGGTATTGAGAACCCCGCAGATTGCTTGTCTCGTAGTGTCACTCCACTTAATCTTCTGCATCATTCATTGTGGCATCGTGGACCTTCTTGGATTTCCCATGATCCGTCAGAATGGCCCATGCAACCCTTTGACCACAGTGCAGAAGACGAAGATGTACCCGAACGGAAGTCTGTTTCTTATCCCGTGATTGCTGAGGTTGCGGAGTCTCCCATTTATGCACTCGCTCTACGCATGTCATCGTGGTCTAAGTTACTCCGCGCCATTGTTTATGTCTATAGGTTTCTTAGGCACCTACCTAATGAGACTTTTGTATCAAGTACTGATATCAAATTCGCAGAACGTTAGTTACTACGAGCTGTACAGGCTGTTCATTTTAGTAACGACATTCAAAATTTGAAAGACAATGTACCTTGTTCTCCCGCTATAGGAAAATTCGCCAGTTAACTGACATTGACACTGCCAGGCTTGTATATCATAGCTATTTTCATAGTATAATGTCATACGGTATTCTCCTGTGGGGAAATGCTGCCGACATTCAGACCATCTTTGTTCTGCAGAAAAGAGCTATTCGAGCAATTTATAATTTGGATTATGAGGCTTCGTTAAGGAATAAATTCAAGGAAATAAACATTTTAACAGTTGCAAGCCAGTACATTTATTCCAACCTAATATATTTATTCTAAAACAAGGCCTCATACTCAAAGAAAAGTGATATCCACAATTTGAATACTAGAAATAAGAGTAAGCTAGTAGTGCCGGCTACCCGGCTAGAGAAAATAAAGAAATCTTTTCAAGGCCAATGTGTGCGCTTTTACAATAAAGTGCCAAGCAATATTCAAAATTTAAGTTATAATAAATTCAAAAAGATTATAAAACGTAAACTTTGCCAAAAAGGGTACTATTCAGTGCTAGATTATATTGAAGATAAAAATGCTTGGGATTAATTTGCTCGGTCCCACAGGCTACTTATGTTTGATTAGTGTTAAGTTTCATGTGAGTGTGAGTTATTGTGTCTATATTATGCTAGTTAGTACTTTTATATTATTATTAAAAAAGCCTTATTAATTTACAACAACATTATAGACACACCAGCTCACACCTATGAAAAATTCAATGTAGTTACTAAGCTTTTAAATTGTATAGAATCAAGACGTAGAAAAGAGTGGCCCGGAGTTTCTTGCCTGATTCTTCTCACGAGGCTCTACTTTCTGAACAGGTATTTTTTTCAATGCTCAACTATGTTAATATGCATTTAAAGTTACTTTTTTATTATTTTTTATTTGTATGACTTTCTGACGTGTCCAAAAAATTTAAACATTTTTATGGAAATAAACATATTTGAGTTTGAGTTTGAGTTTGCTATCCTTAGACTCAAGCCGTTTCTCGATGAACACGGCGTCATACGCGTTGGGGGTCGTCTGTCAAATTCGGATGAACCTTATAACTACAAACATCCTTGCATTCTGCCGCGACATGATCATGTTGTCGACCTTCTTGTTGATTTTTATCACAAGAAGCACCTCCATGCCGGTCCAGAGTTGCTTATGTCCTTACAGGCATAAGTATTGGATTTTAGCCGCTCGACGAATAATTCGTCACAGAATACATAAATGTAACGTCTGTTTCAAATTTCGTCCGCTTCCAACTCAGTGAGATCTAGCCTGAAGTTGGATCTACCTCTTAGTTTAAGTATTTAGTTAGTAGTTTCGCTGTTATTGCGTTTGTAGTTTTCGCTAAGGTTAATTTAGATTAATTTTATTATCATATCGCTGTCTTAGCCTATTGATGGGTTATGCGGTAGTACACCCAACATAGCTAAGTTCAATTCTATTTTTTTAAAGGCATCCCTTAAGGGCCGGGGGGATATGGTAGCGCCATCTGCCTTTCCATCGAGAACTAATCACATCAACGTCAATCGTTCCACGCTTGCTTGTCTAATGCGAGCGATGTTTCCGTCCCTCTCTATCCCATTCCCTGGAAGGGGCACGCCTTTCGCGGATTGGTCGCCGCGATCATCGACGAGAGACAGTCTAGAACTTTCGATTCGCTAAATACGTGTCCGCCATACCGTACCGCACCGCGCCGCTTCCGCTATAATTATTACCGCTTATACAAAACCACTCGCGATTGAAAGTGATTTGTGTAGTGGAGTGAATCAAGCAGCTTTATCTCGAAAACACCAGGAGGCTGCCATTTGCAAGGAAGGAGGAGTGACGTACAAGGTAAGTGCCCCTCATCCTTAGAATATCCTATACTCGCAATCCTTTTCCACATCCTCTTCCCTTATCCAATCCTAGGCGACTAAAACCCGCCATCCTTTATATACAGTCCATTCCTTCTCCAAGTCGCCTAGAACCCTACGGTTTCGGTGTAACGCCGAACCACCTATTTATTGAATAAGTTTCTCGGCACACCTTTAGTAATGCCTATAAATTAAGTTATAAATAAAAAGGATTATTCAACAACTAATTTAAACTTTATTGTGCTGTTCATGAGTTCCAAACTGGGCCAGAAATGGGCATTGTTCTTTGTTGTTAAAATCTGTTGATGACAAATCATTAAAAAATGGAGCATAAAACAGCCTACGACCTATTCTCAGACCTACCAAATACACAAAAAAATAAATCGATCAAGCCGATAACAAAAACTGTGAATTAATAGTATTATTTATAAAACGGGTCTTTAAAATACCTTATATTTCTCTTGTCGTTGCAGCATGGGTAACACTTACTGTGGTCACGAAAGAACTATTACCTGTAAGGAATTTTACCTACATATTCAAATAATTACGCGACATAGACCAGTTTCATAATATTACTATGTGTAGAAGTCGCGAAAGTTTAAAAAAACAGCTTCTTGCGCCTAGTAGTTTCGGCTCTGCGTCGTCAGTCAGTCAGTCAGTCAGTCAGTAATGCAATAATTTTATGTAAACAGATTATCTTGATAAGTCATAATAGCATCACAAAATAAACGCTCGAAGCAAACATTTCACTGAACAACAACAAATTAATTAACGTAGAAATATGTTATTCAAATCTGCGCAATTTTGCCAGAAGTTTACTAACAATAGGTACACAACATGATCAACTTATTTAGCTTCTGAGAATTATTACCTTACTCGTCTGTGCTATACATATGTAGGGTCAGAAATTTATTTATTACTGAGGAGATAAATCAGAGGCAGCGATAGCCTTGAGAAGATATCAACATTCTCCGACGTGCACCACTGATTTTTCAAAGTTATTTGCGTATTAATTTTTCAATTATAGTTTGCTCCGTGCCTATTAAGATTTCGTCCCTGATCTCATAAGGTTTTTGACAGTTGTTATAGAGAACCAGTACCTCTGAATGAACTCACGCTAATCTAAACAATGGAATATTGCTATCCCATCGGGTTGTTTAAATGTGGTTAGACTAGTAAGCGGACGATGGGCTGCAACTAGGGTAACGCGAGGAGGCTGATGACTAAGCAGATAAATAGAGCGAAATCGAAGGCAGGAGAGTCGCTCGCCAACCAGCTGGTCTGGCAAAATCAAGGAAGCAACATCCTCAAGAAAGTTCTCTGATAAACTAAGTACCAAATTGCGGGTTGCCGGTTTGATTCCTACACGAGACAACAAAAAAATCGTTTATTTTGAACATAATTTATCTAACACACCAACCTCACCTCATATTTCATGATGTTCATGAAATATGAGGTTATTTGGTAAATTAATATACGCAACATTGTCACTGGTCAGTGTTAAAGGAATTCCACAACATAGTTCGTTGAGGCAAGCCAATATCGGTACAATATTACACTATACACTGGAAATTTGGTGCGGGACTCAAATTGCATTTGTGCATTAATATATTATTATGTACCTAAATATGTGTGTCTAATAAGGTCTTTACTGTTCTTGGTCACTGCTTTTACAAGCTTTTCTTTACTTACACCTATCTCGATATCTCACTATACATTTCAACTCAATAGAATATATATCAATGTATATTGCGTGACATTGTATTATAATGATGTCATGGAGCTAATCTGATTATGGAACTCATTATAATGCTTGGTTCATATGACCAACCACGCAATACAACGACACAACTCCATCGAGTTAGAGCTCCTTTGATTCGTATTGACGAATGCTGTCTTTGTATACCGCATATGAAAGCTTATTTTTTATGTTTTTCTATTAATAATTCTTATTTCTTTACAACATCGCCGGAATCACGAATATATTAACTATTCCATACAGTACTAAACTTGAACTTCAACAAAAGTATGGAATATTCCAGGGATATCTGACCTTTTTCGCGATTTCAAACAACAAAAGTAATTTATTATAACAAGTATAATCTTCCTTCAAAGGTTTGCACTATAGAAATAAAAATAATGATGTTGCATAATCATGTTTATCAATTATCTAGGCTAGTCTAGTATCTAACCCGTATTTCAGCGACCCTATATATAATCTGCTGGACACGGGCCTCTTCTCACTCCGAGAGGAGTATGGCCACAGTCCACCACGCTGGCCAAGTGCGGGTTGGTAGACTTCACAAGTCTTTCGAGAACATTATAGAGAACTCTCAGATTATATTTATTTATATATTTAATTTATTCTTTATGTACAAAAATAGTACACATGTGGACTTAATGCCTAGAGGCATTTTCTGCCAGTCAACCTTTTGGTGGTGCAGAGATAGATGAGGTAGGTGCATTAGCCATGTGGTGATAAATAGGATATGTATTAGATACATATTATTAATAATTTAGGAACATATTATAAACCATAAATATACTATAAATATATATAATTATTCATAGATATGATACACACATAAATATAATACATATATAAATACATAATTATGCTATAGCTGATGAGAGTGATGAGCCGATTCCTTCAATTTAGCAAAGAGAAGATTCCGTACTTTCGTTTTAAATGTATAACGGTTGGTGGCCATTCTGACTTCAGGAGGGAGCCTGTTCCATAGCAGAACAACTTGGACAACAAAAGAGGAGTTTACGAAACCTGAAGTATGAGCGGGACGGTGAAGAAGTAGATGATGAGAGGAACGAAGGTTTCTCTCATGTGTGGAACATAAGTATTGGTAGTATGTAGTCAGATAAGAATGAGGAGAAGAGGAAGTAAGAACAGAGTAGAGAGTTGTGAGAGCCCTCAAACTCCGGCGCTGACAAATAGGTAGCCATTTAAGATCGGAACGAAAAGAAGATACATGATGATACTTACAAGTCGGTCATATTTGTTGAGATACTCTGTATTCAGGTCATAATAGCACACAACACCATAGTCGATTAAAGGGAATATCAAGGCCTTTACAAGCATTGTTTTGGTTCTGATTGGCAGGAAGTTTTTGAGGTGATATAGAGCTCGAAGGGTACCAGTTACTCTCTGACTGACATTCGTAACCTGTGCCTGCCAGTCGAGAGTGGAATCAATTAGCAATCCCAAGTCTTTAACCATTGGACTAAAGGGTATGATAAGACCATTAAACATGACCGGAGGCAAGATAGTCAGATCTAATCTCCGTGTCATGCGCTGACTGCCGACAACAATGGCCTGGCATTTAACAGGGTTTACATCCAGTCCGAAATCTTTACAGCAAGCTTGAATCATACCTAGGTCTCTATTAATATCGTCTTTCACTTTTGTTACATCATCCACTCTCGCCTGGGAATATAACTGCAAGTCGTCGGCGTAAAGATGGTACAAACACCGAAGCTTAGGGGTTAAGAAATTAATAAAAATTGATAATAGTAGAGGAGAGAGTATGCCACCTTGAGGAACACCAGTGTTAATGTTACGCCATCTTGATGAGATGTCATCACTGCAAACTGCCTACTGGCGTTCCTGAAGATAAGTAGAGAACCATAACCATTCCAGTGCGCCAGGTGAGATCATTAGATAGGAAAGAATTGATAGAAGGATATCGTGACTGACGGTATTAAAGGCATTCGAAAAGTCAACCAAGGCCAATTCTGTAACCTTAGTCTCCTCCATGCCTGCCCAAATATCGCCAGTCACTTTAAGGAGTGCAGAGGTTGTGCTATGTCCAGGCCTAAAGCCAGATTGAAGTGAACTTAATCAAATGTTTTTGTACACAAAACTAGATAGCTGTTTATTCACACAAGCCTCTAGCACTTTGGAAAGGAAGGGAAGGATGGAGATTAGACGAAAATGTTGAGGGAGAGTAGGATTGGAAATTTTGGACAATGGGATAATAAAGGCCTTACGCCACAAAGAAGGGAAGGAACCAATGGCAATCGAGAAATTGACAATGTGGGATATAGGAAGGATGAGGTGGTCAAGGATAAGGGTGATCATACGCCGGCTGACACCGTCATATCCCACAGCGTTGGACTTGATAGAAAGGATAATTTTCTTGATCTCACTTAGAGCAACTGGAGAAAAATCAAAAGGATCTATGTTAAGACAGGGAAGAGCAGCTAAGTGATCAATAGTGTGACGCCTGGTCTGAGGGTCCAACAAAGCAGTAGTGGTGAAAAAATAGTTTAAATCCTCCAGACCAACCGTCCACTGAGGATCAGAATGTCGCTGTTTGCCAATACCCAGGGTTCCAAGGAAATTCCAGATATTGGCGGGGGAAGAGGAATTTATGTTGTCAATAATATGGCGGCGTTTAGCGTTACGAACCATCTGGTTATACCAATTCCTTGCAGCTTTGAAGATTATAGAGTCTCAGGTTTCCTCACGATGTTTTCCTTCACCGGTAAGCAAGCGATAATTAGCAATTTTAATTCGCACATAACTTCAAATATTCATGGTGCGCGGCCTGGATTCGAGACCGTGGCCCTCTGCGTAGCAGTCTATCGGTCTCTCCAATAGGCTCTCTGACTGCCTGCAATCCATATGTATCCTTTATTTATCCTACATACTACAAGATTTATTTTTCGAAATATCTGACATCGGTGAAGATGAACAAGGTGTCATTATCCCTGAACTTTGTGAAGATGTAGATGCCGAGCTGGATGTAGCCGTGGATTACTAGAGCAGTACCAGGGTCTACGCTGTGAATGAATAAAATATTTTTGTAGTATAAGGGCGCAAATTCTCTTAGGAGAAACTGTGATTTCAGCAGCTGCTATAAGGCTGACCTCACATTGCGCATGCGCGTGTCTCGAGCGTGCGCCCAGCTTCCATTCGGTGTTCACTTTGTGCCACACAGTAAACGCTGAGCGCACGCCGGCCACCGGCCACACGCTCAAGAAACGCGCATGGCTGCTGAAGTCACAGTATCCCCTAGGAAAATTAAATTAATTGGGCAATAAAGGAATCTGGAATCGGTTTACTTCCTCTCTAGGCAAAAAAGTAAAGTTTTATAATCCATATGACTTGAAGATACGTAGACTGAGCTGTTGCATCTTGTTTTCTTTATACGTTTATACGCTTGTACGAGCTCACGGTCACACATCTAGCAGATCTTTGATTGTGTCTGGGGAGATGTTAGGTCCTTGGAAATTACTTGAAATAGAATTACTTTGATGATAAGTGGAAAAAAAATGCATTAATAGTCTACGTCATCTTCTTGCCCTGGTCCCAATCTATTTGGGGTCGGCGCAGTACGTCCTTCGCTTCCATTCTTTTCTGTCGCCCGTCATC
Source organism: Euclidia mi (assembly GCA_944739405.2). Taxonomy (NCBI): domain Eukaryota; kingdom Metazoa; phylum Arthropoda; class Insecta; order Lepidoptera; family Erebidae; genus Euclidia; species Euclidia mi. The sequence continues at coordinate 62,896,673 of OX123200.2, forward strand.
TGATCATTTACCCCTTTCTCTTTCATATCCATCCTCACACAGTCCATCCATCTATTCCTTGGCCTCCCTCTCCCTTTCCATCCCTCTACCTTCATATTCATCACTTGCTTACCTACATACATATCATCTCTTCGCATAATATGTCCATACCAAGCCAAACGACTTCCTTTCACTTTCTCGTCTATAGGCGCCACTTTCAGACTACCTCTCACGTATTCATTCCTAATCTTATCCATTCTCGTAACTCCACACATCCATCGCAACATTCTCATCTCTGCCACATGTAATCGTTTTTCATCCATCTTCTTAGTAGCCCAACACTCAGCTCCATACAATACGACAGGCCTTATAACCGCCTTATATATGCGTCCCTTGAATTTTAAAGGCATTTTAGGATCGCATATTGTGCCCGAGACCTGTCGCCATTTCATCATTAATAGTCTACGTATAATCATTTTTACACTAATAAGTCATTACTAAACTTTATAAATTGTTAGTTATGGTATTATAATCTGGTAGTTTTAGTTCAAGCGCTTCAATTTCGACAAAACAAAATTCAGTACTTACTTGAGTACATACGCAGAGGTTTTGCTGGCGCCACAAAACGTGCCATTTGGGAGGTCATCCATTACACCTGTACAATCCTCTTTCATCAAAACATAATGCGAAGAGTAATTAAAATCATTTGTTAAGTTCTCCGTTGTTGGCTGAAAACAACCATAACAATGATTAATTAAATGTTTGTTTTAATTATTTTGGTTTAGAGTACCTACTTTTGTACTTACGTAACAAAAATTTGGTATTTAGCTGCGTAAAATATTACTACTTATAATCTATGTATCCATGCTGGGTTGAAACTGAATATTTGAACGTGGTACCAAATATCGAATCATTGCATAATTAACTTTTACTGACTTAAATTTACTTCTTGCCACATTATTTCAAAAACATTTACATAAAAAAGCCAAATTATTGTTAAGTGTTATTTTTAAATGAAAGATTTATAAATAAATCTTACAAAACGTTGTTCCCATCCAACGATTTCCGCCGTATCTCCGTAAGGGGGGTCCGTCATCAGTGCAACGCGACTGACCTGCTCGTTAAATTCTAGTGGAGACACCAGTCGCACCAGAGCTAGGTCAGCTTGGAACTTAGGAGCGTAGTCTTCGTGAATTATGTAGCTGTGCACTGAGGTGTTTATGGCCTTAAAATGTGAAATATAGTCAATAAAAACGTATCAGGACTACCAATAAAAATCTACGTTATAATAACACTTGCATTATTTAATTTTTATAACATTTACATATTTATTTAGCAAGCTCACAGCCTATAAAATCAATGTGTAAACATAGTAGCTATATCTTAACTTGTTTGAACAATCTTGGTTGTCTAGTGATATTCAACAATCACGGTCAGTCAAAGCGTACAAACATTCTCCATTGAAGGGGAAACAGTCTATGACCCGTATTGCATAATTCTTACGATCCCGAAAGCTGCTTGCTCGTTTACGTTTAGAAAATAACATTCAAGCTTAAAAAAGCACACACAGACGCAGACAAGTGATTTTAAGATTATCTTTTGTCCCTATTATTATACTACAAAGATTACTATGAAGGGAGACTAGGAATATCCTGAATGTCTAAATATCTTATATAAAGGATTAAAATGGTTATGACAACTGTCTCAAGTGCGCTGACGCTATAATATGTGTTATACCACATACGACTTCAAAGAATGACACGTAAATCAATGCATTGGAGCTGTGCAGTTGTCATGCTTGCATAATGTGCCGTAACCTTAAAGCCTAAGTGTCAACATTGGAACATCCAAAGAGTCCGTACCTTTACTCTATCACTGTAACCTACTGTCACCGACATGGAGATTTCGTCACAAATTGCCGGCGCCACACACTGTGCCGCTGTTAATATTAAAAACTGATTCACTACAGACGAGCCACAACGCCATACAGTCGACGGCCTAGGCGCTTGATTCAAACATCTAACGTGTAGCAGCGCTGCGTACGTGAAATCATTTAAGAGCTCTTCCACTTGGCTTTGACTAGCGACTACCAAATGTGTCATAGCTAGAAGTATCAAAATTTTCTTCTTATGTATTATCATGACGAGTCCATCAAGCTGAAGTACATACGTATTTAGTTGAATATTGTCTGAATTGGTGTCGCAGTACAGTTGCAGTTCCTGACAAGGTCAATCAAAGATCTTACTTTTACCCTGAAAAGCGATTAGGACGTCTCAAGATTGGTCTATATAGAGAGCCTTGGGAGAGTCCAGTCTTTAAAAGTGGACGTCTTTCAGCAGAGATAAGGATATTTAATTATGAATTTAGTCACTATTGTTATTAGGTTCCTCTGAAAAATTCTGGATCTGCTTTCAATACCATTTCCGTCAACTTAGTCCAATTTGTCGCTTGCTGCGATTTTCACTTATAATTATTATTGGACTTACATCTCTTCGTCGAAATTTTGTTGCGGTTTCGATTTCAATGATTAGCCGACTTTAAATTGAGGATGTTATCCTTGTGTGATGTTGAGATTCAATCTGTATTATAAAAAATAGCGATATTTGGCTCGAGCTAACCGCTCGATAATGCCAAAGGTATACAAACTAGCCGTTGCCAACTGCGATAATGAGTCTCTTCTAGCATATTAGCTAATATTGTGTATAATGTTACAGTGCAGATGTTTAATTGTTTGCTTATCAGCTAATTAGTAGGCATGGTCGTTCGTTTATAATGTTTTTGGTCAGAAATTAGCTAGTTTGCTTTCTTAGAGGATGTGTACACTTGTGAACATAATTTTTCAGTATGTTTTGAATATCGCTGTATTCTAGTAAACGCACAAATGGTATTGTGAGAAATATCATTAGGTATAAGTCTTGTATATTTCTTATTTAACAATAGCAGCGATAGCCTATTGCAGATACCAACAGACTGCCATGCAGAGGGTATCGTGTTCGAATCCACGGCGCGCACCAATGACTTTTCGGAGTTATGTCCGTATTGAATATTTAATTATCGCTTGTCCTATGCCTCGGAAAGCACGTTGAGCCGTCGGCCCCGGTTGTCATGAAGATCTTTGATAGTAGTTACAGCGCCTCAGTACCTTCTAAATAAACGTACACTAGTCCAAACCATAGAATATCGCTATCCCTTCGGGTTGCAGAGTTCAGAATGGCAGTTGCTCTGTGGAAAAGCTTATATTCAGCCAAAATCCGGTTAGACTAGTAAGCGGACCCCAGGTTGAAACTGGGATAACGCTAAGAGGATGATGATATTTCTTATTTAACCAAATAAAACAGTGTACTTTATAAGACCTTATAAAATAGCAAGAAATCTCAGATAATAGAGAAAATAGATTCCTTCAGTTACTATAAGACTGTGGGTTGCCAATTATTTGTAATTCTCTAAATATTAAGTCGTAAAGGTAAATATTTTCATTAAAAACTGTAGGTTTTACTCCAGCAAAGTATTTCCTTACGCAAACTGCAAAAGCGTCTACGTCACCAAAACGAACACGTCGTTTCATTGCATTAACACTAATCACTTAACCCTGCGAAGGCTTTCATAAACTCGACAGAACGAAACACGCCCATTTGAGTCAATTAACCCAGAAATGTACAGCACCTGCGGGCTAAATTGTCCCAAAGTACTTGTTAATATAAACAAATGGTGTATCACTTTCATTTTAACACCTTTATGAGGGAAAGGGACATAAAGTCCGTAATTTCCTGAAAATTTTGCGAATGGCTTACAAATTAAATTGATAATTATCGCTTGCTAAACGGTGAAGGAAAACATCTTGAGGAAACCTGCACGTCTAAGAGTTCTCCATCATGTCTCAAGAGACATGTGAAGTCTGCCAACCCACACTTGGCCAGCACCATGGCCCACCACGGCCTTGGCCTTTAGATAGTTACAAGAGGCCCGTGCCCAACTGTGGGTCAGTTTATATTCAGGGCTGATGATGATGATGACGGCTGTCAAATATTATACTTACTCCAAAATGTTTGATCATTAATATAAGTTATCTGGTACTTATCTGTTCTTTACTTTATCTCACTGACACAGCTAGTGAATGAAACAGAAATGCAACGTCAAACCTTGTACCAGCCCGTTTGGCCAACGAGGTATATTAAGGCAAATCCTCCTATTGAGTGACAGTGCTACTGTGTAGCAAATTAGGAAGGAATTATTGTCTCCAGTTGATGCGAAAGGCTGTAGAAGAAATCATTTGGTATTCATTCATGGTATTACGTGACACATTTGTAAGATAAGTCTGTCTTTCGAGCCGGATCATCTGTATGAGTGTCTAGCTCCAGATGTGATGCCGGTGGTCTAGGCTAATAAAACGCTACGATATTTGGTAGAAAGACTGTATTGCTTAGGTCGTAGCATAATATAATGTATAGCCGTAGCGTGTGTGCGGTGTGATGTACGACGAGTGAGTCGTGCGCGGCGCGCAGGTGGATTCGGCTGAAGAACCGGTCCTCGCTAGCCGGTGGCAGCCCGCCACGATAGAACGCAGTAACAATCATAACATAATTATGTCATTAACACGAACAAAGTCTGCGTCAAATAAATCTGACAGTTGACTCTGTCTGTACAGTTCTTGAAATCTTTGAAAGGATGGACCCTAGCTTCTCACCTTTGATATCTCAAATTCCACAATCTTCACCGCTTTATACACAGGTGACTCTGCCGTTAATGAAATATTTTCTTGCATGCACACGCGTGACTCTTTTACTCAAGCCAAGTTGTTTTTTGAACATGTCAGTAAAAAAGCTAGTGAATCAGAATGTGAAAATCAATTCGCTGCAGTATGAAGTATGTATAATAATATACATATGTATAAGTATATGTATAATACTCGTGTTTTCTGGTACTCGTCCAAAATGAATAATAATTGTTTCCTACTGTATGGCTCACAATATGCAGCAAGGGCCAAATTATCCAATGCATACTCATAATTTATAACTGTCTAGTAATTTGGCTAGTGATCAACTTTCTTTCAAAGCCATACTTAATAACGAGTGTCATACTGCTCGAATAGGTAGTTTAAGAAAGGGACGGGGATATGGATATCGAATCTAGATCTATTGAAGTGCAGGAATAAATGTGCTCTAGGTTAATGCTGTTAAATAATGTAAAATAACTTGAGCAAAGACTATCCACCATTTTATTTGGACAGGGTTATTCGAAAATGTATGACGAGTGCGTTCCTATAAAATAAGGAAACAGTAGGTGCATTCAACTGAAACCTGAAACCATTATAAAAAGTTATAAAGTTAGTTATATATTATATAGTTCAAATTTTTAACACAAAGCTACCAATTTAAGCGTTTTAAAATTTGAGAGATTTAGTTAGTTTATGGCCGTATGCATAGCTGTCAATCGTGATACGAAACCCAGGTTTTATCATTTTTCATCGCATTTTCCTCAAACAGTACCGTCCTATATCATAGTTCATCGTTCAGCGTATCTTTAATCGTTAGATATCGTCAGAGTTTATATTATTATGTTGGCCATTGTACAATATCTGATATCGATGACCAAGGAGATTGCTACGACTATTTTTATATTTTCTTGCATCAGTCAAACTGATTCCCTGGTCGATTGACAGATTTTAAGCGATTTTAGATTGTTAAAATGATTTTTAGCTGAGCTTTTTCTTTTTTATGGAATAATGTGAAATTCTTTTTTGGAAACAACATTGAGCTTAAAAAAGAACTTTCTTGTGTTTAACTTACAGTTGTTGCTAATACTGCCTTACATCACAGTATATTGCTTGACATAGACCTCTTCTAATTTGTGTCATAATAGCTTTAGGAGAATTCGGTCAATTTTCACTCTGGCCAGATAGTTTGCTAAAGGATTCGATTTCAAGTTTTTCATGTCTTCGCAAAGATACTATTTGCTCGAGTATTTTCTGAGTCGGCTCTTAAGACACATACGGAACGAAATGGGATAGTGTCTCGTTATATTATTAATCCTTCGGCGACAGTCATGTACTAAGAGCGACATTTTTTTCAAATTGACCTTCTGTATTATACTTGTGAAGTGACCATACATCTATAGATTAACTTATAAATGAGACAGACGCGTAGACGCCGTACAGTTATAAATGAAATGACAACAGCGCACTAGAGTTGAAGAGAGTTTAATGAGATCAACTAAAGTCCGGCTTAATGACACGCTGCCATATGAAGCATTATAATGTAGAATACACTTTTGATTCCCTTGAATGAATATCTCAAATGTGAATAAGGTTTTATGTAAAACTAAACTGGGGTTTCGTGGGACTTTTTAATCCTGTATGGGAATGCGTAAATTTCCAGAAATCCTTTTTTAGTATTCGCCTACACTCAGAGGACATAGTAATTATTTGCTTAATTTTAGCTTCTTGCCCTCAGTTGTTTTAGCCGGGCGTTGTCATTCAGTCAATAGCAGCAGAGATACCTAAATGTTCAAGATTATGAGTAGAAGATATTTTAAGTTTCTACTTTATCAAATTTTTGGCTATGTGAGATGACACTTGCCTGAAAATCACCAAGCATTACTTAATCATCCTTATAATGTATACCTACGTCAAATGATCTCATCTGGGTTTCAAATAAACACTAGGAAACCAAAAATCTAAGACCATTGTTTGATCCTATAATGAATAGGGTTTGATTTCAATGCAATTAGTTTATTACAACTTACTTTTTAATCCTTTATTGCTATTTTACCCGACTACGGCGAAGCCAAAAGGAAGGGTCATGTTTTTGGCAGTCTATGTATGTATGTATGTTTGTATGTTCCACCGTAGCGCCTAAACTACTGAACCGATTTCAATAAATGGGCTGTCAATAGATTCGTAATAATGGCGCGGGTGACATAGGCTATATAAATTTTATCCAAATTTTTTCTTACGGTATTAATAGCTCAAATTTCAACCTCAAAAAAAATTTTTGTGTGATAATCACTACGTGTTTGGTATCAAAAGAAAGGTATTGGTGAGCACATTACAAATATGGACATATATTATACTGCTTCAGTCAAAATATAAGTTTAAAACGCGGTTGTAAGGATTAAATAAAAAAATAAGTTTAAAAACTATAACCCACATAGGTGCGACCGCGGCTCTAGCTTGAGCATTTCTGTACTTATAATTTTCTTGTTTCGTCCTTTTAAGACCCCTTTTTAGTACCCCCTTTTTCGTAGTCGGGTTATAGTTTTGAAACTTATTTTTTTATTATGTAATTTAAAAGTGATGTTGTGATATATTTCGCATTTGTTTTCAGACTTTAGAGGCACTCAAATGCCGGCCGGACGCTAAAGGGACCATGCTCCTTCTGAATGCGGTTCAATTTATCATCATTAGGCAAGGGTCCTCAGATTAACTATACAGTATTATGTATATTTTATTAAAAACTAAACATAGAAAGGAACTGTTAAATATTCTGAAACAGTATTTCTACGTACACTACTTTTGATATATTGGGTCTTAGTCACGATTCTATTTAAAGGAAAGATTAAACACGACGATGTGAAATATTGTCGTATATCCCTTCAGTCCTGAATAAAACCGATGTAAATAATTGCGAAGACCGCTTTACCTATTTTCGGCCGGTTTTAATATCCGATCTATACATGAATTTGGATCTCAAATACTTATGTTGTATTAACTTCATACAATGTATTTCTTTGTATATATTATTATATTGAAACCGGCCGGTTTCGTCCGGAAAATGAGTGGTTTTTCGAAAACCGCATTTTTAGAGGTGTAATTGAACGACGCCGTAGGATGATGACACCATGTCATCATCCTACGCCATGGACTGTGGATGAGTACGGGCTGGTATAATTCACGCCAAAACCTCGGGACAAATGTCTACTATTTTAGTGAAAAAGGTATGTGATCATCGTGCCAGCTGAACCCCGTGTTACAACTGGCATAACGCTAGGACCTAGCGTTGTCTCAGTTGTAAAACGGGGTAAGCTAACTAGTCTAACCGGATTTGACTGAATATTAGCTTTTCCACAGAGCGACTGCCAGTCAGACCTCCGCAACCCGAAGGGATAGCGATATTCCATAGTTTAGACTAGTATCAGTTTATTTAGTAGGCACTGACGCCCTATAATAACTGTCAAAGATCGTCATGACAGCTGGAACCGAAGGCTTAACGTACTCGCCGAGGCACGGAGCAGGCGATAATTAACAATTCAATACGCACATAACTCCGAAAAGTCATTGGTGCGCGCCGTGGATTTGAACCCGATACCCTCTGCATGGTAGTCTGTTGGTATATCCACTCGGCTATCGCTGCCATAACATTTGTTAGTATGCGTTTTTTTATTTCTCATGGAACATTAGTGTCCATGAAAAATAACAAAAATGCATATTAATATTACATTGCAAAAGTTTGTTCATTTGTTTGCCCTTGTATTATTGTATGATTTGTAATTCCTTTATATATGTGCGGCAATAGTTAGAAGGTTGGAGAGTCGTATAGGCTACCTTTACCGGCTGTTACGTAAGCGGAGCCGCGGACGAAGTCTAGTGTCTATTAATTACACGGTTCAGAAGTATGTAACATTTTACTTAAGTTCTTCATTATTCGATGTCATAAGGATAGCTATCCTTATAACAGGAACTCTATATAAGAATTTATCACATGATTCGAATATTATTTATCTAGCCAGGCCAGCGTAGTGTAGTTGTCCAAATCCTCTGTTGACTCTCAATGCAATTTTGACGCAAATACAGAGAGGAGGTGGATGGTCTCAAGGTCAGTCTATATGGTGAGCCTTGGGGCATGCCTACGTCCAGCAGTGGACGTTTATCGGTTGATATGACTAATATGATGATGAAACAGAGGCGTATCGCCAGAAGTGTACTGTAATAGGTTGTAGGAGTATGAGGAATTTAATTTTAAGCGAGCTTAACCGCGATTAGACGTAAATGTATTCCCAACACTTTGGTAAGTGGCACTGATTTCTCATATTAATGATTAGAACTATAATAAGCTTCGGGCGTATTATTAGTTATAACTTGAATAATTTATACATGTGTTATTTATTACATAGATTACGGTATAATAATGTTGTGTTATTGAAATTAAACTACAGTTTACGGATTTTATCGCGATGTATTGGTTTCACTAAGTTATTACATTTGAAACTAATGATCTAGAAACTATATTTTTAATTTATTATATATATTCGACTCAAAGAACATATAGCTGACATAAAACATAAACGCTCAACAAAGTCTGCTGTGTGTGAACATGTGGAACAAGGACTCAACCACTATCTGCGATTTGATGAACCACAGATACTCGCAAAAGAACACCGTTTTCTTCCAAGGATGATACGAGAAGCTATTGAAATTAAAAAACACCCTAATTTCAATAGGGAAGATGGTTGGAATGTTCCTCCAGCTTGGGACCCTGTCATAAGGCTAATGAAACCCAAGAAGGACAAAGTCACCAGAAGACCTAAGGACACTGTGAGCTCATTCTGCGTAAATAGTAACACCAGTAGTTGAAAAATGTTCGGGTACTTTGAGATAACTTATACATTCAAGAAAAAGACAAATATCACCTCAGTCTGCCGTGAACATGAATTCTGTAAAGAATTCGAAACGTCGGCTAGTAATAAATTAAAAATATAGTTTCTAGATCATTAGTTTTAAATGTAATAATTTAGTAAAAGCAATACATCGCGATAAAATCCGTAAACTGTAGTTTAATTTCAATGTGTAACATTGGCGTTAACCCAAAAAGATACAATGTTGTGTCATGAATAATATCAATAATATTGTTGATACACTGTATATAGGATTATTTGTACCACCGTATTTTCATAGGGTAATATTCAAAGTCAGCAGAGCAAATCTTTTGCCACTAATTAGAAATTTAGAGAAAGCAATATTACTTATTTATGGTGAAGTCATGCGTCGTCAATGCCTTATTGAAATGTGGTAAATTAACGTGAAATCCCCAAACCCTAAAGGACATCCAGGACACCTTGGTGTTCATACATCTTCCTCCACCTAGTTCCTAATATCGAACAGTAAAGACAAGCCTACAACGTGATTGCCAAAAACACATATAGGTACCTTAAATAAGTACGAGGTCTTCATTAGACCACTGTTTAACATAATCTGACAACAACCTTCCTATTAAAATAAAAAAGGAAATTAAAACTCAAGTGCGAAATGACACGCCCGAACTAAAAAGTTAAAAAACACTCCAAAGAAAAACACGCACCGCCTTAATTCTTTTAAAAGCAGAAATTATTGAAATATAACTTGGCAGACAACTTAATTTATTTAAGCCTGGTCTCTGTCGGCTGCTTAATTTGCAAATTAAAATGTAAATTTGGTCAGAAATGTGTGTCGGGGCTCTTGACAGATGATCGTGGCAAAATTGTCGGAGGAATACCTGATTACCTAATACTGAAAGTGGTTTTGAACAATCTAGAATTAAATAATGTGGTGAAGTTATTGGAAATAGTGGTCTGGTGTTCAACTTTGAATTTGCTTAGGAGTTTTCTCTAAGATTTTAGTTCAGAGAGGATATTTGAGACAGGCAGCAAGATCATTTACCTTATCCGGAAAGGCTTTTATAAAACTCAATGCTAAAATATAAAATACTAAATACAAATATTTTTTTTTCATTTTTAGGGTTCCGTTCCTCACAAGGTAAAAAAGGAGCCCTTATAAGATCACTTTCTTGTCCGTCTGTCTGTCTGTCTGTCTGTCCGTGTGTCACCACCGATTTTCTCAGGAACGGGTGGACCTAGCAAATTGAAATTTATACCAGATACCTCAGTATCAATTATAAGATGCGATATAGATTATAAATTATAAAAACGGTCTATGGTTCCTATTAGGTGTATAAAAATCAGGTCCTGGGTCAACCTGATAAAAAAATATGGTCAAAATTAAATTTTTGCGAAAACTTGTAAGTACCAAAATTAACCTTAATTTTCAACTTTTTTTTATTTAATATCTTCTTGGGTTTACGCGAATGTTACACATTGAAATTAAACTGAACATTTTTTTAATTTTCGAAATTTTTCCTTTACTTGTGCTGTAAGACCTTGGATTTAACCAAAATTGACACTCAACCCAAATGTTCCCGTTGAACTAGAATCACGAAATTGGGCCAAAAGCAGGGTATCACAAATAAAGGAAAAATTACAAAAAATAAAAAAGTGGTAAATTTAAGAGTGTCCCCATACATACATAGTAGACTCCATTTAAGATAGTCTTCTAAGTTGTATGGGCGCTCATACAGATTTAGAGGACTAGCGTAATTAGCACCAACTTCAAATAAGGTAAAATGCGTACGGAACCCTCGTTGCGCGGGTCAGACTCGCACTTGCCCGAATTTTTTATTTGCAAGTACTGTGAATATCTTATTTCATTTCTGTTTTTATACCAATGTGATTTGTAATACTTTCTTGGGTTTATACAAATGTTACACATTGAAATTAAACTACAGTTTACGGATTTTATCGCGTTAAATATAAATTGTAGTTTATTTTCAAAATGTGATTTGTGTTCACAAATCTAACATTAATAATGTTATTTCTTTTATGAGTAACAATATGCGAATTTATTTAACTTGTGAAATGGTGCATCATAAGCACCCCAAACAAAAATGTAATCAAAATAAATACAACTATTTAGAGCGGGTTTCTGCAACATGCAATTGGTCCAAAGATTTATACTTATCACAAAAATGCTTTTATTATCAATTTGTAGGTATAGCGACCAAATACTTCTTAAATACAATTATAGTAAAAGCGCCCAAAAAATTCTGTCAGAAAGGCTCAAAATAACACCAGATTAAAAATCAATCGCGAGCCAGCCCGGAGGCATCATACCTTTATTCATGCCTTACAAAATGATGAATTCCTCCATAGCTCTCAAGTAGAACTTTATTATGATAAAATTAACAATTCCCAAGAAATATTCAAGTGATTCTATTTTCGTATACTCTTAAACGATGATTGCCTTTTCTTAAGTTCGGTATATTTGTATTCGTTTTGGGAAGGAAGAGACTGCCACGTTCCTGTCAATTAAGTAACTACAATATTAGCCATTGTAGCTATAATATCTGTATTATGATTTTGTGTTATATGGGTCAGTATATGTGTCTATTGTAGCTTATGCGTAATTATAGCTCTTTTTCTGTGAGTAATATATACCTAGGTAATTCCATATACATATAAATTATAGTAAAGTACCACGTAGTTTATGTTGCCTGAGACTGATACCTAGTTATCCTACCTCTGGTTGGAGAAACATCACAACTCTTTCCTTCAGAAATTGAAAGGGCGATCAACAGAAGTTCATAATCTGTATATGTAAAATTCTTGCGTTAATAACTAACTGGCAGATAACGCACCGCTGAACCTATTGGGCGCATGAAGATGAAATTTGTATGTTCTTTCGGGACCGTAGGGGTGCATTAAGGTTCCCTACCAGCCGTAGTAGCGGCAATGGTAGAGGACACCAACAATTGGCGTTGTCGTGGCAGTGTTCTCCTTCTGTGAAGCTGTAATGCTCCAGAAGTGAACGAAGCAATCCCGCTCGCAGGCGAAGGCGGCGTCGAGGCGGCGGCAGCGGCCGTTGAACTCGTCCTCAGATATGCGGGCGTTGGAGGGGGAGCCTCGAACGATCCACAAGTTGATCCGAGAACGCAGAGAACTGTGTGGCGGAGTCTGCTGTGAAAAGCATTGCACACCCCGCCTTTCCCCGGGCTCGCGTTTTAAGTAATTTCCACGGGATCGGGCAGAAACATCATCATCAATGTCTTGCCATGGTCCCAATTTATTTAGGGTCGGCGCAGTATGTCCTTCGCTTCCATACTGCTCTGTCACCAGTCATCCGATCGTTTATCCCTTTCTCTTTCATATATAGGTAGGTAGGGTTTCATATGTAGGGATCGGACAGAAACAGTTAATTAAAAAATAATAATTATGCGGGCACAACTGCCGGCATCTTCTAGTTAGATAAGTAAGCAGACATCTATCTATTTTTAACCTTTACCAACAACTACTTCATTTAAATTCGTGTCGCCTTGTGCTAATTTTCAATTTAATATTCCAGACTCTTTGTAACTCGGGTAGGTTCGTTCACTTAATTTATCAACTACGACCCCTTCCTAAACAAATAAATGGCTCGGGCTTAACTTTTGACTTGCGGCTTTGCACGTTTATTGTGACTTCTAGTTAGATGGCACTTTGTTTAGTATCGATTACAAGGTCATACGTAGTTAAAGGCAATTTAATGAAATTTTCCCCAACATCCTCCTAGCGTATGCTAGCGGGTGCATAGGGTTCCCACCAAGAACTTAGGGTCCCAAGCCAACCTCACCTGCAAGTGGTGCACCTGCCGATCAACGGACGAGGCTCTGGCAAACAAAATATCCCGATAAGCGGCAATAGGCTCGCCACCTATTACGTGGGATCAAAATACTGGCGAAAAGTGGGCGTTTAATATGCCTCTGCCTACCCCTTCGGGGAAACAGGCGTGAGTCTATGTATATATGTATGTATCCTCCTAGCGTTATCCCAGTTCCAAAAATGTTCCAGATGTCCGCTTACTGGCCTAACCGGATTTGACTGAATATTAGCTTATCCACAGAGCGAATGCCTGTCTGATATCCGCAACTTAAAGGAATTGCTATATTTTTTTAATGATTACGCGTTTGTAACGTTAACATTTAAAGGCGACAAGACGTTACACAAAAAGGAGATTTAATATACTTTTTAATAAAAGAAAACCGAATTAATTACAAATATTACCTAAATATTATTCTTAATCTAACTTTACATACAACACAACCTGCAACATAACTTCTTAAACTGTAAAAAGCAATCCAATGAAGTAGTTACGAGTACTTATTGACGGTTTTCTATTTCGCAAATATACTGTGTGTCTAAAAAACTTTCCGAGGTATTGCAAGTCCGACAGCTAGATTGGAGTAGTTCAACTTTAGGTAAACAGTCAATGTTTGCAGTGAACCAACTTTGAAGATCTGCAGTATGTATTGTAATCAAAATATTTAGAACACTAACGTAGGAGACAGTACTTTATTGTGTGTCAACACAAGCTCATTTTACAAAGTCACAAAATAAGAAGTGGTTTTTGGAAGGATTGTACCTATAGAGGGATGTGTTTAGAATGAACACGTTAGGTTAGTTCGAGTTCATCACTACTGGGACATAAATTAATTTTTCATACAAATAGAGGAGAATGAAAGTTTGAAGTTATTACTTTCGCGCCTGTAGGTAAACCGTGACTCATAATGCCTTCACATCACAAACGATGTCGCTGTAACAAAAGCTCCAGTCCTGACACCCTATACTAAGAAAATGAATTTTATATTCGATTCTAAAACTAAGTCATATTTAAACAAATCCGTATTCGTAGTTTTAGGAATTTAGCAATTGTTTGACCATATAAAATGTAGATAAAGGTTTTTACATTTTCGTTTGTTTTATTAAATAGTTCTGTAGTCGTCATACTGATTACTGACACACGTGGTTAAAAATATGTGGCACCAACTTAAAAATTTCACTTATTATTTTACCGATTTCTTTGGGACACATTTCCGATACATGTCGTATGATCCGAATGACGATAAAGGCAATATGTACCACTACAGCATTATGTTTTACTTATTTTCATTTCCGACATCGCCTCAACCAGTAAGTAGTAATGTATCCACTAAGCAAACAATAAAACTGTAGCTAAACCTTCATTGTAAATAAAAACCAGCCTAACCGAAGGCTAAGCAAATCCCATAATTTCCGCTGCCTCGAAAACCGCACCCAGGCAATGTCAGGATGCCTGAAAATGGCAGAGGCTATTAATCCGTCAACACACATGTCAACAAAAAGCCTTTCGTGCAAATAGTACGAGGCGATTGTTGACATTGTCTAGAAGCGCACACGGATTTCAGCGTTAGAATTGCTACACGCTACGCCTCTTTGTGAATTGTGGAATATACAAAGGCGGGATTATGTCGAGCGGTGCAGCGAAGAACGGTCAGTTACACTTTATTCCACACGTGTTGTTCACGGTAAAGTGTATGCCCTCGGTCTGAATATTGCGGTAGTACTGTGTGCTGCAGACAATTTCTTTTATATTTTAATTGTTATACAATGTTTATTAATACTTTTAAAAATGAGTTTCTGCACTATAAAAAAATATTTTATATTTTACTTACATATTATATTTATTGATACATTTAATATAATATTCCCCTACTTAACAATTTGTATAATTTTACACCCCCCATAAAAACGGCAAATACATAAAATGACACCATCATAATGAATCGCCAAGTAAAATTGGGCACTAATTTGTGATCAGTATTCTGACAGAGTATCGAGGTGTTAATCCATAATTGGAGAAAATTATGGAGGACTTACGCCATATAGAGCTAACCGCATTTCTTTTTGACAGCTTTTATTCATGTAATTATTATTTTTAGGTCAATGCGATCATTTTCAGATTAAAACATTTGTGGGACCTTCTGTTAAATTATTTTGGTGACGTAATTAAAACGCTTTGCAAGGCGTCTCGACTCGCAAAACTATGATCGACCGAGTTGTACCTGCCGGGGTGGAGGTGAGTGAGACTCTCCGCTGGTGACCAAAACGACCGCGGTGTCATTGGCGTCCCGTTAAATCACGATTAGCTTAATTTACCGCTCCACCGTCGGGGATACTCATTCAAGTGGCATGTGTATAACATGCCACTACAAATGAAGACTTGCATAATGACGCAAAAAGAGCAGTATCACTACTAGCCGCACATTCCAGTTCTAATTCTCTAAGCTGTGTTTCGAGGCATACGTTGAAACTACGACTAGTCATGCTGGTAGGACTTCAGATGCCAAGAGAATGCAAGACTATATTAGTCCACCACGGTGACCAAATGCGCGTTGGCAGACTTCGTTTATTATTCGCTAGCAATAATTATCTTTGTAACGCAAGAATTTGATATCCTTGCGTTACTGACTGACTTACAGAAAACGCACAGCCAAAACGATTGAGCGAAGGAAGTTGAAATTTGGCTAAGAAGGGCTTGCCCGAAATTCTCACGGGTTCGGGATCAATTCAAATGAAATGTGCGGGCGTAGCTGCGGGCAACCTCTAGTACAACACTAAAGTACGGAATTCCATTACACTTTCTAATATTGCCTGACTGACTGCCTCCGTGGTACAGTTGATAGCGTATGCGACTGCTGATCGGAGGTCTCGGGTTCAATTTCAGGGTCAGGCAAAAGAGGAAAAACCCAGTAAGGGTTTTTCCGAATTCTCAGTAGAAGCTCGGAGTCTGGTGATGTGCATGTTAACGGCAATAGGCTCGCCCCGTCTTACGTGGGACCTCAACAATTCATGGTGAAATGTGGGTGTAATATTACGACTCTGCTTACCCCTTCGGGGATACAGGCGTGAGTCTATAAATAAATAAAAAATAAAAATTCTAATATTGCAGATAAACCTGACTCCAGAACATCAAGATGCAATAGTCAAGTAATCTAAAAGTTGTAGTGTCAGTACTTATATCAAAGTGTCTTATCAAGTTTATTAATATCACTAAACTAAACGACGTTTTGTGCGGTATAATATGCCTTTAAATCGCTGCATCGTTTTAGTTGAGTTTGTGAGTTGTTTGCTAATACTTAGAAAGAGCTGATTCAACACCTCGCGAACGATTCGCAGTGTTCCGTGATAGTTGTCTCCCCAAGATTACGTGGAAGTGATATTGCATTTCGAGAAATGGGAAACGTTTAAGCTTTATTGAGTAAGTAGTTGAGTGAGTGTTAATAGCAACAAACAATTACCAACCTAGGCGGACGGAAGACCTAGGCGGACGTTCTCTGACCAGATTGGAGACATCCTAAAAAAGGCCAGGTCAGAAGTACCCTAAACAGAAGAGCATGTATGAGAAACTTGATGGGAGTGAATGAAGCAAGAGAGGTATGTCAGGATCGATAGAATGGCGTTCCATAGTCTCTGCCTACCCCTCTGGGCAACAGGCATGAGTCTATGTATGTATGTATGTAAAATTACTAACAAAGAGCAGCAATATCCTAGTAGTGATACCCACAGTGTTCTGGTTGTCCTTATAGGGTGTAAACCCACGGGCATACCACTGACTTTTCAAAGTTATCTGCGTTTTAAATTGTTAACTATCGCTTGTCCCGGGCCTCAGCGAGCTCCTCAAGCCGTAGGGTTCAGGTGCCTGAAAGATCTTCTCGCGTAATGGGAGATCAGTATGAATATATTGAAACTGGTCTAAGCCGCTGATGAAACATCGCGAAGAACTATGTCGGTGACTTTACATAATATTGTGTATTCTTGAATAAACGCGTTATAAAAAACGTTGTAGCTTTCAGATTTTACAAAATATATACAATCGTACAGACCGCATTCAGCCACGGTGAAGTAAAGCTAACTGAGAAGTGACTGACATATCCAATTTTTACTGTTAACGTGCGTCGACATTCAGCGTAAGTCAGCACCCCTCCGACATAATTGAACTCCACTGGAGGTCAGGACGAACCCGAGCCGTGCTATCTTTAAATCTAGAGCCCGCAGATTGTTTCTCGAATCATTGTCCGGAGCTCTCACTAGTCAGTAATTGTATATATTTATTATATATGTATATATTATATATATGTATATATTATATTTATGTATGTTTTATATTGTATCTACGTATTCTGTCCTTATATATTCATATACTATGTATTCTGTGTATATTATAGATAAGAATTAATCAACATCTAAGTAAGTTTTACTCTTAATTCTACACCTGCTACATCATCTCTGAACCACCTGAAGGTTGACTAGCAGAAAATGCCTCAGGCATTAAGTCCGCCTTATGCAAATTGTTTGCAGGAAAGTTTAAATAAATAAAAAAAATAAAAAAAATTGTAAGGGATGGCCTCCTGTGGTCGGGCCTTGAGCTCGTCCCGTTTGGCATCGAGTTCTTCTTTTCATCGACTTTCAAACTCAGTACGCCTCCACTCGCACAGTTCGCCTCCAAAGTGCTCTGTCCGCCACTGCTTCCCACTGCGACTGATCAAAATATACTTAGTTATGACGGGTAGGTGCATTATTGGTAGATGCGTGACAGAGTGAATACCTACTTTGCTTTGATTTCGTTAATATAGAATGTGTGCAACGCAGTTGTGCGTATGCCTATTTGAGCAGCCTCATCGCGATCTATGCCTACTTTAGAAAATCTACTAAAATTTTGACCATCACACATTATTTCTTCGATTTCGAGAGGTCTATAAACTGCGAGATTAGAGTCGACCACACGCCAAGTGATTCACGCAAGCAGTATAGATAAGAAAGGAAAAAGGCATAAAAGGTAATAATATATAATATAATATAATATATTTTATATAATATAATATATTTATTTATTCTCCTCACAAAATACAAACAAGTTTACATTGCACCATTACAGCAAACACTTCTATAATTGTGTGAGGACTGGTGTCTGAAGTAGGCGTGAGCCTGTATCACAGTTCACCAGGAATTCACCCAGCAACATCCGGATACTTGGCGACAAATTCAACAATTTATGTACTTAATAATAACAATACAATATAGAATTAACTAGTACAAAAAGAAGGGAAAATTATAAACTTATAATTATATACATATCGAAGTGCCTCAAAATAAAACTAAATTTGTGCGCGTTTGTAAGTGTGTGTGTGTGTGTGTGTGTTCGTGAGTGAATGAAAGAGTAGTTGTTTGTGGTGCAGTGCACGCGTCTTTATGTGTAGATTGTGTATTGTGTAAGATGTTTGTAAATATGCCAGTTTTTTGATCATCGAGTAGGCTTTGAAGATTAGTGCTAAAGGTTATAAAGTAAAGTTTCTGTAGTTGTATAATCCAGTTGTTTTAACCATTTTACTACTAGCGATTTACAGGCTGATTAAGTAAGCTTATAAAATGAGAGTACTCTATTGAGTTTATTATAAAGGTTGGCGCCCTGGTAACAGAAAAAATTATGTGAAAAACTTGTGTTGAATTTCTGTATACTACAAACTATGTCATTTCTACGTCTGGAAAGATGATTTTCAGGATCAAAAACACTAAGAGAGTGCTGCTTGATAACTGTATGCAATACATAAAGCTGACGGACTGTTAGTACATCAGATTGAATGTAGAGATCGGTGGTAGGGTGGCGGAAAGGTAAAAAAGAACTCACCTTCAGAATAGCTCTTTGCGCTCTTTCAATCATAAGAAGGTGTGTCTTAGATGTGCCGCCCCAAGAGGTTATACAATATGTTATGAGCGATTGGCAAAGTGCAAAGTAAACAGATTTGAGAAGAGCTTTGTCCGCAACATGTCTTAAAGTTTTGAAAATGAACATGAGCTTTCGAATTCTACCTGATAGCAGTTCAATATGGGCCTGAAAAGTCAACTTATTGTCAATGACAATTCCTAAATACTTAATGGAATCTGTTTTCTCCAGGGTAGGACAGAAGCAAGTACCATCAGTGGGATCAAAACACGTGTGGGAGTAGATATTGAATGAGTCAACATTGCAATTTAAACTTCTTATAGCGAAAGCCATGTACTTAGTTTTCTCAACATTTAACGTCAAAATATTATTTTGAAGCAATCTATTCACCCTATTAAAACCGTCCTGGGCGCATGCAAGAGCGTGAGTCCAACTTTCACCCCAGAAAAGCAGAGCTGTGTCATCTGCAAATGTGACTATCTTACCGTGGGAAAGTTTCAGAGAACATAAATCATTAATATAGGCCAGAAAAAGAGTTGGACCTAATATGCTGCCTTGGGGGACACCAAAACATATAGCGATTTCGTCGCTAGTGTTGTTTTCAAAGCTCACTAATTGTGTACGGTCACTAAGGTGGTCGTTAAGAAGATTTAAGGGCATACCCCTTATTCCAAGGTTCTCAAGCTTTTTCAACAACAGCGGGACAGAGACTGTGTCAAAAGCCTTAGCCAGATCTAAGAAAATTGCTATGACTTTTTGATTTTTGTCCAGATTTATTACTATTGTGTTTGTCAGCTCATGAACAGCGTCTGCAGTTGATGTTTTAGTACGAAATCCATGTTGTGCGTTCGATAGTAAGTTAAAGCTTTCTAAAAATCGTACTAATCTTTTATTCAAAATTCGTTCCAGTAATTTAGAGAGCGTTGGCAGAATAGAAATTGGCCGATAGTTATTGACACAGTCCCTGCCCCCCTGACCCTTGTATATTGGACAAATCCGCGATTTTTTTAATGCTGCTGAAAACACTCCAGTAGATAGCGATAGGTTACAGACGTATGTAATTGGCGGTACTAAAACTTCTTTATATGTTTTCAAAACATTCGCCGAAATCATATCCAATCCAACTGCACTATCAATTTTGGGATCCTGAATCAAAGACCTAACCTCGTCACAGTCCGTAGGTAAAAGAACAAATGAATTTTTACTGATATTCATATTAACAGACTCACTATGTGGTATGTGGCTTCTGATAATATTTTCAGTCAGGGTTTTCCCAATGTTAGCAAAAAAGTTGTTAATATCATTAACAGCTTGCACTGGATTATTTGTTCCTATTAACTCGTGTGCCGTATCTTTGATACTAGTGGTGTATGTGATATCTTTGATAGTTTGTCATAACTTTTTATTATCATTTCTAGAGTTTTGAAGTAATGTCATCTCATAGCTCCTCTTTAGTTTCTTTGTAATCGAAAGACAATAATTCCCATATTCCTTTTATATGTTATCTTAAGTATTTCGTTGTCTAGTTCTGTCTTTGTTTTTTTGTATAGGTTATCTCTATTTCTAAAACATTTTAGGAGACCTGGTGTTATCCAGCGTTTCAGTGTCCTTCTTCGTCTTACCACTTTTACTGATTTTGTACTACGAACTATTAATTCACGCAGTGTGTTAATAAGAAAGTCGGTTGCTAAGTTAACATCATCTATGTGATAAATAGGCTCAAAATATATTTTATTAATTTCTTTGTCAAATTCAGAGGCAATAAAACGATTTATATATTTGGCTGGTTCAGTTCTACAGCTTGATATTATATACACTGCTAGACTATTATGATCAGTTATTGAAATGAAATGAAATGAAATGAAATGAAATACTTCTTTATTTCGTGTAAACTTTGAAAGTACTTACGAAACGTCATTAAAAAGAAATATTTAATACAATTATTTTGTGTGTCGAATTAGAACAGCTCAGTCCCAAGCGTTTTGGTCGTCTTTATAGTCAGATATTTTATAATAGGCTTTTGAACATAATTTCGCTTTTACAATAATTTTGAACTTATTTATAGATAGGTCTCTTATATTATAAGGGAGCTTGTTATAAAAGCGTATACATTGCCCCATAAAACAGCTACTTATTTTGTGGAGACGAGTGCTATGAACTACGAGATTATTTCTGTGTCTTGTATTTACAGAATGTATATCACATTTTTTACAAAATTTGTCAATATTTTTATGTACATATAGCAGATTTTCATAAATATATTGTGATACAACAGTTAGAATGTTTATTTCTTTGAACTTTTCTCTTAGAGAAACTCTTGGACTGAGGTTATAAATTCCCCTTACAGCTCTTTTCTGCAGAACAAATATTGTATTTAGGTCTGCAGCATTCCCCCAGAGAAGAATCCCATACGACATTAAGCTATGAAAGTAACTGAAATAAACCATTCTAGCTGTTTCTAAATCTGTGAGGCGTCTAATTGTCTTAACTGCATAAGCTGCAGAACTGAGTTTGCCCGAAAGCCTTTCTATATGTGGACCCCATTGTAGTTTGGTGTCCAGCATAATACCTACAAACATGGTTGTCTCGACGGGCTCAATCCTAGATTCATTAAGTTGTACAATGGTTGGCATATGTTTAACATTGGGCATTGAAAATTTTAAAAGTTTAGTTTTCTTATTATTAAGTAATAGATTATTAACATTAAACCAATTGACAACTTTAGAGAGTGCATTGTTTACTTCGTCAAAGTTACTCTGTCGTCGTTTAATATTAAAAATCAAAGAGGTATCATCAGCGAACAATACAATCTCATGATTATTCTTAACGTAATAAGGTAAATCATTAATATATATCAAGAATAGAAATGGTCCAAGAATTGAACCCTGCGGGACACCCATTTTCAAAGCAGAACCTGGAGATGTCTTACCATTAACCTCAACCTTCTGGATTCTGTTGCCCAAATAAGAAGTCAGGAGATCGAGAGCTTTATTTTTAATGCCGTAATGATATAGTTTCCTGATAAGAGTATCATGATGAACACAATCAAAGGCTTTAGACAAATCGCAAAATATACCTAACGCATCTTGCGACTTCTCCCAAGCTGCAAAAATACTTTTCAGTAACTCAACTGCTGCGTCAGTAGTTGAACAACCCCTCGTAAATCCGAACTGTTTCTTGTGAAGAAGATTATGTCTATTGAAATGACTAAGTAGCTGACTAAAAATTAGTTTCTCAAAAATTTTGCTAAGTGTTGGCAATACAGAAATAGGTCGAAAATTTGAGGGGTCTGATGTGTCACCAGATTTAAATAAAGGTGTTATTTTGCTATACTTCATTAAATCAGGAAATGTTCCAGAAGTGACACAACCATTGAACACTGTTGCAAGATGTGGAGCAATTAATGTAATAATAGACGAAACAGTCTTTACTGACAATCCCCACAGATCCTTTGTCTTTTTCATATTAATAGTTTTAAATTGTTTAAGAACATCATCTGTAGTAACAGCAACAAATTCAAAGGCCGTAACACATTCCGGCACGCAGTCTTTAAGCAGCATTTCAGCAGACATGGAAGACGATTTGAGTGACGCTGTAGTTACAATGGGTATATTAGCAAAAAACTTTTCAAATTCCGTCGCTACTTCCAAGTCCTCTGCAATACTCACATTATTGATATTTAGTAGGTAGTCGCGACTGCGTGTTTTGGCTCTACCAGTTTCGCTATTGATCACATTCCAAGTTGCTTTTATGGTATTTTCGGCGCTTTTTATTTTATTTTTCAAATAAATTGATTTTGCAGCATAACAAGCTTGTCTAAATGTTTTTGAGTATTTTTTTACATAATTAATAAAGGCTGGACTATTATTAAAAGCTTTTTCATTATAAAGTTCATATAACCTAATCCGACTTTTATGAATGCCTTCAGTTGCCCAATCACTAAACATCAGACGGTCAGTTACATTTAATTTTTTAGGTTTAAATACAGTAGAAAATTC
Organism: Euclidia mi; assembly: GCA_944739405.2. Classification (NCBI taxonomy): domain Eukaryota; kingdom Metazoa; phylum Arthropoda; class Insecta; order Lepidoptera; family Erebidae; genus Euclidia; species Euclidia mi. Next base: position 62,919,968 of record OX123200.2, read on the forward strand.
ATCACTAATCAATTTAAATAATGAATTATATAACTGATCTGGATGGTCATGAATAGGCAACCAACGCATTTTATTTGATAAATTATTTTTAAAAAGTTCTAATCGGTTTTCATTTATAGGTATAAAATTAATAATTGTACTCTAAATCTTAGGGCTTTTTCTTGGACAACAGACTAACTGCCCACAGTGATCAGACTGTAACATATTAATTAAGGATTTTTGTAAAGGCTTAGTGTTAATAAATATATTATCAATACAGGTAGCACTTGTGGCAGTCACTCTAGTTGGTTCTAAAAAAGTATGACTTAAATTGTAAGATTTAAATAGATTTAAGAAATCAATTGATAAAGAACATTTCTCTAAAATGTTAATGTTGAAGTCACCACAAATAGCAACCGTTTTATGGCAATTATTAACTTTGCTTAGGGCATCCTCCATAATTACTAGAAAACTTTCAAAATGTGCACATGGAGGCTTGTATACACTCATAACAATGAACTGATCAAATTCGACACAAGCTATCTCTATAACTCGCTCAACAGAGAGGCTCACAATATCAGACCTTTCTTTAAATTTTAAAAGTTTATTTATTATAATTAACGAGGCTCCTCGAATAAATTTTTCTCTGCTGAATGAGCTTGCAACCTGGTGATTGTTGAAATTGAAAATGAACTGGTGGCTTTTTAGCCAATGTTCTGTAATACATAAAATATCAATATTGTTACAGTTCATGAACAATTCCAACTCTAACTCCTTACCCATCAACCCTTGTATATTTTGATGCACCAGGTTAATACAATTTTTTAAATTATTTTTTGTACAATGTGTGGTTGATGAAAGTGTGTTTTTATTACTTATATTTAAATTTATCTATGTCTTGTCTATGTTATTGCCAGAGATTGACTCTATTGTCTCATAACTTAATTTAAAGGGTTTGGAACAGATTCCAAGCTTATATTCAATGTCAAGTTAGACTGCTCAATAAAAGCAGTGTTATTAGCCAAATTTTTGGCTGTGTTATTAATATAATATGCTAGCGATGATGCTATTTGTCTTTGAATATATTGAGATAGATAGCAACTATCACATGTCAAATAAAAACTTCTAATGAAAGCGTTAGAGTCAATAAAGTCAATAAAATCATTGTATAATGTCAATGTATGTAATTTACAATTTAATTTATATCTATAGTCATTTTCGGCCTGTGGCAACAACTTACTGTAGGCAAATGCAAGTAAAATAATTTTTCTAACTTTTAGGTGTAATAATTGGTCAAAATACCTTTTAATAGTATTAAGATTTGTATTACCCCTTCTCCCAATAAATATGATTATTGTTGAATTAGGACAGTATGTTCTACTCAAGATGTTTTGTAAAATATGTGAAAAACTTGCTCCAGGCATACAAAAGTTGGTAACGGTTTGACCTGTCCTTTGTCTCAACAATTGGCTCATGTTCCTACCTATCTCATCACTAAACATTACTAAATTGTTGGTGTTTGTCTTTGTATTGTGATGTGAGAAGGAGGTGCTATCATTAATGAAGCTGTTACTCATCACCGCTGACTGAGATAACATTGCAGAACTATCATTCAAAATGGTAGGCTGAGAACAACTTTGTGGTTTCAAGCTAGGTTCACTGATCTGATTATTAGTAGTAAGTGATAGGAGTCTTTGCTCATTGTATTTACACAAATCCACTAAGTCATCCATCGCCAAGATATGTTCTGTGATAATTGATATTTCTTTGTCATATTAAGTAAAGAATCCTGTAAGCGATCAATCTCTGTCTGCAGGCAATGAATATCAGTATCATATTTTAAAAGATTATTATCTAGTTGAGTAATACAAATAGACATATCTTCCTTTAGAGCTATATACTTGCGGCAATAATTGACATTTGCTTTTGAATTTTTATATTTTCTTAATAATTTTTCCTTTTTCTTAATTTGTTTATTCAACTTTACATACTTTTTCAGTTTATTGGATGAGTTTATGGTTTTACTTGATTGAATAATTGAAGTGTCATTAGTTAAGTCAATTGTAATAACTTTGTTACCTTCATTGTTTGAGTTGGCAGAAACCATAGATGGAGCGCTACCAACCAGCTCATCAAACAGTGATTGTGAAGTGGCTGCTTTGATGGACCGATCTGCACACTCCAATTTATTAATATGATTATTAGCCTCACTTAGGAGGCCCTCTAACTAAGTGATACGCTTGAGAGCGGTCTCAAACTCATTACTACAACTGTCAAAATTGTTTACTATTGATTGTAACCTATCGCGTTCTTCTAAAGATGTAATCAAATGAGAATGAATTTCTACCATCTCAGTTCTTAGTTGAGAATTTTTCTCTAAAACCTGTAACATTTCCCTCTCATTATCATCATGCTCCCTTTGTAGTGTCTCACACAAAGCCTTGTATTTCTTAAGTTCTATAAGCGTTAATTGAAATTTTTCCTCCTCTTGACGCGCCCTCCTGGTCATCATCTTGTTAATAGATTAAAAAGATCGCAAGAAACTTATTAACAAAAGACAGAAATAATAATTACTTGTTACTATTGTAAGTATGACACTTAGGTTTGTGTAAGGCACCAACCAAGATGAGCCGGCTAATCGAGATATGTTCACTAGGTGTTTACTACTTATGTAAATAGTTTAAATGTTCGATATTACGTAAACTTACCTCAACTGCTCGAATATTAGAAAAGTAATGCAAAGTATTTTAAATTATATAGTTCGTTTGTTTGACAGATGACTTTGCAAAACTTTTACTATATGTTATTCACCAACATTCACTTCTAATTATGAAATTACATAATTAATTATTAATATCACACACTAATAAGAGCTTAAAACACAAATAACACCTGATAAAGTTAATTAAATCAAATAAAATTAAATAAATATTGGGAGAAGCACAGTATTACGTCTTAATACCAGTGTTGCCAGAGACCAAAAAAAAAGCAAGAAAAAGAAGTCTGAAGTACTAAACATTTAGTTGGTAATTTTGTTTTAAGAATAACGTGGTCAAGGCATGTTTTACCATGAGTTGGAATTGTGTGTGCT